>FR990021.1:17297661-19699062 GCA_905404135.1 Hesperia comma
GCGTGTTTTGCTAACCCTAATTCGTTGTGTAGGGGCTCACTTGATCATAGTCACCGTTGGCGTCGGGTGACGTTTTTATACCAGGCAATGGATGGCGCGTCAGGGCCGCGAAAAATTGCCACGGTGTTTGCTTAGAGCCGATTGATTCGGCTTGATTAACGTGACTTATTCGCTTTAGACACGGCTTTTAATCTTCGTGATGTTGGTATAGACTTTTAGGATATTATAGATGGATAGTTTAATTGTATTTATAAACAAATCACGGTTACTTTTGAAGTATTGTAGTAAGATAGCAATTACATACGGCACTGAACAACAAAATTGGCTTGACTAGCGGAATCCTTCCTACTAATACTAATATACTAATCCTACTCATAATATTATAAATGCGAAAGTTTGTAAGGATGTACATTTATGTGGGTGAGTGAGTGAGTGAGTGTGTGTGTGTGTTTGTTGCTCTTTCACGCAAAAACTACAGAGCGGATTTTCATGAAACTTTGCAATAATATAGCTTAGACATCGGAATAACATAATTTGTTAAAATTTATAGAGATTTTTGAAGGGACTGGTTTCCCGAAGCGAAGCGAGGGCGGATTTACTATAATCAAATATAAAGGTTTTGCACCCCGTTATTTTTTGTTATGTTAAGTGAAAAAAATATTAAGTTGAATTGTGTAATGTGTAAAGAAAAATGTTCGTGATAAGACGTAGGAAGGATATTAACAGGGGTCATATAACTAATCATACACTCCTTTAATGGTGAAATAGTGCTTCACATACATGAATTATGCGATCTAGTACCGGATGAGTGAGGTTTTCTACGGTATAAACAATATTTCAATGCGTCGTGTTCTTTAACCACCTCATTATTTTAAGCTTACATTTGAACCGCATCATTACGGGTATAAAAATTATATTTAACTTAATGATACGCAATTTACTTTAGCTCCTCTCGGTAGCAATTACGAGCATTATCAAAGATTCAATCTTCAGATAATGATTATTGGTTTGATGCTCTTGAGAGAACATTGTACCATAAAACGAACAAATGTATTGTAAATTGAGATGAGGTGGACTTTAAACAGTTTTTATACTTAGTTCATGTCTTGTTACTGATTGTGATGACCTTCTTGAAAAGGAAAACCTATTTGACGTTGATATTCATTACTTAGCGATTTTAAAAAAAAGGAGGTTCTATGTTCGTTATGTACCTGTGTATAAAACATTATTGGACTCGCAAAATGTACACTTATGATTATCTTGTAAGGCTACCAAATTCTTAAGGGTACGAAAATTAATTCTATAATTATTTTTTCTTGGCACAAATAGATACATTTTATTTTTATTTCTTTATTTCTTTTATTACCCCTTATTTTCTTCATAAAAAGCGTTTTAGATTTGGACTTTTATTCTGCCAATAAAATCTTTCAATTATAATAAGAGTATATAATATGCCCATAATAATAAATGGATATTTTGTTTTAAATTAATGTATAGGTGCACTTAGTATTATAAATTTTGGCAATTGTACCTTTACAGTAAGTAAATCAAATGTAGGTATGTCTGAAAATACAACAGAGTGTAATATAAAAATGATAATGCATACAAATGGGTCCTATACACCCTAGATGATTCTAGGAACAAGACCATGAGATATGTCGACATTCGCATAATAAAAAAAAATATAATACGACTCACAACAACAATGCATTCTAAGGCAATATAATATGTTCTAACAAAAAAAATCTATTCAAACGCTTTATTCAGAGCACAATGAAAGATTAACCAGGGTATTGGGGAGAGTGATGAAGTAAGGAATGTGTTTGACAGAGGAGCTGCTATTGAATATTTAAGCACGCGGCTACAACAGAATGAAATTGAAAGACGATTTTTCATTATAAAATATAATACAAAAATTATGCTTCTGATTTTTAAATAATAAGAAAAATAATATGTATAATGAGAATGATGATTTGTGAAACATTATTAAGTACTCCATATTTTATAATATTTATGATGAATCTAAAAAGGATTTTCCTAAGCTATTTTATTCAGAAATTAATTACTATTAAGATGAAATATGTAACATTTAAGACTTTTGTAAACATATTGTTGCAATATCAAGTGGAAAATAAGCATAAACGATAAATTTATACAGTAACTTCCAAACATAACGTTTCCATGAAGTCCTCAGTTTAAACATGAACAATGTAATAAAATTACATAAATTTAAATAAAGTAATGAGATAAGAATTACGAATATGTATCTGTATCATAAAAAGTGAACTTTTATAGTTAAATTTACATGTCATTTTCTTTAATGTACCTTAATAAGGATAACAAAATTGGCATTGTATTTTAAGTGCCTGACCTTTTCTGATACTTACATCAAAAATTTTATGGTCATTTAATTGGCGGAACCCACGTTTTCGGCACAATATACTTTAAACTTTATTTATTCTTTTAAGTTTCAACACAACTGTAGGTTTATAAATGTATCACTGTCTCGAAAACAAATTGCGAAACAAGAAATGACTCAGTTAATGATTGAGCCGAAATCCCAAATATGTCCACCGCATACACAAAAACTTAATGCGATCCAATCTCAGTCGTTGATATGCCTTGAAATATTTTTATTTATTTCAATAGTGCTTTGTAAAACGTCGGATATAATGAATATATTACCAGTAGCAGCAGTATTTTTTGAAAAGGTAATTATTTAAAGGAGCGATCGGTCGGTATTCTGATAAACAGCGCGATAACAATACATCTCCGACATCGTTCACGCATTCCCTATCCCCATCCATTACTGTTTCATCTTCAATAACAAGTTTCGCTTTACCAGCCTGTACTGCAATACTTATTATTGGAAAGTAAACGTTATCCTCATCAACTTTGGGTTTACTATCCATTATTTCTGGTGCTCTCTGCGGGAGCGCTAACTCTTTCATCTATCATAATCGTTCATGCTGAAAACAATCAAGATTGATTTTTCCGTTGCGCAAAATTGGGCCGTAACATGTATTACTTTGGGTTTAAATTCAAATATCATGTTAAAGCTTTGTCGGTTGATAGCTAACCACCGTCGGAGGCGAATGTAGGCGGCGGCGTAACGAAGGGACCCACGGAAAATGACAAATGACATCTGCCTACCGCCTGTCAAATAACGGACAGATAATAAATGACCCCGATTGTTTATCATCAAATATCTCATATATCATTATCGTGTACTCAGCGCTTTAGGCGGAGGGCGCTTTGACTTTGTATGATTAATATTGTTTGGTTAATTTTGAGTCTGTAATGTAAATACTTTAGGGAAGTTTTGGAGGCGTCATCGTAAGTTGATTATGCTGACGCTGCGGGCTAAGGCCTAGATAGCTTAGTTTTAGTATTTTGAGATGCTGATTTATTGAAGTTTATGTTTTAATTTCAATGTGTCATCGACGTAAGCTCATTTAATGTTGTGTTCCCAAAATAAATGAAGAAGTTACAATGTTTTCAAATAATGCTGAAAACATCTCTTATGAACAAATTTTATTTACAGAACAAGCCATAAATTTACCTACTTCAATTAGTATCACAAGCAAATGAAATCACTCTTCCGTTAAGCATATTATATCCAACAATAAACCTGATATTACCTATAAAGAAAATTTAATTCAAGCTGACCAAAATCTCACTCATATTAATATCTCAAATCTGTATCATCGGTGCTCAGCCAAATAAGTTCAATTAACTCGTTCACGGACCAATGACTTTTGACAGCCAATCAGTTAATGGTAAATTTATTATCGGTAGAAGCATCATAATACCAACGATACAGTGGTTATATAATTATGTAGATTATTTAATTCGTTCCAAGAAGTTTAAAGTTCTTTTAACACTAATAAAATAACTTACTTTATACCAATAGCCGACAAAGATATAGACAAAAGGGTTACTAATAAAAAAGTCATCACTGTCTATGTACTTCTCACTCGATATGTTTTTGCTAGAAAGATCGTAGCCATCGTTTAACTATTATACTTTTCAGAAGATGTTCACGTGAAATTGAGCTACCTACTCTTATTGTTTATTCTTTTCAGTAACGCATAGATGTTAACCATTCATACGTAACTTGAGAAAATGTTACGCTACCTTTATGTAAGGTTATTTATACTCTTGTTATCATATATTACAGAACTCTTATTTCACTTGAAAGAAAAGTTTTATAATGTCAACACGAATGAAGTCATAATTTTTTCACAGGAAGAAAAAATGCGAAATTACAAGTTAGTTTTCTTGACAGTGACGCAAATTACACAATGACAAATAACCAAAAACTTCAAGTCATATCTCACGCTTCAGTACAAAGCTTTGAAAATAAATCCTCTCCCTGCACATAAGTCACAGCCGTCACATACTGTTTACTAACTTGCTTTCCGACATGACAACACAAGTAAACCGTTACCACGCCTTATTTTCTGGTAAGGCAACGAAATATGAATCTAATGCTTTTAACTTTAAGACTCATGTGAACAGCAACGATAATTTTGTCGCTGCGGACTTGAACCAAGATGCCGTTGTTGTTAATACAGACAAAATTGGGCTTTATTCCGGCTCTTCTAAGAGTTAAGATATAAGGAAATGTATTTTGGCAATTATAAATGACAATCTGGCTCGTGCGTTAGCTGTCACTCCTATAGCCACCGAGCGTGAGGTGACTAATTCAGGAACTGACCTGCCTTCAATGTTTCCCACGTCTTGGGAACCTAATGGACTTGAAGCGTTCTGTTTCCTAATAAATCATAAATGTTGCGGAAAATTGACCTATGAAATTTTCATGCTTCATCTGTTTATGGATATTTCATTAGGTTAAATAACAATAATTTACATAATCTATTAGTTAGGTATCATGTTAGGTACAGTGAAAGTAACAATCAATTCATTTTCTAAGAAATCATTCATTTTTGGTGTCAAAGTTAAACTTAAATAAAAAATGACTATACCTATTTCCTAAGTGCCTATCGCAAGATTTCAAAAAATACTCAAAGAACTCTTGCTGTGGTTCCGGGCGAGAAACATTCGAAAAGTTTTCTTGACAGGAACAAATAGTCTGTTCTAAACCGCAATAAATAAAATTTGTTTGTCCTCTCTGAGTAATTGTCGAGGCATGCTGGGGAGCTTTCAAAAATCATGAGCACCAGCCGCGGGCTCTTTCACCGGTAAACCATTTTTCATCGCCACCCCGAAAGCGATACGTCAAAATCAGTGATCGCGTAAATTTCGCCCACCACCGTGCACTATTTCAAACCCATCGTAAGGTATTGAGTGCTAGCGGTTTGGGATGACTTTGAATTATTTCATATAATAATTTACCTGGTATTACATTAAAATGATTACTAAGAAGTCATGGAATATATTTTTAGAAGATCGTGAATATATTGTTTATAGCTTTTGAAATTGTGTATTGTTTTGAAATTTTCAGTTCCACTAAACCAAGTAGTCCTGCTAGAAACATCGCATTCTTCTTTATGTTCTTCACTGCACTTAACGAGAAATTGTATATAATACTTTCTTTTGTTTCTATTAATTCATATAACCTCATTTAGACTATAAGTCTAATCTTAACCAACATAAGCCTCATTGACCTCTCACGTTTACCCCGTCTCAAGTCAGAACTTCATTAGCTCTGACGTCACAATCTCCAACGCTAATCCCACCGCCTGTCCCTTGCACCAGCGCGTTAATTTCAGAACGGAACAGTAAGCTTGATAAATGAATGGCGGAATTTCAAAGGGAGTACAAAGGAGACCTGACCCACGACAGGTCGTTAATCACGAAACATCTATGAGTATGACGTCAAGGTGAGCTATCGTAGATGAAAGTTGAGCCGTCATGGTTCGTTTTGTTAGCATCAGATTTGAAGGTATTCAAAATGTTCCCAAAATAACAATCGATTGCCTTACTTAAACTTCTATGAATATTGTAGCGAATAACCAATACTGAAAGAAATTATGAGGACTGTGGCATCACCCAATTAATGACCCTCTACATGGCATGGGTCTCTTCTTCTAAACTAAAAGGCTTACAGTATATCAATGATCTTCTATCACAGAATATGAATTCAATATTAAAATACATAAATAGGTATCATCATTTTCAGTTCATGTCCCTGTCTCAAAGCGGAGAAAATGATAAAGATGATGATGATTAATATCAAAAAGTTACTCCCGAGATACCTGAACACTGAGTCTGAACAACGTTATAAATAAACCTGTAATATCATTGTAAATAAGCTAAACCCATTGAAATTGAATAGTAATAACAGACCGTATTAAATGTTTTTTAAGATCCAGTGACATATGAAAAGCCATTTAGTCTTATTACTTTTACTTTGGCTAGCCTACAAAAACAATATGATTCCAAATAAAATGAAAAATAAGTCGGGGCTTAAGACAATTTTTGAACTTCCCTCTAACGCTAATACGTCATTCCTTTTGTGATGAATGGTTGGTCAGCGTCAGGGTGTAATAGGATTAACCGACACTATTGTCAGATCTAAGTTGCTCCGTGACAATGATGGCAGATGTATTCTTATAGCATAATCCAGTGTTATTTGATGTTTGGTATGAGTCGTAATAATAAATTATGGTATCACGCTTCACATTTCGGATAACAATGTGTGGTCTATTCAGCCATTGTTAATGTTCTGTTAGTAGCATTGGTATTGAATGAATATAGACGTAGTTGACGTTCAGGGTTATAAAGGGCTGTAGGTTCTTTTAAAATAAAGTTAAAAGATTCATCGTTCATTCATTATTCATTTGTTAAATCCAAATTAAGAACAAAATATAAGACAGGATTTTCAAGTTTTATGCTTCAATGTTCTTATATTAGTAAAAATAACCGTAGGTTACGTATAACCATTATAAGTTTTAATCTACATCTATCAATCGCGTTACGTTTCTATCTAAATCTATTGGAACATTGTTACTACTAAGCATTCGGTGACGTTAAAAAAACATGCGGTTGTGTCGTTTTAATGCAATATCACATAAACTTTTAAATCGGAAGTCGTATTTTTATTGTCTTTACGATCGAGGGTGATCTTATTTATCGTAGTGGGGTTTCCTAGAAGACCAGTGCAAACAGGAAGCCGGTACAAAGGCGGACCGGATACGAAAATCGCGGCATCGACAAATTTACGCAGTTGTAAAGGCAGATTTATTTGAGAGGCGGTGACGTGTGTGACGTAGAATACAAACCAATAGTTTGACCAACTCGGCTACCGATCATATCCTTATATTTTTATCAAGCTTAATGTACTACCTACTTATTCCTCTCCAACTAAAAAAAATGAATTTGCTAAATCTTAAATAAATTTTAAATATAACGAACAGTATTTTAAACGGATTTATTTTTATATCGTTCTGATAATATTTTTGGTCCCCTCTGGTAGTTATCACGTTGTGAAGCCTAAAATATAATTTAGTTCCTAAATACTCGTGTTTTGATTGAAAATTAACAACGTACATAAGTTAAGGTTTCATCATGAGTTCCGTTTCAAATCTGTGCGCCTTAAATTTCTATATTAATGTCCATTTTTAAGTTGCTCAATCTATATCTCCGTGTGTCACAAAACAATTTTCATGTCTAATAACGCGTGGAGCTCTTTATGTTAGCCTGAAAAATTTATGCTCATAGAAAATGACATCAAAGAAACGGTAATGTGTGTAAAACGATCGTAAATCCCAAAAGTAATTCATATTCCATTTGAGCGATCATCAAAGGTATGAATTTTATTATGGACGTGAGATAAAGAATTATTGAAACATATGACACAATAATTTTTGTTACTTATTATCTTTTCTACGAATGTTTTTTGAAGTTGACAGGAAAACGTTATTTGTTAGGCATTTTTATTGTGGTGAAAACCCTAGCTTCTTCTTGTAAATTACGTTGGATATTGTCGCTTAATTCTCATAAATAGCCAACAAATCAGGTTCAAAGGTTCTATAATTTCAAGTCTTATCTGAAGATAGTTAAGGACTCCTAAAGATGGGTTTATTAAGCCAATAAATCCTAAAACAATGATTTTAGCATTTTTATCTGATTGTCGGATTGTTTGTTTGTTTACCCGTTTGTACCAACTATTCTTGAGTTTTTTAATTCCGTATTAACGTGTTTTCCAGTGTGGATAATATTTCCCAAAGCAAAGTGGGTTCAGTAGTAACTTAAAATATCCTATAGAAAACTCAGATCAAGGCGTGCGTGATAAAACCAACTTTAGTTTTTTCTCAATCGGTTAATTCTCCATTATAACCGCAGCATATGAATGTGGGGCCATAAAATTTGCATGTAAACGACTTGCCTGGTTAATTTTATTAATTACTTGGCATTGCAGTTCGCGATAGCGGTAAGCAATGGCTGCACTGTTATTGCTTTTAATTCATGAACTGACCTTTTTGTTGAATAGAAGGCAACGAATTATTGTCGTGCAAAAACGAAAACTATGTATAATCGAGTTTAGGAAATGGTAAATAGTTCTGTACGACGTAATGGAAAATTACTGAGTAATTAAGACAAACGCAAAAAAATCTAGTAACAATTTATGGTGCGATTTTTCCAATTGATAATAAACGTCTCAAGTAATGTAAATTAAGAGACCAATGGGAGTATAATAATTACTGTACCCAGTTTTATTAATGCATGTGCAAGGTGTAGGAACCCTTATGTTATTTTTACCTTTTGATACTTACATAGTTGTATTCAAAATCGAAGGTTAATTGATTAACTACGAGCATAGCAATTAATCTTTATTATATTTCCTTTACTTTTACGAGATAATGGTAAGGGTAATGTTTAAGTTTTATAACAGTCAGCTTTTGTATAATAAGGATATTGATTGATTATGGTTATTGGTTGGGAATAGCCTTGTAAAATATAAAATGTAACTTCTATTTTGATTTGAAATTTAGAATATCTGTGTAACTTGATAAATAAGAATATACTACCCGCAGTATGCATTAATAGCAAAAAATATTTGTACTTTTAAATTCCAGCTAATTTTATTGAAGATAAAGTAACAACAGAAATACTCCTGATACAACACGTCTGCGTTTTCCGAAGATCGATCATGAGATTTCTCGTTCTACGGGTAAATTCACTGTTATCTGAGATATAAAAATATGTTTCAACTATATTCCAATTAATGTTTTTTACGAAGGTCAAACTGTTCCAAAGTGTATGCAAATATCATTTATTATTATAAAACCCGATGAATTCATTTTCATAAAAAATAATAGATTGTAAGTTAGAACGACAGATTAATCATTATAAGTCTTTCGATAAAAAAAAATTCAACTTTTCCTTATCCTTTTTCATAGATTAACTAACCCACAGAGAGTCAAATCACACACCGAACATGACACAAGCGTGCATAATGAGGCGTCCATAATTACCAGCCTCGCTCAAATCGAGGCAATAAATCACGCCATAATGGCGGCTTGTAGCCGTTTGTAATATAATAAAGGTCTCAATAAAGACTCACGACCTGTAGATAAGGTATTGACAGAGAACACAATAAAAAAGGTTAAAAACTGTGACACATTTTGTTCAACCATCGAAAAAAACTTTTTTGTAAAATATAGCTATAAGATAATTTATTGCAATTTAAACAATTTACTGTATAATTAAAAGTTAAGTACTCAACCTAATTAACGGTGCATACATTCTTAACATGAATTTAACATTCTAAATGATAAAATAGTATGAATTTCAAAGATGCAAAATTCATGTTTGATACAACGAAATAAAGAAATATAAGTTGATTTTGAATTTTCTGATTTGTATTCGGGTATAAAGATAATGTGGCTAAGTAAGCCTCTATCGTCATCCTACTCTACAACAGCGTGGCTTTAACGAATAGATTCAATCGGTTGATGCCAATTCGCGTTAAATGGATTATTATGAATTATGTGTTACGTTCTGGCGAGTTTTATGGCTACATGTTGTTATTGACTGGGAAAATCTATCGCTTTTTGTATGACCAGTCTGACACATTTAACGAGGAGGGCATAAGCGAGCAAGATTCGATCTTATAACGTTAAGCATAAGAGCGATGTAATCCTTTCATGGATTAACGTTAGCATGATCAACAGTCACGTCAGAATTCAATATAGGAAATTGAATTGGCTATTGGAACTGAATTACACGGTGATGGATGCGTAATACACAATGAGTTCTTTGGAGTGATGTCGTCATGGCTTGTGGGAATTCTACCGGATCATCATTGATTGCATCTGCGATCGAGGCGACGTGGATGTATGTACCAATAAGTTAAAGCCACAGTACACTCGCGATGATTTTCCTTCGACATTTGATGGTTATAACTGGCAAACGGGCAAGCGGAACCGTATATTAAGGCAACTTGTTTATTTAATTCTTCATTGGTCAGTCCCTGCAACTTAAATATCTACGTTAAAAAATTTAGACGGCCTAGAAGACTCACGATACCAGCAGATTGGGGAGTCGTAAGTTGACAACCACACACCCTATTTGACACAGCTGAAGTCTGGCTGAGTTATAATCCTCTTCAGGTAGCCACCAAATAACTTGTTGTGTTCCAGCTGGAAGTATGCGAGTAAACCTTTCCGCCTTTGTCTTTCTTCTTTCCTGAAAATGCTACAGAGAACCAAGTTGAAAGTGTACACTATAATAGGTGGGTACTCAGTGATGTGTCATGAACTCTATGACATGGCTTTAAGGGATGTGCTCATTGGTCAATTGGTTCACAAAGAAAAATATGGTTTGTATTCAATGGGTTCAGAAAAAAAATATGGGTATTAGGGCCCAAGTTTATCGGTGCAAAGGGAACGGTATCTAATAAAACCTCCTGCTTTTTTGAAGTCGGTTAAAAATGACACAATAATCCACATTGGAGCAGCGTGGACGAGATGGAAAAAGTGACATAAAAGCTTAGCGAGATAACGAGAATATTAGCTATAATAAAGAACAAATGTCAGTCGGTCTGTAAAAGAATACGAGAAGGCTGCCGCGGCTTATTAAATTATTGCGAACACGTATTAAAACATTAATCGCTGTCGTTTGGTACATGCCCGACGTTTCCCGGTGGGTGGTGCGACAGACAGCGATTGGTGGTGGGTATTTTTATTTATGTTATGGCGCCTTTTTATCTTAAAAGCTGGCATGTAATGTTGTTACAAATATACGCATTTGCATTCACGAGTAGGTACTATTTGAAAAAAAAAATTTATAAATGCAATATTCATGCATAGACTGGTATTCCATATATTTTTTCCATGTTTGCATTCGCATTAGAAAATTTTATGTAAATATTTTGCGTAAGTATGTGAATATAAGAAAATAAGTTTAAAATAGTTGATATAAGTTTAAAAAATGCATTTCTTGTGTGTATTGTATGTTCATCAGTAAAACAGACTTCACTTGCAACTTCACTTTAAAAATCACTTGTTCTTGTGAACCGGCTTCAAAAAAGAAGGAGGTTCTCAATTCGTCTCTATGTTTTTTTTACTTTGAAGTCGATTATTTTTTCGTAAAAAGTTAGTTATTTATGAGCAGACCGTTTTTGGTCACTTTGGTCGGATGTGATCGAGTCAACGAGACAACCCCTAAGCCACAGGAAATTGGTGTCAAATAAAATTAAACGTACGTAATATTCACATTTGTTGAAGATTAGTAGCTTCAATCTTGAATCAATAAGAATGTTTCTGAGTTGGTACTACCAATTTTCGACAGATGATGCCACTTTCATTCCAATGAATTTTATACATACCTATATTACCGTAACAGTTCATGCTGAACAAAAGTATTTATTTATTACTTATTATCACGGAATTCCTGCGCAATCGGGATATAAGGGGGAAAAACTATCGCGCGTGCTAAGTCGCGGGCACAGCTAGTAGTTTAAATGCGATATGTGTCCCGCTAGCACTGCAGCCACGCTGCCCGAGTGATTTACGAGACAGCGCCGTACTCGTATATCCGCGCTTACGACACTCACTTGCCGTTTCCCGACAGCCCTCAAATTATCTCTTAAAATAATGTCGGCCATTTATAAAAACGCGCGCTCGGGGATTAACTAGTTCTGTAGGTGTTTTAGGGGTCCGTGGTCAGGGAAATGATAGGATTAGGTGTGGTACTGTCGGTGTGTTCGACTGTCTTGTAATCATTTCACTGTTATTTACTACAATTGTTTGTTTTGTAATACATAAGTAACACAATTAGGTAAAATATACATGCCTTTACAATTTCAGATCTTGCTTAGGTGGTAATGGTGTCCCATACCCACGGAACCTCTGTTAAAAAAAACATAAATTGAGGAACAGATGACAAAGAAGCTAATCGACATACATAAAAAATATACCTATTTTGGCCTAGGTTTCGCACATAAAACTCTTTGTTTTTGCTTTTAATCTAAAATCTGAAATAAGATAATACGGAACCTAAAACCCACAAGTGAAAACATTCTTGACCATTTATTTCCCTATCGTTTCCGTGTTGCCATCGATCTAACTTGTTATCAGTAATCATCAGGTTTAGGGGAGTGACGGACTATGGATTGGGTTCTGGCAACCCTTTAGTTCAGGTTAACCGTACCTGGTCTTTTGTACCACGCACAGGGCAATCCTTATCAAGAAAGATATATTACCAACATGATATCATGTAATAGATAGGTACAATTAACACTGACGAAATATTCTGCAGTCAATAATCGACTTTAATTAATTTTGTCTAAGGGTTGTTTCACATTAACACTATCAACGTTAACATTTCCTTTAATAAATGTATCTGTGGCACTTTAATACATTTTTTTCCACTTTTTTACCGTGATAATTTTAGCTTTGACAAATGTGCATTATTTTAAAGGATATAAGATTTTTCTTCGCAATGAAATACATACACATCTTTAACAGTTTTTTTTTCAGTTAACTTTTAAATGAAACGAGCTTGCACCAACACCACTCAAGTTACTGTACCATTGAGTTCCATTAAAAGTTTGCGAAGATTCGAAGTTATTCAGTGAGCTACACACTACACAAACATATGTAGGTTGGTTTTGTGCAAAGATGAAGACCTTTGCAGTCCAAAATAGTAGATATTAGACGATCCTGTAGTTATCGCAGTAACCCTGGCTGCAAAGTGAGGAAAACCCGGCTTTTCTGATCAGGCAAACATAGGTATGTGACAGATCAATGTTTGTTCTCGTGTTGTGTGAATAACGCATAATTAGGGTTGCCAACTTTTTTACAAGAAAAAAATATATTTAGGTCTGAGAGGAATAATGAACAGGAGGTAGGTATTTCAGAAAATGAACAATATTTTATTCATGCAATGTTTTCAATAGGTACATATTTTTAGAACTTCTCGCACAACTTATCAATTTAGTATTTTTTTTATTTCATACACCATTATTATGATTTGTTTGTGGGTGATTTCTTAGCGCCTTTTGACATTGAAAATGTATGAACGTCTTGGTCGAATACTTGTAGCGTGAAGCATTTTGATGCTGAACAGTATTTTGTATACTTTTTTTCAACAGTAAAAAGTATAATGTAACGAAAACAATATAATAGTGTTTTAAATTTAACGGTATAGTTGGCAACCCTAAGCATAATTTGTGGCGTCCATACCACCCGTGACACAGGTATTCATAGTGAAGGGGAGTGAGGATGGTAGCTATTATTTTTTTTATTTTAACTTAATCCACACATTAGCTTTTATACGTCCACTGCAGGACTGTATCTACCTAAGTTACACTAGTCTAATTAGTTTGAATTTTGAAAACTCCGAAGCGTTTCAGTCTTCTTGAAGCCAACCGCTCCCCAGGTGAAAGGGCACTAGAAAATCTAAGCATATTCATTCTAAGCTCTTTATAACTCAATATTTAATTATACGTAATATTTTGGACTGGCAAAATACATTCGATAAATAGTTGGCAATTTGATACGGCTATAAGAAGTCAATCAAGCTGTCTGATTGACATTAACAAACAGTGTAAAGCAATTTGCTTTACATACTTCAGTTGCGAACTCGTTCAGAATGAGGACAACGCCGCGGGCAGCAGCTAGTAAGACGGGCGTGATTATAAAGAAATGTTAGCAATTCACCGTGACACTCAGGTCGACGAATATTGGAACTTATGATCTCTGACATAAAGGCGATACCACAGGTCTTGGTAAAGTCTAAAGATACAGTAGTTTAATACATTTAATGGTGGCATTAGCTACTGTGAAATTAAGGGTAATTCGTTTTATAGATATTACTGACTACTGTTTTACGTTTGTACAGGCGATGCATGTAATTAGAGTGCACTTTGCTGAACCTTTAATTATTATTGCTTTAAAAAACAATTTTCTTGTTAAGGCTTGTCTTTAAATGCACATTGAAAAATCTTTGTTAAACTAATAAATCAAAATTAATAATCCTGAAATAATTTAAAATTTCTGCGCCATATGATGCGATTATCAATAAAATCTGTCTTCTATCTGTCTGTCTGATTTTTATGCATACAAATAAAAAATATAATAAATTGCAGACATCTTTGGAGTTTACGCACCATCACAAATTTTAAGTTTCCTTATTTTTATGTGTGGGCGACGGTGACGTCAGCGACGTGATAAATAACGCTAGATTTTTTGGTACACAAGAATATTTTAATTGAGCATAGACTATTCCCAGATTATTAATTATCAAATGTCCGGCGAAACTTTTATCCAAATATATCAAAAAACCGAAACAATAAATTAGGGCCCATTTCCTTTCACGATACAAATATATTCGTGCATACCATAATTAGCGTTTTATCAATGATGCTATAATGAGACACATTAGTTTTAACGTCAAAACAGTTTTATCTCAAACTTAAATCAGTTAATTGCAAAAAAATGGTAATTTTAGCACGCAAATGTGTCATTAGTATAATATAAACATTCATCATTTTAAAATGCAGTTTCGTCTTCAAAATAAAATTCTAATGAAGCTCAGATATAATAATATTTTGCATCACGATTTTACTTTTTATTTATCTACGTACGGAAGCATTTTAGATTTTGCATTTAAAGAATATCATTAACCTTGTCTCGTGCAGAATCTAAAAAATCTTCGACGTTTCATAATATATAATATTATGTTTATCTTCATACGAATACCACATTCGCGTACTTTATTTTAAAATTAGTATAATAATAATAATAATTATTATTATGCTTATCAATTCACAAGTTCCAATATTAAAATTAATTTTTCAATTAATTTTGGGTCGATATTTATCTATAATAAATGGAAAAATGCCATTGCTGCAGGTGCCAGCTTCAATTGAAGAAAACTGAAAAAAAAATTATTCACAAACTTTCAGTCAGGCTGCTCTGAGTAGTAGGAATCTAGAAACAAAAATCACTTGGTAATTGCTATTTCTTAGATAATATGTACGATGCCCTGTGTGCTGCAATGACTACCATACCGAATCGTCATTCAAAGGGTCCTGGGTTCGATGCACAGCAAGGCGAAAACTTTAATGATGAGCATAAATTTCAGTTCCTGGTCTGAATGTGTGTTCTTGTGTGTTGTCCATTCCGCCCACAACATAGGGAATCCTATGTGGGGCTCTGAGTATGCACCGTTAGTTACTTTTTTATGACCAAGTTTGAACCAGTATTGTAATTATTATGTTAAGTGTAAAATTTGCAACAAACGCAGTACCTAATTAATATTCTCATGAAAAAAGTCAGCACATGCATCAGTCGAATGGTCCTTAGGCGCCATTATATTGCAAACATAAAAACACGGCAATTCCTTACATCCTATATACACTTATTAGGTTTTATTAACATTCGTAAAACGGAGTAAATTGTATGCGCGTACGCGTTCTACATTGTAAAGTTTATTTCAATTTATGCGAATACATAATGTTGATAAGGAATTATCAAGTTGAGGTGGCAATGTATAGTATTATAGTGTTCGAAGAATCCAGGGCCATGAACGATAAACTTGACTTGAAGTAAAAGCGTTGTTGCCTCGGGAAAAATGCACTTTATTAGGCCCAATTTCCAATTTATTTAGTTTTTATTTATTTATACAGTTAATGAACACGGTTAAAACCAATTACGTTAGCTTACAACTTTTCATGGGCAGTAAAACTTTAAATGATAAGATGAAATAACCTACAATTACATTAATAACACAACATAATTAAACAGTAAATAAACCTTCCAATTACAATTTCCACCACTATTTTTGCAGTTCTTATTTTTATAATTGCATATAAATTATAATTGCAGTTCTTATTTTTTTCTTTAGGTACTCTCCTACAACTGTCTCAAAACTGAACACGATTCTCTCCTCACATTGTGGGGGATAAAGGCCATAAGTCCACCACGCCGGCCAAAGCAGGTCGTTAAAAGTAGGTGCAACTTTGAAAATATTAGGGAAAACTCTCAGGTGCCCAGGTTTTCTCAGATGCTTTACTTCACGAAAAATACATTTGAAACTTTGACCTGATTACTTGATACTTTGACGTCATAATTTGACTGGAGGAAACTTTGCATTAATGTGTGTATGATTTATACGAATATTATACACTAGCTGTTGCCCGTGGCTTGCCTTCATTGAAGTAAATGAGACTGATTTTCATACAAACTTTCAACCTCTATATGACCCAGTTAGGGCAAGAATATGACAAAGTCCGTTCTTATTGGACGTCTACAGCTAACTAAACCACCTCCCTGCAAAATTTCACATTTATCTAACAAGAGGTTTTCGAGATTGTGTGATAAGTGAGTGACCTTTCGCTTTTATATATATAGGTATATATTACATAAATGTATGCAAGTCGCCGATCTATGAGCGCTTTACAAATTTTTTAATACGCTTAAAGTCTTGAAAACTGTAACCATAGCAGATACGTTGTTAGTTCCACAATTCAGCTAATTCAAAGCAGTTGCAGCTAAACATTTCGATAAAAGATCTCTATTTTTTGCTGTTGATCATTAGCGCAGTCGCTTAGGTAGCGATGAGAGCGATAAACGTTATTTTTATATAAAAAACACAAAAACTGAGGAATAACACGACACATTTGTCAAGCGAGGGACAGATACGGTAGGTACGAAGGGCTCAATTAAAAATTTATACCCCGATACAACTAAGGCAGACCGTAATTAAGATATCTTACGCGCATAGATTATTCAGGGCACAAACGTAGAAAAACTTATAAAACGTTCGATTTTCGAAAATGAACTCTATGTTCTTTTAATACAGTTCAGGGGTTTTATTGTGAGGTAAAAGATACAATGTTACGAGTCGAAAGATAAGTGGAGAAGTTACGACGTGTGGATATCTAGAGACTGGTTGGCGGGAAGCGATTTTCATTTGTAATTAGCGAGCTGTTGCGATACGTCGCGTTGTTTAATGCGTATTATGTCGGGACAGCTTGTTGGAAAATATATGTTAAAAAGATAGGATAGGTTTTATGGTCTTACAGCAAATGTTTTGTAGATTTTTGCTGACATCGTCTTTATTTCTACAAATGTCTAATGGTCAATATTTGATACAGTTGCTTGTAACACTACAGGTATTAAAGATAACTACAATATTAATATTAGAAAAAGTATTGCCAGAGATGGGTTAATAATTATGACTATACCTACACCCTCAAATTACCCTGAGTGGTGACATGGGCATACAAATACGCCTATGAAGCCAGACAGAATACAGAGAAAACGAATGTTCATTCGCTGGGAATCGAACCCAGGACTCTTAAAACGACAGTCCATCATGTTAACATTGCGCCACGGGTTGACAAAATTATGTTTGTTATTTACAAGCGGAAAAGACTCGTTCATATACACGGAAAGTCTACAAATTCCGTGACATTGACGTTTCAATTTGAATTCGAGGCTAGTACAAGTACAATAGCAGTTCATTAAAAAAGAATTACAGTGCCAAGTAAATTGAGCTCCATATCATCATGAACCGTCCTCGTAACATCCAAGCCATCCATCAGCCATCCAAACGTGTAATCAAGGCGTTCGCGTTACAAACATAATGTCTTCTTTCCAAAGAAAGAAAATGACATCAAAATTTTAAATTCAACGCGACGACTTTGCTGTATACTTTGTAATTTACTTAATAAGCAGTGGCGTACCTTATTACTCGGAATTAAATTTCTGTAGATATACTTTTTAAGGTATTTACTTGGTGTTTATGGTACAAGCAATCGATAAGGCTTTGGTGTAACTTTATCAGCGAACTAGTAAACGCCTTCGCTTTGCTTCGGGTGACTTACATATAAGTATTAAATGCGAATAATAATGTTTCATTAATTCTTCGCTTCTGTTGGTGTTGGTTAGAGTGATTTTATATACCTAGCCCAAAACCTTCCTTGATAAATGATCTACCTATCCATTACAAATACTTTTTCAATTTGAGCCAGTAGTTCTTGAGATTAGTCTATTCAAACTCTTTAGCATTATAGTTTTGGGACCTATAGATATTGGTATAAATGGACACTGGAACATTGTAATTCTTCTGATAATGGCGGACAAACGAGTAGGTAGATGATCGCCCATGCATATCAGTTGCATCAAAGGTTACAGCGATGTCTTATCAGCCAAGAAAGAAGGGGTGAAAAGATAAAAAGGAGACGATAAGTCATTTGGCGGCTGTCTTAAGTTGTAAGGTAAAGCAAGAACACTGGGCTTAAAACTCTACCACCAGTCTATGATACCCTACCGATATGAAATAGGGAACTGGGTCCATAACCTCGTCTGTTGTTCAGTAGGGTGGCCAAGAGTAGGGGAAGTCGGTTGGGATTCAAAGATGGATGGAGCGCCACCCCAAATCAAACTTAAATCTTAACATTAATAACCTTTTATTTCAAATATAAAACAGCTTATAGCTACAACAGAATAAGGGTTAGTTTAACAGAAAAAATGGCATAATTGTAAAGTATTAACAATATAGGTACAAACATTTTATTTTCCGCAATATATTTTTTATCCATTCCTCTCTTTTTAACAGGAGCAAGTTATAAATGGTAATATTTATAAATAAAAAAATACAATTAAGTACATAATAATTGAATAAAACTATGCAGGAATTATTAAATGAATCCATTATAATATCAAAATTAGTCGCACATAATAATTATTCAAAGACAAATGAAAACGACAAACTGTAATTAATTGAATCGTAATTGTCTTTCTAATTGTTCTATTGAAATCTATGACAATCGATAGGCTGTTCAATGGTTACACAATTACACATCGCGAGATTGTGGAGGTAATACTTGGTGCTAACAAGATAATTACTATACGCTGAGACTATACGTATGTGTTGAAATTAACGAGTAACGACTCAAATAATTGAATAAAATACCTCGTTATATTAAGTGTAGGCGAATAGCGAATAAGTTGACTTTAATGATATCTACTAGAGATAATAGTTTAATTATTTATGAATATATGCCTGCTTCTGGTATAGGTAGAAGTTACATGCTTTGCTCTAATTGAGCAATGTATTTCTCTATTGAGAATCGAACTACAGAGAACATTTAAGTAAAATGTCTTCGGAGGACAGAAATTCAAAGATAGATAGTTAGATGGGCAGTCAGATATTACTCGTTAGGTCTTGTTATATTCCGGTTCAAGTCTTTATGGTGGCAGAGAAGGATTCACTTTTGATCTAGGTTCTTTCGATCTACCTAAAGCGAATGGCAGCAACAGTGAAGTAGGGTTGTACATAAGCAAGAGCTTTTTAGACTAAAGCATCTTTAACGTCTTTTTTATTTATTTAAATAGGCACCACCCAAGCTGGTTAAACCAAAATCTGAGAGACAATCGTTGCCCAAAGGCCTCTAGGACTTAATGACTATACTCGTATAGTTAGGACAAAGGCATTAGCCATGATCCTCATACTTCCTAACGAACTCATCAACTAGCGTTCTTAATAACAACTTCTGCTAACTAACTGAACTAAGCATCCTTGAGCCAATTTGAGTAGGTATTGTTCTGAGTTATTCTCAGTTGTCTTGACAACCGACATGCCATCCCTGGATGGCAATAGCAAAATCTCCTTGGTTTTGCATAATGGTTTTCAATCAACTACCTATAACTAACTTTGCAAAAAATTCTTTTACAATAGATGACTGACTGCAATAACTACAAGGTAAATTTAAAATCAATATAGGATGGGACGAGAAGCACTAACTTTCGAATAACAGAAGAGTTATCAAAATCGGTTCACTCAGTACAAATTTATGAGGTATCATACATAAAATAAACAATACCTAAAGATGAACTAGGCACCTCCTTTTTTAATTCGGTTAAACTGCGTTGACGTCGTCTTTCAACACGACACGTCGTCGTCTTTCGACACCTTCATACGTCATGTTTTTCTCCTAATTTTATATGACCTTAATTTCTGTAGGTACATAAGACTCAGACAAATTAAAGCTTCTAAAATCGTTTATAAACCTGTCACTTACACACACGATGGAGCAACTCGGTAAGTCATTTGCCGTCATTAACGATATACTGCACAGTGCACATTGGGGGGTTGCGTAAATCATTGTGTGAATAACGCGACGTGCAAAAAGAGCAATTAGTGTTGTGCCAGAGTCGATAGTTTAGCGGATGTCGATAACATTCCGGTCGGTGCGACGTGACTGCACATTGAAATGCAACCACTTTACACTGACACCATTTTAAACGATTATGATCTTTATGTGTTTGAGGTGAGGCGCGAGCAGGTGTCACGGTAACTTTTGTAGGTGGTAACAGACGTGAGCTCGATTAAAAAATGTGATTTGTGGTCGGCACTCGCCGCTTGTTTTATTTCGCGGCGTGTACGTGACGCGCAAACGTATTTGCAATAGCGTTCCTCATCGTACTAGGACTGTAGGAGCTCTCTAAGTGA
The DNA here is from genome assembly GCA_905404135.1 of Hesperia comma. NCBI lineage: Eukaryota > Metazoa > Arthropoda > Insecta > Lepidoptera > Hesperiidae > Hesperia > Hesperia comma. The sequence goes on from FR990021.1 coordinate 17,318,596, forward strand.
TTTAGCTGCCGTATCTGATGGCTGCTGTACTTATATGAATTAATTGTTAGTCATTAGCTCTCGAAAGGAACAGTAATAGGGTGGTTTGAACATTCGACTCCAGAAATAGCAGGACCCTAGTTAAAATCTGCACGCATCGTTAATTTTATGAGCGTATTGGCAATTAATTATCATTATCACTTACTTAAGCGACGGAAAATAACGTGAGGAAACCTGCACACTAAGGAGCTCTATATTCTATATTATGTGTGACGTTTGCCAATCCCGAATCCGCCAGTATGTTGAAGAAATGAAGGAGAATGGAAGATAATGAACACAATGTATTAGTAAGAAATGGAAACTTCTCTAGTGTTCAAGATAAATCTATTGAAAGTCACAACATTTTATATTTGATAATAATTTAAATACAATTTTGAGAACATTTAAAAATAAGAATAGACGTAAGTGCACTTTTTAAAATGATGACATTTCACATTATTCAATTGTGACAAGTGTTCATAACACGCGATATCACAAATTTATCTCGGGAACACCTACGTGAATACAAATAGCAGTGTTGTGACATTTTGCTGAATAGTTCTTATAAATAATCACGTCGTGACTGTAGTATTAATTTTTTACGCCTCACCTTAAGGATTGAATAATGTCACATTTTGTTTCGTAAGTTACATTGATAAATTTTGCATAGCTCAGTTATTTTAACAGTAGGTCCGGGTTTCTTTACTTATCTACTACTTATTAACCCCCGACGCAAAAAGAGGGGTGTTATAAGTTTGACGTGTCTGTGTGTGTGTGTGTCTGTGTGTCTGTCTGTCTGTCTGTGGCATCATAGCTCCCGAACGGATGAAGCGATTTCAATTTAGTTTTCTTTGTATTAAAGGGGACTTACGGGCGCGTGTTTTTAGATATGTTTGATGAAAATCGGTTGAGCCGTTTAAAAGTTATTGGGGCTGAAAGGGGGGAAGAATTTTCATTCTGTCTCTTTGTGGCATCATAGCTCCCGAACGGATGAAGCGATTTCAATTTAGTTTTCTTTGTATTAAAGGGGACTTACGGGCGCGTATTTTTAGATATGTTTGATGAAAATCGGTTGAGCCGTTTAAAAGTTATTGGGGCTGAAAGGGGGGAAGAATTTTCATTCTGTCTCTTTGTGGCATCATAGCTCCCAAACGGATGAAGCGATTTCAATTTAGTTTTTTTTGTATTAAAGGGAACTTACGGGCGCATATTTTAAAATATGTTTTATGAAAATCGGTTGAGCCGTTTAAAAGTTATGGGGGGTAAAAGCGGGGAAGAATAGCCGAATGTATGCAAGTATACTCGTGTGGGGTCTCAAATGAAAGGGCACAGTAAGAGAATATTTATGACTTAATCGAGAATATTCTTACCTATAAAAAGTATAAAATAAAAATTAAATTAAAAATTTAAAAAACCCCCGACACAAACATTTAAAAAGTAAAAAATAATATCTCTAAAAATAATACGTCGCGTTGGGGGACCGCTCCATTTACTTCTAACTTTAACACAAAAAAATATTGATAAAATATTGATAAAATATGATAAGTCTTGGGTAAAGGACTAAGTAGGTAGGCATGTGATACTTATGAAAAAAATCGTAGATAATGAGTAGTTAGGAGCGGTCCCCCAACGCGACGTATTATTTTTAGAGATATTATTTTTTACTTTTTAAATGTTTGTGTCGGGGGTTTTTTAAATTTTTAATTTAATTTTTATAGAACTTATAGAAGTTACTAATGATAATAATATTATTTGTCACTGACTTATAGAGGCCGACAGACTTTTTTTACCATCGGGTTTAATTTGGTTGGTGTCTCACATTACACTTATCATTTTGTTTATTAGTAATAATTACAAGCAAACCAGCAAACAAAGTTTCGTAGAATCGAAATCCGACAGTTTTTTTTACTATAAGTTCTTTTAAGTAAATATTATAATATTAATTTTTTGCAATGTTGTACACTTTACAAATAATTTGATACGTACAATATATCTTTTCCACCCAAAAGTTGTGCAGAATATCTGATTCAAGAAAGAAAAGTGAAGACTTTATTTTGCAACTGTGTCTAACACGTTGCTATGTAAACATACTTTTTATTCTTTCTTTCTACGAGTATCTGACTCGTCATTTTATTGTAAAATCCTTACATTTCAAGCTCACCGGGAGAAAACCGATCGCGCTGACGACAGACAACAGAAAACTTGTAATTGACGTTGTTTTAAAATCTATTTCCATTGTGCATCAAAGAGCATCTATTTAAAGGTAAGGCGTTGATTTATTTCTAAGCTAATGTTTTCCCAGCGGCGGACGAAACAAAACAAAGCGATTAGCATCAAAGAGTGTTTGAGGGACTGTCAGTGTAGCGCCGTCATTTAGAGCTGTCAATCATCGCGCAACGCCGAGGGTGGTGATTGTTTGAATGTTTGACTGAAGCTTACTGTTAGGCACTTCCCACACAACGCTATTTATGCGCTACGCCACTGCAACGCAATCCAAAATTCGCTGTATAGTAAACCCAACTTAAGACTGAAACGAAAGAGGCGCTGTCGGACGCATTTGACATTCATTTGACCAATCATTGCACCCTAGTAACTGACAGATGAATGACTACAACGTACTTATGAATGACTTTTCGTTAGTTCCAATTTTTGCCATTTCAGAGATAAGTTGGGCGCACTGTATCTGACACTTCTCCCTGACAGGAGACGCATCGTAGACGCGTCGCTTTCATACATTGACAAGATCCGAGTCGCTTGCAAATAGTGTTGTGTGAGAAGTGCCTTAGGCTGTTTTTGGATTGTGTAAGACAATTTTATTAACGTTCTTTAGGGTAGTGACATAGGTTCCTTACAATTTTGTTGCCAACATCCTACGTTTATATAATTATTATCGTGTAACTTTTCACTGTGCATAGATTGATATTGATATTCATTTGATATTTTTTGCATGTGAAGATAGAAAGAATAAGGAGTCATCTGTAGTGTAACACCTTCACACATTACTTCACTGAGAGAAAAAAGGCTTACTATCCGCAATATCTTACTGTTATACAATTTGTAACATAATATCATGATGTCTTAAGATGTATCATAACATACTATTTGTCAAATCATTGCGCTCCCGCGCATGGACCATTCAAGCTTTAATAACATCAATGCGGCAATGCGCATTTGATTGATACATTAAAGGTTTGTCTTAGCAGGGTTGTAAGTGTAACATAATGCACAAATTCGTATTCGTTGTTACGTGTAGGTGAATGCTTGTCAGTGAGTGAGGGTTATTGTAACGTGATGCTCAAATTAAATAGAAGAAAGTGAAGTTTAGTGGCGCCTTGCTTTCTAGCTTTCTAATTTTACAATAAGAACATAGCATAAAATAATTTCATGGTTTACTTCAGAAGGAAATCTGAAGTAAACACAGCATTAGAGTAGAATCTGGTACTGACGTTAAGCTTTTCTTGTTCATGACCCTCTGTCTGTAAGGATGTGGTTCCACTGAGGCGGAGCGGAGCAGAGCGGAACGGAGCCTTCAGGTCCATCTGTGCGCGATTCACCAATCACATGGCTTGAAATCCACGTCTCATTGTGCCTCGTGTGGATTTCAAGGCATGTGATTGGTGAATCGCGCACAGCTCCGCCTCAGTGGAACCGCACCCTAACTGCTGGGTTCAGGTCTCCTCACATTGTGAGCGTTTCACGCAATAGTCCACGTCCAAATGCGAATTGCCAAACTTGGAACAAATTTGGCATAGAGAAACCTCACACAAGCAGGTTTACTCGAGATATTTTCCTTCATCACTATAAGTAGTGGATTTCTAATACCCGCACAATATTTAACAATTACAGAAGCATATAGGATTGGAACCCAGACTCTTCTGTTGAAAGTGCAACGTCCAAGCCACTTGGCTACTATTCATGCTCCACGGTCGTATTATTCACAAAATTGGCTTCGACGGGCCTTGAGTCGCACACGCGTGACGCTGCATAAATCAACTCACAATAGCTAAATAAAAACGTCGAACAATAATGGAATGAGCGCTCGATTGCTTTCGGTTTACTGCATATGGGCGAAGCGGCCCGACGCGCGCGCATTTTAATTTCGTAGCTCAAAGGAACCGTGTATTTGCCGCTTTGCCAAATTTTTGGTTTTGACTGAACTGAGCTGTTTTATTCAGCGCGGAGTTCATCATTTTTTTCATACGGTTATTGTAAGACACGAAACGGACGGTTACAGTAACGTAAGTAAGCTCATAGCCCGGCGGCTTGCGTCGAACCTAAGTGATCGACAAAGCACCTGCGGGCGCGGTCGGTAGTTGGATGGGTGCTTCGGAACAAGAAAAGAAGAAGAAGAGCAGATTTCAATAACAATAAATGATTCGAAGCAAATATAATTTGTGACTATAAAGAGGGTTTCCCTAGATTTCTCTGGAATCCCGTCATCATATTATTATTTTGATTTATTTTTATGGAAGTAAGGTAGCAAACGAGCATACAGCACCAACCCTCCGCTGCCCGTGACCGTTTAGTGACCTAGAATAACACTCAAATAGGGATCAGAATTACTAGTCCAGTTAGCAGACGACGTTAGAACATTAGTTCGTTAGTTTGTTTATAGTAGGTACATATGAGAATGCTATTTCAACTTAAACAAAAACGGTTCACAAAATAGGCGCCTAACGTAGAACCTCCCCCCTTTTCTTAAAGTCAATTAAAAACACCGTATAATTTTAACTGACTCTCCTTAATTAATTTTAATTATATCACTGACTGTAATAATCGCTTGTCTTTCTAATATCATCACCTTTTAATATGAGAGTATAATTAACATTTTGAACTAATTATAATTGTTCTCCTAATTATACGAATTCAGTGGCGACTTGGATGCCACCTTTTATTGTATAATTAACGTAGCAGAACTAGAGGGTGAAAAAACCACATGTGTTCATGTCCGATGAACTCTATGGTGATCGAATAAGGCTTAGATTGGTTTGTTTTCATAAATTTAGCTTTGAATTATGATACAGCGTGTTCTATTTTACATAAACGGTTTGATTAAAATATTGCTAATGAATTTTTCATCACGTTTGTATTAATTTTATTCGTATGGTCATGTAATGTATTATGACATTGTAAAATATATTTAGTTATAATGTTGATTGATGGAGGTTTGTAACATGGTCAATTTGACTTCCTGTGGGGTTGACTTGCTTGTATCCGTTTATTCCCACTTGTCCTGTTGAGTAGTCCTGTTAACAGGACAAGTGGGAATTTTTTTCCCACTTGTCCTGTTCACAAGATTAGTGAGAAAAAATATCCACAAGTCCTGTCTGTGTCACTTATAAGTATATTAAGTACCTGACCGGGAAAACGTTGTTCTACCATTTAAATTATTGCGACTATCGAATTGAGATATACGCTATCATCCTATTTTTCAAGTTGGATCAAACTTCAGTTTTAAATCAAATTTGATCCAATTAAAATCGGTTTAGTAGTTTAGGGAGTCCACCGTGGACAAACAACGTGAAACGTAATTTATGGTTATTATTTATATTGTTGAGATTAAATAGTTTGCTATCTATCAGTCGTCAAGTACTGGCCACTTTGTATCTATTTTTGCATAGTAATTTTCATAAACTTCATATTTTTCTTTGTTCAACTGATATTGTCAGACTCAGGTGGCAAAAGGAAAATATTAAGAGAAAATATTAAGAAAATTGTAAAAATATGGCTGATTTTAATATCATAACCCGCGGTCGCGGTCGCGTACTATTAGAAAATGGATTTGAATATTACCGCCTCTCGCGATATCAAAACGGCCAAAGCCTTTGGAGATGTGCAAGCTTTCAGAAAACGAAATGCACTGGATCAGTCACCTGTTCCGAGGTTTGTTATGAGGGATTAAGTTGATTTGAATCGCCCATACCCCGGCGGCTTGCGTCGATCTTAAGTGATCGACAAAGTTAAGCAACAGCGGTAGTCGGATGGGTGACAGCTAGTGGCTAAATTTCTTGAGCGCTTCCGTGCTTTGGAAGGTACGTAAAGCCGTCGATCCCGGTTGTTATCGATGGATAGCAGTCGTTAAGCCGTGTCGGAGGCCTTCAGGCAACTTGATAGCTTTCGACACTGGGTTGGCTACTAACCCCTCAACCAATTTGCACTGAAGCAGCGTGGTTGAGTGTGCTCTAGGCCTCCTCAATAATAAGGAGAGACCTGTGCTCACTAGTGGACCATTAATGGGTTGTAGCCAGGTACTACTTTATCAATTTATTTTGGTAAAAATACACAAAAGTACATTTATTTTTATTCTGTATTCTAGGGTGAAAAGGAAATAGTGAAACGAGTGGAACATAAAACTTGCATTCCGGATAAGAACAAAGAAATAATGTCGGTTATAATGGATCAGCGTGTAAACGATATGGTGACAGGAAGTGAAACAGTGCCAGCAGTGTATAAGAAAACAGTAGCTGCTATAAAAGATACAGGATTACATCTTGTTAAAGAGTTGCCTAGCTTTCAAAAATTGAAATCGTCAATATACAGAAGACGAAACAAATGTAATAAAGTACGGAAAATGAGCTACTTAGGTGACACTGTAAATGCAGTAGAAGTGCCTGCGTTGTTTTCCGAATTTTTGCTTGCGGATTACAGCGATGAACTTGAGGGCATTCGTATTTTAGTATTTAGCTCTGAGCAAGCAAGATCCTTACTATGTGAAAAAAATACGTTCTTCGCTGACGGTACTTTCAAAATTTGTCCTGTACCTTTTGCAGAAGTATACACAATACACGCAGATATGGGCAGCTCTGAAAATAGTACTAGCGTAATGCCTTTAATTTATGCACTTCTTAGCCATAAGACTAAGAAAGCGTACGCCATATTGTTTCGCATAATAAAGGCACAAATCCCAGAATGGAATCCATCTGTTTTTATTACAGATTTTGAGGAAGCCGCTATTCAGGCCATTCATGAAGTTTTCCCCAGTGCCGAGCATCAAGGTTGTTTTTACCATTTTACTAACACCCTTTGGAGAAAAGCGAAAAAACTAGGTATTAAAGATAAGCGCAAAAAAAGAATTGTTGGTTTATGCTGCGTTCTTCCACTTTTGCCCGAAGAACGAGTTATAGAGGGCTGGAAATATATACAGTCCCAAGTGCTCGACTTTGAAGAAAAATATAATTTGGATAAATTTATAAAATATATGGCTTTCTGGATGAAACCTAGTCGCATCAAATCGTGGACTGCATTTGGACGGCGTCATCGCACAACAAATACTGTCGAAGGCTGGCATCGAGCGATTAATGGTGCATTCAAATCAAGACCAGCAACAATTTTTCAGTTCCTAAAAGTCTTACAAGAAGATGCATCATTTTTTTCTGTCAAAGCCATCCAACTTCAAAATTTTAATAATAAATCCGCGAAAAGAAGAAAATCAGTACACATTGAAAACGATGCCATAATCAGAATATCGCAAATGCAACTGATCAACGGTGACATCAGTCTACCCTTATTTTTAGAAAAATTACGTTAATATTTTTATACGTAATCATGAACCAATAAAGAGGCGGACTGAGCCTCGCTAAACAACAAGCTGTGTCACTCAAAGTCGGCCAGGTCGCTATCCGTACAAGCCAGCACACACACATTGACACATTAGTCGGCCATTACGAGTTCAAACGTCAACGCAGCCGATATGTTACGTGGAGAAAATAGTAGGTCAAACAAGATGTCTTGCGTGGTGAAATTTTGAAAAAACCGTAGTGACCAAAAGAAAAAAATCCTGGAATCACGTTTCATAGGTAAATTATTAATTTATTCTCTTTATCAATTTAAAAAATCCTACTAATATAATGCGAAAGTTTGTAAGGATGTATGTGAGTGAGTGAGTGAGTGAGTGAGTGAGTGAGTGTGTGTGTGTGTGTGTGTGTGTTTGTTTGTTGCTCTTTCACGCAAAAACTACTGAACGGATTTTCATGAAACTTTGCAGTAATATAGCTTACACATCGGAATAATATAATTTGTTAAAATTTATAGAGATTTTTGAAGGGACTGGTTTCCCGAAGCGAAGCGAGGGCGGTTTTACTAGTATCGAAATAAAATTTCATTTTCAACGATCATAGAGACAACTAAAGTTCAGTGTTGTCAGTATTCACGTAAGCATAGGTATTACCGAGATTGTGGGGGTCGCTTTGAGTTATTTATTTTATAAATTCTGTTATATGTATGTTATTTATTTTTTGCCAGATTTGCTGCCATATCTATGCTGCCCATATCTGCGTGTACTGCGTATTTCCAGCCCTCTATAACTCGTTCTTCGGGCAAAAGTGGAAGAACGCAGCATAAACATATAGGTTTTTCCCACTATAAATAATACATGACAAGTAGCAATCGGGTGTCAAGCATAGTCTTACACCTAACAGGACAAGTGGGAAAAAAATTCCCACTTGTCCTGTTAACAGGACAACTCAACAGGACAAGTGGGAATAAACGCTTGTATATACTTATAAAATTGGGTCGGCGTTGGCCACGAAACATGCTTCCATATTTTTTTTAATGCTACGAGCGTGTCTATGTTAACTAATGTCGTTTTGGAAAATCCAAATAATGACTGCAATTTGCACCGCAATTTTGTGGCCCTGTAAGATCGAAAACTTACATTTGTTACTATATCAGTCCCAAGCATTAAAAAGAGATAGATAGTTAGAGCCAATCGCTCTGAGCATTAACAAATGCCGGGTAAAATTAGTTTTGTGATACTTCACACTTCATTTAAATTCATGACCATCTGAAAGGTGTCCGTGAAAACCGTATTCTTTAGATTTAAAAAAAATCTAAGTATACAGTGATCAACGCACTGACAAAACAAAAAAATCTTATACCTATTCTTATTCATCGTTATGGGATTTGGAATGCTAATAGATAGATATATTTTTAGACAAAAAATTAGCCTCGAAAATAGAAGAAAAGTCACTGGATGTAAGAGGTCTCCGAAGCCTAATGACCTCAGCAAGAGCAAAAGTATTACCGATACCTGCTAGGCTATTCTGTAAGGGACATCTTTGACATCTCGATAGCTGAATCCGCGGTGAGATTTTGATTTTGACGTACATCGCGTTCTGTTAAAATTAAAACCGACGGTAGCGCCAATCAAGCTCGCAATGGAAGTGACACAACTCACCTGAGTGAGCTTCGATATCGAATTTGTTTCTTACAGAATAGCCGTGCTGCTCAGCCAAAGAAGGAAGAGAAAGGAAATAAATATCTTCCATGTCCAGACATCAATGACGTAAAATATTAGTACCTACCTCTACTTATGACGAAGAATGATTATAGTCTCTAGAAATTACGTTTGGTAACATTCGACGTTCTAAATTTAAATTCAAATGTACAGTATAAGTACCCTACAAACTCATAAATTGAAGTAATTACCTAATATAAACAGCGTAATGACCAAGTATAAAAATAATTAAATGCACAACCGATAATTAAGTTGTAAATTGTTTTATATCCGTAATTACCCGGACTTCTGAACGACGTTAAACAACGGTTTGCGTTAATGATTCATCGTTATTTGTACACACGCGCACAGAAAAAGCATTAGTTAGGAATCTGATTTTAAAATATACCTAAGTACCTACTCAATAAAGAGTGTCTTTTAAAATGACTTCAAAAAAGGGGAGGGTTCTCAATTCAACGGCTGTTATATGATTTTTGTTGTAATTTTTTTTATTCAAAACCCATTTTTTGTTATGTGGAAGCATTTAAAGAGCGAAATTTGACGAGAAGTTTTTTAGTTGTCTTGGATTTTTTCGTTGAAAATTAATTTAAAAATCTTAATTGATGAAATTTAAAACACATTTAATATTATACGATCATTCAAGACATGTATTTTGTACGCTGATATTTTGACTCTACTGGTAGGTACGGATGGTGCTTTGGTGGTTACAGCAGGAAGGCCGTGGGGAAACTTCATATTATGATAATAATTATTATGTTGATGATTTTGTTGATCTCACTAGAAATCCTGCTTTAGACAAAAACGTTATAGTAACATTCCTTAGTAAAAAAGATAAAATTGATAAATAAAAATTTGAATAGAATTTAAGACATTATTATTTAAATATTTAATGAGCTGATATTTTTTTGAACTTGGGAGATGGTTGTTTTAAACTTAAACGATTAACGCTGCGCTGGCGCTGTTGAGGTGAAGAAAATCGAAAAAGTGTATGACGTTAAATCTTTTGAACGTCAATGTAATACAACCTCCGGAATTTTAAAAAATATATTATATAATATATGTACATACTTAGTTATATAGAAAACCAGCCATAACTTTAAAGAAATCACCTCTTTTGAAATTCATAGTGAGATGTGTCACTTCATAGGATTTCCACGCACCAGTTTTTCCTTGAATGTACAGACAAGCTCGTCCACCTTATAATATTATAGATAAGTACACCGTATTTATCATCAGCCGTACTTAATACAAAACAACCGATAATCTTGTCTACGACATAACAATATAAAAAACACGCTTTCTAAGTACTACACCATCTCCGACTAATCCTATACAATTACATGAATTATTATCACATATCTCATCAAGTCTCATCACGCAATTATAATCTCTATTACCATAATAATACGTCGTGTGTAACCTTGCCGGACAAGCAGACGGATAAGATGTATCATGAGCATTGAAACGTTATAGAGAGCGAGTTTCACACCAGTGCTGCCAAGGGAACGGCTCGTGAAGAAACTAAAAACGGAAAATTCCTTGTATCTCTGAGTATACACTGTATACGGGCTAGAATATGGATTATTCTGAATTTAACAAGCAAGCTTCATTAATAATATATGATAATAATATAAATACATAACTAGAACTTTTTATATATAGATTATTACGATATTATCACAATATTTTTTTGCTAAGTTTAATGATATAGTACCTACACACCTAGAGAAGAGAATGACTTATTACAGGTATAATAATGTCAAAAATAAACGCTTAAATTATATCATTAATGTTAAGAAAATATCATTAATTTCAAAGCATGGTTCTTTTTATCTTAGCCAACACCGAGTAGATAGTCTTTAGTATTTCCGATGATGAGTTCAACCATCAGGTAACCACTAACCCAAACAAACCGTACAAAATCTCTCACACTATACCTTCTGTAGGACATCTTTCTTCTATGAGATATCTTTACTCTCGCGACGATGCGTCAACTCGTCGGCGTCGCAAAAACCAGACGGTAGCTGTTTATCGCGCGGATCGCGACGCGATGACGTCGGCGTTATTATATACTGTTCTCTGATCTTTGGATACGGTAAAAAATGGATTATACGACTGTAACTGTACTTGCAGCTAAGAAACTAAGAGCTTCGGTACTTAAAAAATAATGTCAATCGCATAGACTGTTTGGAGATTAGGCGTTTGAATACAATAAGAGGATATAGAAGCGCGTAATGGATTACATTTTGAACCTAGAGCGTAAGAAGTAATAAAAATTAACATGGGTGTAGAGAGGCTCTATTTATAACCGACTTCAAAAGAGAAGGTTCTGAATTCGACCATATTTTAATGTATGTTAGGTACCTCATATTTTTGGGTGAACGCAGTTGACCTTATTCTTTTTTAGTCGAAAGCTACCTAGTGCTTGTCGTTGGTTCATATAAATTGATAGGTAGAGCAAAATCTGATGAGTAATTTTTGAGTTATCTCTACTTGTCTAAATCGTTTTTTTAATAATGTTAGCAATGTTAACTCCAAGCTAAACTACATTACTCGAGAAGCACCCTGTCCACGAAAGGATAATACTTTGGCGTACGTTCCTTCTGTTCAAAGGCAAAAATGTAAAAGATCGTTTTAAAAACCAATTTATTGCTTAAGTTAAAAACTAAAAACTCGTTATATTTTAGATAAGTGCCATATCAAAACTATAGTTCAATCATTTTGAGCTTGCATTACACACAGTCACTAAACAATCTGCAAGTTGTAGGTAAGTTTATTATGCCACGTCCGTAGTCATCACTTCGCAACTCCGGCGCACGTCACATAAATCAAGATGGCGGCGATAACAGGCCACCGCTCATAAAGGCAACAACGAGAACGGCTTTACGATTCATAATTGTACTTTATTAAATATCCGCCGGTTGCATTTTAATGGAAGAATTCTGTCCAATAAAAGTTGAGCCGCGAGACGGGTTTCTACAGAATAGGTAATGCCGCAGAAGTTAGTATAGTTATGTAAGTACGGATTTTTTGTTAATAGTGATCAAACGAGCGGTAATTGCCAACGGCATGGATGTAACCTTGCATTACAGGCACTTTATTGGCCAAGTAAGAAGAAAGAAATTAAGAAAGTATTGACTTTCAAATTCCCAGATGAAACAAGCCTTTTGGCGACTGACTCAAGCAAAAGCGCGATAGCTAACTACTTTAGTTCAAAAATGAAAAAAAGTTAAGTCAGTAGCATATTATGTTACCGATAATTTGCGTAAATCAGATAGAGTGCAGATTAACGAGGTATTTTGCAGATTATCTGGCTGAGTCAGTTAAAGTGGAAAAAAATAATTGAGTTCCTACATTAACTAGTTAATCTGAGAACTTTCTAGATAATCTGCAGACTAACGACCATGCATAAGGTAAATTCTATAAAATAGGTTCTTGTTAGAACGTCAATTGTTAAAAACCAGTAACATTGAACGGAAACATAAAAATTGAGTTGATTTTGGATATAAAACAATGAATACTCATTTCCATTACTACTCAGTCTCAGTCAAATTATTCAAGGTGTAGGTAGGTCGATTTGGTTACATAACCGAATTAGCCTACCCCTACTCCACGTAGTCTTGTATGCCCTACCCCTAGAGTGTTTTTTAGAACCCGGAGGCGCGGAGGGAGGGCAGCCCCCGCCCGCTGTAACAAAACGCAGACACCCGGGCGAGCCGGAGCTGCGCAGGCGAGCGTGGGTGTCTGTGCTTTGTTACGCAAGGGCGAAGGGGCTGCACCTTCCGCAGCGCCGGAGACGTCACGGTTCGAAGTTATGCCCTATTTTCCGCGTTTTTACGATTCGGCCAAACGTTGATGACCAAATCGTGAAACGTAGACGATTTTACGATCTGGCCAAACTGAGTTGACCATTTCATGAAATGCAACCATTTCTTGATATGGTCGATCATTTCATGATGTGAGCAAATCTACGATGTGGCCACGACTTCAACACAAATTGGTAGGTACTCAGGTAGCCAGTCTTCCGCAATTTAACGATGTAGGTACCATCCGTTGCTGTGCAGACTAACTGGGTAAAGTGCAAATAAGACCTTTTTTAATTAAAATTTTACACTTTAACGTATCGTGTCAGTGAATCTGCAGATTACCTAGTTAATGTGCACATTAACTTATTATGCATTTTAACGGTAACACATACACCAAACGATTTCAAGTAAATATTATTTGTTTTCACTGTATGTAGTACCTATTTCCTCGATTGGCGATTGGGAGAAAATTTTAGACTTTGTGAGTCCAAACATCAATCTACATGCAGTAAAACTGCTCTTATAAACCAAGTAAAAAAAATTTTTAACACACTTTGATCGGTACTGTTTTCATAACACATTTCTGTAATTTTATAGTCTATGGTCTAATCACGTTTCGTATTAGGTTATTATTAAATAATGAATCCAAATATTTTCTATTTGTAGCAACTAATTGAATTATAAATCATAACACCGATGCATTTACGGTTGAACACAAAAAAATAAGTAAAAAATGTTCAAAGAACTTCGAATTGACTATTCCACGCCGCCGCTTTTTAAGTAATAAAATAGCGTAATAAAATTAATAACATTAAGTTACCATATAAAGTGAAATACTCAAGTTTTTGTATGTTAATTAAACGTAAATGGTTGGATCGATCACATTTTAATAAATTGGCCTATTGCTGCAGCCTAGAATCCCAATATGTTATCGATAGACCAAGATAAAGAATGAATGAAGAAATGAGTGAAGCGCTCATATCCCTACGGCTTGCGTTGGTTGCAAGTGATCTGTAAAGAGCAACTTTGGGCGCGGTCGGTAGGCGGATGAGTGACCGCTAGTGGCAAAATTTCTTGAGCGCTTCCGTGCTTCGGAGGGCACGTAAAGCTGTCAGTCACGGTTGTTATCGACAGATAGCAGTCGTTATGTCGGAGCCTTCAGGTGAAAACTTCCGATACTGGGTTGGCCACTAATCCCTCCACCAATCCACAATGGAGCAGCATGGTACTCTACCACGCTCTAGGCTTCCGCTATAGAAAAATATACCCGTGGTGAGTGATGGGCCATTAATGGGTTGCAGCTAGACCAAATTATCGAATGAGACGACGGAAGCCGACCCTACTTTTGTGATAAGACTGTGACTAACTCTCAGTACCACTCTCTTTCTTAAGTCATTCGTCAAACAATTTGTGAGTTTGTAAGCTCTCAGAGGAAGTTAACGGCTCCCACGTAAGAGAATAGTAGCTATACACCGTTCCCGTTTGATATGGAATTCGTTTTGATGACAACCCACAAAAATGTCAGCTTTGCGTTCCTGTGATACTGGTTCAGGGTTTATCCATGGCGAGAATTTAAATTGCTTTAATTAATTTTGCTAGCAAGCTAAATTGCTATAAACATCTATAATAAATTAGTGTTTATCGGAGAATGATAATGCCATATTGCCGTAGTCTCGGTGAAATGGAACGAGACTCTCAGGTAGGTACTAGCAATTACTAACTGGACTATTCCCAGTTGCTCCAGTCTTCATACCTCCTAACAAATTTAAGACCTAACGTACCTGCTAATACCGTGTACTTGCTCCTAGTCTATAATTGAGTCTTGTCCTTGTCAATCACAGTGATCATTGGTTGCAGCGGAAGGTGATGCCGCATGGTCGTTTGCTATCTTATTTCAATAAAGAATATGTAAAACAGCAAGTTTAAGCAACATTTCATAAAGTAGGTTACTGTTATTCTAACTAACATTTTATAATACGTATGTACCTCGTTAATTTTCTGCTTCTTTCATTCTTACATACAAATTGGGCATGGTTAGCAATTAAGCGCACATTATCAACAGTTCCGTGATATTCCGCCATTCGTCTCGGCATTAGCATACGAGAATTATTCCATTACAGTGTTAATAATTTAAAAATAATACGCTGCAACACGCGACCGAGAGTTATGGGCCCCTGGAGATGTATTTACGAAGCAACAACACTTTTAAGCTGAAGTACGCTCTATGTTTTATTCCATAAAGTTTGCTTTAGTATAGCGGCAAGGATATTCAAATGATAGTCTCGTTAAAGAACACTGTGTTTTAATGTTCTTAATATTAGGTTGAATTTAAAATGGACGGTTACTTTAGGATTCCCAGTGGCGCTGAACATTTTATGACGCCGTTGGTAGACATGAACGCGGGCTATTAATCTCTTAATTTTAAACTTTTTTGCGGTCAGTATTTATTCGGAAAACAAGTATGAGAAAGGAGAAAATGCAAACATAAGTTGAGAATCTTTATTTAGCTAACACTTTAATAAATATTCAACGAATGCAGATTTCATCACGAATCTGCATAATTATTCTTTTAATTTAATTTAAGTGTTTGCTGTTATGCCTAATTTATTCTAGTTTTAGCTCAAAACTTTGCAAAGAAATATTACTTATTATGTAATGTATGTTACGTGATCTACCTACTTCTGATACTTACAGATACTATCACCAGTCTCGACCACTCCACCACTTATCGAGCTTATGTGATTGTAATTAATGTGCAATTACTATTTTAGTTATGCCATTAAAATTTGAAGTTGTTATAGAGAATCGAAGTATCCTACCCAGGTAGAGCACTATATCTTTTCTTTAAAAACGTCCGTCGAAAGGTTTTAAATAAGCGCTAATTATAAATTATACACTACTTTTAACGTTAGTATTTTATTTAAGGTAGTACTTAACGTTGTACTGACTTACTTTGAACTCCGTGATATGGATGATTGAACCTCTATATGGTTTGCAGTTTTCGTTAACTGCTCTGGTCATCAATATTATTAATTTTTCGTACACTTCACACCGTCCAGTAGGTACATTTGCCAAGTTCATAACCTTAGCTGCTCTAGCATCGTTTTGAGTTTTTGAACTATTATGTCTTAGACACCGTCGCTAGAGGACGTTCCTAATATTAAAAGGTATGACTGACACATCACGTCAAGAAAAATGAGTAACTTGCTTATTTTAAATATAATGATGGGTATTTTCTGGAGGCTTTTCTAAATTTTCCTGCTCGTAGAGCCAAGAAGATATTAAATTCCTCATGGTTCTCAAATTCATTTTTCATAAATAATACGAAATTATTATTCGGTAGGTACATTCCGTGTATAACTACTCGTATTTAAGAATGGATTGAAATTTCCAATCTTTTCTGCTTTATTCTTTTCAAATGAACGTATACAGGATATAAAATTATAATGAATCTATGTTCTTAACAATTCTAGACCCCACCGGGGAATCGAACCCGGCACCTCGCCCCACTCCTCCGGGTGCCCTCGCCAGCCGCACGTAAAGTGGGTAAAACAAAACCCTCAGATTGTACAAACGCAGCGATAAATCAGCCAAGCACTGCAGGTGCAGCGCTGGCGACGTGCTGAAATATTGCTGTACAGACCACCCTCGGGCAGACACTACGGTTGGTTTAATAGGGTTCCGTTTTTACCTGGAAGGCACGGAACCCTAAAACCGAGTTTAATATTAACAAGTAACTCAAACGCTACTCAAAATCTACTTCAAGTACTATACGGATAGGTAATTAAAAGACTGGTATTCGTCAAATCTTGCTCAAATTTAAATGGTAGCTTTGAAGTATAAAAAGACCTCATCCCGATGAACTTATGAAGTCATTAATTAAAAAATGCAACTTTAGTGCCATTTTAAGTTTTATAATTATTTAGTTAATTAATTGAATTCATCACAATTCATGATTATCTCACTGCTGGTTTTGGTTGGTTTGGTTGAGAGTAGTCATTGCATTAAATCAATTGAAATCAGATTTCAATAGTTCAGATTTTCATTGACTTCTTGTCTTTTATAAATTCAGTTAGAAAAAAATGTATGCGAAAAGTTACAAAAAGCTATTTAAATAAAAAATGTACCGAATTATTATATTTAAATATTCAAAAAGTCATCTCTTGTTTACTCTGTCGCTGTCTACTCTGTGACTGAAATATTACCGCCATCTTGTATTGTGGATTAATTGAAACGTCTCGTATTAGACGAACGATTTTAAAATACAATTATTTATTGGAGAGCAGTTGCGTTTTATGTTCCTTGGTAGTTAATCATTTGTCACAATTAATTGTATACTCGTGAAGAATTGTTAAACAATTTATGATGACATATAGATACAATGTAAAATATCTGCGAATTAGGGTAGGATACCCATTAATGGGAGCATGAGATTTTTTTATGAAATTATTCGATCGTACTTTTTTATTGACGTTAAGTAACACTAAACTAAAGAAGGACTTAACTACCTACTTAATTTATATTTAAAATAGAAATGTGCAATTTAATTAAACTTATGAAATGAACAATTATACTGAATCAACATGCGTTTTTCCAACGCACCAATTCTGTTCGGTGCATCCTACTGAAGTCAAATATTTGTGTTTTATAACACCAATTTTGAACCCAAATGTACTATTATTGTATAGTGGTGGGGATTTATCCACCTGGCAAGCTACTATTTCAGGTCTCAATACGAACGCGAAATGATTGTAACGGTTTTCGGTAATAGTGTCGATTTCGAAATAATTCTGGTCTTCAGCCGACAAAATATTGATTATATTAAAGTTTAGCTGATTTACAAGTGTGATATCAATATTCGTCTACACGTAACGTGCGATCACGAATGGAAATTTAACTCTAGTATGCATGATAAGTAATAAATTAATTGAATGCAAAAAATGACACGCGTATTATCTACGCAGTGCCTATACAATTCAATAAATTGAAACTCATACAAATAACGTTCCACGTGGGCTGTTAATTACTATTAGATATGTACATACTCAACATATTCACCTAACATACTTCTATGTTAATTAAAAATAATTAAACCATAATAGTAATGACTTCAACTTACCTACGGCTGACAGCCACGTTGCCACTCCTACGCATTTAATCTTATTTAAAATAACATTCAGTAGAAAATTAATAAATTAACATAATCCGTCAGCTTATAATTATTTATAACGTACAGTATCACCTACTTGCACGTCAGTTCATAAATCACTCCAGAATTATTATTATGACATACTAATCACGTCTCGAGTAAGACACAATAGGCCTTAATGTCAAGGGAACAATGGCTAAAATAGGTTAATTTAGCAAGCATAAGATTTCATAAGAATAAATAATGTTACTAGTCTCAGAGCGGATTGTCGGCTTGTTATTAAATAAAAGCACTATTATGTCGCGTAAATGGACGCGTACCCTTTATTCCCCCAATAAAGGGTACACGTTCCTTTACGCTTTATGTTTGAGTTGACTCTTTCGATGATGAGTGATGAGTTTGTGATGATCTTGAAACACATTAACGCATTACTTTGCTACCCATTTGATCATCCCGAGGGAATGTAGTGTGAGTAAAGGTAGAATTACTTGCTTCTCATCTTTTAACTTTAATGTGTAAAACGATTTAGTGTACCTACGTTATTGTGACATATTTTTTTTTGTTCGTACCTTACTAGTCTACATAAAAATTACATGTTTGCTTCGAATACCTACCCCATAAAACGGTTGCTATTGACTACCTGCAAAATTAGGTTAACAACAGATTTTCTTAATATAAAAAATTTTGTATTTATTCTAAAATTTTCAATAATACCTATTTCGAACATCTATTACATAAATGAACCTAGATTATTATATTATGTACAGTAAAAAGTCAATAGCTATTATTTATAAATATCTTATAGCCTAACAAAATATGCATACCTACATATATTCATTATGACGCCTAGCCTTTGGCACAAAATTTACGCTTATTAAATTATACAACCGCCTATAAAATACATAGTGTTTAATGACAGAATACAATCTTGTTGTCGGCTATCGATTGATTTTTACGTGTAATTTATAGATAGGTCCATTCCACTTAAATATTTTTCTACATAATACGTTTTCCCATCAGAAATTCTTGCAGTTAAGTAATTAGTACCTGCCTAATAAGCAGTCTATTTAATTTTCGTAAGTAATCGTAGAACTGTGTAGATACACTGTATCGTGGTAATAAAATAAAAAAAGTCAAATAAAGGATTATTCTACAATTTTCAACGTCAAACCAGCCGTTTTGGTCTATATTCTTAGTTTACGGACAGGAAACTTAATGTTCGCTATCACTCGGACACTACATCAATGTCCAGTATGGTTCAGTATTTATTTAGTACCACTATCAGTACAAAGCGGAACCAACCAACACTATAATTTATGTTCAGTTGTTACGAATGATGTATCACTATCGAGACCTCTGTACCCACACAATTCAAAACCGGCTCCAAAACATGCTATAACCACCTCTATTTCATTTGTTATAAAGGTTTGGTGCGTGTGTAAGAGATTGCCTTCACTATTCAGGGTTTAGCGTTTTTTTTAGATGGAATAGTGTAATAATTAATAACGGGTAACATTCATTCGGTATTCATTGCGTGTACAGATTGCATGATACCATTAATATTTATATTCGCTATTTAAATTCATGTGTTAAGTTACGTCGATATTGCTTTTTGTTCATTAAAAATTTGCCTGACATTCAAAAAAATATTCATTAAACTTACGTCTGCATAAGTTATAACATACTCGTGTCTATAAGTATATTTAATAATTGTAGAAAAAATTATTATGATGAACAGTTTTGCATTATTGAATTCCATTGAGCCTCAACTCTTATTAAGTCACAGTGCCTTCGATACCTACCATGTTATCAAATGCGGCCTACTGAAAAAATATCGGATTTCCTTGACTAGTTAGTCCTGCGAATTCCTTTAGGATACATTAAGATATTGCGATATCATTCGATACCCCGTAAATGATTATGTCATTCAACATTCCTTACCATTGCCGTAAGGTCATGCTAGCTCCAAATGTGACAGAAATATCTCTCAACCTGCTTCTTTATAGTTCATGAACCTTCATCTGAAATCTGGCCTTAACCTTCTTATTCTGAGAAGAGACCCGTGCTTAATTGTGGGCCGTGATGGGTTGAGATGATGATGATGATGAAAGGGTTCAGTTACGTGATGCCATTTTGTTGCACATGCAAGAACAATAATTGAACGCAATTTTATTAATAACGTGCAATAATTGCCATTCAATAATTGTACGGAACTGTTACACGCAGATTATTGTATACGATTATTGCATGCAAGTTTTGTTGTCTCAATATTTCTCGCCTCTGAAGACTAGATACAACCAAAATAGGTACCTTCACGCGCTGCACTCATTGAATATGAGCTTGCAAAAGCACAATTCAATTGAATACGAGAATCGCATAACAAATAATGGTATGTGCTGTTTATACCACGGCAAAACTTGAAACGCAAGTTGTCAAGAAGTTCAAGAATTTTATGAGTTGTTTAGATGATGCAAGCAGTTCATTATTTCAATTTTACTGTATGCAACAGGCAAGAAACTGGCATCATGTAAATGATCCCTAACTCTCGGCTGCGTATGTCTTCAGTAGTTCTAAGTCATCCATTGTAGAATCTCCTAGCGGAACAGTTTAATGAATGAATACCTTTTTTATACTCTTGTTAATAATTCTTATATTTCAATACATTGAAACCACAGCGGTGACAGGAGAAATCGTACTTTATTGCATATGTTAATACTGATCACTTTCGATCAGCCTGTCAACTTACACTTAATTATCATGATATACGCGTAAATTATTTACTCATTCATACGCAACTGACAGTAATGTGTATCTCGGAGAAATCTAATAGCAATAGACTATAACAAATGTATAATCAATTGATTTAATCGACACTTAACAAGTTTTTATGCTATCCTAAGGCGTAGCGCAGACTTGAGATATAAGTAGAGGATGTAATGTATGGCAGAAGTGAAAATAATAATTGAAAATAAGTAAGTTAAAGTGCTAGTAATTCTCTCTTTTGCCTTGGCGACAACTCATCGGTGATGATTACCTACTTTAATATGGCTATTGGAATTAAGCAATGATGCTCATTTGCTGGCTTAAGAGCAAAAATAAAATCCTTTTTCCATAATCTCGCCGCAAGCATATCGCGTTTTCACTGATATTTAATAAGTTTATTAAATATTCCTGATATTTATTAAAATCACAAGTTTATGGAATCCCATTTATATTCAGTCCCGATATTTGAATTGAGTTCCCATTAATTAAAAATGTTATAAGAATCAATTGATATTACCTTAGTCATTCCATAGCACTGAATACCTCATAATTATGTATATTTTAACTTGTGTATTAACGATCCAAGGCACTACAATTATCTCAAATCATGAATAAATATACAATATCTTGGTATTGGATAATTATTGGTATTTAACATTTATATATAGATACCTACATACAGACGGAAAACATGAACACAGTTTGGGTTGGACGATTATTGCGTTAATTTGCTTAATTTATTTAACGATAGAGACTGTTAGCGATTTTATTTAATTTATGGCGAATAATTTAATACTTAATTGAGGAAAATATTCAAAATGTTATCGGTGTAATTCTATAAGATGGGACCGCGATAGAAACGGTTCGTAAATTTTGTTTTATTGCGAGATAATTGCGTTGTGTGCATTATAACTGGCTTGTTTTGGATTTTAATAGCTCTTTTTATGTTTGGTGTGTTATGTCAATAAAAAGCGAAAACATTATTAACATTAAATATAAAAGTTTAGTTTTATAAGCTCAGATATAAAAATGGCAGTCTTATGTTTTTATTGGAACGCAAATTGGCACCCTGTAGATACTTTTATTTTAAGAGATATAAATATATCTATTAAGTATCATTTTAATAGTATATGAAATAAAAATCATTCTTAATGGTTATTTATAATTTCAAATTGAAAACTAAACGTACCTTATGCAACAATGTTCATCTTCATTTACATTGTATCAGTGGAGAGTTTTGTCTAATAAGAAGTTAAAATTACATACTTTTACGGTGCAAAAACAGATAATAAGGTTAATAATTATGGAAACTACTTTTGAGGCTCCATCTAAATAGAACAATTGAACAGAAAGAACCCAGCACCACAACCATCTTCGTCCGTTGTTCACCGGGTTGCGTCAGCAGCAGAAGATTGGCTGGATCCAGGGTGAATGGAGCCCCATACTTAAACTGAATGCGAACGATTTCGACTGCACTTCCAGCGATTCACTTCTTGATAAGTTTATTTAATTTTAGAATGAATTAAAATATTTAACGTGCTTTATTTAGCGTCTTATCGTATAGTCAAACAAAAAGCAAGTATCTACTCGCTCCTTTTCTCTAGCAACACGTCTACATAATATATGTCCTTGGTATCAAGAATGCACACGTACGGGAGTAGCATTATCACGTGACCCATTTATTCTTATGTCAACAAATAGAACTGACACGAAAAGTTGGCAAAAAGTCTGACAAGGAATTTATCAGCTCTGTCACAATTAAAAAGCAAGAACTGCAGATTATAACGAAGCCCGCATCGTAAATCCGTGTAAGTAGGTGGCAGCATACATTATAGTCTGTTATCAGAAACGTATTTCACCTTCAAAGCACAAGATAAACATTTTTAATTCCAACATTAAGTGTCACCGTAAATAATGTTATAAGTCGCAGTTCGACCCACGCGATCCGTATCTATAGTCTGAGTCACAAATCTCAAGGAGGGTATTTTGTTTGGGAGCTTATTTATTGTATTGACAATTCCAATTTTCTCCCGTTTGAAACTGTTTACTTGTTTCGATTCTAGGTAACGAAAATGTGAGCTGAAAAGTAATTTTCTCTTTGTGTTAAACACTTAAATACATCTCGTGTCATCTCGGATTGACTTTGGTTAATTATTTCTTGTTTTTAGAAGAAGCTTTGTTCAAACAGTTCAAAGACTAAAATAATTGGTTTATAAAAATCACATTTATCGTTTCTTGAACTCATAAAAATCCTAGTTTTAAAGATAATTTGTACTTCTGATCTTATTTCCATGCACCTGTTTAGTCGAGCTCAAATTGGAAGATTCAATCGCCAGCAGTTATTTAACCCCAGGCAGGATTATCAAGCTCACTTTATTTTTTTAATACTATAATGTACTGTTATCTTATGGAAAATAATGAATTATATTAACACTTTTACTGGTCGACATCTGTATATTTCTATTTATGGAATTAAGGGATATCACGTTAATAATTTTTAGAATCATTGTACCTTTTTCTGTGAATTTGTTTGCACTAATCTCAGACACATAGGTTTAATTGATTTGAGTGTCGTTTTCAGACACGCAAGCAAAGCTTGTTGTAATAATTATTTTATTTCAATTAATTTACAATCAACAACGTTCATTTTATTCATTCAGTCCATGACGGACTAATAATCCTTCGTTAATTTATGCATTCTGATAATGGCGTGGGTACTAAGGCATATTATGTTTTATGAAACGAAACTTGAGGAAAATACTAATTTAAAATATCCGCCTGGATTTGACTATGAATATTCGAGCGCCAAGCGTTGCTAGCAAAGCCCATCATTGTACACGACATCAACTTGATGTCTATTCACGATGTATTAATTTGTTTGCCTTTCAATACGGACAGACAATTCGATAACGATATAATTATATACTTTATATTGTGTCCTTTCTACATTAATTATGTAAATGTGCTGTGATAATATCTTTAACATTTAAATTTCTTTAAATAAATGATGTGACTATGGAGTAATATATTTAAATTTGACAGATATTACAGTAGAACCAAAGTTATAATGCGCGTACAAATCTTCGCCAGTGGTCGTGTTTCCGGAAACAACCGAATTATTGAATCGTAAGAGCCCTAACCAATGCTCTTGCATTTAGCATCTTGTGCGATAGAAATAGGAGTCAATATCAATCGATAACAAGTTCGAACAGTCGGCGGCGGTCGACGGGCACCGCCGGTGAGTTGAACGTCAGTCAGTTGTCACATATATAGAGAATATATAGAGCTGATATTACACACCCTCCTTGGTTTTGTTTTCAGAGGTAAGTTTAAACATACATACATACAGGGTACATATAATATATTTTTAACTCGTCATTTTAATAAAATTCAAATAGAATACACATAAAAAATAAAACACATAAAAAGCTTACATAAATTTGATAGAATGTTACAACTCCGCCCATTTCATCTTCTTTCAGATCGAATCCTTCCAGAATGGATAAATTTAAACGTGGGAAGCCGCTTAACTCACAAGCACGGCAAATGGTATTTAATGTGTACCTTTATTTCTTAAATGAAGCTAATGTATTCAAAAACGACCATGACGGTTATTTTAAAAAAGTTCAGGAGCGTGTGACAAAATCTACAGGAATTTCACGCCGAACTTTGACTAATATATTGAACGAAGAAAGGCAAAATCAATCAATGAAATTTTCCACACCGAAAAAAAAAGGTAGGTTTCGGATGGGTCTTGATGATTTCGACTATTGTGTAATTCGAAATATGATATACAATTTTCAGTTGACGCTCAAAGAACTCCCAACTGTAAATAATTTGAGAAAAAAGTTAATCGAAGCTATTAATTTCAAAGGCTGTGTAGAGACTTTAAGGCTCATCTTGAAAGACATGGGGTTTAGGTTTCTGAAAACTGATACCAACCGACGGTTACTTATGGAAAAGCCAGATATACGTTTAAAAAGGATCAAATATCTCCGAGAAATACAACAGCTGAGAAATGCTGGTAGAAACATAGTATTTATGGACGAGTCATACGTGCATACATCGCATACTAAAGGTAAAACTTGGCAAGATAGCAGCAAAAAAGGTATTAAACAACCCATTTCTAAAGGAGAGCGAATTATTATTGTACATGCAGGCAATGAAAAAGGCTTCGTCTCAGGGGCTTTAATGTTACATAAATGTGTCGACTCAGAAGGTGACTATCATAAAGAAATAAACGCCGAACGTTATCAAACTTGGCTACGCAATCAGTTGATTCCCAACTTGCCTCCTAATAGTGTGTTGGTAATTGATAACGCCCCATATCGTAATAAGCTGTCTGTAAAACCACCAAACTCAAATACACCCAAACCACAAATGATTGCGTGGTTACAACAACACAATGTTCCTCATGACCCAAATAAACTCAAACCTGAATTGTACGAAATTATAAAAAGACACAAAGAACAATACACAGAATTTGCCATTGACCGTATAATGGAGGAGCATGGGCATAAAATTGTACGATTGCCACCATATCATTTGGGCGCAAATAAAACAACACGTTGCCAAAAGAAATATTGCAATGAACGTTACGTCAGTTAAAGAAGCTATTTTAGAAAAAATCAACAATATAGGTTCGGAAGAATGGAAAAAAGTTCGTGATCATGCCCTTAAATGCGAAGATGAGTATAGGAAATATGAGTCAAGAATCGATAGTTATTCAGATGAAATGATTATTTACACAGGAGATAGCAGTGATATAAGTGAAATTGGAGACCTTGATGAAAATTCCGATGACTCTATGATGTCAGGAATAGAGAATCTCCCTGATTCTGATTAAATATTAACCTATGTTCTGTTATACGATTCTGATTAAATAAAACTTTTTTTTCCTAATACTTATACCTAAATCTTCTTTTCATTTAAACCTTCTTTTTTCCATCGTTAAATCGTCGTCGTCGCTTTCCTATGTGGGTCATGCGTGAAATCTCGTTACTGATAAATCAATATTAATTTATCTCTTTTACCACAAAAAAAATATATATTAAATTATGCATGAAGTAAATGTACTTTCCACTCTATATAGATATCATCTGACAACGCTTCGGAAATACGACCGATCCCGAACAATGGCGAAGAATGCTACGCGCATTCTCACTTTGGTTCTACTGTAATTTTAGATCGATCGTACATTTTTTAAAGTAGGCTTATTAATTGGCAGATTTGCGATGGTTGCGGCATCGATGTCGAACCCGAGACTTTATATCGGAGATATTTACGATAAATAATTAGATAGGTATAATTTAAATTAATGAATACTCACAAAAATGATGTAGGTTATCGTCAAATTGGGTCAATTTAGAATACTAGTCACAATACCATGGTGTCTTAAGAGGCGCTATAACTATAACTAAGGCCCCCTACTCGATGACAGGGCCTCACCTAAGGACCGAATTGATTATTCATTTTATTATAAGTAGGAAACACAATCAATTCACTTTGCGACTGACCATCGTAGAGTCTACTTACCCTGATGATGCCCTGTTTTGGGGCGAAACACGTGTTGGTGGAGGTATGTATGTTGGTGTATACATTCTTTGTTTGTTGCATGTTCCTATGTGGGAGGGAGGGAGGTGCTACTTGCATGAAAGCATACACCATCATACATACTTTAATCTGTAATAATGGAGTTCCGCAAAGTAACGCCTGAATCAATTAACTATCTAAAGTAAGTATAGTCATGTTTTGCAGCCTGCCTGACTAGCTACGCTCGTGCTTGAGTCAACCAAACGACGAGGCTCACCGCAAGTTGGCGTGCACGACGTGCATCGCACGCGGGCGGCACGCACTATACAGAAAATTTAATGAATTGAATGATCGTGTATTTATTTTGTTCCGGTTGAGCGTCGGATCTAGGAATTGAGAGGGCTAAAAAAATACCTATAAGGGATCTCTTAGTGTGGATCACACCGGAATAACTCTTTTATACATGCTTCAATTGACTGGCGTCTAAATAGTTTGAACGTTTTGTATAGGTACTGCTATACAACTTATATACCTTTGTATACCTACATAATAATTGTATTACTTTCTTTCTCCTCTCTTGACTGACAACATATCAGTGATACGTTTGGTGCTTCTGTTGTCTATTCAATACAATACAATAACTCTTTATTGTACACCAAGAAATACGACATTAACAACAACATAAAGACACGGTAAAGTACAAAAGGCGGTCTTATAGCTACACTAGTAAATCCGCCCTCGCTTCGCTTCGGGAAACCAGTCCCTTCAAAAATCTCTATAAATTTTAACAAATTATGTTAATCCGATGTCTAAGCTATATTACTGCAAAGTTTCATGAAAATCCGTTCAGTAGTTTTTGCGTGAAAGAGCAACAAACATACACACATACTCACTCACTCACTCACATCCTTACAAACTTTCGCATTTATAATATTAGTAGTATTAAACACTAAATATTGTATTTGTAATAATGGCTTTATTTTATACAACTTTACAATCTTTACATTGACAACAGCGCGGGAAGTCTGACCATCGCGTCCACTAGTGATGTCCACCCTCTCGGTATATCCATAGTGTTGCGCATTATCGGCTATTACGATATTCCATCTAACAGTTCGGCCATCCTGGCAATCCTTCGGCCTCGAAGGATACTCTCATTGATGTAAGCAACAACATTGTAGAATCTTATTATGCTTCATGACCGCAACTTCAATTTAGTAACTTCGGCTTCTTGCAATAACCATTCAATTTGCATTATATCATAATTATGTTACTTCATCATTATCATCTCAACCCATCATGGCCCACTATTGAGCACGAATCTCTTGTCAGAATGAGAAGGCTATAAATACCATAGCGTAGATATAATTCACATATAGCATAATATGTGTTACTTAGCTCCACGTGGCTTCATTGTACACATACTCCATGCGATAGTTAATTAGAACCCTTTTCACGGCCAATTGTAGTTACTCTCTTTTTTTTGTTTGTGTCTTTGTTTCTTCCTTTTATTAGTTGTAGGCATTCAAGCCATAGCTTCTTGCAGTTACTGTAAGCATGAGCCCCTTCACGGCATTTATGCGCATCCTCTCTTAATGGCACTGTAATGAAGAGGTTCTCCTGAACAATATAATGTGCATCTGTAATGGCATTTAATGTCCCATCTCTGTCTGACGTATAAACATGCGTCTCTATCAGCATTTGATACCAAAGTGCCTCTCTAGGCTATTTCAGTGTGTATCCTTAACAATATTTGAAGCCTTGTTCCTCTCTCGGCAACATAATCGTACACTCAAATCAGCAATTGAAACAAAACCATCTATCGGCTGTATAAGTAATGCGCCCCAACCGGCCTTTCAAATCTGATGCCCCTCTCGGCATTTCGGACCAGCAATATCTAGAGCATGGTTCCTCCAATGGCAATATCAGCTATTTGATTCTCATGACATTTGGAATATGGCGACCCTAACGGCATTCCGGATATTCATCCTTAACGGTTACTGAAATAACAATTCAGGTATTCGCCCCTCACGGCTTTTCGTATATTCATCTTTAGTGGTTGATGAAATATCAATTCAGATATTCGGCCTTCAAGACATTTCAGACAATCGTCCTTGACGGTAACTAAAATACTACTTCAGGTATTCGCCCCTTACGGCATTTCGGATATTCGTCTTTAGCGGTTGATGAAATATCAATTCAGATATTCGGCCTTCAAGGCATTTCGGACAATCGTCCTTAACGGTAACTAAAATATTACTTCAGGTATTCGCCCCTTACGGCATTTCAGATATTCGTCTTTAGCGGTTGATGAAATATCAATTCAGATATTCGCCTATCATGGCATTTCAGATATCCATCCCTAATGGTTAATAAAATACGGTGCCCTCTCGGCATTTCAGACTTACGCCCCTAACGGCAATTCAGATATCTCGCCCCTCACGGCATCTGAAATATGGTGCCCCTCAATGCATTTTCAGACATTCGCCCCTTACGGCATCTGAAATACGCAGCCCCTCACGGCAGTTCAGATATCTCGCCCCTCACGGCATCTGACATATGGTGCCCCTCAATGCATTTCAGACATTCGCCCCTTACGGTATCTGAAATACGCAGCCCCTCACGGCAGTTCAGATATCTCGCCCCTCACGGCATCTGACATATGCAGCCCCTCACGGCAGTTCAGATATCTCGCCCCTCACGGCATCTGACATATGGTGCCCCTCAATGCATTTCAGACATTCGCCCCTCACGGCATCTGAAATACACAGCCCCTTACGGCACTCTTCAGACGTTCGCCCCTCACGGCATCTGAAATACACAGCCCCTCACGGCACTCTTCAGACGTTCGCCCCTCACGGCATCTGAAATACACAGCCCCTCACGGCACTCTTCAGACGTTCGCCCCTCACGGCATCTGAAATACACAGCCCCTCACGGCACTCTTCAGACGTTCGCCCCTCACGGCATCTGAAATACACAGCCCCGGATCCGGTTATTCGCCCCTCACGGCAGTACAGATTTCAGCCCCTCACGGCATCTGAATATATTTTAGCCTTTTCGGCAATTGAGGGTTAAGATGCACCATTTATAAGCCCCTTACGGCACCTCAGATTTCAGCCCCTGACGGCATCTGAGACATGTGGCCCCCTTACGGCAACTCAGATTTCGGCCCCTGACGGCATCTGTTATATGTAGCCTTTCACGGCAATTCAGATTTTAGCCCCTCGCGGTATCTGAATATATTTTAGCCTTTTTCGGCAATTGAGGGTTAAAATGCACCATTTATAAGCCCCTTACGGCAACTCAGATTTCAGCCCCTGACGGCATCTGAGACATGTGGCCCCTTACGGCAAATCATCGTTTTTCTCGTTTTGTATTTTGTACTTGTTTATATATTTCAACATATTCAATCGACTTGATCGACTATTTTGTCCTTGTCATTTTCTCGTTTTATATTTTGTACTTGTTTATTTATTTCGACATATTCAATCGACTTGATCGACTATTTTGTCTTTGTCATTTTTCTCGTTTTATATTTTGTACTTGTTTATTTATTTCGACATATTCAATCGACTTGATCGACTATTTTGTCTTTGTCTGGTGTGGCCCCACACCCTTCATCCATAATTAATCAGATCACCTTTCTGAAACACAGTTGAACAACATGTATAAGTAAACATTACACACACCAAGTGGCCTTAAGCCACACCGTAATTGTAAAAATGGATATGGAAGTCCCATTGATTCATTTTAAATGCAACTCGTAGAATCAACTAAAGCTTAAAATGATGTGATCTATCCACACATGTTGCGTTCCATAAATGCTTCATAAGCAGTGTGAGCTTAGCACTTTTTATATTCATCAGTCATCTAAATACTCGCTGAAAATAAGAACTTTGAGAACACATCAATAATTTCAAGTCAATAATGCTATTGCTTTTTTTTTAACCTTGATGATCCACCATAGTGTGTAGTGGATGATAACCCTTATGTTTTAGTTATACTTTAACAATCTACATTTTTTTTCTGAATGATTTTACTTTTGCCATCAATAGGTACTCTATTTTCATAGCCGCTATGAACATTTAGTTCCCAAATAAACACAACAACTTCAACTCAACACATTCAACTACAACAATTTGAGCACACATCATAAAACTAAGATGCTGAATACTACAGTGTGTACTTTTCAAAATGATAACATTAATTTGGTTTCTGTCACTAAAACTTGCATTGCCCTCACCATTTTATTTACATAATTTCCTATTTATTTATATATTTTCATATATATATTTTTTTATCAATGATATCATTGTTACTTTCTACAGGTAGACCCCGTATGATAACACAATCCAAACATTCATTAATAAGAGAAACTAGAACTTCATTCATGGCTCTTCAAACATTGTATAGACTTTAGAAACTAGACTTTAGAAATTAATTTCAACTCAATTTTAAATTAATATCAACTCAATGTCATTTCTAAATAACAATTATACTATCAACCAATCGTATAAATTGCACATATCAAAATAACCAATGGGGATATCATTACTTCTCCATTATCTTATTAAACGCTCTATAGTGTAAGCATATAGCATATACAATGATTTCCTGTATTAAAAGCATAGGACTTGTACGTGAGAAATAGATTTTCCAAATATCCCTTTATATAAATCATTTTAACAAAATTATGAAATTTTAAAATAAATTTATCTCTTTGTTATTATCTTATTATTTTGTAACATTATTGTTTTGTTTCTCTACGGCTTGTAATATATGTATTACCTTATATTAAATGTTAATTAGCCATATTTGCATTTAAATTCTAAAATCTCCTGCTCTATATTTCACCAAAGAAAATATAACAAAAGGCAAGGACAATAAGTCCACCATTCAATATGACTTAAGCACTATACCAATAACTATCACCACCATAAACCTGTTATACATTTTATATAATGTTTTATATTATGTTATATCATGAACTGTTATAAAATATAATTAGACCCAGTGACCAAATGAAAGCACTACATTTCATATAATTGCCTCTGCTAACTCAACCTATGTCAACAACAATAATAATATAACAATAATAATACATTAATAATATTATAGCTCATTAATTAAGTGCCCCTTTCTTTTACAAAATCATTAATATTTGTCTTAATTTAAATTTTAACAAGTTGTTCGCAGTAATTTTGTTTTACAAAATCTCCTTATCCTCTCTCTCAAGCCTACCTTTAAAACTCACTACCAGTATCCATTAGGCATACTCAGCCCCTACATTAAGGCATACCATGTCAACCATTCCAGTCCATTCATCCATAATATCTTTTATCCTTAGAATTTGATATAAATTCCAGAATTAGTTCCTTAAAATTTATGAACATTATACTATATAAATTTATAGCTTAGTTATACTTCTACATCTCAAGCCCCTTTATTTATCAACTTATATTTGCTACCCTGAGTTACCTAGAGCTAGAACAGATTACTTTATTGATAAGATCCCCCGTAGTTAATACTAGGTGTATTTTTTTTTTAGTTCAAGTTTTACTAAATGTACTGGTAAAATGGTATGCAACAAAGAGTAATTGTATTGCCCATGACTAAGTTTATCATAAAATGAACATATCCTAAGACTTTCCCTGTCTTTCCTTGCACACACAACCAACAAAAGCTTATGTCCATTGCTCCTGTGTTCAAAACATTTAATAGCTTTATTTACACTGGTCTTTATTGCCCCCGTGTGCCCCAATGATACATTAAGCTAAGTTTATTGTAATAAAACTCTATAGCATTTTCACTTGTGTAACTTTTTGCTATTCAAAGGATATAAGAAAAGCCCAACTTATCTTATATGATGATTGCTGCACATATCAAACCTTGCCAACACTCCATAACTTAGGAGTGTAGTTGTATTCTAATATTATACTTGTCCCATCCATGAATTTTAGATATGCCTTCCCAATTTGAATCCAATGCTCTATAGAGCTAAATTCTATATCCAATATGCTATATGTAGATCAGACTTTCTGTGTCAATTTTCTTATAATGCAGTTAGTTCCTTCACAAGACTTTCCGATGCTTTCGAACTTTTTTCTATAATTGTTTTCCTTATTTGATTCTTTTCCAATCCTTGGACTCTAGTTGTAGATAAATTCAATCAACATAATTGTTGCAAGAATCTTCTTTCCTCAGATTCATTTACATTAACTCAATAGTGTAAGATTACTAGAACCCACGAAAGTAAGTGGTCTCAGTGTTTCTTTTCACCATTAATATAATATATATATTATGCACTCTCAACTCATTATTTAAAAAGTCTTTTTAACATGCATTTTGCATCACACCAATTCACAACAAGAAACACGTCACAACTTGACTTATGCATCTAGGGTCTAGATATCACGAGTAGTATAGGTAATACTCCATCCAAAGTAACATGTTAGTTACACAAGCACTGAATAATGTTAATATGAGCATATTTAAGCACTCTTAACTTATCTTTTAAACTTTAAGGCCAGTCATTATGCACTTTGTAACTTTTCAAGCGTCTTTTCCTCAGTTGAATTTAGGTTATCAACACAAGTCACGAATTTTATATTATACATCTCGCCAAGCTTTACACTACATATAGGCACGTAAGTTCTATCCCACTTCTGAATTATTAAACACTAAATATTGTATTTGTAATAATGGCTTTATTTTATACAACTTTACAATCTTTACATTGACAACAGCGCGGGAAGTCTGACCATCGCGTCCACTAGTGATGTCCACCCTCTCGGTATATCCATAGTGTTGCGCATTATCGGCTATTACGATATTCCATCTAACAGTAGGATAGGATAGTAGGATAGCGATCTCTACTTCTATACCTAATTATTATAGACGACACTGATTACTTATTATCAGGTGACTCGTCAGCTAATGTCTCTTATTAACATAAAAATATTACTATTTTATAAGTGTCTTTCGTAACGTCTGGGGCCTCAATAAAGATAAATTATTTTTGATGTCCCTATCAAAAATATTTCATTAATATTTTTCAATAAGTTGATAAATTACAACGTGTGTAAGCGGTCATTATAAATTAACAACAATTTATTTAGCTGTCGTGTTATGAGTTTATCTTATTGCGATATTAAAATATAATTTCAATCATTTATGTTCGGTTTTCTACATAATTATTGCCTAAGTTGCTGCATAATATAATAATTAATTATAGTTTGAATAATAATTAGAAGGAACGTTATAATCGGCTTCCCATTTGGATGGCCTGAATTCGCATCCTGTAATAAATCTAATCTTAATAATATAATAAAAATGTAACTAGGTTATATCTGTATCTACATAGAAGATATTAAAAAAATAATATATGACGGGCTTCATAAGCAATGGAAGCCAAAAATATTTTTTTAATGTTTTTGTACGATTAATTAAAAATATTTAGGTTAATAATATTTAAGTTTTAAGAATTTAAATTTCACTTGCTACAAACGGTGAAGGAAAACACCGTGAGGAAACCTGCATGCCGAAGAGTTTGCAATACTCAAAAGTGTGAAGTTCGCCAATCCGCACTGGCCAGAGTGGTGGACTAATACCTTAACCTTCTCATTCTGATAAGAACCCCGGGCTCAATAGTGGGCCATGATGGGTTGAGATGAATCAGAAATATCTGTGTCAACAATAAAACAAAAAAAACTCTTGTGCGTTCCAATTTTCATGTTATCGCTAATGGCACACAATCAAGAAAATTTCAGCGAAATTCAATTTATATTATACGTAGGTACCTACTGCACTAATTTATTAGTCAGTTTTTTTACGCTACGCACTAATACGAGTATAATAGCTCCACAATAGGATTCCTTGAGTCGTGAGCGCGATTGATAAATTGAAACCATGAAGCAAATATAGAGAGTAGACGGCCTCAGCAACTGTGCACTGAGACTCAACTAGGTCCTGACGTCATCACAGTGGGCGTGGCCTTAAGTCAGTCTACTGACGGCTCTCACCAAGTAAATTTTTACTCGACGTTAGATGGCGACACTTTGTATCAGGGGAAATAAAAATGCATAGGTGCGTAGAGCTAACAATTACTATATCTTGATAATCATACGT
Source organism: Hesperia comma (assembly GCA_905404135.1). Taxonomy (NCBI): domain Eukaryota; kingdom Metazoa; phylum Arthropoda; class Insecta; order Lepidoptera; family Hesperiidae; genus Hesperia; species Hesperia comma. The sequence goes on from FR990021.1 coordinate 17,353,229, forward strand.
ACTGAAATTCGTCCTACATTAATTCCTAAAGAATTTTTTACCATCCAATATTATTTTTCTAGTTTTTATACTTAATCATTTTGTAAACACCGCCATCTATTGACAACTACTTACAACAACAAAAACACAGGGCCGTATTTGATAAGAAATGGGCGGGATCTTGTTAGATTCCGCCCATTTCTTTATCCCCCTCGCCCCGCAAAGCGTCACGCGATCTTTCATAGGGAAATCTACATACAGCGTCTCCTCTCTATATTTGCTTCATGATTGAAACACAGAAGTCAGAGACAGATATCCACTGGCAGAAAAAAGAAATTTTAATATACCACTCAAATTCCCACTTTGTAAATCAAACTCAGCACACTTCGAACGGTAATCCTGCATAACCATTGAGCCATATGGGACATCAGGTAAAAGATATTAATAGATTCCAATACCTAAAATGAAATATCCGATATTTAAAGAATGCACACAATAAATACCAGCTAAGACGTATGCCCAAAAATAGCACGGTAAATTGAAATACCGAACAGATCACAATCTCACAAATGGCCGCTATTAAAATAAAATATTAATTTCTTTCACAAAACTCAAGTGGAGTTGTAAATTGCAAAAGCAGTAACACCGTGGTGGATAAAATTATTACAAAACTTAAACCGTGTGTTACATTGATGTTGAATAAACTTAGAGCTAGACTTTTATCAAAGTACTTAAGTATCTACAACAATATATTTTAAAGCTTCGATGATTCACTTAGGAAAACTGTAATTAAGAATTAAGAATATTTAATAATTTCTAAAGGTAAATGAATTTGGCATTAAATTATACGACACTGTTCATCATTCAGTTCATCAGTCACTCATCACTATTCTATTTTTAAAAGTTAAACGTATTTCGATATCTTCACTCCGATGGCGATGGTCAGACAGTAGTCTCACCGCTGTCGACCGTCACTTGGGGTATCGTAAATCCAGTCAGCGTTCTCCGAAATTAATAACCTATATCTTAAATATAAAACGTTAATGAGTGGCGAATAAAGCGATAAACGGGAAATTTATAATAAGGTCGGTTAATAAAATCTCTCAGGCTTAGTTATTTATCAGTGGAACGCGTACGTCCTGACTAAGTAATGAGGTTTAATTGAACCCCCAAAGGTCTATTTCACTTACAAACAGCAAACGAATACGTAATGGGTTACGTCCCCAAACAGTCTATAAACTTATATGATTAATTTATCTCATTTGTGTCAATTGAAAGCATTTTAGAAGTGTATTTCCGACCGTAAATCCGAGTAATAGGAACATAAAATAAAATTACTTCTAACCGGTAGTTTACATTAAATAAGCAAACTATTTTCTGGCTATTACATAAAATAAGCTTTAACTTATTTATAGTTTATATTTTAGTAAATGAACCAATTGATGATAAATAGTTACTACCGCCCATGACAAATATTAGATACTGTTTTGGTTAAGAAAGCTTGGCGATTTTGTTTGGTGATAGAGCTTACATTCCAATTTGTTTGGTGACGTAGACAGCGCCTTACAGTTTGCCTTACCTGTAAGGCGCTGTCTCTGTCACGCACGCGCCAAAAGATGCTTGTAGAACTATAACCTGTAAGCAAAATTTTTTTTTACGTCAATCTGTAATGCACCTTAATCACAAGGGTCAAATATGGAACATGGACGCAGTGAAATCATTTCTGTCTTTCCCATCCTTCTATTGCGGCCGGCGACACATTGTTGATGTCTTTAAACTACTGATGACCATGATATATGTCCATTGACCATCACATGGCTCGTCTACTAGCTAGCAAATATTTTCATGATATGTGAATTACACGTCATGCATATACTACTTACTTATACTTATTAATATGCAACATCGTGGTATGTAAAATTTAAGTGCGCTTATAACAGTAGGTATTACACGTAAATACATTTCGCACGAACGACGACATAAGAGAGGCCGCAGTGAACAAGCTGGTCCATTGTAGTGATTAAATCTAAATTTTACGGTGCTGTAATAAAATTCAGGATTAATGTGTCAGACCACCACCGAGGTTACGATAGGCGATGTGTATTAAAAGTAAACGCTGATCGCTGATTCACACGTCCAGTCTTTTATAGGCGGAAGGGCTGTATAAATCAGACGTAAACCTCGTATTAAATGGTTACTGCTTCAACTTGAGCGACATCATTATAAGCACTAGCCCAAAGAGAAAGCTCTTTGTACCCATGATTTTTTGTAATGGATCACTTGAGAAGAAAAAAATATACTTACTGTATGCTTTATGCTGTAAAATAAAATTAAAATTAATGCAGAAGGCCGTCTTTGTTACTTTCAGAAAAGAATATTAAGTTCTTTATTTAATACAATAACTACGTTTCTGTCAAACGATTTGGAGTAAGAATATAGCAGTAATTCAGTCGGAAACGACAGTGCAATATTATCGCTGGCGATAAAACTGCTCCTTTATGAGAGCGTATTTTTGAGTCGCGTTTTAAAAGCAATTGTGTGGTAATTTGGTAGCGGAGGTTACAGTCGTTTGAATTTTTATACCAATTTCAATGAAAATTTTATTGTCCTGCTCTCGGTCTTGGGTCGTTGTTGAAGATATCAGACTTGCGATAACGAGGTGTTCAGCTCATAATTTTTTGGCTTTTGCTTGTAGTATTTTTATTAACATTTAATGGAGTCGGCCTTTTATTTGTATCAAAGCGGCGAAGACAATTTTGTTAAATCTAATATCTTTAAACGAGCAATTCTTGTATATTTATTTATTTATTTTCACGATCTCGGAAACGGCTGCAAAGATTTTCATGAAAGTTACAGATTAGGGGGTTTTCGGCTCAAGGAATCGATTTATCAAGGTCCCAGGTTCGAGAAAAGCTCGGTTCCCGAGATAAAGAGATTTTAAAAACATCATACTGACGCCATCTATGAAACATTAGGATAACTTCTTTGAGGTACTGTTTGTAAACATCATACTGACGCCATCTATGAAACATTAGGATAACTTCTATGAGGTACTGTTTGTAACGTGTTGAAATTTCAGTAGTATGAAACTAGATGGCGCTGTAATCTCTATGTGGGCAAATGGATATTTATCGTATCGATATTTTTCAAATGTATCGATATATATCACCCAAGAAATATCGATATTTTTTAATGTATCATTTCGATTTGGGAAAGTTGTAGGTCTCGTCAAGACCTACATTTCCAATGACAGCTGTCAAACTTCGAACCGAGATATCCCGGCAACGGCTGCTCCTGGAGCACTGGTGTCTTTGGGAAAGTTGTAGGTCTCGTCAAGATCTACATTTCCAATGACAGCTGTCAAACTTCGAACCGAGATATCCCGGCAACGGCTGCTCCTGGAGCACTGGTGTCTTTGGGAAAGTTGTAGGTCTCGTCAAGACCTACATTTCCAATGACAGCTGTCAAACTTCGAACCGAGATATCCCGGCAACGGCTGCTCCTGGAGCACTGGTGTCTTTGGGAAAGTTGTAGGTCTGGTTGAGACCTACATTTCCAATGACAGCTGTCAAACTTCGAACCGAGATATCCCGGCAACGGCTGCTCCTGGAGCACTGGTGTCTTTGGGAAAGTTGTAGGTCTGGTTGAGACCTACATTTCGGATGACAGCTGTCAAACTTCGAACCGAGATATCCCGGCAACGGCTGCTCCTGGAGCACTGGTGTCTTTGGGAAAGTTGTAGGTCTCGTCAAGACCTACATTTCCAATGACAGCTGTCAAACTTCGAACCGAGATATCCCGGCAACGGCTGCTCCTGGAGCACTGGTGTCTTTGGGAAAGTTGTAGGTCTGGTTGAGACCTACATTTCCAATGACAGCTGTCAAACTTCGAACCGAGATATCCCGGCAACGGCTGCTCCTGGAGCACTGGTGTCTTTGGGAAAGTTGTAGGTCTCGTCAAGACCTACATTTCCAATGACAGCTGTCAAACTTCGAACCGAGATATCCCGGCAACGGCTGCTCCTGGAGCACTGGTGTCTTTGGGAAAGTTGTAGGTCTGGTTGAGACCTACATTTCCAATGACAGCTGTCAAACTTCGAACCGAGATATCCCGGCAACGGCTGCTCCTGGAGCACTGGTGTCTTTGGGAAAGTTGTAGGTCTCGTCAAGACCTACATTTCCAATGACAGCTGTCAAACTTCGAACCGAGATATCCCGGCAACGGCTGCTCCTGGAGCACTGGTGTCTGTGGGAAAGTTGTAGGTCTCGTCAAGACCTACATTTCCAATGACAGCTGTCAAACTTCGAACCGAGATATCCCGGCAACGGCTGCTCCTGGAGCACTGGTGTCTTTGGGAAAGTTGTAGGTCTGGTTGAGACCTACATTTCGGATGACAGCTGTCAAAATTATTAACGTTGAATATTTATTATTAATGATGCCAAAGAAGTATAACTTCTTACGTGCGTACATAAGTACACGTAATTCTTTTTAAACTCATATTATGTCGGAAAGATCGAAGAACATTATTCATATTTTATCAGTATGCGATTCATACTAAATATAATTTTTAACCGACTTCAAAAAAGAAGGAGGTTCTCAATTCGACCGTATATATGCTTTTTTTTTTATGTACGTTCAGCGATTATTTCGTCGTTTATGGGCCGATTTTGATAATTCTTTTTTTGTTGTAAACTAGATGTGCACAGTGGGGTCCCCTGATAAGGACACCAGGATCTGATGATGGCATCTCAGAGAAATCGAGGGGAACTTTCGAAAATTGTATGGACAACTAGTGTGTTTGTTCATGTTATCTTAAGTACATTATAGCGCTACCATTTCATGAAGATCTGGAGTCGATCTGATGAAGCCGAAAGACAGTCGAGGGAACTCCTCAACGATTTACTGCAGTTATCTAGTGTTTGGGCTTGATTAATTTGTAGTGACGAGAACTTTACACTTACATGTTGAATTGAGCGCCATCTGGCGAGTAGTTTTCGAGATATCTCTACTTATCAAGATTGAAGTCGGTTATTTTTTTTTGTAAAAAGCAATTATCAACCGAGCAAAGCTCGGTCAACCAGGTACTAAAATTAAAGTACGTATATCGCATCGTGCAGCTACTTCGTTTTTATTTAGATAAGAATCATAATATAATTGGCTGTTATTCCAAAATTTAACTAATGCATTTAAAAAGCATTTTTATTGTGCTACCTAGATAATCCAAAGTATCATCATTGTATTCGGCTGTTACCTTATGCAATCGAAATGTATGTAATGTATGTAACCTTCTGTAATGACTTTTAGGGACAACAAAAGACCTGAAAATAACTGACAAACAAGTAGACAAGTCATCTGATGGTAAGTAGTCAATATCGCCCATAGATATCACCACTAACTCCAAAGGCATCACTGATAGATCGTCGGCTAAGAAAGAAAAAAGTACTAGCTCTCTAGCTCAGAGCCAGTACACGATAAGTCGTTTGGCGAATTATTCAGTCAAAAGGGTAGTAGATGATCAGCTGTACATCAGCTCTCTCAGCCAGGGATAACTCTCCTATAAGAAACGCAAATAGCAAAAGTACTAATTTTGGCCATAAGTCAAATGACCTAAAATAATCATGGTGGTGAATTTTCATTAAAAACAAAATGGAATGAAATTCCTTAAAAATTTAATCATATCAAAGACAGAATCATATCAGAGAAAGAAAAAAAAGTTCATTATGATTTAGAAATTAAAATTTTATAAAACTCAAACTTTTGAAGAATCACGCGATTACCCTTATGATGCTTAAAAATAATGATGTATTGATGGTATATCAATATCTTTTCATGATTCTTTATCGATAAGAAGAAACGGCCATAACAACATTATTGTCCATAAAGGCATACCACTACCGTGTAAAGGAACGCAACATCCTTTCAATAACACGATTCCCATCCAAATTAAAAACCATCAAATAGCTAAGCAAAAACTCTGTCCAGATATAGCCATGCGTGTAAAGGAACGCAACGAGGATTAATAACACGATTTATAATCGCCACGCGTTTGGTGATAACCATTCCTGTCCAGCACTGCGAGGGAACAACTTGAGACATCGATGGGTTTATGTGTGACAGTCAACCCACTATACCCTTGTTTATGACGCTCACAAGTGTACATTTAAGGGTTTATTGATATAAGGCTGGTATTGAGCTTGCAAGTGAAGTCACTAATTTTAATATTCGTTGAATTTGCTTCGGAAGTTCAATGGCGTTAAATTTGTATATGGTCGCAATCGAAACAATCGACTGACTTTTATTTATTGAGTAAGTATACAATTTAAATTTATTTTTACTCAATAATATGTCAGTTTCTCACAAAACTTCTTATGGGGAGGTGTGAACGCATAGACAGAGATTCAGAGATAGAGAGGAATTTTAAAATTCTGTTGCATTAATTCCCTCTTAATAGCTTTTCTGAAATATATCCAATGTACTTATAATGATCAGTTACAGTTTCATCATACGGTATAGATTGCGATGTTTCATTTAAAAGTAAGTTAAATTAGACCCTATAAAATGTTAAGAGAACTTCGCAGCTGTTCCGTATAATGAAATTGCATTAAAAACAACCAATTACACAGCATTTAACACTTGAAAATCTTCTAAAAATGCAAATTAAATATACATTGCATTGCATCGCTCGCCATTAACAGTTGACATAAACGGAAAACGAGCATTACTCCGTGTCCTTACATTCTATTGCCGTGTCGAATTCCTGAACTATTTTCGCTTTTTGTTCCAATATGCATGCCTTTTGATCGGAATTGCTGTAAACTCCAATATGGATTTGAGTATCCTATAACCGACATCGGTTCGCATTTCTATCTAAAATTAGTTTTAACTGTCACGTGTTTATGACCGGTATTGGTTTCACGTAAAGGCGGTTATTGCTTGAAGTTTTTGCGGTTACAAGTTAATTTATATTGGCTGGACGGGATCTGGTGAAGTGAGGAAGTTGTCTGATAGATAGTGAGCGCCGAGAAAAAGAAAACGAAGAACCAACGAAGTTTGACGCTTTACCTACTATCGATCCTACTGAGGCCGGGTACGTTGTAGGTATTTCTTCAGCTTCCTCCCTTCGGAGACCATGTTGAACCATTGGTACTGTTATGTTCAATTCCGTTGGCCACCAATCTGCACTGAAGCCACGTGAAGGAGTACCTATGCTTTAGGTCTCCCTACAGACATACTGTTGCCCTTCAGAAGAGGGTGTTAGTGGGTCTCTATCCTTTACCTTACCTACCTTACCTTACTTACCTTACTTGAATCCTCTTGATGTATTGTTATCAGTTATAGGTTATCATTAAGACATGAAAAGCTTTTGATCAATATCATCATCACTGGAACCAATAGCTGACCCTCTGCTAAACGTAGGTTTTCTGTCACAACGTGATGAAACTATCAAAAACTTTTACCTTCACATATTAATCGCTTTCGCCTTACCTCTCCCAGTGAAACAGATAACTAAAGCGTCAACATTCTTGTCGTGTCGCCGCAATGAAGGATGCAACAATGTATCTAAGTTCACAACACTTTCTAATAGCAATAATTTATTTCCTGCCCGCTGGTGCCGCTGGTAAGAGTACTTACTGTTGTTCTAACTTTTCCAGTAATTACAAATGATTTATATGTTCACTTATCTTATTTAACTGCAGTGAGGCAAGTTTTACTTTGTTCACAAACACGGTTTATGTTTTAAAGTAATGAAGATAAGGAAATGTACCTAGCGATATATAAGGAAATGTACCTATTGTCAGTACCATTTAGCGGACATTTTTAAAAGTTAAAGTTTTTTTTTCTTAATAAAAGTTGAAATTTTAAAAATAAAAATCTACAAAATGTTTTTTATGATCTTCGTATTTTTTATCTCGTTTGTCGGCTATTTACACAAAATATGCACAAAGCAGAACAGATGAGTAACTTGATGTTAGCTGGTCCTTGAATAATGGTAATTTCACAGATTTAATTTCTAAAAATACTTTTGTAAACGTACTATTAACCGTTATGATTTCCCCCATTTTGGAACTAATTTTATAAAGTAGATAGGTAAAGGTTTAATCTATTGATGCATACAACCAACGTACCTACAAACTTTGCAAGCTGAATGACAATTTGTAAAAATATATATACAATTCCAATTTTCAGTAGAGTTCTAACGCAATAGAAATATGATTGTGATCTGAGTAAAACTGCCTGCGTAATAAATAACATAAATAATTTAATTCAGTGACATATTCGTAATCTCAACTTTCCTTGCATAAGGTACATCTTTATTGACAGGTGTAATTCATTAGATGCATTAAGTAACGTAAAGGTTGCGATTTCAACCGTGATACATAAATTAATAACAAGATTTTTTTCAGGCGATATTAAGCAATACAGATATACTCGTATATGATCAATTTGTTGCACAAGTTCAAGAAAAGCTAACGAACAGTAGATAACGAACTTCAAGTCAGTCGCCAACAACAACCATGACCAGAAAGCAAGACTCAACTTAGGACGGTTAGTCCAGGGCCCTGATTTTGATTAAATTATAAATGCCTCAATCGGGTCTCCATTTGACACATTCCGTATAGGTACAAAATTTAATTGATTGACACATTTTTGGCACATTCCGTATACAAAATGTGTCAAATTATTCAATCGAATTGGCATTGAAGCGTTATAAGTTATAAATTAGCAGAATTGGGGCCCAGGTAGTCGTTCATTACTAATTTAAAAGAAATAAGATGTTCAATTGTTCATATCAATGAACTTGAACTTCCTTGTGTAGGTACAACAAATGTACCTACCATTAAAAAAAGTTGTCATATCGCAATGGCCTGCAATGGTCACTTATTAAAACGGCATGCAACTTTATTAATACCATAAGTACCAAAAAACCGAGGCGATAGTGACCAGTAAAATTAACCATGTGTGATCGAATTGATCATGTCGTTAGTGAAGTAAAGCTTTTTACAATCATCACCACCGTGCATTGAATACCTTGTGCGGGTTAATTACAGATAATTACAAACATGTTATTCGATGTAAGACATGTGTGAACATGCGTTGCAGCTTTTTGTCACCTTCATGTTTGACGCAATGAGGTTTCTTGGTATGCATGTACGGAACGCGGATAGACAATGTAATGAAGTTGATAAAATCTTCGTACGGAACCAGATGTTTGAAATATTTTTTCCGAGTCAAAAAATTGGCCAGTTTAAAGAAAATACTTAATTAACTTTCATAAAAAATACAACTTTAAAAACTATATTTAGAGTTAATAAAACAACATACGTTAGATGTCGCTGTGTATGCCACTAGACGACAAGCAGTAGCTTTTTATTAAAAATAAAATTGAAACCGGTTCACCCAGTGAAAAGTCATAAGGTATCAAAAAGAATAAATTCAGAACTTATCTACTCCTTTTTTTGAAATCGGTAAAATGATAAAAAGACTAGCGCCTTCAGTTTTGTATGTCATAACACATTCATATTTTTACATCTTGAGTATGTCATGATTCATAAATAATGTCAACTCAAAGAATACCTAACCAACTCAATAGGTACCAACTAGATAACGGCTCACCTAAAAATCGAAGCTAAAAACCGTCCGCGTAAATAAAATCCTACCTTAACAGTTTTCTGTGTTTACTAATGAACTAAGACAAAAGTTTTACTTTCAATTACTACCATGTTACCTAGCAATAAAGCCACAAATGTTTAAATATCTTATATCTACTTGCGATCATTCGTCACTAAACAAAATAAGCTGGCAGTTTTCTAGCACTGAGCAGACATCGACTTGGTATTGTTGATTATTCAAATTCAAATTCAAATTCAAATTCAAATATTTATTTCTTCGAAGTAGGTTTTTACAAACACTTATCGAACGTCAAGTTACGCCATCGCTTCAACAAATCCCTACGGCGAGTGGACTTGGAAGAAGAAGCGGCAAGAAACTCCCAAGGAGTCTTTTTTTTCTCTTTCTCCACTCACAGTACAGTTGCACTTACTTCTAATTACGGCTAAAATACGAAACTCATGTCCAAGCTGATTTATCATTAAAATATTCATCAAGTTTGTAATAACCTTTCGTCATAAGAATGCTTTTGACATGAGTTTTAAGTTTACAGTACGGCATTTCTGTTAATTGTATCGGAACTTTATTATAAATTTTAATGCAGTTACCCATGAAAGAGCCACCAGTTTTGCTAAGTCTGAATTTTGGTACAATCAGTTTAGCCTTATTTCTAGTATTTATATTATGAACATCACTTTTTTTAAGAAAACAGTCATGATATTTTTTTACATACATAATATTATCCAAAATATATTGTGATATCACAGTTAATATATTTATTTCTTTAAACAAATGCCTAAGCGAATCCCTTGGCCTGAGGCTGTAGATGGCACGTACTGCTCTTTTCTGTAATATAAATATTGATTCTATATCTGCAGCTGAGCCCCACAACAGCAGACCATAGGACATTATACTATGGAAGTAGCTAAAGTAGACTAATCTTGCTGTTTCCACGTCAGTCAAAAGCCTTACTTTTTTGACAGCGTAGGCAGCAGAACTAAGTCTCCCCGACAAGGCTTTGATATGAGGACTCCATTGCAAATGAGTATCAATAGTAAGGCCTAAAAATGTTGTTGAATCTACTGTTTCTAATACCTCCTTATTCAGCACAATGTGTGTAGGAACCTGTTTAACGTTTGGTAACGTAAATTTAAGACATTTGGTTTTCTTCGCGTTTAACAATAAATTATTGTGCGTGAACCAGTTTAGTACTTGTGAAACAGCATTATTTACATCGTCAAAGCATTGTTTTCTCCTATCTACTTTAAAAAGTAAAGAGGTGTCGTCAGCAAATAACACAGTTTCACACAGGTTCCTAGTGAAGTAGGGAAGATCATTGATATAGATTAGAAAAAGTAGAGGTCCTAATATCGATCCTTGGGGCACACCCATAGTCATGTGTGTTCCGGGGGACTCTACTCCATTAATAACTACTTTTTGTATGCGTTCCGATAAGTATGATTTTATAAGGCCAACTGATTGTGTTGAGACACCATAATGACTAAGTTTATTTAATAATATATTATGATCGACGCAATCAAACGCCTTTGAAAGGTCGCAGAATATACCAATAGCATCCTGCTTATGCTCCCAAGCATCAAAGATGTGTTTAAGAAGAGCGATGCCTGCATCAGTAGTACTTTTCCCTCTCGAAAAACCGAACTGATTACAATGAAACAATTTATTTATGGAAAAATAAGATAGTAGCTGATTATATATAATCTTTTCAAAAATTTTACTAAGGGCTGGTAAGATAGATATGGGCCTAAAATTCGTAGGATCGTTTTTATCGCCAGCCTTGAATAAAGGTATTATTTTCCCATGTTTCATAAGATTTGGAAAGCTACCATCATCAACGCATTTATTAAAAATAAAACTTAAATGGGGCGCAATAACATGGATAATGGATTTAATTACTACGGTAGAAAGGCCCCACAGATCACTTGACTTCTTAATATTTAACGACTGAAAGCTTTTAATAATAGTGTCGCAAGTGACGTGTTGAAAACTAAACGATTTGGTGCATTTATCAACACAAGTCTCTAAGATAGACATAGCAAGCAGAGGACAGGTATTTAAATTATTAAAGCGAAGAAACCTTTATTTTATTGCTTTTCTCGGAATGTTCCAAAGGAATTCTAGGGCAGTTAGTAGTACTTATAATAACAAAATGACAAATGTAATGTTACCACTTCTACTCAATTAAGTACCTGTAACCGCCATGTTATTATGAAAACATGCGTTTCAACTTTTTGCTTGTGGCATTCCTATGCGTTCACCAGTTTAATAAAAATGGCATATATTTTTTGTCGCACTTATTAAAATAGTGTTAAAAATGACACGCGGCTAGATGTAGAATTAAAATTGTTTTGCCTTGGAGATTGGCATACCGTAAAGGACTGTACGTAGCATAAGAATTTTTTGTGTTAGTGTCACATTTTAATTATTTAAATTTGAAATCTTTAATTTAAACTGCAAAAATAACAAGATAAGATAAGATCAGACGAAAATTCAAAAATCCCCTAGTCTTGCCTCTAAAAACTACATTTGTTTATTTCTCTGAATATCAGTATCGTCCTGTAGACTTACCAAAGTAAAGCTGTATTTACTTAGCTATAAACATGAATTTGATATTCTGACGAAGTAAAACATTTTTATTACCTTACACACAACACAAAATTTTACTTGAATTATATGTACTTACTTCTTTACTGTCAAACTTTGTATTTTCTACTCAAAAAATGTAATGATCGAGACGTGATCGAAATTTGAAAGCCAAAAATCAATAAATATTATACATTAAAGGACCTAAAACTCTTTGCCCTCCCAAAACTACTGAACAAGAAGCTGAAATGACCCTCTTTCCCTTCTTATTCACTAAAACATAAAAAAGGAATTTCGTTATTTGAAACAAAATCAAAACTTCAACTTTAACCAAACCACAGGAAACAGCAAGTTGTAACAAATGAATGATTGAATGACATCAACGTCATATTTTAAATGCAATTTAGAGCTGAATACCTACTGACCTCATGCACGAAATTAAATTTACACAATCAGGCGTCACGATTAACAAGACATAAGCCGGCTTGTTCTAATCCTTTAAGCTCAACTGTAACGTTGTCCGTTTAGTTTTAAGTACCTGTTATATTGCTAGCGTTTAGCGAGCATTAAATACTTTTGGTTAAGTTGGGGATAAAGATACTGTACTACATACTAAGGTGAATTTGCGTTTGGGTATGTGAGCATTTACTTTTTTTTGGAACATTTAATAGTAACTTAGCTATCTGACTATTTGAATTATTTATCATTCCAAAGATTTTGACTTATATCACTTTGTACCTACGCCTACGTCTTGAAATTTTGAATTTTCACATGTCCGCACTAGAATTCGTATGACGGTGATATACAAGCGAACAAATATTTAGCTGTCAAATAAATATCACACACAGTTGAGAATTGAGAATAATTGACCGCAGAGATTTCAATCTTCTGTGAATTCACTAATAAGTGAAATACATGGTGCAATCTCAAAGCCTCTGAGAATTTTTTTTCATTTATTGGTACCACGATCGGTAGTTGATATGTAGAAAAATAGTAAAGTAGAACAGCGATCCGTATATAAAATATAAAATAATTTCAACGAAAAAGTCGACATATTTTTTGTTTTGCAGTGGCATAAGCTAAGCCTTGGCCGGGGCTTTTTATCACTTGATAACGGTCAAACTTAACACTCCTAGACCGCTAGTACTAAAGGCCGTATGGTAGTAGGGCGAAGAACAACTTTTTAATGAGCATTTGTTTGAGTATCACGAATCGAAACGCTTTTTCGTATCGTATCTTAAATAAAATAAAATAATGACTACTGAATTCGCTTATACGCCCATCGCTCCCTATGTTAGGTTTAAATGTTTTACAAAGCTGTCTATAAAGTCTTGTCTTCAATACGTTCATTACGAATATTGCAATTCATTTGACAGGCGTAGGAGCGCGTAAAATACAAGCCGGTCATAATACGAAACGCGTTAATAAATTAACATATTCGCTGAAACAGGACGCCGGCAGTAAAACAGTGTAATTTGCACACGTTTTAGTTGCGAATAATATTTTCTAGTGCTGGAGTTTAATTGCGTATGAATTATGAATATTTACTGGTGTCATTTTGATGTCATAGCTGCTGGGTGGTGCGGATTGGAAGTTGAAGCGATTTTCTGTCAAGTTGACAGACTGTCACGCATTGAAATATGATAGGTTGACATATTTCTATTAGTGACATGCATCGACGACAGAATTGCTACTCGTAGGACGCGGTCTACTAACTCAGTGATCGCAACACTAAAAACCAGACTAAACTACATCTAATAAATTCTGTAAATAAAAACTATTTTTCTTCCATTTTTGTATTTAGGGCTGCGATCGCTTAGTAGAATGCTCGCTTAAAATAACTAGGTACTATTAAATTAAAAGCTAATAACAGCACACTTGAACTTAACAATTAAAATTATACCGATCAAAATTTAAATCTCGAAAAGTTATCTTTAACAATATTTTGTATCGCTTTGTCAATAGGCAATATATCACAAATAGTAGGATTTTTTTACATTTTGTCACTATAATGTGACTTTTGTATCATTTTTTAACATTAATGTTAACTTTATTTCAATGAATCTACTTAGGTATAAAAACCAACATTTTTATTTAAAAAACGGAGCAAAATACGGAATACGGATACTACTCAAATTCGAATTATTAATTTCATTAATATATGCTACGAAAACCTATGAATTTCAACTATTTCGCATGATGTCTTCGATCGCTGCTACTCCGCCCGCTGTCACCGATCGCTTGCACCACACAGCGACAGTTGTTTCGTTCACCTCGATCTGTCAGTGGCATAATATGCGGCGCACCGATATTTATTGATTCCACCGTGAAACGTATCGTGAATGTCAATTAGTGGTCGTGAACGTGATGTATAAATATATTTGCCGTGACGTATTTACAACTGCCGATTTTGCTATTAATAAGCTTCAATGTTAGCTGTTAAATACGTGAGACGTGAGCTATTTGCGTTGGTAAACACCAACCTGTTTAATTCCTAGTTAGCACTCCTAATGCTCGTAAATCGTCTGTTCGGATAATTAACTGCGAAGCTACTTGTGTTTTGGTCACGACTGGATCGTTGGTTTGGAATTGGTGCTAAATATTTAGGATTCCGAACACCAAATATGCAGCCAAAATTAATGTTGCTTTATGATGCATGACTCTAAATTGTATAATTTTAGTATCACAGAAGTACTTGGCATATGAAGATACAGATTGTACTTAATTATGAAACGGTTTCCTGTAAATAGTTAATAGTGGCTGCTTAGGTACTCGTTATTTTTTTTATTTTTTCATGTACCTCAATAAACAAGAAACCATCGATCAGCTTTCAGAACTGATGGGACTTGGTCACTGTGTGACGGACACGAGTTACTAATACACCAATCGATCAATATTCCATCACCTTTTGCTAATTCCACTGACGTTGATGATGCGTGCTCATTTGCTTACCTTAATTGGAAAATCAATATCTCTCTCAATTTTTCTCTAATATTTTCTAAGTACAAACATCAATTCCTTACAGATTTATCTTCAGGTATACGTATTGTACCGCTACTTGTTAATCTCCAGTCTACTTACAAACCATAAAGCATTGCCCTATGTCAAATTTAATCCACAAGTCAACGCTTCTAATATTGTAATCCGCTCTGCAGTCATCAGCTGACTCATCTGACGAGGTAAATACTGCTCGCATCTTGTCCGGAAATGACTCAACGCACACACACTTAATCCAGGGATGTGAGCGTGTTTAGATACCTTGACAGCGATGTATGCATTATGGCTTCCGAATTTAAAGTTTTTAAGCTTGTTTGTATTAACAGCTGAGAAACAAGGCCATTTCTGTTACCACTAAAGTTGGATTAGCTCTGGCTTTGAAATTAAATAAACGCATACTCATATACTCGCATTAGGATTTCCTGTAACGCGAAAATACTAATTATGGGTAATAACATAAAATAACTAAGAACCTAGACTCGAAAACAATATTTTTTCTGTCCCAGTTCTCATACACAACGAACTGACCAGATAGCTACCCTGCATATTTGAAATACATAAAATGATTACAGGTATTAAATAAAAAGCGCATAATCTATAGGTACATAATCACTCCATTTATCAAAGAAATAGAACGATTGTGTATCTATTGATAACTTGCTGGTTAAAAGCTATTAAACACGTATCTTGGAATCTAAGTCTTCCTAAGCCAGCCGAAGAATCATAACAGATAAGATATCGCTATATTTACATACAATGTCTGTCCGACGGTATGAACAGGAAACGACTGTAAACTGATTACATCTCAGAACAAACGAGGTGTCCGATCAAATTTAATAGTTTTTGGCGTGAACATTTTGCTATAACTCTATGGATATTGCTTGAATCATAACAAAATAACCTAAGTGTTTATGAGACTATGTAATATAATATATATACACGTAGAAATATGTAAATTGTTACTTAGAAAATATAGATAGATAACTAGGGTAACAGCATCAAACACCACCCTTCTGTCGCCGCCCATGACAACTGTGACCGACACAGAAAAAGGCTCAAATTGGGACTATGATTTATTAATTAATATTTAATTTATTTATGTCACATAGTTTACAACTAATATAACATGCTTACCAAATACATAAGTGTACTAAATTAACATTTAAATAGTCGCCAATTATTATTAATATAACTATATTGTTTTATTAGGTACAAGGCCAGTCCGTTAAAAATATTCTTATTTTTGTTATTTTAGTCACAAATGTAAATAAATTAATAATGGTTAGGTAGTCAAGTTAGCAGAAGGTGTAAGAACAGTTTGTTAGTAATAGTCCTGTTTATCCTATTAGTTGTGGTTCCATTATTCCAGTTAGTAATCGTTAAATTTTAATAAGAGTATCGTTCTAACTTGGTAACTGAGCCTTGTTACTCTTGTATTACAACAGTATTTTCAGTACAACTGACTCTAAATTAGTACCTACCAGTATATTCTACGAATTATAATGGCAATAACCTCGATGAAAACCACACTAATAGAAATATAATAGGTAGGTACGTGTTAACACTTTTCAACAACCTTAAAAACTTTCTGACGCAACATTAGCATCGCGCGTTAATATTCACGTACAATAATTTATAGTACGTCATAAAAAGTTAGTTTTACAATTTTTTACGTTATTTTTTTATCGTACCCCAAAAACAACAAAATTAATTAAGCACTTAAGCGATTCATGAAACGTGTTGGCTTATCATTATATGTAATTAATGTGCAATTACAACGTCGGGCAATAAATCAACCCGTATCTTTATAATTAAGCCGACTGTGTTTTTGTGCGAGACTTAGACACGCTCATAGATACTAGTTTTTAACATTAATAACACACAGTTATATACTATTTCTCTTGTTTGTGCTGTTTCTAATCAATAGGTAGGAAATAAGTGTATCATATAATTATATTAAGTATATAATCAATCATTATGTTTTCACTTAGGGTTCCTTATTTTATAGATACATTTTATTGTTTCTATGTTTATAATAAAAATTTATAAAGATTAGTTTCCACATCTAGTAATGGAAGGTTTCTCATAATTATTAGTCAGGAACGCGTTGTTAACGCCTTTGGTTTTTGCGTATTTCTGAGGTAGGAATTACGAGTAGTTACCAGGAAGTAGGCAGTCAAGTAAATAAAAAGATTGCAAACCCAACTTCAAAATTTTCTATGTGCTGGCATGAATATTCTCTGCAAACAATTCGCAGTACATACTATATTTTAAAATATATATTTTCTGTATACCTACCTACATCATGCACCATCTATACAATAGACTTATTATAGGTAATTGGCTGATTCAAAATGGAAGACCTTACTTTGTTTAGATCTGATTTCATACATTTTTAATAACTCAACAACCATAAAAAATAATAACATTAAAATAGATACAACAGAACCAATAAAATAAAATTAAAATCAGTTATATCCAATTTAAATAAAGATGAAATTAAAAATAAGAGACATAATTTAAATGTTTAGCTTCTTAAATTAGGTACCTACTCAAAATAGAAATGCAAATTAGTGTAATGAAATTTTAATGAAGTAAAATCAAATTAAGTAAACAATTCAATAAAAAATATTAAAATTTGATTTAAACATAGTCGAAATAGTCGAATATTAAAAAGAGATATTTTGAACACAACGAAAAAAATGGATCTCTTAAGAGTTTTTAAACATTTTTTAAGAAGCTACCACAGTCAAAAAAAAATTGGGTTCTCATGGATGAGGAAATAAAGAGTAATAAGATATTAGTAGCCAGTAGTGTGTTAATAGCACCCATTAATATTTTCCCATTTTATTATCATTCAGCAATCATTACTATAAATTTCCATTATTCCGTCATAAACACTTTGAAGCGATAGTCACAAAAAGTTGAGGTGTCAATAGTTTTTGCTCATGCTATGGTTAACATGACTTTTAAAGCAGATACACTCGCGTGTAACACATCCGATGTTAACATGTTACAGCGAAGGATTAATTGCTCGACGGTGTAGCACGCACATTTAATTAAAGAATGATTTGTGTTAAATGCTGTATCAATAAAACTCCCAGTGTTAAGCGGTTAGTACACTACCCGTGTTGCTGCAGCTTAGGTAAGATATTAGTTGTGTCGAAGTACGCTGTACGACTAATTACAATTATATTTCGTACGTTTCATTCTTCAGATATAATACAACACATGTAGTACCCCCATTGTACTGGCAACTTCGCACTTAATATTTAGGGTAGATTGAAAAATACCCTGTCTTCGTCCGGTCTGTCACCGGCTCGTGCCTCATTCTCTTATTGTGCGCGGCAACAAGCACTCGCTTACTATTAAATCAGTTTGTTACGTTAATTTTGCATAAAAATATTCATAACTATAATAATGCCCAAGCGTAAAACCGATAGTAAAATCAGTTATTACGAAAATAAATTAAAACGACTTAAAGAAAATGCAAGTAAGCAACGTCGTCGAGTAATTATATATTCATCTTCGTCGGAATCCGAAGAAACTGGAGGTAAGTTGAATTCATTTTACCTAAGTGATGTGGTGTTCAAGCATAATAACACGTGTTCGATCCGGCGTAAAATAAAATGATTAGTTTGCATCTTTAAGCTAACCTGGAGGATACCACATTGAGGGTATCACGAGGGCTTAGCATGATGCGTGTAATAAATACCTGGAGGTTAACTGTGGGTTAACACGAGGGTTTTAAATGCATTAACAGGGAACGTTGATCGTTTCAGCTAACGGAACCACACAAGATGATACGATGACAATGCATCCGCACGGTTCTGCGGAATCACACGACGTTCGAGTAACGTCCCCTGCGAAGCCCATCGAGTGTGATGTATCCCCGCAGCTCGACCCAGACTTACTGTCGGCGCTCGGTGAGGCCGCAGACGAGCAGCCCACATACGGTGAAAATATTCACCACAGCCTAGCCCAGCGCTGGGAACCTATATTAAAAAAAGGACTGACCAAGGAAGCCAAGGACAAAATACTCAAGGAGTACCTGATACCTGAAAACTGCAAATTTTTGAAGGCGCCTACCTTGAATCCCGAAATCAAGGCTGCCGTCTCAGATATTATCATCAATCGAGACAAAAATATTCAATCCAAACAAGACCAACTAGGTATTGGTATCAGCGCGCTGAACAAAGCTGTCACCTTGCTGCTTTTAGGAGGGGATAAAATTCAGGCTATAAAGATACTCTCAGACAGCTGCAGAATCCTGACCGACTTACATTACACTGAGACGCAAGTGAGAACTAAGCTCATAACTCCCTGCTTGGATAAAACTTTTACGCCACTAATCAAGGATCACGAAAGGGATGAAACGCTCTTCGGGGAGAAGCTCTCGGAGACAATAAAGGCGTCCAGGGCCATCGAGAGACAAGGATCGCAGATTAAAAGATCCTCTCAGAGAGCGACATCCCTACCGACGCCCTCGGCTTCTACATCCACGGCAAGGACTCGTTTCTCGGGAAACGGAACGGCCCTCCCTCGCGTCACCTCGGGGAGCAGGGGGGGGCGCGGAGCACATCCACGAGCGGCGGCCTACCGGCGGCCGGCGATGACGCGGTCTCGCGTCTCGCCCCCTCGGAGCAAGAACCGTGCCCAAGCACGTCGCTAGCGTTACAGGTACATGCAGGTCGCTTGCAATACTTTTACGACTGTTGGGTAAACATAACCAGTAATAATATAGTCTTAGACTGGATTCACAATGGATACGTGATACCTTTTTCCAAACATATTCATCAACAGGTTGCCCCCTGTAATACCCTTACGACGGGGGAACGCAGAGAAATGTCTGAGGCGATCGAAAATTTGTTACAGTTAGGCGCGATATATGAGTGTGAGCCTCGACCGGATCAATTTATTTCAAAAGTATTTTTAACTCCAAAACCAAACGGCGGCAAAAGATTTATTTTAAACTTAAAAATGTTAAATAATTTCATTACACAAACTCATTTTAAAATGGAAGACTACAGAACTGCCTGCAAATTAATCCCTCGTAACGGCTTCATGGCCACGATAGACCTGAAGGAATCTTATTTATTGGTACCTATTAAATCATCTCAAAGAAAATATTTGAGATTTAATTTTCAAAACGAACTAGGTGAACAATTAACCTATGAATTTGCAGCTATGCCTTATGGCCTATCATCGGCACCAAGGACATTTACAAAAATAATGAAAGAGGTCGTGGCTCACCTCAGATACCGCGGCTACTTATCTGTTATATACCTTGACGATATGTTATGTATTGGTCACACGTATGACGAGTGTATTTCCAACGTCAACGAGTCTATTAGATTGTTACAATGCTTAGGTTTCGTAATCAATTTTGAAAAAAGCTGTTTACAACCATCACAGCAGATTAAATTTTTAGGTTTCATATACAATACTATTGATATGTCACTATCCTTGCCGGATAATAAACGAGAACATATCTATAAATTAGTTAATAAATACATTGATTTACCACGATGTACCGTTAAAGAATTCGCCGGTTTAATTGGTGTACTTATATCCGCCTGCCCAGCGATTAAATATAGTTGGTTGTACACAAAACGCCTGGAACGACAGAAGTATTTAGCATTAAAGCAAAAGCAATCATACGAGGCTAAATTTTATCCGTCATCCGTAATTATTTCGGACCTCATGTGGTGGTCCCGGAACATTTTTTCATCATCCACTTCTTTGAGACCGGATGGGTTTCGTTTAGAAATATTTACAGACGCATCCAGGTCGGGATGGGGCGCGTTTTGTAATAACGAAAGGGTCAACGGGGAATGGAAATCAACTGAGCTAGAATTTCATATAAATTACTTAGAGCTTAAGGCAGTATTTTTCGGCCTTAAATGTTTTGCACGTAACTTAAGTACCTGTTCCATTCTATTACGCATTGATAATACCACAGCGTTAAGCTATATCAACCGCATGGGCGGTATTCAATATCCCCATCTCAACGATTTGACGCGAGAAATTTGGCAATGGTGCGAAGAGCGAAACCTTATGATCACTGCATCCTACATTAGGAGTGAAGATAATAAAGAAGCCGATGAAGAGTCTCGTAAGATTAATAAAGATATTGAACTCGAACTATCAGATTCAGCCTTTAATAAAATTGTCAATAAATTTGGTAAACCAGATATAGATTTATTCGCTTCTCGCACCAATGCCAAGTGTTATCGATACGTTTCATGGAAACCAGACCCAGATGCCTTAGCCATAGACGCTTTTACGATTTCATGGAAAGGCTTATTCTTTTATGCCTTTCCACCTTTTTCTTTAATATTAAAATGCCTAGAAAAGATTACAATAGATAAAGCCGTAGGTTTACTAGTTTTTCCCTATTGGCCTTCGCAACCTTGGTTCCCATTATTACAAAAGTTACTCATTTCGAATATAATATTTATAAATTCTAAAAATAATATTACTTGGTCTTTCGGCAGGAACCCACAAATCAAGGGAGTTATCCTGGGTGCAGCGAAGCTCTCAGGAAGGCATTTATAAAACGAAGTGTTCCTATTTCTTCGTTAGATATAATTATGGCATCTCTCGCTAATAACACATCACAACAATACGGTGTGGCCTACAAAAAATGGTGGCAGTATTGCGTTAATAATAACATAGATCCATATAGAAATGATTTACCATCAATATTATCCTTTTTAACGGAACAATTTAATAATGGCGCAGCTTACGGTACTATTAATAGTTATCGCTCAGCTTTGAGCTTGCTCCTTGGCGATGAATTAGGATCGCATGAACTAATTTAAAGGTTTTTAAAGGGAATCTATAAATTAAGACCAAATGTTCCAAAATACGCATCTACTTGGAACCCTCAACTGGTTCTGCAACACATTGCTCAATGGGGATCTAATGTTAGTTTAAGCCTGCAAAAGATTTCTCAGAAGCTGGTAACTTTGTTAGCCTTATGTACAGCCCATAGAGCGCAAACTCTCACATCCATTAAGGTCAAAAATATCAATTTAGACTCTGATGGAGTTCGAATAGTGATCTCTGATATTATCAAAACATCTGCTGCAGGTCGTGACCAACCAATTTTATTCTTGCCATATTTTGCAGAAAATTTTAATATTTGCCCAGCGACAACCCTCAAGGACTATTTATCGGTGACGAAAGATTTAAGACCCACTTCAGTAGAAAACCTCCTGATGACTCATAAGCGACCCTATAAGGCCGCCTGCACACAGACCATCAGTCGATGGATAAAGCAGGTGCTCGCGTCGAGCGGCGTGGACGTGTCAGCGTTCGGTGCACACAGCACCCGCCACGCCGCCACGTCCACGGCGCGCGCGCGCGGTGTCTCGCTCGATGTCATCAGGAAGACGGTCGGTTGGTCACAATCGTCGCAGACGTTTGCTAAATTCTATAATCGGACAATAAGCGATGATGCCTCTTTTGCTAGATCAGTTTTTCTATCAGATTAAAACTAATGTGTACTTACCCTTATAATCAAAATTATAACAAGTAGTTTTTGTACTTATAATTAAACAAAATTGTTAAAAATTAAATGATTTCTCACTAGTCGTTTTGTATTTAATCCTTGTACCTATCTACTATATTTACAAAATTTTATATCTCTAAACATCTACATGTGTTGTATTATATCTGAAGAATGAAACGTACGAAATATAATTGATGATTAAACGAACTTACCTGTAAGTGAAGTTCTATCGCAATTATATGAGTACGTTTCATTCGAAGATATAAGATCCCTCCCAGCCCGGAACCCATATTATAAAATTTTGTAAAACCACTCTAAAGAATGAGGCACGAGCCGGTGACAGACCGGACGAAGACAGGGTATTTTTCAATCTACCCTAAATATTAAGTGCGAAGTTGCCAGTACAATGGGGGTACTACATGTGTTGTATTATATCTTCGAATGAAACGTACTCATATAATTGCGATAGAACTTCACTTACAGGTAAGTTCGTTTAATCATCAATTATAATATGTTGACGCGATTCGGGGAATCCTAGTGCGGAGTTATGAGTTTTCTGTGTTTAATTGAAGGTAGTTTTGAGGGTAAATTGAGTTATAGATTCATTGAACGTAATGAATTTGAGCTACTGTTTCTAATACTTTGTACTATTTAGGTTTTTTGTTATGTAAAATACGATCCAACGAGACGATGAGCCACCTGATAGTAAGTGATCTACCGTTACATATGGATATCCATATTCAAATACGACGTCACTGGTGCGTTGCCAGCCAAAAAAGGAAAAAGAAAAATAATTAATTAAGCTAATTAACAACAAAACGAGTATTAACATTAATGACATACACGTTAAATACAATGATATCCGTGGACGCAAGGTTAATTGAAAAACTTGATGTAAAAACATGTACCTACAGCTAAGAATTTTTATGGCTTTATTACATCCAAAACTTATGTATTGAGTGAACTAAATACCATACGTAAGGGTACGTAAATTTACTATGATTAAAGTTGTGCCGGATAAAAATGGTTATAGATACGTACAGAACCGAACGGACAGTGACTAAAAGGCTTTAAATAGTCGATCAACAACATATCGGATGTATAAATCACCAAGTAGATTATAACATAACACAAAAAGCTATAAATCAGCACTAAAGACGTGAAAATTTTGTGCCATTAATTTAGTTTTATAGACGCGTGTTGATGTATTTTTGTGTAATTCACGGAATTATTTTGGCCGATAATAGCGTCGTTATGCGAATATATGTCGTTTTAATTAGACTATTATATTACATACACAAAGGTTGTTTAAGTAACTATGTATTTCTCAATGTAATTAAGGTAGCAAACGAGCGTGCACCGCCACCCTTCCGCTGTCACCCATGACAACTGTGACCAGCCTAAAGCAAGACTCAATTTAGGGACTAGGATGGTTAGTCCAATTAAGTCATAGTGCATTAGATGAAGAAATTACAATTCACAAGCACGACAACAGAAATTAGAACTAGAAAATAAAAAGTGCGTTAGTGACGTAACGTAGAACACTAGGTTAAAACTTCACCTGACAGCTGGCACCTTATAGCTGCAATTGATAAAACTGTTTGACCAACAAGTGCACACCTATTCCCATTTTTGGGGCAAAAAAATGATACATAGTAATACACTTTTCCTCAGACCAATAAACTATAGACGGAACGCCGGGAAATTTTTATTATTTAGAACACAAAACTTCGTATTAGTGTAAGTGCCACCGTGTATACCTATACAAGGCTAGGCTTACTTTTTGCTGGCTTCACTCTTTTGTTCCTGGCGCTCCGTCTATAGTTTATTGGTCTGAGCATATGTAGGTACACTTTTCATTTTCTAGTTTCCATCAATAACCTGTGATAAAGATCTTCGTTCCTTAAAGATATGAATTGTCACATCAAGATCATGTATCTTCCTCCTGTCACACTCTGAGTATAGCGATTAACGAGATATTGTAATAATATTGTCATAAATAACCTATTTATTACCTTTAATTACATCATTCTTCCCCACAATCTTTACGATTACATGTTTCAACTGAACAAAGTTGTAATGAAAAAAGTACTTTATTATCAACACAGTACAGTTGAAAATAGATTGTGACGATAAGAAAATTAATAACCGTGATTACTGTTACTTACAAACCAATTTGAACTTTGAAGTATGAAATGGAAGGTCTATTTTAACTTTTAGATAAGTTTATATAGCGTTTTAACACGCAGCACACTGACAGCAATCATTACCTTAGCCGGAATTGTCATTTGCGGCTATTATTTCTTTTTAATTATCGACACAACACTCCGGTTTTTATGTCGGACTGCCGGAAATGTTTGAACGCGTAATTCTATACATTCAATGTAATTAATGTTCCGACCAATCAATCAATCACTATTTTTATCTTTTATCTGATTTTTGTAACATTTTTTGTGTTAATGAGTTGTTATGCCCATGTACATGTAGCTTTAATATTTGTCTATGTTTTTATTAAAACTATGTATGTACATGCAAATTGTGGAATGAGCTTCCGATTGAGGTACCTACCTATTCCCGTCGAGACTGAGCAAGATGTAGCCCTGATAAAAGAAGGGAACAAAAAAAGACAGGCACCAAGTAAGGTTCGACCAACCTTTTTGGACTTCAGCGCATGATATTCTTCAGAATGAGATACTTACAACGCTTTAAAAAGTAGCTCAACATGGGTGGCTTCTCTCGAAATTGATAGTGGCATAATATTATTGATTGGCACATTTTGCCATTCTTGTACTGAAATGTTCAATTTTGAAATACCAATACTTAGATATACGAAATGGTTGGCACCATTGGAATAATTTTTCCTTTGATTTTATCGTAACGGGTGTGTTTTTAAAACCAATATTTCACTTTTATATTTACAACAGATTTTAAAGATAACATTATCTTTAAGGTAAGGTAATTGCAATACCTAATATAATTATAATGGTATTTTGACAGTTTCACCGACCATGGCCACGGCAACAAAAACCATAGGTAAGCTTTATATCCTGAACTATATCCGTATAATAACTACTCTACTATAGATACTAAAACAAAAATATATACCTTATTTGACAGACAGCGTGACGTAACATCCACAATACTGACACTATCACGCCATCAGCTCAACCGATTGACACAATTTCAAAAATCGAAACAATCAACTGTCAAATTCGTAATTCGAATACTACAGAAAAAAATATTGAAGTCATAAGCAATCCAATAAGCCTTTAAGCCAAACAATATGAAAAACGTTTCGTTGTGCCAGCGATATATTGACATGTAAATCATTTTAATTGGCGCCGGCGGACATTTTTTAGTGTAATTGGCAGCTCGGCCATTTTTCATTTGGCTGTTGGCCGGGATATGACGTTTATGTGAGTAATGGATGGTATATTCGCTGGTATGCGATACTTTGCCTACGTTTATGAAACGTTTTAATCAATGTTCAGTTGCATCATCACGTATTGCAGCTTAGTTAGGAATCTCAATACAACAAGGAATAGCATTCAAAAGTGGTATAAAAATAGTAATGACGTGATAAATAAAATACAAACTATTATTCATTTCACTTTTATTAAAATACTTGATATTGCCCGCGGCTTAGCCAGCGTGGAAGTATTTTTAACCGATTTTTATATACCTACTCTCGATGCGAATTATAATACTCTCATGGGTAGAATTTGACAAAATCCATTCTTAGCGGACGTCTACTAACTATAAACTATCTTTGCCAACATCTTTATACATGAAGTGGTTAAATTACCTAAAAGTCTGGACGCTTATAGGTATTGTAAGAATTGAATAGAAATAATCAATTGTATTCATTTATACACAAGTGGAGCTAATAAATAAAGCAATGAATGCAGATATTCCGAGATTGCAGTAAACAATAGTTGGACTTCTTGACATATCAATAAAAAAACTATTATCGTTCGTTGTAGTAATATAGGTACTAAGGTAACATAGGTAAGATTCCTTTGTTGTACTCCCGGTCTTGACGGCGTTATCGCGTGTCTACTCGGTATAAAATCTTCTCAACCCATTATTTTATGGGATGTTGGTTCTTTTGAATTCCGTCCGGCTAATTTGGACTGTGCCATTAGTAATGTTATAATTGGCAAGTTGATGATACGGCATACAAAAGTGTTGTTTTTTTATGTTGCATATGAAATGTTAACTATTTTGTAATAATTTAAGGAATGTATGCTTTTAAAATGACTATTTAATGGGAAAATTCCGACATAAGTAAAAGTTGGTTTCAATCAACTTCAAAAAAAGAGTAGTTTTTCAATTCCACTGAATAACAGACATATTTTGTTAACGTTAAAATTATTTGATTCTCTCAATATCTAGTAAAAAGGCATATTCTTTTTTTATAATATTGTAACATAATAGGCAGCAAACGCACACGCACACGTCACACATACAAATAAAATGTTAGGCTCAATATTGCCTTGAATGAAATATTTCTTTCATTTTCCTCATAATGTAATCTAATCTAATAACATCCTTGAATATATTAAGGCATATTATATTTCAATATTACGATCCGTAATAATAATGTAACATTACCATAAACTAAAAAACCAACCGTCTATCAGTCCGACGAAAATAACTTATCATTCGTCCGACAAAAACCAGAAATCCATTACATGAGAGCATTAACAAACAAATGTTCACACTTAACCCCGCATCGTGTACACTTCATTATTACTGAATTACCATCTAAACATGCAATCAATACAGACCTTATTTCTCGGAAATAAGACACAGAATACAATGGTATCAACAAAGAAGACGTTGTCGAAGGTATAGCAGAGGCAGAAGCCGTAACAGAAAGGGTTAAAGTTAAAAATGACGCTGACAACGTCTAAAGTAATTTTGTCGTTGGTTAAGGTGTCTCAGATGTCGTGGAAAACTTAATTTATGTTAAACTCGTTCTTGGTCCGATTATTCAAGCAGCGATGGGTCAGATAAGGAAGATTAATCGGATGTTGGTGGTTGAAATTAAAGTTGGGAATAAAAAATGCGGCGACAAGCCACCCGTGTGGTACTGTCTACTGGAATAAAAATTGTTGTTTTTCGTTGGTTCTGAATCAATTGAATGAGGATTTATAAAGAATATTGAAATTATTTAGGTAATTTATACTAAAGTTTCTGTGAACTTTTAGATACAAGTAAAGTAACAGAATACTTTTATCACAAATTAGTTGCTATGATTGGGTTATTAAAAAACAAATCCAAAACGCTCATAAAAAGCGCAGGTATAAAAAATTCTAAATTGAATAATTCCAAAACTGGTTCCATTCCAATTTCATCGGTTTATACGACTAAGGGAAATCATCCTTCCATTTCCTTGAATAACTACACCGCTTAATGAAAGCCTTAGATTTATATGTTAATAGGATAATAGAAAATGAACACAAGGTACAATGTGGAACATTTGCTAATAGGAAAACCTTCCAGTTAACAACAAAGCGAGGCCGCAAGGGGGCGCCTCGGTCTTGCTCTTTGAACTGCTAATCTGCGCCTGTGTCCAGTTAAATGCTTTATAAATTTTGTTACGGATAGAGGTAGCCATGGAGTTGACTGTAGACAATTTTACTGATATTTATTATGGTTAATGTACGTTTTAGTACTCATTACGAAGAAACTGGTAATCAATCATTTAAATTTTTTTTTATTTCTACTAGAAAATAGCTGAAGTAGGTAAGAAATGTAACGTTCTAACAATAAGCAAACACAAAAATTTCAATAACATGTATTAGGACTTTCAATTAACAAGAACCTATTTAATGATTTAAAGCTCTAACTTATTACTAGAAGGCAAAATAAATTTATGGACATAAATTTTATTTTATTCGTATTGATTGGGATTTCTGTTTGTAAAATATATTGAAATAAAAAAATCGAACCTTAAATCAAAGTTATAACGTAAATAGGCCTAATCTGCATTATAAATCAAAAGTTTCAATTAAATTTTCACACAAAAGAGCTTGATACATTTAAGTATTTTCAAGATACCCCTGGATCAATATTACTAAATAAAACATTTCAGCACAAACTAAACAAAACCTCGTAAGCTTGAATTATAAATACCATGAATAACCAGTTGAAACCTTTTAATAAATAAACATTTTACTATCAAGTTCAACTCAACGGTATTCTCTGTGCCATTGCGCTTGCTTCTCTCCCGACGGAATAACAAGCGACGCCGCGGGCGCTGCCTGTGTGTAGATGGTGGTTCAGATACTACGATATAACGTATACATTAAATTAGCAAGATTCTGCATGATAAGGTGCGGTGGAAGTCTTCGTTACGTCAACTGTATGTACGTTAATTGCAGTAGGTGTTGTAACTACAACTTAATTATAATGTAGTCAGTATGTTTTATGTAGACTATAATATATACAAATATAATAATATGCAAATATAAACAAAAAATTGAATAAAATAAAACTCTTCCATTACTGTGGGCAGATAAAAAAAACAAAAATGTGGCATGTATGTGTATGTACTTTGGGTTGTTTAAGAGAATACTTAGGCACTTCTCACACAACGCTATTCATGAGCTACGCGACTGCAACGCAACCAAAAATTTGTATGTATTTGACACTATGTACTGACAGGTATACGCGACTCCTGTCAGTCAAAAGTGTCAGATACATAGAATTTTGGGATTGCGTCGCAGTCGCGTAGCTAATAAATAGCGTAATGTGAGAAGTGCCTTAAAGCCCTCTCTTTTTGGAAATTCTGCATCTAAGAAGATAAAAAGAGGATTAACTTAAGAATTTTATTCCTCCTGTGGATTCCCTTGAAACTTTGTGTATGTGTTCCTCAAGTGACGCAAATGAAGTAGGTACCTACTACGAAAGGATTTTTATAAATTACTTTTATGATTATTTTTTACTGAGTGTTTTTTTTGTGATTAGGTATTATTTATTCGATAGCTGGTGTTCGTCTCGTGGTCCCATTTGAATTTGAACGACATCTAGTCAGTACTTTTTGAGTTTTCTCTTGACGATGTTTATGTCGGTTTTGTTTTTTAAAAGTTAATTATACGTTTTAGCAATATATCCGACGTATAAAAAGTTGCACAAAAATACAACCTGAGAAAGTTTTTAATCGCGTGTTTTTTACTATTTGAAAGTAATTTAAAAATACATAACACAACTTCTTCGGGTTAGATAAATTTAAATATACCTAATTTATTTATAACTTGTCATTTAGTTGACGATAAAGCGTGATTTAACAGTAATCGGATTATTTTTATCCACTTTATTAACTTTGTACCTATTTCATTATAAGAACTGAGACCAAAATAAAACACTGTGAAAAAGTAATCCACGGTAGTACCTACTGTACTCATATAACTATAAAATTTACAGTGGTAATTATAGCGTTGTATATTTTTACAATTTAATTATACTTTTAGATCGCTAATCTGGCGTAGACAAAATTGAATTTTATTTATATGACTGAAAGTACAGCTTTGAATGAAGGAAACGTAATCAGATATTGTAACACTTGCACAATTACGTGTCTCATTGCTTAAGATTGAGCGATGCTACTTTATTATAAAGCATTTTGTAAATTTGACAACCTGTATACCAGTTACTACTGCTTGCTGCGTCCTGGGTTCTAACCCCGGAAGTGTTATTTTATTGATGGGTAAATGTAGTTTTCACGCACAGTTCATTAGGTATGTTAGCAACTATTTCGCAGGAAATTACAGAAAGTTCTAGGCTTCCTAGGTCGGTCACAGTTGTTATGGGTGGCAGCGGAAGGGTGGTGCTGCATGCTCGTTTGCTATCTTAATTCTATAAAAAAAGCCGGTCGGTACTTTTGGTATTTTGTGATAGTCATTCTATAAGTAAAATACAAACTTAATGCCATAAAACAAACCTAGGAAATTAAAGGCATCAGGCTGTAGCATTTGTACAAAGATTTTTTTTTGACTGATTTTCAGATTTGTCTTTCAGAGGATACAAGTTTAATAATAATAATAAATACAAGAGTTTCTTTTTTCGTAAATTTAAAGTAAATTCTTGACCAGTTTATATAACAAGCTCAAATCATCATCGGAGGAACATCCTTTATAAATTTATAACAATTATTTTTTATTATAAAATATCGTTGTTGTATCTCAGTGAAACACGTACTTTATTATATGTAACCGCTATAAAATATAGCATATACATAATTACTTATTTATGCAAATAATTTATGTCAATCATTTGCAATTTAATGTCGGCAATAAATTATAGTGTCAGACGCAAGGATATAAAGTAGTAATCTTGGTTGAATTGCCATTTATTAAAAATAAATGTTAATTTCCTTTTCAATGTTGTGTTTTAACATTGGATCATTTATTGGCTAGTTTCTGTGAGGGTTTGTTCTGTTTTATGAGTTCCCAAGGTTTTTTATTTATATTTTTATTTGCACTACGTGAAATGTAAACTAAATTTAAGTACTTTTAACCGATTTAAAAAATCAATGGTCTCAATTCGTCGTTTTTTCGTGTGTTACCGCATTACGTTTTCCTGGGTGTTACCTATTTTGATATATTTTTTAATTTAAATTTGAGCGAAATCTGATGAGTACTTTTTGAGTTAGGAATTAGAAATACAACCAAATGTACAAAATAAAGTTATAAATAAACCAAAACAGTCTTAAAAATAAAGATAACAAAGAACATCCACATCACAATACAATAAATACTTAACTCTGTTGATAATTATTATTTTTTACTTTTTAAGATTCACCAACAGTTTCTACATAAGTCTAGGTACAAAAGTTATTATTATTACATAACGGCATATTATTATCTTTCTATTCTGTAACAAAGATACGTAAATATAAATTTTCTTTTGAAACATAATACTTATATCTAAAACATTGTATCATTTATTGATGATATACATCGATTGCGAATTCGAATTACCTTTGAATGGAATACAAATTGGACAAATAAATACAATCTAAGCGATTTGCATTTACTTTATTAGGGTTTGGGTTACAAAACATACTAAAAGTATTAGTTTACTTGGCTACCGGGAAATACCGATTATATTTTCTGGATTGTTTCGTTTTGAAAAAGGAGTGCTTAGTGCCATTAAAATAATAAACAGAAAGACAAACAGTCAGATAGTAATTTTTTATGTATGTTGTATTAGATAATATTAAATTTTAAAATGAATTGACGGATTAAAAGGCGCACAATATTTTCTGTAGCAGTTAGTAGTACCGAATCAATAAGATTCACGTGACAAACGCAAACTGGAATATGTCATAAAGAACTATATAATCGTGAGTACCCGTTCGATTAGAATGAAATAATCAAATAGTAATATTTCCGCTCAATATTCAGTACTTGGTCATTAACGCCCCATCAACTCATACGGTAACTGGTGTGGTCCGAAAGGAATTTCTTTCGAAAGTCAATTATCACACTCAAGTTTACAATACATCATTCGATCGTGTAGGGTTGTCACGTACTGTTTGTAAACAAATGATATAAGATTAGAATTAAAAAAATAACAAAAATAAAGGTAATTCAAGTGGATTAAAATTGTTTGCTTTATTTTTACTGTGGACTAACAATTTTTTTGCAATGGGAAGGTCTATCATTACATGCCGAAACGCTTTAGATTTCTTAAGACAAGAGCTGCAACCAGCCTCTACTTGGTTCTTAGGATTAAGTATAAAATCCCGGTTGACCAGCCACTACCATCTTGTTGGAAGCCGTCAAAAACTGATTGTTTTTTCTGGTGGGAGCTTGAGTGATAGTATTTTCTTTCTCTACTCCTCCTTTCTCACCCGACGAATACTTAGATATTGTTATTATTATATTTCAAATTAAGTTTGGACGTTTTATTTAATTTAATTTAAATAGTTTTCTTAAGGATAATATTATTCCTAATGTAAACTACACGTCCTCGTTTTCTTAATAATATGTGATAAAAAATATACGACGGTAGTAGATTCTTAAATTATTATAACGTGAAGTCAAAATCATTAATAGTTACAATATTTATTAGGCAAGCAATTAGTATTATTTTATTTACAGCAGACATTAAATTATACAGTCATAAATTATCTTGTCATAGTTTCTTATCAGGTGTGATAAATCAAATATATGTGTTTTATTGTTCTGGTTGACTTGAAACATTGACAGAGTTCAAAGGTTGCCAGTCGAAGTAATTAATGTACTATCTTAATAGGTAAACAATTTTTCAACATTTATTTTCTTACTATAAAAGATTTTTTTTAATATTCCCGTACTGGGAAAATTTATTATAATAAAGACATATCTGTCACAGTCACTATTAGGTAGGTACTAAAACACTGCTCTAGCAATACTTCCTATTTTAAAACATAAACTATTTACATTAAATAAACATTACACGACAAACCTAACCATGTAACATAACAATGTAACAACACCGTCGACAGCCCTATTTATCACTCATATTTGAAAATTGAATCGACTTTGTAATATGAATATTTCAAACATTACCAGTCGAACGCTCAAAGCGGTTAATGGCGTTAATAGAATCGGAAAATTAACTCGCTATTGAGTCAACATTAACATAACTCACGTCGGATCGTGTACACTGTACCTACACGTGTTTATTGAATGCGGTGGGCGGTGCTTTGAAAATGTGGTCAATCTTTAATACAATAATTGTAATAGTTGTAAAATACAACCATAAAAGACAAGGTTTCCGATCTACCGTCCATTTCATTGGATAAAACGATCATTTTAAAAAATAAAATAATCTTATAGTTAAACATTTAAGGACAAAATGTAGGTACTCTTATGTTCGGTGCATACTTAGTAACTCTGAAACTATAGACAAAGTGTTATAACGCGATGCTACAAAAAATCATACAAAGAAACATAAGCGTATGCACAAGCAGCTGCCATCCTGGATCTTGGATATAGAACTTAAGGTTCTTGTACCCTTTAAAAAACCTGTCGGGAAAATTCGATTCGGATTAGGAATTCCGGACCTAGAGCTGGATCTGCTGGAGCTGGAGCTAGATCTGGACCTGGATCTAGAGCTTGCTTCATCATCAGGAGTATAATATATTTATATACCGATGCGAAGTATACGTAACAACTAGAGGTAAAGTCGGATCGCTTGCTAGTTGATAAGTGTGTGCCCACCCGTAACGTTGACTTCCCATTAACGTAAACGGTAAGTAGTATTTAGGAACACTCTAATGAAAATCAAACATCAAACATTGTATCAAACAAATGAGAGGCCTACCGCTATGATGAAACAAGGTGCCTACTTGTTGAACCACCAGCGAATTATTTATACAAAAGTTCTATTTATCGCTGAAGTATATGACTAAAAAGCGGTATATTTTAATTTTAATACAGCATTTAATGTTTTTGTGTTGTTATGAAAATTAAAGCTCTTCCGTTAGAGTGAGGCCTCCTCAGTAATGAGGAGAGATCCGTGCTCAGTAGTGGGCCATTAGTGGGTTGTAGCTTAGCTTAGCTTTACTGAGTGATTGACAGATTACGCACAGCAAAAATTATTCATTGCAATCGTAGGTTCATTGGAGAGTATAGGGAGCACTAAGAAATTATTTTTGGAAATTCCGTCCGTAAGGAAATAAATTTTTTATTCCTTCAATGGATTCACTTGAAAAAGTACCAATAAGTTTCTTAATTAACGCACGCAATAAGCGTGAGTAATGAACATGATTGACGTAACGATACAAAGAAAGAATTTTTGGAAATGAACTCCAGGAAAAGCCGCAGGTAGAAATCTTGTCTTCTACATCATCTACATTGATTGTCGCTGAAGCGTGTACAATCTGACAGGGGAGTAAAGAAAACGATTTACGTACTCCGTGCTAAATGAAACGTAACGATATTAGCAACTTGTAAATTTATGATTGTTCATGGTTCTATCTCGGCTTTTTACAGTATAAATTATTATGTAATAAATTTTATTTTTGTTGAAGATTTTATATAAGTCAAGTCGGATCATTTTAAATGCCCGTATGAGTTCATGAATAATTTTTAGTATTTTCTACTTAAATAAAAAATTTAGAATAAAATTTTTGTTTTAAAATAAAAATTTACCTTATCTGTCTATCCGACCCTCCCAATTAGGTAGGTATCTTCGATTGTTATAATAACTAAGTAAGTAGAAAATTACGTCACTATTGATTCCACATATCCACCCGACAAAGGCGTATTTACAAACTCGACCAAAGGCGGTTTCAGCCCTTGAATATTAGCAAGTGGGCTCGAAACATGACTCAAAGTTCTTTCGTGACGCTTCGATACCCACTAGTTGGTTCGACAAATACCTATATCGGTGTTGACAATCAGTCCTTCTGGGAAAGTTCAGCGCGATTTTAACGTGTTTACTTCAAGATCCTCGTCGGTTGACGTCGTGTAAAGGAACGCAAATATTTGAGTGCGGTCGGTCTAATCGTTTTTGTAATTCTAAGGAAACAGGCGCTCTTTGGATCCCTGGCTACTAGTTTTTGTTGGTTGTTCGGTGTTAATGTGGCATGTTGGTTTTGAAGGCTTCGAGAAAGGTCCGTGAACTTGACCACAATAGGTGAACCTTTCATAGGAATTTTGATTAGGTTTTCATTCAATAACAACTTTTTCAATAACGATTTTTTTCGCTTCCGCTAGAAAATTTTCCAAATTCCTGCGTGGAAAAACATTAGTTAAAAAGCTGACCAAACGGGCTCCTTAACGTCTATCTTAGTTGGTTTTGCGTCGTTAATTTACTTAGGTACCGAAAACATGAATGTCATTGACTTTCCTTTCTAATTTTCGCATTGTATGAATCACGAGTGTCTTGAACATACATTATTATATAATTTTATGCTTTTAAAATAAGGTAATACGTGCAAATTGAACTTATCTATTCAGTTATACCTTGCAACGCCCATAGTATATTGGCTTTATGTAGGTATACCTACTGCAAGGGTAAGTATCGAGCGTTAAAATAATAGGCAATTGCCTATTATTTTATTTTATGAACAATCGACAATGAAAAGACCCTTTTGGCGTTTTATAATGTTTCGTTTCCAGCGGGCTAGTCATGAGCACTCGTCTGCGAATGACGCCAACAGTCATTATGTTGATACTTTGAATTACATTAAATAAAATGAACTCATACCATGTCTGGATGTTTTGAATTTAAATAGCAAATTTTCAGTAGCAAAATTGCATTGCAAAATTGATTCTGAACTAGGTACAATACATTACGTTTCAAATTTCCAATTTAAATGTTCATAAAGTCTCAAAATATCTCAGCCGAATTCCATTACTTTAAAAACATTGACATCCTACTAATATTATAAATGCGAAAGTTTGTAAGGATGTATGCGAGTGTGTGTGTGTGGGTTCGTTACCTACTCTTACACGCAAAAACTACTGAACGGATTTTCATGAAACTTTGCAGTAATATAGCTTAGACATCGGAATAACATAATTTGTTAAAATTTATAGAGATTTTTGAAGGGACTGGTTTCCCGAAGCGAAGCGAATAGTTTAGTATAAATATAAGTGTAAGCTCTCAAGTTTATTTAAGCCGTAGTAATTCTCAGTAGGCTATATTATTCCTGCAGCAAACGCGCGGAATAAAGACGTCCGCTAACGACGCTAAGCCGACCTCACCGCTGGACAAACAAGCATCTAAAGCGCATTTTAGCGTGTTTACCAACAACTTAACGCCAAGTTTCTTCTCTGATTAGCGTTAACACACTAAAATATGTGAACAAACTTGAACCAGTCGATAATTTATTAATATGCCCAAACGCGATGTTTACACGACGCCTTAACGGTCTCTCCGAGGAAATTCTTGGACATGTTATTTGTGCAAGCAATTCTAGAGCTTCGTTAATGTGTGTTATATGATATATTAGCGTGTACGAGTTAAACAATAGTGAGAGTTATGAAATTACAAAGCAATTTGTTACGTATGCTCTTCGACTTACAACTGTAAATCATGTAACCGCCATTGTAGAAAGTTCAATCGTTTTGTTTTCAAGTTAAATTTAAATACTAAATTTCTAATAAAGCCGGTTTATAAACGCGGTTACACAAACACACTGAGCAATTATTTAAAAACGCCATGGTAATGCTTTAGTAAATAGTTTCAGTAAACACTAACCCAGTGGTCAAATATATCAGATAACATGCTAGTATTTTTGTAGACAATATTTACGTCCGCTAAATTTTCACGATGATGTTTACTTTTGGGCTTAAAGCAGGAATATTATGTAAGAACTAGTGACAAAAAATAGTTTTTAATTATCATTTAGCTGTGGATACACATAATATATTATGTTAATTAATATTTTTTTATTGCAGTTGAATTACTACCAGACACCTATTTTAATTCTAAATACTACTTAGTGGTGGATTTCTCACATCAAGTTATTTCAAAGAACTGAGTTAATAAATAAAATTGATATCGAGTAAAGAAATCGCCAAGTTCCCGTAGCAAGGATAATAAAAAGTACAAAGTACAAATAATGCCCCGGGGTAACATACGTGACGTAAAGGCTCCGAAATCGATTAAAGTTGGTCACTCTCGTACTCCTTTATTCTCGGACGTCATAAAACACGAATGTTTTTTAGAGTTTGCTCTGATCTGTACAGATTAGGATACCATTTTGTGGTATAATGGCTACATCAACAGTTAAGGTCTTAGTGGTACCTAGTATTATATTATAAGTAGACAACTAGGAATATTCACATAGTTTCAAACAGTAGATCAAGATCTTGTGTCGTCAGAATTGATTGAATCTAAATATAACAATTAAGTCAGTACTAGATTAATTAAGGTGCTTAAGACATCTGAACGATATTTTATTACTCACCAAGTTAATTTCGAATTCTAGGTGTCCCTAATTACTTAATATATCTAAAGGTCGAATAGTTTGCGTCCAACAGTGCAAGCTTAATAATTATAAGTAAGTTTAAAACGAATATAAATCCAAAAAGTCACAAGTGCTATCCGAAATGTCAATAGGAGGCCGAATATTCTTAACCACTAGATCACGGCTAGCTAAATGTATCACACATAAAATGAGTGCGTAGGTAATTATGAACTATAATTATAATAACAAAATACTCTCAGGAAATTTTGTAACTAATAGTACTCGTAGGTATTGTAACACCAGATATTCCAGTCTCATAGTGAGAACATCAACACTAACTAGCCACGAGGGAACCACAACAATGGCCGCTGAAATAAAACGCGTTTACGATCCCAAACTCTTTTATAGTTTACACAATATTTGCGCTGAAATCACAGATATTCCGCCTTGCCAATATTTTCCATCTGTACCTATTACCAGAATACTGACTCATTGTGATAAAACAATAAAATTGTAGGTTACATATTTACGTAGCGGGCAAGTTGTTTGATTAAAACAGTAATTCTGATTATTTGTTTTTAAAAAGCACTTTAGCAAAATGGTGGTAGAATAAAAAAAATACGTTCACAAGGTGTATCAGTGATACCTAAATATATATTGAAAAAAATACACAGCTGGATTTATTTTATTTAAGAAATTCACAAAAAAATATTCAAATTAACAGAATTTTATAAGTTTTTTTTTAATTCCTACTTTAAAAGTTTTGAAACATGTGGTGTATTGACGTTAAAATAAAGATAGTGAAGTAATTTTGTTACATATTATCATTAGTAGATAAAAGTATATGCATGCAGTAACTGCTAATAATTAATACCTACATATTCATGATAAACTGTTTACGAGAGCTCGTTACCGCGAAGCCTGAGGGACCAATTGAGATGTGCTTTCTCTTAATTAGTCTGTAACTACATAGTTAATAGATAACTTCGTATGTATGATATTCTAGCTTATTGACGCAATCAAACTTCATGATTATAAAACTTAAATCAGAAAACAAATAGGAAGAGGTATCGAGAAGTAGAAATTAGAGTTTTGTCGTCTCTTTGGCTCTTAAGTGTCAGGAGCTGGAATAGTTCGCCCGCCTCAGTGTTTACCTACCTGTGTATGAAATAAGAACATTAAAGAGAAAAGCGAATAATTTTAAATGTTAAATCCTTGAACATTTCGATCTTCATCGCCACACCATCAAGTGTAGTTTTTGACAAGCATTAACTTATTTTATGTAAAAAAGACTGAATCCATGGAACCATTTTTTTCTATATTAGTAAACAATAACAGAGTGTCATCAAGTAAACCAAATTGCTTAGACTGAAAAACGCTACGCAAATTGTCGACCGAACGCCTGTAGCAATCCGCAAGCTAACACGACAACGCCATCAAAGCGTCCAGAAAAACAAAGTTTGAAACAGTTTAATACCTACCCTCGTTTTCATCATTTCAAAAAACGCAGTTCATTTGGGTTCTTGTGGCCGGGGGCTACGGTTAGCTTCCTGCGGCACAGAGGGCGCTGCGAACACGAGCTCCATTTCCGGGACGGAAGAGCGCCATGGCGCCGCTTCCGCCAGGCGACTGATTGGGGCTTTATTAAAAACTGACACCTGCGGCGGTTGGCGAAATTGCCTTCACGTTTTGTTTTTGGCACCCCTACTGTTCGCTTCGGGCATTTGAATTGTCATTTTGACAACGCTTTTAATCATCGCGCGTGAGGGCTGGCGGCGTTTACACGAACCTAAGAACAACATTAATCTTTTTGCTTAGATTTGGGATTAAAGTTTTAAATTTTATTTGAGCAAGCCCCTCAGCGAATTAATGACGCACCTACTACTTTTATTAGGTAATATCATAGTCATCTTAGTTATAGATTGAACGTTTAACCCCTGAACATAAGAACCGAT
Source organism: Hesperia comma (assembly GCA_905404135.1). Classification (NCBI taxonomy): domain Eukaryota; kingdom Metazoa; phylum Arthropoda; class Insecta; order Lepidoptera; family Hesperiidae; genus Hesperia; species Hesperia comma. The sequence goes on from FR990021.1 coordinate 17,392,806, forward strand.
TCGAATTTTCTACGCACTTCTAATTTTCAAAAACTTGCTTTGCTGAAGGATACATCCCGTCTTGAAACCTGCACAACTTTCCCTAAAATGCTGTCTTGATGGGCTACGACCTCACACCTCACTGACTCACATTGTGAGAATATCCGAGCCAAAAGTGAGACAGCTACAGGTTTTACCCTATAATCCCTACCCACACTAAGAAACTCACTAATTAATGTTCTAATATCGACTAACAGGAACCTATCTTACCCACCATTTGAGTCTTATTCTGGGTCGGTTACAGCCAAAAGTCAGCGCTGCATGCTCTTTTGCTACCTTAATTCAATAAAAAAGGTTGCAATGAAGAATGAAGATGCAGTTCATTGTAACCACGTCCTTGTCAAAAATAATTATAAACCCTTACAAGTAATAAAGACATGACCTCACCATCACCATCAACTCCAATCATCCACCAAATTATACGCATTTACGATTTCGATGTAAAGTTTTTTATGAGGCCGTAAGTCTTCGTAGGCTATAATATTAATCATGTCTATAATAACTACATCAGGACGGTTGTCTGCCCAAACACCTTCGGGCGACAGACGGAATATTAATTTAAAGCGTAGAGCACTTTAGTCGCAGAGGCTTATTTATATTTTAAAAAAAATGTATAATTATCATTTTTACCATATAAATATAATATCAAACAGTGTCTTTGGGTGGTCAGTGATCACATACCATCATGCTGATGGTCTGCTCGTGTCTGCTGTTGACGTAAAAAATATTTAGCATTTTGTTATTACATATCTGGCATTTCTACATATTATGTACATTAATATAAGCAATAATGACTAACTTTTTGAGTTTAATAATTGGTAAAGCTCTCTGTTTGAAGATCTAACCCAATCCTACATAAATTTAACGCCAAAAATTAATTTTCTGACAATGTACAATACAATACCTATAAGCCCAAACCATCAAACTAAGCTGAACTCTAATATAAAAAACTCACACATAATACGAAATATCGAAAGCTGCGTGATGTTTGGGAGGCAGCTGTACGTGAGAGACGGATTTTGGTGATATCCCACCGCTTAAGTAAGGAGCTGAATTCTATATAGAAATCTTTAAACATGGTTTTTGATAATTTTTTAATTATTATAAAAGAAAATTTAATTAATAATAAGCAACCTCTAAAGCACGTTGCTCTGTAACCGTGCTGTATAATCGCGCAACCGGCTGACCCATTAAAAGACTATTAAGGTATTTGCATATTTGATAAACAATCGATAAACGTCCCATCGACCCACGGCTATATTAATTATGACTCGTTATAAGTTACCGGCACAGCCCACCTGTTTCCCCGCGACTCGATGAACGTAAAGCGATAATGGGCGATACTATAAAATATTTTCATAAACTGTATTTATGTCGGTTTTTACAAACAATTTTGAATGCCAAACCACGCTACCATATTTACATTATGCTGTGCGTGCTTCTAGAGTCACAAGGAACTCCCAAAATGTATTTTCCTACTCAATAATTTTTCCACTGAAGCCACTTTTTGGTTATAATCTACTTCATGGCCAAGCTGTCCTATCTTTAAACTAATTATGCTGTTGATAAATCCTTTCGACATAACTGTAATTTCTTTTTAATCAAAAGTTTCATCTAAACGCGATTAAAAACCTAGGACTATAACCATACAAAAAATTTCATCCATTTGGATCTCATATCTTATGTGAGCAACGATTGCAAATGACAAATACGCTTTTTAATATTTAACATAACTCCACTTTCACGTCCGTGTTTTTGATAAAATAATAATAATTCATAATGAATTGTAAAAATTAGCACAACAGGAATTTTTATCGCTAACCTCTGACGCTGAGACAAGTCCTTTGTCATTTTTTATTCCAATTACCTTGCTAATAGAACTGAAGGTCGCCCGATAACGTCAAACATGATTGAATGCAAAGAACTATTTGATTTGCAGATAGAAACTGATTTATTTCCGTGCCACTAATTATATTGAACTAATTGATTAGCAGAAGTGAATGCTTTATGAATTAAACATACATTAATAAGCTTTCACTGTAACCAATTATAATAATAATAAGTTTTACACACTGTAGCAAGGACATTACAAAATAAGACATTTTCACAAAACGCAAGGCAAGAGGACTTATCGCTGAATATCGATTTCTACAAGACAACCTTAGGGTTAGAAATTAAAAAGACTAGGAGGTAATAGCTGTCCAGCTGTAAACAACAATAGTCTTAAGATGAGATATAGGTGGAACCTAAAGGATCCAGGTTCGAATATAGGATTCCACATCAAATTTTTAACGTGAACATTTGAGTATTATGAACAACACACACTCACGTAGTTTTTAAAACTCTAATTTAGCAAGGGTTTGTTTTAATAGGAAAACGTCTACTTGCCAATATTCCTTAAATAATGCAATCTTAATCCAAATTGAAAAAAATCTAGCACTTGACCGTTTAGTCTAAAATTTGTTAGCACAATCTATAATAGATGACGCTGAAATGTTATTTAAGTCACACTGGCAGAACACTAATTAATAAACCAAAGATGACATAATTTTCAGACTTTTCACAGTCACATTGGGCTGACTAGTCACATTGGGCTGACTAATATTAATATACCCAAGATCACACATTTTCAGTCATATTGGACTTGGTTACAACCACAGATTACTATACTTGTAGCTAGCTAGTTACAATGCTTACCTACCCCAGAACGTTGCCTGCAAAACACGGTTGTGTCGTAAAAAGTGACAGAATGCAACTTCCTTGCTAACCACCAAATAATTGTTGTCCAGGCTGAGGTTTTGAAAGCCATTCATTTATTACTTTCTAACCTTTTTTGTTCTTAGTTGGCAACGCATCGGTGACGTCTTACTTGTTGCATTGGTCAGTCACTTACATAAGAATATTGAATTAATAAAAGACCGTTGTTCAACTTATTTTATCAAATATTTTATAGGTGGTAGGGCCTAGAGCTCACCCGGGGAAGTACCACCGCCCGCCACGGTACTTAGTACCATTCCTACCGTGTAATAATTGTTTTAAGAACAATTGTATTCCGGATAGGAAGGTGTGGAGCCGGTTACACTTTTTTAGAGGCGACCATCTCAGTCCTCAGGGGTAGCAACGCATCTGAGACCGAATTAGAACGTGACTCATTGAGTCTAGTTCTGGGTCGGTCACAGTTGCCATGGGCGGCAGCGGAAGGTGGTGCTGCATGCTCGTTTGCTATCTTAATTCCATAAAAAAAAAGTAATATCATCTCCTGAACCGTAATGCGACGTCGGCAAGCATTGTATCGATTTGTATAAAACCGATTTGGGAATAATAAATGGCGATCGTTAAAATATAATTGTCAACGCGTTTCGTTTACGATTATTCGAGTATTTTATGGTAACTCGAATAACGGATAACATGATAAAATTGATATTTGCGGTGACTCAGATATTGGTAGCGTCGGCAAAAGTTATATGATAACGAACCATAATTTTCTTGTGTATTTAAGTATTTTTTGTTTCAATTTATAATTTTAATAATTTAAAAAAAATCGATTTAAAATCGTTTCGTCATATTGGTATCATTGAGGGTTTTACAACCGTAGCCTACTAGTCCGGACAGATAAACGTAATAACACAGACAGATTAATTATGATAAGTTCACAAAAATTTTGTAACTTTTTTGAATTTCGAATCGTACTCCAAATTCTAACTACCCTATTATCGAAATCTGGATAAAAATACATAATATTCAATGTTCGAAATTTCTCATTTGAGTTTTACAATAATAATTATTATTATCTATATAATTATTATCTAAACCGCATATTTAATCTACATGAATAAGCTATTTGCATTTTGATTACAACAATCTCGATTGCAAAATCTTGAAACATAAACAAAATAAAACAACGTCCGAATTTTTATGGACACTGTATTTCAAAACACTTAAATGTTTTTGAGTGTGGCGTGATTATCGACCATAACATCCGATTTGGTTTGGTTTGTGGGACGATGGGTGTGGGTCGATTGCTAATAATCTATACGTATGTTACAACTGTGTGTGATGTCGGTACGTATCTATGTATATCTATGTTTATGTAGTTGTAAAAAAAATTAAATTAAAAATTAAAAAAACCCCCGACACAAACATTTAAAAAGTAAAAAATAATATCTTTAAAAATAATACGTCGCGTTGGGGGACCGCTCCTAACTATGCATTATCTACGATTTTTTTCTTAGGTATCACGTTAGTCTTTTACCCAAGACAATTTTATCAATATTTTTTGTGTTAAAGTAAGAAGTAAATGGAGCGGTCCCCCAACGCGACGTATTATTTTTAAAGATATTATTTTTTACTTTTTAAATGTTTGTGTCGGGGGTTTTTTTAATTTTTAATTTAATTTTTTATTTTATACTTTTTATAGTAAGAATATTCTGGATTAAGTTATAAATATTCTATTACTGTACGCTATCATTTGAGACCCCACACGAATATATTTGCATACATACGGCTATTCTTCCCCGCTTTTACCCCCCACAACTATTAAACGGCTCAACCGATTTTCATCAAACATATTTTAAATCATGCGCCCGTAAGTTCCCTTTAATAATAAAAAAACTAAATTGAAATCGCTTCATCCGTTCGGGAGCTATGATGCCACAAAGAGACAAAGTGAAAATTCTTCCCCACTTTCAACCCCAACAACTTTTAAACGGCTCAACCGATTTTCATCAAACATATCTAAAAACACGCGCCCGTAAGTCCCCTTTAATAAAAAGAAAACTAAATTGAAATCGCTTCATCCGTTCGGGAGCTACGATGCCACAGACAGACAGACAGACAGACACACAGACACACACACACACAGACACGTCAAACTTATAACACCCCTCTTTTTGCGTCGGGGGTTAATAAATTAAAAATCCCAACTAAGGAAATCCTCTAATGTGCTTATGATCATGAAACGCCTGAATAGATCTTTATTAACAGCTAAAACCATCTTGATCTCGTCAACTTTAAAAAATTAAATAAACGAATGGACATATTTAATGCGTATTGCATTTAATTTGTCCATTCGTGTGACAGCCCTGACTTTGACGGACACACACGGCAGACTTTTGACATCCCTAGTGAAGTGAGAGGATACGCTTAGGGTCGATTCAGACATATCAGTGAAGTCTCAGTTCCGACACAGTACCGACAAATTTTGTCGTCACTGCTTGTTGCTAGTTGTCAGCACTGACACTGAGAAGTGTCAGTGCTATTAGTATGAAAGATTTGCCGGAACTGTGACGGAACGGTGACTTCACTGATATGTGTGAATAGTCCGTAAAGGACAAAAACAAAATATCTAAAACTACTTATGAAGGTGAAATTCAGGAAGGTAGTTACGATTGTTCACTAATAACGTATCTTGAATATTTCACCGCAAACGAGCACGCCTTGCGCTACCGCCCTTGACAATTATGACCGACACAGAGCAAGACTCAGATACAAATATGGCTAGTTTAGTTCATTCAGCAAACAGTGTTAGAACACTGTTGGTAAATTCGTTCTAGTAGGTATGAAGACTGAGGCAGGGACTGTCAGTGACAGGTAGTCCGATTAATAGTTGTTAGTACCTTATAGTCCCATTTAGTATTTTTATTTAGAATTTAGAGCCTCATATAGGAATGTGTTGCTGCCTCTGAGGACTAAGATTCACCTTATTTAAGAGTCGCCTTAGGACAATACCAAAGGATGATACTATTAATTTTTATGTGGTCCACCGTGCATGCATGTCGCGCACGCAATAAAGCCTCGGCATTACAAGTGTGAAAATAACCTAATGTTCTTTATGCATGTTACACCGAAGCGGAGGGGATTACTAGCTATAAATTATTGGTAGTTATTTTAAAATAAATTTTATCGTTAAAGTCCTTGAAATCGACTTATATTGGCGTCTTGATTGGGCGGATCGAATCGAAGAGTACTTACCTACCAATAAAATCTATCTGGATATAGTTGTTAGATTAATAAAAATCTGAAATCCCTGTTGATTCCAATTTTGGATTGTCTTTTTTTGGGATTATTATTGTATCTACGACACGTTTTATTGCAGCCCACTTACATACTCTTTCAACTGTACCTATCACTATGCACAATACCCAAAGATTTGAAAAACTTTTGAGTAATTAGGTAAATGGTCTTCAATAAAGTATTTTAGTTTTAGTTCACTTTTGATGTCATTTTGTAATCAAAGTTTTATATTCTTACTCATATTTTTTAGACCTTCTAAAATTACTTATGAAAAGTAAATGAAAATTAGATTCTTCATTCGTTTTTTTTATTTTATTAAGGAAAATTGTATTTCCTTGTTTTATTATAATATCTATTAAATTATTATCTAAGTGTATGTTGTAATGTAACTATGTACCTACAAGCTTAACTGAAATTATTTTTTTAGTAATAAATAAATGCCAATTTTCTGAAAGATTATTCCAACTCTGTAGCCCCATATTCCCAGCAAACCATTTAAAAAACAAAACCTCTTCGCCATTCGCAAATAACTCCACAAGCTTATAAATACGATTATTATAAAATTACAAACAGGCGATTCGATTTTAATAACCCATATGAATATTTACGATCGAGATATTTATTGAATGATCACGAACGGAAAATAAAACGCGATAATCATCCGAACATAGTGCCATAACCGTAAATTACGGAGTTACGAGCGGAATCGTTAAGCAAGGAAAGCCGAACTCAGATCTAGCTACTAAAGGTTATCGTTTACTTACAAGTTGCTGATATGAAACCGGTCGCGCTTGGCGGTTTTGTCCTATTAATACAATTTGAATTACCGGTACATGCATTTGCGAAAAAATCGATTTTATCTTTTATTTAAATCGGTTTTCTGTAGTATGTGATAGCGTAACTAAGAGTAAATGCACGAGAGTGCATGCTCACTTGATTATTACTTTAGGATTACTAGCCGCAACGCTTCAAGCGAATTCGCTATACGCTGCTAGCGTCAGCGAAAAGCGTTAAAAAATGTATATGCTCCATTTTTATGGCCACGAAATCGCCCTACCTACAAATTCTTCTTCTTCCAAGACCACTCGCCGTAGGGATTTGTTGAAGCGATGGCGTAGCTTGACGTTCGGAAAGTGTTTGTAAAAACCTACTTCGAAGAAATAAATAATTTGAATTTGAATTTGAATTTGAATTGTAGCGATATTGGAGATATGTTTAAAAACTGTCTTTTAAATCAACTTCATTTATATACTGCAAAGTATTATGACCAAGAAATTTTCAAACTTCAAGCAAGTATAAAAAGATCATTAAAATGTAGTTTTAATAATAGATATCTACTAAATGAAACGAATTGGTCACGAGAATCAAAACGAAAGTTTTACTAAATTGACAGTGGCTTACTTAACACCTCGCTTGATTTAACCACAAAACAGGATATAAACTGAAGCAACTTATTCTTTTAACGTTCTAATATCACCTTGACAAATCCAAACAAATCCTCCAACATACAAACCAACAAAGAAATTTTCGGCTATTTGCATATATTTTCATGACAATTTAGGCAAATATCCCATAACTTCGAGAACGGGCGATAGAGATAAAAGGGGAATGTGGACGAGCTCCTTACAAGCAGAAATGGAGTCACAACTCCACTTAACGTTTTATGATGTCATTTGTTTTATTTTTATGATTCCAGTTTTTACTACCGATCGCTCTGTATGGAGGGCACTGCGATTCATTAGTGAGTGAAATTAAGGAACAAATAATTTAATTGTTGAATTACTTACACGCGTTCATCTTGGTACTAATTAGGTACTTGTGTCGAGATTTCTTCGCCGTTTCTTCTCCTCTATGAAAAACACCATTCTGAAATGATAATGGAAGCATAACAATGATGTTAAAACATTTTTTTCGCATTTTTGTCAAACATGACATCATTCTAGGAAAAACCGTTTCTCGAATTGCAGACAGAATAAAAGAAGGCATACCTTCGCAGACTACCTAATGATGATGACTAGAAGCAAATTGACAAATTGCGAGAAAAGACATAAATATCAAAATGATGCAAAGTTACGAAGGACTGTATTTTGTAGACTTCCAAATGCTGATTGAACCAATTATTGAACCGCGTATCACCGTTCATGAAATTCGCATGTACGCTTACAGTTACTGCTAAACGAAGGGAATGTTGAGGGTTTACGATTTTTTAATACCGCTCCTAAGGAAACGTTGCTTTGTAGAGCTGATAGTTATGAGGCATTTAACATAACGTATATTGAATATAAATTAAAGGCGCATGATATAAAAAGGGGGTATCTTTAGACTGTGCCGCTTTTATTTGCTGAATAAAGATTTTTATTTAAACAGCTGATAAATAAACATACAAGCCAACTGAAGGACCGTTGGTAACGAATATCAGTAGTACCATAGTTACCAATGTGTCGCCAGCTAAAAAGGCATCTCTGATCGACGTAGTATTCACTGAAACTGACATCTTTACTTCCCTTACGAGGTGCTGGGCTCCGTTCTACCCAGTAAATGCTGATACAATTTAGTTAGGAGCCCTCCAATTAGTATCTATCCAGGCAGCTAAAAAATATTACCACCAGGCTTAAGTGTACCCACTTTATTCAGTTCAATTAAAGTAGGTTTCTCAGAGCTCTGAAAAGTTTTACAGAATGGACCGTAAATCACAGTTACGTTCCATGGAAAAATAATATAGAAGTTGATTTGGATTGTAGAATGGTTAAAATCCAAGACATCTAAGTTTCTTAGTAAATTATTCAATTCATTGGTAGATGTCATTACTTGCATCATGCAACTTATTGTATGTTAAATAGTCAAAGGCCAGTTTATTTACATAGCGCTAAACTATTACGGACATGTGTCTAAGCTTAAAAAATAGAATAACTTTATCACTAACCCAAAAACATTAACTCCAGTCCACCAGACAAAACAGAATGCACTTATACGGGCATATAAAAACAGTCGGCATGAAACATTAATGTTGTCACTTGACAAATGATCTAGACACTGCAGTCTGCTGTCAACGATTCCAGAATAATTGACTTGTTCCACCGGCAAGGATACGAGAAGCGATCAACCGTGAGGATGAAGATTTGGATAAAGTTACACTTTTTTATGATAATGCTGAGCAAGAAAGGCCACCTGCTCGTTGATTCACTTTCCGACATTGTAAAGCACGTTAAAATATTTTAATAGTTGATGCTGTTTGGAGCAAGCTAGCAACCCTGCTACAGAATTAAGCTGGAAGATATGGGACCCATTATCCTCCAAATAGGAAAAGCTCATAAACAGAAAAGGTTGACTTGGACTGCAGAATAGATGAAGTCCACATCATACATACAGCAAAGGCTGATGCAAAAAATGATTGCCTTACATAATAAGTATTACATAGAAATATTATAAAGAATAAAAAGTACTTTACAAAATGGCGGTAGAATCAAAAAACTACCTTCACAAGTGTATCGGTGATACCCAAGTGAATAAAATATATTGATTTTGATTTTTATTTTATTTTAAATAATAGCAAGCAAAATTTCCAAGCAAAAAGGTTCCTAAATAATCAAATAATACACTCAATAATCGAAACATGGACTATGGGGAACCTAAAATCTACGTTTTTAATATTATTTCTTACTTACTTATCGTAAATCGCCAGCCGTAATACAAGTCCATAACGTATTTATAAAATCCGAGAATCAATAACAGATAAAATGTGTAAATTTTATTTCATCCGAAAAAATGTAGTCGAAATTGATACCAGATTTATGGAGCTACCTCATGAAACATTCAATCGCCTGACTGCACCGCTAGTGTGGACTTAGGGGTCTTCGTGTTGTCGATGCAGTTTTTTATTGAAAGGAAATGACAAGCATGTAGTCCATCAATGACAACTTGAACGGAAATGCCCAACTGATATAAAACATAGCGTATTAATATGCGAGTCATTTACTAGAGAAAAGTACAGGTGTCGAATATAGGGATGCCTTTATGAAGGTAAAGAAACGCACATCTTTTATTTAACGAACGTGAAATATGTATGTATGTATATATAACAAGTTTCTGCAAAAGTAAGCGGCTCTTCATCACATCTAAAGAATATAAAAATAAGCGAAAACACTTCTCGGTACTTATATTAATCTACATTGACTTATAAAATATAAAAAAATTTAATAATCGAAGCCAACTTAATTGAGGAAAGTGAAGTTTAAATTCGTAACCAAATGAATTGTTGTTGTTTAGCATTTGTTCTATATAAACCAATTACGGTCCCCAGACATACAAATTAAAGTCAAGCAAGATCTCATCAAAGTTGGTCACATAAGCCGTTAGTATAATACTACTGGGCCTTTGAAAGGTTTATGAATCAGTGCATTTGCAATTCAAAATATATCGTTTGCATTTTGATGTGCCGTGCAAATATTATACCTGGAATTTTGGCTATAAGCACACACTCTACAGGCAATTTTTCTGGTCCACCCGCAACAAATTATTCATTTATTTCAAAACTTAAAACATCTTCAAAAACTGCCGGTTTTTCAACAAACAAAAACTCACCATCAAATACTTCAGTGAGATCCTAACGAACTTTTTCGTGTCATATCAGATTTATCGACGTTGGGGCAGACAGAGTCGATGTCTTGAAAGATTCATGAGGAACTGAAATCAACGTAGCGGCGACACACTGTTGATAAATGACCGGTATTATATGCAGTTGTTTGCAACTTCAATTCTGTATAATTCTTACATTTGAACGTCCAGGTCATATCTGAGTTATTCCTGTACTTGAAGACTATGACCTTGATTACTAACGTCCTCTGTCTTAGCCCTGCTGTTTATGCTGTAGTATGATTTTTGTGATTGACAGTTTAATTTAAGATAATATTATCGTTGACAGTGGGTAATCGTTGCTAATTCTAGTCGTTATTAAAAAGGATAATGTTTATAACTACATAGTAAAGTAATCAACATGGTATCGATTGCTTTATGTTTTAAACGGAAAAGTTTTTTACAGTAATTATTTTATCCTTGTAAGAGTATTTTATTATTGGCTTACACAAGTAATCTTTTAATTTACGATACCTAGTTTATTAGATGGACTAAAGTCCGGTTGGATATCTACCTACCTTTACAATACCTTTACAATAGTTAACTGAACTGACTATTCTAGTCCCTAAATTAAGTCTTGTTCTAGGTCGGTCACGGTTGTCATGGCGACAGCGCAAGAGTGGTGCTGCCTGCTCGTTTGCTAATTTAATTCCGTAAAAATATACAAAAAATCTGTTATTCTCCTGTTTGTTTGTGCATAGATATACTCAAGTAACCTTGACATCTTCTAAATTAAGATATTACTAGCAATTAAAATTTAATAGTCTCCACAGAATAACATAGTTAACCTAATTGGTCGATTAAAATTTAGTATCTTCATAACATCAATATTTTAAAATGAATATTCATTTTATTTGTAAATCGTCGTCATTACATATTTTATGTGTTTATTTCATTTGAATTCATTTAAGAATATTATATTCCAACCAATTAAATAATAGGTATTACAAATTAAATACATTATATATAATAAATATATTTCTATTCTCAGAAGCTGAATATAATCTCAATTGTTAAAAATATTTTAAATTTTATTCTAATGACATTAATGTGACCACAGACCTCGTGCAAAATTTTTCGAAAATAAGCAGTGAAGTTAAGGGGAGTTCTTAACAACTACTTATGACTACGGCACTATTCGCAATGTCTAAAACAATGTGGTAAGATATTTTTATAACTTTAGTCTGTTTCATACCATAAACTAAATAACTTCATTTTATTCAATGTCTAAGGGAATAAGTGAAATAAATGTAATAAATAAAAAACACAGAGATGAATTGAAATCTATATTAACTCAAATATTAAGTACCAACATACATTCCCAGCCTCGTGCTACTTGATTTTAAGTTTATTTACTTAATTGAAGACCCGTAAATATGGCCTGGCTTCAAAGTTATTATCTATTCCGTGGGTTCAACTCGTTAATATCCCCTTACTGTGCCACGGGATTTTCCTCATAATTGAGGAGACAACATACTCCATCACGCTACCCCACCAAGAATCTGTGGAGAAGTAAGATCTAAATGTATATTTAGAAATCCCGGTACTATAAATCAACTCGTTTTGACGAATGCTGTCTATCGAAGACAACTGATACTGACGGCTTAACGTGTCATCAGACGATTGGAAAAGATCAAGTTTTGCGACTAGCGATCACCCATTCAGATGTCGACCGCGCCCCTATTTGTTTTTCGTCTGCAAAATGACTATGGCATCCAGTTTTTCTATTTTCTTTTATTATTGTTTTTTTTCATTTTGTATTAATTTTTTTCTCTTGTATTAATTTTATATTCCTTGTATTTTGTATTGTCACGGTGTTTTCAAGACGAAATAAATGATTTCTATTCTATTCTAAATCGGGCGATCACTTAAGATCGAAGCAAGCTTGCAGAGATGTAATCAATAAATATACTTGGTAAATAAATCCAGGTACCAAACAGATACAATGAAATTGAAATTATTCCAAACGTTTATTAACGAAAATAAATCAAACAACAGGCAATTAATAATGTTTGCGCAAAGCGTAATATCCGTTATTCCTAAAACAGCACCTCCATTTTAGTACAATTCAAATACATTACCACTTTCAGTTAGTTGAGTAACCGTTTTCTTAAAAACACACGGACATTTGTCAAGCCTCGGACAGCTAAGCCATTCATCACTTTCCATACTGGCCACTTGACTTGTCAAAGGAAGGTTACCAAACTTTTCATCGTGTTTTGCGACTACATCTTTATTTACTACGTCGTCTACCATTGCATGTTTATCAAGGATTTTGGAATCGTGTACAGTAGTTCAGGAGCAATGGTTGGTATAACAACTGGGAAGGTTCAAATAGTTTTCAGTGAGATTTGTGGCTTAACGAGCAGGGGTGGCGATGCCGTTACTTTCGGCACAAATTTTTTACTCTCCGTCGGCTATTTGATTGATGACCGAAAGGTGTGCGGTAATTAGTAGGACAATTAGCGGGAGCTTTGTTTTTCGTTTCTCTTCCCGCCAAAACTCAGATTCAAGTTTTTATTACGCGCCTTTTTTGAATCGGTATGGAGTGTTACACGATTTATACGTGATAATATTGGTATTTATTTATTTTGTCCACTTTTGGAAAGACTTGTTCACAGTTGTTAATACCACTTGCTATTGATACTATATGTATGTACCTGTGGCCTTATTTTATTGGTGTAATAAATACTCAACACTATTTTTCTTTAATTTAATATTCTTGTTACGGAAAATCACTCGTATTAGGCTGGACTGTTATAGAAGTGGTCTATAATACCAATCCTATTCCTATGCAAACCCGGGCATGAGAAGAAAAGGCCATAGAAGCCGGCCCTTCTGGGTTGTAGGGTTAGATTTTTCTGGCTAGCTATCACTCTTTTCCTTGAGTCAGCCTCAGCCGCAAAATGAATTGTCGAGTTCAAAAAAGGGTATGGCAGCCATTATATTGTTTCCGTCATCATCATCATCATCACAACCCATAACTGTACCACTGCTGGATAAGGTTCTCCACTGACAATGTGAGAACACAGGCCATAGTCCACCACGCTGGCCAAGTGCGGTTTGGTCGGTTACACACCTTCGAAAACACTATGTCGAACCCTCAGGTATGCTGGTTCCTCACGATGTCCTCCTTCATCAAAGCGAGTGATAAAATTAATGCTAATACGTTCATATTTTTTTAATTTAAGGTACGCTCGAGAATCGAACCCAAGCCAGAGATTCGCGTTCATACTCACCTCTATAAGTACTTAACTAAATATATCACTTGTTATAAAAATAATCTGCTATAAGCTTTCGAACACCTACATGGATACATCGATAATTTATTTGTGCAGGTTTAACACCATTGCCGTGATAATAACTTCCCTTTTTAACCCCCGACGTAAAAAGAGGGGTGTTATAAGTTTGACGTGTCTGTGTGTGTGTGTGTCTGTCTGTCTGTCTGTGGCATCATAGCTCCCGAACGGATGAAGCGATTTCAATTTAATTTTCTTTGTATTAAAGGGGACTTACGGGCGCGTGTTTTTAGATATGTTTGATGAAAATCGGTTGAGCCGTTTAAAAGTTATTGGGGCTGAAAGGGGGGAAGAATTTTCATTCTGTCTCTTTGTGGCATCATAGCTCCCGAACGGATGAAGCGATTTCAATTTAGTTTTCTTTGTATTAAAGGGGAATTACGGGCGCGTATTTTTAGATATGTTTGATGAAAATCGGTTGAGCCGTTTAAAAGTTATTGGGGCTGAAAGGGGGGAAGAATTTTCATTCTGTCTTTTTGTGGCATCATAGCTCCCAAACGGATGAAGCGATTTCAATTTAGTTTTTTTTTGTATTAAAGGGAACTTACGGGCGCATATTTTAAAATATGTTTTATGAAAATCGGTTGAGCCGTTTAAAAGTTATGGGGGGTAAAAGCGGGGAAGAATAGCCGAATGTATGCAAATATACTCGTGTGGGGTCTCAAATGAAAGGGCACAGTAAGAGAATATTTATGACTTAATCGAGAATATTCTTACCTATAAAAAGTATAAAATAAAAATTAAATTAAAAATTAAAAAACCCCCGACACAAACATTTAAAAAGTAAAAAATAATATCTCTAAAAATAATACGTTGCGTTGGGGGACCGCTCCATTTACTTCTAACTTTAACACAAAAAAATATTGATAAAATATGATAAGTCTTGGGTAAATAGGCATGTGATACTTATGAAAAAAATCGTAGATAATGAGTAGTTAGGAGCGGTCCCCCAACGCAACGTATTATTTTTAGAGATATTATTTTTTACTTTTTAAATGTTTGTGTCGGGGGTTTTTTTAATTTTTAATTTAATTTTTTGATTTATTACTGAGAATTTTATATCCATCTGTCAACATTTTCTGAATGAGCAATTTCCTTTTCCTCTGCATGTTAATTTCACCTCCTCATATGGTTACTTGAATTAAATTTATTCCTTTTACGTTGAAACTTGTATTGGGATACTTCGGATGCTATAAGTTCTTGACTGTGTCTATATTGTCTATATTGGTAAGTAAGGCACATAAACACTTTTATGCGCCGATATTTAGATACCTCACTATTATTTTATTATTACCAAAACGTATTTAATTAAACTGCTGTGGTCATAATTCCGCTCCGTACTGTACCTATTATAAATATTTTCCTAAAAAAGATGTACAAACGAGTTAATACAAACTCCTCCTTTTAAGTAACTAATCGATAACCGTTTAAAATTTCCAATTTAAATTTATTTAAATTCAGTCAATAAATTGGGATTCCTGTTAATATTTTTATCCAAAAGACCTTTTACGTCATACGGACAGCTAATTGCGATATCGTTATATTAAAGATCGTATGTCTGTCTGTACATGGCAATTATGCTGTCGTTTACAGCATTAAGTTAAAAAGTAGTTACTCATGATTAATGACCCGTTTCGTTCCACTGGGCTGTGTCTGAACGGGTTTTGAGACGTGATGTGACTCATGTGACTATTTTATATTAGCAGATGTCGCATTTGGCACTCATAATTTTATTTGACGAGGTGTATACTCGTATTACGACTGCCGATGACAGAGTTCCTTTCCCATCGAGGCAACAATTTAAATGTTTAGTATAATAATCTTCACTACATAGTATATTATAACAAAGTCACCCTCCGCTTCTGTCTGTCCGTCTGTGCTTTTCTAAGTCTTCTTCTTCTAAACCACTAAACGGAGTTTGATGTGGTTTTCACCATTACGTAGAATATTTCTCAACGAAGGTTCATTGTGTAGCTAATGTGTACTTATGTAATTTGCTATGCTAGGCTATGTAGCATTATTTAATGCTTAGTGAAGCGAGGGTGGGTCACTAGCCTTAATATATAAAAGGGATAGTTACTCATCATGAAATATCGAGGCCGCATCAGATTCCATAAGTTTTGGTAGTAGACGACCGCTTAGAACGGATTTTGACATATTCTTCTCTTAAGGGGGAAATAAAATTAAAATAGGAGTTGAGAGTTAGTTTGAACTATGCTAGGATTTTGGATTTTGTGTATGTTATCATGACTGTTATGATTTTTTACTAAACATAAAATTGAGTGAGAGGCACCTTGGTCGTGTTCGATCTACATTAATCCATATCTATGTATATGTATATTATCTGCAACGTGGCGTACACAAGTCGCAGGCTAATTGCTCTTACCTAATTACCATTTCCCCGACGGTGATAAGCGCGTCCGTTGCTGTATCCGTCAATAGGACGTCTTAATTGCAGGCCTGGATACAGTTGACTCCAGTATACTTTCTACAGTTAACATATTATATCCTCATTATATATTTACTAGATCTTGATATAAAAAAATGGATGAGTGTTGTAGAACAGTCTGAACAGTCGCTTGGAAAGAAGTTATATTGTTAGTTAATTTACTGACGTGACAACTGGCACCGTATTAGCATGCATTCCCATTTCAATCTCGTGAAAATCATACACTTTTATTTTCTAACTTCCATCCGTGCTGTGCGATAAGATACTTCGTTCCAAGAATAAAATTGCAACCGCTATCAAATTCATGCTAAACCTAAAAAATATAACATTCGAATGGAGTACGCACAAATAATATTTAAATTATATGACTGGCGCATATTCAATTATATTTCAATTAGATATCAAAGCGGATTACCATTGCAGTGTTTCGATGAAACAAATAAAGGTACTTTCATATTTGCTTAGTGCATGTAACGATCGAAATCAAAAAGAAATTTGCGTCAATGCTTAGCGCGTCGTGAGGCGATGGGAGATGCAACAAGCGATTATTATGGCCATTTATTTTCGGGATAATCTTTTATCTTAAAAAATGTTCATAGCTGTTACAGTCTCTAAAATTATTAATAGGTATTATGGCATTATAGATATTGTGGAGGTTAAAATAAGGCTTCATTATATTTTTTATTAATTTTATCGATTGTTAAAAATTTAATTGAAGCTATGTAAATACAATACATTTGAAGATTTCTGCTTCCTGTTTATAACGATAAGGACCATTTAATTTAATCGAAATAGATACTAAATAGTAAATAGAACTTAAGAATTCTTTGTTTGTTTAAAAGTGTTAACCTCTAGAACAGGCTTTGAACAAATAATTATTTACCTATATGTAAAACAGCCACATTCACGAGAAAGTCTGGACATAGGCTAGAATTTAAACTATTAGAAAAGCGAATCGAGGGTGAAAATTAGTCCTTAATAATGCCTACATTTATTGCAATACGGTTGAAACATTTTTTCTCACAATATAACGGACTATCCCATTTACAACAGAACGTATGTCCACAATGCACATGAATAATGCAACTACACGGGTTGGGACGCGATAAATAACGATTATAATTTTATCGCGTCGACGATAAATCGAGTTATCGAGCCTTAGACTCGCAGTCAGCCGCTTGTACGTAGGTGTTAGCTGGCTGGTGTGAGATACGGCCGCTGCGTGTAGCCAGCAACGTGGTAATAAAAAAAATGTTTAATTATTTATTAATGATGATATGTGTGTCGAAATGGTAGGTACACATGCCAATAATGTTAGTAAATGTTATACGGTGTGTATTTTATGATAATTTTAAATTTCTCTGCATTTGTCGTGCACTTAACTTTTATCTTCTTCATACTGTCTCTAGCTCCATATTATCATAAAATTTCTGGAAAAGATTGCAGAATATCAAAAAATTCGAATTGCGATCCTGAAAATTAGGTCATAATATGTTCATGGTATGTTTATGGTGTATGCTTATGGTGTATTTTGCTAGGTGATCTTTGTGTAGTTAATGATAAGATGTTAACTAAAGATAATAAGTAACAATAATAAACTCCACTTAGCAAAGGAAACTAATGTTCTTCTTATCAAAATAAAATTTACCTACCTGTTAACGTTAGTGTAAAGAAATATCAAGTTTTTAATTTTAACAAAAATGAAAAGGATTATTGTGAACTTAGTAGTTAACTTTTAAGCACTGACAAAGAGTTGACTGAACCGCTGTACCGTGTGTCCCAAACGTCTTTTATATCAGACAGCGTGAGTTTTTGCTTAATTCTTACGCGATTTACAGCAACCGCTCATAGATTTATGACTGAAGGAACCCACAATGTAGGTAAGCCGGTGTAATTACTTGTAACTGGTAAGGTTGACTGTAGGTGGCAATGCACGACATTTGTGTTAATTTAAAGCAGTATTTGGTTAAATTTACGGTATGGTTTTATTTGTTATAAAATATGATTGAAGAACATTTGTGGTTTGTTCATAATTATTTGTTAATTTTCCTTAATAGGTTAAGCGTTATTTTAGTTTTTTAATGTAAAATGCTGACAAGCAAGTAGATAAACTGCCTTCCTTCCTTCCTTTTTTAAAGTTTATGCTTACCTTTCTGTTAGAATTAAATTGGTAACTATTAGTAACTGCCCATATTATATTGTTTTTATTGTAGGTACTTCAAGGCATTACACAATTTGTAAAAATTGATATAAAAGTATGAAAAATTAACTGACAGGTTCTTCTGCACATATAACATCGTTGTAGGTAAAACTTAAACCATTTATATGTCTTGCCCTCTATACTAATTATCAAACGTGTGATTGCCAATCAACACTTCATAAGAATAGTGTTGCATTACAAAATGTACTTCCAAAGTGCTGGTCCGATTTCTATCAAACATTGCTAAGTAAGTACCACCGCAATTAACAAAGATTTCGATTAAAATAACGGCACCTAAATTGGTTCAATAATTCAGGGGCTGAGGTGCCACAGACAGACACACAGTCAGACTGGTCAAACTAATAACACCAAACAAAGAACAAAAAGAGGTTTTTGCCTCGGTGCAGTGGCTGGAAATAGTGAGAAGACGTAGATACTTATACCATACAGTGAAATTATTGTATTATTGTATAATGTGCTTGTTAATTTTACTTAGTTTTTTATCCTTTATTAAATGATATTTACAGCATTTTGGGGTACATACATACTTAAAAATATAAACAAAATAAAAATAATATAACAAAACTAAAATAAGTTAAATAAACTAGGGCCCTGTGGTGCAGTACCCAATACGCTGGCAGCATTTCCTCGCTGTATAGCAATGCTAATACGTTGAGCGAGGAAACTGCCAGCTCTTGGATCACTAGTTTTTCCCTTTAATTAATTTTTTATTACTTTGAAAATGTAGTGATCGTCAGGACCCCACGGACCAAGAGTTTCAACTCCAAATGCTTTGAAAAAGTAATAACCCTTGAAATATTGTTAATTGAACGTGTTTTTATTAAGCACAAAAACCAATTGAATACTAATCCATTTTTTTGTAACATATTTATATGTATAGTTGCATTTGTATGACCGTTTAGAGCGTCGTTTCTTAACCTCGGGTCGCGACCCAAATCTGGGTCGCGGGCGGTATTGGGATGGGTCGCGGGAATTTTGAAAAGACATTAGCGGCCTTTTTTACAGCCTGAAGGGCTGACGTAAAAGCAGACGAGTCACCTGATGGTAAGTAGTCATCGTCGCCTATGGACTCGAGCAACACCAGGGGAATCAATAGTGCAACGCCGGCCCTCAAAGAGATCTATTTATACACCTATTTTGAAGAACCCCATGTCATAGCGCTCCGGAAATATCTCAGAAGGAAGCTAATTTCACATCTTGCACGTGAAAAACGGACCGTAGTCTTTCGCCACGAGTCCAAGCGATGTGGATGAAACTTCAATCTTCGGCGAGTGGTGTGATGATGGAAGGGCGAAGTTGGCACCAAATCGAACAGTTCCTCGGAGCACTCACCGTTGCAAAGCCGGTAGAACACGCAGAGGCATCCCATGTCTCTCCTCAGATTTAGGTGTTCTAGCCTGCTAGTGACTCGTGGGTCGTTGACAATTCGAACGCGCTTTTGTACGGCGTCAAATGGACTGGAATGGAAATGCTGGTAGGTATTGCTGGTATTGTGGCGCCCCTGCCCAGAGATGTGAGCAGTACTCCATGTGAGGTCTGACCTGTGCTTTATAAAGCATCAGTAGGTCCCTCGCAGTGAAGTACTGCTTCGCCCGGTTTAGAACATCAAGCTTTTTGGAGGCCAATTTGGCCTTAGCTTCCAGATGACTACGATAATGCACGTCGCTCGAAATGACAACGCCCGGAATCTCAACACTTTTACCAACGGTGAGCGCGGTACCCTGGAATTGAGGCGCCATCGCCATGACAAATGGGACTTTCATAGCGGAAAACGCGCAAACTTGTGTCTTCGTGGGGTTGAACTCAACTAAATTGAGTCGAGCCCATTCCGAGACTTGCTCCAGAGAGTTCTCTACTTCAGACACAACTTTTATTCTGCTTTCCTCCACTTGTGACCGAGAGGCATTTGTAGAGCCTGTATAAATAGGCATCTCCCGTGCTATCATCTCCATAGCAATGAATGCCATTTGCACGCTCCAATATGTCAATGATATGCAGAATGAACAGGGTAGGAGACAGCACAGATCCTTGGGGAACACCAGCGTTTATGGGTTTCAAATCTATGCAACAACCGTCGACTACGACCTTTATATGTCGCTCAGACAGAAAGCTGGCTACCCAACTGCATAAATTCTCAGGGAGATCGTAATGACATCATCATCATCACCAGCCTTCTAATGTCCCCACTGCTGGGACACAAGCCTTCCTTGCTGATAGAAACACACAAGGAGAATGAGCTATAACTCACTAAGCGAGCCCAGTGCGGATTGGTGGGTGTTAACGACTGCAAATGCCACCGGGACCAACGGCTTAACGTACCTAACGGGATAAATATTAAGGATTTCGGTCACCCATCCAGCGACCAGACTCTGCGAAAGTTGCTTAGCAAACAAACTACGGACTTTTTAACCGACTTCAAAAAAGAAGGAGGTTCTCAATTCGACCGTATAATTATATGCTTTTTTTATGTTTGTTCAGCAATTTTTTCGTCGTTTACGGTCCGATTTGGATAATTCTTTTTTTGTTGTAAAGTAGATATGCGCAGTGGGGTCCTTTTAAAAGGATCACCAAGATCTGATGATGGCATCTCGGAGAAATCGAGGGCAACTTTCGAAAATTGTAGGGACGACTAGTAGTCCATTGAAAAGTTACATTTGGGGTTGCGTTTTTTAGAGGACGCAATTTTATTTTTTTGATGTGTAACCTATTTACTATACTGCTATTAACATAATGAAAAAATGATGCAAATAAAAGTTGTTCCGCAAAAAACGATCTACAAAAATGGTCTGATATTATGATATTATTTTTTCGTAAAATGATAAAAAAAAAGTTATATCGAAAAATATAAATTTTTTTCTCGAATTTCTGAAGATTTTCGCTTATAACTTTTTTATTTATAGTTCTACGATAAAAAGTTACTGGACCAAAGTTGTAGAGAATTTAATTTGCAACAAAAAATGTTAACAAATTTTTTTTATCAAATAAATAGTTTAAGAGATATATCATAAAAACCGTTTCAACCCCTATTTTCAAGATGGCGGCCGTGGGACAAGGGTGGCGACCCCACAAACTTGGTTTTAGCTTTACACTGACCCCCCCTACACATCAAAAAAATAAAATTGCGTCCTCTAAAAAACGCAAGGTTAGGCCTAAAAAATGTAACATTTCAATGGACTATAGTGTGTTTGTTAATGTTTTCATAAGTACATAAAAGCGCTACAGTTACATGAAGGTCTGGAGTCGATCTGATGAAGCCGAAAGACAGTCAAGGGAACTCCTCAACGATTTACTGTAGTAATCTAGTGTTTGGGCTTGATTAATTTGTAGTGACGAGAACTTTACACCCACATGTTGAATTAACCGCCATCTGGCGATTAGTTTTTGAGTTATCTCAGCTTATCGAGGTTGAAGTCGGTTATTTTTTTGTAAAAAGCAATAATACTCCTATTATATTATTATGACTGGAAAATCAATAAAATGTCAGGGTCGCGGGCTTCAAATATTTTTACATTTTGGGTCGCCAGCCAAAAAGGTTAAGAACCGCTGGTTTAGAGAGTATAGAGCTTATCTCTAGATATACCTACAAAAAATGATAGTGCTTTACAAATTCGTTAAAAAATATTGCACTATCACGTCTTATGAAAATACTAACGATTGCTTTATTAAAATAGAGGTAACATGTTAAGAAGCATAATAAATTATTGTCATAATTAATTAAATCATTATCTATTTATTATAATAATATCATATTGTCATTAATAAAAATTCACCACGACAGTATAGGTACTTATCTGTAGAATATTATTACGCTGATACATTATTCAAAACGTTTAAAACCCATTAACTTAATCAAATAGAATCCACATGAAGAATCCAGACTTAATACTAAATTAAGTGCCTAATTAAAACCTTGTCCACACCATTGCCCATAAAAGCAGCAAAGAAATAAAACACGCGGGCTATGAACGTTTTCACACCAATCTTACACAATAATTAAGTTAATTAAACCTTAGAATCCCTTAATTACTTGATATTCATGTAAAAACTCCTAAGTACAAAAACGAGAAATGGACTGCAAGGAAGACGACAATTGTGAATAAATTAATTAGTTGTAGCCAAGTTGGGATGGTAAAGAAATGACTAGGTACCGCCTTGCAATTCATTAGGTAGATACTACACATGAGTCGTCAAGGATATGAAATTGCCTCTCCTCGTTATAAACAACCTTATTACGTATGCTCACAGTCGAATTTAGCTTGTAACTAAAATTTGCTTAAGACATTTCATATTCTCGCTGTCAATCTGCTATGAACCTCAATTACGGAGGCGGAAAGCTAGCGTTTGCATGGGTTGTAATTAAAACGAAATCTACGTCTAACATGGAGTATAGTTAATGCTTATCCCACACTGATAGGAATACTATACATAGATAGGGTATTCCTTCTGAATGTGCCTTTCAAATAGGTACTCAAAAACTTTGATCCATCCATTTGATGCACAAATATACCAACTCTCGAAATTGCGTCGGGGGTTAAAAAGGGTACGAAATTTAAATTAAAACCCAGACAGAAATCCAGTACCATTCAATTATTTTTCTTAGTAAGTCAGTCAGTGGTTTCTATGGATAAAACGAGATAAATAATAATAATTTCTTTATTCAGGCTACAATGACCCAATAAATATGAAATCTTTCAGTACAATAAAAACTTAACTATAAAATTAATATCGATTTTAATATGGAGTAACAACTTGTAATGTGTAGCACCTTAAATAAATTAGCAACGTGACAAATGCTTAAACTTCCACACAAGTTAACTAAACCGAAGCAAGGTAATTATAAAATACAACAGCATAGGTAGGTGACAGGCTACAATTTTACAAGGTTTCGAATAATAAAAGTAGTTGAATTACTTTATTAAAACTATTCATAATTAATAGTGTCTTGAGTATAACGGGCCTAACCGGTGGGCGGCGGTAACCATTTGTTATCGGGTGGTCCGGCTGTTTTTCTGTTGTATTTACATTAAAAAGTAATAATGGCAAATGTACATGTTTTGTTAAACTCAATTATAATTTCTAAGGGGTGGTCGTCGATAAAACGTAAAAATTATCGATACATTCGACAGGCTTTTGTCTATTTATCGGGCTATAGAAAAATAAATATAATAACTAAGTATCATGTCAAAAACAATTGACACGCAACTTTTAGATCAAATTGAGGGGATTTCTTAGAATTGTCCTGATTTCTTTTAATTTTACAACATTAAAATTTTCCCTCAATAAATAAGTAACACTACACACTTATTAATAGCCCTGCACTAGGATTCCTTTTGTATTCACACTCACAGACAGGTTCTAAACTATCTACATATATCTCTTCCGACTTCAAACTCCTCAAATAAGGTAAATATTTCAAAACATAAAGCTCGCAATTCTATGTGACAAGACCTTGAGGAGAAATACAAGAAAAATACAATTCAAGAAAAATACAGGCATCAAACCCGCCCCTTCCATATAACGCCATTTTAATTACTACGCCGAGGGCTCCGCTGGTTGTAGGAACAAATTTGTTAAGAAAACATCCAACAAGAAGCGTCGACAGAGATGAGGAATTAGTGTATAAATATGTGCGTAAACTACAATCCATAAATCGACAAACTAATTAATCACGTAATGGTGTAGTACTAATATTTTGATTGGAAAAAAGTGTTTGCGTTTTTGTTATTCTTTTATTTCAAAACGGGGTAACGAGTGCATGAATTTTGGTATAAAGATAGTTAAAGGACTGGATACTGATGTAGGCTACTTCTTTGAGGAAAAAGATGTCATTCTCACAAGAAAAACTACACACACATATTAACAAAGTATTTGACTAACCAACTAATGTTCTAACATCTACTAACACCGTCTATTAACTGGACTAAGACGGTGCGAGATGATCGTTTGATACCTCGATCCATAAAAAAGTGCAATAAGTTGTGTAAGTACCTACCAGGTACACTAACGATACGTCATTCTTTATACCTAATTAATAAATTACAAAGGATATCGCGGAGTCGTTTAAACGTTGGATTTCCAAAATGAAACATTAAACATTATTATGCGCATAGAATTAAATAACTTTGCTGTAAAAAAAAACAAAGTTAGATAACCAAATCACCGAAAGGTTTTTATATTGTTCTCTAATGCATGTGAAAGCTGAAAACCGTATCTTTACGAGTATGTCTATCTTAACAAATGTAACAGTTAAGTATATTTTTAAATTTATACCTATTCGTTAATAAATCAAACAACCGGCGAATACACTCACGCTTGACGCGGGCGTCATGTTGATTACAACACCAATAATTTTGGAATGGCGCAAAAACTGCGAAATACTACACGACCAAATAAAAGAATTCGTGATTAACGCGATCATAAAGACGACGTTACCAAACTTAATAATCGGGCAATTATACACCATTATGTGTTATAGCATCCATACTTACTTTGTGGATGGTTTTACTTGCGGATTAAATAATAGGTAGAATAATTAAATACTAGTTATTTTTGGAAAAGGTAAAGATCGTTAGGAAATTTGCCCACCTGAGATTTCTCAGTGAGAGCTAGATCAGCTACCTAGTACTTTTTTATAACTTATTCCTTCTTGTATGCCGATATCACTAAAATGCGGTCAGTATTTTTGGAAGCAAAACACCAGGACAAACGAGCTTTACACAATTATACAATGTCAATATAGTGAGGAACTTCACAAAAGACTACTTAATAGCACAGCATTCTTAGTAATTAATTTCTTACGTTCAGTACCAAAATGGTGTTAAAAACCACAAGTTTTGTCGCACAATGTGTATAAATCAGTCCTTAATTGTATCACATAGAGTCCAACTTGGCTTGCAGTTTTGTATCGCTATGATACTTACTGTGTTATTAAGCGTACGAATATAATGTTTTCAAAGCTAATTCATTTTTGACTACTATAAAAGCAGTAACAATAAAAATACCTTGTTACCTTAGTCGTAAATCTTTAATTCACATTATTATGTACTTGAGAATTTTATTCGTTTTGAGCCATTTACAAAAACAATTAATCGTTTTCATTAAAATATATCCTGTTCTTTGTACTAAGTTATTCAAAAACTGTTATTTCTTCTTTGCCTTTTGTAATTTATAGTAAAAACTAAGTAACTGTTAAAAATATTATACAGGATATTTCTGTAATGAATGGCTATAAACTGACACTGATAAGGAAATGATTGCCAAGATGACTGTAATTTTAACATAATATATTTTAATGATAGTAATCTGATTATTATCGCAAGAGGCAACTTACGCAGATTATTATCGAGAGAACTAAATACATCGTTCCTATCATGTTATCGTGTAAGGTAAGTTTTATGTAGGTAAAAAAAAGAATAACGCTTCTCACTGACAGCCCCATATTAGAGGTTAATAGGTACAGTGCGCCCAACTTATCTCTGAAATGGCAAAAATTGGAACTAACGAAAATTCATTCATAAGTACGTTGTGGTCATTCATCTGTCAATCACTAGTGTGCAATGATTGGTCAAATGAATGTCAAATGCGTCCGACAGCGCCTCTTTCGTTTCATTCTTAAGTTGGGTTTACTATACTCGTATGTCGTGGGTGCATGGACAATACACAAGAGAAGAACTGAACACACACCCAGACCAAGAACGGAAATTTAAACTCATTCACTCAAAGAAGATCTACATAATTATATGTATAGGTAGGTATTCTATATTTTCCTTAATTGATACATTAATGAGGCATGAGTAAATAAATTAATGAATATATTTAGGCACGCGTTGTTATTTTATGTAAAGTTTAATTCATTTGAATTAAAGTTTTTCGTGAGACCTTATTTAGCAGTCATTAAACGCAGTAATTAGAGCGAAATAATTATGTCGACCCTAATTAATTGTAATTATCAAATTGTTTTAGGTAGGAGTTTTCCATGACAGTATTTGTGTAGGTAGGTACGTAATCTCTCAAAACTTACTGTGATAGTTACAATTCAAAAATCATAAAGGAGTTGTTTCAAAATGTATGGAGCCCCGGCCACCACTTTGTACACCATACTAAAATATGGAGAATCGCAATTCAAACAGTTTTTAATTATCCAATCACTTCAAATTGGTTTAGTTTTTTGGTACAACACAAAAATATACAATTGAAATTGCAACACAAAAACAAAAATCCATCATGGCGGTAAGCTGTCATCA
Source organism: Hesperia comma (assembly GCA_905404135.1). Classification (NCBI taxonomy): domain Eukaryota; kingdom Metazoa; phylum Arthropoda; class Insecta; order Lepidoptera; family Hesperiidae; genus Hesperia; species Hesperia comma. The sequence continues at coordinate 17,419,701 of FR990021.1, forward strand.
CATGTCACGTTGGTTGATTTGATTGAAGTTTGACATATGTACGTACATTTCTGTCATATTAAAGTGACAGTAAACAGTTCGTGACCTGTGATCAATGACAAATTGGTAAGACGCCATGTTGAAACTTGATAAAATTAAATGATAGATACAATTTTTGTACCAGAAAAGTATGCATTTAGGTAATTTATCTTTATTTTTCCCGAATTCCATGGATTTTTCTCGATTTTTCGAGGTACTGTACATATTGTGGGCCGGATTTGAAACATCTCCTTTATAACTATTGTCTCATTGAATTTCGTTACTCAAAGTACATCAATTTTAATCTAGGAAGCTGTAAGAGGAAGTGATACATGTAGGTGTAACCTGGGTTGTTATGTGCTTCATCAATCTAAGTCCATTCATTCATCATTATCACCTATGACCCGAGAAAAAACATTTATTTGTCAAAAAAATGTCTAGCCCCGCCGATTATATTATTATAGAACTCGGGACATCACACTTCAGAAATAACCAAAAATTAACCAACTAGGCAAAGGGGTCGGAGATATTTACTCATACGCGTAACAACAATACTCCTACTGGTATATAGAAGAGTACTCGTACCTGACGAAAAAGTATTTAACGAAATATCCACCGTAGGTACGAATCAATCAAGTCTCACTAAATATTTTAAAGATGGCGGCGAGATTTTCAATTAAACAACTTCACGCTGTGTTCGACACCCCGGGTTTGATAGCTGTCAGGGTTGGGGATTATGAAAATATTGCGTTTTAAATTAAAATTTGAAAATAGAATTAGCCGGTTTGTGACGTCACAATGATTAATTGTTTTATTTTTATATTGCTAATTATTACTTTATTCAGAAATTGAACGTTCTTATTATGTACCTATTCATATTTACGGAAGCGCTAACTGTCAAAACTAAACAACTTTTTAACAGAACAGAACAGTTCTACCGAATTTTGGATTCGATTCCGGGTCCGACAAATATTTAATGTCACAAGCCAAATTTATTTTGTAAATGTACGCTTATAAAGATAAGGTACAGTGTGATATTGTGTATTACAACTGTTTTATTTGAAAATGCTCATAATCAATAAGATATCACTATACAATGTGTTTTTTTTACACTTGATCAAACGAAGTGTGCGGATACTAGACAAAAAATTACCGACAAAAACATTTTTTTTTATTTTTTTTTATACACTCGAAAATAAGAGCAATTTAATTTTTTTTTATTAAAAATCTTTCTTTTTGAATTTCTTTGTCTGGGAACGGTGTATTTTCGTCAAAGTAGTCTCTTTTGAAAGCTAAAAAGTGTACCTACCTAAGAAAATAAAGTGAATAACAATATCGAACATAAGCTTCGAGAAAAAAAATAAACTATTTGAAATAATAGAAATAAAACTTGATTTTTATTGATTTTTGACCTCTAACTTTAAAATGAGGTCGTTAACATAGTCGTTTTTGCACATTTTATTAAAGTTCATGATCTAAGGAACAAATTCTCTAAAGTAACTATTGCTCTATCTATTTTCGTTGTTATGATATTCACCGTCAAACTAGGGTCTCTTTGATCTCCATTATCATGGCATTTATTATTTAAGTTTAATCCTTTTATTCATGTGCATATGTATGCCGATTAGACTTAGAAATTATGAAATAAAACAACTATTTGAATGACTTCTATTGTTAATTATTTTTTTTAATTTAATTAATTTATTCAATTTATTTGGAGATCAAAGAGACCCTAGTTTGCCGGTGACTATCATAACAACGAAAATAGATAGAGCAATAGTTACAAAGAATTTGTTCCTTAGATCATGAACTTTAATAAAATGTGCAAAAACGACTATGTTAACGACCTCATTTTAAATTTAGAGGTCAAAAATCAATAAAAATCAAGTTTTATTTCTATTATTTCAAATAGTTTATTTTTTTTCTCGAAGCTTATGTTCGATATTGTTATTCACTTTATTTTCTTAGGTAGGTACACTTTTTAGCTTTCAAAAGAGACTACTTTGACGAAAATACACCGTTCCCAGACAAAGAAATTCAAAAAGAAAGATTTTTAATAAAAAAAAATTAAATTGCTCTTATTTTCGAGAAAGTGTATAAAAAAAATAAAAAAAATGTTTTTGTCGGTAATTTTTTGTCTAGTATCCGCACACTTCGTTTGATCAAGTGTAAAAAAAACACATTGTATAGTGATATCTTATTGATTATGAGCATTTTCAAATAAAACAGTTGTAATACACAATATCACACTGTACCTTATCTTTATAAGCGTACATTTACAAAATAAATTTGGCTTGTGACATTAAATATTTGTCGGACCCGGAATCGAATCCAAAATTCGGTAGAACTGTTCTGTTCTGTTAAAAAGTTGTTTAGTTTTGACAGTTAGCGCTTCCGTAAATATGAATAGGTACATAATAAGAACGTTCAATTTCTGAATAAAGTAATAATTAGCAATATAAAAATAAAACAATTAATCATTGTGACGTCACAAACCGGCTAATTCTATTTTCAAATTTTAATTTAAAACGCAATATTTTCATAATCCCCAACCCTGACAGCTATCAAACCCGGGGTGTCGAACACAGCGTGAAGTTGTTTAATTGAAAATCTCGCCGCCATCTTTAAAATATTTAGTGAGACTTGATTGATTCGTACCTACGGTGGATATTTCGTTAAATACTTTTTCGTCAGGTACGAGTACTCTTCTATATACCAGTAGGAGTATTGTTGTTACGCGTATGAGTAAATATCTCCGACCCCTTTGCCTAGTTGGTTAATTTTTGGTTATTTCTGAAGTGTGATGTCCCGAGTTCTATAATAATATAATCGGCGGGGCTAGACATTTTTTTGACAAATAAATGTTTTTTCTCGGGTCATAGGTGATAATGATGAATGAATGGACTTAGATTGATGAAGCACATAACAACCCAGGTTACACCTACATGTATCACTTCCTCTTACAGCTTCCTAGATTAAAATTGATGTACTTTGAGTAACGAAATTCAATGAGACAATAGTTATAAAGGAGATGTTTCAAATCCGGCCCACAATATGTACAGTACCTCGAAAAATCGAGAAAAATCCATGGAATTCGGGAAAAATAAAGATAAATTACCTAAATGCATACTTTTCTGGTACAAAAATTGTATCTATCATTTAATTTTATCAAGTTTCAACATGGCGTCTTACCAATTTGTCATTGATCACAGGTCACGAACTGTTTACTGTCACTTTAATATGACAGAAATGTACGTACATATGTCAAACTTCAATCAAATCAACCAACGTGACATGTGATGACAGCTTACCGCCATGATGGATTTTTGTTTTTGTGTTGCAATTTCAATTGTATATTTTTGTGTTGTACCAAAAAACTAAACCAATTTGAAGTGATTGGATAATTAAAAACTGTTTGAATTGCGATTCTCCATATTTTAGTATGGTGTACAAAGTGGTGGCCGGGGCTCCATACATTTTGAAACAACTCCTTTATGATTTTTGAATTGTAACTATCACAGTAAGTTTTGAGAGATTACGTACCTACCTACACAAATACTGTCATGGAAAACTCCTACCTAAAACAATTTGATAATTACAATTAATTAGGGTCGACATAATTATTTCGCTCTAATTACTGCGTTTAATGACTGCTAAATAAGGTCTCACGAAAAACTTTAATTCAAATGAATTAAACTTTACATAAAATAACAACGCGTGCCTAAATATATTCATTAATTTATTTACTCATGCCTCATTAATGTATCAATTAAGGAAAATATAGAATACCTACCTATACATATAATTATGTAGATCTTCTTTGAGTGAATGAGTTTAAATTTCCGTTCTTGGTCTGGGTGTGTGTTCAGTTCTTCTCTTGTGTATTGTCCATGCACCCACGACATACGAGTATAGTAAACCCAACAAAAGAAATCATCATCCATCGTACTTACAACTAAACAATTTCCAATAGCCGTACCCGAATCTTTTTGTTTATAAACAAAACACCATTTACCGAGTTACCATTACGTCATCAATTACCGTATATCCATGTGCAATGAGCCAGCGGCAACCCTGCGCGCTGGGTGGCGGCGGTGCCTCAAAGTCGCCACTAAAAGGGTTTGACACGAACCGTCACTGGTAAGAAATTAGTGGTAACGCTTTGATGGCGTATCGTGTTGCATCGACCTAATTGCTCCAACTTTGATCTTCGGAGATGTTTTTATTGCGCTCGAAGGCTGATGGGAACCAGACGGTTAGGGTGTTGTGCAGTGGCTGATAAGATGTCTGGTTGTGTCTGTTGTCGTTAGAGTGAATAGGTTTTTGTTAAGTTAAAGCTTTGCAATGCACGACAATTACCACTTACCATGCATCAGGTAGGATTATTCAGAATCATTGTTAAAAAATATTGAAGTAATCGGCGTATACCAGAATCTGATAAGTAGAGATAGATGAGTGAAAGATGGAAGTAAAAAGCTGCCGAAAACATTGTTGTTGAGATGATATTACGCAATAGTCGCTAAGAGTGTAAGTTGCATGTTAGTAATATTGCTATCATGATGCCATGACATTTTCAATTCTTGCATGAACAGTCAATCTAAAATGAACCGTAAGCACAGAGGTGGATAGCTGGTATTTGCGTGGGTTGCCATTGAACTGAATTCCATCATCAAACGCGATCGGAGTATACTAGCTTTGCCTATCACCTTTGCGTGTGGACTGAAGGCCTTATATCCCCATTAGCTTCTGTCACGTATCAGCCGCGTCCGAGCGCACGTTGACTCATTGCGTCTGCTTTATTTTATCTTGATTGCGACTAACATAATTATAACACCTATCTTACAAATATTCATATAAAATTCACACATAATAATATATTATGATGATGATGGTATAGGGCCTATACCTACTATAGGCGATGTGCGTGTATATATGGACTTGGTCACGGCTGAACAGATCAGTTCAGGTACACTTCCTCTTCTGAGAGGAGACCCGTGCTCAATTGTGGGTCATGATGGGTTGAGATGATAATGATGGTATTGGCAGTTGAAGCGACGCGGGAGGGTGCCACACGGTAAGGCACGCGGGCGCTCATGCAGCTAGTGGCAACCCTGATGTTGGTCACCGATCCAACTATTCGACCAAACGAATATAACCCAATTTTGGGAATACTACTACTGGGAATACTTGGGAATACTTAACCTTATGGTGCGTACAGACTATGCAACAAAACATGTTATAAAACATAGTTAAATAACATGTTTTACAAATGTGGACGCTATGTGTTACAAAAACAAGTTATACAACATGTTATTAGTTTGTGCAATAATATTATATAACTTTTGCGCACGAGTTACCTACTTGTGCCTTGTTATAAAACATTGTTATACAACAATGTTGTTTTAATGTGTACGGTCTTGTAACATGTTTCATTGTTAGACAACAATGTTAGATAGTGTGGACGTGTTATAAAACAGAAGTTATATAACATGTTGCATAATCTGTACGCACCATTAGGTGAGTAGGTACCTAGGTACCTACTGACTGATGTTTTGCGTTATCATGTTGTAATTTAATGGTCTCTTCACATGATCATCCTCTATCTACCATTTATTAGGTACACATAGAATTGGAAATTCATTGGATCACGTGTCTTCATGACGTGAACAACACTCCATCGATTTATACCAATGCATTGTCACTATGGCTCGTCTGTTGATCTTTACGGCTTTAGAGTTAAGGTTGTTAATCCATCGAGGAATCGCCTTCGTCAGTAGGATACATCCATTAATAAAATGTTATCGTGAAATGATTGAATGCGTAGCCACAGCTGTTTTGCAGGTTGTAGTATTTATGTTTGAGCCTCACGCAATGGTTGGTTGATGTATTAACCAGTTGCAAGTTGGTTTACATAGTTTAATGGTAGAATTTTAATGTAAATTATACAATGGACAAATTAGATGTCGGAATCAACCCAATTAGCAGCCCACGATGCAGGAGTTAGTGGCCACGATGCGAAATTTCTTGCGCCACACGGGTCTGGCTTGGATTACCAATAATTATTTATAGTCTTATGAATAGATACTGTATTGAGATCAATTCCAATAATTTTAAACTTGTAAGTATACTTAAATAATATTAAACTTACATTCTTGTATATTTTAACTTATTTGCTCGTATATTTTTGTAGTAAACCTAGTAAAAGCCTAGAATTCAACCGGGGAAGTAGCCCACCACGGTACTAAGTACCATTTCTACCGTCATGGCAATGACTGACAGCAATTATGTACCTGATAGAAAAGTGTGTTTTAATCTATTGCGTGCAGTCGGTTACACTTTCTTAGAGGTGACCATTTCAGTTAAGTGTAGCAACATATCTGTGACCAATTGAACGAGACCCTTACTAACAATGACTAGACCTTGACTAACTGTCCTAGTCCCGATTTGAGTCTTGTTCTAGGCCAGTCACAGTTATCGTAGGCAGCAACGGAATGTAGTGCTGCATGCTCCTAAATAACTTGGGTATTAATAATTAAGTATAGCCTGAAAATTCTGAAAAAGTAGGTACTATTCAAAGTAACCTACCTATCATTATTTTGCAAGTAGATAACACACAGTCCTTAGACTACGCACACAAAGCCTTCCATTTGGGTTCACTAGAGGGCGTTACAAACGAAAAACACTATCTACCCGTAGTTAGTTCAACGGTGTATCATTAACCACTTAGAGACCAAATAGGAACCAGCCATAATAGATCGCAGGGGATCGCTAATTTGTTCCTAATCATTGCCAAGTGTGACCGGAACGAACAATAAAGAGATGCCGCTAGGAGGGTGACTATGCAAGATGATCGAGATATCGAGATAGGATTTATATATTAGTAGATAGTAATTTATGTATTGATCAAGAGTGAGTACCTTATAATGTACTTTGATTTGTTAACAAACCAGATTCCATAAGATCTTCAAATAATGCCTCCTTGATAGTTTCAATATTGTCCTAACTATTTTACGAGAGGGTATTAAAGTGTGTTAAAATTGAAGCATTTGATGTGAATGCAGATTAGGTATGCCGGACAGTAATGTTGATAAAATTATTTTAATTCTTTGGAATTCTTAACACAATTTTTAACCGACTTCAAAAAAGAAGGAGGTTCTCAATTCGACCGTATATATGCTTTTTTTTTATGTACGTTCAGCGATTATTCCGTCGTTTATGGGCCGATTTTGATAATTCTTTTTTTGTTGTAAAGTAAATATGCGCAGTGGGGTCCCCTGATAAGGACACCAGGATCTGATGATGGCATCTCGGAGAAATCGAGGGGAACTTTCGAAAATTGTATGGACAACTAGTGTGTTTGTTCATGTTATCATAAGTACATTAAAGCGCTACCATTTCATGAAGATCTGGAGTCGATCTGATGAAGCCGAAAGACAGTCGAGGGAACTCCTCAACGATTTACTGCAGTTATCTAGTGTTTGGGCTTGATTAATTTGTAGTGACAAGAACTTTACACTTATATGTTGAATTGAGCGCCATCTGGCGAGTAGTTTTTGAGTTATCTCTACTTATCAAGATTGAAGTCGGTTATTTTTTTTTGTAAAAAGCAATTATTCTAACTGCAATAATAATGAAATTATTTACCTACAAATATTATAAAATTAGAACATAAAGGTAAGAAGGCTTTAAAAATTCAATTCAATTCAAATATTAAAATGGGCGAAGCAACAGCAGAAAAGTTTTCAGCAAAAATTATAGGAATAAAATGAAATAAAATAACCACAGCAAAAAAAAATAAAAATGGTAAAGTACTTACTTACATAACAAATCTCAATAACAGTTTTGTAAACTCAATAACTCTTTTAAAAGGAAATACTACTTCACCAAAAAAAGACAATGATGAAATAAACCGTAGTCGGTAATATTATTTTAAATACAATCTTACTTTATATGCCAATTAATAAAATATCCTTACTTTTGACGCTGATGAAAAGCAAGGTCGCCCTACACTCAAACAAAACCTTTAAACGTGTGCCGACAGTATCATTAAAGTTATCATTAAAAACTCCATCATTGCTCAAATCTCGTCAGAACTAGGCGCCGGTTAATTGATAGTTTTCGGCCACTCATTAAAATAACCACAACGTGTGTCTGTATAAATATTGTGTTTCTGACAAATTAACGGAAGGAGCCGTCGAAAAAAGTTTTAGAGGGACCCGACGTCCGCCAGACATAAATAGGACGAGGCGCGAGGATGAGACTTGAGACCCTCGAAATAAATTATCTTATCGCTATATTATCGATACAGATTTTTATTTTTTTTATCAGGTGATGTAAAGTATTTTTGTTACGTTTGCTATCTTATTAAAAGACATTCACAATAAATATATTATACAAGTGAACATTGTGAATCTTAAAATGTAAGTAATGTTAAATCTAAGCTTCTTCAATAATAATAATAATATTTTATGGTCTTGTCTTTGAAATTGATTATAAAAAATTGTATTTAAAACTTTCAAGTAAAAGTAAAAGTTTTACCCGCAGGTACCTATAAACTTACATTTTGTATCTAATTTAATTTTAATACATAGATACAATTACATATTTTCACGTGTCATAATTTGATTGTAAATTAACTAATTTGTAATAAAAAAGTAGATACATAATTAAGAATGAATTTGAGGTTTAATTTGTATTTACATCTCGATATTTAATGTTAATTTTATTCAGGTTCATTGCCTGTAAAGCGAAACATTTTGGGCTAAATTCCTGTGGGGTAGAAAACATCGTTTACGGATAAAATACCAACATTTGGTCTCACATCGTAGGAGTTTGTATTGTCTCATTTTTCCCGTAACCCAGAATCTTATAGTACTCGTAAGTAACCTACTTACACCTTATTTACCTACACAATTTCTTGTCGTATGCAAAAAACATTACAGATTTCGATGTAATTTTACTAACCCAATTCGCCAACGAAGCGCTATCGATCGCGCTGCACGCTAGGCCCCGTCGGCGCCTTTGAAGTGCCGCTCTGTTTACACTAAGCTAACTGAGAAACAAGTCGTTTCAGCGGCTCCCTTTGATCTCGCCGATCGCTTTTTACCCGCCATCTTGACTTATTGCGTCGAACGCTGCTGCGTTACGCCGAATTTACGCCAGCTGGGTGATTTCGCATCCATGAAACTTGAGTTGTGGTTAAATTATGTTTTTATATTTTTAACTGCGTGCGGATATACATGAAAGAAACTATCGGTTGTATCTATTTCAATGTTTGATTTACCAAATCAATGTGTTACCTAATACCTATATGAAGATTTACAAAAAACTCTAGCCATAAGTACTAGTTTAGCCATAAGTAAGTATTTTACTGCTTCGTAAGTTTTTAGAACTTTTCAGATAAAAAAAACTTGTTTCTGTTACAGTCCATGAAACCTTACTGATACTTATTACGTATGCACGGCACAATTATATTGGTACCTAAGCTCAAAATACTTTGTAAATGTTATCACAGATAAAATCACAGCCACAAATTATCTTCCTACATGGCTGCAACTAGGGTTGCCATATCGCAGAACGTTATAGCCGGACAAACCAGCCAGCTTGGCCGGAAATTCGTGTAAAAAGGCCGGACAGCCTCTACCTATTCCTAACAACCGGAACGGACGGCCTTACGTCCCCTCCGACACCCAAGAGCACTCACGGAATGTTTGCCACTTGCGGTCACCCATCACATCACCAGCATCATGACGTCTGTAGCGCTCTACATAGCTCATTTATACCCAATCGAACTGGTAAATATTAATACCTACCTTCATCCTACTATCCTATCCTATCCTTCCTACTAATATTATAAATGCGAAAGTTTGTTAGGATGTATGTGAGTGAGTGTGTGTGTGTGTTTGTTACTCTTTCACGCAAAAACTACTGAACGGATTTTCATGAAACTTTGCAGTAATATAGCTTAGACATCGGAATAACATAATTTGTTAAAATTTATAGAGATTTTTGAAGGGACTGGTTTCCCGAAGCGAAGCGAGGGCGGATTTACTATAAAATATGTTCTGGAGCAGAATAGCTATCACGCAGAAAATGCATGAAAGACGATTAAATTTGGATTTTCAAGTTTTTTCAAGACATAAATCTACTGCTCGTAGGCTACACCTAATCCAACACTTTGGTAAAGTCTTCACTCAACATCATAGAACATTATGGAAAGCTCCAAGGATTGCTGGCTCCTCCCGATCTTTTAGACAGTAGGTATTTTTATATAATGAATATCTAATATATAATGTAAATTATCGTTAGTTTTTTTCATATAATTATGATTTTAATATGAATAGTAAGGTTGCTTATTATAGGTATAACTATAAATTACCTACCAGAAATAACATTGGCTCTACCCTATATTAGCAACGCTCTACGCCTCTACCCCAATACAAATTATTTACAATTCCTTAGTTGTAGTTCCTATTATAGGTAGGTACTGCAGTGGTTGTAAAGTAGTTAGTTGTTTTATTCACTTAATATTTACAACAATCTAAACCTTGTTCCACAATGAGCGGCCATAATGACTGTTGGCATTTTTATCAAATGATACCACACCTGCTCGAAGATAACTTGTGGTAGAAACAATAAATTGATCTTTAACTCACAAAAGTCATAAAAATAATAAATTCAATTATAAAAAACATACCTAATTAGGGGTTAGCGCTTTAAAATATTTAATTGTTAATTAATATTCATTAAAACAGCATTCCCTGACATTTAATACAAGAAAAATAAGTAAAGACCAATAACAAATTTTAAGTCAACATTATAAATATTTAAATCCATTTAATATGAATCAAAAAACCCGTCAAAGAACGAAAGCGCGCGTGAACTTTTTTAAGTCCGAGCCGGCGGTGGGCGGGGCTTGCGTCGCTCCGCCCCCTGACGTCATCACGCAACATGGCGGTTGCAGTTTGCGAATGAATGCACGTTGATTGCAACAAGAGTCAAGTAGTTTTTTAGTTTGAAACAATCGTAATTAATAGATTTATGCATACGCGCCTCACAGATATTAATTTAGATTGAATTACCTACTATTGCCTTTTCCTAAGTAGCCGAGATTATGTATTTGCCAGTCCCCGCTAAAAAGAAATTTAGCACTGTTGCGTACAGTTCAATTTAGCTTGCAAGGAAAATTTACTTACAGCATTTTAAATTGCCGCCGTAAGTCTGCAATGCACCTTAATTACACGGGCGGAAAGTTGGCATTTGTATGGGAAGCAATCGATACGAATTTCATATCAAACGCGAATGTAGAAAGTTTGTGACGGTTTAAGTCCTAAAGTAGGTCGGTAGTAATGCGACTATTAATAATCTAAAATCACAAATAAGCTACAAAGTTATTTTTTAACATTAGCTTCGGTGTCAAAAAATCTGTGAAAGTATTGTAAAGCACGTCCAAATATTACAAGGTATTTACAGGCATTTTGATAACTGGCGACACGGCATGCCTGTATATAGAGGGTACCTACCCTAATGATCTGTCATACTAGATAGTAGATAATTTTAATTTCTACGAGGCGTATAAATTCCTATGCTTTGCACCTAGTAAAGACCTAAACATATTTTAATTTATATGCATACTGAGACCAGCAACAAAAATCAAATGAATTCCACATAACCCTTGAAACTATATTTTACCTACCTTATTACTTATTTAAGAAACTGTTTTGTACCTATGAATATAATAATATACCCATGGGTACCTACATATTTTACCGCGAAATGAAAAAGGCGGGTTAACACTGCAACTGCAAGCTCATGACTTTAATAAGTCTGACCTGCTTTACGGGTACTTTACCTTAATACTGCTTTAAAACCGACCCTGGAATTATTATTAGACCCCTAATCATGTAATTCTAGTTATTATGTATGTGCTCGATTGAATACAGAGCCGGATTTCGTTTAAACATAGGTAGGTATTATTTTTATCAACAATCATGAACCTTTAATACTGACTCGAGTATCTTTCATTGAAATTTGTTAAAATTGACATAGGTACGTATCTAGTTGTTACAATACTAGGTATTTTAGTTGGGTAAATATTTAGGTACCTACTGACAAAAGAACAGGTACCATATAGGTACCTAAGTGATAATTTTATTTTGTGGATTTCAAAAGTAAGTTTAACTCAAAAATTTTAAGACAGAATGTTTTGTATAAGTATTTTTGTTGTTGTAGCTGCAACTATCTGAATTATTTTGAGAAATAAAATATTTTAAATACAAAAATGTTGAGTGCGGCCCTGTGCGACACCAATGATTCGCCAGACCCTCAATAACATAATGATTGGCCCAAACAGGCGCCAACATTTTTCTCTTTAATAAAACCAAATATATGTAATTTCGCCAAACTAATAATATAGTATTTGACCAAGCCGACCAACGTTGCACCGTCCCTGGTCATTTGCAGCAAAAATGACTGCAGTAAACCTGAATTATAACCTGGTTATACGAAAGAGTAGGTATTTAGGATTCGATTGTTAGGGATTCTTCGAACACATGAGATGTATGACCTCAAAAATAAATGGACAAAATTCAGATTCACATTTAAGACACTTAAAAAAAACAAGAATGAGTTTCCTCTTCTTTCGTTAAAATGAAAATATGCGTAGTAAAGGGTTAAAGTTAGATAAAGGTTAATATCAATAACTCATACCCACTACGTGGTACAAAAAGGTAGGTATAGTAGGTACCTACTTCAAACAAGCATTTTACCACTGTCATGCATTAGGTAATATCAAAGACAACAAAGTCTCCCACCTAAATCAAAAGTAAACAAAAAATACATTGATTATTATGAATAATTTTTTTAATGTCAGATTTACCAGTCTCATTGCAGTTTCATTAGCGTAAAACGCAACTCATGCTTTAAATTTTCGAATGTAAATCAAAAACTATCAACGTAAAGAAAACCATCGTCACGTCGGTGTTTACAAATTACAGTGGTACCGTAAGTTATTGGTTCAACCCACTCATTAGGTAAGCGCAAAATTGGCGTACGTCACACGTTTGACGGATAGTGGAGTTGGCGCCGACATTTGGCGCCATGTTTGATGATGTTACCTGGGAATAGGGTCACTAGGCTTTATCCTTTCCCGGAGACATCGCCACTTCGATTGATAATGTATTTTTTATCGATTAAAACATTTTTAAGTATGTTTGAGAGGTTTAAATTTTTATTAAATATAAGTAAATTGATAGAATGCAATGTTTTATGCAATATCATTGCTAATATGGGTAATAATACATACTTATAAAATTCAAAGTATTTTTAATTTTAACTCATTCATACGTATCAGTCATGTAGATATTGTAGGTACTTATTTAAGAGGTATTTACTTAACTCAAATCTCATGTTGCTAAAATTGGCTTAAAGGCTTTTTCCGAATAACTATGAGAATCAAAACATTTATGTATTGACACAATCCACATTTTAAAAAACCATAGTCACTCTACTGGACATCAATTTGAAAAGTATAATATTTTGGAAATTACACCTGGGTGGTATTTAAAGGTAAAATTACGACCTGAAGAGTAATTTAAACGCATTTACAAAAAGGTGTGGTAAGAGAAATTAGAAAGAACGAAGTGACGCTTTTATTGTTATTTTTTACACGCTCAAATAGTAGATACTTTGTAATAGTGTAAAATCTTGGCGATAATTTTATTGTGTTTGGCTAAGTATACACCTGTGTACTTATAAGTCGTCCATGAATTATTGTAAAGCAATTAAATAATTTTATTTTTGAAATTATTGTAATTCTCATTTTACCACGCAATTCTAGAATGAGTTTTTTTACTTAAGTTTTATGAACTTTGACATAGAGTTTTCAAATAAAATGATGCGAGCAGTACATACTTAATTATTATTTAGGACTAGTTTTTACCGGTCCTTATATACCTATTACTTGAACCTATTGTCAATGTTATATCTGGAATTTGTTATTATGAACCCTCTCTTTTATGTAGGTAATGTAAAAGCCAATATTCAAAGTCCAGTCATCAGTCTTTTTAACTATAGGATAATAATTGGAGCAACTAAGGTCGATTTCTCTTGAAAAATCAAAATTATAATATTTAGTGAATAGAAAATTAAATGTCCTAAGCCCAACAGTATGCACGAATCCAATATTAAATTAATGACATACTCTTAAAGAATATTTAGGGATGTCTAAGGAATAAAGTTCTTTATCAAATATACCGCATTCTCTATTAAATAAGAAAAAGTAATTTACACATACAAAGCGGCATCCCACAGGGCACATTTAGATCTATAAAAAGCGTTTTAATCACTGCCTGTGGTACAAAGTATGTTATACGGTATTCATTTTTTATTTTTCTTTGACACTAAATAATTAATCTCGAATAATAATGTAACCTTAAAAAAGTGGTAATTAGTAGATTATAAAATTTTCAGTAATTAGGTACATAATTAAGTATCTACCTGTTAAATAATTGTGATATCCACAATTATCTTAGCACTACGATGTTAAGAGAACAACTATTTTAAACCGAGTCATTATAATTTAAAAATATTTTTTATTGCACATTATACAGGTGTATTTCGCATTGCTAAGTAACATTAATTTACTTACAAAAATAATAATAGCTTACTAACGAATCATACAACAAATACACGTTTTCAATTCAGCTGTCGAAAATGCACGTGATTCTTTTGACTTTGACGAAATCAAAAGAACCAGACGTGATGGCCCACCGTTTCTTTTTACGGTGACAAGTGTCCAATTACCTCCGATTGAAAAAATAATAGAGAGTCGGAACGCGTTTCGCATATGAAATACGGACGGGCGTGTTTGAAGCACGTGAGTTTTTGTGGTCCCCACCCGTGAAGTTTGATGCGAGGAGGCTGACATATTCGGACGTGCCGGTGGCTCTGTCGGCGGAATTCACGAATATTCCTGCCATGTTTTGCCCTTTATGCATTCAGCGGCAATCCCTTTCGGGGCCGAATCGATTCTTCGGAATCGCTCCTATATTTTGGCAAGGTATGCTGGAATTTCTCTAGCCTGTTTCTTTGGTCTCAATTGGCCTTTGTCAGCAGATTTATGATTTCTGGTTTAAATATTTTAGTATGCTGAATATGTTATAATAATTCATTCAAGATCTTGAGCATCATAAAATGAAATTAGAAGAATTCAAGTTTATTACCACGTAAACATCAAGAATTCAAATTGATGATGATTAGAAAATCTGTATGAAAATATCCAGTAAAGTAATTAACCAGCTCTGATCGTACGAGTATACTATATATGTATGAACCATCAAAAAGACAGCTGAGGTATTAAATAGCCCAAGTAGCTAATACTAATTTGATCCCGGTGTTTTTTTATCAAAATCACCAAGAACTTTTAAATAAACAATATTACAATACCAGTCAATATTGATCACATGGACATTAGTGGGAAACCTAAAAGAATTATCGTATATCTTTTAAGAAAATTATCGTATATTCTTTTAAGAAAATCGTTACTATCACTCATGCACCCATTCAACTGCCGTCGTCAAACTAACGTTACGAGTCTGGAAGCAGTAAATCTACTCGCTTCTTAACTGGCATTCAGTAAGGTAACTTTCATGTTAAGTTTTCATTCGTGCAATGGAGAAAAATACACTTGCCTAACAGTAAACGTGACAGGCGAGTGTTTGACAAGCAATAGGTATTGCTACTAGTTGTTTCCGTAAACTTACAGCGTCACTCATTGGGATGTGACCCAACAAGAATATTACATGCAAAACATTTAAAATTGATTTTTATAAGGAAGAGACCAGATGCTATTTTCTTGCATTCCCTTTTCAAATAGATGTCTGCAACAAAAACTAATATCCGTCACACACTCCAAAATTCAAGTCGCACGTCCATAACATTATTTTATTCAACAATTTAAGTAAAATGCAGCGGCATTGGGCAAAAAGCAAGCGATGAATCCTTCTCCCGACGTGACGCATTCGCTTATTAGAATTAATGGTTATTTTATTCTGTTTCTTATTAGGTTAGCGTTTCTTTAGTAAGATTTTCGTCTGCATATTCTTCAACCTATTAGACGCATACTCGTATTTCAAGGCAAAAGAAACATTCTGTTTGCTGAATCAATATGAGTTTTGTTAGGAGTGTCTGATTTATAGGCTCTTTGAGTGGAAAATTTGTAGTTGTTTATAGTTTTTAAACTTCACACATATGCTAGAGGAATACACACAGCCACAATAACACAATAAAATTAGCCCCTCCTCGATAGAAGCTAAAGCCTGGGAGCTAGCTACTACACTTTGCCAGAGCCAACCGCTAAAATTCTGGGTCGTGTTTCATCTAGAACTATGAGTTTAAGTTTTTTTTTTCTTCCTTTGCGTGTTTACTGAAGTCCAAGAGGCACGACTATTTAGGGCAGTAAGGTGGCTTGTATTATGCAAGTGTTAGAAATTAAATCTAAGTACATTTTATTCAGGAAAGTTTCGAAGCAAAACCTGCATGACTTAAGGATCTCTATAAGCGTGATTGATATGATGTGATATGAAAAACCCGACCAATGGTCTACTATCTACCACGCTAGACTATAGTTCGAAGGGTCTTAGATTCGATTCCCAGTGAGGCAGAGATTAAAATATGTTTTCTCATTTGTATTCTTTTTTTGAGCGTGTTTTTAGTCTCATATTTTTTCATATTCAAGATTCAATCTACCGATTAGGTGTAACTTACAAAGTCATCATGTAATTTTTCTTGCTTTTTCCTTACATTACTCATGAACATGTAGGCGTCCCCTTAACAAAGAGATCATTAACCTAAAATCGGCTTTAAATCCATCATTATCAAGTTAAATTTGCAGCAACGTCACGTCGTAATAGAATAGCGCCTGGGTAAGTAAATTTACATCGTACCGGATTGTAATTAGATCCATTTTCGAGTGCCTAGAATTTCGTTTGTTAAGGGGAATATTCTAGGACTAATGTGGGCGCTTGAAAAAGTATTATCAATCATCTTGACTATGATGAACGACGTTGGAGTGTAAAGGTAGGTGCACACTCCGTCACTCGTGTGATAGAGTATGTGTTAGAGTTTATTGAATGTGATGATGACGTTGTGGAGTTAATCGAGTTTATTTAGCGGGTAGGAGGCAGGTGTGATCGTTTTTAGTCATTCTCGATTCTACTTGTGACACGCGTTATTTAATCGCTACAAGTAATGATTACATTAGATGTGTATAGCTCACAGTCCAATGGTCTGTTTAATCGAATAAGTCGAATTAATCGGGTAATATCGGGAACGATGAGAGGTTCAGTATTTTCTTATCGTTAGTGTAACGTTTTATATTTAAAGTTGCTTGTTATTGTTACAGTTAAATAAACTATTCATTCAATAATTTTGGTTAAATTTCGGACGGAACTAACATATAAATCTCAATCTCTATGTAGGTACCTATGTAGCCACTAGACTATGACATTCTGAAAAGGGGGTACTTATTTAATGAAAGACTTGATTGGCATTCTCTATCTCAAAGAGAGAACCTTGTCGTTAAGAGATAATTTATTTATTGCTAATTAATTGGCATCTGAAGCGCTCATAGCTCGGCAGCTTGCGTCAATCCTAAGTGATCGACAAAGTTAAGCAACAGCGGGCGCGGCCAGTAGTTGGATGTGTGACCACTAATGACAAACATTTTTTGAGCGCTTCCGTGCTTCGGAGGGCACTTACAGCCGTCGGTCCCGATTGATATTGATAGATAGCAGTCGTTAAGTCATGTCGGTGGCCTTCGGGCGGCATGAAAATTTCTGATAGATACTGAGTTGGCCACTAACTCCTCCACCAATCTGCACTAGATCAGCGTGTTCCACCGACGCCTTATTCCCGTACTTAAAAAAGAAAAATCTCCTAATAAGTAACGACACCTTTTTCCCTTTTTAGGACACTTACTAGTATCTTATCGAGATTCTTGTATAATCTAGGTAAAGCGTTTTTTTTTTAATGGAATCAAGGCAGCAAACGAGCATGCAGCACCACCCTTCCGCTGCCGCTCATGACAACTGTGACCGACTTAGAACTAGATTTAATTTATTCTCTTAAAACAATTATTACGGTAGAAATGGTAGGTACTAAGTACCTACCGTGGCCTACCACCTATTCGTGGCGTCAAATCACGGCCATTTTTCTACATCTACACAACGCAATCTAATCTAAGCAAGTGTCTAAGCATTTTGGGTATATTGACATTTTATGTATTGGCCCTTTCCAGGTCTTAACTAAAAAATAATAATATCTACCTATAAAAAGGAAGCATGCTTCTATCGAAGAACTTCAGGCTATAAGTTTACAACCAACATACTGATGACATTAACATGTGAGGTTTTTGGATATGAAGTTGTAGAGTTGAGTTGAGTTGTAGTTTGTAGAGTAACTTTGGACAGTAACGCATAGATGGCGCTCTTAGTAAAAATATAAACTATTGTTGACCAGCCGAAACCTATATAGTGGCCCACCAAATCATCCACCTTCGATCAAGTGGCGTCTCTACGCCACTGGTTATCAATATAAAAAGAAATTTGTCGGAAACTTCTAACAGAACCAATTAAACAAACTTAAAGACCATAAAACTTAACAAGACTCAACAGCTCCTTTATCAGACATCTTTCAGCGTTTACACATTAAAATGTAACCGACACTCTCTTGCATGTGAGTCGGTGCCGCCCATGTAGGGTTGCCAAATACAGGCAAGTGATTTGTAAGACAATTTATTTCCTTACCGGTGAAAAAGTAAATATAAGATGTGGATTTTTTTACTCGTTTTAACATTAAAAATATAACCTATAGGTAATTAAAACCGCTTCGGCGCAAAATGTACAAAACGCAAAATGTACACAATTCGCAAAATGTAGGTACCCTATTTTCAAATATGTATATTGTACATACATGTAGGTAACTGATGTTCATGTAGTTACAGGTATATGTAGTTACCTTTTTCATGAAATAAAAAAACAAAGTCAAAAATTGATACTGGAATCCTGGATAGCGTTTAATTACTATAGTCAGGACAACAACAACCGGACATTCCAGGAAATTCCCAGATTTCCTGGCTAGTTGGCAACCCTTCTCCCATGTGTAGATGTGTCGAAATGGTTCAAGTTAACCATAAGTTAGATAAAGATAAAGTAAAATTAGTTCAGTCGTAATTCTTAATCACGGTTTTAGTCTTTTTATGGACTGTCTTGAGACTCATGAGTGTAGTCTACCAAACAGAGATGCACCTATTTTTGTTTTTAATTTGCGTTATATTATACGCCACCTAAATTTTTAATGGTAAGCGATTCCCATCCACCTTTTTCATCCTCTTTCTTTCTTGGCCGACAACATGTCAGCGACACCCATGGTAACATTGGTAAAATAAATAATGATGTCTGAAGTCAGTTGATCAGGGCCTTTAACTGTACGGGCGCCGTGCAAAACCGTTTTGCATCCTCCCCTTTTTTTCTTTTTTGTAAAAAGTTAGTAATGTTGTAAGTAGGAATAATAGACGAAGAGTGAACAATCTAAACATTATGGTAATCCAAGAGTATATAAACGGAAAGAAGTGGAAAGGCAAGATCTAAGAATTAATTTCACTTACCTATGCTTACATACATAAATAGTTACGTGCAATAAGTGTGCAGCGCTGCACTTATATAAGTGAAGCTTTTAAAAATAAATCAAACGGTAGCTTAAGTAGAAGCCTACCTGAAGTATGGACATCTCGAAGCGTTAAAAAAACAACGTCTTAATATTACTTCACGCATTATTTGTTCAACTTATTGTCTCTCCAAATACCCCACACGTTTAAAAGAGCAAACTTACTGCTCTTAAATCAAATATTTTCAATTGAAAACGAATTTTAAGGCGTACAACATACTGAACAAATCACCTTTGAAGGAAAAATAGATGATTGCAAACAAAATTCAACCTTTGTAGCCATGAATTAAAGATCGAAATAACATGAACATTGGAATACGTTTGAAGGACCGTTCACATTCATAGACGAAAGACAAACAGTAGCCGGCCACCCGTGGCTCTAAAAAATTTTATATTTCGAGTGTGAACTGTGTAAATAAAATTAAATCGATGTAGAATCATCGATCACACTAACCCACTCGCGTCGAGTGTTTGATTTCTGAATATCGATTTAATGATGTTATGACTTGTTCGAGAAATTACTACTGCGTGTGTTGAATTTAAATACTTAGATTTTTCGTGCCTTCTTGATTGCCCAAAACTTTTATTTTTTTGTTTTATAATATGAGTCTTGGAAAATAATAAAAGTGAATATAATTTTGAAAACTTGCTGGAAAATTATCTAATGTACGGCTTTAGTTGTAAAAATGTGAGTTATACAAAAACAAGTAAATTATTTATATAATCGTAAAATTATTTATACAATCTACATATAAAATTGGAGAAAATTATGTTTAATCAACAATAAACTGTTCAACGAACTAAAAATAATATTGTTAATTTGCATGTCAACAGTTAATTTCCTAGAAAAATAATGGCAGTCATTTCAAATATACTTTAAAGTTTAAGAGCCTTTGAATGAATATTTATTACAACGTCAACTATATCTGAAACCATCATTAAATGCAAATTAAGTACAGTGTACAATGTTAATGGGTAAAAAGAAATGAATATTGAACTATTGGAATATTAATGGTATAATTAGCAATGTTGATGTTAATTTAATAGACAATTGTAAGTATGGCGAAAAAAGTGGGAAAACCTATTTTAGTTTCAGACCTTGTAGGAATGCTAAGTGCATGTTTATACTAGATGTTTGTTGTAACTGAATTAATTGTCTTTACACCTATGACAATGTTAAAAATGGAATGAATGCACATTGTATTATTGTATATTTGCAGTAAAAGATAAAAAAATAACAGAACTCAACCTGCTTACTAGGACTTTTTATTTACTTACATCCCATTTAACTGTGATGAATTAATAGCATTTTTGCAATTTGAATGAATTTAATGTACTGATAGGTATAAATGTATGATAATCGCACAGGGTTAATGAATGCACATTGTTAATATATTTGCAGTAATATATTAAAAGTAACAGAATTCAACCTGCTTACTAAGACTTTTTATTTACTTACATCCCATTTAACTGTGATGAATTAATAGCATTTTTGCAATTTGAATGAATTTAATGTACTGTTAGGTATAAATGTATGATAATCGCACAGGGTTATCCAGGTTATCCTTCAATTTAAATAGACTGTGTGTACGATGCATGTATGAAAATCATGACAATCGGTGTTGAGGGCAATGTAGTCAATGTAGGAACAAGCCACCAACCAAGTACATAACCTTTTTCCAAGTAAGTATAACCAACTTTTCGAAAAATGGTCTCGTCGGCTTTTTTGTGTCTATTTATATACCTATAAATTTGTGATCTATAATGACTATAGATATCTATAATGACTGTATTTATAAATAAATAAATAAATAACGCTTCAGACTCATAGCCCCACACTAGGATTTCATGTCTTGGGGGTACCATGAACAACACACAAGACAAGGACACACACCCATACCGAGACCGATTTGAACTCATCATCCAAAATTCCGCCTCGCTGGGAATCGAACCCAGGACCTTCAGAACTGCGATCCGGCGTGTTAACCATTGCGCCATCCGGGTCGTCGTTAACCCATCTCTGACCAGTACATATATTATCTAGCAATAAAACTGGCGATAAATATCAGTGCTATCGAGAACGCAAACTCCTGCGCATCCGATCAAAGGTTGATTTATGGGGGATTATCTTGAAATATCGCACGCTAACGAACCGACACGTGGCTAAACACGCTCAGCCCGTATAAACATCACTCGACTTTTTGTACGTATCTAATTTTGTTTGGAATTCATATTTCGTTAAGTAGCAACTTTAGGGAGCGAAAGATGTAAGTAGTCGTTTTCTGTCTGTCTGTACAGAATTAAATCCGTACCTCAATTTCGGCATTCAGCCACAGACGATTGGTTAAGACAAAAATCTATACACTTAAATCCATACAGTTGTCATAATGTTACATACAATTAAAGAAAGTTACTAAATAGATAAATAAATAAAGGTCATAAATACTGTATTATCTAACGACACAACATGAATGCATCTTGTTACTATACTAGTAAAATAAGGAATATTCTCTATATTGGAATATTCTCAAGTTAGAAATGTTATAGACAAACGAAGATTACTAATATAACACTGCAATTTGTAACAATATATCACAAATACGTACAAAATATTTCACGCTACGGCCCACCTTTGATCTTCGAGTTTATTCTGGGACGAAACGAGAAATATAACAATTACAGATAATACCCCTAATAAATAATCCGCTCGACTCGAATAACTTGATTGAACACATCGAGTACACGTAAACCGAATTTGCGCACGGATCAAAGAGTTGATTTATCGAAGAGTACTGTAAAATCTCGCGCACTTATAAAATCTCATCGGGTGTTATTATAATTGTTGCTTATTTGTTTTTTTTTTCAATAAAATCTACACAACCGTATCGGGAGATTATTTCTCTCTTTATGTTAATAGGCAAACTAACTGCAACTTAGAGTCAGGCAAAGGAAAATTATCTGACACGAAATGCATACTTAGAATGGAATATTATAGGTAGGTATGTTTCTTCCTTTAGTTTGTGACTTTTGAAAGTTCCTAGGCAACGGAATTCAGTAAATCATGTGGAATATTCCGAATAGGCGTCGGAATGTATCCGTATAAAGTAATAAGATTTTCTTATAATTCAACTCATTAGGCACTTCTCACACAATGCTATTCATGAGCTACTCGACTGCAACGCAACCCAAAATTTGTATGTATTTGACACTATGTAGGTACTGATAGGAGACGCGTCTACGATGCGACTCCTATCAGTCAAAAGTGTCAGATACATAGAATTTTGGGATTGCGTCGCAGTCGCGTAGCTCATAAATAGCGTAATGTGAGAAGAGCCTTAGCGTTATACTTAACGCAAGGATCTCTCCAGTTATAAAGTGATGCTTAATTGCATTAATACATGATGCAAGAAATAATTATAGTCCTCATTTGCATCATTATTATTACATTACCTTAAAGTATAGATCTGATAATGAGCAATGACCAACCTAATCTAAACCTTGGGAACGCTCATAAACTTTACCTTATACAGCAGCCAACTAATTACATTACTGAATGGAAATGCTGCAGCTACTACGTACGTAAAAAGATTAATTTATCGATTATATCTTGCATATTGATCGATAATTCTCAGCTGACTTGCATATCCCCAACTAGGAGTAGCAACATGCTTCCAAATCACAAACTGAGATATATCATTACCATTATTTCAACAATGCGACTCACCGGTATCCAATTACATATCGGTCTAATAATCGATTCGAACAAAGAGCCAACCATCGATTTCTTTTATCCGTCAATCAAAAATCGATTGTCTCGATCCAATCGAATTGACGACCACTTTATTTTGTCAGCTTTTTAAGCTATCGTTATTTAATTTCGAGCTCTATATTGATAGTAATAAAGTTGCGGATTATTTGATGGGTGGTTTAGGTAGTATTGGTGAAGTTGTAGCGCTCGACGTCCAAAGTCGCAGTTGATTGACGGTTGATCGAGATAATACAAGCTTTATGGACTAAGCGACTACTGTGAAGAAAAGGTAGCTACTGTGCATACGCTCAATGTATGTGCGAGCAATAATCTATTTTTCGGTTAAAATGTTGTTTGAAGCCGTTTTGTCTTGCAGTGTTGCGAGTTTGTCTGTGCGTTCTGTGCTCAGTAACGCATTAAAGTTTATTTTCATTTATATAATGAGTATTTGTTTTATTTAAAAAAATATATATTAAATCAATATAAAATTGAAAAGGATGCCCTTTAAATATTTTTATCGAATTATGGTATTGAGTCATTCAGTTCAAAACTATTTACCTGGCTACCATGAATATTTGATAATGTATTGCACGAAGCATTAAAACTTCAATTCTTACCAAAACTCGTGTCTTATTGACGACCCGAATGGCGCAATGGTTAACACGCCGATCGCTGTTCCGAGGGTCCTGGGTTCGATTCCCAGCGAGGCGGCAATTTGAATGATGAGTTTAAATTTCCGTTCTCGGTCTGGGTGTATGTCCTTCTCTTGTGTGTTGTCCAAGGCACCCACGACACAGGGAATCCTAGCGTGGGGCTTTGAGTGTGAAGCGTTATTTATTTATTTTATTTTTTTATAGATAAGGTCTAACATGCCGAGCAACGTCTGTATAAGCCCTTACGGCAGCCGTGAGCTTGTGAAAAGGGTTTTATAATGAATGTGCTCTCAGACAAACGTCAACCGATAAGCGCGCCATACTCCATCATGACTTACGAAAATCTGCATCAGCGTAATTACAGATAATCGAATATGGTCGATAAAATTTCAGTAGCCGAGTGTCAGCACGGCCCACTTCCATCAGTTTGGTACGATAAGTGCGACAGCGGCGATAAAAAGTGCTCGTTTATTAAGTTCATTACGATAGCTCGGGATTCGGTAGCCGATTGTATGCGCGGCTGTAGCGTCGGCAGCATCAACGGGTTTTTTTATTAAATTATAAAAAGCCGTAAACAGCTGTACATTCAGAAAGATTTAATGATGTACTAGAGAACCGCCCGCGCTTCGCTTCGGGACCCGTAGGTAACACCCGCGTAGGTCCCGCTCCCGTAGGAATTTAGGCTAAAAAGTAGCCTACTACTCGCTCTCTTCACTCCACCCTGTCTGAGGTGTGTGGAGCCCTCGGGACAGTTAGTTCCCCTTTGGGGATGTCTCTCGCGGCCCGTTAAAACGGGCCAGTCCTTGGGTTGGGCCCTAAGGCCCTTGGTTGTCCATCTGTGGTTAACCAATAGGTCAAGTCCGGTGAGTGGTGACCTTTTTACAGGCCACAGAGTCTTAAACGGGATGGGGTTCATCTTCGCGCCGCCCAGGCGATCGAGCCCCTACCGGGTGAATCCCGCTGGTGGGAAGCCCAGCAGGAGCCGATCAGCGTCGGGCGACGACTTACGAAGCCCCAGTATCAGTCAGTGCTAGGCCCGTCCCGCGCAACCAGCAAGTCGCGCGGGAAGGCCCAGCGGTCCGGTGGACGGGTGTGGAGCGGCGCCAGGTCCTGCAGATGCGGGAACCGCGACGCGTCGACACGCCCGAACATGTTGCGTGCCAATCGCTCGATGAAGTCGTCCAGGCTCTCGACTCGAAGGTCCCTCTGGATGACGGCGTTCCTGACGTACCTCGGCGCACCAGTCAGCCGGCGGAGCGCAATCGCCTGAACTGCGCGCATCCTCTTGCGCTGCGGTTCGCTGGCGAGCGCGTACCACGCCGTTGCCGCGTACGTGAGGCGGGGTCTGATGTAGGTCTTGTAGACCCCGAGCTTCAGTCCGAGAGGGAGGCTCGAGGAGAGCACTGGTTTCTGCCATCGCACTTCTGGAATTCGCGACGGCTTTCGTAACCTGTGGCTTCATCGAGAGTCTTCCGTCCCATCCCCGTCCCATTGGATATCTTGTCCATAAAGCTCCAGAGTAGGGTTCCGCCTGTTGAGGTATCCTCCTATGTTCACAGCCGGCGTCTTCCCGACATTCACCGACAGTCTCCACGCGGCGAGCCATTCGGGGAGGGCATCAAGCGCACGCTGCATCTTGACAATGGCGTGGGTTCTATTCAGCGACGTGGTGATGTACGCCACGTCATCGGCATACAGGGCAAGCGACGCCCCCCCTGCCGCCGGGATGTCGTCGGTGTAGCAGGCGTAGCAGACCGGGGACAGGCAACTCCCTTGCGGGACGCCGGCTGCGATCGGACGCTCGGTGGATTCGGCGTCTTCAACCACTACTCTGAAGCTTCTATTTTCGAGGAAACTGGAGATCATCTTAACACGATGAGTGCGAAACGAGGCTTAAAACACCTCGTCCGTGTCTCGACGTTATAGCGGTAAGAAAAAACTTAAACTTCTCGTTCGTGCGGGAGGCATAACTTCCATCTGGTTCAGTGTAGGAAAAAGATAACTATATATCTGAGATGTGCTATTAATTCCTAGTTCTATGGTATATCCACCTTAATACCGGGTTTCTTAGACCTCGTGCCGCACTGAACTAATAAAATTCTAACGCTGTGCGGAACGAGGTTGCAAACGCCTCGTACCTCCGCGCACCTCGTACCGCACCCTACGCTAGCTTCATGCGGTTAGTGTTGTGCAAGGCATTCGAAGCTTTTACAGAGAACGACTTGGATGTGGATACAGGTAATCTTCAAACATCCTAACTACTTGTTATATCGTTAATAGAAACGTGAATGTGACTTGTTGAGTAACTTTCTTCAAATAGGTTGTTAATCATGATAAATTATGGTATGTTTGTTTATTGAGTTAACTAGCGGACCCGGCAAACGGTGTTTTGCTCATCAAAATTTAATGCTTTTGCCCAATTGTACTCAACTCTTCAGTACTCTAACCAACTTTACCCAACTCTTCTCTATTCTAATCTAACCAACTTTACTCAAGTATACCCACCATTTCCTTACTCTTAAATTAATCTACTAAGCTCGACCCTACTTTTCAGAACCCACTGCAAACAAAGTAGGTACATCATCTCGAAAAGGGATCAAAGAAGAGGAGATGTGTAGGATGTTACGAAAAACTCCGCACCTAACAAGTCGTGAGGCAGACAAAAAAGTAAAGAAAATTTTCACAGAATGCACTGGTTGCAAAAAATATTATTGTTTGAACTGTTTCAATGAGAAACACACATAAATTTTAAAAATAAAATACCAATATATAAAATCGATATTTATTTTCCCATCACTAAATAATATGAAAAACTGCCATTTTTCAGTGCGGTACGAGGTACATCAGATCCCACGTTTTATTTTACCTATAGAATCTAAACTAACTTATGTAACCACGGGCGGCGGCAGATTTAGGTTCATCAATTCATTGTTAATAATAATCGCGACATAAACCGTACAATTTGTTTTATTTGGCGCCAAAAAAAGGATTTTTGTCTCCTACGGGCGGTGGGGTTTAATATGCCTCGTGCCGCCACAATGTCTGGTTTAGGACGAGGTTTAAAACGCCTCGTAACGCAGTAATGGAAAGTACAGAAAAATCTGTGCCGCAGGGAACGTGTTAACGGCACTCCGGGCGCCGACGGCTGCGAGATCTTGTAGAGAAAGCCGTCGTGCCAAACACGGTCGAACGCCTTTTCCATGTCGAGGAATACTGCACACACGCGTTCTCTCTTATTCAGAGCCGCGGTAACGGTGTGCAACACACTCGACAGTGTAGCCGTGCTGTTCAGCGGCATCAAAAAGTAGCCTTCCACTTCTGTTGGCAGCTAGGCTATTCCACCCCGGATGCTTGCAGTTCCAGTCGCCCGCGCCCACCACCGGTGTCGGCGAGTCCAGCAACTTGCGGACATCAGCCAACAGGATAGTGCCAGCGGGCGGGCGGTACACTGAACACAGCCGGAGCGGGGAGTTCTCGAGGAAGAGCTAAAGTAGCCTATTACATTTGCCTATGACTTAAGTAAATTACATGTAGTATTTGATAGCGTAATTCAGAACTTGCAAATGAATTTTGTTAACGCCATCTATTGGCAACTCCGAAAATAAATATCTAGTAACTAACAAAACATCGATCTTCCCATGGGAATGGGATGTTTTTCCGCGGTAAAAAGTAGCCTACGTCACTCTCCACCCTCCTAACTATCCCCACACACATAAACCTTACCATATAATAGCTTTGTTGCGACGTGAAAGCGTCACAAACAAACAAACAAACAAACACACTTTCACATTTATAATATTAGTAAGGATTCTGTAAATAAAATTAAGTTACTTTTCAACTGTTAAAGTGGTGATTAATAAATAAAATAAAACAAAAAAATATAATAGATATAAAATAAAATTTAGCAGCTAAACTGAGCTTTATATTTCACGAAAGTAGAACACAATTTCTCACCCCCACTTCAAAGTTAAACCAACATAAATGTATGAATTTTGTTTTTTATTATTGAACTAGAGAACCGCCCGCGCTTCGCTTCGGGACCCGTAGGTAACAGCCGCGTAGGTCTCGCTCCCGTAGGAATTTAGGCTAAAAAGTAGCCTACTACTCGCTCTCTTCACTCCATCCTATCTGAGGTGTGTGGAGCCCTCGGGACAGTTAGTTCCCCTTTGGGGGTGTCTCTCGCGGCCCGTTAAAACGGGCCGGTCCTTGGGTTGGGCCCTAAGGCCCTTGGTTGTCCATCTGTGGTTAACCAATAGGTCAAATCCGGTGAGTGGCGGCCTTTTTACAGGCCACAGAGTCTTAAACGGGATGGGGTTCATCTTCGCGCCGCCCAGGCGATCGAGGCCCTACCGGGTGAATCCCGCTGGTGGGAAGCCCAGCAGGAGCCGATCAGCGCCGGGCGACGACTGACGAAGCCCCAGTATCGGTCAGTGCTAGGCCCGTCCCGCGCAACCAGCAAGTCGCGTGGGAAGGCCCAGCGGTCCGGTGGACGGGCGTGGAGCGGCGCCAGGTCCTGCAGATGTGGGAACCGCGACGCGTCGACACGCCCGAACATGTTGCGTGCCAATCTCTCGATGAAGTCGTCCAGGCTCTCGACTCGAAGGTCCCTCTGGATGACGGCGTTCCTGACGTACCTCGGCGCACCAGTCAGCCGGCGGAGCGCAATCGCCTGAACCGCGCGCATCCTCTTGCACTGCGGTTCGCTGGCGAGCGCGTACCACGCCGGTGCCGCGTACGTGAGGCGGGATCTGATGTAGGTCTTGTAGACCCCGAGCTTCAGTCCGAGAGGGAGGCTCGAGGAGAGCACTGGTTTCTGCCATCGCGCTTCTAGAATTCACGACGGCTTTCGTAACCTGTGGCTTCATCGAAAGTCTTCCGTCGATTTTGCCCCCAGGTATTTGGCCTGTGGGGCCCATTGGATATCTTGTCCGTGAAGCTCCAGAGTAGGGTCCCGCCTGTTGAGGTATCCTCCTATGTTCACGGCCTGCGTCTTCCCGACATTCACCGACAGTCTCCACGCGGCGAGCCATTCGGGGAGGGCATCAAGCGCACGCTGCATCTTGACGATGGCGTGGGTTCTATTCAGCGACGTGGTGATGTACGCCACGTCATCGGCATACAGGGCAAGCTACGCCCCCCCTGCCGCCGGGATGTCGTCGGTGTAGCAGGCGAGGCAGACCGGGGACAGGCAACTCCCTTGCGGGACGCCGGCTGCCATCGGGCGCTCGGTGGATTCGGCGTCTTCAACCACTACTCTGAAGCTTCTCTTTTCGAGGAAACTGGAGATCACCTTAACGGCACTCCGGGGCGCCGACGACTGCGAGATCTTGTAGAGAAAGCCGTCGTGCCAAACACGGTCGAACGCCTTTTCCATGTCGAGGAATACTGCACACACGCGTTCTCTCTTATTCAGAGCCGCGGTAACGGTGTGAAACACCCTCGACAGTGTAGCCGTGCTGTTCAGCGGCATCAAAAAGTAGCCTTCCACTTCTGTTGGCAGCTAGGCTATTCCACCCCGCATGCTTGCAGTTCCAGTCGCCCGCGCCCACCACCGGTGTCGGCGAGTCCAGCAACTTGCGGACATCAGCCAACAGGATAGTGCCAGCGGGCGGGCGGTACACTGAATACAGCCGGAGCGGGGAGTTCTCGAGGCAGAGCTAAAGTAGCCTATTACATTTGCCTATGACTTAAGTAAATTACATGTAGTATTTGATAGCGTAATTCAGTACTTGCAAATGAATTTTATTAACGCCATCTATTAGGAACTCCGAAAATAAATATCTAGCAACTAACAAAACATCGATCTTCCCATGGGAATGGGATGTTTTTCCGCGGTAAAAAGTAGCCTACGTCACTCTCCACCCTCCTAACTATCCCCACACACATAAACCTTACCATATAATAGCTTTGTTGCGACGTGAAAGCGTCACAAACAAACAAACAAACAAACAAACAAACACACTTTCACATTTATAATATTAGTAAGGATTTATTTCTTTCCTCTCTCTTCTTGTGCTTCTATGGACACCACATAGACGACTGTGACGACTTACCATAATGTGATTCGCCTGCGGATTTTTGCCTATTGACGTAAGAACTGACAACAGAATTTCCTAATTCTTCAAAGTAGTTCCCTATATTGAAATTCTTATAAACATTGCGTATGATTGCACTTGGTGCTACTTAATCAAATATTATGCTCCCTTAATTTAACTACTCTTTTATGACATAATCCGAGTGACTTTCAAGTAGGCCACAAGTCAACCACAAGGCCAAAAAATTAAATATAGGTAAATGAATTTTATTTGCTGCCTGTACTTTTCATATCAGATGATCGCCCGCCGGCCGGTTGCAGACTCACTAAATGATATACTTTTGACAGGTACAAAGATACTTCAGTCGAGATAATATTGACAGCGGCGCGATCCGAAGCCACGGATTGAGTAAAAAAATACGGATAGCTACGATTAGATACTTTAAGACGAGGTTCCGTACCGCCAAGACATTTCTTCAAGACATTTGAGCGTGAGGTCCCTGGTTGGATTCGGGAATCTACTATGACCATGGCTCTACAATGAGCCTATGAACCTTTATGGTCTTGTAGCAAATGAGTCACATCCCAGCGGCTTATCCTGATCCTGTCAATAGTTGGATGGCTGATCCTATTGGCAACATTTCTCACGTGCTCCCGGGAAAAGCAATCGCTCCCAGTTGATATCATTCTAAGCCCTGTCAGACGCTTAATGCGACGAAAACATTTCTGACACTTGGGCTGGCAACTAACTTCTCTACCTCCACTGGAGCCAGCATGCTCAGTGTTAAGGAAGGACCTGAAACAGTGGGCCATTAATGAATTGAAATTGAAGCCAATTAAAGAAACGAAGAGACTTGCTGGTACTAAATGGGTTTCTTAGATTGTATATTCTAATAAGGAACCCAAAGGCTAAAGTATATAGCCAATGCGGTTATCAAATCTTCCATGTGTTGAACCTAAGGATTGGGTTTGGCAACCAATTATCTGGTTCCGATGGAATTGATTGTGAGGAGAATTAATTATTTAGACCCGTGAGACCGACTTTTGAATTTGAAATTGGAGATATGTACCGGGGAGAGTCCTACAGTACCGTCACCTTAAGCTTTATCAACAATAAAATTTACATAAATAAGGTGGCATGGACAATGAGTTCTGATTTATTTCAAATAACCATTGTGCTATTAATAAAAACAACAAAAAAGCAAACTTTATAATAAATAATCAGTTTTATTAACGAATTTCAAAGACCAGAAAAAATCAGACTCTAAAAAATTGGCCTCCAGTACCGGCCAGTAACTAGAATACAATTTAGACAAAACAGTAATCACAAATGTACTGATTGGATAGCTCCGATATGTTTGAACAAGCCTCATGAACCCAAATCTTACAGTTTCCACACTGTATCCAGTATTCTTCATGAGATTCAGCACATAAAGGGCAAACTGTCTCTTCTTTAATTGGTCTTTGGGCAGGAAGTAGATTTTCGTTGGCAGTTTTTTTTTGTTTGCTTACTGACATCTCTCCCTTCTATCAAATTCTTTCCTTTTACATTAACACCTTTTCCTGAAACCTTAGTTTTCTTTTCGCCATCTTTTTCTTCAAGAAAGTTTTTATCCCGCTTAAGTGTCTCTATATTTCTTTTATCTACATCTGCTATCTGTCATAATTTCACTTCTTTCAGCTTTACGTCTTTTTCAGTAGTTCTTCTTTTGGTAGCATCAGGAACCGGTGAGAGTTTGGTAAGCGCAACTATTTTTTTATTTTTTTTTCGGGTTGCGCACTCGCTTGACGTGCACTCATCTCGTTGTTTAATAACTTCTCTACTGCTTTATGCACAGTAGCTCAACCCCAGGTGCCCTTCTTTTGCTTCGTCTGACCATCTTTTGTATCATTTGGCATTTTTGTTAACCTGAAAGTATAGCAAACCATTTGAAACCGAACTAAAGTAATGGCCGGTACTGCAGGACAACTTAGTGGCCGGTACTGAAGGAAACGAAATAAAAAAACTGTTAGATTTCAGACAAAAACGACACAGAAAAAGTTGATTAAATGTTCACTTTTCATTAGTTATATAATCATACTGTACTTACCAAAACTCTTTTGTTTCAAGTCGTATTGTAAATTCCGAAAATCACCAACAAAACTTTAAGTATGTAGCATACGTACAGCGCACGCAACATAAAACTTAGCTCGGACAGTAAACAAGTCGCGATAGGTCGACACCGCGCGGGGCATATACTTGTCTGGACGTATCGCACTAATGGCGGTAAATCTTCTAGCACCATCTATTATACAGTTACAGAACTTACAACTGGCCGGTACTGGATGCTGGCCGGTACTGGGGTACTCTCCCCTATACTTAACTGTGTAATTTTAAATGAATTATGTGACTTTAGTAGATCAAAATACTGCCCCAAATCACATGCTAACAGACCAATGTCCTAAAAGCTACCTATATCCCAATGCTGGGTACAAATCCACTAACAACTTGAGGGATACAGGCCATAATCTACCTTACTGGCCAGAGGTCGATGGGTGGACTTAATACTTCTTTAAAAACATTATGGAGCAGTCGTAAATGTAGGTTTCCTCACAAATTTCCCTTTCATCGATGCAAGTAATAATAAAATTCTAATCCTATTATATTATCTTGCCGTAAAGCTTGTCTGGCTAGCTTTCAGAGCTAGCTTTTTGCTCTTGTTGAAGTCAGCTAAAAATTGTGAATATCTTCTGTCTTTTCTTTCTTGGCCACCAAACACCACGCCTTTGGTGTTTCAGATGTCCAATACTATAATATAATATGTCCATAGGCGACGGTACCTTATTTATAGAGTCAAGAAGATAAACGACCAGGTATCATCACCATTGCGCTGCCGCCCATGACGGCTGTGACCGACCTAGAACAAGACTCAATTAAGGACTAATTAGTTGACCTGTTTGTTTGAAATTAGTAATAATCCAATTAGTAATTAACTACGCTTTTGCGAATCTTCTGCTTATTTGTCAGTCATTTCCATTAAAAAGTCCTCTCTCATTCGTTTTTGATGCGGTATACGTTATCAAACATCTTTCTGATAGACATTTCGTAGAATAAACAACGTATGCGTCGTCTCGCTGGCGAGTTTTAAATTGAATAAGAAATAAATCTTGTCACTTTTTAAGGCTGTATTGATGGTCTCTTGTCGCTGTCACCGACTACTTTATGTCGCTCATGCCCACCCCATCATCCAGTAAAGCTTTATATTATGCGTAACTGAAACGACATAGATTGACGGGTTTTAAATCGTATATTTATGGCTTGTCCGACTGTGAGGCTGGGCAATTATGCGATTATTTACCATACGTGTTTCGTTGCAAAATCTCAAACCGATTCCTAAATGTAGGTAATATTGTATGGCATAAAATATGTTCTTGTTGAAATCTCGCCAACAAGTGCAATGAAATGAAATTGCCAGCAACTAAATACCCTGAAAATAAGACAATTTGAAATAATTAAATAGTATTGATAGGTTTAATCCTACTCACGCATTAGTATTC
This sequence comes from Hesperia comma, assembly GCA_905404135.1. Classification (NCBI taxonomy): domain Eukaryota; kingdom Metazoa; phylum Arthropoda; class Insecta; order Lepidoptera; family Hesperiidae; genus Hesperia; species Hesperia comma. The sequence goes on from FR990021.1 coordinate 17,453,413, forward strand.
CCTGTGACGCATTTGGCTTGGACAATTGGTGTTGTACCCATGACCCGAGAATAAACATTTATCTTTCACATAATCATCTTCTCAGTCCGGGAGTCAAACCCGTAACGCCTCGCTTCGCAGGAAACTAGGCTAGTGTGTCGACAAAACGAAATAGTGTAGTTATGATAATTTGGTGACTCCGCTCTTAAACAGCGCTGTACAATGCTGCCCTGGCATTTTCATTAATAATTATTACGAATTACAAATCTCCAGTAAAATGAAGCATAAAATAAAAACACATGTCAGTAATAAATCTCTGTATCTTCTTCAACGCATGAATAATACGAAAGAGATCACAAAATCGCGTTCTGTTTTCTGCTAAACCATAAATTATTATTATGGAGTATAATTTTAGACAATTTACAGACATGCAATGATGATAGCGTGCGCTGATCAAAGATCAAAGAGCAGGAAAGTGCTGAAAGTGCTAAACACTTGAAGAATCTCCAGTAAAGTAAAACATGCTAAGACGCAAATTGATACACACGACTCTGGTTCTTGAAACTGAAGTAAAAGAGGTGGAGATAGCGTGTACGAGCCAGAATGTAGGTTGAATGTATTTGGCAGATATGGTAGCAGTTGATACAGCCGATTCCACTTAAACCACTCAAGAGTGAAACCCGAAAAGTCATAAATCAGCTGATAACGATAGCTCATAGTTCGAGAGCTCATTTGGCGGAATTTAGTGGTCCGCTTAGCGCTTCATTTGACTGAAATAGTAACTAAATGTATTAGTGCAATACAAAGTAACATAATAAAAGATGCTGTCAGTGTCGTGACCTCATTTCACTCGTAACATCGAAATAATCAGGAGGGAGTGAGGGATTGCTAGCCAGAAAAGAAGTGACAGAATATTGATTTTTTATCATCTTTGTATCTTAATTTTTCCTATGCTGAGGGAGCGTCCACAAATAAAGCGAGGGGGAGAGGCTTAAGATTAATCTGATCTAATATATCACTTAGAAAAAGAAGGGCAATAATAAGCAAAACGCTAGACAGACACATTGATGAGGTAAAGACGTCTGATGGTAAGGGATCTCTGCAGTCTTAGACATTAAAATCACCTGAGACGTTACCAATACCTTTCAGAGCTGGTCGGTAGAAGCTATCTTATAAACATACAGATAAAAGGATAACAGTAATTGTTGGGTAAAACAGCCACATCGCATATAAATCAACATCCGCAACATAACGGCGGTCATGTCCGAGAAAATCGCGTTCAATTCGGTTAAACTGTTTTTAAAATTCGCAAAAATAATCGTACGAATGAACAGGAAAAACCATAATAATTTTTCGGTTTTTTTTTCGTATTAAATTACACCAGCCAATATTATCCACACCAGTGGCAATTTAGTTACTACGATAATTATAGTGTGAGTATAAAAGTATGCAAAATCATTTATCTAGGAATATAAGTTCCAAGACGGGTAGTATGAAACGATATATTGTATTATTTACGGGCAGCATCTATCATGGCCGCGCTAAATTAACATTTCAACAAGCAAAGCGCTCGGGGAGCTAATGTAGCACCTGTCAAAAGACTAGCTATAGGGTGCGCATGTTGACTTCACGATACAGGACTTTAATGTTACTCGCGAATGGGACATGGTATATAAAATCTTGAATGCGTTGATATTTTAAATACCAAAAAAAAATCATGCAAAAAAGCAACAAAGCATCTGTGTAACAAGCTAATTGACTCTATGAACAATAATACAGTCTTAATATTACATGAGCAGGTACATAATTATTATAATCATGAGGTACAAGGAGAAAATTTCATAAACCATCATAATAGTAATGTGGGTATGACTCATAATTCATTAAACTCCAACGACATGCATGCATGTCAAGAATGCATAGTATCTATTATATACCTGGAATCGAAAGGGATAAAATCAAAAAGTCATGTAATATTTAATATGAGCAATGTTATAAATAGAATTATTAAAAAGAAAACCATTAAACATTTACTAAACTAAGAATCAAGTTTGAGTCCTCTCATTCACATTAAGTAAGTTAAAAAATGAATCTGGTTCTGGAAATGGCCTGTTGTCTCATGTTATCGTGGTCGCTCTACAGCTCCAACTTTTTGTCGGTTGTCTGCCACCGCCACCTCGCAGACAGAGTTGATCTATTCTCCTTTGGGCTCACATTTTTATCTTACAAAGTGCTCGGATAGACACCGGGGAACTTTGCGGAAAATTCATCTTCCACGACACATCCAAAAGACCTAAGCCACACCTTTATTCAAAGTATTTTAAACTCTACCTACAAAGCTTAAAGTTGAAACTCCAATAAACGAGGTTCATGCTTATGTGTTTACTAGGGAGCAAGAACGAAATACTCGGGTATAAATATATGAAGGTACATTAATCTAAGCAGACGTACATTCTTCGTGAGGGCAGAGTTGAAATGGCGTGAAAATATGACTCGTTATTTATGTCCCCTGTCACGGGCGGAATGACGTGACGTCCTTTTTAAAGGAGTTTGTTGGGAAGGCGCTTTTGTGAAATGTTTGGCACAGTGACGATGTTTTGATTATTGTGAGATGATAAGTGGGTTACCAAGCTGGCCCATTCATTCAGTTGAGGACCGGAGCCTTACGATTTGCCACCTGTAGGACACGTGACAGGTTTTTCCGATTATAAACATGTGGTGTCAAGTAGTATATTGGAAGGTGTGGACTTGGCAATTTAAAAAAAAAAATACGTTACTCTCCTGAACAGGTGGGCCGGTTTCCCTATCTCACAGACATTACTTACTTTCAAAAATGATTTGATCCAAATTTATTTATTACTTGTTTTGGGAAAGGAAACCATCTCGAAGAAACTGTTCTCAAAGGAGTGTGAGGTCTCCTCACTCTGCTCATGGGCGTAGTGTTCTATAACCTGTACTCCTCACATTGTGACAGGAGACCTGTGTCTAGTAGTTGAACAATTATGAGTTACGCTGATGAATAAATAACAGGTTTTTAAGTAAATACCTCAAAAAGGAAGAAATCGTGAGCTGGGCTTAATCCTACTATCCTACTAATCCTACTAATATTATAAATGCGAAAGTTTGTAAGGATGTATGTGAGTGAGTGAGTGTGGGTTTGTTGCTCTTTCACGCAAAAACTACTGAACGGATTTTCATGAAACTTTGCAGTTATATAGCTTAGACATCGGAATAACATAATTTGTTAAAATTTATAGAGATTTTTGAAGGGACTGGTTTCCCGAAGCCAAGCGAGGGCGGATTTACTAGTTAATTAATAAATCATACAATCCATTCGTGAAACATTACCAAGCAGTCGACCTTTGTTAGGTACCTACCTCATTAAATACTCTGGTCTTCAAGCATGCTATTAGGATGTATTTCAGACAGTCCCAAAGGTCAGTTAATAAATTAATTAAATACATGAATTAAATTCGCTTTTAGTACTGATTTTGTTCTTTTTGGAACTTTTTATCAAAAAAATATACAAAATATAAATTTTATTTATAAAACATTGTCACAGTAGGTATTTCTACAAAGACTAAAATAAATGTAAAATGCTTTGTGTTATGTTTTAGTTCAAAACTTTAATAAACATAAAAAGGCAAGAAAATATCCTGCCTAATTATACGTATTTTATGTACCTCGAACGGATGCAATAACCAGAAGTTAGTCTTTCAAGATCCCTTAACCAAATACCCCGAAACGTAAAGATATTATCTGGCTACATCAAGGAACATAATCCTTCGTTTGACTTGTCATATGAGCGACGAGTAGCGATAAGTGATCATAAATTTTGTCTCTGAATTCATAGCAAAGAGATTTTCGATAAGACTTTATATGACACACTACCTGTTGACCGCGATTTCGTTCGTACATAGGAGTTTTTCGTTTTTCCTGCGTGAATCCCGATACCGAGGAACTCTGGAGATAAAAAGTAGCCTATATGATGCACCACATCGGTCCACCATCGATCGATCGTCAATCGACAGCATCGATCGATGGTGAAATGAATTAGTCAACGTCCATCGATAGTATCTACTAGACCAATTTTGTTCCCGCTTTAAAAATCAAATAATGTTCTTAGATCGCTTTTGAAAAACTTTTGAAAACACTAACGACTGACATGAAACGTACTAAATAGTTGCGGCAAAATAAACAGCAAGTTAAATATATTATATAGTTTATAGCTTACTAGACAACAGCAAAGTAACACTAGCAGAGGGTCAAAAGCGCTTTTTCAGCGCACCGCTAGATCAACACCGCTGGAAACTTATGACGTCGTTACACTCACACCGCTAAGCTGAAGCACTTTTTCGCTGAATTTATTTGACAATTATTAAGGTGTCCGCATTAGAGCCGCATTAGGGCACCGTTGTAGAGGAAATTCATGTTTTTCTTGGGTTGTTTTCCCCCGTAACTCAGCATAAAGACCGACACGTGCGAACTATTAGCTTCTCGGCTGAGGATTAGAAAATAATTCAGCTCCAAATGTTATTATGGGAGCGCGGTGGATTTATTTTATTGCTCCCCAAGATATATGTTAGTCTTTCGGCTTTATCTGCGCTTCCCGTTTGTTTATTGAGAGCGAGATATACGTGTGTAGCGAATTTTATAGTCTCCGGAGACTGTTACCGACTCGCCGTTTTCGTGTAAATCTTCTTTATGTGCGCGCTGCGCTGTAATTATTGCGTTATTCGCCTGAGCTACTCCGTCCTAGACTTTATTGAATGTACCTATAAAATATTATTGATCGCAGCAATAAAAGATGCTTTACGACGCTCGGCCCATTTTTTATTTGAGCTTTTATAACTGTTGTGCCGTTAAGCGCGCTATTTCTGTATCTGTCGGTTCCAATTCCAGCGTTTTATGCGATGTTTTCATCGATTGCAATAACATTATTGCAGATACTTTTGTTTTCGTGAGCTCGGAAATTTTATAGCTGTTGGGGGTACTTAATTTTGTTGCGTGTGGTTGTCTGTTTTCATTGAATTTAAATTTACTTTTTGTAGATTTTTACACTTTTTTTATTGTAGTTGAAGTTTAAAATTCAATGCTGTGCGTGATTTTAACGCTTCAATGCGTGAATTTAAACGCTTAATAGCATTATGGTTTATCGATGGTTTGCATTTTTTCACACTGTGAATGTTATATTACGCTTATTAGAGTAAGAAAAAATATTTTAAGCTGCTATCTTTTTCAGCTCTGAAAAAAAACGCACCTCTGGGATACATTTGTGTAAAAGAAATTATATAAAAATCCAGTTACATTCTCTACTCCACAGTTTTAATTTGGCAATATTTACAATCATTCTTCTTTACTATTGTAACTTATTTCCATGATTAATATTGCTTGATTCATTTAACTATTATAACCGCTAGTGCCTCATCTACCCCAGACAAATAAAATAAAATGTTAGCTTAGTTCTATTACTTATTCTATTTCTTGCAACCTAATATAATACATATATTGTGAATGCTATTATTATTTCCATAAAACCTTATTGTCTTAAAGAAGCAAAAGCTACGAGGATGCACATTATATAAAATTTTATTCCTTTTTATTAAATGAAAATATAAAGATCCATGTAATACATTACTTATTGTCATTGCACGATTCGTAGCGGTACATCAAAGATGTAAATGTTTTACAAACTTATGAATTAAAGTCACTAAAAAATTCAATGCAAACGGGTACCCACGATTCTGTATTATTTTACGATATTTTAACCCACAAGACATGACACAGCTACGTCGTATCGTAAAATCGTGAGTACCCTTAGCATTAACGAGAAGTACAAATTAATGTATTACGCGTCGCGATTCACGCAATTTATTACCACAATCTACACACTGCGTTAAAATCGTAACTCGACAGCGATACGATACGATCGCGTTGCAACAAATAAGCGAAGTTGCAGCGATACGTCGAAGCGATAACGCTAAGCGCTCAACGCAAATATTTCGCGTCGACGTCTTCCTTGCGTTAGTTAGCTTTGCGTTTGGATGGCGCGGCGGCGTGAGTTGGGAGATTCGGGCGAGTGGCACAATCGGGATTTAAAACTGTTTTGCTACTCGATAGTGAAAACTAACAATGCATTAATGCTTTTCAAATAGTATTTCAACAAATCTAGAGTATCGTGTTAAATCTAGACTATCGTGTGTGTGTTTATATACGGTAGGCAAAATTTAGAACGAGGGTTTTTCTGTCTGCACAACATATGCTTATCATCTAAGTATTTGTTAGAATTAAGGTTATAACATGTGCAAATTAACTTAAAATACAAGTTGTTAGCTCAATTTCGACTCAAGAATTATTGGTTGGAACTGGAATGTTTTTCAGGAACTAAAATGTCCAATCATGGGTCGAAGAGTCGAACTACCCTTAGTTCATTTTGGCATCTTGAACTGGGTTTAAAACAGAAATGACACGTTCAGATCCTTCAGGCCCAGAAAGTTGAATTCTTATTAAGTTGGAATCTCTGAATCAGATTGGCTTCTAATACATTGCGATGTTTCACTTAAAACTACCCATCAACCCGTAACATCAACCACGTAAACTCCCTCTCCGCTTGTCACCTAACCCACAGACCAACTTGAACTAGGTTGCCTAGAATTTACGTGCCACGATATTTGACTATCGCGCTTGCTTACCTAACACGTACTGCTGTTTGCTAAATACAAGCAGCTGTAGCGTAAACAACCTTTTTATAAAATAAACTTGTCTTGAACACGATACTTGAGAACCTAGATTGAGATACGAATTGATTTTAGATAGGAACAAGTGCGATCTTAATAATGCGTGCTTTAAAGGTTTTAAGCTTTAGGATTTGATGGCTTCTGGTCGTGAGATCTATGACAATAGTTAATATCTGCTAGATAATTCGCCTATTCATTCCTTTATAAATTACGAATACTCAGGTATTGACTATTACTTCTAACTTACTATCACTAACAATCCCTGTTCTCAAACTTATTAAGAAACTAACCAACTAATATTTTAACACAATTTGCTAACTAAGCTAACTATCCCAGTCCTTAAATTGAGTCTTATTTAGAAGTCGGTCATAGTCATGGGCGGCAGCAGAAGGGTTGTGCTTCATGCTCGTTTGATACCTTCTATAAACAATTTCTTATTTGTATGGAGCCGAAAGTATCACGTGGATAAACCTTAACTTTTACTTTAGTTATTTTCAACTTAATTCTAGGTTGGTACTATGAGGTATGTATTACCTATAATTATGCCAAGAGGTGAGTCATTGTTTGAGAGAGAACAAGAACGAGAACTGTAGGTGCCTAAGGGTGCGTACAGATTATGTAACATGTTATATAACTTCTGTTTTGTAACACGTCCACAGTATCTAACATTGTTGTCTAACATTGAAACATATAACAAGACACAATGTGTTTTTTAATGACATATCGTCCACATTTATAAAACACTAGAGAACCGCCCGCGCTTCGCTTCGGGACTCGTAGGTAACAGCCGCGTAGGTCTCGCTCCCGTAGGAATTTAGGCTAAAAAGTAGCCTACTACTCGCTCTCTTCACTCCACCCTGTCTGAGGTGTGTGGAGCCCTCGGGACAGTTAGTTCCCCTTTGGGGGTGTCTCTCGCGGCCCGTTAAAACGGGCCGGTCCTTGGGTTGGGCCCTAAGGCCCTTGGTTGTCCATCTGTGGTTAACAAATAGGTCAAGTCCGGTGAGTGGTGGCCTTTTTACAGGCCACAGAGTCTTAAACGGGATGGGGTTCATCTTCGCGCCGCCCAGGCGATCGAGGCCCTACCGGGTGAATCCCGCTGGTGGGAAGCCCATCAGGAGCCGATCAGCGCCGGGCGACGACTTACGAAGCCCCAGTATCAGTCAGTGCTAGCCCCGTCCCGCGCAACCAGCAAGTCGCGCGGGAAGGCCCAGCGGTCCGGTGGACGGGTGTGGAGCGGCACCAGGTCCTGCAGATGCGGGAACCGCGACGCGTCGACACGCCCGAACCGACCGCCCCGAGCTTCAGTCCGAGAGGGAGACTCGAGGAGAGCACTGGTTTCTGCCATCGCGCTTCTGGAATTCGCGACGGCTTTCGTAACCTGTGGCTTCATCGAAAGTCTTCCGTCGATTTTGCCCCCAGGTATTTGGCCTGTGGGGCCCATTGGATATCTTGTCCGTGAAGCTCCAGAGTAGGGTCCCGCCTGTTGAGGTATCCTCCTATGTTCACGGCCTGCGTCTTCCCGACATTCACCGACAGTCTCCACGCGGCGAGCCATTCGGGGAGGGCATCAAGCGCACGCTGCATCGTGACGATGGCGTGGGTTCTATTCAGCGACGTGGTGATGTACGCCACGTCATCGGCATATAGGGCAAGCGACGCCCCCCTGCCGCCGGGATGTCGTCGGTGTATCAGGCGTAGCAGACCGGGGACAGGCAACTCCCTTGCGAGACGCCGGCTGCGATCGGACGCTCGGTGGATTCGGCGTCTTCAACCACTACTCTGAAGTTTCTATTTTCGAGGAAACTGGAGATCACTTTAACGGCACTCCGGGGCGCCGACGACTGCGAGATCTTGTAGAGAAAGCCGTCGTGCCAAACACGGTCGAACGCCTTTTCCATGTCGAGGAATACTGCACACACGCGTTCTCTCTTATTCAGAGCCGCGGTAACGGTGTGCAACACCCTCGACAGTGTAGCCGTGCTGTTCAGCGGCATCAAAAAGTAGCCTTCCACTTCTGTTGGCAGCTAGGCTATTCCACCCCGGATGCTTGCAGTTCCAGTCGCCCGCGCCCACCACCGGTGTCGGCGAGTCCAGCAACTTGCGGACATCAGCCAACAGGATAGTGCCAGCGGGCGGGCGGTACACTGAATACAGCCGGAGCGGGGAGTTCTCGAGGCAGAGCTAAAGTAGCCTATTACATTTGACTTAAGTAAATTACATGTAGTATTTGATAGCGTAATTCAGAACTTGCAAATGAATTTTATTAACGCCATCTATTAACAACTCCGAAAATAAATATCTAGCAACTAACAAAACATCGATCTTCCCATGGGAATGGGATGTTTTTCCGCGGTAAAAAGTAGCCTACGTCACTCTCCACCCTCCTAACTATCCCCACACACATAAACCTTACCATATAATAGCTTTGTTGCGACGTGAAAGCGTCACAAACAAACAAACAAACAAACAAACACACTTTCACATTTATAATATTAGTAAGGATGTTATATAACTGTGTTTTATAACATGTTTTGTTATATAGTCTGTACGCACCATAATAGCTGGCCAGTGACGTTGTAGGTACCTAATTCGTCTTATGTGGAAAGTTTCAGGAAGAGAGTTAATAAGCTTGTGTGACTTAGTACTTACGTTTGACGACATCACCACTTGCCATTGGATGGGATTGTTATCAAGTATTAACCTGTTTAAAGTAAAAAAATGTCAAGTTAAAACCACTGAAAAGAAAATTATTGCAAAAAAGTTTAGCATCTTTTATTGAAACTTCCATTCCAAAGCTGCATTTTATTACACGTTATCTTTACGATAAGGTGATCGGAAGTCCCATTACACCAGACTTCAGTACCCAATTTAGCGATAACATTCTAGTTGGAAATAACAATCGGAGTACAAAAACAACACAGCCAACGGAATGAGTATCAAGCACCAATATATCGAAGACAAGTGAAACAACTTAATAGACCCCCGATCGTTCGAGTCACCTCCTCGCGTTATCTCTATCGATAATGACGGAATCGCGCCAACACTACCGCCTAACTACATTACTTCACTACCTCTCCACTTACAAAACTACATTGGATATGCGACTCTTTTCCTCGCAGCCAAAGTTCAAAATCCTTCGACTGACCTTCCATCAACAATGTTCCTTGCGACACGGTCGTATTCAGAGCAAATACGCTTGCAAATGGAACCCTGTGAGTCTAAACGCAGCGAAATCTGTTTCATATTCAACCGGTGTTGCTATCATGGCCGTACCGAATCAGATAATCGGATATGTACCCGCATCGAGATAAAATTGAAATCGTTAGAATTGAATAAAGTATCGATTGTCGGGCCGCGATATTCCTTAGCGGGGTTTTTAAATTAACTCTTGGCGATTCAGCGATTCCGCGATCGTATCGACAGTACTTAGAATAAATGTGATGGTGGTATTGAAAGTCTTCGCAGTTGTCGTGGACGTGATGGGTGTAATCTATCCAGAGACACCTGACAGCCACTGGATTGTCTCCTATTTGCGGAGATTTAGATGAGGGACGGATGGACGTTCATTGTTCTCGGAGAGATTGCTTGATTTTGTATTTGGTGTCATTAAATGTAATGTTTTATTCCAACCCTATGCATTAGTTATAACCATAATGCCATTGGTGTCCGGAGACAAGATCCGATAGAATTATCCCAAATAAGCGTAAATCGAATATAACAGTAGGTCCTTACCAAGCTCTCAAATTGATTCCATATAAAATTTCATCGGGATCGGTTTAGCGGATTAAGCGCGATTATGTCATGAAAAATGATGATGTTAATGAAACGTGTACTTTTGATAAATACAATTATTTATAAGCAAATCACAGACATCTTCGTATAACACTATCTGCCTTGTACCTAATTATTCTGCCTTATGTGAACTAGCAACCTTGTTCTACACATTATCACATTCTTAATAACACCCTTGACAAACTCGAGCGACATCTGACGAGTAGTTTTTTAATTATCCATGATAATGCGCATTTAATAGCTACTACGTCGATTCTAAATTCATTACTTATCCATGTTGAACTTTTTTTGTTAAAAAATTAAAGCTATAGATAAGTATTAATTCAAATTGATGTTAAATGCAGATAACAACACAACAGCGATTATCCAACAGTACGAAACACGTTACAAATACGAGCTCAGTGCACCTCAGTTCTCCGCGCTCTGCCAAACTATCAGCGCATCTTAAGGCTAATTCGTTGTAGGGTTTAGTCAACTTGAGATTTACTTTACACTGCTCGGATTTGCATGGATTTAGATCGCAAAACTTGTGCTGCTTTCAATGTTAATCTATATCTTCTTCTATACTTATAATAAATCTGTAGAGAGGTCAATTCTGTACATTAATAGTACATTCCAAAATAACTATCAGGGGGTGATTAGGGATCGATACTGATGCCAAAAATGCAATCAGTAAAATTTTTGTCTGTCTGTCTGTCTGTCTATCTGTCTGTCTGTCTGTCTGTCTGTCCGATGTATAACCGTTATAGAAACAAAAACTACTCGACGGATTTTAACGAAACTTGGTACAATTATTTTTCATACTCCCGCGCTGGTTATAGTATACTTTTCATCACGCTACAATCAATAGGAGCAGAGCAGTGAAGGGAAATGTTGGGGAAACGGGAGAAGTTACTCCATTTTTTAAGCTTCCGTCGCGTGTGCAACCTTAATGGTTAAAGCTACACAGAAATCATGTATGACGAAAATGTTCTCCTTAAAATTATATAAAAAATATTCCACGACAGCATAATATGTCTATCTTTTATAGTTGACTCACAATAACACGTGTAACTCCCGATAGCTTAGCAGTTCGAAGCTTTCTGATTAAGTATACCTAGTATATTTTAACTACTCTTACGTTTATGACACTTAAGTGGGTGAAATAAAGGGGTGAAGTTTAAACGAAATTCACGCGGGCGAAGCCGCTGGCAAAAGCTAGTGTACCTATAGATAAAGGTAAACGCTTACGATTAGTCTAGGATTTTTAATGGAAATAAGGTAGCTAACAAACGGGCTAGCACCATATTCCGCTGCCGCCCATGACAACAGAACAAGACTCAAATAGAAACAGAGATGGTAAGTCCAGTTAGCATCTAAGTGTTAAAATAATGAGAATGAATACGAGTACATGACGAGAGATGGTTTTTATGTCAATAGTCGAGAAACGAGCGGACGAGATACTTAATGGCTACAACCCATTAGTGGCCCATTACTGAGCACGGGTGTCTCCTCATTATTGAGGAGGCCCAGAGCATACTCAACCACTCTGCTCCACTGCGGATTGGTGGAGGGTTTAGTGGCCAACCTAGTGTCAGAATTTTTCAGGCCGCCCGAAGGCCTCTGACATGGCTTAACGACTGTCATCTATCGATAATAACCGGGACCGACGACTTTACGTGCTCTCCGAAGTACGGAACACCTCAAGAAATTTCTCCCACTAGCGGACACCCATCCAACTACCGACCGCGCCCGCAGTTGCTTAACTTTGTCGATCACTTAGAATCGACGCAAGCCGCCGGCTATGAGCGCTTCGATGATACTTAATAGTAAGTGGTAATAGTCGCCCATGGACATCTGTAACAAGTCAGTCACGGATGGATTTTGAACCATTAAAGAAGAAAGAGGAAACAAATTAAAGTGCAGGTGGAAAATATATAAATCACCGGCACCAAGGTTTCAAGTGTTTGTAGGTGGCATGGACATCACAACAAACGGGCATCACCGGAGAACAAATTTTTCTATTAGGTACTATGCTTTCCCAGAAATCGATTCTGAAAATCTTCGCCTCGCAAACTATGGTACAAAGGGTACCTCTCAGTTATCAGTAGATAAGTACCTACATCAATAAGTAGATCTTAATTCTAAGTCTAGATTTTTTTAATAATTTAAAAATTTAAAAATACCATATATAATCTTTTTGCTTTTGACTGTAAAATATCAATTTAATTCAAACAAGTTGTTGCTATCCAACAATATAAAAACTCAAAACTAGTCACGAAATAAACAATTTAGCCAGCAGCACACGCTAGAGTTTTACTGACGTGATTGGCTGTACAGCCAGCTTGACTTACGTAGCAGACATACATGCACTATTATGTGACATACACCCTCAACCTGTCCATTTCAACTATCCAAGTAAATCTGTCAGTTACAAGCTACAAGCTCGTTTTACATAAACCCGTTAGCATCGATTCCATTCTCATCACCGATATAATGGTAACCCAGTTTTTCTATCCACAATTTGCGTATTGTAGCAGCCCTAATCCGGTTTAAGCCAGATACACGGCCGTTTGGAGCGGACGCGCCGCTAAACGGACGCCCCAATAACATTTGCATGGAAATGGGGCTCCGACGAGTAGGTACTTTTATAGTTAAACTATTCAAGAACTTTCATGAGGTTTTATGGTACTCTTACAGTATTGTATGTGTGTGAAGACACGAGAATATCATGTTTTAACTTAATAGAATTATTTTATCACGTATTTTGTAAAAAACCGGCCAAGTGCGAGTTGGACTCGCGCACGAAGGGTTCTGTACCATTATGTATAAAATCGCCACAAAAATCTGGTCTGTATGGTCGCTTTCCCAAAGGCCACTGTGACCATTGTTTTATTGTAGCCACATTTAAGCTACAACGCCATCTCTTGGACCGAAAGGTAACTAAACTATCGCTGAGGCGTCGAAAGTATGAGAGCCTTCTTAAATATTTATTTTATTCTGTTTTTTAGTATTTGTTGTTGTAGCGGCAACAGAAATACATCATCTGTGAAAATTTTAACTGTGTAACTTTTACGGTTCATGAGATACAGCCTGGTGACAGACGGACAGACGGACAGCGAAGTCTCAGTAATAGGGTCCCGTTTTACCCTTTGGGTACAGAACCCTAAAAAGCACGGCGATGTTTAATCCTTGTACGGTTTCGGAACATTTCTTCAATTCGGACAGGAAAAAATAGTGAAAGAAACTCCACTACATATTTATTACAAAATTTTGCCTTTGCAGTATACAAATAGGGGCCTAGTGATTTTAAATTTTAATTAGATTTCATGCTGTCTGGGCTCAAAGCACATGTATACTCATAAAAATATTTTTAAATCTCAAGGCCGTTTGCAACTAGTTGGACCGTCTAACCATAATACCAGAACAATCAGAAGGCTCAATCTACGATTCCAGGAAACTAAAGTCCAATTCACAATCCCCGGCAAATCTCCAGGCTAATGCCGTCGCTAGTAATTCAGGCCCGTGATTCTCACAGGCCGGGATGGCCTCGCAAATTGTCGACCGCAATATCCTAGATTCATTTCACGAAGTCCCACTGCGTGATCTCTATGGCAAATATAATAAGCTCGAAAATTGTATAGCATCGTGAGCATTATTTTGGGTGCGTAAAAGTAACAGGCTTGAACGTTCTTTTTGAGCCGAGTCAGGTATTTGGGCAGGTGTTGAAGTATCAAAACCTTCTAATTTTATTTTGAAATTGAAGCATCAGCGCTTGAGTTAAAAATTAAAACGTGAAACGGAAAAGTGCGAATTGCCTATGCTTATTTATCAGCAACTTTAAATTCTTTAAAGTCGAAAAAGTACAACATTTATCATTATCATATAAAAACCGTGAGAAGGTAGTAGCAAACAGACAGGCAGTAACTGCGCTCTATATGAATATTTTAACATCCAGGAGCCGAAAGCAATATGCCTATCAAGTAATTACCTGCCTTGGTTGAGAACCGAACCCGGGAACTCCTTGCTCGACAGCACACTTCCACAACATGGCTCTAACAAAGTGGTTTTTAACAATAGCAACTATAACATGACCCTCTGTTGGCAAATGATGCCGCAAATGCCCATATACCAAAGACATTTGTACTCCAAAGGTTACTACGGTCGCTATAGGTATCTAAATTCTAACCTCTAAACACAAACCGCGCAAGCTCAAAATATAACCACTATCAAATCCACGAAAGAGACATAAATTATACGGCGAGGGTGCAACAATATACGACCGGCTCTATCCCACAATGATAGGGATCAGAATTGCTAGAAAATTTACTCCCCAGATGACCACAAGATTTACAGCCTTAATAGCTGGTGGTGTGGTAGTGGTCAGTAGTGGTAATTTATCAGACGGGATTGCCGACAACTAAATTAAAGGCTTTCGGGTGTAATAAAGGCATTTGACTGGCATTAGAGGGGTTTTACGATCTGCACCGACTTTGTAATGGTCGGCTTGATGAATATGGCTAAGGTATAGTTATTAAAATAATGGGCTCTGGAGGTCTTCGGCTAGGTGGGTAAACGCCTTATTTGAATAAATGATTGAAGATTTTGATCATAATATGACGCATTATGGATGGACGTCTGCGTTTCGTGTTAAATGATTCAGAAACTTAGTATAAAATTGAAACGAAGAAAAATAAATGAACCGTTAATATTACGTTGTAGAATTAAAGACGCTCAGTTTTTGCAAAGAATTCTTATTTTCTATAAGCTAATGTATTTTAATTCTCTTGCGATTTGTAGATAAATAAATTTAATAAATGAAGGGCTCACAGCCTGGTTATTTTTATCAATCCTAAGCGATTGATCAAGTTAAATAACTAAACGGCTTGGTCAGAAGGTATTTGGATGGGTAATAGTAGTGAAAATTGCTAAAGACATCAGTCCAGGTTGTTAGCATTAGTTAACCATCGTCAAGCCATGTCGGAGGCCTTCAGGCGGCATAAAAACCGCGGATTCTAGGATTGATTACTTACAGCCCAGTGGACTATACTCTGGGTCTCCTCAGTTATGAGAAAAGGGCACATCCTCTGTATTGTGTCATTAACTAGAAGTAGTAAGAAATCCAATGCGAGAAATAAATTAAGCATATATATGTATATTCTATCCATAAGCACCAAGATTGAGTTGCTTTTTTAGACTTAAATTAGGTACTACCTCTAAGCAAATGTTCCCCGTGGTGCAAACATCACACTATATAAGGGCCTTTCTGTTTAACGAGTACCATTATCTGGGACCGATTTTTACCATACATCATCAGGTATTGCTTTGTATAAAATGCATAATATCATGTATTTCAGCTTGATAGCTGAAGACTGGCTGACTATAAATATAACTTAAGTCAGTTGCTAAACAAGTTGTGGTGTATTGGCTAGGAGCTGGAGAGGCACACTTTCCTCGTCCTTCCTTCTCAGCCAGCAGCGTGCAGCGTATTGATAATGTCTTCGGTGTTGCTGATGTTCATCTCGTCTCTTCTGTTCGTTTTTCGGGTATATCTATTTATACATATAATACTAATCCGTAGACAAGAGGTAGTAGTTCAATGACAGGCCAAATACATACTTACTCTCATTTTAAATTCAAAATCATTGATTCGTGGAGTTATTTTTTTCTACATCTACATCATTTTAAGCCAGTAATATATCGAAGAGTAGAAGCAGCGAAAGACACTCCTCAGCACTACGTACAAGTAACGAAGTAAAGAAAATAAATCAGTAAAATAAAAGCTTATTAAAGGCGTTTGTCGTGGGTAATTTACAACACAATACGCAATAATCTTATCAAATATCTCATCCCTTTATATTATTTTCCATCCCTCTGTATAGTTTATCTTCCCCAAATCCTAATTATCAACCCCTAAAAGCTGTTTACTGGGAGCAGTGTACCAGGTACGTATAAACTCTGCGGGTCATTTACAACACAGAGACAACGTTCTATTAACCCCAGCCGTTTAATTCAATTAACGCTTGGTGTCATCTCTTTCTCGCTAAAGGCTTGGGGTACAGCTTTCCTTGTCTCCTGCCTCCTTACTATCTTAATATGTCGGGCATTGTTTAGCCGTGAACGGAATGAGCTTGTCGGTTTGCGGTTTTAGCATCTGTCGTGGTTTCCCAATTGGGAAGTTCTGTGTTCTGATTTCAATTTATTCCTGATATATATTACGTTTATTTGCTTGGAATATATTACGTTTATTTGCTTGATTGGTTTATTTGCTTGCCTGATATAAGTATATTACGTTTATTTGCTTGGAACTTTTCCTCGTGTTGTGAAATATTGGCTACAAGATAACTTTTCATGCAGTTTATGATGTCTAGTGTTTTGGCACTCGGCACTGATATAATCTGTACCGTATATGTATGCTACTTAATAAAACTGTAACTCATCAATGCCTCTACATGGAACATATTTTGCGCTTAAAAAAGCAGTCTATTCCGTTCCAAAGATTTTTGATTTCAGAAATCGTTTAACCAGTATAAATACTGTTTCTTTCCGATGTAACTGAACTTCATTGTCTAGTTTAACTGAGGTTTATGCATAAAATGAATATTTATTTTTTATGTATTTACAACAAATATGAATTAGGAGAAGAGTAGTATGAAGACTAGAAGCTCTATTTCTTTCTTAGTATCTATTTCTTTTCTTCTAACTGATATACCTAGGTACCTACACAAAAAATACATTCCATTATATGGTAATGAATACAAAATTAGGCCTTGAATGTATAATATTAAAAATCATTGAACAATGACTACAAAAAAACTCAAAGTAACCGACCTCCTTGTATGTTGCGCCATTGTCATAAAAACTGTAGACAGAGATGAGTATTAGTATAGACCCTTAGACAAAGATGCAGAAGAGTACGAGGATGGCATCTATCTCATTCACGTCATGAAAAGGAGCAACTCGCGCCAGTGCCATGAAAAAGAGACAGACTACTTCTGTCTTGCTTTGCGTGCCGGTTTTTTTTTCAAGGAATCACAGTAGCTATGCTAAACAAACGCAGGCTGTCCGTCAAAATTATTCTTGTGCCACATACTTTATACTAACTCATGTTTATCATATCATAATTATCTCATGTTGTTCACGCTTACCCTTGCTCTAGTCTATAATACCTCTATGATAAATCCAAGTCAGTGTTGCCAGAGATTACCTTGCTGTTTAATACGCAAGCTATTCCGCCCCCGGTTCTACCGGTGTTACCAGACACAAATAACAAGGTACAAAATATTCTGATAGACGTCACCCTTCGAAATGTGAATTAATCACCCGCCGTCGACAAAGTGAAGTGTCATCGAGTTGGAAACCAGAAGGCTGCGTTCAGATTGGAGCACCAGAATCTTCGTTAATCTTATGAAAGGTTTATAACCGCTGAAGGATTTCATTTTAATATTGTAATGCATTTTTATTTTTTCCATTCTTTTTGGGCTGTGAACGCAAAGGCAACACTGATCGTTGCGTTTTTTTTAGCTCTGTAAATTGGCCATAGTTCACCACACTGGCTAAGTGCAAATTAGCATATTTTACACAACCTTGAAAACATTATACCATGATGAATTATTATCCTTTATTTTAATTTACCTACATTAGAGTGATATTTAATTTGTTTAAAATGTATCATTGCTTACTGAAGTAAAAAAAATACCTTTCCTAACAGCTCCAAATAAAATAAAATTTAAAAAATCAGGGTAATATTTCATTGATCGATTAGATACATAACTATAGGTAGGTACTAAAACCTTTAAGTTCTGAAATTCGACAAAAGCACATATTTTTAAATTAAAAATATGAATGTATAATAATGTATATACATAATATATTGTTTTTATTGTGTCTAAAAATGTAGCAAAAACTGCTGGTTAGTCGTTATAGTGTGACACAATAATTTATAGAACAAAGACCTTCAATCCGAACAGGCCCTAAAGAACGCCTAAGGTAATTACCTCCGTCATACATTATGTATGCGATGACTACAATTTTAAGCCAATAAATAACCCCGCGTAATACAGACGAAAATATGGTGACGCATTTATTATACATCCCGGCTTAATGGCGGCCAGGGTAAAGGAATTATATAGAGATGTTATTATCTGTAGCAGAAGAAAACCTACTCCAACATCGATAAATAGGGATGACTCAAAAACTACTTGTGAGATGTCGCACAAATTAAAACGGAACCTGCCAAGCATTTTGAGTAAAAATGAATTCTAAGAATCAAAACACTAATTAAAAAGTTATGGGGTGACACACGAAGAAATACAAACAAATTGACAACCTTCACTTTTTTATTGAAGTCGGTTAAAAATATAGTTTACTATTTATTTAAGAAATTTTTTCCCACGATGTTGCTAATGTTTTCTTACTGTTGCTACATCTTGAATGAAGCAACAATCTAACATTTTTGCTTAATCCTACCATAATAAAATGCGTTACTAAAAATATAGAATAAATCGATAAACTATCAGTGGTTCAAAATGTCAATTAAATAAAAAATCATATTGTTATATAAATATAAATAAAATGAAATATCACACTGACTGCTCTATACGGTGCCCTGTATAATTTAGACCGCCTATTCCCTACAATATTATCACCTCGGCCGGAGGGCTTGTTTGTGAAATAATGGATTCATTCCATATTCATTTACATCCCTAATAAGATTGGCGTGACACTGCCTCTGTCGCCAAATTACCCTGTCAAATATAATAATCGCTCTTCCCTCCTCTCTTAAAACTCTACGTAATTCACTTTCGTGGGTGTGAGGGAGACGAATGTATTCCTGTGCTTGCGCCACAAAATAAGTGACATGATCCAATTTGATTTTTGCTTTTCAGATTGTGTTATGTCAGCTTTGCAATGAAGAGATTTGACTTGCTACGTTATTTACAGCAAAATGTTTGTTGCTGTTAAGAAGTTTATCCCATTAGGAATCATTTGGATTTACCATTTTAGGACAATTTATAACATTTCGTAAGGATTTTTGAAATTTAAAGCATAATAATACTTAAGTTATTTGATTTATAAATTTCATGATTTAATTCAAAATAATAAATGAACCAAAGAAATTAACTGAGAGCTAGAACTACCTTAGAGCTTAGAAACTACCTGAAAAAGCGACTTTTTATTTTTTAAATGAAATATATCCAATATGACTTAAAAAATCTCCCAGGTACTTTCTACAGAAGCATTTAACAATTAAACAATTGAAGAAAAAAATATTTAGTCCTTCCAACTAAATAAATTCGGAAATGTACTACCTACCCGCAACAATGTAAATTACTATTCACAGAGTTTGATGTTTGATGCTTAGCGAGGCGGATTTTCCAAACGTGACTTTAAATTTATGGTTTTGGTCCAAACAAAAATTTGGTCCAGACCAGGCCCAGGCCTGTGTTCAGACCAGTTAACACGGCCTGTAGATTTGCGAGTTGTCTAAGGCATACATGACACAGGAATTCCCAGTGAGGGGTTATGATCGTATATAAAAAATAAACTTAAGATTTATGATTCAATCTACTGTAACAATTATATTTACGATATCGCTCCTAAAAGCAAATGTCAGAGCTCACCAGATGGTGTCAATTTATAATCTGTGAATTGCCGATTCAATCCACGGGCTCAATCGAGCGTTATTAAATTTATGACGCAGATACTGCGAAACTATACTCTTTGGTTCGTTAGAGATTGTAACAATAAATTGCTAATTTAATTGAATGGGCGTTGTAATTTAAGTAAGAATGATTTGCTGGAATCGATGGAAGTGAATGTTGTTATTATTTCCGTTGGGACACGCTTTGAAATTTGTTATATTTATCGATAACTAATGTATTACTTCTATAACAATAAGCTTTACATTTATAAAATTTAATATCAAGTACCTACTAACACTGGTAGTATAATTTGATTTATCTGAAATATTGTCGGAGTTAAAGCATTGATCGCCATTATAAGAGGATCTCCCTTTTGTATGAGAGAATAGAGAACAGAGAAAGGGGAAGAAGAAAATTCTTTAAATGAGATAAATTGTTGTTGTACGTTAGTACGTAAATAACAGTGATAATAAATTCTAAACCTTATCTTCCTGAACAAGGGACTTGGGTTTGAACCCTGCCTTTACCTCTAATTAAAAATATGTGCGTAGTAGTAATAGTTTATCACATAAATCCGTTACAGAAAACGATTATGCCCAAAATGTTATGAAATGTGAGTAACGGTTGCTAATCCGCATTTGAACATAGTTGTAGAGTATGACCTCTCTTTCTCTCTAGTTATTAGTTTTATATCTACAACATAGTACAAAAAATATAATAATTATCAAATAATCACTCTTCACACTATGATAGATATTACTTGCAATAAATAAAATAGACCACTCTCCACTACATAATATAATTTTATTTCTCCAAAAACATTCATCACCCAATTTGTTACAATAGTACATCTGACATATCTCACTATCTGACATATCCACTTAATACGAACTAACGCTTGACAAACAATACGACAGCCATTTGCATTGCTGACACGAAGTAGGGTGACCATACATCACGGGGGCTGACTCGGACAATCATTTTTCATTACGTACGATTCATTAACATGCGGACGAGAGCCAATTATGCCCGCTCCATCAATCAAGCCACCCTACCATTTCATATTTTATGTCGTGATCCATTGAAACGAGAATTTGTAACCCTGTCTTTTTACGAGTTTTTGTTACGCTGTTAAGTAATGGGTTTGCACGATTTCTATGCCATTTAATATTCTGTAATTTAAATTAGTTTTTCCATATAGCTACAAAAGGAGAACACTAACCACCTAAGCATATTATTATAATATTGTAACTAGTAAAGTAGTCATAGTACTAGGAAGATATTCTGTCATCGTGACCGCCGTTGGGGCTGAATTGAGTGGTACGGTGACCCGTGATTTATTTTAGAAACCGCGGCTGTCAAAATGACCACGTCGATATGACCTAGTGTAGACTCTTCATGAGTAAATATTAGAGCATATATATACACGATGGAGCAAGGCGCACATTATCTATTTTTTAAGTAAAAAGTAGTGTTTACGTACATTCACTTGAGATTTGAAAATTGATAACTTTGACAAATTCCGTCATAGAGGAGCTGATCTCAGCAGTGAGATAGTTGCAACGATGATAATAATGGTTATTCGCCTGCGTGTCAGCTACGATACTTTTGTGGGATCATCTATGAAGTAATTTAACTCACTAAATGTTCTATGTCGTCGAATCAATTGGAAATACATAGATTTTTAGCTTCTACTTTACTCACAAACGCAATGGTGATAATATCTTTACCGGCACTGACCAGTGGCAGATGTGATGAAACATCAAATGTGTTTGCTCGTTTATTAACAAAAGTTTGCAATGCATTTATTATTATTTCATATTATTTTCACATAATCATATCACAAACGTTATCACTTTTTCTCCCCTCTAGACAGTTTGAGCATTATTGCTTGTTATTTCAATACGTTTGTTATACCAATAACTCACAGCGTCTGAAATATTGGTTTATCTCCGAAGATTTGTGTTTTTATTCTAGGATTTACTACTTAAATAAAATTGGACCTCAAGAAGGGTTCTTCGATGGCTATGATTTGTATAGGGTGCCAATATAATAATAGCCTTCATTCATCTTTCAGGGTAGGGTGGTGTTTTTTGAAATACCTAAATGTTATTATTACATACGTAGCAGTGTTATTTCAGTAAATATGCAACAAGCGTCCAGACGAACCGCTTTGATCAACAATACCAACTAAGTAGATGTCGGCTCGGTGCAGAAAAGCGTCTAGAAAAATAATAATTTTCTTTAGTTTAAATATTTGTGACTTTATTGGTACACACCATGGTTCTAATTGACAGTAAAACTTTTGTCTTAGATCGTTAGTAAAAGGATAAAACTGTGTAGGTAAGACGTTATTTACATGGACAGTTCTTAGCTTCGATTTTGTAGGTGAGCTGTTATCTAGTTGGTATTATTGATCAAAAAACGAAACTTCGGGTAGTTAGTGGTTACTGGTATGGATGGACATCAGTAGTGCCAAGGTTATACCTACTGTAACGTTGCCGGGAAGCAAGTTGCAAGATAGATGTATGAGGCAAAAAAGAAACTAATGAAGAAGGACAGGAGAGTAAATAAATAAAAGCTTACATACCATATCCGCTTCATGATGGTATTTAAGCCCCGCTTTGGGATACCTTGTATCGCGGGTGACATACACAACACAAATAAAATACATCATTACCAAATATAAAATACAATCTCGAACCGAAGATAAACATTTATATGAAAATAAATATCTGCCCTTTTGCAAATCGAACTCAGGACCTCTTGTTTTGCAAACAGAGCTATAAATTGTCTACCAACTAGGCTGTGGGCACATCTGTATTGTTAAAACACGCCACAAAAATCAAAGAATAGACGAATTTTCGACATTTGTGTCTATGGCTTGAAAACCACATAGGTAGTAGCTGCAATAAACAAGATCTAAACTTATGTAACAATTCTAGTCTACGAATAAAATTGATGCACTGATATCCACTCCTTTGAAATTTGATTTGAAATGGTTTTAAATTACCTAGATACATTTTAATATTCAATTAAATTCACGGGTTAACTTAATCTCATATTGAATGAATCGTAAATATTAAAAAGTAAGATAAGATACATTCTACTGTATCAACTGCAGACTTTTTAACTACTCTCATCCCATAAATAGAGTCTCCACAAGCGCTATCTATCAAAAATAATCCGTTTACTTCCATTATTTGGCTGTATAAACAATAAACACAATTGCATTTCCAAAACGTCATGTGTTATTTATTTTATTAGGGCGAACGGTAATAACAATAACAGGGCGAATAAATAACAAAAAAGCGTAACGTAGCGTTACATGCGATTTGAGAGTGGGTACATTAGTTATTATAACACGACAAAATATGTGTAATAAAAGGTTATTTATGACTCAAATAAAATATAACAGTGGTTAGGGCGGCAGATGGGGCGAAAGATGGGGGCGGGGGTGCAGGTCTAGGTCGGAAGCGGTTCGGATTTTAAGCTAGCCATTCACTGAAGGGTGTATTTGATAAGTTTAAAGTTTAGCCTTATTAAGTAACTTTGAACAACGTAGGGAACATAAATGAACTGATGTGCAACATATACGCCCAAGTTTATCTGTACAATTTAACTTTACATGTAAATGTGTTAGGTACACTATATTGTGTGCGTATGAAGCGCACTTAGCCCGGCGGTTTCCGTCCATCCTAAGTGATCGACAAAGTTAAGCATCTGCGGGCGCGGTCGGTAGTTGGATGGGTGATTGCTAGTTTATTGTATTAATAATACCTGGAAATCAGATAAACTTATTATTTAAACGCTTTATTTAAAACTATACCCTCGCGCTAGGATTCCTTGTATCGCTGGTGATATCCCTGTACCCTGACTCTCACGACCTGTGAACTATTTTATCTGTCAAAGACATATCTGTCCCAGCCGGGAATCAGACCTGGGACTTCTTACTTCGGACCACTACCCACTAGGTTACAGCATCATTTTCTCCAACAACCTGTAAAAAAAAGCTTACTCGCTTTACGCTCACGCTCACTCACATAACATAGACCACACCTCCGCGGATATATTGACAGAGTCCTCGGTTACGGATGCCGGAGAAAAATGGCGGTCATTTGTTGGTGTCGTTTCGTTCGTTGCCTTCAAGAGGCGAGATAATGGCTGATTTATTTGCGCGATTACGTGTGACGCGTCGCCGACGTGCGCTGTTACTGTTATATCTCGTAATAGTAACAATAAAAATTGTCGTGCTGAAGTGATGTAAGTATTATGCTGGTGTACGTTTCAATGGTAATAACCGCTCGTAATGAATAAGTGTAGTTCCGTCCTTTATTCCCCTGCTATACTTGAGTTGCTCAGGATATGGAATTGTCACTCCTCTGTAGAACTACTGTTGCTTAGTTGAATTTACCTTGTAAGCATAAGTACTTAAGGCATTTTAAATTCTCCTCGTCTGTTTACAGTAAAATAAACCTTAAGCACAGGTGGTATAGCTGGTATGTGGGTAGTCATTAAAACGATTTTCATATCGAACGCGAGCGGAGTATATGTTTTTCCTTGTCCAGGTGTGTCTACTTGCCAAGAGTGTGGTGTTTCACTGAAGAAAAATAGCTGATCAGTGTAAGCAGAAGAAAAGGATTATTAATTATAAATTTTACATTTTCTTTTAATACTTTATAATCTGTCATCATCATCGGAATCATCATCATCGTCAGAAATTCATTCTGTTATTGAAAAATCAAATAGTCACATCGATTTTTCTTTACTCTTAGAATTGAAAAATAACAAAACTGTACCAATATTCCAGTGGATGCAAACAAAATGGTATAAATTGGCACATCGTCCAATGTTTACACACTTGTAGGGTTGCCAGCTGTAACAAAAGGCGCAAATGGGCACCGTACGTAAATATGGCAACAAAGGGTAGGTGAGCTGAACGCAAATACTTCAAAACCATTAGCGATCGAGACTGCGATGGACTAGGAAAGATGTGGAGTCGATATAATTATTATGATACCAGTGAAGTTTAGCGCAATTCTTTGTATCCGTTTGTTGCATGGATTTTTATAAACTTGAAGAAAAAGTTTTTAGCCTTGCTAAACGTAGTCGTCGATTACCGTTTAAACAGTAGAAAATATACCTCCTCCCTTTGGGTGGGAACTTTCCCACATATTGGGTTGGTTTTCGACGGTGACAACAGATGGCGGTAAGCGATGCAACATAGGAGAATGCCAACAATTCTTTGTAACATAATTATTCTTTTTTTTTTAATTTATTTAAGGACTTTGTCGTAAAACGACCACATCGTCCCATAAAAACCTCGTAGAACACATCACACTACAATACAATATCATACAATGCAAAGCAATACAAATCAATACGATCATAAGTACATCACAACAATCAATATTTATTTTAAACATAACTGCGCTAATTCTGTTATTAAATATTGGAACAATATTTCAAGTGTCTTGTATATTACTCACAATTTTTATATTTTGAAAAGAACATTGCTTCTCGATTCTTTCCTTGTTACCAAACAAGCACATCACGCCATACGAAATCTGAGCGCCGACAATATTTACAACGGGCCCGGTTAATTATCTTTCATTTGTTATTCAAACACGTCGTACTAGCAATAAGATTATCTCACCACTTTTAAATCTCTCATTCAATTTCGTTTCCTATACTAGCCAGTTAAGGTATGAAATAGCATGTGCGAAATAAGAGACGTGTGGAAAACTTGCGATCATTATACACTTTTACCCGTGACCACCTTTGATCGTGTACAAATAAACGTTTAACAGTAAACGTTTTAGTTGTGTTCAATACAAGTAATAAACTTATTAATATAATAAGAAATACTCAGCACTGTCATAGCTTTATTATTAAGGTAGCATACGAGCGTGCAGCACCACCCTCCACTGCCGCCCATGTCAACTGCGACTGACCTAGAACAAGACTTCATTTAGGGACTAGGATGGTTAGTCCAATTAACGGATGGTGTTAGAATATTAGTTCGTTAGTTTGTTAAAAAAAGTGTGAGGAGTGGGCTTGTTAGTAGTCCTCAGTTCTATTAGATGATGTTAGTAATAATCCAGTTAGTAATTGTTAGCATGATTCTCGTTCTGTTTCGGTCACAGAGGCGTTGCAACCCTTGCGCCGAGATGGTCGCGTCTAAAAAGTGTAACTGGCTCCACACATAATGTACATGTAAACATGTTGATGGTGGATCATTGTGAACTTAAAATTTAACCTGGATTTCCATACGCCTATAATTTTTAACAGCATTGTACTGAAACGAATTAATTGTGTTAAATCGTAAAACCGGCATTAGCGAACCTCGAAAATAATATCAAAACATTCGCAACCAATTAAAAATAAAAAAATAAGAGTCGGTGGCGATAAATAACGTCCCACGCGAATCCACATATCACGATACTGTTTCAACGACGGAGTGGCTGAAACATATTTCAGGATTAACACGTGAACGCGACGACGGATGGGAATTTATGAAATGCAACGGTTTTCAGCGTTTATGAAACTGGCGGACGGGACGGGACGGACATACTTGGGATATTGAAAATATTTGTATCTCTGTGCGTTTGCTTACTATTGTAACAATGCCAATCTGAACTACTCTGGTCATCTGCACCACCCTAATATTCTGTACTACTTTGTCCATTTGCAACACTCTGGCAAACTGCTCTATACTGCCAATTTGCACTACTCTGGCAACTTGCACTACTCTGCCAATGTGCACTACTTTGGCAAAATACACCACTCTGGCAATTTGCGCTACTTTGGGGCCGTCCATTAATCACGTGAGGCTTGAAAGGGGGGGGAGGGGCTCCATAAAAAATCACGAAAAATCACGAGGGGGGAGGGGGGGTAAAGTAATATATCACGTGTATTTATTTTTTCGGCAACCGCGAGATACTCAACGGAAAAGCGGCGTTACATATATTTATTTCTTCGTCAAACGAGTACAAAATCGAAAACGGCTTGTAGTGTGGTGTGACCTTTGATTTGCCGTTGCCAGGCAACCGTCCTCCGGTGCCGGATTCAGCTTGCCAGTGTCAGTTATTGTGTTGTTTTAACACTGGTTGTTTTAACAATTATTATACAGGGTGGCCAAAAAGTCGTGGATCAAACGCAACGACCGGTTAGTTGGGGCCATTCGCTGCAAAAAACTGTTCTACAGAAGGTCTCTATCATCAACCCTTGAAAAGTAATAACTGATTTTTTATTTTTTACCCTTTGGATTCCAGCGAAGTGAACGTACTATGGGTTTCATGTCATGAATTCATGACGTTGGGGATTAATAGATTAGGAAATGAACTTTTACAATGTAAATGTTACTACAATTCGATAAATGCACATCCTGTATCATTTTTGTTTATTTAATATGATGCAACTGAGTAGTCTGTTCATAAGACACAGCTTTGTATCGCTGTGTATGTCTTGAGTTGGAAAAAATAACGCGTTTTAATAATCTTTATTTTCCTTCGTCGTAACTTTTCTTTTACATCGGACCCCACTGTGAAAAAAAAATTCTACCGAAAAGTGACCCAGTATCACAAGTAACAGTGCATTTAATGGGGATTCTAAAAAGGTATAACACATGGCTATGTGTAAAGTAAATTTCTTTCTAGGATCCTGAAATTAAAACAACAACGACTGTGAACTTGTATTTTTAAATAAATAAACACCTTTTTTTACAGTAAATGTTCGAAATTCCGGCCTCTGGCTGCAATACATAATCTGCACCTTCTAATAAAATTTCTCCGTAGCCTGCGGAATGCACCTCTAAAAAACAGAAGAAAATAAATATTTAAGTGGTTCTAAGTAGTTTTAGTAGTTACCTTTCGGTCCAAGAGAATGCGTTGTGCGTAAGATGTGGCTACAATAAAACAATTAAATATTTAAGTGACGCTTTCATACAACAGACCAGATTTTTTTGGCGTTTTTATACATAATGGTACGGAACCCTTCGTGCGCGAGTCCGACTCGCACTTGGCCGATTTTTTTCCAACTCAAGACATACACAGCGATACAAAGCTGTGTCTTATGAACAGACTACTCAGTTGCATCATATTAAATAAACAAAAATGATACAGGATGTGAATTTATCGAATTGTAGTAAGATTTACATTGAAAAAGTTCATTTCCTTAAAAAATACAAAATCAGTTATAACTTTTCAAGGGTTGATGATAGAGACCACCTGTAGAACAGTTTTTTGCAGCGAATGGCCCCAGCTAACCGGTCGTTGCGTTCGATCCATGACTTTTTGGCCACCCTGTAGAAAATTCATATACTGGAATATTAATTTTCTATAATACAATTTGATGATACTTAATACTTATAAATACCAGTATAAATACCAATATTACAAATGCGAAAATCTGTCTGTCTATCTGTCTGTGACGTTTTCACGGCTAAACCACTGGTCCGATTTGGATGAAATTCGGAATGAAAGCGTCACACAGTCACACAAAGGCTACTTTTTTTTTCAAAAATCAACCCCTAAAGGATTGAAATAAGGGATGAAAGTTTGTATGAAAAATCTACACCACATGAATGATTTCGATGAATTTTCCCAGGAAGATAGTTGATGACGTACCCCCTTTCCCCGGTTCGCGATATAAACGAATTCCACGCGGGCGAAGCCGCGGGCAAAAGCTAGTTTTATATAATTATATTAAAAAAATATTCTTTTGAGGTACGAAAAAATACACGTGATAAGGGCGGGGGGAGGGGGGGTAGCCTTAAATCTCACCATGTATCACCAAGGGGGAGGGGGGGTTAAAAAATGCCAAAAAAGACATCACGTGATTAATGGACGGCCCCTTTGACAAACTGAAGTACGCTGGCAATCCGCTGCACTACTCTGGCAACCCACACTACTTTGCCAATTTGCACTACTCTGACAAACTGCACTACGCTGGCAATCTAAAATACTCTGCCAATCTGTACTACTCTGCCAATCTGGACTACTGAACTAAAACTTTTCACTTCTCGACGAAACTCTAAAATACAAAGTTGCACAACATCGCAAAAAATATCCGTGGCAAAGCAAGTTAAAGTATCCAATTCGAGCTAATTAGATGATTAAACATCGTAGCCAGGCGACGTGATAACGAGGGGCGGTGACGGATAATTATGACGTGTCAAGACATGTCGGTGATCAGCGAGTGACGCGGTAATGCCTCGACTAGGGTGACTCGGCCTACTTAGACCGCAATTTTATCCACTAGCTCGAGGAGTTATGTACGGATCAATTACGAAGTAATCGTAGTTTTATTACGCATTGGTTGTGGGCCTGGCTTTGGTTGGATCGACTGGAGAGATTGTTTTAAATTACTAAGAACAAAGGAGGAGGATCTCAATTCGTTTCTTTTTTGTGTGTGTAACCTTTTATAGGTTATCTATACGAACTTATATTGAATAAAAAACTGGAAAATTAAAAAAAAACTTTTAGAAAACTACTAATGCAAATCTATTTTAGTCACTGAGCTGTTAACCGTGATTTCGCTTGTCTGGACCTACTTCTCAGTATAGTATGCGGTCATGATTGTCATTCAGTTGCATTGTCCTCTGCGTAAAATTCCAAGAAAATCAGAAAATTTGTAAAAATTAGGCTGTAAGGTTCCGTTACACATAGGTCAAGCTAATATTAGGGGGATAACCTTTTTAACACGCTAAGTAAGAAGATCATACAGATATTTCACCAAAAAGTGAACCTCAAAAAATTCGCTGAGGTTTCATAAACACATCCAATACCCACAAACACTCACAATTTGTCAAAAAATGTCTGTTCCATTACAGATTTTAGTGCTACGCTTTCACTACAATGACTCGATAAAAAACTAAAATATTATTGTGTGCCAGCAATATTTTGCACAGTTACCATCATAAAATATTTTTATTCGTTAATATTTCATAGTTAACTCCGCGCGCGACTGTACTTGTGACACGGCCAAATACTTTATAAATAACAACAGAGAGAGATAGACGCACAAATCCACACCGCACACACATACACAAGCGCACTTGAGTCACGGCAATTTGCTGGTGGCCAAACGCAAAACGATTTATGTGACGATAAAATTAATATATAATGATGTTCGCTTATGAGTTACGTGTACTGAGTGCCTGTGAGAACGCTAGGCAAATTGCAATTAATTCTCTCAGATCCGTGACTGTAATAGACGAAAGCATTTGGCAACTGTTTAAAGGGAGCTTATGAATGTTTTTATTCATTTATTTTTGCTCTACCTAATATGAGCTATATGCAATAAAAGTGTACTTTGTATAATATATTGTGCGTTGTGTGGTGGCTATGTTTTCCAAATGACAAAAACTTAAACATACTGACTAGAAACGCCTACTCTCTTTTCAAATAGAAGTAATATCTATATATTATCAGTAACTAACTTCAGTGGTGAAGATCAAGATTGCCAGATATGACCATAAAATGGTGGATACCACCGTTTGGGTAATCCTTGGTGTGGATTTTAACAGTTACAGTCAAGTTGACTGTGATTTCAAATTACTGATTTCAGCTCCATTCGAAGGTTCCAAATGTTCATGGACTTAAAATGTTCGAGGTCGCATTAGCCCTGAAAACGAACAAATTACCTGTTTTTCGTCTCTGTTACATGTGGGTATAATGAATTTTAATAGTCAATTTATATGTGTAATTATAATTTAAAGTTAATCCGACAACCCAAAAACATCCATCACTACCACCGAGCCAGATCGTCGTTTAATCTCCGCAACATTTTTGCCGACCGTACAATCTGTTTAGAGTGACAAAACATCCTTCACGCGAACATAAAACCGTCAGCAAAAGAATAACTGCGGCACACATACGCGTGAAATACGACCGGTATAATCGCGCACGAAATAACAAAGTAATAAATCACGGTTAATAAAAATCTACATATTTTACACAGCGGAAATCTGTCCGTTTGGTTTAATGCAATAAATTTTTATTTTTTTCGTAATTGTTGTGTGAACACAGACTATATTTTCTCTTATTGTATCTACTTTTATATGATTCTCCAAGGTTGTGCTTTATGTAGAATATTGTTTATTTTAGTCTTCGTCAGAGGGTAGTTAGTAGGGTACGAAAAACATAGCTATGAACGATTTGTCGGTATATAATGTAGACGTTTGGTAACAAAATCGACAACTGGTTACTCTTCAGTCTAGTTCAGTTTGACAATTGGGATTTAAGTTCGATTCACTCACACTCACGGTGTGTCTCCTAATCATCAACTTGCACATCAACCTGATTTTTTTAAATCGTTATTGAGATACATTGTTAATTCTAGTGTATCTAAATAGTTTTATTATAGGTACATATTGATTAATATTTTCAAAAGATATTATTATGGACTATCGTTTGATATTTTATACTCAACGCTAATACAAGTTACAACCGCATGAACATTACACTCGTAATCTATGTAGGTAACTGGAATTACACGATTGATGACCAAATATGAAGTGTTGACGGTGTCAGCTGTTTTACATGAAAACAAATGTTGGTCTGTATAATGTAAAAAATTGACAAATATTAGGTTATTTAAAAATCTTTACAATCTCGTATAATAAATTGACCATTCTGCAATTAGCTAATAAATCTAAATTTTTGTCAATATATTTTAAAGTTAAATAGCTTGTTAAAACTTATTATTACACATCAGCTATCTAATAAGTACCTATACAAAAAAAAAATGCATTTTAATTAAATTAAATTGAATCAATATATCAACAAAGCATACCAGTTTCCTTAGCTTTTTTCAGCTACACAATTAAATTTTCATAATTTCACG
The DNA here is from genome assembly GCA_905404135.1 of Hesperia comma. Lineage (NCBI taxonomy): Eukaryota > Metazoa > Arthropoda > Insecta > Lepidoptera > Hesperiidae > Hesperia > Hesperia comma. The sequence goes on from FR990021.1 coordinate 17,485,391, forward strand.
TGACAAGAACGATATCCCATCCTCTTTAAAAATATTATCGTCGTAGAATTTAAAAATAAAAGCACACAAAGCCGCGGGTGGAAGCTAGTCCATTATAAAAGTGTAATTTCGTACCATTTCAAGGCTAGCTCGATCAATCTTTCACACGTCATTACCGCTGTCACTTCAAGCTTGGAAAGGCGTTGATAACATTAGAATAGGGATGTGCCGCTCTACTTCTATAAGCCCGGGGATTTAATCTATTTAAAACGTTATATTCAGTAGTCAAAGGAGCGATTCTTATGATAAATGGTGGAAAATCGTGGTACATAAAATCGAGAAGTAAAAGTAACGGATGGATTTTATTTTTTTATGTAAATAAGTAACAAAAAACTACAAGTGAAATTTAGAAAAATAACAGACAAATTCCTGTTGTAAAGTGGTCACTGGCTAAAAACGTCAGTAACATTAAAGAAGAACAAAAATCGAAATGGATAAAATAATGTTATTCCACATTTTATGTCACCCCTTTAGTGACCCCTCTGACCATAAACTGGTAAGAACTTTTCACAAGAATCCTAGGGTCAATTTCTAGCCGGGGCAGGCATAGACGTCACATACTTTTCGGGTCACTCTTATTATACGACATACATTATGTACCTACATAAATACTAATATTCTATTAAAAATATTAAAGCGTATATTTGCAAAATCTGTAAAAAATCCTTCAATACAGTTCGTTAAGAATAAATAACAATGTAAAATTTAATATCTTTGTCAATCAGTTGAAATTGTATACAAGCATACTTAAAATAAGGTGTTCTATATCATCCCTTCGAAAACTTAATTTTACCATCGATGGTCAGTGAACAGGCAGGATTATCCTTGCTTCGGTGTCAGCTCGGATGACGTGTAAACACCATTGACGCGAGCGCTTCGGATCGTATTGCACTCACAGGCGATGTGCACGAGCTTAACAATATCGGTTACGTCAGAGTATATTTAAAAGTAAAGGTTATTTTCATACAATACCACGAACCGAGGCATTTGTGCGTACCTTGTGCTGCCATATGCGTGTTATGTGTACGTAACATAGCCAGAGGGAGAACATACACAAATATTTATATTTTTTTGCTCGGCTAGTTAAGCCTACTAGAATTTGGGGCCGTACAGCCGCAACGCATCAAGCAAAAGTAGACAGTAATGTCTCCAAAGGGGCTGAAGTTGACTTACTTCTTAATATACTCTGATGTAGACGAGCGGTTCAATATCAGTTACGTTCAAACCTGCCTACTTAAGTAAGGCCACATCAATTTAAATTTAGTAATACATTGTTGTTTCACGCGGATTTAATTAATTATTGCTGAACATTTTAAAGTAATTTATAATTACAATCACCGTATAAAGTAATAAGTTAAAGTTGACTTTTCGTGAGAAAATATGCAAGATTGCAAAATTCGCACAGTTTTGACTTTTTATTTATTATGTAAGTAATTGATTTCACAACGCAGATTGGTATACGGACACATTAATTAAATAAGTGAATATTTGTGTGCACAAAATAAAGAAATAAATATAATGAAAAACAAAATTTAAATTCTTCGTTATGACGTCTTCATTAAGATCGTGTCTGCTCTGGTAGCCCCTAATAAATGTTCCTTATGTTTTTAGAAAAAGAACGATCTAGAGTTTAACAGATGCATTCAGTCATTCACCAGTCAACTATGAACCCTTATTATTGACACAAACCGTTGCAAACTTATATGTAATCTTTTGTAATACAAGAGTCCCTATTAGTGAGGGATATCGGTCACCTCCAGTCATAACTCACGTATCATATTTCAGTTAACGTCTTCGGTGTTACTATACTCGTAGTAGACGACGGTGACCAAGGAAAGTGGTTCACTTGTGCCGACATCGCCCTCACTGAATCTCGCTATCAAAGATTTCTACATTGCTTGCATATAATAATTATACATATACTATCTCAGACAGTTACGCAGTTAGACGACCAGGGATGTAATGTATTCTTGCCTAGCTAGGGGTAGATCTCTCTTGACACCAATAACCATCCACCAACTCTCCAAACACCACTGACTCTTGACTCCTTTAACTTAACTGACATAAAACAGAAAAAAGCAATAATATAACACATAATTCTCCCAAAACCCTGTGACCGATTGCCACATGTTTCAAATCGTTCATTTAAACATACCACTTTAGTGTAAGATAACAAACGTAAGTAAGACATTCGCCGCGACGTTAACAGCTCTCAACGGAAGCGCCCACTTCGGAAACATCCTGTCGATACAAAACAAATCCATAAATCAATTGAACTGAACTACAGAACCCAAAAAACGGTATCAGTGTGCCATCGAATGCACTCACCGTCTCATGGCTCGTAACGTTACAATTTTACGACCGCTTTTATTACTAGACGCTTTCGTGCGCGATTACCCCCGAGAGTGAGTTTCGCTGTTATACGCCCTTCTACATCTTTCCACCCCACTGTACTTACAATTTTATCACTCCGCGTCATTACCATCGCTACTATCGTAGAAAACGAAAAGTTGGAAGCTTTTACCGAAGCGGTAATGAACAGCCGAGTTCGTTTGAGAGTTGATTTCGGGAGTGGTTGAGGAGCAATTACAATTTAACGCGCGTTTTATTATCACTCTCTAATGTAGTCGCATTAATTTATCAGTTCTGTTTACGAGTCGCTCTTGACAATTGAAATGACGGCGTCTGAATTCGTAGCGACACCGTCTAGAGTAGGTTGAGCTTCCGCGTGTCTCCTGCGTGGTTGCGGTTGTGGGTGGGAGAAGCGCACGGTAGTGATATTGGGGTTCTAGTTACGTCGGTCGGGGCACAATCGTTTGGACAGACAATCGATGGACGTATCAAAGGCCGCGTAGCTGAAATGCAGTTGCAGTTCCGATTGTATCGGGACGTCTGCGGCATGCCTCTGTAGCGAGTTGATTGGAACATGTCGGCGCAACTGATACGATGTTTGATCGCATGAAAGGCTCCTTCGAATCTAGCCGGCTTTGATTGTTACAGACCGCACGGTTCGACTTGATGCTTTCCTTGTTTTGATTAATTTCGGGTATTAGGGTACGGATTTGATTTACTTTGGACTGTAATTAATATCTGTTCATATTAAGGCTAATCTATTACTAGATGTTTCCAGCAGTTTACCCCGCACGTGTCTAAGTGATTTTAAGTAATAATAAAATTGCTTGTCTAATTTTTCCCTATTAGGGGCCGATTTTCCAAAAACATTGAAACATAAATATTATTATTATGATGTTTCGTATTTTTTACCAGAGTTTGAATTCTAAAATGTAGCAAATTCTAAAATGGATGCTTTCAAAGCAGGAATATGAAACAAAAAACAATGAATGACCTTGCAAACAGAGCGAGGGGTCCCGGGTTCAATTCCCGACTAGGGTAGATATTTATGACAGATAAACATTTTGTTCTCGGGTCAGTGATTGTGAAGTATTTTTGTGCTGGCTATGTGTTACGCAACACGATAGAAAAATTAATTTCAAAAATTGAATAAAACAGTATTTTATAACGGGCATTATGAGTGGTAAGTATTTATTATTATTATTATCAATAAAAAAATAGAAGGTGTCAAAAAGATTAATAGATTGTTCGCGACAGTACCGTTCCAGATTTTCAGATAGTGCGCGACAAGACAATACCAACACACAACCACACAATACACGAATGTCCAATACGGCTCATTAATGAACAGAAGGGCATGACGTCGCATGTCACACGTCGTGTCCCGCCGTGACGTCGTGTTGGTCGTGTCGTGAGTCGTGACACGGTAATGAGCGTACGAACCGAGATGACTTTTCCACACGCGACATGACAGTTTTAAATATGATAAGTCTTGTAATAGCCAACTAGTGACACGGAGATCAAATCCTGTTTCTAACCGATACCGTTAGGTGTACATAATGTAGAGCTGACTTGCGTAATGGGAAGTAGTGTTAAGGTAAGTAAATGTAATGTTATGCTCGTTTGTAACGTTACAATGTGTTGTTTTGTTAAGTGCACAAGAACTTTAAGCCAAGGGTTTTGATGATGGACTCCGGAACAATGCAATCAGATTTTAACTTTTGCGTGTTCTCGTAATTTTTACAAAATTAAGTGATGTAGTCCGAAGGCTTGTGTGACTTGTGTCCATCCTAAGTGATTAACAAAGTTAAGAAAATGCTGGCGTGATTGATAGTTGGATATGAGGCCGCTAGTGGAAAAATTTATTGAGCGCTTCCGTCCTTCGGAGGGCACGTAATCTATCGATAACAACCGGGACCAACGGTAATCCATCCAACCTACTTGTTGCTTAACTTTGTTGCTCACTTAGGACAACGAACGCTTAGGTTACCAATTATCCTCGATGGCATTACTTGCATGAAGCTGAGCTATCCAAGCAAAATAGAAGGGGTGACCTAATTAAACAATAAAAGCGCTGAATTGTAAAACTGTTGACTACACCTATTTTAACTGTAAATAAATAATGATAGGCATTGCGTGCGACTCTGACATAAATCAGGGGGCTACTAATGGATGGGTAGATATAAATCTGTTTTATGTAAAAGTATCAATGCACATTTTGCATGACGGTCGAGCATTTGCTCATGCTGACTGTACTGACTGCATGCGCTAAGGGTTCGATTCTAGCTGTGCTGGCCGTACGATGATATTTATTTAAGAATCAAGGTGGTCCAGGAGCCAGTATGATATGTCTGATGACGCCTATGTTGACTGTAACTATGACCGATACAGAACAAAAATGGGAAATGGTTAGTAGGTACATGTTAATCACGATGTTTAGATATTAGGTAGCTTAAGTTAAATCAGGCAATCTTATTGATCATTGATACAACTAAAAGATAGCTGAAACAATAAAGTAACCGTCGAAATCGACTTTGTTATCGCTTAATTTTTTCAAATTTAGCTTTGCATGTACAAAATGTAACAGAAGATTCATGAAGACCACAAAGTAAGTAACGAAATAAGAAAAATAATACACATGATTTTACTAAATAACGAATATCGTTTCAATGATATTTTATCGCATAAGATAAGAAGTCAACAGCGCTAGAATACACCCCCAGTAATTTCGTAAGGAGAATCAATTTTCTGTAATGGATAAATCATGAATACTGGATGAGTCATGAATACTAAATCATCTAAAGAGCATGACTCGATATTTTATGATTTACTAACAATCATGTTATTTTAAGTTACGTGAAATATTTTAAAAAACTTCTACGTACATAGTTACCTAACTACTTATTTTAAATATAGGTATTATGGTCAGCCGCTTAAATACATAAGCTTATTGACTAAATGGTGACAGAATCAGAAAAAGACTAACAACCAATGTCTAACTGGATCATTACTACCATTTAAGTTCCCTGCACCAGTCCCATGTCTACTGAAAAAGTATACAACTAAGTACATAGGTATTATGCAAGTACCATAATATGCTACTGGACTAACCTTACTTATGTTCAAGAGACAAAGTAATAGGGCCAAGTTCCTAAGGCCCTTAATGTCTGAATAAAAGTGCTTAATAATTTATTAATTTTTTAACGCTATCTCTCCTTCCATATCATAAGATTGTCTGGAAGAGATCGCTATGTAGCGATAAGACCGCCTTTTGTACTCTGTTGTTGTTTTTTTTCTGTATGTAATGTTCTGTTCTTGGTGTACAATAAAGAGATAAATAAATAATGTATTTTTCTTTTTCATGATTTACCTTAACGAAACCCTGAACCTTTACCCTAAGACCACGACTAGTCTTGTGGTGGTTATTGTGGAAAGTAGCCAGTAGGGCTTCAGATTCTTCATCAGTCGGTTGCCACTGCCGAAATGGCTTGCAGGAGGGGTCCGAATCAAGGTTCCAAGCCGCCCTTATATGACACTAAAGTACCTAACACCAGATTCATCAATAGATCACCAGTCCCCTTGTATTTTAAGAAACTAAATCCATATTCAATCATTGCATAATTCTGAATCACAATAGGAATAAAATTAAATTATAATAATAGATGCAAGCAAATCGCTGTAATAGGAATTTTTATTCGCCAATTAAAATTCTATGGTCACTCGGTACTTAGAGAAGATTAAAGGAACCGATTTATTTTGGTCATTTTATATTTACACAGGCATGTTTTATGGCCGACAGGTGCGGATGGGCACTAGTGATGGTCATTATATCGATATAATAGTGCCTAATAAAATTAATTAGTGTTTAGTGTTCATTAATAAATGCATTTTATTATGCAATTCATTAACGATAATTATCAATATTGTAAATGCAAATGGATAATTTGAATGTATACCTAGAAGTATAAATAAGTATTGTAATTACTATAATAGATTACAGTAACAGATAACAGCCAGAAAATAGGCTATAACTATGTATTATAATAAGTGTTAATTTAATAAGTTTTTCTCATAAATAACCGAGACACTCTCCCCGACATTTTTTCAATGAAGATGGAAGGATGCAATAGAACGTACATAGCACCCGCTCATAAGCAGACGAGCTATCTCCGTGGTCACCGTCTACCACATACATTATATCAGCCACAGAACTCCGACAATATGCTGCCAGCCAAAAAAAAGGAAGAAAAATAGAAAAAGTCACTAGCTTTCAAGCTCCTAGCCGCAACACAACACGTTATTTGACGATTAGATAACTCAAATAAAAGATTTGTAGCTGACAAGCCAGGCTAGCTCTTCTATTAAGAAAAGTAATAAGCACCCAACCCAACAAACAAACAATGCCAATTTATCGATAAGAATGTCGTTGTCAGTTCCCCTCACCACACATCAGCCGTCTATTTTCACAAGCTATAATTCATATTACCCCGCACTTATTAATGCGACCGAATCAAAGGACGATGACATATATACTGCAATTATTCACTAAACCACTAGGAAAATTTGCTTCTTAGACACAGTGTAATTAAATAAGCTACAGAAGCCAGTATTGTAATGTTGGTGTACGGCGTAATGCAAAGAAACAATTCGTTAGTTTTTTCAGCTGTGACACGAGACGCTGTCGTATAGTTTAATTATGTGGTCGTAATAAATAATGAAATTGTTCATTACTGTTAATAATGTCAAGTCGTGCATGCTTTATGCTTTCATAATATATACGAGTAGGATTAGCAAATAGCATTGAGCTTTTGAGCACAAGACAAAATATGACTGAGGTTAACGGTGTGGTGGACAAAATTATACGATTTTATTTTCATATTGTGCTCAATTATAAATGAAGTATTTTATTGTTAAAGTGTTAAAGTGTAGGTATATCATAATTTGTAATATAAATAAAATCTTATTTTGCGCATTTCATATTCAATAACATACATAATTGAATCACAAGGTAGCCGAAATAAAGATCATTATGTAAGTTTTTTAAGTAAAATCAGAAAATAACAGGTTTACTCATTTATAATAAGCGAAAACTTTTTCTGCTCACTGTATAAAATATATTATACATGTGATATTTCATGAAGACGATTGATTGACATGCCTTCTTGTCGCTCGGTCACCATAGATGATGGACATCAATTACACCTGAAGCAACATGCGTTGTGGCCAAAAAGCGGGATGCCTCGCCTGTCGCTCACTTCCAGTCCTCACACTTGTTAACAAACTAACCAACCATTATTCTAACCATCTGTTAACTGGACTTTTTTATGTAATTAAGATAGCAAACGAGTAGGTATGCAGCACCACCTTCCGCTGCCGCCCATGACAACTGTGACCGACCCAGAACTAGACTCAATGAGTCTCGTTCTAATTCGATCATAGATGCGTTGCTACCCCTGAGGACTGAGATGGTCGCCTCTAAAAAAGTGTAACCGGCTCCACACCTTCCTATCCGGAATACAATTGTTCTTAAAACAATTATTACACGGTAAGAATGGTACTAAGTACCGTGGCGGGCGGTGGTACTTCCCCGGGTGAGCTCTAGGCCCTACCACCTATAAACCATCGTAATCCCTAAATTGAGCCTTGTTCTAGGTCGGTCGCAATTGTCATGGGCGCCAGCGGAAGTGTGGTGCTGTATGCTCGTTTGTTAACTTAATTCTGTAAAAAACCTTATAACCCGTATCATTAATTACTTATAATCATAATATTAAGGAGAATTAAAAATAATTAAAGAGTAGCATGAGTTTGGGCAATAAATATGAGTAGGTAAGTAAACTTTCTCTAAAGTGACCACTTATACAAGCGTTCTGTCTGGTGGTCAAGCTATTGACGTGAAAAAGCTAATTCAAATATCTCATTTTATAATTTTACAGTCACGCACAAATATTCTGAATGAATGCTGGTCAAAACAGGTGACTTAAGAAATATTAGTACCCTCACGATGTTTAAATAATAACACAAACACACTAATAGACCACACACAAGACACAAGAAAACACACCCAGACCAAGAAGAGAAATTTAAACTTGTCATTCTTTTCGCGTGGTAAGAATCGAACCCGGGGCCATTCGAACGGCGGTCCGTTTCTGTAACCATTGTGCCATATCAATCGCCATATCGTTTATTATAACAAAATGATAATAATCATAATTATCATCATGCTTTTCTTGCATGCGACTAGCGTGTAAGACCACCGAGCTATTCCGTAGCAGCTGCTATGTAATTAATATAAAATATTACAAGGATTCCTGAATGCCAGAGTTAAGAGCTTTACACTTGAATAAAACTAACATACCGCTTTTGTCACTCAATGCTTCATGCCCAACGTTACATCTTCACGCTAATTTTGACACACAATTAAACGAAACCCTTTTAAAACTAAATACAACGAAGTTTTACATTAAACGAGTTTCAAATTCCATCTCTTAAACGTTTAATTCTCAAATAAATTGAGCGGAGAATCTTATTCAACGGTCGAATTAACACTAAAATATCATTTTTTAAAAGCGGGCTCGTAAATGAGACCTGGTCGGTAAGACCACCTTGTCAGGCAGCACGTAAATTAACATGAAAACGTCATACAAAGAGCTAACCCTTCACCGCCGCATAATAAACTACTCCGATCTCTTCTCTCCCGCGGCGCGCCTACGGAGCCGCCTATTCAAACGACCGGACATTATCGTAAATATTGTGGTATTTATTCACATTTTGGACCCAAACAATTCAATTCACGCACCAACTGCTAATTGGGTATAAATCGTGGTAAAAATATTCAATAAGCTCCTAACATCGATTAACATTTTAAACAGCGAATGCCTTCATTTGAATTCGTGTTAAGTGATGCATAGATAATGTGGTGCGCCGATTAAATTGAAAGGATTTCGTGTTTTGTCGTGCTTTCTATTCGGTTTATTTTGTACGTATTCATCTTATTAAAATTCAATCGTTAAACGTCAATCCGATCTAAATAATTTGTATTCGAATCGCAGCGTTTGTTTTAGTACGATTAATTATGCTTTCTACCGATTTTATGGTTAGTGGAGGCCATTATTTTGGTTCGCGAGACTCTTAAACTTGAATTTTATTGCTAGTCGTTAACACACGAGTGGAAGGAACGATTCTAAGGAGGCAACACGCCAGCCGGCGACATGAAAAACCGTCAAGCGAACACTTTATAATAGAAATAATAACGCAACAGCCGGCTTGAATTATTGCCCACATTTCATGTTAAATTGTATGTAAATGCGAGGCCGCAACGACACGGCTCCCACAATAACATAATAATGGTAGATTTGTGACTCACGTCAGGTTGTTAGTGTGTACTTAACCCTTTATCGGGACACGCACACGGGACGTGAGACCATTACTCGGATCGCGGCGGCCCGTAACAATGAGAAATTTCGCCTCGAAACCAGTATACATTTGAGGGTTGGTTTTTAAATTCGTGAGCACAGTTAAAATGTGTGACGTGTTAGGACTTATTGTGTCGTGTTTTCGTTTATCTTCACGACGCCCCGAACCGGTTTATAATATTATAATTATTTATATAACAATGTTTTTTGGTAGCTGACATTTGTAAGCAATACTTGAAAGTTATTGAAGCGATTGAGTAGTTTGTTTATGTTTTATGTCGCAGGGGAAAATATGGAATTAAGCCATTTTTGTTTTTTAAGTGTCGAAGCGGTTTGCCCAACGATATTCGTGCCTCGAGTCATTGGTATTAGGCATTTCCCGTCGCGACATGTACTTTGCACTATTACAGTAAAGTCCGCTTCAATTAACTAGAAGGCGGGTTATAAAAAGGAAAACATTTCATTCCGTCGAAATTCGGAGCTATAGGTGGGTAAAATAATTAATATGAAGTACGTACCTAAAGCGCAAATAAAGGTTTAATGCTTAGGTACACTTAATGCTTAAATACGGTCATTTATATTTTATTAATATCTATTGTTAATATGATGGGCCAGAAGCGATGTAGTTCATCGAATCTTAAGAATCATGTTTTATTCAAGTATAGTTTTACACAATACATGTAATGTAAATATAAATAAAAAATAACAGTCTTAGTGTCGTTTTAAAACGACAAATATTCGAAGAAAAATGGTCATGGTCAGAAAGGCTAAATCACATATTCATTGCACCTAAAAATTACAACGTAGGCATGGTCACCAATGAAATATCAAATTAATTTAGAAAGAATAGAACAAAAATATTTAAAATTTTAACCAATTTATAAAAATGTAATTGTTGTGATAAGGTCACGCAAACGTTTTTTGAGTAGGTAGGTACCTAACTAACCGAACTAAGTTGACCAAATATACAAGTAACTTGAAAACTAACTAAAAAGAGGTAACAATTATAATAAAGTGTTAAAATAACGTTCAATATTTTTAAAGGTATCGCAAAAACAATAGACAATGGTTCACATCTAGTAGAGTCAGCAACAAACGGAAAATGAAATGAGATTTAGTCGAAGTTAAGTTAATACAAACACTTTTCGAAAGTCCAACTAAAGCATTCCACCGTTTCAAAAAACCCTTACCATGAGCGGGCTAGAAAGCAGTAGGTATAGGCAAAAATCACAAGTGGTTTTATTCTTATCTTACTCACAGTTACAGATTGAACTGCTTACGGCTATTTTTATTGCCTGAAGAGCTGACGTGAAAGCGGATGAGCCACCTGATAGTCAGTGGTTATCGTCGCCTATGGACACAAGCGACACCAGGAGAGTCACAAGTGCAACATCGGCCTTGAAGAAGAACTATTTTTGCACCTTTCCAATGTTAAACCAATTTTCAATCGTGTTTATCTTTAGCACAATCAACTAGTATGTTTACTTACTAGTGATGTTTCTTAAAAAATAAGAACTTGTGTCGTAGCACGTAGAAGATGCAGACGTTCCACTAATTTTATTACAAGGTATTTGGACTAGAAATATGTAGAACCTTCGATCAGCACTAACTCTACATACTAGCTACCAGGTAGCATCAATCGTTAAAACATCAGAAAATCCATTCCAGCGTAGCACCCCGATAATGAAATTCAGCAACTTCAATCAACTTGCCGGTACCGAAAATTTTAAAGTGAATTATTTACATGGCAACCAGTTTTATCGAAAGCCTGCCCTAGAGGCGTTGACGGATAATTTTCGGCAACCTACTCGTAACTCAATCTCGGTGGCCTCCTGAGGGCATTGTGTCCGAGCTGCAACGAAATGGAGGCGTTCATTGAAAATGTATTTTGTTTTTGGGTTTTTAAAACGCTTTAGAGATAGGTAAACTAAGTGTATTTTTTAAACTTTGTTTAAATTATGGTATTACTGATATGGTTGAGCCCATTTTGTTCTAAGAGAAGAAGCTTCCAAAAAACTGAGTTTATATTTTTTTTATCTCATAATCGCATACCTATCAAGACTTAAGAATTAAGTATTTAAATAATTTAAATATGTTGTAATCTCATCAGGAATTAAACTGATTTAGATGTGTCAATTGAAATATTGTATTATTAAGCTATCATTTAGTGTTAAAGAATTCCGTCCAAACGTTTAGTATCAAAATATTCTGTTCGGTTTGATTAAAACTTTGCTTTATTTCTTCTGTATCGATAATATCTATTTTACTCGACATCAAAACGAATGCGGATTAACTGTACTTGAAAATATTTTGACTTAAATATACTAATATCAAAAACAAATTATTATAACTACCTATACCTAAATTGAAAATTTAAAAACCCTACTTAATGTCAAACAGCTTTCCTCGATCAAATAAACCATTATAATTGTTCACGGCACGACATCTTGAGGGCTCTGAAATGCCAAATTTCTTTCAACATTTTGAATAAAAGCTGATCGATTTATACCAAACAGAGCTAAGGACTACCTCAAGAAAACTGTCTTTCGAGTGCAAAAAAACTAAGTGAAATCGATCAATCAAAATGAGAGCTACGGTACCGAGCTATAAGACAGACACAGACAGGTGAAATTTACAACACCCCACTTTTTACGTTTGGAGTTAAAAACAAGAAACTAATTGAAAACTTAGTTAAAAATTCATAATAAGCAACAGTTTAAACAGCGGTTTAAACCCTTTGGGGGCTCGTTGATGAGTTTCGGGGAGTGGAAAGCAATATCCGAGCCCCGAGCGATGTTGTCGGTATTGTATGGCGCTGCCCACACTTCACGCTCTAATCGATTCTACACCTATCGTAAATTTGAAAATGTTCGTTTACCGCCCAGGTCAGGATTTGATGAATTTCGAATGGAATATGTCGTGGAAAATTCAGATTAAATAACGTTTAGAATGACAATCGTAAGTCGTATTGGAGGCCTTTGAGCGGTTTAAAACTTTAATTCTGTTAAAAAACTCTAACACTGGATTAAGGCTCTAACCCCTCCATCAACCTCAAATCCTCACCTCACGAGTTTCTCCTAAAAACTGAAGAGAGTTGAGAGGAGAAACTCATGCCTTGTAGTTAGCCATTAACGGCTTGATGCCTAAAATCAATGAGCGCTTTCTACTTTAATTGCAAATACTTCAATTGCTTTAAACTTTAATTGCAAAATGTGTAATAAATTACTAAATTTCTAATTAACACTTTAAAGATCTATTAAGATTTTAATAAGAATAAACAATTAAGTAATTTAAATACATTAATATGAAGAACTTAACCCGTCGTGCGCGTAAATCTCTTTTGGGGATTAGGTACTCTTATCGTCTGGTGACATTGTGACGCCGAGCTTCAAGTGACAACACACGCACAGTCGCGTCACTGTCACACTTACCCTAAACCCTGTGTGCCGCGGCGATGTTGGTATTTCAAAGAAATAAAAGGTTTCCGATATATCTAGGATTTGAGCTGATCAGGAATCGAGAGATCATCAGATATTTTTATGGCTTTCAAATAACATGAGAGACTAAGATACTTTAGTTAGCATACCTAAATAAGTAATAGATCTACTACTATGAGGACTGGAGAATGTTATTGATAGTTAGTAATGCTGCCGTGCTTATAGTAAGAGCAGTAAGTCGGAATTTCAGAAACCGAGAAAATCGCGTTTAAAGTTTTCGATTCAATTTTTACTGACTACTCTTTTAGCTTGTAGGTTTTTTTTAGGTCCGATTTTCTAAGTTATTCTAAGCGGTTTTTCTAAGCAATAATAACAAAGATTTCGGAGGTACACTAATAATTATCATGACGTAAGTATATTTCCTGCTTATAAGCTAAGGAAAAAACATAATTTTATAGACTGCTGGTTAGGCTTAATGATATTTTTAGGTTCTAGTGAAGATAGAAAAACGGGAGTAAGACCAGTTAATAGAGCATTACGTGGCGATTCAGGATATGTACTTAACTCAGTTTTGAAAAAAAATCGACTTACTGCTCTTATTGTTAGCACGGCAGAATGTAGTACCTAGTAGTTGTTGTTTGCGTTTCTGATAAACCATGAAATTATATTTTCTTTTAAAGAATTAAGATTACAAACCAACACTCAACACCGCATTTCCGTTGCCGCTCGTATGCGACCCAGAACAAAACTCAAATCGTGACTATAATGGTTAGATCGGTTAGCAAGTGTTATCACTTTAGTAGTTAGTTCCTATGAGGACTGGGACAAGGAATAATAACTCTCAACTTTCCAGAAAGACTGATCGATGGACGATTATTGATGGAAGCTTTGCGAGAAGGAACCTGCATAATACTTGGTAAATGGGTTAATAGACGTCTAGACTGTCTACTAGTACTCCCTCGTTGGTAGCAGCCCGGCCAGCGAAAAACAACAAACAAGAAAAACACCAGCTCTTTTTCACTCTATTATACCAATTTCCACAGAAAATGGAAACAACCTACCATCAAGTAGTTCGTCAATTCGCTGACCTAATAATTATATTAAAAAAGTCTCCAACATCTTCCCTAACCTGGAATCAAACCGAAACATCTCCGCTCCTTCACTTCACTACATAGTATAAAACAAAGTCGCTATTTTTGTCCGTCTGTTTGTTTGTCTGTTTGTCTGTATGCTTAAATCTTTAAAATTACGCAACGGATTATGATGCGGTTATTTGTAATAGGTAGAGTGATTCAAGAGGAAGGTTTTTATGTATAATACATGCATATATTCCCACGAGAACGGGATCCACGCGGGTGAAACCGCGGGCGGGCCGCTAGTATCTACATATATTACAGTAGGTAGATACTTGTACTTGGCATACAATGTATCGCACTTGCGTAGCTATGTCCGATTCAATTAATACTCTGTGGTTACAAACAAGAAGGTAACAAGCAGTGCGGGACACTTGCCCGCTTTTAATGAAACAACAAATGACGGACATTGTGGGGTTGTGGGCAGCGTGCGCCGAATTGCGGTCGGCGGTTACGGGTTATTACGTGTTGTGATGGCAATTTTGAATGATAGCGAAAGACTATTGATATTCTGAGTTATTCCTTACCTGCCCAAGATAGGTTAACAAAAAAACTACCCGTTAGATTCGCTCAAATTTATTTGGCATTATACGTGATGTAGGTACCTGCCTACTAGCTTCTAATTAAACTAATTCTTGAAGACTGTATCACGGATGTAATTACATCAATAACGTTCATACTCGTAAAAAAAATATTGTTGATGCTTATGAAAATGATGATGAAGGAAATAAAAGGTTTGATAAAAATATACTTTTTGTGTGTTTTCTACTTGATCTCGCAGTAAAGTGCTAGTTAATATTTTGCATATTTATACATGAAAATGAAATAAAAAGTTTTCTTGCAAACCTGGTAGGCGGCAATTTTCAGCTTAGTTTATTGACAACGTTCGTTATTTTTACATCTTGTGTAAATAGCCGAGTAATAAGATATATTATGTGAAATTATTTTGCCTCAACTGAGTTAAATTAAACTGAATTAACTCAATTAGATTTTTCTCTAGACACTTCACACTATAATTCCCTGTGTCGTGGGTACAATGGGAATACACTAAAACAAGAATACACAATCAGACCTAGAACAAATTTTCTCGCTGGGAATCGAACCCAGGACCTTTCAAACGACAGTTTACGAATTCTATCGGAATATCATTGATGTAAAACCACACACACGTAATAAGGCCCCTACAACGTGCGAGTGGACAAAATGTCCTCACAATAAGATACGAGTCGCCGAGATTAAAGCGCCCTTGGTTATTTGTTTATTTGTCAGAAATGGCTTCTGCCACAGCGTTGCGCCTCCCTTACCGAGGTGTAAGTGATATTAAGATCTTATTACGTCATTTGACGTACTTTCTTTCTCTTTGCCTTCTATGTTGGTTTCTTCTAATATTGAGGCAGTGTTTTGTTTTGTATTCGTTTACACATCTACTTTTTGTCTCAGTTCTAGAAGTTTGTGACTTCTGGCTGGTAGAAATTATAAAGTTAATAGCTCAAAAAATCGGACCACTCCAGTTCGGATTGGTGGAAGAACTATCAACACAATTATCGACCATACTAAGATCGCCCAATTGCATCCAACGGGCAAGGCTTGCCTAAGGGTGCGTACAGACTATATAACAAAACATGTTATAAAACACAGTTATATAACATGTTTTATAAATGTGGACGATATGTCTTACAAAAACACATTGTGTCTTGTTATATGTTTCATTGTTAGACAACAATGTTAGATAGTGTAGACGTGTTATAAAACAGAAGTTATATAACATGTTACATAATCTGTACGCACCCTAATGAATCTTATCTTGTGATAACAACTGCCAATTTCACTTCTTAACCGTTACTTATGAACCTGAAAGTATAGATTGTTTTTTCGTCATAATTATATTTTCTCATGTTATTGACATAATTTTAAGAAAACTGATCAATTCATACATCGTTGAGAAAAACTCTTTTTAGGGGTATAAAATGTACTAACGCAATAGATTTTATAATTTTTGTAATGTTTATAATTTTGCCTGTTTTTAACTCACGGCAAAAAAGGAGGTTCCTGATTGTAGTGTATATTTTTAGAGTACCTCATAAGGTAGGTTTTTCCTGGATAAACCGATTTTGATAAATCTTTTTACTTTCGCAATGCTTTTTTTCTAGTTGCATAAAAATTTGAGCATGGATTATTGGAGAACTTATATGAGCAGGAATCAAAAGCGATTACTAGTCGAAGTATAACATATACATACATGTACTTAATTTAAAACCACAAGCACCTATTATAATCTCAACATCGTTTGTCGGAAACAAGCAATCAAAATACCCTTTACTTTTAATAGCCTGTTATAAAACACGTTATTGCAAAATATTTTAAACTAGCTTTCCGCCCGCGGCTCCGCCCGCGTGGAACTCAGTATGTCACAAAGTTTTTCCTGCGTGAATCCCGATCCCGCGAGAATTCTAGGATAAATAGTGGCTTATAGGTATATAACATTCCACAACTTCCACTACCTCCCAGTAAAAGCCCCATTTGAGCTCGTGAGTTCATTCGCGAATAGGAGCTTTCCCGCGTGAACGTCGATCCCGCGGGAATTCTGGGATAAAAATATATGTTGCTCCATAACCTCCTTTATCTCCCAGTGAAAGTCCCATAAAAATATAAGCCCGCGATTTGGCGCATAAGAGTTTTTCCCGCGTAAATCCTGATCCCGCGGGAATTTCTGGATAAAAAGTAGCCTAAATGTTGCTTCAAAACCTTCCGAATCTCTCAGTAAAAGTTCCATTAAAATCCGTTCAGCCGATCCGGAGATAAGCGTGTACAAAGAGACAAACTTTTTTTATAACTTTTCAACCCCTATTTTACCCATTTAGGGATGATTTTTTAAAAAACTTTGATACAGGTTTTTCATTATTTTTTTTCATAATTCTAAACACCAATATTCATAACACCTGGTTTACAATTGACGGACTTTCATACAAACTTTGAACCCCTATTAGACCCCCTTAGGGGTGGAATATAAAAAAATCCGTTCTTAGCGGATCCCTTCTAACTATAAACTACTACCCTGCCAAATTTCATCTCAATACGTTCAGCGGTTTCTGAGATTTTGTGATGAGTGAGTGAGTCAGTCAGTCAGTGACCTTTCGCTTTTATATATATAGATTAATGCCTCTTGCACTAACATCCTTACACTGCGTTTTTACGCAAAGTAAACGAGCAAAATAAAAATAACATTCTCCATAATACTTTTTACGACAAAGAACTCAAGATTCAATATTATTATGTGGCGGGTATGGTTGTAATGTAATGTAAAACTTTGCGGGTGGCTGTACATAATTTGGCCCTTATGTAGTTGTAACGTAACCTCATTACGGGTAGCTGATGTACAATGCCTATGATTTGTTTGTAGGAACATGCTGTTTCACGCTTGGCTTGTTTCGGTATAATAATGTCTTATTTGGCGGTGAGGGTTAAGTATAGTATGCTTAATGTGGATTGGCATTTTAAAGAGCATTGATTACTAGCTACTTTCTACTAGTTTTTAGTTTTTTTTTCGTAATTATGATTAGAAACCGTAATTCGGAAGAATTAATTACGTGAAAAAACACATTTTTGAATGGTTTTGGTAAATCAACTCCTTAATCTAATCTAACTGATGAAAATTAAAACTAGACATCACTACATAAATTAACTATTCCTTTAATGACTGACTAATGAACGCAAAAATCTCTTAGAGAAGTTTTTGGAAAATTAACCCCCTAAAAGGATAAAAAAGGGGTTAAACTGAAACAAAAATTATACCCCTGTGAAGGAACATGGGAACAGCTAGTAATAAGTATAATTATGTATAATATAAGAGAAGAGATAATTAAATACTAATCGATTGTCGAGCGGCAGCCGTATCGCAATACGAATCCCGACCTTTCTACAGATGACAGAGATCAATCGTTCCGACTGCTCGCTCGTTGACAATTACTTTACAAGTACCAAGACATCCCACCTTGACTACACAGCAACTGTCAGTGACTAAGACGGATGGGCTCCCGTCAACGCGTCAATTGTCAAAAGGAAATGATCCAGTTTAACTACAAGAACACGTTGCCGCTAATACATTTACAACCTTATCGCATAAATAATACGTTTCTTAATAACTTGAAATGTTATCTCGTTTGGTTATACGCGATAGAATTTCACTTGTATTCTACATGGAATATGGTTCTTAATACAATGTTATCGAAATGGAGATATATGTCGTTTTTATCAAGAGTGTAAAAATCTTGATCCGTCAACATGAATGTATGCGTGATTTGAAATCTTTTTAAATTATTTTGCGGTGCGTGAAAGCATTGTGCTTAAGGGCCTTAAAAGGGTTAATTTGATTGAAGACTTAAAGGTGTGTTAGATCCACTGGTTCAATAGAATGTCGCACCCTCGTTCACGAGTCGTCGGTTCGATTACCGACCTATTGTGTTGTATTTGAATGTAAATTGATTTGTGAATAACGCAGTAAACAAGGGTAAAGGATTATAAAATTGTTGTATGTGAATTTTAACGGTACATTTAATTATAAGATATTTTTTACCCGTTGAATTAATTATATTCATAACGATTTGGAACTATGCCACTGTTAGACATAAGTTTTTCATTTATTTAGGCATTCTTTATAAATTGTGCCTCCTTTAAGAGTTATGCAGTAACTTAATAGAATGTGTCATAAAAAATGCTAATTTTTAGGTATCTATTATAATAATTTTAAACTAACTTAAGATTGCAATCTTATCTGATGATGAATAACACTACATACCTAAACAATGTTGACTTATTTACTTTTAAGTTGATAACACCCACATTATAATGGAATGGAAACACCGACGCGAGCAAACTATTCCAGTCCTTGTCATTGCGCATAATCAGTGATGAAGCAAAACGCGCCCTTGTCTCACAGAATATTGGAAACGGCGCGGCGATTAAATTCTCTTGATACCAGAACACCATAAAATAACAGTTAGCAACAGATTAATTGAGATGCAAAACACCTTTCCTGTTATAGCTGTCGTCAAACCAATTTGCTAGTCGCCGGTGCACCAACGTAATATACAGGCGAGAGGCGTGCCGCTTGTATAGACCGTGTCTCCAGTAAGTACGATGCCTTTCAGTGGTGCTAAAGTAGACCTATAAAAGTCTAGACAGGGCAAGGTGCTATATATTATTTTTCGGCTATATTCAGAAATTTTGACACAAAATGATGTTAACTGCCAAGTAAGACAGTAAGATAAGTATCAGGGACGTGTTACCGACTTAAAAAAGCGAAAGAAAGAAATTAATCTTCAGTTCGATGAAACTTCTTGGAGTTTCATTAAATTAATATACTCTACCATAGCTTTGTGTCGGCAAAACTAACACCATTATGTTGTAAGTTGTGACTTGTGACAGTGAATTAAATTTTTAGGTAAAGTTTTATTTAAATTTAAACAGCACTTTAGATGCCACATTTAGATTACAAACATTTATAATAATTAGTTTAGTATCTCAGTAACAAATAAAAAGGAATTTTATTTAATTGACCAAAAATAAAGTTGACAAATGTTTCATAAAACGGACTTAAGATCAGTAAGAAGATTGTGTCAAATATTAAAATTAAATGACCGGATGTAGATTAGTACCTTGGTAGGTAGATAAACTGCACAGTTAAGGTAAATAAACTGAACCTAGTTCGAATCATAAACCTACCATAGTAGATCAAAATTATCTGTTGAAAAATATTGACTTCAACTCAAATCGAAAACATTATTCGATATCACTTATCATGAACGAACTGTGCTCGCGTTAGAAAGTAGCCTATATGTTGCTCCACACCCTTCTCTATTTTCTAGTGAAAGTCCCATAGAAATCGGTTCAGCGGTTCCGAACAAACAGACGCAACAACGCAGTTATTTTGAAATCATAGACAGTATTTTATTTCCTTCATGATAAAAGCTGTGAACTAAAAATTATAATTATAACTCATTCCATTCTATACTTTCCAAGTCTTCGTCTGCACCCCACAAAGCACCCACTAAGTGGTTGTCGCGGCCGAGACGCTGTTTGTTCGACCAGCTATAGTCCTTGTTCGAGATACTCCTCGACTGATTATGGCTTGACTTGACTTCAAGTAGGGCTCGGGGCGGCTGAAAGGTGGTCCCGAAGCTAATAACGACCCTGTCGTATGCAGGGCATGGAATCTGTGGGTTCTATTAATAAATAGTCGATAAAATCGTTCAGTAGGTACTTACATTTTCGGCTATTACTTCGTGGTCCTACTACAAAATTAATTTCATCAATATGTAATATTTCCAGTATTATGAGTAACTAGTAAATCCGCCCTCGCTTCGCTTCGGGAAACCAGTCCCTTCAAAAATTTCTATAAATTTTAACAAATTATGTTATTCCGATGTCTAAGCTATATTACTGCAAAGTTTCAAGAAAATCCGTTCTCTAGTTTTTGCGTGAAAGAGTAAAACCAAACCCACTCACACAGACACACACACACACTGACTCACTCACATATATCCTTACAAACTTTCGCATTTATAATATTAGTAGGAAGTAGGATATTAAATATTTTATAATACCTATATAAAATAATTTTGAAGTAGAACCTCGAACGAAGTAGAACCTATTCCTCGTAGTCGCACCAACTATGACGTCATAGTCATAGGACAAAAAAGTATGACCACTAGGAAACAGCCCTTTTTCTAGGTAATAAGTGATACGCGTCCGTAAAGCCAAAAGCACTGTAGAGTTGATAGCTAAGAAAGCGAGAGCTAACTTCCCATATCAAACTATTGCTTCAGGGGCATTCTAAAAAATTTCTACAAAATTCGATGTCGCCCTATCCCAACCTTGAAGCTTTGTAAGCGTCATCCATAACCAAAGGCCAGCGCACTTCCTGAATCCGTCATAGATGATAGATGGCCGCGAATGATTTATTCCAGCCATCAGCGAGCCCTATTTATGCACTTATTGTGAAGGAAAAGCGATCATAATTCATAATATGGAACGATTTAAGCGACGAGATTTAGCGTTTTTGATCTTCTAAATGGGTAACGAATTTTTTTACCAACATATTTCCTGCAAAACAATACCAAAAACTGGCATATTATGGTCAATGTTTTTTGTAATGGATTTTATGGCGATTTTCAAGAAACAAGTCTCTGATACAACAGTCATAGAACCAATAGCATAACTTGTCACAAGAAAGAAACCAATGGTCGTCATAGCAGTTTTGATGAACGGCATAATTCGTCTCAGTTTCCTGTGACGATTGTCTTTGCTGCATTTATTCAGGGGTCTATTCACTCCGACACTGCTCCTAAAACACGTTAAATATGTTTTACAGTTTAAAAAGAACTACAGCACCAGAGTGGTCTGGTAAGATTATAAGAAGTTTGATAAAGAAGAATCTCAAAACAAAAACAACTACGATAACTGAATGACATTATATCCAGTGTTCAAATGAAGGGCAATTTAAGCCGTCATGTCCCAACTCGGACCATAGGCCTAAGACTGGCCCGAAGCTCATTAGCAGAAAGATAATCAATCATACAGAATTAACGCGCCGCCGAAAGCCTGCCCCGACTGTTTACAATTATACACACGATAAACGCGTCACTTTGTGCCTCCGATGTGCTCAATTCTCTTTATAAATGGTAGCAGTATTTATCAACGCTATTCAAATATGCGCCATTCGTCATCGCAGGAATTTGTAATGATACTGTTTGACAGTATCGTCTTGGTGATTCAGGGTACTAAATGTGTGAAACTTAGCTTGTAGCTTAGAGAAGTAGTAGACCTAGGTATGGTTTCCAAAGATTGTGTTCGTATTGGAATTTCATTTTGTCACTTTCGTTCTTTTACAACAGTTTCTTTTGATGCTTCTTTAATCAGTCAATTTGTTTTAATTACTCAAAGTATGACAACAATTAAATCTGAATATCTACCAGACGATATAATGTATGTAAAAATATCTGATGGGATGTTTCATTGACAGGTCATCCTTAAGTTTCTCTTCGAATGACTACGTATTAACAACCATTACATAGTCAGTTTGTATGGCTATGGTTACAAGCTACAACCCATTAATGGCCCACTACTGAGCACGAGTCTCTCCTTATTGACAGCTATTTATTCATTAAGCCATAAAAACTCACAGTTGAAGCAGCAATTCAACCCTAAGACTGCCATCTTATCAGGAGGTAAGGACCGGGATTTAAAAACCTTGTAATCCCAATCGCATAGTGAGAAAGCTCGGCTTATTATCATTAGTGGGGTAATAGCGTCACATTACCATTCGTATCTGGCGCGACGGAGCGATTAGCCCCCGCTAGTGCCAATCTGTGCCAAGAGTACTCGGCTCTCATATCTCGCCGAACAAAAGGGTTATGTGGAGTAGAATAATAAACTTCACGTTGTTAAAAGCTGTACTTCTTCTGGTATTACTTTGTTGTACATACAATTAGGAATGACGGGGTCAGACATGTTTTGTTGGTGTCCGTATCTACTTATACTTAATACATTGCGTCATATTCATGCAATTTTCAATGAAGCTTATGGTTGAAGATTATTCAGTTAAATATTTAGAAGCTGCTGACCTGATAGGCAGCGTCAGATATCAATTTTATTATTTTGTAGGTAGGGTTACCATGGATGGCAGCGAACGGGTCACAACGGTTAAAAAAGATAGATATCCAGTAATTACGACCCTGAGTTTATCTAGTCGGTAGTGGATCACTTTGCAAACCAAGGGGTATCAGTACCAATTTCCAATCGGTGCAGATATTTATGGAAGGCCTATCCCTATTTGATATTAGTAGGTTAGTACCTATGATAACCGTGTAATGGCATCCATAACACTGCGGGCATAGTTGTACATGGTAAGAGCATGTAATCGTTTAGTCTTGCATTAATAATGACAATCAGGCTATTTTATTACTCGCCGTGACAGGCGTGAAACCTAGGACCTACAGTTCCAGAAGGAAGGTAAGCACCAAATAAGTACTAACCAGTTAAATCGTTGTGAAACCTAGGACCTACAGTTCTAGTAGGAAGGTAAGCACCTACTAGGTACTAACCGGTTAAATAGTTTTTACAACAATAGACACAACGTCTTAATTGATTCAGCAGAAGAAATTCCAAAAACCTCTTTGGTATGTTACTTTTAGAGTTTATTTAAACACTGTCATTCCAGTTTGAAACGGATTATCCGAGCTGTTAAGTATCCTACATCTTAACCAGTAGTTTGCTAAGTAACTGGATTACGCTTAACAAGTACTCGAGCACGAACACTAGGTATTATCTGTACACTTAATTCTATACGTTTGTTCAGTTTGTTCTGAAAGCTTACAAAGGACTTACGTTTAGTTTCTTTGTTTATTCTAAAAGGTCTGTATTATCCCTGAAACAAAGTATCTTTGTATGAAGCGGATAATCTCAAAAACAACAGGGATTTTCATAATATATAATTTTGTTCCCCTCCAAATCACAAATTTACAATTAAATATCTATTATGGCACCCTTGCGAAACGGTTGTAAATAAATAATAAATAAATAAATAACGCTACACACTCAAAGCCCCACACTAAGATTCCCTGTGTCGTGGGTGCCTTGGACAACACACAAGACAAGGACACACACCCAGACCGAGAACGGAAATTCAAATTCATCATTCAAATCGCCGCCTCGCTGGGAATCGGAAGAGTGATCGGGCGTGTTAACCATTGCGCCATTCGGGTCGTCAACAAATAAGAAAAGCTCATACTAAAGCCATACATACAGAATGACATCATAGCCCCCTAGCACTAGGATGCCCTGTGTCTCGTATGCCATGGACAACTCTAATGACACACCACCATAATCTGTTCCCGGTTTCATGAAATTCGTAATGGCATCCAACACGAATGCCAGCTTTTCGCTCTTATGACTAACGTTCATTATAATAGATTGACGGCGATAATTTAAAATGTCTTAAGTAAATTTTGCTTACAGGCTAAATATTTCTGTGAACAAACTCTTTACTTTTATATATTACTCGTAGTAGGTATAAGATTAATATGAATAAATGACAAGCTTTCATTTGACTTAATACTTATCCATGTATAAAACCGAGCTAGAATGCAGTGACGAGGGAAATATTGAAATCTCATCTCATCGCGGTCGATCGGTTCCCGCTGCGTCGGTAGCGACAGGTGACAGCGCGGCGCCTTTGATCGGCTAGGGTTGTCGACTGACAGCAGGGACCCGACGGCGAGATTTGGGTAAAAAAAATCTGAAATTAACTCTACCACGCTATTCCTAGATAGCAGGCTAGCAACGGGGCATCGGAAAGGTAGAAAAAACTAATGATTTCGATAGAAAGATCTTTTAGTTCCAGTGCGCACCTTGATAAGCTGACACTAGTAGGCAAATTCGAATGAAAATACCTTGGGTTCTTAGGTCATCTACCCATTGATATGTGAGACTAGGTACTTACTGGTCTCTTCGTCATAACTGCCTAAATAAGAACCGAAAAACAAGATGAATGAGAGTAATATTTTTAATAGTTACGAAGAATTTTCATCAAAGACACGAACTTTAATGGAGACATGATAAAAATTTATGAATGAATTCCGTTAGAGGATATTAAAAAGGTTTTTATTATTTCATACCATTTCGTATTCAACATCTTCACAGCACCACATACCTAGATTATATATCAGAGATGCCTCTAGTAATGCTGTGCTAATGGAACAACATTTCTAGGTGATTTCCTAGCTAATTTATTTTACTTTACTATTTGTACAACCCTGTTAATAACGCCTTGTCCTCACGGTGTGAAGCAAAGCTTCCATACTAACACTGAAAGGTATTTGCATTATTTTAATATTCTTAGGTAGGTATCTGCTACTAGGTACCATGCGTATTTTTAGAATTCAATTATCTTATAGCAAAAGCAGAAATATTACAGTTAAATTCAGTTTTGTAAAACTGGGAAAAACTTTATTGGTTCGATAATATAATTTATACATCTATATATATTATTATCACAACAATTTTACCAAAAAATAAAATAAATAAATATTTTGTTATCTACCTATGAATCGCAGATGTATGGTAATGGATAAAGCATTTTGTTACAAATAGATTTACAAATAAAAAAATTGGTTGCCTGTAAAGTCGGTATACGGGCGAAAGTTTTACGTGACAACGACTTTGAGTGGTAAAATAATTTTAATGTGAATATTCATTCGTATAGTAGGAAGAAGGATGAAATAATAGTAACAATTTAAAACATTTATTTATACAAAGAATTATATTTAAAACATTGTAACACCATCCGCCATCTAGCGCTGCTAACCGTTAGACCATTAACCATTAGTCACAACTAAGTGAGGTAACAAACGAGATTACTCTACTTCTCCAGAGATGGCGCTGTACCATTTTCTGAAACACGCCAACGTGTGTACGCCGTAGCTACCATAAGTAATGTTAAGGAGGAAGGGACGCGTGCCTTTCACTTTTTATGTCTGTCTCTCTCGCTCTTAGGCGGGCTAACCATGCCCGAGTGGAAGGGACGCGTGCCTCTCACTCGCTCTCATTGTAAGCGCATAACGTGAGCGGAGCGTGACGCAGTTTCTTGAAGTGCCACCCGGCAAACCAATTTATAAGACGTTATCACGTCAAAAGACAATTTCCAAATAATATTATATAAATTGAATTTATCTTCTCGGAATAATTTTCAAGTGATGCAAAGTGCAGTCACCACTTATAGTTACAAAAACATTTAAGTCATGAAAAGAAAATTTACTTCATGTAACATTGAAATGACTTCAACATAACCATTCCACTATTATATCCGGGATAAGGAAGGTCATAAGCCGTACTTTAACTTATTCTAATACAACAATGCTTACAATACAAATTCAGTTCCTAGAACATAATAAAGCCTTTGATACTAATGATTTACTAACAAGTGTTCGTTTAAACGGCTTAGCGTATCTCAAAACAATTTTTTGGTAATAAAAAGGTTCAAAGAAATTGTAATCAGTAAGTGTTAACGATAGCTAAACAATCAATACTTAGTACAATGAATAGCCAACTCACAATGGTTTGAATAGATAGTTTTTTACTCCATTCACTCCAAAAGATTATCGCCTTAAACAAAGAGGCTTTACCACTACCAATAAAAAGGAAATTACTTAACAATACGTTAAAAGAAAAGATTATAAAAATTGCGATGACTACCAAACTAAAAAATCTTAATCTGACAACCTTTACCACTCAAACCTTAAGACGTAAAATCGTTTGTTCACCACAAGTTCTTAACTCTACCATGACGTACGATGACTCTACCATTCTGTTGGTAGAGTAAACAATGAAAGTGCGTTTTTTACCCCGCGACGCCGGTGGTCTTACGAGACCCCATAAAGATTCCCGAAATTGAAAAGCAAGCCTCTACCTGTGTTGATTACGTGATTGCTCCTTAGGGTTCATTTATAGAGGGCGTCATTTCCCCCGTCAAACATCCGATCATATTTCGTGAATGATAAACAGAGTCGACGTCAAAGGGAACGGTGGTTTTATATCATCTTTGATACCAAACACAGGTAGCTATGTTAAATCTGTACATGTAAATAAAATTTAAATGCCCGTCTACGATTTCAAAATAACTCTTTTTTCAAGTGCCTATTTTTACTTACCTACACGATACTTAAAGACAAGCAAACTTTTTTAACAGTGTCTGTTGCCTATGTTAATCTGTGGAATAACTGAGCCGATTTTAATGAATCTTTCACTGGAAGATACCTAAAGGAAGTAATAGGGCAAACATATGCTTTTTATTCTGAAATAAGGACGGTGTGTGCATTAACGCGGAAAAAAAGTCTAATTTAACAATAAATATAGTTTTGTCGGTAGTAAAAGTAGAATGGCACAGTATTAAATATAACATGAACTAAATTGACTAAGTATAATAAAATATAATGGTACAAAGCGAGCTAAATGGTTTATGGATTCTATCTATTTCATATTATACATTCAAAATATAAATTCACTATTTGCAAACTATCCGTTTAACCAGTCTACATAAAGTTGTAGCTTGGAATAAGTAACGACTACAACCATTCATGCTCCTCCCCTATTGAATAAATTTGAACCTTTAATAAATAGTCTAATGTTACGCAAAGATTGGGACAGTGTGTCGAAAGAAAATGGTAAATTCGCATTGCCTTGCCTAAATCAAATGTCTCAATTAATACCTTACTTGGTTATAAAAGAGGAAATAAAAATAGATTTCTTTTGCCATAGCGCTTATAGCACGGTGGCTTGCATTGAGCCATTGATCCTAAGGGATTGACTGAGGTAAGCTACAGCGTAGGTACATAGTTGAATAGGTGATCGCTAGTGGCAAAAATTATTGGGCTTCTGTGCTTCGGAAGGCAAATAAAGCCTCCGGTACCTTAGGGTGGCATAAAATAAATCTCAAGAGTTCACACTCTTGCATCCTACTCAAGAAACATAAAAAGACACGCCGTAGTTTGGGAGTTTTGGTAAATGATAAAATTTTCATTCATGGTGTACCTTACACTAAAATTACCTGACATCATCGATGTAAGTATCTCCCTAGATCAGAAAAAGTTTGCGGGCTGAATTGCAGTTAATTCAGCGTGTCTATAATCGACCTTTCAGAACAATCTAAAGGTGCAGAGGCACATACCAGAGATGTCACTCAAGTTTTTACGCTAGTAATTGCTCTAACGATTTCTTAACAATGCTCGAATCGCCGTCGCCGGGGCGTACGACAGTCGCATACACGTCGCTTTTCCGAATGTCTTGAGACCTGTATACACTCACCCTGTCATACGTCACGAAATTCTACTTCTTTATTAAATATCCCCAAAAAAATCTTCCACATTTATATGTATGTGAAGAAGTAGGTACATACTTTTTACCTATGAAGACATTTTGTTTTAAAGTGATATCATCGCGGACACTAAACATTTTCACTGTTATGGTACTCACAAGCAGTTGCGTCGAAAGATCAGGGCCCCAATTCTGCTAATTTATAACGCTTCAATAGTATCTCGATTGAATAGTCTGCCACATTTTGTATACGGAATGTGCCGAAATAGCGTCGAAAACTATTTAAATTTGTACACAGAACGTACCAAAATGTGTCGATCTATTCAATTCTGTATACGAAATGTGCCAAAAATGTGTCAAACTCTTCAATTTTGAATACAAAATGTGGCAAACAATTCAATCGAGACACTATTGAAGCGTTATAAATTAGCAGAATTGGGGCCCAGTATGAATAAATATCGTGAGTACCTACCCGTTATAGTTAAATTCTCGGCCTAGCTTTTACTCACTTGACCCGAGTTCAACTTGCTGTAATAAATCCGAGAAATAAAATAAATAAAGTTTGGGATGAGTCAAATAATCCCGTCGCTCTAGATTGTGTCTTTTATGTGACAGATCTGACTAATAACTACTTAGGAAGCATGTTGACTGAGAAATATTATTTCCATTAAGTGATCCTTTGATATCCTAAAATTATTCTATACCACCGAAGAATGCAATAATGAGCTCAATTTGTTTTTCATATCTTAATCGCGATGGGTAGGACCTTATAAGTATTCGTATAATTAACAAATATAATTTGAGTAAAATTATTTATAACTCATTTATTGACATTATTATTTAAACATAAAAAAAAATTAATAAAGACACAAAAAGGAATACACAAAGACGAAGGCAGGGTGTCACGGTGCGTTATGTTAGGTTAGGATTAATATTTTTCTTAGTTCTGCGAACGTTATCGGACAGTGCGTAAACCGCTTGAGTATAATTTTATTTCTTACTACGGCAGTATCAGCGTTGTTAACGTTCCTCGAACGCCTAAAGTTTCCACATACACCCCGCGCCGTGATAATCGTTGCATTAGCGCGCAAGACATGCAACACAATGCTTTGTGGGCAAAAACCCTTCGGCACTCTGTTTAACATTAATAGGATGATTTATATTAAATGCTATGTTAAGTTAGCATAGCTTTGTAATTATGACTAGATTATAAAATGGAAGAAATAAAGCTATGTTTGTTCCATTTTGTTATAGCGAAGCTAATTTCGCTAGTTTAAAAGCTGCAGCCTCGGTATAAAACTTACATAGCTGTTCAGTATTTATACTGGGACATAATATTTTGACCCTAAATTAAAAATTCACTTTACGACTAATAGCTTAGCTTACCGACTGGTATATTCAAATTGCAATAGATAAAATTGTGACGGTCTTCAGATTATTTCCTAGTTCAGTTTTGTTACGTTTATAAATTTAGGTAGGCGTGGTTGTTTTTGTGGCTGTTTTGTATGCTATTCATCAACCGCAATATTGAAAAAGTTAAAAACATGTTTAAATTTATAAATTAAAACATTTACATATTATCATTTTAGGTAGGTATAAAACTTTCTTATGTTTAAATGTTTTGTAATAAGTAACTACATGACTGAATATCTAATGAGTGGGCTCGCAAGATTAGAACCCATTTCCCCACAGCAGAAGACTATATTTCAAACTTATGAATGTTCGACGCTTACTCATAAAACTTTCGGTGAAATCACACGGGGTAGGACCGCCCCGCCCCGCCAAGGTACTCAGTACCATTCCTACCTAGTACGAGTCCTTAACTTAAAATACGGTCCCATCCTGAAGAAAGCATGAAACTTGGCATGAATGTAGCTGTCATGTATGTGCTTCAATGTAGATATGGAAGCACTTCAAGAAATTATTTTTCCCCCTACTCCTCCCCCTTTTTATCTCCCTCATTCTGGTTTTTCGAATTTTCTACAAAAACCATAAGACTGATGAGTTTACTCTTCAGAGACCAAAATCATCGTCAATAAATTACCTACAAAACGATACTACACTTTATAGTGGTAAGATTAATATATTTCTGTATACAGCCACCAACGTATTATGAAATTGTAAAAACAGGCACACTTTTTTCTTTCTTGCTCCATTTATAGGAAAACGACAAGAGTGGTGATAAAATAGTCTAAAGAAGTTTTATACCTTATACATTAAGCTACAAAATGACACTTATTTCATAGTCGTAGAGGCATTATTTCCAGAGTTACAGCTTACCGCGTCTGACTCAAGTACTCTTTTTTTCCTTTTTACAATATTATCTTTCCAGATTTAAAGCTAGGGTCTAGGGTTTCAAGCAATTTATTAAAAACACAGTAAATTACAGTTTTAATCATATATATATTTATATCAATGCATATCACAAGAATCTCCCCCACACTTACAGAGACCAGTACAGGGAAGACCAGACTTCCTACAAATGCATCGTCCTTTAATGCAGCTGCGGCATGAACATTTCGTCAATTCCTTTACGGATGATGACGTTTCTTTGTTTGTACTCCAAAATGGAATCCAAATACCGTCTTCTTTCATCCAACCCCATTTCTCAAAGTTCGGATATTCAGGATTTGGTATCAGACTTTGACCCCAGATCAATCCTGCTTGCAAATAAGCTCGCTTTGTATGCAGCTCAAGAGCACCGAGTGTTGGTGGCAGCCTGTCCATTGCCCGTCCCTTGATGAATAACGCTTGATGAATAAGGCTACACCCCACTCCACCGCCCCGCGCCCCTACATGCCCCTACTGTCGCCATAGCCAGGGCTCCGTCACTCTTGCTCAAGGTCGCGAGTTTAAATTTGCGCGCAGCTATCGTATTTAAATGGTATTTAGTACGCGTATAGTACTTACTATCTTTAGTAAAAAGTTACATGTACATATTTTGTAAACTATAAGTTCTATCAACATACGTCCAATGACAATATTTTAGAGAATTTCATAGGGAACATATTGGTCTTTGACAGTTTTCTGATAGCTGTACCCGTTTTCATAAAAAATAAAAAAAAACACGATTTGGCACATAAAAAGGGGGGAAATGGGGGAAAAAAATAATTTTTCGACATGCTTCCATATCTGCATTGAAGCACATACATGACAGCTACATTCATGCCAAGTTTCATGCTTTCTTCAGGATGGGACCATAAAACTGACTTTTGTTCGGACATGGAGCCGTACTAACCGTCATAATAATTGTTTTTAAGAGCAATTGTGTTCCGGATAGGAAGGTTTGTGGAGCCGGTTTCACTTTTTTAGAGGCGACCATCTCAGACCTCAGGGGTAGCAACGCATCTGTGACCGAATTGGAACAAGACTCATACTAACAATAACTAATTGGACTATTACTAACATTAACTAACAGGACTAATTATCACTAACATACCCTGTCCTCGCACTTATTAACAAACTAACCAACTAATATTCTAACACCATCTACTAACTGGACTAACCATCCTAGTCCCTTTGAGTCTAGTTCTAGGTCGGTCACAGTTGTTATGGGCGGCAGGGGAAGGGTGGTACTGCATGCTCGTTTGCTATCTTAATTCCATAAAAAAAAAAAAATACAAATTACTTATGTAGCTATATGTCATTCGATACGCGCGTTCTGACTTCCTGCCTAATTACAAAATTAGTTGCAATAAAAATAATTTAAATCTTAAGCTCCCTAATAAGACGGCAGCTAATGAGACTTACAAATGTTAATGTGAATAAATTAATTGCTGTCTTGCCTATTAGCTTGAATACTATCTAATATTATGAATATTAATTAATCATTGCTTGAGACTTATTTCATTAAACACGGTTAACGAAATGGTCAATAAGTCAGTTTTTAAAATGTCATTTACTGTCTTTATGGATGTAAATAGTTTGAATGAATTACAACAACTTAATCTCCTAACGAAGTTTTATCAAGTTACCGTCATAAAAGTACAAATCCTATTTATTTCAAAAATATGCATTTAAACGTCAGTCCATTACTATGAAAAACTTTTGAGATCCAAACTTCCAACATCCGCTTATTCACAGTCCAATTGCCCGATCACTCAAACAACCAATTAAAACTGAGAAACTTGCAGCTTAGAAAACCCGTCAACGCGAATGGAGGGCAACCTTCAGTCAGGCGCAGAAAGATGACGTTAAAACTAAATTATTACCGAGCCGCCGCTTACCCGCTCCGTGGCTATTCAATTTCCCGAGCTATGCATCTCTGTCGTCGCATCGCCTTTGACTCCGACTGCATATTTTATACAATCCTTTCATCAAAACGCCGCGGCGGAAAGCGCTCTAGCAATTTTTCCCGCGCGCGAGCGGGACAAAACACGGGGTGTCAAACAGCGGTGGGGATAAGACGGCAAAGCTCCCGCAAAGTACACAGAATGCAAAAATGGCGCGGCGACGAGTGACAACGTGACAGAGGGGGGCGCGACGCGTCACGGACTTCACGGAGGCTCAGTTGAACGCCGACTGCCGTGCCAGGAGCACGTGTTGCTAGTATCGCGCCAGTGACTTGTGAATGATGTGCTGACACGGAGATTGGATCGTGAAGTGTATTTGTGTGATTTACATCTCTAAACTGGAGAGAGACAACGTTTTGTGGAGCAATATGCTCACGTCCAGCAACCAGTATTTGCGACCGGATTACCTTTCGCCCCTGCCGACTACGGTGAGTTTGCAAACTTTGTGTACACCTTAACGCCTGGGGATGAAAGCGCTCAAGTTTACTCTTTC
Source organism: Hesperia comma (assembly GCA_905404135.1). Classification (NCBI taxonomy): domain Eukaryota; kingdom Metazoa; phylum Arthropoda; class Insecta; order Lepidoptera; family Hesperiidae; genus Hesperia; species Hesperia comma. The sequence goes on from FR990021.1 coordinate 17,518,415, forward strand.
GGGAAATTGGAGCGCTGAATATTAAAGAGGTGTTCCCGCTACTTGATTTTTTATTGCTTTTTAAATATTTTAAAAGCATAAGGTTTGGTTAAGTCTTTCATTTAAGGAAGTTCAAAAATAAGTATTTGTTACTTTTGACTTTAAAAATAACAGACAATAAGTAATCAAAATGACTTGAATTGAAAAATGATTTGAATCTTACTGTATTTTTCTATTGTTTCTGTTTTTGTGTTACGAATTTTTAAGATTCATTCTTGCAAGGTTTGTTAAAACTGATAAATTTCCTTTCTCAAATAAATAAGATTAAATTAAATTTAAAAAATCTGCAAATAACTAATAAACAACAAGATTTATTAGCGCAAGAACTAACATGTAACGGAATACAAATTACATTAGAGATAAATCATCTAGTAAGACTTTTTTAGCTAAAGCTATCTAATTCAAATATGATTAATGACAAAAGTTGGAATATTAAAATGTCTGACTACCGATAGGTTAACGAATCAGTGCTAAGGAACCAAGATACCACACTGTTTTAAAAAAGAACTTACTCGTAGTTTCAAAGTAAATCGTTATGTAAATTTATAAATGGTTTAAGTTGGAGAATAATATCGAATTGATAAAACGGTTGGTAGTTTAGCCTTTTCAAATCTTGAGTACAAATGACAGCAGAAAAAATCAACAAAAATAACAATGTACCTACTGAGCAACATTTTCAACTAACTTTGATACAAACTTCTTGCTGAAAGAGACAAGAAGGATAATATTGAATTGAATTTGGAAAATAATATGAAAAGTTGGGACATTAATATAAATTTGTTTACACCATCTATTGACAGTATGTCAACCCTTGTAAGCTTGCTCAATATAACTGTTAACATCTTAATAACAACTTCTAATTTGCTATTCAATCGCTCATCGTTCCGCCTCTCAGATGAAACTAGATACTTTTATAAAATATTTATAACATTTGACACAGCTATAAATTAAATTAGTCAAGACCTGACGCCAATTGCTTAAATGATGTCGTAAGATACATCAAATATATTTATCGCTGATATTTTAATAATTCACTGACATGTAATTTACATTTTAAAGTATAATATGAACGAATTATAACATATTTATTGCGATGCGAATGGCTAGCAGTGACGCAAAAAAGAATTAATTATAGCATTAGAAAACACGTCCATTATAATAATGTAATTAATTAACATGGCCATTTGAATAATGTTTATGTAACAAAGAAAAAGTGGATATACAAATATACCACAGACAGAACTTAAGTGTGTGGTAACTACGAGCATCAAAAATATGAGCTATTTATTAATATGAGTTATTGCGACCACACTACATCATTTCAATTACTTCGAGTAGGTAATTTAATGCAATAATAGAACGTATTTAAATCTAAACATGATTATATTGTTAAAAACAAACAACTCACTTCAGTAACGACAAATAATGTAATCAGGACAGCGTCAACGTAATCTAAATCAATTAAATACGCATTATTAGTGATTGTTAAAAACTGCTCCAATTTAAAAGGATGAGCCTTCTTAAATAAAATTATCAAAATCGGTAATAAGTTATGAGATAACACATCCTAAAAACATACAGTCGAATTGAGACACTTCACCTGTTTTGAATTTGGTTGAACTTATAATCTGTGATCACCTTAACACCTATAGCATTAAATGACTATACAGAATTAAAAACCATAGAGAATTAAAAACTGTGAATAATGACTTTGAATAGATTTAGCACACAAAATATTCCAACGTAGCTCAACTTACTAAAATTCGGGAATTATGTGAATGAAAATGTTATATGAACGAAGTTTCCAAATTAATTGATGAATTATGAGAACCATTTAAAAATCATTTAAAAAATCTATCATTGATTACATGGATTATTTACGACTAAATTTTTTAAGCAAATCCGAATCCTTACAAGTAGCCATTTGCACCTAATATACACCTAACCTTACTATAATCATTTAATTATAAAAATAGATATGTTTATAATTAAATTTTCGTAATATGGAAACATATTAAATTATATCAAATTGTTTATAAGTTAGGTTATCCAATTGTCTTTGAGTATTTCTTTCTGTATCGCAAACTCATAGTATATTTTTATTGAAAGTCTTGTAGTCTGTTTATATTAGAACACAACTTTTAAAAAGCAATATATTACGTGGTTTATGTATTTCTATCATACATCTCTAATATCACGCAAATTTATACTCATTTAGCCTTCCTAAAGATAAAGTTAGAAATCTTAAAGTTTGTACGGAAGAGAAAAGTTTATTTCTCAAAGTTCAAAAATCAGTTCTATATTATGGATATAATTATCTAAACCTTCACAGCCTACTTAATTTCCAATAAGAATCCAGTATTACAAAATAAAATCAATTAACCTTTATCTTAGAGTGTTAAATAAATCCCTGGACTCAACGACCCCGTTATACCCGCCATTTGCACGCAAACACTGAACAATGGCATAATAAACATAAAACAAAATCATCCCCCGAATACTCATTCAAACTAACGCCACCGTGATAATAGACGTGACACCCAGCAAGAGCGGGCGCGCCGCAAATTCAGCGGCACAAATTGGCCTTTTCACTGCGAGATTACATCATGCGGGAGCCGAGTGAAATGTCAAGCGGGGCCGACGGTTGCCAGACGCGCGGATAATGGCGCGTCGGCCGCGTGATTGGACACCCTCCGCCCCGCCGACCCCCCAGCACCCTTTGTGCCGTCACTCGCAAACCGACGTTTCATATAAACCTCTTTGTTGCAGCTCGACGCGAAAAAGAGCCCCCTTGCGCTTCTGGCACAAACCTGCAGCGCTATCGGCGCCGACACCCCCAACCCGAAGCTCATCTCTGCTGCGGAGAAGGCCAGTAAAAAGTACGACGATAAAACCAGCCACATGGATAACAAGCCTAGCTTCAAGCCTTATGAATCGTGCCTCACTGCGAGAGAAAAGACTAGAACCCCCGAAGACAGAGCGTCTTCGGTTAATGCTCATTCGAAGACTCCATCTTCTAAGGGTAGCGCTTCAACAACACCAGTTCAAGCGCGATGCAGCAGCAATCAAAGTTCATCGTCCCAAAGAACATCGCCGCCGTCGCATCGCAAAACACCTTCTGAGAAATCGGAGGAGAGATCGAGCCCTCTCCATTCCCCTGCATTAGCCAAATCAAATTCGGACACTATTACTTCTGCATCTAAATTGTCTTATACGCCAAGCTCCTTACCGTCCAGCATAGACACCAAAGAACATTCTAGCTTCAAACCGAGTGTACCTGTTACTTCATCAGCCTTTTTAGGCGGAATACCCCCCTCCGGCTTTCCCCTACCAATGGATCTAATGACAAGTAGTCTGATGGCAGCGCAACACCATGCGTTAAAGAATGGACTGAACCCTTACTTAGCGTATGCAAGAATGAAAGCTCCTGGAAGTGATCTTGGAATATGCAGAGACCCTTATTGTACGGGGTGCTCTTTAAGCTCACATCTGCTCAAATCTGCGGTTTGCCCTGCGGGGTGTTCACAGTGCGATCACGCTAAGACACCATTCTCTCTACCGGCTGGCCATCCGGCGGCAGCAGCATATGCCCACGCTCAGTTAGCTGCCCTCGCTGCAGCGTCGCAACTGCCCTTCGTGTGCAGCTGGATGGCAGGAGATTCTGCGTACTGCGGCAAGAGATTTGCATCGTCAGAAGAACTGTTGCAGCATTTGCGGTCTCATACAGCGAGTGGGGAATCGAGTCCAAGCCTATCGATGTTGAGTGCCACTCATCCGTTGCTGCAAAGGACGTACCCTACACCTCCGCTCTCACCGCTGACGCCGCGGTTCCACCCGTACAGCAAGCCGTCTCACCTGGTGTCCTCGCCGCCGTTACCGTTCCCTCTGCCGCCGCACCCGTCGCTGGCGGCATACTTCCCCTCGTATCCCCTGTTTGGGCCGCGTCCTCTGCATCCTTGAGGACCGTCGGCGCTCCACGCACATAAGAAGGGGGGCGCCGATCAGTAACGCCCAAGCCAAAAGGACATTCGGAACTGGAGGATGTGTACATATAATTTAGTGTTCATCTAGTTGCCGATCGGTTCATATCATCGACGGACGGTAGTGACGTGACGCCTTTCGGGGCACGACAGCTGTGATCTCTAACTTGTAATATTCTTAGTGTTAATAGTGCACTGTACGAGCTCGCCTCTACGCTTCGTCCCGCGAGCGCTTAGTTAGTCTAACGAAATTTTTATGTACCAAATCTATAGGATGTAACTTGAATAGTTTCTAATTTAAGTTGTTGCAAATAATTAGAGAGGATTGTTAATTGTGTTTGTATTAGTTTTTTAATTGACACGTTTTAGTATTTCGATCACACATCGCAAATATCACATATCTCGGCGTTTTAATGTTGAAGATTAGTACGCGCTAAAGATTAAGAATATTTTTTAATCATGAATGTTACCCGCGTTAATATTCTTTTTATTTGTATAGCGACTTTCCATTTCCACGGCGATAAAATCTCAAAGTTTCAGACGCACTTTAATTTAAAATTTGCATTTAAACGCTTGCATAATGGCACTGTATTTTTGTAAAATCATTGAGATAAACTATCGAAGATTAAATATAAATTGTAATGGACACGATGAGAAATGATAATTGCGTGTGCTAGATTCTTGTAAAGGACACTGTATTATCTGTCGATATCTGTTGACATAAACATTTGTTGTTATAAAGGACATAAAATGGAAAAAATATAAGTAAATATTTAATTTCAAAGCTTTCTTTTTATTCATTGATACCTCTAAAGACATAACAACATTAATTTTATGTACCTACCGAGGATTATTAATTAATGCGACAACATTGATACATTAAAATGTCTAATACCATCGTAAATTTTAATGCAAGCATGCTAATAGATTTCATTTCAAATTAAATCAGAAGGAACATTAAATAAATAGGAATCAATATAACGAAGTGTTCTTAGAACACCAAATTTTATTGATCAATAAAATCTAAGTCTTACAGTCATATTATTCTGAGAAATCTGAATGGCATGAATAGCGCTTATTAAAAACAATTTATTTTATAGTAGAGAATGAAAAACTTGTTTAACCTACTGGTTTGAAATCTGGCTTTACTCAAGGGAGCCCTGAGTTTGAATCCCACGCCCTTTTAAATTATCTGCTTGTTTCATTTTATTTATTAATAAAGGCTGGCATCAGTGCAGAAAACTGTACCTACCTATAGGAGAGTTATCGGTGTTCTTAAATCAAAGGTCTTACCTAAAACGTACCTTAGGATTACCTTTATACAAAGAGCGGCAATATGGCATTTAAAAGAATGGTCCTTCATATAATAAACATCTTTGAAAAAACCTCACACTAGGTCAGGATCCGGAATACTTAACTACTAAAACCAAAATATGAGGAGAATACGAAATTTCATTAGAAAGCACCAAATTTCGTTGAATTAGTCTCGAAGAATCCTTAAAAATCCTTAAATTATCCTTCCACAACCTCGATATTCTATGACCAAGGTAACTAGCATGGCCATAAAATAAGCCCCATGTAAGTGTCGACGATTGATTACGCTGGATGCATTAATACATAAAACCAGCAATGTCTAACCACACAGCCGGACGGTCGTACCATTAAACTATAACTTCTACAGCGGCACTTAACGTTTGCGTGTGGAAATGACAGATCGCAAGCAAACCGACTCGCTCGTAATTATTTCATCGCCGCGAGCGAAATCGAGCGTTGATAATAGACCGTCTCGCACAGATAATAACTACCAATCATTTTTCTCCTCGCCGCATGAGTCAACTTTGCAAAAGCCATAATTAGGTACGGCTTCCACTATAATAAATTATAAGCAATTTATCCGTCCGTCTGTCGCCATACATCACCGTTCGCGGTGCATTTGCTAGCGCTGAAATATTATGACCAATGTGCAGGGTAGACGCACCATTTGTTGACGCCTTAATATCACCAACGCTATCATCTTTCAAATTAATGTTACGATCGTGTAGTAACCGTGAGTTATGGAGTACGCAATTATACGGATTGTCTGCGCTAATGTTATTGCGTTTAGGTATGTTGATTGTCTGCAGTGAATTCCATTTCTGTCATAGATTAATTTAAATGGATTAGATTGAATAATAAAGACGATGACAGCATATACATATACAAGAGTTATAATTTTGCCGTTAAAATGTGTAAATGCGATTTAGAATGGTATGCTTAAGAAGTCAAATATTAGTCTGAAACTGACTGAACTAAAACCACCAAAGGCCAACCATTTAACTAACACAAACGTTTAAACCACGCCACCACAAAATCAGAGTCACTTCTAACTTCTAACTAGGGCTAAGGCCGATACTTGTTGAAGCTAGACTTTTAGTAAGCCTGATAACTCCAAAGTTTACGGCCCAGACCGTATAAAAAGAGTACAAATAACAAAAAATATAAATAAAACAACTTAAATTGGAAAATAATGTCTAATACGGTTGAAACCTGAGGCGTATTTTTTATATTTTAACTATTCTAGACTGCAATAGTTTCCTAAGATGAATAGAACAGTTACATAATAGAATGGCAACCCCATTTAAATGACGTAATCAACATTTAGTTCGCTTAGAACTAACATTGTTTCACTGGCCCGATAAGATACTTTAACATTGAAGTTCATTGCGCAAACAGACAGTCACTACTGTTTTATCGTATATAGTGGGAATAACTTACGTTTGTGAATTACTTTGTGTACTTTTGAACTGCGCTACAAAGTTGCGTCTGATTGAGAATAACGTATGAATTAAAGATAAGGAAACCTTGCAACTTTGTGGAATTAGTTACTAGAATCTATTGGACGGTTTGTGGCGCAATTGTTACCACGCCGTTCGAAGAATCGTGGGTTCGTAAAAAAGTGGAAATTTTAATAATGAGTTTAAATTTTTGCCATCGGGCTGAGTGTGGTTTTAACATGCTATTTATGTATCGTCCATTACACAGGGATTTCGCATAACTGTGTCGTTTACCCCATCTGATCTAAAAATTCATCTCATAAATGGGTAAAAGTTCATATGAGTATGAATTTGCGGGCACTAGATATTTGTAAATGTACCTCTATACTAAAAAAATCCTCTAAACTAATCTTAACGATCTGTTTTCTAATCTGCACAAGGCCAGAAATGTAATGAACATGAAACATGAATGAAATTGAATGAAAAACCCAAGCGCAACAACAGAACAGTTATGACTTTATGAGTCATAGTGAAACATAAAACAAATTTAAAATATTAGAAAAGTTCACTTAATGGACTCGAACCCGGATCTCAGGCGTGGGTAGATAACATCTTAACCTGCTGTCCACAGCCATAAAAAATGGCGGTCTCCCAGATAAATTTGTCATTAAAAAGTCGTAAAAGGAACAGGCGAAATTATTCAATTATTCAAAGCTATTCCTCATTGAGTCTGCAGTGGGTTAATAATATTAAAAAGTAGGTATGTTAATATTGTCATTAGGAACACTGAAATGTTAAAATTAACATCATGTGTAAATTTTATTTTATTTATACATTGAGATGACTTTTGCTTCTGCCAACCTTCGCTGTCATTTGGCATAAAGCACAAGGGTCACTTTTAGTATTCTGACAGAGCCTAGATTATACAGCCGAAGAATTTACACATAATATTATTATTATTATTATTGTAATAAAATTTTCTAAGTATTTTCCCTTTTTTATTTTTTTGTTTAGTCTAATAAACAAAAAATAAAAGATAGGTGTGTAAATTGCAACCAGTACCTAAGTTTAAATTTTAAATGTTCTTTTTTGTAATTTTAAAATATTAGTTCATTTTTAATTAATCTAGTCTAGAAACACTTTGAGAACCGCTACCCTACTTGCTTAAACATAATTAAGATCAGATTAATACGGCTTTACATTTAAAATGGAACTAATCGCAGAAATTAACGATTCAGTACGGTGACTTTTTATTGCATAAAAATACGACTGCTGATTGTACGCCTAGACTATTAGGTACTTAATGGTATAATTTATCGTAAATAAAGTGAACTAAATGGATAAATCAAGCATAGTAAATACATTAAACGTTATAAATCGCTAATAATGATTATGACGCAATAAATGCCTAATAATTTTACTACGCTGAATTGAATTGTTTACAATTAGCGATAAAACAAAGCATTACTTCAGAAACAATGATCTTATAACATTTCAGCATGCTCGGTGAACGAGTTCAAAAGAGTACCTATACTTATTAATCAGAAGCAAAAATGCCTTAAGCACGGTAATATTACCGTGGCTTAAGTATCTTATTAGAAGCAAACAAGGAATCCATTGCTTATTAGAAGAAAGGTGGCCTCTAATGTCATCCGATAAGTAGTAGGTAATATCAAGTTGTATTTTATGTCAGGCTAAATTGTTGACTGCAATTCGTCGTTGATTTTAATGTTAGTTACCTACTACTGAACAGCAATAAATACCTACCTGCCTACAATCAAGCTTGTCTGTTTGTCTATAATTTATATGAATGATTATTTCAACAAAAAAAACAACATCAATATAAGAAATTGAGTGATTTTTTTTAAAATAAGTTTGTCTATTCAATTACGAGTTTCTGTATATTTCTCTCGGATTCTAGCATCAGATCCTGACTTCATGGCAACGGGCAGACGGATGAACCTTCAAATACAAAAAAATTACAAAAATAAAAATATATTATGTAGGTAGGTATGTACATAGTACTCAAATATAGAAGTCGATTAAAAATCGCTAAATGTCAGACCCAGATAGAAACAAGTTTAGCCAAACAAAATTTTATACCCAAGTAGTAAATTTACAATTTTATATCACCTATAACAGATAGATAAAGTTCCAGTTTCCGGCTGTTTGTTTTATAGTTTTTTAATGGCGAATAACACTGTGTACGATTACTTAATTCAGTAACAAAATATCAATGCGGCCGTTTCTGCTGCACGGTGTTATGTTAAGTTGCCTCTTGCTTGCCTCATGAAAGCAGTCATTTGTAAGCACTATGTGACTATTTACATTTAAAATGTTTTGCTAATAGGTGAATTCGTTTATAGCAGACAATTATTTGTCAGCTCAGAATATTTTTAATTTTATGTCTTATTCATTAGCCTCTGATTAAAAAAATGTCGTCGAATAGTAATCGATGTTTATTTAGTTATACGGTAAGGCAATATTTAGCAAGGATGATAAATGGATGGATCTAGCTAGAGGATACTTCAGACAAATATACTCCTCAACGTTTACTAGCACTGAGACTTTTCTTTCTTATGCACATGTAATTTACTTGACATGAAAGCGATTTTTTAGTTTTTATAGTTATTTTTATCTCGATTAATTTAGCCTTATGCTTCAGCTGTACCGAAAGAAGAAATCATTTTCGATCTATTATGTCAAGTTTAACCAATTCTAATGTAGTTTTTCAAATAGGCACGCTGTGACGTAATAATGCTTAAATAAGTAGTAAGCTTCAAGTAGGTAACATTTATTGAAATAACTAGGTATTTCCATTTAGAAAACTATAACTTAAAACTTATAAAACAGTGAGTTTTGGCTACAAAGGTATACAAAATGTTCTTGAAGTAAAATATAACAACAATTCATTATTGAATGAATGATTCTAGAACTTCACCTTCCACGGTTAAATTAAAAAGTAAACATTAAATACGTAAATAATATTATACTTCGTTCAATAACATTCAGTCCTACCGACCGCCGGCGAACGCAACAACTGTTTAAATAAACAAAGTAACTAATAAATAGACACCGGCTATATAGAAAAAAAACTGGATTAGGAACTACGGTTTATTAGGACTAAGATTTTCATTTTCAGACGTTGGACGCACGACGTTCAAATTCTGCACGCAACTCTTATTTTCAAAAAATGATGTGCCTATGGTAACTTAATTTTATTCCTTCGATGAAGGAAAACATTTTGAAGGAACCTTTTGGTTAAGGAACTTTAGGGTTTCCCATAATGCTCACAAAAGTTTTTTTATTGGAATTAAGTTAACAATCGAGCATGCAGTACTACCCTTCCGCTGTCACCCATGACAACTGTGACCGACTTAGAACAATTCCTACTCCATTTAGGCATTAGGACGGTTAGTCCAATTTACACATAATGTTAGAATATTAGTTGGTTAGTGATAATTAGTCCTCTTAGTGAATTAGTAATAATCCAGTTTAGTAATTATTAGTAAGTTTGAGTTTAGTTATAATTCGATCACAGTTGTGTTGCTACCCCCTAGGACTGAAATGGTCGCCTATAAAATAGTGTAACCGGTGTCTGAAGTCCTATAATCCCTTCGGCCATCATGGTGGAATGTGGTGGAACCCCTCATTGCGACAGTGCCCCAACTTTAGGGGACAGTTACAAACAGCATTGATGAAGTCATTATTATTATTAAATTAATTAAGCAATAGCACACGATTTTCCCTTTATTTTGACAAAATGTCCACGGAGTGTATATTTCCATTTAATTAAGCATAATTAAGCCTAACACAAGTCACGTGAGTAAATGTACTTTTGACCAACCCCTTTAGATAAAAATACCCCCCGCAGTTAAAGTAGGTACTTTTCTCCAATTACTACAATAGTTAAAACTTTTGATAAGCATACTAAAATCCAAAATATTTTATTAATGTACTTCAATTATGTAAAATACACGAATTTGTTGAGTATTTTGTGAGTTTTGAATGACAATACATTATATTATTTTCACGTCCTGAATATCATAACTATTCCAATACAATTCAATACATATTAAAAATTTGTCCTCTTTGTAATAAAATGCGCCCTGCGATTTTACTTCGGCTAATTCCGATCCCCGTGGGACTATCTGCATAAAAAGTACCTACCTAGCCTGTATGTTACTTTGGTGCACGAGCTTTTACATGAAAAAGAATCGTCAACTGTAACAATTTCATTCTTGATCCTAGCCTAGTAAATAAGCTTTACAAAGATATTCTGCATTGCTCAATCTCATACCATCATAGACTTCTTCAGCTAAGTAGTCATCATTGCTACCATTTAATTAGATGATATCTGGAAAATTTAAAACAGACTTTATCACTACATCGTCGACGATTATTATCGACACTGTCAAACGCCACACGCACATCACTAGGAAGATCAAAGGGCGCCGCAACCGCCTTCCCTTTGACGCGCCGACGCACGAAAAACCGTTTACGTTCATTTTAAAGTCATTTTTTACGGCGGCCCATTTGTTACCACGAGTTAATTGGCCCATAAGTTATGTTATGAACTAGCGTGTCACATCATGCAATGAATGAATGCAAGTAATAAGTAAGTTTTGTAACACACGCTAGGGATTTTTTTATATGTCGGTATTATTGTTTAATGGCTTGTATGACTCGAGTTGTAAGGGAATAATATGTCGACAGAAATTGTAAACCGATTACAAAGTTGGTAGTGCTAGTGGCCCTGTCTGTGAAGCCAGCCCGGGTTCGATTCCCGTTAGGGGCAGTATAATTGCTAAAATTTTATTTATTTAGGTACACTTTTTATACCTTTAAAGCTAAGTGGTACAAAAGGCGGACTAAATGCTAAAAGCATGCTCGATCTTTGGTTTGCATAGAAACTGTTCAAAGGCAGTACGAGTACCTACCTATAAAAGACGAAAAAAATTAATCATGGAATAATAAATTTGTTAGCAATACAAATGATAAGAATTTATAAAATGCCAAAGGAAATGAATGCATATGCGACATCAAATATAAATTACATTCATTGTAAATAGTCTAAAGCTATAATAACTGATACCCCATTTCTGATAAATACTCTGATGATCTGATGATAAGCTTCAACTCCAAGCAACACCAGGGGAATCACCAATCCAACCTATAAACTCACTTCACATTGCCCCGGCTATCTCTCTCTACAGGTCGGTTTCCTCAGTGCTGAGGGTCGTGACCACCACTAAGCACTTTCCTAGTTATGTCTCGCCACTTGTTGCGGTTTTCGGCGCCTTTTATAGCATTGTGTAAGGTCGTGCCAAGAGATGTCCGGATTTGATCGGACCAACGTATTGGGCTTCGTCCTCTAGGCCTTTTTCCTTCGATCTTACCGGTAATCATAAGTTTTTCCAGATTATCGTCATTTTTCCTCGCGATATGACCGAAGTACTCAAGGATCTTCTTGAGACAGGTGGTGGAGAGCCTCGTTTGTATGCCTAGTTGTTTAAGGATAGACACGTTGGTCCTATGTGCTGTCCACGGTATTTGCAGCATTTTCCTCCAACACCACATTTCAAAGGCATCTATGCGGTTTCGATCTGCTGATTTAATGGTCCATGTCTCAGCTCCATACAAGAAAATAGAGAATACCAGAGTCCGTACCAACTTCATCTTGGTTTTAATTGATATTGTCCTGTCCTTCCAAATTCTTTGAAGCTGTGACATTGCATTTTTGGCCATACCAATGCGACGACGTATTTCTCCTTCACAGGACCCGTTGTTGCTAATGTTTGAGCCCAGGTACACAAAGTTCTCTACGATTTGCAAATCAAGCAATCCACGAAGATCTAGCTGGTTTGTACGATCCACCACCATAAGTTTTGTCTTCGACTTGTTGATGGACAGTCCTAGGTCCGCACTAGCTATCTCCATTCTTTGCAGGAGCAAGTGCATTTCTTGTTCATTTGCAGCGATTAGCGTCGTATCATCAGCGTAGCGGAGATTGGTAACTTTCATTCCACCAATGCTTACTCCACCATTCCAATCGTTGCATGTTTGCCTCATGATGTATTCTCCATACGCATTAAATAGAATTGGAGAGAGTATACAACCTTGACGCACGCCTTTCCCAAGGTTTAATGGGTTTGATGTTGTATTACCGATTTTTACTTTCGCTTGGGTGTTGACGTATAGGGTTTGGAGAAGAGCAATAAGATGATAGGGCACTCCAAGTTCTTGTAGTACGGTCCACAACTTATTCCATTTAACACAGTCAAAAGCTTTCCTGAAATCTACGAAACACATGATGATAGGCGTGTTGTATTCGTAAGCTTTCTCAACTAGTTGTCTGACGTTGAGAATTTGTTCACGGGTACCCTTGCCTTTGACGAAGCCCGCCTGCTCCTGCGGTATTTGCCAATTTAGGTAGTATCTTATGCGGTTGTTTATTATGTGGAGCAGGACTTTGCTGGCGTGAGACATTAAGGACAGAGTTCGATAATTGCTACAGTTGTTTGTAGAACCTTTTTTATACAGAGGAAGGATGATAGATTCTGTCCAGTCTTTGGGCCACACGCCGGTCGTCCAGATTTTATTGCAAATCATGTGCAGCGAGTTGATTCCTGTCTCACCTATGGACTTCAGGATTTCGGCAGTGATATCATCAGGACCTGGGGCTTTTTTTGGCTTAAGGTATTGTAGTGCCGATGTTACTTCCGAACGAAGGATACTTGGTTCAAGTGTTATTGAGTTCCAATCTAGTGATATTCCCGAATCTCTTTGATCATCCCAATATAGCTCTTCACAATACCTGCGCCATCTGTCTGCGATGTCACTTAACTCATGAAGTAGCTTACCTCTTTCATCCTCAACTACCCATGTCTTGGCTTTAAACTGCCTTGATAGGAGGCGAACTTTTTTAAAGAGATCCGCGGTTTGGATCTTTTGGGAGTGTTGTTCAATTTCACTACAGATGTTTTGAAGAAAACAGTTTTTGTCGCGCCGACAGTGCCTATCAATACTTTTGCAGAGTTTTGAATATTCAGCCATTACGTCGGGATTTTGTAGCCCCTTGATCTTAGTTTCTTTCCTTTGTTCGATTAAATCCCAAGTAGTGTCATTTATCCAGGTCTTCTTTTTGCATTCATACTTCCTGCTCTTTGTGAAATCGCTGAGGATGTTATTCATATGTGACTTTAGATGTTCCCACTGAGAATTTGCGTCTTGTTCCGGAATGCAAGGATCCTCCTTTAGTTTAAATTCAAGAGCTTGTTGGAAAGTACTTTTTTCAGTGATTCTTAGTTGCCTTGGCTTAGGTGGTGTATATTTTCTGGGAGCTTTGAGCCGAATAGTGAGATTTGCAACGAGCAAGTTGTGGTCGGAACCACAGTCCGCACTGGGGAAGGTCTTTGTATTAGTAATAGATGTTTTCCAGCGGGTATTAATCAGTATATAGTCTATTTGGTTTCTGTATCTATCGCCTGGAGATTTCCACGTATAAAGACGTCTTGGATGGTGTTGGAAGAATGTGTTGAGGATAGATAACTTTCTATCAATACAAAATTCTAGAAACCTAGTTCCACGCTCATTTCTTTCCCCAAGTCCGTACCTGCCAACAACTTGTCTCAGTTCGCCATCAGCTTCTGTGTTTCCAACTTTGGCATTCCAGTCTCCAAGAATCAAAATAAGCTCACGGTTAGGTAGTTTATTCAAGGTATCCCCGAGTGTTCCATAGAAATTATCTATTTCCTCGTCTGTACATTGAGAAGTAGGTGCATAGATCTGCACAATATTTAGCGCACATGGTCTAGTATTCAGCTTGAGAGTGATAATTCTTTCTGATACTGGATTATATCCGAGGACACATCGGTTTAGTTTAGGAGGTACCACGATTCCGACACCATGCAAACTTGAATTAGGCGTTCCGGAGAAATATAACGTATTACCCATTGTAGTTTTAAAATGACCATTTCCTCGCATATGTGTCTCACTGATACCAAGTATGCTTAGCCTGTGGGTTTCCATCTCTTTTTCTACAATGCTCAGTTTTCCTGGTTTCAGCAATCCTCTGACGTTCCAGGTGCCAATACGGTGTTCTGTGCGTATTGAGGTGTTATTCACTCTAGTAGACATGTCGCCAGTAGTAATTCTTCCTTCGGAGGCCTGGCGATTCACCTCTTCAGAAGCTTCGGTCGCCAATTTCACACCATCCAGCCCGGGTACTGGATGGCGCCGAGCGTTAGTCGGATCGTCCAACATTTCCATATCCTGTGAGCCAACTTGCATAGTGGGGTTTTCATGGGAGAGTAAGCACGGTAGGTTCCCAAGTCTTTCCGCGTCAGTCTTTTAGAGGGGATTTAGATGTTAAACCTCACGGCCACTGGTTGCCGCTCCTTAAACTCAGGTCATTCAAGGAGTTGTCGGGTTATTTACCGCCGCCCGATACTCGGCGTCGACATTTTACGGTAGGTCATGTCTCTCCTGACCAACCCTCCTCCTTTCTCATCCGGGCTTGGGACCGGCTACGGCGGAGTTATAACAGCCCCGGCTATAACAGTTGTTTCAAATGGTATTAAATTTATCTAATCAAAAACTTAAAAAGATAAGCGCGCCTTATTTGCGTAGCTTAAAGTTAGCAAATAAAATTTGCGTTAGTATTTGCTTGTTTGAATTCTAATTCCTGTTTCTTATCGGACCTACAGCGCTTTCGTTTGCTCTTACTCAGAATGCAGGTAATAATATTAAGTTTGGTAAATGTCTGCTAACTGCCTCATTTTTTATGGAATTAAGGTAGGATACGATCATTTACTAATACCCTTAAGCGCTTTGCCTACGGAGCAACTCAAGTTGAGGTAACTATCAACTTTTTTAAAGTTTCCTGTAAAAAGTTGATAGTTGCTACACCGTTTACTGATTTGCGATTGACACTTGCGGAAACCGGCAATTTTAAAAACCAGAATAATATTTAACAGTTGCTAGTTGCGGCAATTAGGATCTAACCTAGTCAACGATTACAGCAACTGAAAACTGTTGACAATTGCTGGAACTCGAAACTCGAGTTGCTGTGTGTGCGCAGTCCAATTGAAATGTATGTAAACAGCTAGTTGCCAGTTAGTTGCCAGTTGACAGTTGCTGCAATAGTTGCTCCGTGTGCAAGACGCCTTACACTGCCGCCCATGACAACTGTGACCAAACAACAAAGCTTAGATTAGGTGCAAGTTGGTTAATTCGGCAGTAAAATATAAAGACTAGCAACGAGCGCGAATATCGCCTAATTAATTTGTTCCTGCTTGCCGATGATGCTGTCTTCCGTCTTATATTACTGTCGATATTATTATACGTATATCTTCTCGTAAACGGTGCCTGGTTATCTATCACCCTCTAATTTGAGTCAAACCGCAAACGACTTTTCTTGTTCGGGGCTTGAGATAAAGTGCTTGCGTTCTTTCTTGTCTCTCCTTTCTTCGCCATCACTAGCTATGCTCTTGGTGTGATGATCTCTGTTGTCGTCGATGATTTTACCGTCATATTGCATGTTTGTTTCTATGACGGTCGTAAAAAACCTGGGTTTACGACTGTTTTTATAGAACTAAGGTAGCAAACGAGCACGCAGTACCACCTTTCCGCTGCCGCCCATGACAACTGCGACTGACTTAGAACATGACACAGTTTAGGGATTAGAATGGTAAGTCCAGTTAACACAGGTGTTAAACTATTAGCCAGTTAGTTTGTTACCTAATAAGTGTAAGGTGATTATGAGTAATAGTAAGTTCTGTTAGTTGATGGAAATAATAGTTCAGTTAGTAATAAGTAGTCTTAAGATAATTTAAAACTTTAAAAGGCTACCCCTTCGTGGAGAATTTCTTGAAATGTTGCACCTGGATTCGACTTAGAACAAAGTCAGCCATATACTAGAAACAAATATTTATTCTTAGATCATAGGAGTATAACTATGATATCTCAACTGTTTGCCCTTGCCACCCACAACACAGGGAATCCTAGAAGAAGGTGTGCATGTAGTGTTAGTATCAACGTGTATTTATTTTGGTTTTTGTAATGCCGCTCACTTACCTACAGTCGCGCGAATACGCGAACCCACAAGTGTACGGACCTTCGCATTCGCAAATGATTATGCGAAGTTGATGATTGATAACATTCTTGTGGTATTCCAAGCTGTCAAATCTTTGGCAATTCGTGCAATGTACCAGGCGCGGACGCAGACTGAACTGGGGGGTGGGGGGGCATTTTGCTAGGTTTATCAAAACTATGTTCTTTGTTGAGTATCTAGATGCCATATTTAGGTTTTATGGACATCGTAGTTTTTAATTTTTTAGATTTTTTTTTATTTAACTTGTTCGATTTGCGGGGTGGTACCTAATATCACCCGTGACCCCCGCTGCATCTGCGCCTGCAATGTAGGTAGGTACAAAGGTAATGTTATTGTGAATGACTTTATATGGATGGTTTTACGAAATGATAGTTTTCACATTAGGTACAATTTTACGTAGGTATATATTTTATATTGTTGATATCCACTAACAGGCTGCCTAGCCCAATCACATCCATTACGTTCAAAGCCGCCCAAACCGCGTCGGCCGGAGTATTTCTCATCACAACAGCTAATCGCATCTTGTTTGTCAGTCCGTCCGTCCGCCAGACACGTCTTCATCTAATGGATTTCAGCTCCTGAAATGTTTACACAATAACGCTTTTGGAATTAAAAATGAATAATCTTAGGGTGTGGTTGGATTTGATAGTTTTCAGGGTAAGCATGGATTAACTTTGTGTTTGGAAGAGGAACTTCAACTTACTAATTCTTAATTGAAGCATTGAATTTTAAGAAAGACTTGGAGTAAGGCAATTGTTTGAGACATAAAAAGAAATATTAGTTACTGAGGGTTCAGCTAAAAGGAAATATCATAAATAAAAGTCTTTACACGTCCACACCAAATATACACATAAACGCCAAAGTTGAAAGCCCTGGTGTAACAACAGATTTAGCAATTCTCATTAAAAAGAGATTTTATTTAAGCGCATCATATTGTCCAAGTGCAAAATTCAGCTAACACTCTGGACATAAAATACAGTTACGATGACCAGGAATCAACCAATCGCGTTGTCGCGTTAATCGCAACACCAACGTGAACCATTCCTTATCCGCGCCGTTTATAAATTAACATGTTTATTCAGCTGAGTGTGAAACTTTCGCTTATCTTAAATTTTTTATCTCAATTACCAATCAGCTTCCCATTCCTTTATTAGTGTTTATAAATTGGTTGGCATTTTATTTATGTAATTTATTTTAATGACAAAGGTCGTTGAAAATGTATACTTATTTTATTATTAACTTTGCGAAGATTTTAAGAAAGTATTATAATATTTATAATATTGGTAGGTATACAGGTACCCACCAAATTTTTTCAAATGGAAAAGAGCGAGCATAAGATTTATCATGAGTCATATAGGTACCTACCTTCCTACCTACTTACATTACATACATTAAAGTAATTGCAAACTTACAAATAAGTAAATAAACCAAGAGCTAACTGATAATTTTATTGAACGAGCAGAATTCTTTGAGTATCTAAATATAGGCAGGAGTTTGTCATATTGAGGCGGCATGCAATCCTGACCACTACAACTACGAGTTAGCACACCAGCCGATCGCCGTTATATTGACAGTTTACATTATAAATGATTGTAACTGTAAACTTTCCGTAAACCCTAAACAAAACTCTCGTAATTTTAGAGTTATTACTTCTCTCAGTCTTCTCCATCCTTCTTACCTCTTCAAATAGGTATCTATCAGTGATGTGTACCTATAGAATATACTCGTATTTATACACTAAATAGGTATTTGAATACTAATAAGTATCCATAGACTACATAATTTCACATCAGATGCCTCGTGCTATAGACTTGTATAAAAATAACTACCCAACCCACAGTTTTGGTACATTACTTACTTGTTAACACATTTTAGTACCCCTGACCCCAAGAAAATGCCCCCTAAAGCAACCCCTATCAGATCCGCGCTGTATAAAGGATGCTCCTTATCTGCTCGCTCGTAAAGCCGCCTGTTTATGCGCTTCCGACTTCCTTTGTGTCACCTGGACCCGGTATTTCGTTGGGTTTTTGTCGCGAATGATAAGATTAGGTGTAGTTTAAAGTTTGTAGAGCGATTTGGAGTTGGATTTTGAAGCGCTCATAGCCCGGTGGCTTGCGTCGATCCTAAGCGATCGACAAAGTTAAGCAACAGCGGGCGCGGTCGATAGTCGGATGGGTGACCGCTAGTGGCAAAATATCTTGAGCGCTTCCGTGCTTCGGAGGGAACATAAAGCCGTCGGACCCGGTTGTTATCGATTGTTAGCAGTCGTTAAGCCATGTCGGAGGCCTTCGGGCGGCTTGAAAACTTTCGACACTGGGTTGGCCACTAACCCTGGGGGGGGGGAATCCGCATTGGAGCAGCGTGATGGAGTATGCTCTAGGCCTCCTCAGTACCTAATGAGGAGAGACCCGTGCTCAGTAGTGGGCCATTAGTGGGTTGTAGCTTAGAGCAATTTGGTGTACTGGTGAAGGTGTAAAATGTTTTGGAGTTTCTAATATACCTAAGTCATCGGCTAATTGTGTATGTTCCCGTGCAGTGTATGGTTCCATAGTTGTAAGTTGGTCAATTCTTATACCTCCTGATGACTGATACACTCATAGCCCGGTGGCTTGCGTCGATCCTAAGAAATCGAAAGAGTTAAGCAACAGCAAGTAGTTGAATAGATGACCCTAAGGATACCTTCAATATCTGAACCAGCTCTTTAGTAAAATTAAAACAAGAAACACTTACTACTTAGTACCGATGTTTCAGACAGTAGTCTATTTCAAGTGCAAAATGGTATAGCTGCATATCTCGGTATCCTCAAAGCGATTTATTGTAATAAAAGATGGGCGATTTCCCAGAACTAATTTAGGTATTTTTTCATACATACTGTCTTTCTCTTTTCTCTTACCAATTTGCTGTGTGTATCCTAAATCCGGTGGAACAGTAGTGAGGTGTGAACGCGGCCGTAACACGCGATCGCACTGCATCGAACAACGTTCATATATTAGAACAAACCCGACGACGCGTCGTTATTATCGTTAAAAACAGCATATTTCGTCAACACCCAACGTTAGATGTCGGCACAGAGTAGTGATTGGTCCAGAGAGGTTTAATAGGCAATTTCGTGTTAGCAATAATGACTATGTTGTGAGAGTTTCAATGTTCTACAGGTTTGACTCTTAGACTCCTTACAGGCTTGGAGGTAGGCATATCATTAAATGAATCAATAATAATGATAAATTAATTAAACTTAAGAACGGGATATTTCTCGCACTCATTTATTAGGAACTCACTTTGAAGAAGGTACAAACGGGAACATGATAAAAAATATCATAGAGGTGCAATACTGCGAGAAAAATGCACACATTTTCAATTCTAGTTTACAATCCTACTAATATTATAAATGCGAAAGTTTCTAAGGATGTATGTGAGTGAGTGAGTGAGTGTGTGTGTGTGTGTGTGTGTGTGTGTGTGTGTGTGTTTGTTGCTCTTTCACGCAAAAACTACTGAACGGATTTTCATGAAACTTTGCAGTAATATAGCTTAGACATTGGAATAACATAATTTGTTAAAATTTATAGAGATTTTTGAAGGGACCGGTTCCCCGAAGCGAAGCGAGGGCGGATTTACTAGTTCTCCATAATGTTCAGCACGAGCACAGCAAGTTGACTTGGAGTCAAAGACACATTACGCCTATTTCCACGCAAATTTTGTAATATAGGCGTTAATCCCTACCATTCAGACTAGAAGTTAATAGTAAAAATAGGCATAAAAAGACTATTTAACTAATGGCGCTTCTGAATGATCTATGCTCTTAGCTCCGCCACAGACAGACAAGATGTTTGTTTTACATACAAAGTTTATGGCACCAATTAGGAGCCCGGCTTATTAACCGGCGTAAAACGTACAAAGTAACGACCAGTATGGCTATTTGTTTTGATAGTAGCTCTGTGACGGGGTATTTTTAACTCACTCAGAATTGCCTCTTAGGAGTGTGAAGGAATTTTACGGTCGACAATTTATGGGAAATTTTAGTAAAAAGCTACCTCATTTGTAGCTTACGCGTTCAAATTAATGCGAGTGGCCAGCGTGGGCGGAAAGCGAAGCGGTTCAGCGGTATTACAAGTATAAAATAAAATTAAACTTGATTTTTATTTCCTTTGCATACATAATGCCTTATATAAAACCGAAGTTCCTCAAACAAAAAGGTTAATTGGTGTCCTTCAAAACAGGAGCATGACCAAGACAAGGTGAACTGACGACTTGAAGAAACAAAGGCTTGACGCAGGCTTCTAAGAAACTCAAGTTAAACATGGGCTTAGTGTAGCAGTGGACATGTCAGAGCTCCTATTATAATCTCTGTACTTCTTTAATGTTTTAGAACTTAAAAATATTATTGGGCTCGGGGTCGGAATTACTTATGGTATGAACTTTATTTTCTTTGTTGTTCCTTCTTTCTTGACTTGTAACAAATTGTTATCCATGGGCATCGGTGATCATTTACAACCCATTTGATCTTCGGTAATCATAAATATTAATTCCTTAAATAATGCTTTGGGTCCTAACATGGTTAGGTAACTGAATAGAAACGAGGACAGTCTAGTCATACTTCAATCGAATTTTACA
The DNA here is from genome assembly GCA_905404135.1 of Hesperia comma. Classification (NCBI taxonomy): domain Eukaryota; kingdom Metazoa; phylum Arthropoda; class Insecta; order Lepidoptera; family Hesperiidae; genus Hesperia; species Hesperia comma. Next base: position 17,539,912 of record FR990021.1, read on the forward strand.
TAACAAAATCAATTCATACCCACCCTACTGTTCTCAATCAACCAGGAAGAGTTCCGGAGATCAATCAAGAATCACAAATAACAATCAATCGCAATAATCAGATGAAACATTTCAGTTTGATTGACGGATAGCAAGCCGTTAGTGATTGTTGTTTCAAACAGATAAAAGTTCTGTTTCGGCTGATGTTTTAATGTGGCTAATGGCGGATGGCGGCGGATTGCAGGATGTTATGTTTGATTGTTTGAAATCTACCGTTTGGCGGCAATTGGCAGCGTTTGATTGGCGTTAAAGTTTTGTGTTTAAAATTAAACGGGTGCTTATGATTAATGTGTTTTAGGTAGAATTTTAATGGTTGTTTGGGACTAGTCGGTAGCGGCTTTTTCTAGTATTATGAAAGATCTATTCGATGCTACCCGGGTACCTGCATCAGTGACCGCTACCATAATTTAATTATTAATTTTGTTGTTTTAGTCGTTTTTTCCGGACTTAGTTGAGGAATTTCATTATTACTCTTGATGATTAACGTTTAATTTACTAATGATGTGAATAATTCTTCAAAGGAGGATGGGCGTTTTGGTACCCATGTCCAATCAAAATGACTTTACTGTCGTTTGATAGGTCTTTTCAAGAGTACAAAAAATTACTATGGCGACAAACCCGTACGAATTGTCCGTTTTGAAATATAGCCTTTAGAAGACTAAATATTTAGTTCGAATTAGAATTTAAGAAATCATATCTTTGGCATAGTTCGACTGATTTTCATGATGTTTGCACAGATTTTGAGCTTATTCAATTAACAAATAAAAATCATCATCATCACCACCATCTCAACCCATCATGGCCCACTATTGAGCACGGATGACTACTGAAAGGAGTCTCAGAATAAGAAGAAAGGCCATACGCCACCACGCTGGCCAAGTGCGGATTGGCGGACTTCACACACTTTTGAGTTTTGTGATCTTTCCAGCATGCAGGTTTCCTCACGATGTTTTCCTTTACCGTTTGTAGCAAGTGTCATTTAAATGCTTAAAACGCACATAATTCGATAACATTTACAATGCCTAAATGTAAATGCTAAGATTCATCAAATAAATGGTAGTAAAAAAAAATATCAACTCGTGTTGGTGAATCTTACGATTGACTGGTAAATCTTAAAATTGACCGGTAAATCTTAAGTCACCGTGGTTCAGGCTTTTACAGTAACATATACGAGTATAACGTATAGAATAAACGAATAAATAATTAAAAATATTTTCAAGTAAGATTACTACGATCGGACAATGAACCGGGACAAGCGCTATGGTTATTCACAATCTACACAAAAATGCCTATCCAACGATGTATCACTTACTCCGATTGGTGCCGGTACCAGATTCCATACATTTGTGCCCACCCTCCTTTCTAAATTTAATGGTTCTGGAATTTACCTGTCATATTCTCCCTTTATATAAAAGAATATGCTAATAATAAAATAAAAATATAACTCTTGAGTTCATCTCCTAAAACCTTATCTCTAACTCAAATAATTTATTTTATTTAGGTAAGTATTTTACAATAGCTAATGAACATCAAAAAAATTTGGATATACCTAATCAGAACAGCAGACAGGCCATAAGATGGTAGATGTTACAGTCGAACATGGACACTGGAAAGAAGCTTTGGATCCACTTCTTTAAGGTTATCATAAAAATTTGAATAAATTTTAACGTAAAAAATTAAAAAAACCGGCCAAGTGCGAGTTGGACTCGCGCACGAAGGGTTCCGTACCATTATGTATACGCCAAAAAAATCTGGCCTTTTGTATGAAAGCCTCACTTAAATATTTACATTTACATCAGTAGCGACATATTAGCCACAAGCAACGCTATCTCTTGGACCGACAGGTAACGAAAAGCATGAACTACATATTAGCCACAAGCAACGCCATCTCTTGGAGCGGAATTATCGCTATAGCGTCGAAGCCATATTTCGACTTAAATATTTATTTTATTCAGTGTTTTAGTATTTGTTGTTGTAGCGGCAACAGAAATACATCATCTGTGAAAATTTCAACTGTGTAACTATTACGGTTCATGAGATACAGCCTGGTGACAGACGGACGGACGGACGGACGGACGGTCAGCGAAGTCTCAGCAATAGGGTCCCGTTCAAAAATGATCAAACGATCTAAGTCTAGCTAGCTAGCTAGTGACCAGTTCCAACCACCTGAATGACTCATTGATATGAGTAAGAGGTTAGTGGCCTGACAGAAAATATAACTCCAGCGTAACACACGAAACACAGTTTTATTATAACAACTTTTATATCTAAAATATAATCAGAAACAAGCCCGTAATGCCCCATAAACAATCCTTTTCAAATCCGTTTACATCAAACTGGCGAGTAATCGTGAAAACACAATTTTTTCAACAAAACAAAACATTTCAACGGCCATATATCTTCAGATATGTGCAATTGGTACATAAAACTGATGTTTTACGACTAGCCCGTACTATATGCGTCGGGTTTAGTTTATAACAATGTTTTCATTCAACTGCCGAGTACATTTCGAGTTATTCATAAATAACCCACTAAACTGTGTTTACGTACAACACACCGTTCGTCAGCTGTCTATTTCCAGACAGTTTCGATGAGAGCGGTAGAACGATGCACTTTCTGTGTGTTTGTATATGTTTGTGTGTGTCTTTGCTATTTATTAAGATAAGTACAATTTGTTGCCAAACACAAAGTAATAAACGTTTATTTAAAATTGTTTATTTAAATTTATATAAACAATTTAATAACAGATATAATGTTATTCATTTAGGTATTAAAATTTTAAGACAATTCATGTAAACGTGATAGGATAATAAATAACTCAAAAAAATATATTTAAAGGCAAAAACTTTTTCAGGTGCGTTAGACGATTATTGGTACTTGCAGCTTGTTAAGGGATTTTACCCACTGGGACGACATGGTATGGCAAGAGATTTTAATATGACGAATATGAAAATAAGTAATTCTGTAGTATGATAGTAAAATTTTAATTCCAGTAATAGTAAACCAGCCCTGCAGCACTGAAAAAAATATTCCGTCTCGTCTATCATCCAAAACCGCAGTGTAAGTATGATGTGTGTATGACGTATGAAGATGTTATTATTTATTTATTATTTTATTGTTACTTATTTTGCTTATTCATAAACATTGCTGGATTCTGGTTGCCTTACAAAACGTGAAAGGTAATCGTCAAGCCACAATCCATGGTACAGGATTAGCAGACATCATCATAAACCTTTAACAACATTAGGACTTAGCAGTAAAACGTGCAGGTGTTCTTACATCGTTTTTCTGCACCTAACTAAGTGATAAATAATATGTTATACATTGTAACTTTAAAAAAAATTAGACTTAATGTTATTTGTGTACGAGCTACTAGCAGTTATGAACTGTAGAGGTAGAGGTATGACGCCATGGTTACCATATCGACATGCGACCATTCTAAGAGTGTAGAAACCAATTTCATTTACATTTTACAGTATTTCTGTCAATACTCAACCACTGCCAACGAGACATCAATAACCACCGAGCAATGTACCGCGTACATTGCCGCACCGTCAGCGAGCAATCTTTTCCGTGTTCCAAACTCAATTGTAAGCCGTTTACTCTTTGCCCCAACATCTCAAGTAGCCCCGGCCGACTACCGTCGGGGCGATAAATCGACACTATCGCGATGCGGACGAGGACTCGAGGACATAAAACAAGCGAGTGGTAGCGCTATCGACACGATCGTACGATATTTACGCGGCACGCCGGCCCTCGATTATCATCGACAGCGGTTCGTTTGTCGGCCTTTGCGGTGGGCTTGGGGTGCACCGGGATATCGAATATCTCGGGGGTGTGAAACCAATTAAGTGTAAAGGAACAAGGTGAAGGGAAAATAGTGATTTGCTTATAAAAATGCTCACTAGAAAATAAACAGGTATATAATTTTTAAATTGCTTTGATATATTTTAAACTGGTTATTCAAAAAAAGAAATTAAAGTACACTTAATTTTGTGTTTTTTTTAACAATTTTTTTTTAAACTTAAAAAAAATCAAGCTTTAAAAACTGCTAAATTAAAGTGACATCTGAAGCCTCGTGTTTTAGTGGCAAGCCGATTTTAACAAAATTCTGTTGTATATTTGGGGTTCGAATAGCTTTTCATACAAAATTGTTCAGTTGAGATATTTAGGTAGTTTTTTTCCTAAGTTTCATATCTGTTTTGACTGTATTTGTGAAATGAAATTCCTGAAAAATTCTACATTTGTTTCATTTCGATTAATTGCATGCATTTGCATGGTCTCAACGTGACCATGATCCATGCAATTGGGTCAAAATATTGATCGAATTTTTTATGTCAAATAATAAATAGCGTGAGTACCCGTTACAGTTAAAATGTTCAAGTGTCCGTGATGATGAAAGTTTAAAATCTCATATAATAATAACATGTCAAGCACACATTTTATTTAATTTCGTTTAAATAAGGTTACGAACGAAAAAAAGTTTTTCTTATCTAATGGTAAAAAAGCTGCCCTTTAATAGCCAATAATGCTCTTAACTCTAACTCGGTGTATCCGCGTCCTAACAGAGTGAGGTGTCAGATTACATGACAGAGTTTGTAATAGTTTTCTAACTTTTTACTGTGAGAAAATGGACACTGATAACATCAGATACACTGACTTATTCCATCGATAGGGCTTCGTACACCCGGCTACTTAGATATTACTTATTTCTGTTTCATCTTCAACCAATTATAACACGTCAATTAACGATGATAGAGTACAAAATGGGTTGCATTTTAAATAATCCTGTTAAGAACTTAGTGGACAGATGCAAGATAAAATTGAGGATTCTAGTCTAAGGGATATAGAAAGAAATTTATGAGTTATTCTAAAATCGTCACCTCGTTAAGATAACGTAAAGTTTTCAAGCTATTAAATACGATGAGCTGATTGATTCTCCACTTAAGTAAATAACAAATTTATTGCTACCATTTAAATATTTTTAAAATATGAAATAAACGTATATGCCTTACAGTTTAAAGTTTTTAATGAATGTTTTGAGCAGATTTAAATAGAGTAGTTGCTAATGTTGAAGTTCTTGTAGTTCAGTTGGTAGTGCCCCTGCTTGCCACGACAGCGGTCCACAGCGGACCAAGTTCGAGTCCCGGCCGGGGCAGATATTAATTAGGTATGTTAATTGTAACAGGTAAATTTTGTTCTCTCGTAAGTGTTAGTGGCCTGTTATCTTAGTCACCCTCGGCACAGGGAATCCTAATGTGGGGATAAGCGTGTGTTATGTTTATTCATTATCCCGCCTGGACAAATTATGTGACAGGTAATTCGGATAATTATTTGTAGTTCAGTTGTAACTTTAAACTGTAAAGTGTAAACTTAAGGTTGGTTTACAAACCTTAAGTTTACACTTTTAATAATTGACTCATCAGACCGAACAGAATATCTATTCCAGCCTTGTTAAAAATAATACCGAGATTATTAAACTTCTACCTACTTCTTCATAACTTTGATCTCAAAGTTATCAGCATCAATGAAAATCGAACCTAAAATTCTGTTTTTCAATCAATTTCTTCCTATAGGTACATCAAGCAATTTCCGTAGTGCGGGTGGTATTTACATTCAATAAAGCCTTCCGGAAACTATTAATTTATCACATAAAACTTTACCTCGGGACCTCGTCTGACAAACCTGTCCTCACCTCAGGGTTATTAACCAAGCCTGGACATTAAAACTAGCGAATAAAGTGTAAGCATTAATTACTTATTTTAATATTAAAGTTTAAGCACATACATGAAGGATATACACGTCTAAGTAACTTATGGTTGGCTATTAGCGCCGCAGCGAGGTGCATTTCACGATATGTCAGCGTCATGCTATCAGGACAGGACTAACAGGTGTCCGGACAAATTATCCTGCTCCCGTTTTACTTATGAAAACAACAGGTGTTGCCTCGTCAGCATCAGAGGACCCTATTAGAAGTAGATACGTACTAACTGTACTATTACTAACAGGACTGTCTATCACGAACAGTAGTCCCCAGTCCCCATAGTTTTAACTAACCAACTATTATTCTAACATCGTCTGCTGATTGGACTAACCATCCTAGTCAAGTTTTGGGTGTTGTTCTGTGTCGGACTTAGGAAGCAGGTTCGTAAAGGGTGTTACAACCAAAAGTAAGTACTTGATACTTCATACAAGGCCTAGACGAGAGAGCAGTCGCCTTTACTTGATCACGCTTATGAATATGTAAAAATTCTGTTCATCTATCAACTTTTTATGTATTTGCCCACTTGGTCACACCCATAAGTAAGTTAAAATTAATTACTCATCTCAACTCGGTACCTGACCAGAATTTTGCCTGACGCATTAGAGATATTGTATAATTGTGAAGTTTCACGAAATTATACTTATACACCTAATTATCGACTCCGTATCCTCACATCATCATGAACGATTCGATTGTCAATGACTAGTTGGCGTCTTCGAGCGGTTCTCTCAACTCGAACGAAGAAAGTTGAATGGTATGATTAGCAGAAGTGAAGAAGAATGAAAAATAAATGAACGGCAGCTTGAATGACGTAGATGAATTTATTGATGCAAACTTTTCAATGATCCGCACGATATTCACATCAAAACGTGACTCGTAGTTTTAAGTTCATATTTTATTATGTACATATATTAGTTTGTAAGGTATTTATGATATGGACATCTGTACATTCATATTACTTTGTAAATGGATGTATAATGTCTGAAATAAAGATTAATTATTATTATTATTATTGACAAAGACACATTTGTTAGCCATGATTCTTTGCAATTTTAAATCCTCGCTTTAGTCATCCAACTCGTGACATAATATTACGAGGATATATGAATGTGAATTTTTAATATTTATTTCACTCCCGCCCCGCCATACATCATCCAGACGATCAAATGAAAACGTTACGCGAATAACATGATGCGAATAAGATTAACGACCGTGTTAATGGCATATGACGTCATTGACTCGAGATTATCGTTCTTTTATGGCCGCAGGGCGTAACACGAGATGCAGTGATGTCGGGGCCGACCCAAAACTTATAAACACCATCAATCGCTTAAAAAACGTCACACGTAAAAATGCCATCTCGGGCCATCGACGAAACGGAATCGTCGGTGCTGGCACGTTATAATTATCATTTAAATTGTGCCCACCGCGTTACAAACTGACAGTTGACAAATGTAATGGCGATAGAGGGGCCACTGACAGCGCTTCGAGAATTTTTATGTGCTCATATCCAATGTTTTATACGAGCTTGTCGAGTCCCCTTAGCCGATCTGCTCGTGTTGGCTATTCAGCTGCCTCTAATCTGGTTAACCTTATGCGTGAATAAAATAAGGTTGCAATTGGATTGGGTTTTAGTTCTGCAGCTGCATCGATATTTTTATGTCATCGTGCAGGAAGCCCGCGTCCTATTTGCCGTCTGCTAAAAATGTCACTGTTTTTATCACCCTCGTAATAAGGAGCAGAATTCTTTGTGTTTCTGTTGAAGACAAGCGTGGATAAGGTTGTCGGGCCCAGGCATCGCAGTCAATGTTTTGCTCGTAAAACCGAACCGATACCTAATTGCGCTTATAGATGGTGTTCTATTTAATTTCCACTTGATTGGTCGGTTTCGTGTCGACTCGGATGGAGTTGACGTTTTTATTGTTATGAATTGTTTTATAGCCGAAGTGTCATTTTATCTGATGTCTCGGGCTACAAGGTTTTTATCTCCATCACAATGGGACCCAACGTTAACATGCACTACATTAAGACCAATTTATATTCTTAAGTATTATTATCAGTAGCTGGAATGGTATTAACCATATTTTATTAGTGTTTCAGCTATATAAAGATAGTATGATTTCTTTTATTGCGAGCTCAAGACAATTTATGTATTGGGACGGCGAATTCAAGTTATATTAATGCTGGATACAATGTATCAATGGTTAACATAATATTCTTCAGCATACGCGGAATACTCAATAAGTTTCGATATAACATCAGCTTATCTTATCTACAAAATTGTATGTACAGGAATGTATTTTATAATTATTTTATAGAGTTATTACGAGTATTTTATAACCTTAGAAATATATGCAGTAACTGTATTTTACTTATGTCATTTATATGAGCTTCAACCCATTAATACTCTCTACTGAACTCGGGTCTCCTCATCATTGAGGAGGCCTAGAGTGTATCTACTTCACCACGCTGTTCTAGTGGTTTAGTAAAATTATTTATCTTATACCTACTTATTAACAAATTTATGTAAATAACAGACTAAAAGCTATCTGATTGTATGTGGACCTCCCTTGGAGACGTTAGTAGCGAAGACACTATCTACTTAACTACTTATGCGGTGTCGGTTAGAAGCCAAGTGTTGAATCTCCATTAGTTCTGGCTAGATACAGAACCCTAAACAGATTAAAATACCTAAAATACGGATTAAAGTCTTATTACACCTTCCAAAATTTAGTCATCTAAATGAAGAGGCTACTATGAAATCCGAACTACGAACAACGTAATTCGAAACCTCACACGTCCTTTCGGAACATTTCCTACTATGAAAATTGTATTGTATGAACTGACGTGTGAGGTTTCGAAATTGAACTTCGTACGTTGTTCGGTAGTTCGGATTTCGTAGTAGCCTTCCAGATTTAGGTGACTAAATTTAGGATGGTGTAGTAAGCCTATTAGAATAAAATTAATAACAAAAGTTGTGTCTGAATCTACATGAAGGCTTTTTCACAGGTAGTTAGTAGTCACGCACTAATTATTTATTTATTCATGCATCGACGTATCAGTCTAATGAATAACAGTTTGCTTTTGCTTTAGAATATTTTTTTAGTAAAAAAACATCACCGACACTTAGGTATAGCCTGAAAACAAATTGTCATACAAATAACTGCTCCAACCGGGAATCGAATCCGGACCCCTTGCTTCTAGACAAAGCTACCTACTTTGAGCAAGCAATAAATAACTGTAAAATATTAATCAAGGAAACAAAACATTAACATTAAAACTTTACCTTTATCTCCAAAAAGGCGTCTCACAATAAATTTTCCCCGATCTTTAATCCAAGTTTGGTTTGTAATAATGCGGCCAATAAAATTGCACATACGAGTCATATACAAACGCCAGTCATCCCAGTACCACTGGGTATTGATGAAATGCAGAGACATTACAATTAAAATTGCGCTCGATGCAGCTCACAGCCCTGACAACCACATGATAGGGTGAGGAAACTGAAGCTGTGAAATTTAGATGTGGCATATTTGTACGTTATTTATTTATGTTTCGTTAATCTAGGAAAAGTATAGTACAGAATTTAACGACAATCATATCTAATGGTTATTGTATTTTCTGCCAGCTAAATATAACAATTAATACTTTAACAGGTATTTGTTACATACCTATACAATATAGGTACGTATTTAACATCTTTCATGATATGTATACCCATTAATCGTTATCTTGAAGAACCTATATTTTCTCTTTATCTTATTAGGAATAAAGTCATTTTAGTTTATGGAAATATCTGCACAACCTTCCAAAAATCCTATCTAAGCAAGTGGCTTTGAAACAACCAGTGTAATTTAACCTTTAACATCCATAATATTATATAAAAATTGCATTTAAGTAATAAAATGTACTTGGCTAGAATTGATATCTACCTTTAATTTTAAACACAAAGTATCCCTATGCTTGCTGATTAAAGATATAGCTTGGATATGAGTTTGAAATACGCGACAATAAGTTTTGCCTGTAACTGTAAGAAGGTAAAGAAATAAGTTCTTGGGAATAATCTTACCGTTTGCTCTTGTAAGACTACTCAAAGTAGAGAATTGAAACGATGCCTGGCGTAGTTTGACTTTCGCGAATAGTTTGTAAAATTAACGTAATTCAACACCGCATCCATTGCGCTCACTCCGCTACCCACCTCCCAAACCCCGCAATATATGACCAACGCCAGCCATTTAAGGTGCAATCTGCATTAAAAATATGCCCACAGTAAAGCCTTTAGCGGCGTAATGGTCGCCGGGGGCTGTTTATATGATAATCTGTAATGCCGACGTGTGTTGCATGAAGGTAACGTCAGCAGAAAAATGTATAATTATTCATTTATTCATATGATTTTTTCACTAGAGTGGTATTGAAATAGTAATCATTGACTTCTCAATACATGGTACTTCCTGGTACTGGGCTGTAGTGCACTAAACTCATAATATAATTTGACATACGGATTTAATCTAAATAATACTCAAGCACTTTGTTAATTAGAGAGTTAGTAAGAAAGATATTATTGGTGGAACGAATTAAATTATATCAATCATGAAACTAATCACTTTTCCGTTTTTAGTTTCGTTAAAAACACGCTTCATCAATTTAAACGTTTGGAACCAAGGGCATAGGAAATTTCTACATTTATTTAATACAATAATTCAAACGCACCGAACATAAAATAACAAATAATAAAACTAACACAATTTATAATTTAAATCGCATTTTCGTATTAATTAATTAAAATTACAGCACATACATGTTTATCACATTTTTTATGTGTAAATCTTTGATGAAACCTTTTAATTATGTATATGGTTTCTTTGCTGACGCTACCATCACGTCGTTATAGCGTTGTCAGGTGACGACGCGGTACGTGACGAAACGCGTCAACGTAATGCGTTTATGACGACTGCGGTAAAATGAAAATGTTATGTGTCAGCTTCATTTTAAAGTGTTACCTGTTATTTTATGATTATGTTCCCTTGCAACTTGTTACGACTCGTTTGATAAATGGTTGAGTTATTTCGGAGAACACACGGTTTTTCATGTTTATTTTATGAACACAGTGGGGCTACTTTATTAATGTCTAAGTAATTTTCGTTGAAATTAATTATTGCTTGGTGAGGGACATTTTCGTGAGGAAAACTGCGTACCTACTTAAGTTCCCCATAGTGAGTTTAAAAGGTGAGTTGAGTTTGGTGAGTGAAATTCAATGCAAATTGTACTACATACATAATTATTGTCCTCGTTGTGAAAGGGTCTTGTACATGTTATATTCCAGTACATACGTCATGTACAACAATCCCTGCCCCTATCCTCATATCACTATAACACCCTCTACTAAACATACTTATTTCATACCTACTAATTATCCTATAGCTGAGCCTAGAATATTAAATTGTCACTACCCGCTAAAACAAGTTTATTTCAGCTTTCAGTTCAATGTAGCTTTTAAGCTACTTGGGACATTTTAAATTCTCGCTGTCAATCTACAATGAACCTTAATTATAGCAGAAAAAGGCTAACATTTGTCCACGATGCACTGACAAAGAAATCATATCGAACTTAAACAAAGTAGAAGTCACTATTGGACTCTTGTCCTGCATAAATAACAGTTGTCATGGACGACATCGAAAGAATAATGTTAGGCACTTTACCCATGGAGCAACTCAAGTTGAGGCAACTATCAACTTTTTAAAAGTCTCCTGTAAAAAGTTGATAGTTGCTACAACGTTTACGGTTGCCGCAATTTTATAGCAATTTGTGAGCAACTTGATTGATTGATTTGCGATTAACAGTTGCGGAAACCGGCAACTTTAAAAACCGGTATAATATTTAACAGTTGCTAGTTGCGGCAACTGAAAACTGTTGACGATTGCCGGAACTCGAGACTCGAGTTGCTGTGTGTGCGCAGTCCAATTGAAATGTATGTAAAAATCTAGTTGCCAGTTGATAGTTGCTGCAATAGTTGGTCCGTGGGCAAAGCACCTTACTTTGTTTTTTATTTTAAATGCTTAAAAATACTGTTCCCCACTTGGTTGATGGTAGGTAGATTAAAAAAATCGTTGCGTATTAAACTGCCGAGCAATTTCCTGTTATCAATAATAATTACTGTAAATTGTACACGTTATTGTCTATAATTATAAACGATGAATTATAACGATCACAATGCAATAATAATAAATTATTGCGATTACATACAGTTGTGCGAAAGTGTCCATTGTAATTACTACTGTTTATGATACGTACCTATGTCAACAATAAGAATATAGTTAGCTGAAGAATTTATTTTATTAGCACTCTCAACTCGCTTCGAGAATTGCATCATGGACGTATCTATGCAATCCTAGTACTAAGTGTCATAAATCCGAACGTTTATGAGGAAGAAATACGTATGGACGGATGGACATATGGATGGATGGATAAATGGTTACATTGATGAATGTAAGTTTGTTGCGAAATTTTTCACTCTATTACATATACAGCTTACTTATTCGTCACAAGATAATACAAACTACATTTTTATAAATATTTATATTGCTTGATTTAGTAAAATAGGCAATATAATTGTCATGAGTCGTAAAAAGATACAACCCCATTCACTCTGTGGCACGCAAACGCGACAACGATGAATGTGTCAACACAAACATCAGTAGAGCCAAAATGCCATCAATGCATTACCAACGAAGAACAAAGAGAGAGGAAAGAAAGATAGGAAGAAAAAATAAAAGAAGAAACATAATAACGCCGTTGCTTTGTTGCCTACTTGCACATTATGAATATTGGTTTCCAAAATGAACTTTTTACAACTAAAACTTCCAAGTCATATAATAAAAAATTGGTATGTACTAAACACAGCTCCCCTCAATAAATAATCGTTAAAGCCAATACAATGACTATAAGCCATTTTAAATATAAAAATAATATGCCATATAAATGCCCTATTTATGCATACAATGGATGTCTTATACAGAGTGTTTTGTTATAGCAATATTCATGTGTTTATCGATGAATTATTCATTTATCGAGAGCCGATGTATACTGGGTTTCTGTTCGATAGGATGCGTTCTTTATATGGCACATGCTGATATTAATTTGGACTCCCTGGAATTCGCCTGTTAATATTTCAAACAAGAAAATAATTATCGCTCGCTAAGGCGCATGTTATGAAGAAATCTACATACCTCAGTTTTTAAACGAATGCTTTTCCAACCAGTTTGTTGAAAGCATGTGGGAATGTTTATTTTATTTGCAACTATTAATTATTGATTGACCTTGCTTTCTTTCGAAAAACTTATGATTTCTACACTGAAAGAAATGTTTAAATATATGTTTTTTATTATATTATTATTAAAACAAACACTTAAAATAAGTCAAACTAACTACAATGAACAAGTGACAACTGCACGCAGTTCGATAAGTCGTTTCGGAGATTAACAAACGCAGAGACAAACATGTCATTGTATGCAATTTGTATCCGAATTTACGTTGTTACCCTTACCTCGAAAGTCTATCTTACTCTTCCTTTTCTTGAAGTGAGACTGGACAACGGCAGTTTCGTTACAATGTCTCTTCTTAGTGATTATTGGACACTGACCATTATTTCATCATTTGTGGCAAGGTTTTTTAACTTCCTGCCTGACCAAATATTACCTTTTTTATGGAATTAAGGTAGCAAACGAGCACGCAGCACCACCCTTCCGCTGTCGCCCATGGCAATTGTGACCGACTTAGAACAAGACCCAATTTAGGGACTAGGGTGGTTAGTCCAGTTAGTAGATGGTGAATTTCATATTAGTTGGTTAGTTTGTTAATAAGTGTGAGGACAGGGACTGTTAGTGATAGTTAGTCCTGTTAGTTAATATTAGTAATTGTCCAGTTAGTAATGATTAGTATGAGTCTTGTTCCAATTCGGTCACAGATGTGTTGCTACCCCTGAGGACTGAGATGGTCGCCTCTAAAAAAGTGAAACCGGCTCCACACCTTCCTATCCGGAACACAATTGCTTCTAAAAACAACTATTATGACGGTAGAAATGGTACTGAGTACCTTGGCGGGCGGTGGTACCTACTACCCCGGGCGAACTCTAGGCTCTACCACCTATAGATATATATAGATATATTACCTACCGTAGAATTTATGAAACTCTACTAAAATGTAACGCGGCTGTAAGTTGCAGCACATTAAAAGTATAAATATATTCAGCGATTGCCACACGGCTACTATATCAAAATACCGGCTGTCAATTAACGCTCCGCCGTACATATTTGCAACCGCCGTAACAGCAGTCTCTGCTAAGGTGTTTGCGCCAGTTATCGACACGAGTTTGACACTTTTTGTGACCGTTTTAAATTAAAAATTGTACATTTATTTATATTGGGCACTATCAAATCACGTTACATGCATAAGGTTACAATTACATACGGTACCTGACTACCTATTTCAAATAATACTTCAAAATAGAGTGAAACAGATTTTTACAATTCAGAAGCTTAATTATGACTTCGGAATGTTATGCCGCTTCACTCAGCAACATTTCTGTCTCTCCTGCCTTGTAATGATTTATTCTATTTACTATTTTAATATAGTTACTGTGCACATGGCTGAGACCATCTTCAGTTGTCGAGGACGAAGTCCGTCTTGTATACCACAAACGCACAAAATCAGAATATCTAAAATGACCTCTACATATCTGACTTTGGTAAGTCTATTAAATGACGGGGTTCACTCACCTCGTGGTATACCTGATTATATTTACACGCAGCGCTCATAGCCTGAAGGTTTACGTCGATTCTAACAGACACGGTCGGTAGCTGGATGGATGACCGCTAGTGGCAAAATATCCTGAGTGTTTCAGTGTATCGAGGGGCACGTAAAGTTTTTCATGATTGTTATTATAGTATGACAGTCGTAGAAGTTACGCCTGATGCGACATAAAAGTTTTTGACATAAAAAATCTCACTTTTGAACACGCCACTAACACTTCACCAATGGACCACTGGAACAGAGCGTGGTGAAGTATAATATAGGTCTCCTGAGCTATAAAGAGAGAACAATTAATGATTTAAATCCAAATATATTTGCAGACAAGTACCAAATACGTTTACAACAACAGCCCATGATTCGAGCGTCTTTGTCCTTCTTATAAAGGAAATAGGCATTAAACTGAGATTTGCCAAACGCTATAACGCTACTGCAAGTAAGACAGCCGCGCTGCCATTGCTCCAGATTTACAACCGAACTGACGTTTTAACGATAATACGTATTTACGACTATTTATGTGTATTTACGCTTATTTACGGCCGGACGAGAAAGCCCGCCGGTTTAATTGTGAAATAAAATTGAATTTACTGTCGTTGATTTACGCTGGCCGGGGCGATACGCACGTTTATGGCGTTTTATGATATATTGGCGGGGAAACGTGCGTTCCGTTCTGTTAACCTCACGTTTGAGATATAGCTCGCATAGCGCGCTGTTTGTGAACTATAATGTCTCTATATTACTCGTACTAAGTTAGTTCTTTGAGATATTTTTCACGATAGGTCACGACAAAAAAGCGACGTTTAAATAACGGTGCGTTTAGCAAAGGAGATTTTAACGTTTTAGCGTATTTTTTTACCTACAATTGATTGTTGAATTTAATAAATTTCCTTTAATTTAATTAATAAATTAAAGCGCAGAAGCATAACTACTAGGTACTAAAAATAAATATACCTATATGATACATAGATAGGTATATATACCACAACGTTCCGATCCATTCCTATTTATTATTGGAAAGTAAATGCATCTCTCATAATATTTCCTTTCACTTTTAAAAGCCTTACTTATCTGGGAAATTTAAATAACATGGTACATAATAAGTATTAGGTAAGGTGTAATTGACACTGTATATAATTTAATGTTAATGTTATAACAAATCATTAATTATTTATCGTCCAACATACTTAATTTATTAAATACATTGTAATGTGGTAATGTGAACATATTTTTAAGTATTACAGAAGGTGTGCAAGCTTCCCACCTGGTCATACCATAGATAGATATAATAGTTATTCATATTATGGTCATAACCCGGAGGCTAGTGTTAGTTACAAGTGATTAACCAAGTTGAGTAACTACGGTTATTATCTGCGAATGACTGATAAATAATACGAGGCAATATTTTCAGCGTATCCGTGACGAAGGCTAGTTGAATTGAAATTTGGAAGGCGTTCTCATCCCTAGATGACATCTATATTTACCAATGATTTAAATATCTAGATTGAGCGTCGCCCTACAATGAAAACAAAAAAAACAAGGCAACATTATCAAGCATGTGTGCGTGTAGGCGATGTTTTTCGCGTTCATTTATTGTCTATGTGTGTGTAATCTGTGTGTAATGATATAAAATTGGCTGCCAACTGTTGGCGGCAAATTTTTGACACGTTTTCGGGGATTCGATGTTCCATCTAGATATTTAACACATCTTTGATATTTACCTTATCTGAGTCCTTGGGTTCCGATCCGACGATAAAATTGAGTAGGTCCCCCAAATAGCAATGAAGCAGCGTTATGGAAATCCATAAGACTACCTAAATGACAACCAGAGACTTGGCTTGCAGTAGCCAGGTAAGCTTATTTGACTGATGGTCCGCGTTAAAATTAACTGTAAATGCTTTCCAAAAATTCTCTCTTAGTGCTCCCCTACACTCCCCAAGGAACATACATGTCAAATTTCAGCTTCTTCCGTTCAGTAGTTTCGGCTGTGCGTTGTCTGTCAGTCACCAGTAACGCAAGAGTTTTATATATTATGATTACCAAAGTAAACCTGTCATAGATCACTAGCCATGTATTGCTAGATGCACGTCAGTAAAAACATAAAAAGTATTTGCCCTTAAATCCCTCGAAATCCCGTTTGGAGCAGAACCGCAACCCGGACGGTAAACAAAAGTTGGAACTAACAATGTTTGCCACAAACGTTGGGACGCGGCGCCGGCGCTTCAATTATTGTGCACGAGAGTGGCTGCATGGTTGAAAACGGTCGCATTTGTTGTTTTATAAGTAACAAGACATACGAATACGAAGTATAATCTTTGATCCGCGTGTGGGGCATTTGCCCTACTTAACCTACCATTTTTATATCCAGAAGCGTTTTGTTTTAATTTTTTAGTTTTTTTACCCCGTAGAAGGCAACTATTCTCTCTTTGAGAGCTTTGTACGCCAAAATTATGGTGTTAGTATATTAAATATATAAATTGATTAATATATAAATTGCTATAAAAATCCATCACAAATATGTTGGGCGTGGAGTTTTCTTTCAGAAAAAAATGATTATCTATTGAATTTTAAATCATCAAATATTTATTTTCTTACCTTCACTGCACGATTTACGTATTTATTTATAACTAGAGAACCGCCCGCGCTTCGCTTCGGGACCCGTAGGTAACAGCCGCGAAGGTCCCGCTCTCGTAGGAATCTCAGCTAAAAATTAGCCTATAACATTTGTCTATGACTTAAGGAAATCACATGTAGTATTTGATAGCGTGATTCAGAACTTGCAAATGAATTTTACTAACGCCATCTATTAACAACTCCGGAATTAAATATCTAGCAATTAACAAAACATCGATCTTCCCATGGGAATGAGATGTTTTTCCGCCGTAAAAAGTAGCCTACGGCACTCTCCACCCTCCTAACTATCCCCACACACATCAACCATACCATATAATAGCCATGTTGCGGCGTGAAAGAGTCACAAACAAACAAACAAACAAACACACTTTCACATTTATAATATTAGTAAGGAGTAAGGATTACAATCCTATTTTTATAGCTTGATACCAGCCACATATCGAATTCTGTTTCCGACAGAGTTCCATAACATTTGGTAAATATTGTCGATATGAACCGCTCACGCAATCGTGAAACATTTTTCAATAATAGGATATTGGGAGGCTGAAAGCCTGTGAATAGTGAGCGTGTGCATCTTTCATAGGAATAGTGGAAACCCTCTCCGGGGCTGATCCGTTGCAGGGTAGCGCTGAGGGAATTGAATACAAACTTTGAGCGCCATAACAAGCGTCTTTGTGAACCGAGAGGTAACGTGGGTGGAGTCGGCTTTCTTCCAGAAATATATTTTTTATCTCACCATATCCTGATAAAGAGAATGTTACAGTTTTATTATAACGATAAAACATGATGAAACCGCCATAATAGATCAGAAATGAACGCAGTGTCCCCATAGTGATACTGGTTTTCCATGCCATGAGACTATAATAATAATAATTTGATTGAAAATCAGTAATGTAATTATAATTAACTTTAATGATTACAACAGTAATATCGACAACTGAAAATAATTTGTAGTGTTCGCTCCGTATATTGCCAATAGTTATTTTCTTCCAATTTTTTCCCTTGTCCAGTCTCGCCACCGTATGGAACAGCACCAATTAGATTAATAAACACAGAATTATTTATTTATTTATTTATTTATTTATTCATTGCAACAAATATGGTACAAAAGTTGGTATAATTTCATAAAAGTACATGCATATTTGGCCACTTTCGGCATGCAACATTATTTTAATTAAATGCAAATTAAATTTAATATAATAGTCAGGTTATTTGAATACACTACATAATTATGTCCTTAATCATTACAAACACAAACAATCATAACACAAATAATCATAACAAACACAATAATAGAAATACGTAGAAACTACCACAACGCAGCCTTTCGGTTTGTATCTTATCTGATGAAAAATCCACATTCCCTTTTTATCTCATACATTGATTTTGAAACACATAAAAACCCAACTGATTGATTGATTGAATTCTGATTAGAATGAATTCGAACTTTGAACAAAAATTATATAAGATATTCTCCATTTAAAACATCGTCATCGTTGTTTATTTTCAACTTCTGCTCCAAAATTCGGCATCCTGGGATCAGTAAAATTAGTTACATGAATGATGATTTTGTCAGCTCATATTTCGGTTTTAACACAAAAAAATCCGTTTCCATACCAGCAAGCCTATTGAAGCAACTTGTTAACTGGTAGCAAGTGAAGCGTGTAGACGACAGTTAACACAAGAAATATGACAGCATGATTCTCAAACTATAACCTATAGGTATCTACTATCTACGGTATATAATAGCAAATATCGTGTATCGTATCTATCGGAGTTTATAATTGCTGAACTTGGAAATATTTATATAATGGAGGAAACTCATCTAATTTGGTGAGGTTTTAAGTAAAAATGCATTACCATATATTATGCACTATGAACACTGCAGGGTGTGTTAAACCAGTATGAAGTGTTAAGCAACGGATAATATAATGGAGACAGTAATCTCATCTGAAAGCTGCTGTATTTTGCACTACACAGTTTAACCACGAGTGAAATCAGTCATTGGAAAGGAAAGCTCTTCACCCTTGGACTATATAAAGCTAGCCTGGATGACAGATAAATGCTATATGAAATTAAAGAAAAGTCACAACAACCTGACATCTTTTGATTTCAAAGATAACAAAAACCATCAGGAAAATTTACAACAGCCCATTAAAAACAGACCACATTTTCATGCTCACTACAGCAACGATTTAGTGCCCCAACATCACAGAGCTGGGACATAAATCGGGGCACCTCTGATCCCGAAACGCAGTCGCTGTCCCTTTCACTCGTCGCGGCAATAAATTAGCCAGAACGGGACAGCAGTAACTCACTCAGCGCGACCGTTCGCGGCGATATTTTCGTCGTCGCGCTCGTAAACGTGTCGCAGTCGTCGCGGGGACGTGCCGCGACAGATGCGAAGAACTAATGGCGCTGGCTTTCAGTGCAACACTTACCGCGTTTTGTTTTTCAGATGATGTATAGCGGCGTTGTTTTGCGAGGCTGCTTCGCTTTACTCGGCTCACTGTAAAAGGACAGAAACGCTATTTACTTCCACCTGTGTGCTAACTCCCTTATGTGACGGCTTGAAATAGATGGGTGCGCATGGGTTTTACGTATAACCGCTGAAAAGCACTGAAGCATGCTCAGTTGCGAATTAGTGGAAAAGTTAAGGATTGAAATAATTTTTGAATATTCTCATAGTGGAAGTTATAACGAGAACGAGAGTTCTAAGTGTAGAGTTCTCGAAATTTTACTCCTCAAGGATAGCAATTCATCTGTGACCGAATTGGAACAAGACTTATTAATTCAATCTTGTTCTAGGTCGGTCATCATTGTCATGGGCAACAACGGAAGGGTAGCCTACAGGCCTACTCGATTGTTACCTTAATTTCGCCATAAAAGCTCAGTACCTATGTTACTTCCTGTACGGCGCAATGACAACTAAGCGCCGCGCCGTTTCAAGGGTCTTACTTTTGAATCCCAGCGAGACGGTAATTTGGTGTATTCCTCGTCATACCACCAGTCGTACCACCAGTGGAACGACGAGGAATTTGACATTCGTCCTCGTACCACCAGTGGTGCGACGAAGAATTGTAACTCCTCGTCATACCACTGAATTTTGTATGATGAGTTTAAATTTCGGTTTTCGCTTTGGGTGTCTCATCATTTATGTCTTGTTCGTGGCACCCTCAACACAGAAATCAAATCAAAACCCTTTTCCTGTAAGCCTCCGTAAATAGTACATCCAAGCTCTGTCTGCAATAGATGCCTAATGACTTGAACCCAAGAATGAAGACACTAAAAAGCTCCTCATTTTACTGAAGTCGTATAAAATTTTTGAATTACATCAGCAAAAATACTTCAGTTTAAACGGCACTTTCACAAGTGCGTTGGAGACAAGAATAAATTGTCATATAAATCTGGTTGCAAATCGTTTGGATATCGCCGCATTTACACGTTAGTTTCTTAGTAATCGCACGTTACCCGCTTAGCGAATGACTGCCACAAATAACATTGATATATGTTTATAGCGACTATTGCTGAAGCGCAAGGGACAGGCTACAGAGACTCCACATTCTCAGATGTGGAGTACTTTATCGGAGCATTCGACAACAATATTATAGGATTTTTGTCAACTAGCTCATTGACTGTTTTGCAAGGAAATCTTCTCATATTCTCATATTCTGAAGTGAAATTTATCATATGCCCCATATAACTGAGGGTCGTGTACATCAGTTAGTAGTTGCCTAAGAGGAATCTTGTGTTCGATTCCCGGCTGTGGCAGATTCATACCTTATCCATGCCACTCACAACACAGGGTATCCTAGTACGGGATATCAGTGTTACCATTAATTTAGAAATAATATGGTATTTATCACAATTTGTCCTACGTTGTCTTTGCCGACGGGCAAACAAATCAGTTTTTTTAACAACTTCAGAAAAGGAGCATTTTTCGCTTTTAAGTCTTTTTTAAGTTATTTCATGCAAAATTAACCGCTACATCTCCCAACCCAGCCCACATGCCCGTCCCAGGTCAAACACTCGCTTCGCAGAACAAACACAAACACATCGTTTGTGTAATTGTATTAAATGCGACTTTATTGTTCAACGAAATGTATTTACATGGTCATATCTTTTAAATTGCGCCCGTATGTTGTCGACCCCTGCTCAGCTTAGCACGCAAACGCGTACGCAAACGTTGTTACTGTATTAAATGTTACACAACGCTCTTCTTAAACTAAGAAGTTAATTGTCTTTGTGAGATGTTTGAGAAATCTTATTTGTAGTCAAAATAATTAGTAATCCCCTGTGCTATTATTTACACAGCGTGCTGACTCGACTAACCATTCTAGTCCCGATTTGCGTCTTGTGTTGGATCGGTTACAGTTGAACTATGCATAAAGCCTTTTTCACAGAAAATATGCACCAAAATATGTGCCTACATACGACAAGAAAAAGTGTTACGCCCCAAAATAAGGCGTAAATTAATGATACGAAATCGGACCAATAAATTACTACATTTTGCATCATAACTCCTTAGTAATGTGAATAGCACGCCTGCTTCGTCAATTGATATGTAAATGTACTTGCAGCTTTGTCAGTTTGTTTATCGCTCAATTACTGGAGCAACGAGTTAAACAGGTAATTAAGACACTTGTCTCACAATACACGATTATGAGATAAGATTTTCTCATGTGATTAAAATGTAGTAGGCTGATGAATAAGCGCTTCTAATGGTGGAATTTGATCTTTAGTATAGCCAAGTGCACTATGTCATCAATAAAATGCGATGTAAGTAAAAATAATAATAAATCAAGGAGATTAAATAATGATAACGCTTTCTCATTTCACACACAACCTTATTATATCTACATAGTAAATAAATATGTAGTTATATCTAAGAATACCTAATACCACCTAGCAGTTTGATAGGTTTGATAGCTGCAAGTGGTAGTAGGTATCTAAGTGCAATATTTGGGTTACAGTCAGGAGGATAAAAAACTTCTTGAGTTTCTCTATTCTTCCAAGATTACTAATGGTAAGGATTTATTGAAGCGATGGTGTAGTTTAATTTTCAAAAAGTTTGAAATATCAGACTAAGAATAAATTTCATTTAATTTCATTTGATAGCCATCTTTCCATTATGACCCACGCTATGCCCTACCTAGAGTGGGCCGTTGATGAGTTGTCAAATATGTAAATGAAGGTATGATAAATAAAGCGCGTCCGATGCCTCACGCGGTTTAAGCAATTTAATTTTATCCTAAGTAACTAAATTACATGTGACTCAGAACCTCTTTGTCTCTTATTTATTGCTCAATTACATGCGAACAACTTAAACAGGTGCTCAAGGTAAGTGTTTTATCGTCGCAGAGTAACGAGAAGCTAAGTGTAAGCGAATTGAAAATAGATTCGTGCCACTAAACTGAAGAAGACGTTACCAACGTAAATACCGCATATTATTAAAGGTAAAATATACATTCATTTACACATTTACCATTAAATTGTGTATTCATGTGGTTTAAAGAATTTCACATTTTTATTGATTAAATTATTATAGAACACAGTTAACCAAGTTTTATTTTGCAATCCTATTTGTGGTTAATGATCATTCAATCCTGAGATGTCAGGTGGAACTCTCAGAATTAAAATTAATTCAAGAATGTTGACTATAGTTTCAATATAGCAGTTTCATAATCAAAAGTTTTCATAGCAAACAGATAGCTCGTAGCTTATCGCCGATCGCTGGTACTGAGCCACGTAGTTTACCACACTGCGTATTTGTCGCCGTGTAGAACTTTAATCGGTTCTTAATTGTCGATTGTTTGTGTTGTGGGCGGGTTGTAATGACTTGACGAGAATTCCCTTTTAGCGTTCAAAAATACGTACACCAAAATAGTGTCTTATTCCCATGGAGTGTGCGTCGTTAAATATATCACTATTCTATTCACATACATCGCGGTGACAGGCTAGTGGGTAGAAAATTGGATTTCTGATTTCTGAAAAAAAAAAACTCCTTGGGAGTTTCTTGCCGCTTCTTCTAACAAGGCAACCGTAGGGATTTGTGAAAGCGATGGCGTAGAGTGACTTTCGAAAAGTGATTGTAAAAACCAAGTTCGAATAACATTATTTCATTTTCATTTTCATTCTTTTCTGAATCAGAGAGAGGCCCAAGTTCAAATCCTATACGGAATAGTTTTCAAAAAAATCACGTTCATATTAGAGTTTAACTATCACTTGCCTTAGACTTTGGTGAAGGAAAACAGAGGACTCCTGCACATTAAAGGTTATCTTAGGGTGTTACACTTGGCCAGCGTGGTGGACTATGGCCCATTTCCTCACATTGTGAGAGGAGACCTGTACCCAGCTGTGGGACTGACATGGGTACCGATAATTGAGATCATTGAGATACAAAAATTCGCGAACAGTTATGCACTATAGATGAATTCAGTATCTATTTGGATGATAAAAAATGATCAAATTTACACGAAACGTTATAAAATGTTCACTAAAATCTTTGTAAAGCTTGTTTAGAAAGTCGTGCATTGGTAAAAACTGCATGAAAATCCATTGGTTAGTTCTCACCACGATGATATGTCCTTTGGCGACTGAGTCAAGTAAAAAGGTCCGCGGCTTTAAAGAAAGTTATAGTTATATCTTTCTCGGCTTCGTTTAATTAAAAGGTTCACAGTAAATATAATATTCAGAACTGTATCGAAAGCGAAATTGTTCGCTCAGGAAACTATAAAACGTTTCTACAGGTAATGCAGTAATAAAATAAATTTATTTGTGTCGCGGACGATACATTCTGAACGTCGTCATCGGATTTACGATGACTCTTAACATTCACTCTATTCATAGGATCATAGGGCGATAAAGTCTAAAATTGTTTTATATCACTTACAAACGACTTATTATTTACCACAAATTTTGAATAAGATATTGTTTAATTTTATACTTTAATTTTGATTGACGAAGGCTCGAAATCGCCTGCATTTATTTTTTAGACCTCAGTAAAACATTCGTGGCATTCTGTACAGTTTGAACGAGTGTAACCCGATAGTATAGACACAGTAGGTAATTAAAGTTTTATTGGTTGACTGTGGGTTTTTATATCATCATAAATTTTATATAATCTGTTGTCTGTTCCTACGTAATACACTATTAAATGGCCGTATCGTGTGTGTTCAATTAAACATAGATTCATGGAATTTATGTTTGTTTATAAATAAGTAGACGTTGAGGGTACTAACTCAATTAAAAAAGTATATCCCGTAGATTTACGTCCAAGATTTAAAGCTAATACAAGAAATCAAATCGTTCCTAACAAAACTTTGCGTTAACTTGTAATTAACAATAACACCATTATCCATCAATAATTGCAATAATACCAACAACAGCAGTACCAGCAATATCAACAACAATCAATATCCATATCTATAAAGAAGCACCCAATACGCACTACAGTACAGTTACCCAATTATATGTTTCAGCACCGAAGTACCTCAATAGACTCCTCGTTGATTATTGATTGACTAGCTATTGCCTTTGGCTTGGCGTACGTGGAAATACTTTTGAATGACTTTCAAAAAGTTCAAACAGAAAGTTCAACAGATATTTCGTTATTTTTAACCATTCTTATTATGCGAAGTTTTTGACACATTCGTGGAAACTCCACAGCACTAAACACAAGTCTTGTCTTTTATAACTAATAAACCCACCCTCGTTTTGCTTTGGGAGACTTGTCCCTTGGAACCCAAATTCGAAAATTGATTGTTAAACGTGATTCTTTAAAGTGTACCTAATCTTTACTCGTACAATGCAAAGTGCCTACGGTGTTTAAAGTCAAAAGAGTTTAACGTACCAACGATAACAACCATGACCAACACAAAATATAATTCAAATTGTGATAAGGACTGTTATTCCAATTAGCACAGGGTTGATTAAGAACGTTGCCTAATTAGTCACTCTGTTATGTGTTACTACGTACATTCGAGGACAATGGATGTATGTAATAGTTCAGACTCTTACTAATTCGGTAACGTTATATATGTTCTTATCCACCAAGAATAAGATGATCGCCTTTAAAAACTGTAACCAATGCGTGTAAACGTATTTCAAAATCAAAATGAATACGACAGTATGACAATATTATACACGAACTCACATTCGACATTTTCATAATATATTTTATTTAAGCACAATAAAATATGACGAAGAAGTTCAGAAATTTTCCGCTTCTCAAGGATTCATACTTGAACACGATTGTATTTTAAGATACATTGGCAATAAATAAAGTGATACTTACAAGCGTAATGTAATGTCGTGACTCCAATATTTCACGATCGTAAACATAATGGTGATTGATGTTAATTATTGCAGTTTATAGACGTTTTTAATATTATCGACATGTTATAATTATTCCGAGTTTACTGTTCTTCCTTGTACTACATTAATACGAGTATACAGCGTTCTTTTGAAGTTATGTGATCCATTTTTATGACGTAGGTACGTGTTCTACGATATGGATGAATCTTGAGTGCTATTAAGTTTATTAGTATAATCCACTATACTACTCAATTTGTTGAATATATGTACCTAATCAGTATATCAGCATTTAGATATGAGATAGTAACGTTTTCAGTTACATTATCAACGAGAATTTTCTTCTTCATGACCGTAATGCTTTACAGGTGGTATTCGTAGTACTGATGTCAATTTATGGTAAATCAATATCGCCATAACATCATCGTGATGATTGGAGATATTGATTCACAAATCATAATCAGGTTTGCTTACTTGTGAGCCGATAACGAAAAAGAAAAAATGAAACAGTCCTTTTTATAACATTATCTTTGGTATAAATACCTGTAACAATTTCAGCTTAAGCGCGGCAAGTCACCAGTTTCTTCTCGAAGATAGAGAAGCCTGGAATGTTGCATGGAAACTTCCAATACGCTTTGCCGTTGCAAATTATTGACACAGTTAGAAGTTCAATTGACCTAGTGTTGAAACTTCTCATACCACCCTAAGGGCTTTATTGTGATTTTGATCGGTGTTCTTAAAGTTAGTACAGAACCCACTCTAGTTCCATTTGAACTGTTGAGTTAACTTTTAAATATAATGTTTCAAGATTTATTCTTTCCAAGTAAGTACTTTTATTTATTAGTTGTCCGTTTCAACGAACCTTCCATGCACGTCATCCATTTTTTGTCGTTTCCTTCCATTCTTGCTTCAGATTCTTTTTCCTTCGAAGCATAAGCGAATTTTTAACCACATAATTAAACCAAATTAGGTCACTTATCACCAAACGTTACGTAACAGTCAGTGTCATTTTTTCTTCTTCCATTTCCCTAAGGCCGTTTTTTCAGCACATTGAAGCGTGTACGTCTTCATCATAATTTCATAGAGGAGCCACAGATCAATTGATTGGGCGTCACAATATGTCCGCCTCGATCGTTGCGAAAGGTTGCCTTGTAACAATGAGCTATGAAACTTGAAGGTGCCGTAATAAGCCCCGCTTCTGGATGATGGTAAAATAAAAAATGTCATTCCTGCTCAACTCCTCACTAACTAACACATCTAATGTTCTAACGCTATCTAGCTGAACTAATTTTCATTTGAGTCTTGTTGTAGGTTTGTCGCAGTTTTATGGACAGCAATGGGCGAAAGGTGACAAAGGGTAGTGCTGTATGCTCGCTAACTTGTTGGTTGCTACCAAATACCAAAAAGTTGCTAAAAATGTACAATAAGACAAGAACACCTTCATGTCTCTGAAACTTTTTAAACAGAAGTAGGTAGATATCCCCCCGCGGCTTTACTTACAGGAGTTTTTTCAGTTTTCCCCCCCCCCCCCCCCCTTTTATATTCCTTTAGAGGGCGAATTATCAAAAATCCTGGCTAAGTGCTAATCCTAGATTACTAGGCAAAAAGAAAATAGCAATAGTGTTAGAACCTTTCTCTCAATTGATCAAATGCCAATACCTATTGCATAGATACTCTGGTTGTTCATAACATAACTAATGGTAAGTAGACGAATAAAATTACTTGTAGAAGCGTCGCTTGCATACCTACATACATAAATAAACAGTTTTCGATTTCAATTCGGCTTTGATGGGGATAAAAGAAAATAACAGATAATAAGTATGGCTTCTAGTATGGTATCTAAGCATGTCAAAAGCTTTGTGTGGGTAATTTCCTGGCAAATAAGTGGTCTGTTCCTGAGTTCACAATTACTTCCTTACGGCTAGACCTAATGCTTTGACATTTCGTGAGCAGTGACAACAAAACTAAAAATCTTTGCTGGCTAGATTCAACGTGGTTTGTTATAGTTTTTGTGTGGTTTTGTAGTTTCGAAAATAAGAAACAAAGTAGTAGATGACGTAGCTATAGGTAAAGTTATATGCTAAACGACAATAAAGTGAATATTGCATGCATGTTCCTTAGTGATCTAAAAAATGCAATGAATAAGGTAACCAGTATTTAGCTCTTGAATTAGGCACTGCACGATATTAATATGAGTTTTATTTGACTAAATTTATTTCATATTTTACACGTATGAAACTAATATTTAGCCAATTAATTGTTATTTTCAAGTCCAGCGATTTTGCCATTATTTTTGATATTTTTTTATTTAAAACAGGAAACCAAAAATTGCTTACGTCAATGATATTCGTTAACTGAGGTTTTATATGGGTTTTAGGTGTGTATCTACGTGTATGTGCGTTGAGTGTTGTTCATGTTCATTACTAGTTTGTATCCAATAGAGAGACAATATTTTCAACTTGAAAACTGAGTTCCTCAAGAATGTATTTTCTTATCATTAATGACATTTATGGTGTTTTGGTTTATCAAAACGCTCGTAAAACTATTTCTTCTCCACATTGATGTATAAGTATCTAGATGGATAATCGAATCCGCGAAGACCTGTCAAAAAAGCTGCGCCAACTATTGGCGCAGAAGTACTTTCCCGCCAATTAGTGCCGATCGCGCCGCTTTCGTGTCACTACGTATTACGCGCGCAATTTAAATAAACAAATAAGAGGGATAACATGACGAAATGTGCTATTAAACTGTGCCGGAATTATAAAGGAAGGGTAAAAAGCTCAAAAAACATCACATATCATAGGCAAGTAACCAATAAACATATTTTTAATTAAATTTCAATTTTGATTTTTATTGTAACCAAATTACGTCATTTTTTTGTCAGTGTTGCTAGTTTCTATTTTTATGCTCCCGACTTAACATCATTTTTGTGGGTATATAAATTGGTTTATGGTTACGTGTATATTATTTAGTTCATGTACTTTTATAAATCGATTAAAGAAAGGTGGTGTTTACCAATACGTTTGTGTTTATTTATAATAATATAACATTAATATTCGTATGTTTATGAGCCCATTTTAATGATTATTTTTGCATTGGGTCGAATAAACCACTTTTAAAGGTACAAGAGTAATGTGAAAAGGAGACGATCCAAAATTGTATGTAGTCTGGGCCTGGTTTTGTACCAGTGATAAAATAAGATAAAAAAGAAAAATAAACCATTTTTGACTAATCAAATCCACGAACTCATCTTTATTTCATTGCAAAAAATATTTATTAACTCCACGTGACGAAATTATTCTACATAATGGCGGGCAGCAGACCAGAGGATTCATAATTTTTGACGTATGACGTTAGCTGTCAATATGCCTTCTCTATGCTTGAACAATGGCTCGAACTCAGAGTGAAGGACGCCATCTTGCAAGTGTTGCAAGTAGTACCTACCGAATAACTCGAAATTAATTTTATTTTAGCAAGTCATTTATTGCGATTTGTGAATTTATTATATTTTTAATGAACTTTCTGTATTTTTTGGTTTTTCATGGTTTAGTGTACAAGATCAGGCCCAAAATGGACCATCTCCTTTTCTAAAATTGTAAAGTTACCGTCTCAGATTAAGGTGAAAATTTGAAGGGAGGACGGGTTCTACACTCTCATTCGTCCCCCCAAACTAAATATTGCTCTCATAAAGTACTTACTTTTTTAAAATTATTTTTCTAAATCTCTAAAAATTTTAAGGTTATGTGGTCTCATTGGTTAATGTGTAAGCGCTCGAAGTCTTAAGTGTATGTATATGTGTGTGTGGACGTGTGTGTGTGTGTGTGTGTGTGTGTGTGTGTTTTAAACTACATTATAAAAAATAAATAACTTAAGTAGATCTAATTTGATTTTTGGGCCTAATTTTGAATCGTGACATCTCCGGCGCTGCGGAAGATGCAGCCAAACAGGCAAACAGGACTAACAATAGCGAAAAAGTAATTTGGGGGGAAAGTTGGGGGAGTCACCAACCTCTCCTCCAAAAAATTTCAGCTTAATTTGAGGTAGTCACTTTATAATTTTTGGAAACTTGATTTTTTTATAATAAAAAAGTATGCATTTCCTAGATTTAAAAATGGTGGGGGGAAGATGTGAGCGTCAGCCCCCTCCCCCCCTCAAATTTTTAGCTTAATTTGAGGTGGTAACTTAATTAAAGAAGAGCCAATTATTTACGTTACCTATCTAATTTAATAAAAAAATTACTTGGAAAGTTAAATACATGCATATCATTAAAAAAAACTTCAATAAATAAAGGAGATGGTCCATTTTGGGCCTGATCTTGTACACTAAACCATGAAAAACCAAAAAATACAGAAAGTTCATTAAAAATATAATAAATTCACAAATCGCAATAAATGACTTGCTAAAATAAAATTAATTTCGAGTTATTCGGTAGGTACTACTTGCAACACTTGCAAGATGGCGTCCTTCACTCTGAGTTCGAGCCATTGTTCAAGCATAGAGAAGGCATATTGACAGCTAACGTCATACGTCAAAAATTATGAATCCTCTGGTCTGCTGCCCGCCATTATGTAGAATAATTGCGTCACGTGGAGTTAATAAATAATTTTTGCACTGAAATATAGATGAGTTCGTGGATTTGATTAGTCAAAAATGGTTTATTTTTCTTTTTTATTTTATTTTATCACTGGTACAAAACCAGGCCCAGACTCCATACAATTTTGGACCGTCTCCTTTCCAACTACAAACTGCGTAAAAAATATTAATTTAATTAACTTAGCTGGTTTATTACAACATTAACATAAACAACTGTAATTAAATTAAGTAGGGTTTTTTATTTATTCATGAAAATAACCACTCCATAAATTAAGTTTAATGTGTGATTTATGGGAAAATTTTAGTAACTGGTATCATTGATCACGCAACATAGACACTAGACGAACGTGTAAAACATCGCCTGCACGCACACATGCTTGATATTGTTGCCGTGTTTTTTTTGTCTTCATTGTAGGGCGACGCTCAATCTACCTATTTATTGCATCATTGCTTCTCCACTACTATTATCAATCCTTCATTTATCGCGCAACCTATTGACAGTTCACAACAGAACGTCATAAATCAAGATGGCTGCCAACATGGCGACGCGTTTGACAGTTATCGCGTGTTGCGCGGGAACATTAAACTCATTGATATTTATTACTCAATCGCGTTTCTCCTCTTGATTTATCGTTAATAGATTCCTTCTATTGTTTATTTTATCAGTTGTAATCATGTTCAGTTCAAATGTTTTAAACTATTTTAATGGCTTTTCAGTAAACATGTCTCGCATGTATCAATTGATTTAGTGATTTGTTTTTATTGATTTACGTCCTTAAAAGTCCGTCATTTGAATTGAATAATTGTACATTCACCATGCGTACCTACGGGTAGAGTTTATTTTAGATAAATTGACAAAGTACTTAAAAACAACTCTTAAATATTTATTTAAACGAACTGTACATAATATATTTAACAATTATTGTGGATTTATTTTAAATCATTGTCACAACGTGGCATATAAACCAAAATCATTTTCGGACGTACCTACCTACTTATCGTTAGTGTAACATACCTACACCTACATAGTTTTGTAAAATGTGCACAAGACGCACGGAACAACAAACAGAACGTAAGTACTACATCATAAACAAAAGCATACAGGTTTCATAAATGCATCGCAGGGTAATATTAAGAAAGGATTTTTAAAAATCAACTCCCGAAAATACTTATAAAATAAGGGGAGAATTTGAAACTAAATCGCAAGCACCAGCTAGTTTCGCTATAAAAACCCGTTATCTACAACCCTTGGAAGCACAAAAAGCGTCATGATATTTTTCGTTATCACAGCTACTACATTTAAGTTTATAACCCCAGTAGACTAACTTTCGCTCACCAATTTTTACATTGTATAGCCTCTATTCCATTTATCCCCGGCACTAAACATTCGCATTGTATTGCCTGCCCCCGGAGAACGGACGTAAAAGTCAATACATAAGAGCGGAGTGGTCATAAGATTTTATACGCACCATTACGCACGCCTAAGTGACGCGTAAATTCTTATAACTCGCGTAAGTATTCAAAATATGAAGGACGCGGTCGTTAAGGGCTCGGGATCGTGTAGCGTCAGCAACGTTCACGATAAATTTTTTATTTGTATTTTTGTTAATGCCGCTTTTTTCCTTAATGCCGCTTGAATTAGAACTGGCAGAAATCCGCTCTATGTCGCATTTGGTAGTAACGCTAGCTATAGCTAGACGACAGGGTTCAGATACTTGAACTGCAGTTCAAAAAAAATATTCTTACATTCTCGCGATCGCCCTATGGAAATATTTTTCTTTTTTTTAGACATAGAGTAGATGAACCGGTAAATAAATTGATAAAAAAACAAGAAAAAAAACGTTGTGTTGTGAATGTTGTGATGTTTTAGTTGTGTAATTTTAATTTTATTTTGGTTTTTTTTTTAAAGATTGAATCAAAATGTATTTGAAGATATTTTTGCTGACGGTACCGCCTACCCTACTATTCATTTGTGTGATATACTATTGCATTTGTCGATGTTAACTTCTTGGGGCGTTATACGAGTACAACGTCTAAGCATATGAATAATAAACGGTACTCTGAATAAATAAGGTTATAACAACATTAGTTTTTGCTATCGGACATATCTATGATAATTTTTCTATGCGCTTTTACTTACATAACACTAGCATAATAAAAAGAGTTATAAATAAATCGTAATAACTTTTAACAACTTAGAATAAAAACTTATAACCCCCTAATTCATTCGGTAATGTAATGACTGGAAAACTGATTGGAGAGAGAAAAGTCCCGGATTCGATTCCTGCCCCTTGCAAATAAATGTTTTATTTAAAGTAAGCAATGATGAAAAATGTTTTCAAACATGACGTTATAATATATTATTTGCTGCTATAACGTTTTATTTCGTAAAAGTGGTAATTCCGAAAATGCAGTAGCCAATGAGCGCTATGTGACTCTCCTAGTACTGGAAGAATAAAACTAAACATGAATGTCTGCCGGGAATCGAACCCCGAGCATGTCGATTAGACGACTTATTACAAGGTCATAGAGTCCTCAACTTAGTACTTTCTACTTAATAAATTTTCATCAATAATATAAGAATGTTAAACCAACTTTTTGAATCCGGTGGTAGAACAAGACACCACCATAAAACATACTTTTGTATGTTTACATTATTATAATCAAATTAAGAGAAAAGACAAAAATGTTCAACGACAATCCAACTACTAGATAGACTACTGTTATTACGCAAAATAAAAAAAACAAGACTTGTCATTGCAAATTGCCCGCCGAGCGGCGGCTGTCAGCTGTCACCGCCGCTGTGCGCTCTGTCAGAGCTGACACCCGCCAGGCGCCAATTTACATAAATCTCGCAACTGACAATTAAACTTCGTCTGTGACGTTCGTTTATAACATCCTGCTTCGGTATGGATGAAATCTTTTACGTTCATTCCGTTTTAAATGTTTTAAAAATTCAATTAAGTGCTGTTGTTTTTTTCTTAATTACATTGATAGTTGTTTACGATTGTCATGCTGCGGGCTTGATTTCAATAATGGTTAGTATGCTAGTTTAACACAATATTGAAATAAATTAATATTTATAGCAACTATTATTTTGAAGAATATTGTTAAATATAAAAGTAAAGTACCTATTATAATATTTACTTAATGTTAGAGTCACGTTATTGATTGCATAATCATTTGAAGTTAATTAAAAATAACAAAAATGAAAATATTAATTTTAGAGTAAACTTTCTGATCAACCACTTACGATGATCCCGTAATCTAGTAAGCAATGATCCTGCCTTCAATGCGAAAAGGGTAGAGTAGAGGCAAACATTATGGGTCATTTAAAAATGTTCTATGTTCTCGGGTCGTGGGCAATAGTGACGTCATAATAACCGTCTTAAAAATTAAAAGGTTCTCAATTCAACTGCATTTTTATGTGTGTTACCTCTTAACTGGGCGAACTAATTTTGATAATTAATTTTGTATTCGAAAGGTATTGCTTTCCCACATACCTACCATACAAATTGCATTGAGGGAAATCTTCTTTTATCTTTCCTTATCAATCTTAAATCATTTTTTTGTAAAAACAAAGATGTTTTAAATATCTAGATGGAACATCGAATCCGCGCAAACGTGTCAAAAAATTGTGGCTAACTGTTAGCCACAATTTTTATATTATCATTACGCACACATTACGCACACATAGACAATAGACGAACGGGAAAAATATCGCCTGCACGCACACATGCTTGATAATGTTGCCTTGTTTTTTTGTTTTCATAGATATTTAAAACATCAAAGTGTAAAAAGTTAGTTACTTGTGTTGTCCAAGCCAGGCCAAGCATGAGTATGTAATCCTTTAATTTATTATTTGTTTAAGCCTTAAATAAGGAATATAGTAAGAAGTTATGGTTCTTATACCATCGTATAAGACGAATATATCTATCTCTCACACGTTAAAAAACGAAAAAGAAATAAACATCGCTCATTTGAACCACTCGCTTGTTAATTGCGCGGTAAGCAGCGGCTGACAGCTGTCAAGTTGGCTGTCAGTTGTCACCGCTGACAGCAGCGCTGGCACCCGCCGAGCGGCGATTTACATTAAGCCCACTGGTGACAATTATACTGCTCGTTTAAGTCTTTGTTGATTGTCGATACCTTTTTAATATTACTGTTTATTTGTTTTAAATTATTTTTAACGCTAAGCATGACTTCTGGTAAAGATGTTTACGTCTTTCCGCACCTGGTCATTTTGTGACTCACTCATATTGTAAGTAAATCTGGAGACTCATACGCAGGTTGCGAAGACCCCTTAATTATCCAAATAATTTTACATCAGAAATATATGGATAGGAATATACTACATACATATACAATGTTTACCGACCGTCATAGTTTTTAGACATCTGATGATAGTTTCAGAACAGTTCTAGAAGAGTTCAATGAAAATCATATCGGTTTCACGAAACCTCAGCAGGAAACTGTATACTTTGACCCAATACTAATGTCATACTATGACGTTGTCATCTAATTGACATGTTTGGGGTTCGATTCCCGGCAGACATTCATGTTTAGTTTTATTCTTCCAGTACTAGGAGAGACACATAGCGCTCATTTGCTACATAATGCTTCGAGAGCTCTTGATATTTCATCAATAATATGGATGAACCTACCCTTATAATCCAGGGGGGCCCAGTAGATCTGCCTACCCAGTGAAAGTCGACAGGTTCTGAGAATGAACTTGAACATGTATGTGAAGATAAATGTATACTAGGTATAAAATATATCCATAAGTAACAAATGTTGTCTATAACTGAGAGTAGGAAAATATTTTGGGAGTATATCCGCTTCTTCTTGCAAGACCAATTACGATACAGATGAGCTAAAGCGATGTCATATATTGGCTTTCGAAGTGTTTGTAACCTAATTCGGATTGAAGTAATTTCATCAGTGTTTCTAATGTCTCATTCACGCCGTGCAACGCAGAAAATCTTATATGTGAATTTGTGTGAACGTGACCTTATTTGTTATGTATCGCCCATACCTATAGACTGCGGACCATAAAGTCCAATTTCCTAGAACATTGTTTAAATATTGCCAACGTCAGCGTTCCATACCGCTGCTATAAATAACGTGTCTCACACATTTTTCTGTCGTAAACAACGATAAGGTTAGAATATTGCATATAAAATTGATGGCCGCTGTTTAGAGCGCGTCCATAAACTGAAACGAGCTGCGCCTATCTCGATGATGTGCCGTTAATATAGCCGATACTGGGGTGAGGACAGTTCATACGTGCAGCGTTGTTTATGATTTGGCACGCGCATGGCTTTGACTCTAGTCGTAGTGTAAGATAACCAAAGATGGGCAAAGTGTTCTTTGACTACAGATTGCAGTTCAATTTGGGGTTGCGGAAATGCCTTTTTTGAGAAAAATGAGCTAGAGAATTCTTGATTGGGGCTTTAGCTGTATTTGTAATCCGTACAAATTCACCAGATCTCTGGCTTTCAACCACCTTTATGGAGAAGTGAAGAGAGGAAATAAATCACTTCAGGGCAATAAAGCGAATTGATCCAGGAGAAGTTCAAAATGCCTCACAGTTGTGATGGCAGTGGTGCCCAAAAAAGTAATGTGTTAAGTAGTTTGGGTAGTTTGGTAGTGGCTTAGCTGATAAAATAACTAAAAAAATTTAAAGAAAAACACATACCAAAAGCTGTTGGCGTAAGCCCAAGATTTCTTTGTTTATAATATTTGTATAAATTTAAATTAAGAGCCAATGTGGCT
This sequence comes from Hesperia comma, assembly GCA_905404135.1. Taxonomy (NCBI): domain Eukaryota; kingdom Metazoa; phylum Arthropoda; class Insecta; order Lepidoptera; family Hesperiidae; genus Hesperia; species Hesperia comma. The sequence continues at coordinate 17,575,832 of FR990021.1, forward strand.
ACATGATCCTACGTTCACCCCGAATTTGGAATCTTCCCATGATGTTCCCTCAAAGAGTACTTAGGTACCTACTTTGGCGAGGAAGGCAGAAACAATGTACAGACGTTATATTTTTTTTTATAAACGTTACATTTACAAATGCGGGTAGCCGTTAACTGATCGTCGCTGTTTTACATTATCAGCTCGTCGTCTGAGCTTGCCGCTAAGCCAACCCTACGGTACGGCGTATTAATACGCCGCTTACCGCGTTACGTTATGTTATGGGCGAGTCGGCTTCAGTAATTGTTTAGGGCTGTAGCGATATAGCCAGTAACTCGGGGTTTATCTGATGATTTGTGAGTTATAAGAGAAATTTAACATAGTAATGGCCAATTCAAGCACATAGTTACGTGGAAGATACTCATAAGTTAGTAATAAGTAAGTGAGGAAAGGTAGGATCTATTTCTGTAAGCAGCTTTATTTAGTAAGGTACAAGCCGCTGTCGTTTTGCTTTGACAGCTCTACCATAAAGGTGGCTCTACACAGACCGTGAAGTTGTTCGAAGTATTTTACCAAATGCCGAGAATGAAACCTTAATATTTACCTACATCCCCACACAAGGATTTGCTAGTAGGGTAATAGGTATTTGTGAAAATAAAACACAAGCTACACATTTTTATAGAGTTAAGATGCCAAACAAGCATCTGCATGCGTTTGATTTTGTTGTCTTCCTTGCGCTACTGCCTAAGACTAAATAAGACTCAAATTAGGACTAGGCTGATCACTGTGTTAGAACTTCACAAGGTTTGTTGAGAACGTTAGTTGATTACTTAGTTTGTTAGGTAATGAAATGAAAATGATTTATTGCACAAATATGGTTCATACAGGTGTTTAATTATTGTTATCATACAATTTGTTGCCGACATATTTGGCTGATTCCAGCATGCAATAGTTATTTAGTTTTGAGCTTAATTAAATTAGGTACATTAAAGTTCCGAAAAAATCATGCAATTATAATGACAAAAAAACAATGACACATGTTATACATTTGTATTATTTTACATTATTATATTTACTTAAAACTATTGTTTAAATAAGGTGGTAGGTGGTTTGTTTGACCGAGCCAGGTAACAATCACTAACAAGTGATATAATCAGTCCTAGTTAGTAGTAGTCGAGTTAGTTATCGTTATTTTTAATAGAAATTAAGTTCTAAGTTGGTCACAAATGTGTTACTACCCTCGGGACTAAGATAGTCACTACTAAAAAAGTGTATAGGTATAAAAGAAGCTGCATCCAAATCTGTGAAGCCATTTCTGAAATGAAGCGAAACACACTGGCAAACAGACTTATTAGTCAAGAAATAGACAAATAATGGGATCTAAAGCATTCTTCAATAATTATCACGAAAATTATATTTTTCAATTCAAAATTGTGTTATGATTATGTAAAATTCTGTAGCCTGGTTACACTACGCTCAAGGTGGCGCCTACAGCGACACTGTATAATGAAATAAACTCGTAAACTCATAAAATAAAGTCTCAAAGCTGTTTTTAGGCTCCAACAAAAGATGTCACGTGGAGGTGTTATTTACATGAAAAATGTAAAGTTTTACGGCAGGAAATAAAACGAGGGGTTTTTACGGCGAACCCCTGACACTGGGGCCCTAACGGGGCTCGGGGCCCGCTTCCGGCAAATTCGCTCTGGACATAACCGTTTCCCTTACAGGGGTGTAAAAATTTAGTACCGCGCAGTGGCCGTGTTGTTGAGTTATTGGGTTAAGACAGAGATGCTCAAAGTTTCAGTGATGTCGCTCGAAAAATAAAACTGGATGTACTATTGAATAGGCACGATAATTTTGTTTTAGATTGTTTTTTTTTTATTTATTTCATTTAATTTCATTAATGTATGCATAATCTCTTGTTGCTAGTTAACTTGACTATCATGAATGGAGAGAATATTGATTTTTTTTTTTTTTTTTTTTTTTTTCGAATGGACTGTAACTGTTGGCCCTAGTGGCCTTCACAGTTTTACGCGGACTTGTGGGCTGGACTGGAGAGTCCACGCCGAGAATAATTGAGAACAGCCCTTAATGATTTATACTCTAGTAGTTTCCGAAGTAGTTTGTATTGTTTCTGAATGTTATAGGGGGCAGCACTTAGGTATACTTAAACATACAACTACCGTCGGTTTTTGCGATTGTCTGAATTTCTGCGCAGATCCCAATCTCAATTTCGATTCAATGCGTAGCAAAGCATTGAAATATTCTTGTTTCTTTCATATTACCTACTTATGGTTAGATTTCCAACGGTTACTTTAAGAAACTTATTCACGCACGATAAATTACGACCAGCTCTGACCTAACTGAAAATTCAATCCTGACAAACACGAAATAAACATTATAATTCAATGCTTTTCAATGATTTGATTCGGAATCGAGTTGGAGCCTAGTTAAGATAATGCGCGCAGTTCTTCAAGCCAGAGAGCAATAAATTAACGAATAAAGCGTATTCTATCAAAATAAATCTACCTCACGTACAAAATCACACGAACACTCGCTAAAGACCTCACAAAGTTACGAGGAATGCGGTCACGAGGATAATATTTTAAGAAGGAAAACAATTACACCTCAATTACCAGATATATATTCAGCAAGCAGCCCTCTTATGACACCGCAGTCTTGAAACAATCATACAAAAGCGGGCAGAATCCGAAACGCCCTCATTACTTGACAGGGTCATTTGGGGCAATTAGAAATTCCGGCCGATGGCATCCGATAAATAAGCGCTGACACTAGCGAAATAATGGTGACGTTTTTGTGAAATGTAAAACGAGACCGAGCCCGTGGACCGAGAGCCGAATGTGTTTCTTGAGCATTGTTTTCTCTGTAATAATAACAAACAAGCAAAACCCATGCGAATAATTCGCACTACGTTGAGCTAAAGCGCCACTATACGAAAAGTATTATATTATGTGAGTTGATTTGAAAGGACATCGCCAAATCTCGCCTAAAAATTGCATACATTTCACATAAATCATAATTCTCAATTTATTTTATGGTATTGATTACTGTTACCAGACTTCAACGGACACTTCTTACAAATGAAATAAAAATAAATAAACATTAACTTGATTTCACAAAAACATCCGGCACATCCTCCTCTTTACTCTATGCCAAGGTTGCCGCACACACATCAAGTCGAAAAGGATTGCTTGTACAAAACTCTTAATTTCGTCGTACAATGTTTTAAAATAAAATAAAATAAAATATCATTAAATGTTAATTTCATGCATGTCTTTCTTTGGAATAAGCCTGGCTGATGTCGAGGTAATAAAATGAGATAAGACGAAGTTGAACTGTTTCCGAATGGATGTGTGTCCGACGACCTTAATACGTCTTACGTTTCTATGTTCATAGTGTCATTGATACTGTCAGTCACAACTGTCACTTTCACACAATTTTGGCGGTTGGCAGTTTATGTTGGCAGTTCATTCATATTTATATGTACCTACATTCGTTTCGTGTGCAAAGGAGATTTACGTGTAGGTACTTTTAATTTGCTTTTAACGACTGATATTGAACAACGGACTCTGATATATTCCTTTAATGACCGTGGCTTTAGCTTACGGACTTAGGTAATGCTTTGTAATAGGGGTTTCTTTAACTCTTGTCACTACGTTTTTTCTTCGAAATAACCTCAAAATTAAACTTACTTTTGCTAATAAATAATTACAGAGAAGTGTCTGTGGATTTAATTAGTGATAACCAAAAAGACAATATTATTCTTCAGCCAATTATCAATTTTTCATGACTGTTGGTTCTTAGGCGAAGTTTGTATGAACGCGGAGCAATGTCCTTTACCAACCGTCAATCATGTTGACGTTGTTTCTAAATAAAAACCGTTAGATGGCAGCATTGCTGTATTGTTTCTTAATGTAATAATAATATTTTGCAAAAACAAAAGCAACAATAAATTTTTCAATTGTTGATGCCGGCAGAGCAAGTAATTATCTAAATGATATCTAAAATGATATAAAATTTATGCGAAGTAATTGTGTGGTTTTTTCGAAAAAGGGAGGCAAACATCTTAACCTTAGCGTATTAATATATATAATGTTCTAATGGTTCATGTTTGAAAGTTAACGGTGAAAATTTAAGTTCTATCGGGAAAATATTCTGTACGTAGTCAAATGCATGTTCGTCTCCAAAACGGTTCAATTGACAGTAGCATTGTGAGGGAGGTATTTCACACTGAGTTTTCAGTCCTGTTACGAATCTATATGAAAAACTACACCGTAAGAAATGTGTAAAATAACAAAAAAAAATAACATAAATATTGTGAAATTTGTGTGTTAGAAATAGATGACATCATAGTTAAATGTTCTTATTTTTAAAGACTAATTTTGCCTATTTATCCGGTAAATTATTTCATGAAACTATTACAACTAAATGCAACAAGACATCTACTGGAAGCTCTCTAGAAAAAGCGGAAATAAGCTGACAACTTTACAAAAAAACTTGACAACCACACAAAAAAAACTGACAACCACACGAAAAAAACTGACAACCGCTCGAAAAAAACTGACAAAACAAACCCTGAGCTCCCGTTTCAAATCCCATTGTCGGTTGTCGGGCATTAATCACTCACAATGGCGGCCGCCGTCACCGCGGACAGTGACATGTCGTCGGTCTGTCCGTCTGTCCATACCGACATGTCTAATTTAGTTCCATTCCGTTATTAATTTGTGAACGCAATAACACAACTGTTTCAATTGCTGTTCATGTGATCGTTAGCGTTTTTGTGGTTATTGATACGCTATTTGCTTTTAATGGTAATTTGTAGGTGCTTGCTTCACAATTGTACGTTAGGAATGAATAAGTTGTCTTTCCAGTTTTTTGTGTAATTGATACAGGTGAAAATGTACATCGTTTTTCAGCGGCAAAATAATTTGTACTGTCTACAATGTAGACTCCACATGATTAGTATGCCCATATAGATAAATAACTATGCGCATAGTTATCTAGACCTATAAGTATAAATGAATTTTAATTGTTTATCATTTCAAAATAAATGTGTTTGCACAAGTACTCAAAATTATGTATACGATACTAAAGCAAAAAACAGCAAGTTATATAAAAATTGTTTGTCTCTCTTTCTGTCCGAGCTAATCTCTGAAAAACTGACTCACCTAGTAGGACTTTCACTTAAAGGTAATGGAGATAATATTTTTAATCACGGAATTCCCATGTGACCACGATGTACGCGAGTATCTCCTACGCTCAGAAAGTCGCGGACTTTATAAAGAAAAGTCAATGGAAATATTTTATTTCATAAATAATGGCTCACTTTCCAATATGAAGTGACAATATGGAATCAACAATTACTAAACTTAACTATGTTATTACTAATCCAGTGTGAAAAATCATAGGCATGGACAGTAAAATACATACTTTTTTTACTTAAGTTAATGCTTGACAACGATCCCACCTGATGGTAAGACTTATACTTAGACTTACATAAAAAATGAGGCTACATGTTTCAACAGACTGTCGGCAAGATAGTCAAAGAAATAAAAGCCACAAAAATATCTTTATTTTAATCTAGAATAAAATAGATAGACCAAGCTAGGATAGGCGCGAGACATCGTCTGAGATAATCTTGCGTCTAGACGGAACTGTCACAAACGCGATGACAATCTAATGGCAACTCACGATGAATTTTAACGGCCATTCTCTTAGTGGTTGGAAGACACTTATCCACTCGGAAACGATTCGGTATTGCCTCGCGTCGCTGTAAGCTTCCAAGAAGACTGGTGATGTACAGTAGTACATTATTAATATTAGGTAGTGTAAGTTTACAAACGAATTTTAACTTCTCGGGGCAAAGCGATGCCGTTTGATGCCGATAGTCCTGTGGTTAGCGTACACTTATCAAGTAGGATATCCATAGCCATAAGACTACACTATGGTTTTTATACGAATTGAATGATTTAAGCGCAGATCAAGAGGAACCAAAAAAAATTATAAATGGCATAATAAAATTAATAGATACTATTACATGTGAAATGGAACTCAATAGTGATTTATTGAGGGAACTGCAATTTTCAAAGAGAAGAAAGACGATCCACCACCATCGTCATCAAAGGACCACTACCACTGTCAAGTGTACGACTGAAGAGAATTGTATTCACCATTGTAACTCATGACGACCTTATGTGTAAATAATTTATTATTACGTTAAAAATAATGAAATTTTAATTATAAATTATCGAGCACCCTCGACAAGGTCCGTAACACTCGTCAAACTTTCCAAAAGGCATTGTATTCGGAGCACGCGTACCGGCGCCATTTAAAAAAACCGCCATTTTGTGCACTCGCACAGAGTATATTAATCCATGCACAGTAGGCGGTTGTCGCTCACACGCGGCCAATTTACGATATGTTCTACCGCACTCGTTTTTGTCTTGTAACCGCGGCTAAAACACTGCGCCGACGTGTTTTACAGTTTCAGGAAGGATTTTTTCTGTTTTGTCAAATTAGATTTTACTATGGATTGTTTATGAATTGTTTATTGTATTTCATGACATTACGATACTGAAAACAGAAACAAAAGTATTTAGGGTAGTCCTATCTATAGTGGTTATGTTGTTACATCTGGTAGACATTAAACCGCGAAATAACAAAGTACGGAGTTGTTTTGACATAACATATCCAAAGTAAATCGTATTTATTTATATATTTTCGTGTCGATTGATTGATTTTTATTTATTATGATTTGTATGGGTTTACTGACTTTCATAGATTCTCAAAATATATACCTATCCTTACGTGAAGTAAGGATAGCCTACATCCATACTAATATTATAAATGCGAAAGTCTGTCTGTCTGTCTGTCTGTGACGTTTTCACGGCAAAACCACCGGTCCGATTTGGATGAAATTCGGAATGAAAATAGTTGAAGACTCAGAATCACACATAGGCTACTTTTTTTTCAAAAATCAACCCCTAAAGGCTTGAAATAGGGGATGAAAGTTTGTATGAAAAATCTAAACCGCCTGACCGATTTCGATGAATTTTCCCAGGAAGATAGTTGATGACGTACCTTCTTCCCCACTTCCCCGGTTCCCGATATAAACGAATTCCACGCGGGCGAAGCCGCGGGCAAAAGCTAGTATCCAATAAAATAAATATTTTTTCTTCCCTGGTTCGATTTATTTTTAAATAAGTAAGTATAAAGTTTACGAATTTTCCTTTTTTGTCCATAATTATGATGAATAATACATACCATGGCTGCGACTATTTAAGGTCTTATGAAGGATAATCTTTGTTTTAGACAAACGCATCCTATAATAATCATAACAACAATGCACTAATATGAATTTCTGACAACAGAAACATACGTAACAACTACAAGCCAAGCCTGCACTTAGACGGTCGTTGACGAGCTCGGCCCGCCATCGGTGTCGGTACCCTGCCCGGCAGGAGCCGACCCATAAATTATTTATCACTCGCCGCGTTCCGATTTACATAATAGACAGCGCTTAAGTTATTGATGATTGTTGTTTTAAATAAGCGGTTTGTGGGGAATTTTTAATGGCCTGTAATTCCCACGAAGGAAACGATTAGCGGGGACGTGTTTTAACTTGTATTTGTGTATTAAACTGTGATTATGTTAGAAGTTTTGATGTACATTTTATGTAAAAGTTGCACAAAGGAGCACACGTACCGCCGTGATATCAATGTCGCCGATACCTTGTGGGCAGAATCTTTCTGCGCGAATTAATTCTGGTTATTAATCATAGTAATCGTAGGGGACGTAGTAGATACTCTATCTAATAAAAGTAATTCAGTAGATACTTTTGATAGCAATCAAATACATTTGATGTAATCAAAAGTATCTACCTACTGAATTACATTTATCTACTTTTTTCGGAGTTTTTAAACCGATGATTAGGTATAATTAGTAGTTATTTTTCCCAGAAGTGTTTGATACTTCTATGATAACTCTATCATGAATAAAAATATGGCTACTTTGCAACTCCAATACTTGTTAAACAACGGGACCCGGGACACAACTGACAACGCGTCACGTCACGTGTCCGCGTATGTGCTGTCAATGAGGGTAACCGTTTTTGTGCTCACCAGTTGGCGCCACTGCAGACGGCGGTCATGCTGTCAAAGCCCGCCCATACATAAACATTGACAAGTGACACTTGTCTGAATACTATTCAGTGAATAGACAAGAGAGAAGTGACAGGCAGACCACCCTCTACACTAGCGGCCTCTAGCGGCGAATCCACACGCGGTTACCCTCATTAGCGTTCTGTACTTCACTGTACACTTGTTTATTCACTGTAAACTTTAAAATTGAGAGTCGCCAAACGCGAGGTACAATTTCTAACAGTCTAACATATAATTTATTCAGAATTTTATTCATATTTTTGCGTAGATATTACTTAGTTACTGTCTGTGTCATCTTGCAAAAGAACTAGTCATCTAAGTAGTTGATTTTAAAAGAATGAAGAAAAATAGGTAAATTATGCAAGTAGTCAGTGCTCATATGGTCTGATTTTAACAAAAGAATAGCATAGCCATGTTTTAAGGCAGTCCAGTTCCAATTTGGAGATACAATAAAGCGGCGGTAAAATTAAGGATTATGTTGTAAGTGTTGCTATCAAAATATTGGTTGTAGAAAAAAAATGTGTGAAAATCTTATTCGGTAAAACATTCATATAATGACAAATGTACCTAAGCTAAGTATAATAAATTACTTTTGTACACTAACTAATCAGCTGCAACTTAATGAAATACCTACTTTACGTACTACCTACCTACGTGCGCTGAAACTTTACGTACGTAAGAACAACGGGTCCCAAAACTTCTCACACCATTAGCCAAGTTCGTTCCCCAAAAGAACACAAAAATTTTAGTATTTATCGCAGTAGAGTATGCAATTTTTACGATAATTTTTATGATAACCATTGTACTAAATTAGGGTAAAGATTTTATTTTGTAAAAAAATCAGGGATAAATAAATTATGTGACATCCTTGACAGGAAGTTGAAAAGAATACTTAAACACCAGAAGCGTCAATTCAAAAGCGCTTAAGAGACAAATTCATTTGACTTTGATGTATATTTATCACTTCCGTAACACCGAATGGTCAGGAAACTTCCACTTGACCGTACAGCCGCCCACATTATACATCGCTACCATCCTGCGCTACCAATGCAATTTGAACTTTAGTTCAGTGTTATAAGGTTCAGTTTTAATCGAGATGTTATTTTGAAAGGCCGAGGCTGCGTAGCAGATTGTATTTTACGTGGTTTTACGGTCGAAAGCCCACTTGTATGGTCGCTGCAACTTGAGTCGTTTTATTTGCTTTTCAAATGCATATTTCATGTTTGGGGCACACTTGAGCTTGAGTTTAATGAAAAGCGTCAAAGGAATTGAGAGTACGTTTCTATACTAAGAAGTTCATTAGTTTTTATCGCATTTAAATTTGAAACTTCATATTAATGAAAGCTAAAGTAGAATTTCAGTGCTATTCATTACATCGCTTTTTTGACGTGTAAGTAATGTACCAACTATTGAATTTACATACAAGGTGCTTAAACAATATTAAAGTTTGTAATGTTTCTGAAACTTCTTGTAATGTATTTGTTTGACGGGAAAGGGGTTCCAGGTTCGATACAGACAAAAAACTTTTGGTTAGTCGTATAGTTATCCGTCCATCAAGTTCACAAATACTTTTCTGAAAAATAATGTAATAGTTTTTTTTCTTTCTCAAACTTACTTTCTTTCTCCTTGCGTCTACTTGTTTAAGAACAAACGAAACAGACGCCAACATGGTGTAATAGCGTTATTGGGATAAGCATTATTTGGGATAACTCAAAACATACTCGTCAGATTTCACTCAAATTTAAAAAAGAATATGAACATAACAAGCACTTGAGATGAGAATCTCACACTTTTTGGAAGTCTTTTTTAAAATAAAAATAATTTTTAATAACACAAAAATTACACAAAGGCATGTGTAGGATTAGAATTTGGACCCACACGATAGATTTCTTAAATCAATAACCTCAATGTTTACCTATCTTCGCGTTCTGCTGAACACGTACATATAATTAGACATTAATCGATTAGCTATAATTATTTATCATAATTATTGCTCTATATCAAACGATCGATCAATCACTAAGCTATCTATCAGCCAATCGATTTAAATAATGATCTGATACCAATCGATGTAATTTTTATCAGATTTATATAAGCTTGATTAAAAAGTAAAAACACTGTAATTCACTTAAAATGTGCAGCGATTTACACATAATTAAGATAATGCATTATTGTTATCTTATATGTTGTTTCCTGTAATGTACCTATGTAGGTAACAGCTTTTAATTTATTTCTTTCTATCCACGAGAAAATCTTATAAATTATGGAGCTGCAAAGGTCTATTCATATAAAAAAAACATATTAGAGGTAATTTTGGAGGGTATTACCTAATGGATCACATTAATAAGGGTTTTTTATTGTGCTTGATTACTATTATTTCAAGAAATTTCTTAGCGTTTGTTCCAGGTAATCAGAATTGGCTTAACTATTTTTGTGCTGTTTTAATTGATTTATTAAAGCAATTTTCTAATCAGGCACATTTAGTGCGATTTAATTCAATGGATCGAGAAAATCAAACAGAAATCATTTACCTATTTAATACACGTAAGTATTTACGAACACTGACAACCTATACGTTCAAATACGAGTATAGGTAGTACAATACTCATTAAATAAAAAAGTCAATAAAAAAATCTTATCGAAACATTTTTTGAGTATGTGTTTACTCGACACCCATTCAAAAATATGTTGAGACATCAGTCTCCCTAAGCGACGCAAGGACCATCAGGCTTACAGCGCACCTGACGATTTATTATAGCCACGTGCAACATCAAAAGACAACTAGTAAGAATGTCCTGTAAATCCTATTCAAATGAACGCATACCCCACGCTAGCCCGTCCTTGCCTGCACTCGCACCGACTTTCCGTTCCCATTGCGAACGCTCGTATACATCCACGTCACGCAGTGATTTGCGGACTGACAGCTGCTACACACGGCTACAGCGGCTGACGAGCCTCCAACGTTGTGTTGGGTACATAAGACAAAGTGAAAAGACATCTGCTGCTGATAATCTCAATCTTCATGTTCTATTGTGTTGATGAGGGTTCTAGGATCAGCGCTAATGAATTTATCGTTGTATCAAAATAGTCTAACTCGAAAGTGTCCACCAGGGTTTGCCCATTTCAATCGCAATATCGAAGAATAAGGAATGGAGAAAAAGATGAGGAGGTCCCCGTTCCGATTGATCACTACGTCGATAGCTACGATGGTTACTTTCCCTCAGATGGTTTTTCTGCACTTTATTGCATTATACGTCGTCGTCAAAAAACAAATGCACGTTTAACTATCAAAAATATGATAGCTAACCTCAGATGATCGTAAAGACACAAAATATTCACGAGGTCTTAAGACCCTACGAAACCCTAAGAAAATACTCAAGAAAGCTTGCCAACCACTACAGCACTGAGTTCAGAACGTTTCAACGAGAAGCAGTTATACAAAGTGCCAAATGCTACTCGCATACAAAGGGCTGGATATGTCTGCGTCTAATGACCTATTTGAATGTGTACCTCATTGGTCCTGGTTAAATAAACAAGTAATGCGACCGCCACCGGCAACTTAATCTGCTGATTAACGAACGCAAGATTTATGGCGTACACAGCGCTATTTTTATGTCAGCCTTCGACGTCTAATGTCGTATTGACTCCAAATTAAGTCGAGTTAGACATCATAGAGGAAAGAAAACAGACAAATGGTATTTATTTAATGGGTAGCAGCAGGTTTGAGAGCGAAAGAAAGAAATTGAAAACAAAAATGCTTGACGGTTAGTTCACTTGATGGAAAGTGAAAATGAAGTCGTGGTTAGAGGTTTTAAAGCGGATTAAAATCCATGTCTTAATTCAATGGCTTTTTACTGATTAGGGGCATTATCAATCATATACCTACCTCACGACTAAACACCTACCCAGCTGGGAATCTATCCCTGGACCCCTCGTTTCCAATACACCGCTCTCACAAACCGACATATTCCACTTCTATTATTTATAGTACAACTTCAATTGCATTATATAGACTAGAATATTCTTCACTTCTCAACAAATCTTCATATTTTACCGAAGATTTTACAACATAAGCCATGCAAATTTTGTAATACATCCAAAATCCTTCGCGTAAAACGACGGAACAAGATTCCCGCATAATATTCACATACAATCAAACGTGAATATCATTTCTATATTCAGAGATAAAGTGGTGTAGGGTTATTGTACGTATCAGGGGTTCAATGTGGTCGTGTAGTAAAGGGTTCGGGAGGTAGGCCTGATAGATAGTAGATAGTATGTTGCCGTACCATCGTTTGTTGACCTGAATGGTGAATGAATGAGTGACAAACAAGATTAAGTTGAGCTTCGGCAACAAGGAAATGATGTACATAACAGTTTATCAATCTCAGTTTTACGAAACATTATCAATTAATTAATTAATAAGGCTACACTCTCATAGCAAACTTATGTCGTGAGGGTCGTGGACAATACATGGATACACCAAGACCGAAAACAGAAAATTTAAAGACGTTGTTAAAATTCCATCTGACTGGAAATAGAATAATCATCGAATATCTGGAATGGTTACCAAAGAGCCACATGGGGATTTTTTTACTACATTTAAGGCTTTGTTTGGTATAAAAATCTAAGCCTAAAGCCTTATAAGTAATCATGATAACAAAAAGAAATGTGTAAATAATTTTTCACTTGCTCTCAGTTTAATAAAACACCAATGCCCCGTTTGTTATTCAGTGACGTGGCCATCATCTCTCGTTGTCAGCGTGTCAAATGATGTCTCTGGCCGGTGTTACATTTGAATGAAACTGTAAAACGTGAGGGACAGCCGCGGCGCGTACGGATCAACAAAAAATAATTAATGGTCCGACTAATGAATACGCCGAGTTTACAGACAGGTACCGTTGGCAGAAAAAGTTATTTCGCTTTTTATAGCAAATAAGCGGGATTGGAAGGTTGTAGCGTAACAGAATAAAAATTAAAAAATATAATTTTGTATTTAACCCAACTAAACGGCATAACCGTTATAATTACTTTTTATTTGCATTATTTTATATAATCGTGCACTGCACACATTTTAAAATTAATTAACAATTACTTACAGTTTCTTATCCATTCATGGTGAGGACGGTCGTTTTACAGTTACGAGATACCAGGTGAAGAACAAAAACACATCCACTGTTCGTCATAAATAAAACAAGGGAAGTTTTGTTACTTCAGTCCTTTTAGCGATCCTGTGCTAAACTCAAGTTACTCTTAGCAGTGCGTTTTCGCTTATATTTACATACTAGTAAATCCGCCCTCGCTTCGCTTCGGGAAACCAGTCCCTTCAAAAATCTCTATAAATTTTAACAAATTATTTTATTCCGATGTCTAAGCTATATTACTGCAAAGTTTCATGAAAATCCGTTCAGTAGTTTTTGCGTGAAAGAGCAACAAACACACACACACACACGTACATCCTTACAAACTTTCGCATTTGTAATATTAGTAGGATAGGATATGTATTGCTGGAGCGGCGTAGTAAATTACTAACGCAGGTTAGTAAACGGTTCATCTCACATTCTCCGAAGCAATAATGCCCCCTTTACCCCAGACCCAAAAATATTCAGACTTAAATAACTCGAATACCTTTTTGTTTTCATCAAGCAATAAACATAGTTTTTAATTTTTCATCAATCATATTTTTCTGCGGACGGTACCTCTCCCTGGGGCGAAGTTGGTCGTGATTTATCCGCGCCATTTCCGCCGCGGCGGCTGTTTAGCGAGCTGCGGCAAATTAACCCGACGCCGTGCCGCGCCGTACTGCCGTCAGATTGACGGGTTACTTCTTTGCCGTTCGTTATTTGTATCGTTTTATAACTTCATATTTTTATCAGGTTGTATTATTTTATGTCTTGTTACAATTAGGTATTGGCTCGCAGTGTATATAGACATGTCGATATATTTAAAGAGATCCTAGTTTATCCTGAAACGATAACAGAATCAAAAATAACTTGATATTTTTAATTTGAATATGATGTATTCACATTATAATAATAATCATCTACCTTAGGATGATAAAAATAAATAACTTAAAAAAATAACACGGTTATTTTAACAAAGTTATTTTTTTAAACAATTTTACATTACCCGGGGCAAAGTCAGTACTGATTTACCCCGCTGTACCGCCCGCGGGGCTAGGCTGTGCGCTGTGGCAATTACCCCAACGCTACTAATACTGACTTCTGCATGCAGCTACTAATTATGTCTTTTGTCTGCCGTCTGACGTTAGATAATTACCTTAATTATTCCTAGTGGTTGCTGGTAATGGGTGCTTCGTTTGAATTAATTTAGCTCAGGTAATATATATTTTTTTGTTATATAAGAAAATATTATGTTACGATAAAAGTTACTTTTTTAACTTTGTTACGTTGGGTCATTAGCAACTTGGTTAAATTTATTACACTAATCGCACTACATTTGGTAAGTAGAAAATAATTTTGTTACGACATAATATTTTCAAAGCTAATTTTATTTTTTGTATTTTAATTTTTCCAAATCTTGTTTTTGTTTAAATACAAAATTATTTATAATGTACCTAAGTATATAAAATATTTTGTATTGATAGATAACATCAATTAATTATGTCAAAACATTTCATTCCTCACCGTTCAATCTGCCACACCGGAACTGTTAGTAATATTCCAGTAAGTCAAAAGATCATCCGTCCCCTAAATGATTTCCAACTGCACCAGCAGATAATCCCTCTCGCATACATCACCGTGATCCCACAGATAAATACGAGTGAGCCAATCCTCCTAACAAGAGCGCAAACAGGCTGTGCAAACACGCCAACTGAAATATTGCCCGTTTAGCGGGCCTACCGCTAACTACCGCACAAATTAGATCTACCCCCAAAACTAACACGTCATACCACATTCGCAAATCGATGTTCTCCATTCAAAAACCAACCTTATTACTGGGTAAATAGAAGAGAGATAAGCTGTTTGTAAAACTTTGTCCTTAGGCACATTAAACAAACTGATAAATATCTTGGTTATGCAATAATGAACCTTATAGTATTTGCGTAAGGATAGGAAGAACTGTAGTAAGGTCTGCGGTGCTAGGATATCCGGTATGGTTTATTATTATAAGCTTAATCAGAGGAAGTTTAGTTTCGAAGCATTTTCTCGCGGCCTCGGACAAGTGTGATATATAGCTTCAAGGTTTTATTGTTTGTTCTGCATCTAACGGATATCGTACATTAAGGGTTGTTTTGGTACAAATATACGCGTCGGCAAATGTCATTTGAGCTTTCTTTTCTTAAACTACCTTCAAGAAACCTTCATGGCCCACAACTTGTGTCAATCCTGACTCTGCTGTCTCTGCGTATACTGATCGACCAAGTTAAGCAATAATGAACACGTTCGGTAGTTGGATGGGTGACTGGTACAGGCTAGGCTTTCGGACTTCGGCTGATAAAGCATCCTGGTCTAGTTGTTAACATTAGATAAACGGCATGAAAACTTCCAAAACTTGACTTCTGTACCATCCCCATTGGAGTGGCGTGGTGAAGAAGATATGCCTTTGTAAGGTGATCTTCGTAGTGATCGGAAGAGAATTAACACGTTAAAGCTAACTTTCAAGGAACAAAAAATGCTGTCCAAAGAATTTTGTGACGCAAACCAGGAACTGTCAGGAATCGTCGAATATTTTTTTTATTGATATAATATGATTGTAATGAATTGATGTTAAGAAGGAAGTATGCAAACTTTGAGCTATCATAAATCCTGCCTTTTGTAATTTGTTTGATTGATTATTTTCTATTTATTTCTTCATATTTCTTAAGTTAGACCACAAGAAAAACAAAAGGTAGGTAGAAGGAATCTAATTATAGGGTTGAAAGTATTGGTCTGAATACTTACCCTGGACCACTTTTTTTACATGAAACTTACTTAAATCGAAGTTTAGCCTTCAGCAGTTAAATACGCACGCCAGTTATCAATCCCATAACTTTTGCTAGTGAAAAGCAGTCCCTGTGCATGTTGATCAAGTGTCTTAAAAATAATATCTTATATCTTTCGACCTGTCCAGTACCAGGCAAATCGGTAACTTACAATTAAAGACGCAGATAAGACTTAAGTCCTGCGATAATAAAATGCAAATGCCGTAAAGAAATCACAAAAAAACTTAACGCATTATATCGTGCAAGCCTAATATCGAGCAGCATATCTCGAACAAGCTAGACGATAGCGACCACTTATTACCAGGTGCATTCAAGCACACAAGCACTCCAGTTCCATAAAAACAAAATCACTCGTCCTGTCCGTTCGCACGTAATTTACGAGGTACGTCACTAATCTAAATCCGTATCGAGTCGTCGCTGGCGGGTTAGCGATGGGCGATTGGCGTTAAAAATAATCTCGATAAATCGAGGCAGAGATCAAAGCGCGAACAAATCGGACGGGCGAGGCGTGAGGATCACAGAAACGAGGTTTGGATGTGGCATTTTTGGGAGCAATAAAAACTCAAGTCATATACTAACTACTTCAATTAAAAGTAAATATAAAAATAAAACCTAGCGACTACCTACAATCTACATGACATGGTTAACTACAGGGTAAGTGTCTCTCCTAATATTTGATGTGGCCTAGAGCTCCACCACGTTGTTCTAATGCCTATTGATGGAATTCGACAGCTTGACTATAATTTTTACTACGATAAGTACCTAGTAGATATAATATACTAAACACCTACTACACGAATAACTCATTTTGAATTTGAATCACATGTTTATATAGGAGTACAACAAAATGGTAACAATATGTTACTATCCGATCTATATCCACAGCACAAACAGCATTCGTTATTTACGTGCACACTCAGCTTCTTACGCGGTGGCGTCACGTGATTTACTCGGCGCGGCGCGGGGGGAGGGGGGCACTCGACTAATAAAAAACACCCCGACGCCCTCCTGACTGATGCGACAATTAATTTAATCCCATTTCTCTGCGTCTTCCAGGCCTGCAGGGTTGGCGATCTGCTGAAACCGACAAAACACTGACAGAATTTTGCGGTTGTTTTAGTAGTTAATATCTACGGCTTCAATTTTTCCCATACGCAAGGGAAACTGATTAGGATCTCTCATAGGTATTGTCTGTCTTAACGATCTAGTTGATGACCCTACTTGCAAAACGAGAGGACTTGGGTACGATGGGGAATGATAGAGGCGAACATTTTTTGACAGACTCAGTGTAAGCGCGTTTATTAATTTATCTTCAAAAGCTTCAGTCAAGGAAGATATCTAAGTTTCTTGTCATGATAATAGATGTTAATTCAGTACTGGAACATGTACTGGACATGAACATGAACTGGAGTCAACAACATTATAAAACTGAAGTAATATAAAATAAAATAATCATTGTGTAAATAAAACATTTACGTAAATGACTTATGGTCAACATACAGCCTGAATGTATTTCCTATACTCGTAAATAGACACATATGAAAATTATCTTACCCGTGATTTCGGCAATGATTTTTCTTTAGGTATAGTTATTTGAACACAAAAACATAAACATTGAACACAATCATCATACAAACTACTGCAGCACACAAGATTAATTACAATATTCACATAATTTATTCTGGAACAAAACTGTCGCACCCCTTCAAACAGGAGATAAAATACGACACCATCGAGCGACAAATTAGAAACATTAAGGTGTGACAGAGAAACGTGACATTCTAAAAAAATTCAGTTGCAGCCCTTGAAGACGCGAGAAGCAGACATCAGCGCGGCGGGCGGCTATTAAACAAGACTAATTGAGCGATAAATTTCAGCCGAGACGGTATAAAAACGAGAGAGAAAAATCCTAGATGAAGGAATATTGAAAGCGGGAATTGATTACTGTCAATTAGAGCTGCCACTCTGGTGCCAGGGGCAGATGCGAGGCGCGCTACACGGTTCGAGATACGATTTAAATGGGCTGAATGGGATGGATGGTGAGGTGGAGATTTTTAAAGTAGTATGTTCGATGTTTTTGATATTAAAGATCCAGATTGATAAAGTGTTGATTCAAGCTTGTATAAAGGATAACTTGTATATAGAAAATGAACTACATCTAAACAGGTATATTATCTTTTGCTTCATATATGTAATTGTGGTTAGAGATACCGATAAAATCAAAGGAGTTTGTTTGAATTACAAGGTGTAAGTTCTCTTTCCAAAATATGCAATAATATAGTGAAGTTGTATGATGGCCTGGAATCTTGTTTAAATTCTTGACAAATACAATAATTTATCTTGTATACAACATTTTGTACAATCGCTTTCACAAAAAAAATCTGTGGACTAAAAAATTCGATTGAAGATTGCAGAAAAAAGTACGAAAATACCGGCTATTACATCACTATAAGAACAAGTAAGTATTTCAATAAGTCTGTCCAAACAAAAACATTATTATGATAAACTATATAAAAGAAAGAGTCATAAGCGAGAGAAAGGCTATCAGTTATGGCGTCAGAAGCAAGAAGCTATTTATATTAATAACCGAAATATTTCATGATAAAAACGCCAGTAATGATGCTGTGAATAATAAATCTGGGATGAGATAACGTTTTGGTTTACAAGTAGAAAAACTATATCGGAAATGAATCAATTAATCAAGAAAAGCGCTCATAGCTTAGCGGCTAGGGACGATCGTAAACGATGGGCGGAATTTAGTATCAGGTACGCGTTCAGTAGTAGTTTAAGTGACTGCTAGTAGTAAATTTTTTTAAGCGTTTCTGTGTTTATAATGGCATATTAAGCCGCCGTATGACCATCGTTAAGCCTAGTCGGAAACCATCAGGTGAATTCAGGTGGCGTGAACATTTTTAATACTTGGTTTAGCCACTAACTCCTCCACCAAATCACAATGAAGCATCGTAGGATAGTATGCTCTAGGACTGCCCAGCTATGAGGAGATACAGAAGTCAGTCAAAATCAGTACAACTTGAATTTCGCAAATGATTCAGAATATCAGATTATCTTTCATAAGTCCTGAAACTTATTTTTGTCTCAATGAATGGATCTTTGCTGCAGTTTAATTCAGCTAATAGTTAGTAACTATGTAGTTAATGCGATTTCTCGGTTGAATCGCCATACAATATATAAGCAATTATTCAAGATCATCTTGTTTTATGACGATAATTCAAATTGTACAAAACGTACACAGCAACAAAAGCGTTTCGACCTTTTTGTGTGGACATGACTGATTGCGCGTCGTACGAACAAAGCGAACATAAACATCGGGTACTAAAATCGCTCCCTGTGGCACTCCAGAACTTATTCAAAGGTGTACGTGTTGTACATTGCTGGTTTAAAACTATCGAGATGGGTACAATTTATAAGTCAAGAAGTAATGGATGAGACTCGTATAATGTTTTAGATTTATACGATTGATCCTTGGTACGCCTTCGACACGTCCGGGAGCCATGTCGATTAATAACATTTACAAGATGAAAGCCGTCGGGCCGTTAGACGCGATGCGTTCCAGAAATAAAAAGCAGCTTCATCCGATAACTCAGCTGGGGAAACATACAGCTGTAGGGTGACTGTGTCTCAGATTTCTGGTGGGACGATAGCTCACCAATATGTGTCTAGAAAATTGTTATTAGTGGTCTTTAATATTTGTATCACTTATTTGTTACCTACACATAAACAGTTTATTTGTTTTACAAACGTCACAAAAAATCCTGGCTACTTACTACTGTTCTAAATCGACCGTGAAATATCTTATAAGTATTTCGATCCGAGAGTCGGGTAGCCAGCAAAATTTTGCGCTTCAGCCTACTTTTTGGTTTGCAACGCGTTGCTGACCCTGTTGTATTATATTCCGAAATATCGGCCACTTACCACTCATAAGCTTTTTTATTACCTAGTCACACAAAAAATAATTAAGAAAGAATAAAGATTTAAAAGAATAAATCCCATTTCCCCTCCCTATCGTGGCCACTATTCTCGACCGCGTGAAATATACTGCGTGCAACTAATAGGTGGGAGGGCGTTAAGGAGCGCATAAATTAGTGGATGTTGTGACGCCGCCGCTGCCGCCATCTGTTTGTCGATATGTCACGCTGCAGTGACGGGGAATTGTATAGAGCTGACAAAACAACCAAACGAAATAATGGGATCCATACGAAATCCCGAAAGGGATATCTTATTACACAAACCGATTTTCTAAAGTTTTCAGGTAGACAATCTAACAGGACATAAGGCTTTTGATTCTTAATGCTCTCCTTTCCTTAGTGTGCCAATAAAAACCATTTAATTTTTTGAGTCTTATGGTTAATAAAAATATGTAAAATCACTCTTACTTAAACAAGAAATCATTAAAAACTCATTTCCTAAATATGTATACGCTACAATGCCATTACGATTTCAAGTTTGTAGAACATAGACTTAGATGAATGATTACGTAAACAAATATAGTTCATAAAAATTGCATTGTTTAAGTTACAAATATTGTATTCATAAAAAAGGACAAACTCTCCTCTATACAGATTCGACGCGTGAAAGAATCGTTATTTTTGATCTGAAGCTCCCATGCGATGATAGTTCGCGACATTTGTGCGCCTGCGAGTCGTTCGAGTTTTTTCAGCTTCTTAATTGCCACCCATATATCTTAATGTCTCAGCGGTTAGTCGCGCCTGTTTGTGGGGCAAACACGTTGAAAAACTCATAGCAGCTTTCAATAATAGCCGCTTTGAGCCTGAAATATTGTCGTGTGGAAGCTATAAAAACTTTAGTTTATATTGCGTACACATGGCAACACGGACATAAAAACTGTATCGATGCAAGCCATTTTGCGTTACATTACGTTCGATTAAGAACTAAAATAGAGTGCGGGTGATAGGGAATAGAGTCCAAACTGAAGGGGAGACTGTACAGCAATAAATTAAAGATTCTTCAGCTAGGTTAATCGCGCCCAGTCTCGGCTAACAATATGTTATTGTCACAATTATAAGGAATGGTGGATTAATTCGTTTCGACCACTTTATAACGTACAAAGCGGGTGACAGTTTATTTCTGGCAACATTATTCTTTTTGTACATTTAATTCGTTGGCGAGTTTTATGAAATTTCATTGGACGCGATGACGGACGGCCTTCGGCGATATGTTTTTATTTTATACAGTTATTGCAATCGTAATTTTTGAAGTGATGGAAAATTTAAATCAAAGTGAGAACTGAAAATTCATGTGGAAATTCAGCTGAAAATGATTTGAGCGCTCGTTGAAATGCAACAGATATTTTATTTGCTTTCACTGAACGCTCGTGTTTTTAAGTCGATGATTCTGCAAGAGTTATTTTCAGTCCAAATATTATGAAAATGAATTTATGTTTCGTCGTCGCGAGTGAAATGTTTGATGTGAAATGTATTCTGATTGCTTTATTTAACACGATTTGTTTCAATTTCATGCGACCTGAATGAGAACCCGTGACTGGAAATGATTTTTAAGAACTAATATGATTATTATGATAAGATTAGATGATGTCCCCTCGCGGCTACACCCGCGTCGGATTTTTTGTTTCAGGTTCCTTTTTATTCCTTAATTTCTAAAATCCTCTCCTAGCGCTACACTCCACAAGGAAGATGCATACTAAATACCAACTTCTTGCGTTCAGTAGTTTCGGTTGTACGTAATCCATCAGTCACTAAGCAACGAAATAATTTTGTAGAAGTACCTAAGTATATTCATTGATAAGAAAGTATAACTATGTTATTTCACATACATAAATGTTAGTCGGTTTGTCTACAAACATTTATCAAAATCTCTGGCTGTGGACCAATTGAGCTACGGGGTCAATTAGGAGGTAAACATCTGCGAGACAACAAGCTTTTATTTTATGAAATTCTAACGGAAGCAATTAAAAGTTAGCGTTGCAACAAATCAAGTATCCATTAACGACAAGTCCTTTCCAGGATACACAACATCCCACTAATCTCCGAGATAGACTGGGAATATCCATTGAACATCTCTAGGGACTATACTGACGTCTTTCCGGTTGAATAGGGTTGTCGAGTCTTGAAACTAATAATTTTCGCTAATGATTAATTAAATATATATTTCTCAGTACACGATTGGTGAGTAGGTAGGTACTTTTGGGACGAAACTCTTCAGATAATTACCATAAAATTAGAATAAGTAGAATCAATTTATTGTTAAATAGTTACAATAAGTAATTATTACTTATGTCTATTGTACACGGAATTAATCTACTGGTTATATTAAGTGCCACATTTTTACCACTCCCAAACATTACAAAACACATTTATTCTATTATATCTCCTGTCTTTCTTCTTACTCAGTAGGTATTTATGTTCTATAAATATTGTCACTTATCTGTATTGTATTTACTTGTATGATTTAAAATTTAAGTCAAATAAAGACATTACTAAAAATCTAATCCTAATCAATCTAGAGAACCACCATTGGGAGAAAGCCAGATTCTCAAATCTTATAAATGTAGAATAATATATAAAATCAGGACACGTAAAAGTGGCAACCCTAGTGAAATGCACTGGATCAGGACGTGTCCCCAAGGAGGGCTCTAAATGACCGCCCTACAATTGATGAGCTCTTCTAAATGAAAAATGCGATGTGAGTAATATGTTCACTAGAAACGATTGCTTTTAGTTTAGAATGTAACGCTTATGTAATGAAAATAAAATAGTTTGAGTAGATTCCACTTAACATAGAGTGAAATATATTCAGAAAAATATTCAGAGTTACTTCTCTCTTAACTTATTAATGTAGAGAGTTAAGATTTTAAATATCATGTGCAACATGGATTAAAAAATACCTACCTATTAATGAAAGAAAATTCTAACGATGGATTGAATATTTGCTTTCGTTTTGGTCAACAGTTCGTTGATGCCGTGTCACTTATATCCGTGAGCGAAAGTGTCTTAATAAATATCTTAAGAAAATTTAAAAGACCTAAAAGTTCCACCCTAATTCATTTAGTCCAAGAGTTATTTATTTATTTGACATTGACACTATGAACATACATATTATGTACATATTTCATAACGAGCTATTTTATTTTTCTCCTTGGAATTAGTCCTACTATCCTATACAATATTACAGTATTAAAGAATATTTAAATGATAAGACTATTTAATTTTAATTTTGAAAATGTACTAACTCTACCATTTACTGAATTTGTTATTTTTTTTACTTTTATTAATGTTGACAATTGAATTTAATTAAATTATATATATCGATTTAATAATTTATTACTCATTTGACATTGTATTCTATACATATAGTTACCATAGCTTAATATTGTGAAAATGAAATATATAAATTATATGTTAAGTGCAATAATAGCAATGATATAATAATTAATAATAAATTAAATACTAAAAATAGTGATAATAATTATAATATAATGTTAAAATAGGAATAATGTAATACCTACAATATAAGTATTTGTACGCCGTGATAACGGCATAGTATAGTGGTTCCACCAATTTAACCTAAGACCTATATACAATGTACCTATACTATTACAAATAAATAATTATTCTATTCTATTCTATTCTATCCTATCCTATCCTATCCTACTTATATTATAAATGCGAAAGTTTGTAAGGATGTATGTGAGTGAGTGAGTGTGTGTGTGTGTTTGTTGCTCTTTCACGCAAAAACTACAGAACGGATTTTCATGAAACTTTGCAGTAATATAGCTTAGACATCGGAATAACATAATTTGTTAAAATTTATAGAGATTTTTGAAGGGACTGGTTTCCCGAAGCGAAGCGAGGGCGGATTTACTAGTACCAAATAACAACGTCATAAAAACATTCCAGAATCAAACTCTATAATTTAATTTACCTATTCAATCGTTCTAAACACACTAAAAGCTCCAACGTGAACATTACAGAGTACTAAACACCCACGAAGTGGAAATAGATTGTCTAATTCATACCTCCGTTAGCGACGGCAATAAAAGCGAGCTATGCCGAGCTGACATCCAAGAGTAATTTAAGCCTTGTTCTATCACGACTATAAATTAATATGAAGGTTTACGAGCCGCCCAGGGACGCAGTTGCCAGCGTCGATCACTGGTGCTAAACTGTTTATGATGCTATTGAGTAAGGATATTGTAGAGGCCATGTTTCATACAACATTAAGCGCAGATGGTAGTAAGTGCCTGTGTGCAGATATTATAGTTTTTTTGTAAGTTTGTTTATTATATCTTCAAAAATTCGTAAATTTGAGTTTCTTCTTCTAAACAAATGTCGCCCTGTTAAAAATAATTCTACTGAAGGAGGTGTCGTTATTATAAATTAATAAAAATATGGACTATAGCTTTTGCAATTTAGGTTTATTGTACATTTAAGATGAGATATTTTACCACAAATTACCTACTTCTAAGTATTATAATAGTAGATGGTCATAATAATATTGAACCCATTCATAGTTGCACGTCTCTACGCCGCAGCCCAACACCGTAGCGCCGTACCGCGGCACATACGTAGAGGAGAGAAACAGAGACCGGTGTTGGCTTCATGAAGTGCATGAGTTGTATGAAACTGTCACTCGGTCTGTTTTCTTTCCTCATGAGGTATGAGAAGCGACCGGTCTTGCACTCAAACACAGAGCTAAGGTTGTGTATTAAAATAACATAAATTAATAATATTTTTGGTAACATACTAGCCACCTCTTAGTACATGGTCGTTGTTGTTTATGAACATCTTATGGATTGTTATGTGAAAATATGGACTTCCTAATAAATTTTATTTGTGACATGTTTGACCAAATTCTGTCAAACCGATTTTGATGATTCTCATTAGGTACTTATGAAGGCTGGTGCTTATCGTGTCGTCCCATTTAAATTTCAGTTACATCTGATGATTAGTTTTTGAGTTATCCTTAATCATGCATATTTATTTTACTACGACTACGTTGAACCTTTATTACTTTTCGATGTAAAATGCGTTACAAAAAAATCTATTCAAGATTAGACTTATGAACAAAGCTTCAACGCGCTCATTAAAGCTTTTTGTTAGAAGCATGTGAGAACTCTAGTATCAAACAGCACATAATATAGTGATGTGTATGTAAACATTAACGATAATTTCATCATCTCGCGGCTATAAATTAGTGCCAGTTTACGAGTTCCGGGCCCAAAAGCATTTGGCCGGGCGGTGTAACAGCGGGCGTCGCTTTACAGCCGTTTTATGAACTGCCCAGATTAACAGGGCTCGCGTCATCTGCGGGACCACACGGGGCTATTCGGGAAAATATAACAAGAAATTGAATTAAGTGTTTTGTAGTAAATAAGAAATACGAGATCATTTTACTATTGACATATTTTATTAATACGTTGCTTGGCTTTGACGCTTCTAGTACCTTATCAATTGATGTAGGTACTATCAGCAAAATTAATTCGTACCCCACTTCATCGACATTTCGTTTGAACTTTTGAGAATGTCAAATTCGTACTCTTTTCGAGCGTGTCTGTTGCACTTATGACTTTTATAATATTAAGCTCACTCCGTCAAACGTCGCTCAGAATTTCTGTCAAGTGTTAAAGTGCAATGAATTTATAATAACTTGCATTCTTTTTGCTTTTGTTTAAAGTATTTGTATTTCCCCCGGATTCGCCCGCGTTCAAGACAAGCAACAACAAAATACCGTTAAAATTAGAAATAGAGAAATATCCTTTGTCTTTTTCAGAATCTCAAACTATCTCCATACAATGTTCTATAATGTATTGTATTTTTTGCAATTCATTACAAATTCAGCATTCAGTTATTGTATTGACAATGTCATGTAGAATAATAACAGGTTTGTTTCCAAGGCAACGAATGTTGAGACAAATTTCGACTTAATTGCACTTGATGTGGTGTAAGAAAATAAGCTGAAGGTGGGGTACGAATCAATTTGGCCGATAGTACCTACGTAGTTTCTGAGGAATAAAAAACAAATACCTAATAATAAAGTTGTTAAGACTTGAGGTAGAATCCAGTAGGCGCCAATTTTTTTTTAATTATGTACGTTTCAGAAAATAATTACTCCTCAGTGAAGGAAAAAATCCTTATCTGAGATTTCACCATGGTGTCACATCGTCACGCCTGGCGGGTGATCTCCCTTCGCCAAACCGCATTAGATATTAAAAATGTATTCAAACACTCAGGAATCATCCAGTGCTAGAATTGAGACCTTCCGTTTTTGAAATCGGTTAAAAAAACATCGAGTAGTGTGACGGTACACTCTGCAAACAACACGCATCACCAGCGCCACCACTCCATGCGTTTATAGTCCACAAATACGTCAATAGACACGCGGGTAATTTATTTTATTGCACCTAAAACACAAATTTACAACTCGTAATGTTTATTTTTGAGAACCGTTTGGACTGTTTCAGTTCGTGAAGCCGGTTGTTGTGAGGTGTTGTTCGAAAAACAAATTAATTTAATGTTCACAGTTTTGTAATCTTGTAGGTATAGTATTCAGAGATAGGCAAAAGGTAAGAGATTACAATTTCATCTGGTATAGTTTGCCCAAAATCTAAGTAGGGTTGTAGATAAATTTAATGATTTCATCCGAATGCTAGGAAAAAGGTATCTTTTCTCGAAATTCAAATGTTGAATGTCGATGAGCTTACCCCATCACGCTGTTCCAACGCGAATTACTGAATATGTTAGTGGCCAACCCATGTGTCTTAATTTTTATGCCCCCAAAGCCCTTCGACAGGACTTTACGGTAGTTATGTAACGATAAAAACCGAGACTAACAGTTTAATGTGTCCTCTAGAGCACGGAAACGCTCAATAAAATATACTGATAAAAGGTACAATATACCTACACATTGGTTGCACGCATAATAAAGCAGAATTAAGTAAAATTATTTATTTTCAACAACAGAGCAATACTGTCCAAAATGAACAAACGTAGTGTATCATTCAGGACGCGGAACCAACCCTACAAATGACGGTACGCAATAAACCCGTCACTGCGCTCGGTCACGTTGGCCGGCAGTAAAAATTCTCCGGACGTCAGCCTAACGACTCTACTACACGGTTATTGGGTCCAACAGACCCCGCACGAATAGTAACGGGTTGATTAGAGAAAAGCTCATCGTGTAATCGTTCCGTTGGTCAAGGATTGAGATTGTCTTATGTATGGTAATGGTTCTGTATAGACGAGCAACTAGCGAACGATGGTGAAGATATAAATGTGATTTATTGAAGTGAAACTTCTTTATCGGCGTTGGAAAAAAAATTTCGTCACATTTTTCGGTTACGCTTTGACATGGCTTTGACGCGTTACGCTTTGACGCGTTACGCGCCAACTTTATTTTAAATCATTGTCAAATTTGAACTTTGATGTAAAATTTATTTAAGATTATGTTGATTACTTTGGAGGTAGATATTTTGGTAATGTATCCAATTATTACTTTGTTATTGACTTCTGGGACTATTTATAAATTTTAAATGTTACCTTTTTTAATGTTTCCTGTATTCCTTCTTTATTTTTATTGATAAATTTCTGTAACTTTAAATACGATTTCATGTTTGTTCACTTTGATGACATTATTTGTCAATGTAACTCTGACGTCTCTTTAGTTTTGCTTTTTATCGAAATTATTTATTATAACCAGCCAGGTTTGTTTTGATTTGTTTGTGGCACATTGACATGACATAATATGCACAGACTAGCTAAAGATTAATGTTTCGTTATACGGTATGCAACGACTAGTCTTTTTGGTAAAATATTTAATAAAGGTTTTTAACTGCAATATAACAGTAAATAAATTATAACTAAGTATTCAAATATAGTTTAGGATGACTATTATAGTGATTTTTCCGGTGGAGTAGGGATAGCATGTCGCTTAAGTGGAGCTACTTCCACCACCAGACTTTACCGTTCAGAAATACATGTGCAGTCTCCTCACCTCACAGATGAAAACAGAGTGGGAGAAATGCATAATTAGCGATTGATGCACTGAGTTGCGAACAATGACGATGATGAACAATACAATACAATTAAATTTATTTATAATTATAACAATATATTTATAGTATGATATTATTATATATATTATATTGCCGTAAAGAAGTTTCACTTCATACGTGTGTACACTAGTACACGCACACATTTTTTTTATACATATAGCCGAAAACTAATAGACGAGCCACATATTATTTTTATGGAATTAAAGTAACAAACGAAGCACACAGTACCATCTCTCCCCTGCCGCCCATGACAACTATGACCAACCTAGAACAAGACTCAAATAAGGACTAGGATGTAAAGTTAGTTGAAAACAAGGTGCTGTTTATAATAAGTGTGAGGATTTGGACAGGAGCTTAGTGTGAATAGTCCTGAATGATAGGCTAGATAGCCAAGGAACAGTAAGGATATCTGGCAAAGAGAGACGGACCCCAACTACCTGTCGAGGCTTTTTGCGTACATGCGAACGGTGTAGAAATCTTCGATAGCGTGATTCAGATATTCGTGACGTCATTGTGTGTGTGATAGGTAATAGTCTGGACCAGACTGGAGTAAAAATTGCTTGTAGTATCTTCATAGCTTATATTTTACAAGAGCACAGTGATGAAAGTGTACAAATGAGGTTCAATCGGCCATGAGGCTTAATTCAGTAATTCTAATGCTGCGTGGCCGAATCGAAGGTAATGTGTGTTACCTTTCAATCCTTGAATTATCATGTGAAATCTTATTGTGACGGTCCGTCTGAAGCAATACCTACTAACTTGGAATAAGTAATAAAAGCTGAACGCTGTGTCAGCCTAGTGAGCCCTAGTGGTTAAGAATTCGGTCTCCTTCTCTATTGGCCCGGGTGCGAATCTTAGAGAACTTAGGTACTTCTGACTTTTCAAAGTTATGCGTTTAAGCATTTAAATGTCACCCACTATTAAGCTAAAGGAAAACTACTGTATGAGTATTAAACAAAACATTGTTACTTTTTTTTCTTAGGCGCTTTTAATTTAAAACATCCATTATAAACCTATGTTATAAACCGCATTATAACTCATGAAACTCAAACCTTAAAACTTCTTTCAAAACATTAAACCTACACTTAAACAATTTATAAACAAACGATAAACAACAACAATTACACCGGCATCACACCTCGATATCCTAAAATCTTTCATTCATTAACAAACAATATTTTCTTCGCCATCGACGCCCATACCAATCGGTACAGACAACTGCGTGTGACCTGAATAACAATAGCTAAGACCACCGGCCATGCACGCCATACTGAATTTAAAACACACATGGTTTTTCGCGTCACATATCAACCACTTAGGTGGCAGCACTGCTCGTTTTAATTGTTACTGAACTGCATGCTAAACGGTTCTCGAGAATTGGGGAAAAATGTCTGACCAGTTTGTAGAATTAGGATAATGGTACGACATTATTTAAATACCGTGTTACTGGGAATCTACAGGAAAGCAACTCTGTCTGTCTCGCCGTCTGTTGGCTTTCCACGTTTATGTCGCTGAATCAATTGAAATAAAATTATGGAGATAGTTTGAGATATGGGAAACGACATAGGACATTTTTTTACCCTGAAATCATCCCTTAATGGAGTAAAAAGGGGAGTAGAAGGGATATAAAACTTATCATAATAATTCTTATCATATTGCATTAAAATTTGGTACCTAGTTAACTAGGTATGTGTGGGACCTGGACTGGAATATAGGACACTAATACCTGGTAATACGTTCCCATGGAATCATGTTAAAGGCATTATGTTGTTGAATCTCACGCGAACGAAGGTAAGTCGCAATCATTAAGTGCATGGCTTAAAGGACTTAAAGGCAGACTTAGTTATATTGGTAATGTAATCCTTACGGAAGCTCTACCGCCAAGCGGGGCTTCAGTCGCCTTTTAGGACACTGGTCAACAAGGCATATGGGTCACTATTTCAGGCTGCGGAATGCGACAGATGTTGCCTACAAGGCATATGGGTCACTATTTCAGGCTAAGGACCTACATGGTACCTACATGACATTTGAGTCAGGGTTCTAGGCCGCCCCAATACGACCGTGATGCGGTACAAACATCGTTGAGACAGGAGTGTCGTCGGAGACAGCCCACACACACACCGGAACCGATGCAGATGTCAGAGATAGCGGCTCCCGGGACCGCATTGTTGCTACGTGCCGCCAATAGATTATCGTCTGGATGCGCCTTCTGATTATCATATCGCGGCAACCCATCTCTGATATGATAATAAGTGCTACAACAATAACAACGTTCTTCATAAGGGCAGTCAACGGAGTCAAGTCAGTCAATTGTGGTGCAGGAAGAGATGTTCCCGAAACTCCTACAGTGATTCGGGAAGCGTATTGTTTAAAACACGACATAAGTGAAACTTTAAAGTCGATTTCGTTAATTTTTTTTTTTGGAATAAGTAGATATAATTATAACTGAGAAAAAGTATATTGTAACGGACGTGACGTAAGCTGATGCACCGCCAGCTAAATTGTACCTAAAGGAGCTGCCTGCCAACGCGTCACTGCCTTTTTAAATTGTAGAACCTGGCCTTAATCAAAGCCAAAGCCACCGCCCGCCATATTGATGATTCCCTCCAGCCACAGCCAGGCAGCCGTTACAGCCAGACGGTGGAGCGGAAGGTGTCAATATAAGCCAAAGCCATAACCTTAGCCTTATCTGTAGCCATTGACAATACTTTTTGAATGAACTGATGTTATTTTAAAAAGAAAGATATGACGTTGACGGAATTTGATTTGATATTCCATTCCATGTATTGTCATTGAGCAGAAAATTATAAAATCTTAAAGTAAAAATAGTCGTATTATTTCCCTTCTTTTACAATATAACTGGTAATCAACCTAGCCTTGGTAATATTGGTTCTATTCATCATCATCATTATCATCATCTCAACCCATTATGGCCCACTATTGAGCACGGGTCTGTTCTAAGAATGAGAAGGTTAAGGTCATAGTCCACCACGCTGGCCCAGTGCGGATTGGCAGACTTCACACACCTTTGAGTTTTACTAACTTTCTGGCAGGTTTCCTCGCGATGTGTTCCTTCACCATTTGTATTGTATTGGTTCCATTAAGGCCATTCAAAATGAAAAATTATAAGGGAAACCTAAAGCTAAATTTTTAATACTGATTCAATTAAACGTCCTTCGCCTTCCTCAATTCCCAGCTACTGACAGTAATCGTTAAATGCACTGATGAAAGCTGTTATCGATTGATTTATAACTATGTGAAAACCAACAGCTTGGATACACTTACAGCTCTTCTAAAATTAATCTAGTTAATTGTTTATGATCGATCGTCTTCTGCATGAAGAGCAATTTGTTATTAATAATTCTTATTGAATTCTTAACAATGAATACATAATTAATTTGTCAGTCAAGTCGATAGCTGATAACTATAATAGCATGAGAATAATAAATAACCTGAGGACTTGTGCTGTTTTCCTTGTTCTTTCTTGAATGGCAACGCATAGTTAATGCTGTTTCTGTTACTCACGTCCTTTTATCATCAGGAGGCTATTTGTGATGTGTGTTAGCAATTTATATATAAACGAAAAGATTCCCTATATTATGACAATGGAGTGCAAACGTCGCTAGTTGGCATCAATAACTACAAAGGCATTGCCTACGCGTTGCTTTCCAAAAAAGAAGCAAAATATTTAACAAACATGGCTCTTTTATGTGTACTGTACTTTTCATGTAACTGAAACACCTGACTCATTCATGTCATCTTACTTGCGATTAAATTTTGTGTAGATAATAGAAACAAGATTATTGTCTCACCAATCACCGTGTGTAATAAAACTACTTATATAAAATATGATAGCAGCACAAAGAAAAAACGGTAACCAAAATATTTATTTTCCGAAGTAACATATTTATATTCAGTCAATTCAACAAGATTCCAATCAACGTTAGACCACTTACTGCGTTGGAGATATGCTATCTAAAGGCAGCTCAAATATTAGCCTTTGTCGTATCTCCCATCAGGTGAAATGGCAGGGTACGAGATTACTGGCCGGCCCGAGAGGATCACGAAGTGGATTTGTTACTCAATTACGAAGACCCGTAATGCAGGCAACTGGTAGTTTAGGAAAGCACTAGAACCGCCCCGATTTCATCGTATTTGTACCTTCATTGCAAGGGAATTGTTGATTTGGCGTCGGTATTTTTAAACGTGCTGGAAATACGAGCTCATGAAAATTTTTATACTGGACAAGCAAGGCTTATTCTGTAAGAAACAAATTCGATATCGAAGCTCACTCAGGTGAGTTCTGTCACTTCGATTGCCAGCTTGATTGTCGCTGCCGTCGGTTTTAATTTTAACAGAACGCGATGTACGTCAAAATCAAAAACTCACCGCAGATTTTAGCTATCGAGATGTCAAATATCCTTACAGAATAGCCCAGAAGGTTCGTTTCCCAGTAAGTATAATTGCAGTTATAAATGTGAGGATTTTGAATGTCAATGTCGACTGGTTGCATTTTAGTACAAAAGGATTTGATATGTAGCGTGAAAATCCTAGCACAATACATATTTTACGCATGTATTTAAATTTTTCAAGAAGACCTTCATTTTTCACCAAATATTACTTCAAAACAATTGAAAATAGAAAAACATTTTAAGGACGTCATCACGTCTGTGACGGAATATATTATTATCATCGGAAAATACTTGACAAAACATATTTGACAGTGATTCATCATCGTATAAATTTCGTGTAACACCCCAATTACACCATAATGAAAAGATTACTTAATTACTTTTAAGTATACACTACTTCCATAAGTATATACTTAATAGATAATGATTCCATAAGCAAGAATATATGATTGTACCTACATTTTACGTTATAAGTTCCAAAAATCTGAAGCCATCCTAAGCTTTGGACCCTGACTCTCCACGACTGATAGCTGTTTTAGATACTCAATATTTATTGGGCAGAAAAGTTTAACTATTAGGTATATTATTTCCAACGCAGGGAACAAACTTTTACTAAAAGCTAGTAAATGAACCTGACCAGACAAAAATTACTAAATCCGATGACTCATTACATTTCTTGAGGTTAATTTCCACCAAGTTGACATAAAAATTCAGATGGGAAATACCCACGGGTACCCAGCAATTGCCATAAAAATCTTTCTTCTCATGTATTGCAACAAGATAAAGAGATAACCAGCAATAAATTGGATCACGAGTTAATGACGGCCGGCCGGCAGAGGGCGCGGCGGCGGCGGCTTTGAGCGGCGTCGACGAGAATTGATCGAATTAGAATGCTCTCGTAAGTGGGATGCGGTGTGAGAAAAAGGGTTGATGTGATTCGGACGTGCAACTTACAGACACTTACACTTTTATGTAGAAGTGATAGTACAATCGACACCGATTATGTTAACAAATTGAGTCCCGATTCTGCTATTTTTATAAATGTATCAAATTACCTGACCGGCGCAATGACGACCCGAATGACGCAATGATTAACACGCCAGATTGCTGTTCCTAGGATTCGATTTCCAGTGAGGAGGAAATTTGAATGATGAGTTTTTTGCGTTCTCGGTCTGGGTGTGTGTCCTTGTCTCGTGTGTTGTCCATGGCACCCTCGACGCAGGGAAGCTTGATACGTATCGTTATTTACAAGTTTTAAAATTCAAACGGGACGCAATTAAAGCATTTATTAACTAGCAGAATCCGAGTCCTGAACTATGATTGGGAAATTTCATAAATCAAAGATCATTATAAAAACTCACTCATATGTTTGTGATAAACTTAGGACAACTTAAATTTTAATAATTTAAAATACATAACAAACGGAAATGCAAATTATCCAATAGGTTTATGTTTAATAAGCCTAAGGTAATTTTTCACGCCCGAAATATTTTACAGTGAAGGACACAAATAAGTCCAATATTTATAAGAGACACTTAAATCTAAAATTAATATGAATCTAAATATAAATAACTATAATTATTTTTCGATGGTATCCTTTAGGTTCCGTCCTTTTGTCTCGGGAAGCGCCATACAGCAGAAGGCTGCTATTATTGAAAGTATGCAAAAAACTAATGACGGCAGCCATATTGGAAACAAATTAGCGATAAAAGGAGCAATCATTGAGCCTAACTTTGCTCCACCCGCAAGCAAACCAATCCCCATATTCCGTATAGGGGTTGGGTATAACTCGGACACATGAACATGGGTTATTGTCAAGCAAATGTTACAAGAAATGAATGCTATGACTCCCATTGTCATTCCGAACCAGTGACCCTTGTTAGCAAGAGTTAACACAATTGTAGCCACGGCTATACAAATTAGTGTTCCAATAGTGGAGTTCTTTCTTCCAAATCTTTTGTTGATGATAATACTGAGCGGGAAGAACGGGATCTGGAAATAAGGAAAATTAAAGGTTTAATTGACGAAGACTGTAATTTTAATATTTATACTGGGTCTCATTGTAACGTTAAATTTCCAGAAAGCCAAAACTATCCTGCCTAAGTGGATAAAATACTTTATGGACTTCATAGGAAAATCCAGCATTTACGTTAAAAACTAATATGCACTTTTCACACACAATTCTGTTAGCTATATCGGCCAGAACTGCACTGCCGAGATCACAAGAGCGTAACGACTAAGATATTTTTTTAATTCAATCTCTATTTATTTCATTTTAGATTTTTGACAATACCATAACTTTACACTAATAAACATTTTAAAATAGATTTTATCACAAATTCAGTTCGTGATTTTTTTTATATTTATGAATTTTGCTATTAAATAAAAGTAACATCTTGGAGATCATTTCATGTCTCTAAGTAATAAATATTCAATGCTCTACCAAGTAATGGTATAATGAAGTAAATCACAGCTATAACAATAAACATACCTACAAAACAAATTATAACAAATAAGTATACTAACCGGTATCAAACCCAACAAGACAACAGTTAAATAAGGATTGTTGGCAATGATAGTGGCGTATTGGTAGATCCCGAAGAAACACATACTCAACGAAAACCAAATGACGAATATAGCAAGTGTCGGTATAAATAAAGATTTTGTTTTGAATAAATCTAAATATGACACTTTAACATTTTCAGAATCCTTTATTTTCAAATCTTCTAGAGCTTTCGTGAGTTCAGCTTTATATTTGATGTGTCCAATTTATTTCTGAAATAAAAAGTGAAAAAAAACGTTATTATTTGAAATGAAGATAACAATATAAATAGAGGAGTGAAAGTAACCAAAGACATCATAACAACTTAAAGTGAACTCGTTTTATATTAGGTTACGTTTACGTTTTATGTACATATGTTTTATAGTGCACCCAACTTATCTCTGATATTGCAAAAATTATAACTAATGCCGCCATGTTGAAAAGTCATTCATAAGTAGATACGTTGTGGTCATTCATCTGTCAGTTACTAGTGTACAATGATTGGTCAAATGCGTCCGACAGCGCCTCTCTTCATTTCAATGTTAAGTTGGGTTTACTATAGGTTTTAGTGTATACTAGTGTTTACTATAGGTAATATTCTGATATATGTCAGCTGATTGGTTGAACGTTGGACTCCCGAACTGGGGCGTCCCGGTTCACATCCCGTATCGGGTTCAAATTTACGTATTGGAATTTAATTATCGCTTGCTTCGGTGAAGAAAAACATCGTGAGGAAACTCGCATACCTGATAGTTCTCGATAATTTTATGAAATATATGTGTGAAAGCAAAGTTCCACTGAGCCAGAGTGGTGGACATGATGATGAACTATGATGATGGTATCTCAAGTGTTGTACGAGAAAACCCAAGCCCAGCCGTGGCACAGTTATGTACAAGTTTATTGTCACAAGTGTATTAGTTTTTGTTTATTACCGCAATCACTCATATGCGCGCAATGTTTTGTACATCATACCAATGTTTTCACGAATGTGTGGGAGTCTACGAGAAGGTTCGAGGTTCGCGCTTTGATATGCGACGAAAAACCATCACAACTTGGACAGCTTGGAGTACCTTGAATGTGCCAAAAACTTCGCATTTTCCATTGCGAAGGGCGCTCTTCACTTTTGGGTTAGCATATTTGCAAAATATGAGTGACCTTTCATCAAGTGTACGTAAATCAAAGCAAATAATGCAGCAGTTAATGATAATAAAAACAATACATACCTATTAGCCGCACTTGTTATAACTTTAACTGCTTCATCAACAGCTTTTCCCTTTGTCAGCAGCCAACGTGGTGATTCAGGAACAAATACAGTTAAAACAAAAATGATACACGTCGCCACTCCATAGCTTAGCGTGTAGTTTTGCCAATTAGACGTGAAGTAGGCAAATCCAGCCAAAGATATCTGAGCTAGGCATATTGGAATGAAGACACATACTCCTGCTATTTCTATATACTTTTTACCAATTATCTCCATAACTTGTACCACACAAATACACATGCTTCCACCGCTCGCAATGCCTAAGACAAATCTAATGGAGGTAAAGACGATGTAGCTGGGAGAAAATGGTAAGGCTATCATGAGCACTGCGTTTATGAAAGTTGACAGAAGCATCGCTTTACGCCGCCCAAATCTGAAAAAAAGAAAGAATTGCTCATAATATTGATAAAATACAAAACAGCAATCATAGAAAAGTAGATCAAGTGCGAGACGGACACCTACATTTAGGGTTCCGTACCACTGAGCTGTAATAACCCTCAATGCTTAATAAGATAGAATGTAGAAAAACCCTATTTTTAAGGATTCTCTTATGGGCACTCCCTAGATAGACGTAGGTAGTTAACTTTTAACTAATTATTATTTATTGTAGGAAGCTACTCATATTCTGTGAAAAATTCAGGACAGACTAATACCTAGAGTTCTGTTATTTACCATTTAGATAGATATAGAACTATAAATCTAAATTATACGACGCAAATTCGTGACGACGTAAAAATTATTGGGGAGTTACACAACAAAATGACTTCAAAATTGTAACCCTGTTTGTTATTCACCAAACCGAAAACACAAACGTCACTATGATGTCTAGTTAAATTAGTCGAAGGTTAGATTCAGAAGTAATTGGTTAATTAAAAATCCTTTAAAAACCAAGTAAAGGCTTGATTACTAAACCTCATAAATGAATCATCATCATAAATGAATAAAGACGACCCGAATGGCGCAATGGTTAACACGCCGAATCGCTGTTCCAAGGGTCCTGGGTTCGATTCCCAGCGAGGCGGTAATTTGAATGATGAGTTTAAATTTCCGTTCTCGGTCTGGGTGTGTGTCCTTGTCTAGTGTGTTGTCCAAGGTACCCACGACACCGAAAATCCTAGTGTGGGGCTTTGAGTGTGTATCGTTATTTATTTTAAATTAAAAAACTCTACCAGGTACTATTAATTTACTTTACTCATCATAAAAAGTTAATAATTGCGAGATGCAACAATTCACAACGCGCTCTAAAAATACATCTTGTATAAATCGAGGTGTAATTTTACTATAAATTTGTATCAATATCCCTGTTGTTTCGCAAACAACATTTAAAAAAAATTAAATCTCGTAACAACTTAAGTAATAAAGAAATAATTAGGAATTAATAGTTGAGGGTTCTATCTGCTTAAATCTTAAATAAATTTTAGTGTATAAATATTTATTACTCACGTATCAGATATCCATCCAAAAAGTGAAACTCCAATCAAAATTCCCAACATCAAAATAGCCTGCGATAAACTCGCCAGCCAGGCATTTCCACAAATCAATCCAAAGTCTTCTGTAACAGACCTGCTTACAACACTTGAATAATTATATTTTACGCATTCGTCGTAGCACACTGACTTTTTTACTTCCGTAGTAACATTGCCACTAAATTCAACACAAACAAATTCAACCACTGGCGTCAGGAAAGGCACTGATAGCATATTCCATGTTGCAATAAATCTTGTGAGTAAAACTGTAACAGATATGACCCCTTGCCAAAGTCCGAAAGCTCCAATAGTTTTCACTAAATAATCATCTTCATCTTCCACTACTGTTTCTTTATCTTTCCTAGCTGGATCGTCAATGACTACGTCGTCTTTAATTATCTCCAATGACATCCGTCTAATTATCTCGCCCTTCATTTTCACTTGTTATTTTGCACATAAATATAAACCATATTCGTGCGTATACTCCGACTTTAAACACGAGATTAAATATTCCGTTTCTTTAAACAGATGTTCAATACCTGGCTACTTTGAATACTTGTGTTATTCCATATGAGAAAATTGAATAATTTTCGTACGAAGTATTTAGACACGGTTTGCGTCACGACCTTCATCACATACATAAATGTATTTTCGTTTTATCACTAATATGTTTTTGTTTTGACAAAATGTATTTGTTGAAGCTATTCTTATTGCTATCTCAAGGGTCTTTGGTGGAAAAAAGTGTATTATCCAATTTTACACCACACTTGTAAATAACTCTACTCTTATATCTTACAGACGGATAGACAGCTAAACAGACGTATTCTTAGTCAGTCAGCTATGAACGTTATGGCATCACGCGGAAAGCCATAAATAAATGAAGATGACCTTCGCATTTAATAAGTTCTCAAGTTTGTGTCAACATCTGACAAAACAAGTCTATAAGGTATAAATATTTTAGATAGATATGGCGAATAAAATATTTTAGAGTTGTGATAGTACCTACATTGATTTTTAGGGCCAGTGGCTAAGTCATAGAAAATTAAATGCTTAAAAATTGATAATGACCAGTGGGTTTACACAAAAGTAAGTAACTAGCGTGCGGCGGTATAATCCACTAAATATACGGGATCTCATATAGTTTTTGGCCCCGAAGGCTTCGATGGCACCTCGAGTAAAGAAATGTATTTTAATTATATTAATGTGTAACGAAGGTATGTCGTGTTAAATGGATGCAAAAGTTGCAAGGAAAATAGTAAAATATAAATTAGTGATTCCCTAACATAAAATAAATAAATAACAAATCAATTTCACTAATTTAATAATAACGTTTTTAAAATACGCTGAAAACAAAATTAAAAGTATTATACAAAACTAAACTAAAACGGTTTCAGGTACATAATCAGTATTAAATAAAATAGTTTCCATATAAATGTGACTGCGCTTCAACTAGTAACTTTATAAGGAGGAGTAACATGGAGAATGAAATTTTAATATTATTGTATATCAGGCAGTTATTTTAATACTGGATACTATTATGTGTATGGTCCTAGTACTTTTATGTAACCCGCGAACTCTTCCGACATGGCTTCTATTGTGACTGTTTTTATGCTCTCCGGACTCACTTATATGATATTTTTAGTGCAAATTTAGCCTGGTTTTTTTAATTAAATTTTATGTTAAATTGGTTTTTACCAATTTTAAACAAAACATAAAAATAAAGTACCATTTGATTATGAACAAATCTAAATCAACACATTGTTTCTCTAATTATATGATGGATTTAAAAAATATACAATTCCTAAAGACTGAACCAGAAACCGTATTATTTTTTCTCGATGGTATCTTTCAGATTCTGACCTTTCGTTTCAGGAAGGCCTAAACAACATAAGCCAGTAATGACAGAGCATACACAAAAAGCTACTGAAGGCACCCATCTTGGTGACAAGTTAGCCACAAAAGGGGCGACCATTGCACCAACTTTTGCCCCTCCTGAAGCCATGCCATAGCTCATATTTCGCAAAGGAGTTGGATATAACTCTGATAAATGAATGTAGGCTATAGTGTAGGACATATTACTAATCATGAAGCCAATAGAGCCGAATATCGTCACGAGCCAAGAGCTTTTTGGAACAAAAATTATGATCAGCATAGTAGTGACCATGCCTATTGTTGTTCCGATAAAAGATACCTTTCTTCCGAATTTCTGGTTAACAATGATCGCCAAAGGGCAAAGTGGGACCTGAAAGAACAATAAATTTAATGAGTCAATGATAATTATAATATCAAACATACAAGCGACATATCACTTGCGGCTTGTAAATAAAATAAGTAGCTACAAAATTTAATTTAATGGCCCCAAGAAGCAGAGAAATAATAATATTAATTAATGACCATAACTGCTTAAGAAGTTACTAAAGTACGTACGAAGTACGTCAAACGCCATGTTATTATCATAGATACTATAACTCAACTAAAAACACAATAATATCATTTTTTCAACCCAAATTTAATAACAATGTTTTTATTAAACAAAACCATTTTATTTTACTAACCACAAGTAATCCTAATATTATAACGCTGATGTACACATTAACTCCAACAATGGTCACGTATTGAAATATTCCATAGAAAAATACACCCAATGTTAGCCAAAGGGTAAATACGGTCAACGTCAATATAAATAAAGCTTTCGTCTTGAAAAAGTCTAAATATGTCGTTTTTATAACATTCTCTTCTTTTAACTTTAACTCTTCTACCGCTTTTGTTATTTCGTCTTTGATATTTGATGTATCTAATTTGTTTCTGCAAAAAAAAATAAAAAAATATGAATTATGATAAATAATCGCCCATCAATCATCTTGGATAACATGATATTTCTTTCTACTAACACAATGATACTGTGGTAAATAATAATAGAAGTTAACGCTCAAGATACTGACCTACTTGCTGCACGAGTAATAACTTTAATAGCATCATCAACTTTTCCGTTGGCCACTAACCAGCGTGGTGATTCAGGAGTAAATAATATTAAAACGAAAATTAAACACGTAGCTACTCCTAAGCTCAATGTGTAGCCTTGCCAATTAGAAGTAAAGTAAGCAAAGCCAGCTAAGGACGCTTGGGCTAAGCCGTCGGAAATTAAGAAAGAAGCTCCACCGATGTCTCTTAGCCGTTTTCCTGTAATTTCCATCACTACTACAAAACAAATCAGAAAGCATCCACCAGTTGCAATGCCTATCACAAATCTTACGGAGACAAAAATGATATAACTTGAAGAAAAAGGCAGTCCAATCATGAATACTGCGTCGATGAATGTTGCTATCAATAAACCTGTACGCCGACCAAATCTGAAAAAGAAAATTTAGATTATTTTTCTACCTGTTATCATGTCTAACAATGTAAGATTACTTTTAATACAGGAGATCTTAAGACAAAGAAGTTAATATTAGATACTTATAAATAAACCTTTGAATAAACAGACACCATTTGGTAATCAATGTTTGTTAAATATGATTATGAATCTAAAATAATCTATGGCTTAAGTTTTTACTTATATAATTAGGTACTAAAATACTAAAACAATAAAAAATAGGTAGGTACCATAATATGCTTAAGAACAATAAATGTTAGTACTGTAATTAATAAGTAGTGGCATGATGTCCTTACAAAATATCAGTGGGTAAAATGCAATATTTCATTTCCTGGTATTTTTTCATATTTGCCCCCTTTTATACAATATTAGGTTTCATAAACAATATAAGGTCGCATTGAGGTGGCCTGAGCGGGTGAATACTGGCCCTATTCCCATGCTCGCAAACGTCCCCTGATGAAATAGTCATCGTGCAAATCATTATAATTATTTATTAGTTAATTAATAATGTTCTTGCGAACTACAATCCTTTCCCTGAATTTGTCGTATATTGTATAATATTGTCTAAGGGCGCATTCAAGTAGAACGCTGGTTACCGGCGCTGATCTGCCAGCGCTTATCGGCGTTTATCCGCGCAGGTAGTCGGCGCAGGTAGTCTCTATACTTTGTGCCGAACCAGCGCCGATAAGCGCCGATAAGCGCCGACAAGTTCCGACCTGCTCCTATAAGCGCGGGTAGGCCATTGATACTATCTACTTAAGTACTAGAGAAGACACCGTAAAGAAATCTTATGTTCCATGCGCTTGCCAGCTTACTCGTCAACATGCGCGTTAATTTACTCGTTTTTACCTTGTTCACATAAAGTAAATATTTATTACATAATACGTTATTACCTATCTGATATCCAACCAAAGAGCCCCACTCCAATTAATATAGAAAACATCATAAGAGTCTGTGTAAAACTAGCCAACCAAGCATTTTGGCATATTAATCCAAATTCTTCTACTATTGATCTTCCTATTGCACTAAAGTAGTGGTATTTTAAGCAGTTATTGTAACAAGTCGAGTTATTCACTTCGATGGTAACATTATCACTAAATTCAACACAAACAAAGTCAACAACTGGTGTAAGAAAAGACAATGACATCATATTCCATATCGCAATGACTCTGGTAAACATCACTGTCACAGATACGACTCCTTGCCATAATCCGAAAGCTCCAATAGTCTTCACCAAATAATCATCTTCACCCTCTACGTTTTCTTTCTTAAGATCTCTTATAACTGAAGCGACACTTTTAACAGCTTCCTCATTATTCATCTCCATCGACATTCGTCGAAATATTTCTCCTTTCATTTTCACTTTTTATTTTAAATTTATATTTCATTCGTGTAACTTCTTCAAGTTAAACTGCGAGAATAACTAGCATTTTGCATCTTTAAACAAGTGTTCGATAGGCGCTTTGTACACTTGTTTCATTTACATGACAAACCCGTCTAACTAGCTACAGTTTTCATAAAGAATATATTTAGACAATGTGTATACCCAATTTTGTGTTACGACCTTCTACGTAAATTAAGGTATTCTAGGCTTTAACACCATGTGTTTGGGTTTATTGTGTTTGTTCTTGAGATATATTATTTTAGTACCTTTATCGTTTGACTGCAAAAGAAAACAAATTGTACGCACATAATGTTAATATTATACGCAAAATTGATTTCATTCTGCCTATGAAATGGTAGAAGTTACAAACTCGCGCGTTTATAACATCTTTTTATCAATATTTCCGAGCTGTTTAGTAAGGAATCCAAATAATTATTTTTTATGAGAAACAATTTTTTACGGAAAAAAAACCGACTTCAACATTGACATTCGACGGGTGGCGCGCAACACAACCTTGCTCATGACTACTTCAGGAAAAATAAGAAAAAAAATCCAGCTTTTTGTTTTCAAAAAAAAAAATTCGAAAATTTACACTACTTACTTACCCTTTGTGTTATTTTGAACTACCACGACCACAGGTTTTTCAGATTTGTTTTTTGTTTCGACAACCTAAGTAGTACTTACTACTATTCACGATAATTCTTAAAAATCCCAGAAAGCCTGCAGTTTTTACACGAAAATCCAACAAACTCAAAAAATTCCTTAAAATTTTGAAAGAAGGAATAGAATAGCTAAGGTTGTTCTGAAATGGTCGAGATTGTTTGTTGAGAGGACAAAACGAAGGTTGATCGTTTGACGGGATAGTTTTAGCAAAATTACTACATACATGTATACAAAACCTACGTAGTGTGTAGGAGTGTAGTGTAGTGAGTAGGAAGTAACATACCAATCAATCCTATCCAAGCATCACGCGGAAAGCCATAAAGGAATATAACTTATTGACTGCGAAGGTCACCTTACCTTCGCAGGCAATAAGTTCTTAAGTTTTTTGTCAACAAAACAAGTCTTACAAGGATAATTTGGTGAATAAAATATTTTAGAGTTGTGATAGTACATTGATTTTTAAAGCCGTCGCTAAGTCATGGAAAAGTAAATACATAACGTATAAGTTAAATCGCTAATGAACACTGAACAGTCAAGAAAAAAATGGGTTAACTCAGAAGTAAAAATCTAAAGTACGGCGGTAAACTCCTCTATATTATATGTTATAAGGATCTGCTATAATATATTTTTGGGCCCCAAACGCTTCGATGGCACCTCTAGTAAATGTTTTAATAATCTTAATATGTAACGTAGGTATATTATTGTATCATGTTAAATTAATGCAAGCTCAGATGCAAGAGTTACAAGTGAAATAGTAAAATATATAATTTAGTGATTTCCTAAAATAAAATAAATAACAATTCAAGTGTCATAATTTTAATTATAACGTTTTTAAAATACATTGTTAACCAAGCATGAAACAAAAATAAAAGTATATAAACCTAAACAAAAATGGCTTCAGGTACATAATCAGTATGATATAAAAGAGTTTCTATATGAATGTGACTGTGCTTCAGCTAATACTTTATAAGAAGAGGGAGTAACATAAAGGAGGG
This sequence comes from Hesperia comma, assembly GCA_905404135.1. Classification (NCBI taxonomy): domain Eukaryota; kingdom Metazoa; phylum Arthropoda; class Insecta; order Lepidoptera; family Hesperiidae; genus Hesperia; species Hesperia comma. Next base: position 17,620,081 of record FR990021.1, read on the forward strand.
AGTAAAATTTGAAGAAATTTGAAAATTACTGTATATCAAGCAGTTATATTAATAACATTATGTGTATTGTCCTTGTCCTTTTATAATATTGTGACTGCTTTTCGTGCTCTCCGAAGAAACTCTGTCACGAAGTCACTCCGAAGTAAAATATATAATTTTTTTACTGCAACTTTCGTCAGGTTCATTTAAATTAAATGATATGTTAAATCGATTTTTAACATAAAATAACATAAAACGAGTGAGTACCAATTTTATATAATTATAAACCAATTTTATATACTTTTATTCACGTAAAAATCATTCCATGTTGCATCTACTCATCTTGTCTCATAAGGCAAGTATATCTAAATCTATTAATTAGTTAAACAATTCCTAAAGAATGAGCCAGGAATCATATTATTTTTTCTCGATAGTATCCTTTAGGTTCTGACCTTTCGTTTCAGGAAGTCCTAAACAACACAAGCCAGTAATGACAGAGAGTATACAAAAAACTACTGAAGGCACCCATCTTGGTGACAAGCTAGCTACAAAAGGGGCGATCATTGAGCCCACTTTTGCTCCACCTGAAGCTATTCCATAGCTCATATTTCGCATAGAAGTTGGATATAACTCTGACACATAAATGTACGCTATAGTGAAGGATAGGTTACTCATCATGAAACCTAAAGAGCCGAACAGGGTCACGAGCCAAGAGCCTTTTGGAACAAAAATTATGATCAGCATAGTTGTGGCCATGCCTATTGTCGTTCCAATAATAGAAATCTTTCTTCCGAGTTTCTGGTTAATAATTATCGCCAACGGAAAAATTGGAATCTGAAAAAATAATAAAGTCAATTTTAATAATAATCATGCTAAAAACATATATGCAACATATTACTTGCGGTTTGTAGTAAAAAAGTACATCATTTTATTTAATAACGCCAACCAGCAAAAATTATAATATCGATTATTGAATGACTATCATTGCTTAAAGTAGGTACGACATCAATCGTCTTATTATGATGATACCATAATTATGTTAAAAATACAATAATAGCTTTAATTCCTTTCATCCCAAAGTTACTAGAATATTAATTTTAAACAAAATCATTTCAATTTACTAACCGCAATTAATCCTAATATTAAAACGGTGATATACAGATTCGTCCCAACGATAGTCACGTATTGAAATATTCCATAGAGAAATAAACCCAATGTAATCCAAAGGGTAAATACGCTCATCGTCAAGAAAAATATTGGTTTCGTGTTGAAAAAGTCTAAATATGACGTTTTTATAACATCCTCTTCTTTTAACTTTAACTCTTCTACCGCTTTAGTAATTTCGTCTTTGATATTTGATGTATCTAATTTATTTCTGCAAAAAGTAAATATATTTATATACTATAAATCGCCATAAATGATCGCCCATCACTCAATTATCTCACATTAAGTCATATAACTTTCTACTGCTATATAATTTTGGTAAATAGTAACAGAAATTGACCTTAAAGATACTGACCTACTTGCTGCACGAGTAATAACTTTAATAGCATCATCAACTTTTCCGTGGGCCACTAACCAGCGTGGTGATTCAGGAATAAATAATAACATCACAAAAATTAAACACGTAGCTATTCCTAAGCTCAATGTGTAGCCTTGCCAATTAGAAGTAAAGTAAGCAAATCCAGCTAAGGCCGCTTGGGCAAAGCCGTCTGGAATCAAGAAAGCTGCCCCAGCAATCTCTCTTAATCGTTTTCCAGTAATTTCCATCACTAACGCAAAACCAGTCAAAAAGCATCCACCTGTTGCAATGCCTATCACAAATCTGACGGAGACAAAAATGATATAACTTGACGAGAAAGGCAACGCAATCATGAATACTGCGTTGATGAAGGTTGATAACAGTAACCCTGTACGCCGACCAAATCTGGAAAAGAAAATTTTGATTATTTTTATTACTACGGACCAGATACCGTGTCTAAACATGTAAGTTCTTGTTCATGATAAGATAGATAGATAGATAGATCTATATTAATCTTTGACTCATCTGACTGACTCCGGACTGTAGAATTAATTTTTAATTAATCAATTAAAGAATTTTATATTCGTTTTCCCGACAGAGTTAATTGTAATTTCTTGAACCCAACTCAATCTTTTATGTTCCCAACTTTATATGTTTTGAAAGCCAATATAGCAAGCCTTGGGTGTGAAAAAGCTCGATTAAAGGTACTTTTTTACTAGGTGTGGAAAAGGTAAAAATGCTGTTCAAACGTGAAAAAATTAACTGTTGCGGATGTTCATTTGTTCCACTCACTGCAAAAATTTCTTGACCGCAAAATCTTTACTTGAAGTGAAGGGGTCAAAAATTACCTGGATCAGTTCTTTATCAGCAAAGATCAGAAATTATATGATCGTAGGTTCATGCGAACAACCTAATTGTTTTCTATCTATATGACCTTTGCCATTCGTGTTTTTTTCATATTTTCCTCATCTTATGCAATGTTAGGTGTTATGAACAATTCTAGGCCATATTGAAGCAGCCTAAGCTGGTAAACACTGACCGCGTCGCATACGCACCGACGATGCCTTAAATAATTATCATTATTGTTAATTTAGGGACGGTGTTCACTTACCATCATTTGACTCATTTGCTCTTTTTTGCGTTGTTCGCTTAAAGTAGTTATAAGTATAATATTATTACTTACCTATCAGATATCCAACCGAAGAGCCCCACTCCAATTAATACAGACAACATCATAAGAGTCTGTGTAAAACTAGCCAGCCAGGCATTTTGGCATATTAATCCAAATTCTTCTATTATTGTTCTACCTATTGCACTAAAATACTGGTATTTTAAGCAGTTATCGTAACAAGTCGAGTTATTCACTTCGAAGGTAACATTATCACTAAATTCAACACAAACAAATTCAACAACTGGTATAAGAAAAGACAATGACATCATATTCCATATCGCAATGGATCTAGTAAACATCACTGTCACAGATACGACTCCTTGCCATAATCCGAAAGCTCCAATAGTCTTCACCAAATAATCATCTTCGTCTAGGTTTTCTTTCTTAAGATCTTTTAGTACTGAAGCGACACTTTTAACTTCTTCATTATTTATCTCCATCGACATTCGTCGAAATATTTCTCCTTTCATTTCCACTTTTTATTTTTGATTTATATTTCATTCGTCTAACTTCTTCAAGTTAACGTACGCGAATAATAAGCATCTTTAAAACAGGTGTTCGAATGTATGTGTTCGTTTGTATACGTTTTATTTACATGACAAACACGTCTAACTAGCTTCACCTTTTATAAAGAATGTATTTAGGACATAGTATATCCAATTTTACATAACGACGTTCTTTATATAAATTGAGGTATTTTAGCCTTTAACACCATGTATTTGGGTTTATTGTGTTTGTTCTTGAGATACATTATTTGATGTACCTTTATCGTTTGAGTGCAAAAGAAAACTAATTTTACGCACTTAAGTTAATATTGTACCTACGCAAAATTTATTTCATGAAAGGAAATTACCTTGTTTGCATACGACACGATAGAAGTTATGAACTTTCACATTAATAACATCTTATTTATCAATAATTCGGAGCTGTTTAGTAAGGAATATTTAATAAATATTTTCTATGAGAAACGAATATAATTATGTATAAGTGAATTTTACCCAGGACTACAAAAAATCTATAGGCTTTTGCCAGAAATAAAAGACTCTTCACTCTTCAGATTCTTCTAATTATTATTATATTGTGACTACTGACCACCATTGATCACCATTAGGGGCAGAATTCAAGTTTTTGGCTTAATTTCAATTTTCTGGCTTAACTGTTACTTTGATAAAAAATATAATTATGTAATCAAACAATTTATGCTAAACAATGATATTATAAGTAAAAAAGATTTATATAACATCATTGATGATTATGGCTAAGCGTCCACAGGTCGGTATCGTACGCATCGGACGCGTCGCATTAAACGGATCGTAGTATTCTTTGTATAGAAAATCATACAAGTGCGTCCACTGATCCGCATCGTACGGATCGTACTTTCTATACAAACTGCGATACTGCGATGCGTCCGATGCGTACGATACCGATCTGTGGACGCTTAGCTAAAAGATTACCTCTGATAACAGCTCGCATCAGCTTCAACGTGTAACTTTGCTACGTATCTTTAAAAAGGCGCATTCTTAATGGTGATTGACATCATCTTACTCATTCAAGAGTACCAGATTCAAGTTCTCTAACTCTCCTTAAAAGGAATCGAATATTCGAGATATTCGAGATTGTTTATGGTTAAAACGAAGGCCTGGTCGTTGGACGGGTAAGTTTTTTCGCAAATTAACTACTTACCACTTACTAAGAAAATCTACCCTAGAAATTTGCTTTTTAACTGACTTCAAAAAAGCAGGAGGTTCTCTATTCGACTGTTTTATTACGTAAGTTACCTTATAATTTCTCATTGGGTGAACCGATTTTGACAATTCTTTTGGTATTGCTTTAGGCCTGGTCCCATATAAATCTGAGCGATATCTGAAGAGTTATTTTTGAGTTACCTCTACTTATCGATTTTGAAGTCGGTTATTTTTCGTAAAGAGTTAGATTCTTTCCAAAACGATCTATGACTTAAAAAATCATATTCTAAATCCAAACATCATGATGTTTTGGAGCAGAGAATGAATTGTCGCTTCTAACCAGGCTCAGATTGAGAGAAGATGAAATTGACGTTGGGGTGTTAATGGCTCCATCCTGAATTCAGTGTAGCAGGTAATAGTGCCAGATCTTTAGGATGGAGGTCGTAGAGTTTTGTACTCGTCCAAAAACTTCACTAAGACAAAGACAACTTATTGTCGATCGCGATATGATAATCAGAAGACGCATCCAGACGATAATCTATTGGCGGCACGTAGCAACAATGCGGTCCCGGGAGTGGCCGCTATCTCTGACATCTGCATCGGTTCCGGTGTGTGTGTGGGCTGTCTCCGACGACGCTCCTGTCCCAACGATGTTTATAAGCCTAGTCTATTCAAACAAACACATCATCGACATGGATCATCGCAGACTTAGAAGAGTAATCTAAAGATGTCATCTATCGCACTCACACTAGAAAAGGAGCAACTTACGCCAATTATATAAAAAATTATATAATGTTCTGTATAATTTGTTAAAGGTTTTTTCAAGAACTTTTCTGAAGTAATTATTCTTCTTGTTCCACATACAATCGTAGCTCCTCGTGAAAGTATAGGTAACAAAGATGATGATGCATTGAGAAATATTATTTAACTATGAAATACATTTAAAAAATTTATAAATCACGGAAAATTTAAAGAATACATTTTAATAAGTATGTTATTGTACATGATAACATCGTTATACATAATTCTTTTTAGATACTATATAAAAGAAAAATGTTTAGTTCTAATGACTGCTACTAAAACTAAATAGGCTACTTTATTTAAGAATATAATTAAGTTTAATAGGATCACAAAGGTAAGCAGTTATCATAACTTAACACTAGGTTTACTTTATTAACATTCTGATCTCATGAAAAATATAATTTTCATCATTTGTAGGTAGGTACCTCTCAAAATAACAAGCTCAAAATGTTGGACAAAACATAATATCAGTCTTGAAGTAACATGTTTTGGTGATTAATAATTTGTGACATTTTTTTCTTCTTTAACAAACAGACGGATTTATAACGACAGTTCACAGCTGACTAATGGGCTTTATATAAACCTGGAGCAACTCCACTACGAGCGTTAGTTGTAGAGTTTGGCAGTCTAATTGTTCAGTCGACTTCAAAAATGATTACTTCTTACTTAATTCAGCATTTACAAACAGAAGAAAATTTCTAACATTTTGGCACACAGTAACAGTTTAAAGTTCTAAAATCATAGCTAAGAGGTTTCAATGCATTTAACAATATTAGATTGTTATTAAATAATCAATGATATTTTAATGCCTATTGATACCTACTGATAAAAATAATTATTTTTTTATTGAATCTCTCAAGTTTTGCCCTTTCGTCTCAGGCAGCGTTAAACAACACAACGCAACTACGATAGGGAAAATACAAAATATTAGAGATGGCAGCCATCTCGGTGACAAGTTGGCGATAAAAGGAGCAATCATCGCCCCCACCCTCGCGCCACCTGACGAAAACGCAAAACTCATATTCCTTAAAGGCGTTGGGAATAACTCGGTCGCATAAATATAGGCTATAGAGAAGCAAATGTTACTACAGATGAAGGCCAGAACACCCAAAATTGTTCCGGGCCAATGGCCCTTGGGGACGAAAACTAGAATCAACATCGTTACTGCTATGGTAATTGTAATGCCGATAGAGGACTTCCTCCTTCCAAATTTTCGGTTAAGGATGATACCCATGGGACAAAACGGGATCTGGAATATAAGATTGGTTATTAGAAACAATTAAAAAATTACAAGTAATATCATGGGCTAAGAACTCAAATCCATGATCATATCCAAATAAACTTACCTCAATCAATCCTAGTACAACAACAGATATGTACGGATCAACCCCAATGATAGTTACATACTGATATATGCCATAATAACACATTCCCAGCGCAAACCACATAACTAATACGGTTAACGTTAATTTAAATAATGATTTAGATCTGAAGAAATCTATGTATGACATTTTTACAACTTCAGAGTTTTTCAATTTCAAATCATTAACAGCTTTTGTTATTTCGGTTTTGATGTGCGATGTACTTAGTTTATTCCTGAAAAAGAAAACTAACTTGATATTACTGTAAGTCAACTACACTAAATAACAACATAATTAAGTAATAAAAATTATGAAAATAACTTTTATTAAGCAAAAATATTATTAAAATTCTTAAATAACTTTGTATTTAATTAAGATGTTAAATACAAAATATTTAAATCGTTTTCTAGACAGGCAAAAATACCATAACCGCTGGTAATTTTCTTATGAGCTAATACAAAAGTACAATACATTGAAATTGTCGTTAACGATACCAACCTATTAGCCGCACGGGTAGTAACTTTAATTGCTTCATCAAGTTTTCCATGCGAGACCAACCAGCGAGGTGATTCCGGAACAAACAATATTAAAACAAAGATAAAACACGTAGCCACACCATAACACAACGTGTAACCTTGCCAGGTAGAAGTGAAATAAGCAAAACCAGCTAAGGACGCCTCGGCGAAGCCGTCTGGAATCAGACAACAAGCTCCAGCTATTTCTCTGTGCTGTTTCCCAATTATTTCCATAACCAACACGACACATATCAATAGTGATCCTCCAGTGGCAACGCCTATCACAAATCTTAAGGCTGTAAAAATGATGTAGTTTGGCGCGAACGGTATTGCAATCATAAACACTCCATTTAAGAAGGTCGACTGAAGCATTGCTGTACGCCGTCCGTATCTGAAAAAAAACTTCAGATCAGTCTTCATGGTCAGGGATATCTTATATTTCATGCCTGTTATGCACAATACTCACGACATCAATAGGTAATTAAAATTTTACCGCGTTATTGTACACATTCGTTTACAAGTACTATAAACTATTTTAACGTTTTCTAATTGTAATGCTGTAGTATAGAAAGCCGTTTAAATAATGGTATTATGGTTTCATTCTTCATCACGTACAAAATGGTAACGATAAGCAATTTCAAACACTACTATTAAGTGCCTTATCTGATTTGTGTTTATTCCAGTTACGGGTTTAAGGCATCAAACTAAATCCAGAACTTAGTGACCAAAATCTGTGTATCGTTTCATGTTAAATCTTGATTCGATGAAACTTTTTATTGCTGAATAATAAGACTTTTCTGTCATTGTAAGAATGTCCTATTTCTCATACTTCCATACACATCATATTTTTTCTCTCCATTGTTATATAGTATAGAGTTTGATCTACAGAATTGTATGACTGGTTCTTCTTAATTTAATTGTCTCCTTATAATGCCTTTTTATTATGGTCTCATACATACATTTTTAGTATTCTGTTATATATTTTGATTTTGTTGCAGCTAAATATTTACTAAGTTACGAGCTAAACTCGAGAATTTATTGGGTTAAACTAACTAATTTTCATGATGAAGTAAGTATAATACAGTTTTATAACACAAGCAATTAAGTAATATTCTAATTTGCATACAAACTCGTATAATGGTACTTGAATGATGCTGTAGACAGATAAACGACCGGAAACTTATATAGTTTTATTATACGTAAGAAGATAATGGCTGGTTAACCTAACAATGCCTAGATTAATTACAATTTCCGACCAACTCATTAGCATTTAAAATGTAAATAACTTGTTTTATAAAACCATCTTGGGTTATTACGAGCTATACAAATGTCATTTGTTATTACTCACCTGTCAGATATCCACCCAAAAATAGAAACTCCGACCAATAATCCAAACATCAAAATGGACTGTGTGAAACTGGCCATCCAGGCGTTCTGACAAATCAGCCCAAAATCCTCAATTATAGTTATTCCTATAACACTTGAATACTTATATTGCAAGCAGTCATCGTAACATGTTGAATTGATCGCCTCAGTAGTACCATTATCAGCAAATTCAACACAAACGAATTCCACAACTGGTGCCAGGAAAGATATAGACATCATATTCCATATCGCAATAGCTCTAGTAAGCGTCACTGTTACTGATACAACAGCTTGCCACAATCCAAAGGCTCCAATAGTTTTCACCAAATAATCATCTTCATCTTCTTTTTCACTGGATTCTTCTGTCGTCGCTGGATTCTCACTTCTAATGCCTTCAGCTTTGATCGTCTCCATTGACATCCGTCTTAATATCTCACCCCTCATTTTTGCTATCACTTTGAGATTAAAGTTTAAGTTATCACTTTGAGTTTAAATTATATTTCTGCGGCCGTGTAGCTTGGTCAACTTTATCCGTGAGAATGAAACATCCTGACTTCTAACGTGCGTTCAATTAGCACTTTGTATAATTCTGTGATTTTAAATGACAAATATACCTATTTAGTTACAGTTTCTTGGACAATATACTGAAGAAGAAATGTCATGAAGAAATATTGTGCATTCTATTGCATAATGACGTTCTGGGCAAATAGAATAAAACCTCGCATGGAATATTTAGAGTTAATATTTAACGTCGAGCATAGTTTTTATTTCTATGGAATTTACATAGTTATCGTTTTGTTTCGTCAGACGCAGAAATGTACAAAAAATGTTCATTATTTATTTTTTGTTGTGATGCAATACATTATAAAAACATAATGGGAAAATTATTACATCCTCTGTAATGACTATTAGACGAGTACATAAATGTACGAGAATGCTAATATAATACATAGTATAAAACAAAGTCGCTATTTTTGTCCGTCTGTTTGTTTGTCTGTTTGTCTGTATGCTTAAATCTTTAAAATTACGCAACGGATTTTGATGCGGTTTTTTGTAATAGGTAGAGTAATTCAAGAGGAAGGTTTTTATGTATAATACATGCATATATTCCCACGAGAACGGGATCCACGCGGGTGAAACCGCGGGCGGTCCGCTAGTGCTAATATAATGCTGTTCATCATTTGTCGGAGATCTCTTTAAATATCTCCAATTCAACTAATAAATTGAATTATGAGCTTCATATCCTTGATTTTTCAACATTACTTGAAATAATTAATCTATGCTCGATTGAGGCGTCCACCGGGTAATTGATATTTAGCCACCACATCACATCTTACTTCTCCCTAACCTTATTTTTTTATATAACTACCTACTCAGAATTATGTATAATAACGCTACACAATCAAAGCCCCACACTAGGATTCCCTGTGTCGTGGGTGCCATGGACAACACACAAGTCGAGGACACACCCAGACCGAGAACGGAAATTCAAATTCATCATTCAAGTTGCCGCCTTGCTGGGAATCGAACCTAAGACCCTTTGAACAGCGATCCGGCGTGTTAACCATTGCACCATTCAGATCATCATAAGAGACCAGAGACTACTAACATTTTTAAGCATAATGACAGCATAACTACTTTCTATAAAGTAAGTCATATGTAATTTAAACGTGGATATGTGATGAAAAACCGATTTTCTAAATTCGAGGCGTAATACCCATAATTTCCTTAATTTTGAAAATTTTAAAAATTAGATACCTACCTGAGAGACACGAAAACTGAAAAAGTAATGATCTAAGATTAAACATTTTTACGAGAATCCTTTGTTAACTTCCAACATAAAAAATGACAAAATCCATCAACCTTCTGAGCACAATCAATACAATTGGTTGTAAAACAAAAATATTTACTTTATAATATAGTAAAGTCAGCGCCACAGGGTCTTCGTGGGATACTTTATTAATGAGGTACTTGTAAAGCCACGCAGTACATTTTGAAGTATAAGTGTATAATTTCGTTTTATACTGAGACAACCGATAATTTTAAACGAGCTTTTTTTACCTCACGACACGAATTGTCCATTGAATGTAGATTAACATGTTAATGGAATTCTAAAGTCTAAAGGCATGAAATAGAACTAAACTATAAAAATAAACTAAATGAAAGAAATCCGTTTGAAATGTAAACTTGCACAATATTCTACGATAGATAATGAACTATAGTAACACGACATAGTTTGTCAATCATACAATCTGTACCTTAGCAGGAGATTTTCAACAGAAACTGAGTCTGAGGAACCTTTTTTCGAATCGTTATTAGTTTTAATGCATTCATTCCCTATCCGAAAACTAAACTTATCCAAAGTTTCGCCGATACTTAAGACTAATTGGGTACAAATTTAATTAATAACCAACGAATGTTATCATGTGATACGAAAAACTGTTTAGACCACATTATTTTTAACGTCGTGTTTACGTCACGAAGGTCGTACAATTATCACGCTGTGTCGTGTGTTATAAAAAGCTCTTCTGTAACAAGCGCCGTATGCACGACAGCCAGTGAAATAACTCGTCCATCGTACTCTGTAATTTAAAGCACTTTCGGCTCTCAATCAGGTAAACGCTTGGTCTATATCTTTTTGTACTGTCCGGGTAATGGACAATGATTTCCAGTGATTGATTTGTGAGATTTCTGAACATAATTCCGGTTATTGTAACACTTGTTGATTTTGTTATAAATAAATACAGCTACACATATCATAGCTTCTTACTGGAAATTCCTGTGAGTAGGTACCACATCACATTGAAAACGAACACACTTATGCTGAGTACAGAAATTTGAAGTCAAATTTCTATCTCGTGGGGAATCGAACCCAGGACCCTACAAACGGCAGTCTAGCATAATAACCATTGCGAGCTATAAAGTAGCTGAAACGCAATAGTATTATTTATACAGATGGGAGTAATGTATCTATATTACAAACTGCCTTAATAATATTTATTCTATTACGTAGGATTAACTAAATTATTTTTGTTTACGAATAATAAATGCTTTAACGTTTACACACATGGTTTGCATGTAATGACATTAGTTACAGTTTAAACATGAAATAATGGAAATAATCCTATACAAGACGCTGTTGAAACGTTATTAGGTACCCCTTACCCGAGGTCAATCATCAGTCATTTTCTTGTAGGTACCCGATTTCTCTATTTCTCCTATTTAATACTGTAACTAATCCGTGTTATCAAAATCAAAAAAAATCAAAATCAATATATTTTATTCACTTGGGTATTAAAATACACTTGTGAAGGTCATTTTTTGATTCTATCGATAGATAGCACTCGTTAAGCCATATCGGAAAGCCCTCGGGCGGCTTGAAAACTTCCGATACTGGGTTAGCCACCAACCCCTCCACCAATCCGCACTGGAGCAGCGTGGTGGAGTATGTTCTAGGCTTCTTCGATAATGAGGAGAGACCCGTGCTCAATAGTAGGCCATTAATGGGTTGTAGCCATACTGTATCTAAAGTGTACACTTTGGTAATCCCTTCCATCACTAACCAACCACCAAATAAATAACTTAATTTAAGTACTTACTTAATGTCCAATATTTTTATTACATTATGTTAAACTTTTTGTTAATACATTTATGTAAGTATTTACTATGTAGCAACATACATGAAGCAACAAAACCACACTTGCTTTATTTTGCAAATTTTTTATGCTTTTTTATTCTATGCTTGCTTGTAAATTTAGTGTACGTAGCTTTAGTTTTTTCTCTTTTTATCGTTTTAATTAATTTCTTGCATGTGATGTTCACCTATAATTGGTAAGTGCATTTATTGTTTAGTGTGATTAGATCACTTTACTATAGTCTTTTCAAATGTTGGTGAATTAAAATGAATAAATGAATAAATAAAGAACAATAACATATAAACAACATACTACATACACTACTACATACAATAAATAATTTACAAACAAAAAAATAAGGGGCAGGTTTCCCGAGTCGAGAACAGATTTACCACTCATAAATATAGTTCAGCTCTTACCTAAGTCAAATTATAACAGCCACAGTATAGCCAGGATTCGAGCTGGAGCCGCTGACGAGCGAGCCTCATCATCGTAATGGGCAGGTGCTACGCCCCCGGGGAGCAATAAATCCCGAACTGCTCCGAACCGCATCATTCTGGTTATTACCGGTATACTGTATGGTTATTACCGGTATGGAACCTATGTTCGGACTTAGTATGGCTGTATTAAGATAAAGAAGTTGAATGCTACGGCCGTCTATGTATGTTGATCAAGATGATATTCATCATCATCATCATCTCAACCCATAATGGCCCACTATTGAGCACGGGTCTCTTCTCATTCTGAGAAGGGTAAGGCCATAGTCCACCACGCTGGCCAAGTGCGGATTGGCGGACTTCACACACCTTTGAGTTTTGCGAACTCTCCGGCATGCAGGTTTCCTCACGATGTTTTCCTTCACCGTTTGTAGCAAGTGATATTTAAATGCTTAAAACGCACATAACTCCGATAAAGCCAGAGGTGCGTGCCCTGGGATTCGAACCCGGACCCTCCGAATAGGAGGCCGAGATCTTAAACCACTAGGCTATCACCGCTACAAGAGATATTATGTTCAAGATGATATTATGTTCATAAAATCCCTCGGTAATAATATTTCTCTTTCTCAAAATAACAAATGACAATTTTATTTTCAAGACACCCACTTCCTACCCTCTTGGGCCTATCTTTAACACCACCTCTTAGCAATTCATTATAAACCCGTTAAAAGGGTATTGCAATAAAACATTATTGCATTATAAATGCATAGACCTCTGGTTGTATGCACCTACAGGTTTTAAGCCATTACTATTATCTTGTGCTATTAACTATATTATTTTAAATGGTTCCTGGATATTTTATCTATAAAGATAGCAATAGTTAATCCGGACAGCCGTATTCATTATAGCTGTAAATGTCGTTATGATGGTGGACAAATTAAAAGCCTGCTAAGAAAAGAATGCCTATCTTTACTTTTATAACCAAAAACAGTTAATAATTAAGTTGATAAATGAATTCCTTATATGCCTTCATAAAGCTTAATGAGTTATAATTGCAAAGCCATAAGATTCACTTTACTATTTATCATTGAGTTATTCCATTGCAGCTAATTCTTAGTAACCGGTCATGCTCATCATAAAATTTCAATGTAAAGCAAGAGAAAGTAGTTCTAATTCAGCTTGCGAGATAGACCCCGAACATAGAATTATAAAATCTTTATATCTAATATTTACCAAAAAACATCATCTTTTACCATCCCAGACTACATCGCCATTTACCCATCAGCACCTACCTACTCAAACATAATCATCATTACAAATCATGGCCGACTATTGAGCACGGGTATCTGCTTATGATTAATTTAAAAATCCGAAAAGTAGTAAACTATACGAAAAATACGAATAAACATTGCAGAAATTAACGTAAAAGCCTCAGTGACCAACAAATACCTACTTCAGGCCTTTTTAATATCTATACTATGGTATTCTCTTCTCATAATTAATGAAAAAATAGAAAAGTACTAGTAAACAATACGAATAAACATTGAAGAAATGAACGTAAAAATCTCAGTAAGCAATAAATACTTTGGGGCATTTTAATGTCTATATACTCTGTGGTATTGAATTAAGAATAAATTAGAAAGCCACTCGATGCGGTCGATCTTCAGTAAACGAACTCGAAGAACGGCTCTTGAATCTGAAAATTGTTTTTTTAATTTGCAGCCAACGAAAAAACTCTTGGATGCCGCTGACGGCTTTCTTCGGGCACTCGTGAATATTTCAAAAGAGTTTTTAATCAGTCGTGAAGCGATTTATAAATTAAACAGGGGCCGCGTTATGAAGAAAAATCGCGGGAGCGAGCCTGTTTCCATTGAACCGACTGCGAGTTTACATTTTATTTGTTGTCTTCAACACAGTAATAAACGTCTGATGTAAAACCAGGCCTTCCATTTTATTCAGTGTCTATAAACTCAGATATGAACTAGATATTTACAAAATAATCACTTAACTTGCTTTGTTTATTGAACATAAACGTAAGTAGTTATGCCCACACAATATAATGGCATGTTTAAAAGGTATGGCTAGAAGTGTGGCAATTTCCTTATTATCGTTACGGCGATATCTGAAACATGAAGAAACCTGGAAGTTTCTAGATCGTTAACAAATAGACAAATTGAATTTTAAAAGATACAAATTACAAAATATAAATACTTATACAAAATTACAAAATAAACATAATTAAAAGATTTAAAAAAAGTTTTGTGTATGCTCTACTAAATGAAAAGAAAAATACGACTGTGCTTTTCAGGTCTAAGAACTTATCTGGTGCTAATAAGTTCTACTATCAGATCATGTTTAACATTAAAATACATAGTACTCATCTACTGCTATTATAAAATATGGTAACCTAAAGCAAGATAAAAAAGCCTTTAATAATAAAGTGGCGCAATGGAAACGCGTCGCCAACAAGAAATATTGCCGAAAAAGATCTCCCGCAAAAAGCTCGCGAATTTCCTCATCAATTATCATTATTAGGGGCTCCCGTAATTGAGTTTTACAAATGGCGACGCTGTCATATTGCCGTGACGTGTCCACGATGAAAGTGACAACGTTTCGTAAATTCTTTGCGATCATTTGTCTGCGTTTACACCTTAAAATTATAATTTTCCGGATTTTAATACCGATAATTATCAGTTACCAGACGGATTGCATCATTCGTAAACGATTTACAGGCTTCATAGTTAATTAACTGACCGAAAATACTGGAAAAATTACGACTTCTTCGGTAAACTCCTTGCACAATACGTCAACTTCACGCCGATGAATTTATCGAAATTGAGTCTTACTATATGTTTTTACGGTTGATTTTTCAATGCGACACGAAAGATGTTCACGACGCGTGATCCAACCCGTAGAAGCGCGGTCAACAGCCAACTTCGACCCTTTACCAACGAATCTACCATGTGTCACGTGACAAGCCACTTGTCCGCACCCCTTAGCCCTTGCTCAATTCTAAATCAATCACAAAAAGCCTACTTTACTGCGATTAGCCCACTCCATGATAACACGTGACCAACTCGTGACCGACTCTGATTGCCTAGTTGCTCAACCGAAAGTAAAAAAAATCGGCCAAGTGCCATTATGTATAAAAACGCCAAAAAAATCTGGTCTGTTGTATGAAAGCCTCACTTAAATATTTACTTTAGTTTTTTGTAGCCACAAGCAATGCCATCTCTTGGACCGAAAGGTAACTAATTTATCGCTGAAGCGTCGAAGCTATATTTCGACATAAATATTTATTTTATTCAGTGTTTTAGTATTTGTTGTTGAAGCGGCAACAGAAATACATCATCTGTGAAAATTTCAACTGTGTAACTATTACGGTTCATGAGATACAGCCTGGTGACAGACGGACGGACGGACAGAGGGACAGACGGACAGACGGACAGACGGACAGACGGACAGACGGACAGACGGACAGACGGACAGACGGACAGACGGACAGACGGACGGACGGACGGACAGCGAAGTCTCAGTAATAGGGTCCCGTTTTACCCTTTGGGTACGGAACCCTAATTAACGACATGGTGAAGTGATGACCCTTGAGACCAGTAGAGCACTCGCCACAGTCAACAAAACAATGTAAATTATCTCCATCGCCCCGAATATAGCACCAAAGATTTTTGACACAATAACATCTAGGAAAAAAGCAGAAGAGAGATAAATCAAGTAACGCACACCTCATATCTCTATTATCCCTAATTTTTTTAATCAAAAAAGGAATTCGGTTATCTGCCAACAAAAGTACCATTCATTTTGCACCATTATTTACCTACTTATTTGTGAAGATTTGCGCGGGTGTCCTAAGGATGAACCTGTTCGTTTGTGTGCGTTTCACGGTGTGTACGTACACGGTGCGCACACAAGCCTAGACTCGACCCCCCGGGTGTGAAGATAACCTATTGTTTTAAGTTATTTGTGTATGTTTTGGGCCTAACGTAAGGTCTATGAGGTCTGTCTAGGGATGTTACCAGACCAATCGATCGATCGTTGATCGACGGCATCGATCGATGGTGGAATGGATTAGTCGACGTCGATCGATAGTTTCTACTAGACCAAACGATCGATCGACGTCGACTAATTATTATTCATTCCAACATCGATCAATGACATTGATCGACGTTCGAATAATTGGTCTGGTAGCACACTAAGAATCATTCCGTTATTGTTATCAATTTTATCAAAGCACCAAGTACTGACTCGTCAATTACAATCGTGGGCTTATCGCTGGCTTGGCGGACGGCGCCTGGACACCTTGTCCTTCCATTTAACGGTTATTGCGTTGTAAATTCACGTTATTGTTCCAGTAGTTAATATTAACGGTTATGTCCGGACGTCGTGAGACTGATAACTGACGATAAAACCCCTGAGTTGCTAATGTTGGAGGCGGTAGGTATCATATTTTTACGGCTTTGAAAGTGGGGTTCTTTATTCGGTTGTTTTTTGTGTTTTACAAATATAAGTGGATTTGGATTATTTGATTGAGAGGATCAATAACTACTATAGTCTATATTAAGTCGTGGGTCCTGATTGTTATCATAAGATAGCTGTAAATTGCATAGCATAAATTGAAAGTCAACATTAAAATTTCAGCTTAGCTGTGTATCCGAACCCTGAAGCTGTCAAACAACAGTCTACTGCAGATCTTCAGACTAAAACTTATCACATCCAATTCCGAAGACTTTTCAGTGCTCGATGTCAGCAAGATTTATTAAGCGCACATGTAGGAGGATTTCAAAGAAACGGCCGATAACGCGTGAGTTATGGCTTCGGGAGTTATGGCAGTGTTTGCTCACTCATTGGAGTTAACTGCCGAGTAAAACAATATATTACACGGCCTATACATCCAACCGTGACCCTGAAGGGCTGGTAATGAACTCGAAGAAACAACTTACAAGTTGGTGAAGGGACAACTTGCCTGCGTCAGTGTTTCCGCATAAGCATGACGAGGAGGCTTCAAAAGGAGAGTGAATAGGCTTTATCTAAGTTAGCAGTGCGCTCAATATGGCGTCATCACCATTTACCATTAGGATAGATAGGGGATCGTAGTCAAGCATTACCTTATACGAAAAAAAAAAACAAGTTAAATACACTCATAGACCGCGGTTGAAACATTCAAAGCACGGCTTGCGTCGATTCTAAATGATCAGCAAAGTTAGCAACTGCGGGCGCGGTCGGTAGTTGGATGGTAGACCGCTAGTGGCACATTTCTTGAGCGCTTCCGTGCTTTGGAGGGCACGTAAAGCAATCGGTCGCGGTTGTTATCGATAGATATAAGTCGATAAGCCATCCATATCAGAGGCCTTCGGACGGCATGAAAATTTCCGATACTGGGTTGACTGGGTTGGCTGAGTTATGGAGTATGCTGTAGGCTTCCTCAATAATGAGGAAAGACCCGTGCTCAGCACTGCTTTATAATTGTGCTTTGTAGCCACTAGGTATAGTACCTACATACTACAGTATACACTAGCCACTAGGTACATAGCAGATGTAAAAAATAGAGGTAATACGAAATTTGGTTACAATATTGATGGAACCGCTAAGTTCGTGAAAGAAACGTCACGTCATCACGTGCCTTCCTGTCAGAAGTGCCACAAGTGATTACGATTCATGCAACTGGATCGAAATACCTATACCGATATTTACAGTACGGGTAAACACGATATTATGCATTTTGTACACCGGTACAAAATGCTTAATATCGTGTGTACCCGAACTGTAGTAAAATCCGACTTCAATACATGAGGAAAACGTAAAACCTATCCTATGATATAAATATTCTACATTTAGAATTCATTCTGAGTAATATACCTTTTCTATTCAAATGATACAATAGCCGTGCCTAACTAGAGTACTATGTCTTCGCTCACTTTGAATATGCAATTACCAATTGATATGTAAAGCTATTAACAATAGAATTGCTAATAAGAATAACAAGAATAATAACTCAAAATGAACGTACAACTAACGACAACGACTTTATGACACACGGACACCAATATTAATTTTAGCGATAAAAACAAAAAAATACTTTTTAAATGAAGAAACGACAGGGGCGCGCAACAATTTGTCACGACGACGATAAATCAAATAAATTAATAAACGGAGCTTAGAAACGGTTGCATACAAACATCAAGGGCTAATTAGGTACAGCGCAACAGTTACAGTCGCCGACGAAAAAACGTTATGACAATGAAAAACGAGCAGCGGAGTATTCTTTAAAATTAATTCTTAAGAGGCAGTCATTTGTCTTCGGGAAATTGTTAAGGTGGTTGCAAACAGGCGGAGTAAGATGGCGTTTTATACCTATTAATGCTCTGTAACCTTATGGCTAGGCAACAACCCATTTCCTCTCTGCAGAACACGGGTCAGTTCATTAGACCTGTATTAATGGATATATGCAGTAAGAAATGAATATTTTAATTACCTTCTTCCAATAAAGTCTTCGTCTAAACCAATAACAGTTAAATTCAACAGATTTCGTAATAGCACCTTTGGAATTTCGTAAAATTTCACTTTAAAAACTGTAATAAATTCAGGGTAAAAGTCTGAATTTGGAAAACATTCTGTTATCAGTACTTCAATGTATCCCAAACACGCTAACTTAATTCAAACTTGAGCATCACGCCCCATCATTAATTATTTTTATAAAACGCCTCCTGTACAGGCCTTTACAAAATGAAGAGAGCTCGTGAAAAAGCTACAAGATATATTCGCCTTAATAGGATAACTTTTCAACTCGCCAACGAATTAACAGCCCTCGTTGTAAATACTTAAACACAGATTAATTGCGGGAATACATTTTAAAAAGGTTGTGTACTTCTGCCTCCCGCTTGGGGCATTTCTTTAGATTATATGATGCTTGAGGAAAATTTAATGAGAATCGAATAAGACACCCTGGCTGGCGTGTTAATATTTTTTAATGTAAACCAGAAAAAAAGGCATTTCGACCAATATTAAAAACTATTAATACCTTTCGATAACACAGATTCAATAATACAACTTAACTGCCCTTATCGATAGAAATTATGTCACACCATTAAATAACTGGTATCAGTTAATATATTAAAGCCATTCACACGAGTTATCAGTCCTTCGTTATTTATCGTTAGATGAAATACGAGAGGCGAAGAAAGTTGATAATGAAGTTAACGGGTAGCGCACTGATAGGGCCGCTTTATCAATTATGGTAATACGCAATGATGTTTTAAATATCTAGATTGAGCGTCGCCCTACAATGAAAACAAAAAAAACAAGGCAACATTATCAAGCATGTGTGCGTGTAGGCGATGTATTTCGCGTTCATTTATTGTCTATGTGTGCGTAATATGTGCGTAATGATATAAAAGTTGTGGCCAACAGTTGGCCACAACTTTTTGACACGTTTTCGCGGATTCCA
Organism: Hesperia comma; assembly: GCA_905404135.1. Classification (NCBI taxonomy): domain Eukaryota; kingdom Metazoa; phylum Arthropoda; class Insecta; order Lepidoptera; family Hesperiidae; genus Hesperia; species Hesperia comma. The sequence goes on from FR990021.1 coordinate 17,640,011, forward strand.
TGTTCCATCTAGATATTTAATACATCTTTGGTAATACGTAATTAACGCGGCGACAGGGTTCAGATACCCTGGATAGCTCGCTTCGTAAATTAAGTTCTCAAACTGAATCATGATTTACTATTTTGTTGTCGCTTGTATTATTTTGGGTGTTGTGTTTTTGTCGGTTAGTACCTTTTCTAACGAATTGAAATGTTTTAGCGATGAAGTTATTCGGTTTTTTAATAGTGTCTTTTCTAGAAAGAAAACTTTCAAATATATGTATTTATTAGTCACAAGATTATAGGTGGAATTTAAATTTAAGAATTAGTTACCTTATTCGAAGGGTTATTATAGCTGGGGAGCCCAAGAGGGGATTCTTGGATTCACTCGAGCGCGTCAGATTAAGGTACAGGAGGTACCTGGCACCCAGTTAAGTAGCTCCACCAAATATGAGCCCCATATATGAGGCCGCGCCTATAGAATAAAGGATCAGATTAGTAAAAAAAAATTGATCATCAGACATTCTCGAGCGCGTCAGATTAAGGTACGGTGAGTTAATTACACGCTAAAAAGTGTGTATTCCACTAATCTGACAATTTGAGAATGACGCAATGAAAGGGGAGGGCTACAAAGTTGTTAAAAAAAAACGCCATCTTGACATTCTCGAGCGTGGCTAATTTTTTATTTATTTTGAAGGAAATGATTCAAGGATAACGAAAAATATATAATCTGACGATTTATAAGAGCCGAAATAACAAAAATTCGTCATTAAAGTTTAATGTTCAAAATCGATAAGTAGAGATAAATCAAAAAGTACCGGTCAGATTTCGCTCAAATTTATACGAAAACATACGACGAGCTTTCGATTAAAAAAAAGGATGAAAGGATGAAAATTTAAATTCTCAGTAAAAAGTTATGAGGTAGCGACCATAAACACACATTATTAAAAATAACTCAAAAACTGCCCATTAGAGGTCGCTCAAATTTATACTGTATCACAAGACACGCACCAGCTTCCGAATAAAATAAGAATTATAAAAATCGGAACACCCAGTCAAAAGTTATGAGGCAACTACCATAAATCCAATACACATTATTATGAATAACTCAAAAACTATCTTCAAGAAACGTCAAATTAAACGAAAGGTTAATCTCACAAGGAGGTTTTTAACCAATCTTCGGGAGAGTTTAAATAGTTTAAACTGGACTTGATCGATTATCTACCGTTGATCTTAAGAAATAATTCGTGACTAAACTCTGAAGCATAGTTTAAACTATGATTGATATTAAGGCCCTTATATTATGTAAATACAAGTATTCTACTTAAAAACATACACTTCTTTATTAGCATGCTATTTCCTGAGCTTTTCTATAAATGAAGTTCAATGATTTAATTTTTTTTTGGCAGATTAGGGAAATCCCTCTAGATAATCGTCAGATTAAGAGACAGCAAGTCTAGGACATAAAGATGAACCATATATATCTTAATCTGACGCGCTTGAGTATTTCAAAATGGCGATTTTTTTTTTGCATATTAGTATAATGGCTGCGAGTTTGGGTCACATCCAAATCGTCAGATTATTGAATTAGAGCTTTTTTTTGGTGCACTTAACACCCCCTTAGAAAATCTGACGCGCTCGATTAAATTTTTTTTTTTTCATTTTCAACCCTTACGTACGATCACCCCCACCATGCAAACGGTCAGATTAACATACATACATTATTAAAAATACGTAGGCCATTGATGGTATCAATATCTGACGCGCTCGAGTATGTCCATGCGGCAGTTTTTTTTTACATATTTAAAGATCTATAGCCGCTTCCCCCACCGATGAAAAGGTATACATTATATAACATTTTTTTCTCCTTATCATCTAACCTTTGCAACCCAATAGGTCTCTATGACGCTCGAGTAAGTACACATTTAGCATCGTCGGCTCCCCTACCATTAAATAAAATCTACCTAACACGGCTACCAAACGTGTTTAAAATTAATCATGATAATCATTATTTTAACGGGTACGCTTTACCAGTAAAAAATGTCGCAACAATTTTCACAGAATGAAAAAAAAGTTAAAATCAAGTTACACGTTCATATTTCAAGCACCTTACGGTATTTCGTTTACGTACTTCGTTATATTTATCATCACCAACTCTTATCGGCAATATTCACACGAAGTGGCAAATATTTTCTTTCAAATTTTACTGAAAGTATAAAAGTTAATTTTCCGACCTACACTGCGCATATCTGAAAATTGGTCGCCATAAATTCCAAATATCGCTGAGCAGAACGCTCCATTAAACTTGACTAATGGCCCGCGTTAAAGTGTCGTAAGCGCCATGTTAGATGTTTTTACGTTTTTAAAAGTATCATTCTGAATCACAAGTCATTTTTAAAACACTTTCAATTTGAATAATGGATTTGGTGAACTGTAAAGCAGTTGGAACGAGGCATCGTTTGTTAGTTATGAATGTTGCAATATGCAGTCGATAATTTTTACAGCATTCAGAAATAAAACGTAAGATAAAACTTTAACGAATTTAAAATATTGGGAGATAGAAGAAATAATAACTTAAACGGAAATAAAAGTTACTCGAGCAATATTTCATATTTGGTATGATTCGTTCGTTTCGTATAATAATTGTGAAGGTTAAAATATTTATTGTTCTACTAATTACATCACATTGTATTTCAGTAATCAAACTATATACCAGTAGAACTTAAATAGGTTTAATTGAATTTATTAAATAAATTAAAAGAACATGTTAGACGATCAATGTAAGGTATGAATGTAAGGACGTAACCCTGTGACGTCACCGAAGCCTGAACCGCGCTAACGAAAATTTCTACACCTCAAGCATATAAAGCCCTATTCCTCCACAGTTTGGACACGGCCCCCATCTTTAAAACATCTTTGCGTCTAGCCTAGAAGCAGATTTCCCTTTGCTAGCGACCCCGACGTGATCTCCCTTTGCCAACCAACTAAGGGTTACATTGCCAGTCACTGTCAGGTGAGATCGTAGTTATGCGATAACTTATACAGTAGGTATACAGAAACGATCCAAATATACTACAGTCAGATTTATCACTTTCATTTCGATATAAAGATCGATCCAAACTGCATTTCTTTTTCAACAGACAAAGAATAGAGCCGCAGAGGTACTGAAAAGCGTTCTGTGAGCCTGTCAACTCTTCGTATTTCGAAATAAACTAAGTTTTACAGAAAGCGAAATGGAGATGGCAGAATTGTTCCCGAGAAATGAAAATAAATGTTATTTACGTCAGCGTGTCCACTAAATTTATAACTACAGTTGCTGCCGAGTATTGAGTACTTGTTACTTATTTATGTGACACATACACTGTGTTCGCGTTCAATATGGAATTCGTTTTAATTACATCCCACACAAGTAAATAAAATAACGCTACACACGAGTCATAGCCCCACACTAGGATTCCCTGTGTCGTGGGTGCCATGGACAACACACAAGACAAGCACACACACCCAGACCGAGAACGGAAATTCAAACTCATCATTCAAATTTCCGCCCCGCTGGGAATCGAACCCAGGACCCTCGGAACAGCGATCTGGCGTGTTAACCATTGCGCCATCCGGGTCGTCGGCTTTCCGCCCCTGTGACACGGTACATTGGAGATTGACAGTATGAATTTAAATGCCGCAAGTAAATTTTGCTTACAAGCTAAATTGAACTGTGATCACAGGTTATGAGGTTTGCACCCTTGGTAATTTGGTATTGCTCCCAACTAGGCTATGGAGCGACCTTGTTCCTCGTAAGTAACTAATAATCCAAGTTATATCACCAGTTAAACTAATTCACTTTCACTGACTTCAGTCGTAAAGTGTCAGTCTGCATGCTCAGCGTCAGACCAAAATTAGACTATCACCAGAGATTCATAAACACTAGATAGGACCTTACCATACTTAAAGCGCACGAGAATGGGACAAACTTGTGATCTATGAATTACACACATCAAGTCGTAGTATTTTGTACTCAAAGTCAAAGTCAAACTGTTTATTTCATTTGGGAATTTACAAATTCACTTATGAACGTCAATTTTTTGAACCTACCGCCTACTTACTATATTATGTAGGCAGCAGCGAATGGTGCACGTAACTTAGGTACATTTAATTCATATTAGTGATGACGTCTGCAAAAGTAAAAAATATGCCCAAAAGGAATCACATTTGATATAAAAATATTGAATTTTAGATTATTTTCACAATTTCTAAAACACACCAGTGACAGAGACAGCACGACTAAAACTGGTACTCGGAAGCGAGATATAACTATGTAATTTGTTCGTTTTCAAATATAACAACCAAATTCCACTTCGCCAACTTCACGCACATAGGGATAAGGCGCAAACATTTTCCGGAAGCGAAGGGGCCTATCTATTGTTTATGTCTCTGGTTATCACAGTTAAACTAACTCACTTTCATTTACTTCGCAGTCGTAAAGCGTCAGTGTGTCTGTAGATGCCAGTGCTCAGCCTCAGACCAAAATTAGCTGCGAGTGCTCAGCGTAGAACTTACGACAATTTGTGACACATTTTACTGTTCCTAACAAATAACGAGTTACGTCTTTGTTTCCCCAAGGACGAGCACACAAGGCGTATCATGTGTACGCCGCTTATGACGTGCGGAGTTTTAATAAATGTTATCATCATCGCAACCTACCACTATCCTGCTGGGCTCGAATCTCTCACAATGTGAGATTAGGCCATAGTCTAAAATACTGGCTGTTGGAGATCGGATGATTTTACACGCCTTTGGGAACTTTGAGAACTCAAGTGTATCTCTGACATTGTGAGAAGAGACCTGTGCCCAGTAACGCGGTAGTAGATTGAGATGATGATGAAGATGCTTGTAGGACACAAGCATCTTTTGGCGCGTGGGTGACGTGTGGGTGACAGAGACAGCGCCTTACAGTTTGCCTTACTTGTAAGGCGCTGTCTCTGTCACCATTACAGACAGCGCCTTACAGTTTGCCTTACTTGTAAGGCGCTGTCTCTGTCACCCATACGTCAACCAAGAGCCAAAAGATCCTTGTACGACTATATTAGCAATATGGCTACACAGTCATAGCTAGGGCTATCTCGATTGTCTCGAAACTAAAATCCAAGAACACACACTCAGACACTCAGACGTATGGTCTGATCAGATCTGGTCAGAGTTAATACAGTGTAAATTACCGTCATCGTGAATCGTACTCAGGACCCATCGAACGATAGTCAAGCATGGTAACCAATGATAAACACCTAATATTCCAGATCCAATATGGCCATTCTAAAGGCAAAAAGACGGCCAGAGATAGGCATCTGGTTGCCAAAACCTGGCGTTCCCGACCAAGCAATATTATCGTAAACAACAATCTAGATAATAATCTTATGTCCAGGTACGTAATTGAATATTACGCGAACAGCCGCGAGATAGCAGAAATCACCGCCAAAATCACATAAAATCCTTGTGGAAACAATTTGCTACAAAAACAAGCCCGTTATACGTATACTTAATTAAAACGCAAATTGGCCTCCGCAACCCCTCTAGGTGGAATATAGGGATGTGTAACTACTTACGATGTTCGATATTATTGTTCAGAATATTAGGTAATATTATTGTTCAAAATATTATTGTTCAGAAGATAACGAACGTTACGACTAATTAATTGCTTTAATTAATATTTCAGTGTTTCAATTATTATATAGGTACCTAATTAACTTTTTTATTCTCAAGAACATAATATTTTTTTGGTCTTCAATTCATATGTTTATTAAGTTAATCAACACTCGAAACCTCTAGAGTCTACTTCACTTGTATCCTAAACTACAAAAAACACGGCAAAAAAATATGCCAGTGATTTACCTATTTAAGTTAACTAATCCGCATAACGATATGACGAGACAAATATAAAATTTACGGTTTCAGAACATTACCTAAACTCATGACCAGAGATGGGCAAAATGTACACACAGGTATTGCAGATAACAATTTTAACTGATGCATTATTACTGATTAAACCCAAAGGCCACCAATAACGCCTACATTACATACATACCTACCTTTTCTCGAAAGGCGCTCGCGGGCCAATTCCGGGCCTCCGGATGTAATTGGGGCTCATTCCCACGGAATACGTCTTTGACGATTCGACAAAAAACACGATACGTCTTGACGGATGGACGTTCACATTGAATACGGAATCGTGTTTTTTCACGATTCGTCAAAATATCCGCATTGAAGTTCACATTTATTTCGTGATTTAGCTCAGTTCAGATTGGTTCAGAAACACAATGGACGTGAATACTACAACGGATCTGTCATAATCATAAAACATTCACGATTCGTAATTTCTAAAAGACGTATCCGTCATAATCATAAAACATTCACGATTCGTGATTTCTAAAAGACGTATCCGTATTCGTCTTTTTTCACGATTCGTCAAGCGTGTGAACATGAGTATTTAAAAAGCATTGCCGCCGTCAAAAAAAATAACGAATCGTGAAAAAAGACGATTCGTGAAAAAAGACGATTCGTCCTCGTGTGAATGAGCCCACCTGTTAAAATACAAATACAACTACGCTCTATCGATAAAACCTATCTTCAACGGCCATCACTAGAGTATTTTCAGCTTTGCATAATACCATGGAATATTTGCATAAAATCAGTCGGCGGGTCAGATTCGATGCTAACCTATTTTGACTTGCAAAAAAACGCCCCGGGACTCGAACCCCCGACAATTAGTTTCGATTGGCTATTAATTTTGGCACTGTAACCGCTAGCTAATTGGATCCGCACTTGAATGAAAAACCTTGTTCGACGATTTTTTTGCTTGTTAATTGCCAATGACATTTACTATTCAGGGATTACGGGAATAAAACGTGGAATAAAGTCGATAGGGACTCTGTAATCTCACATTTTATTAGAAGCTCGTGGTTTTAAATGTTAGGACATTGGTTTTAATTTTATACCTCGCTTTGTGGACGGTGATTCAGTTTCGCTTATAGACTTTAATGCTTTACCTATTGGATAATAATTTACGAGTAGGTTCTTAATAGCTCCCTAACTTATAAACCCGCATTAGAATTCTGAGTTTACTTACAGGGAGCTGTGAGGGACATGGACAACACTTGACATCACTTATTAAACAAACATTTATTATTAAAGTTGGGAATCGAACCCGCGAATCTTCGCTTCACAGGCAAGGCAGTACTGACGAAGCTACGAGGTGGTTGATGTAGATAATCGTATGTCGATACATTGCAAGCTCAAGATATCTTGGGGCTCTACTATTTTCGTGTTAAATTGTTAGGAGAAATTCTGTTATCTTATTTTCGTATCAAACGAGATCCTATTCTTCAATGCTTCATCACTTATGAACATATTACTATTCGCAAGTAAAATACACATCACTAAAGCCTTATGTCCGGTTCTAATCAATGACCGAATGAAAACACGAACGGAGTAAGACGGGTGACCGCGATTAAAAAAATAAGTGGACATAACTCATTGGCGTTAGTCCATTTAATAATATACGCTATATAATTTTATCTCATGGTATTGTAAAACAAAAACGCATCTTAATAACCAAGAAATCCTTAGTTGGAGCCTTAATGCGATTACCTACTTCCTTAATCGCAACCCAAGATTGACGTCCTTAAATTTACAAAATAATATACTGTCGATATCTTAAAAAATACTTTGAGCAATCCGTCATCATCATGTTTAGCCAGCTCTTGCTTCACAACCAGCGAGTAACGATTGCGAAGCGATAGAATATAAGTAGGAAAATTTTGGTTCGTTCATTGTGAGTTCATTCAAAACTTGCAAGGGATTTTCGAGTTACTGGAACAATCTTATTTATAAATCGTTCATATCATTGTCGTTAAATAAAAGCAATTATTCAAATGCACTCTTTGTACTTCTTCAGTTGCAACAGGCATGATTCAATTAGGTACATTTCTTACAGAAGATAGGTACTTAATTTAATTAATTTAAATGTGTAATTGATAATAAAATTAATGAATAATTAATAAATGAACATTAATTACCGTATTTATATTTTACGCCGTAACATTATTATTTTAAATTAAGTGATATAATTAAGTGAATTTGTAAATTCCCAAATTAAATAAACAATTTGACTTTGACTTTGCCATTGTATTATCTATGCTTAAAGATTAAGCCATTGAAAATTTAACATTATGTAATTGGTTTAAAGCGGTCTTGTTACCTTTTTTAGCGGTTTTTGAAGTGATAACTGCGTATAGTGGGAATCTGCTTCGTTACGTAATGCGTTACGGTGCCAGTATGTCTGGCTTCCCTTTCTCTCATGCATACAGCAGCAGAAGGCAGGCTCCTCCTCTCTCACTCTAACATTAATAACCTAACCTTTTTAAGGTTAAACAGTTTCAATATTAGTATTAGTTGGTAATAGTTTAACGTAGATAAGTTTAAGTTATTACTGTCGGGCATCCCGAAGACACATGTTTTTTCCCCTTTTATCACTTACCCGCGAATGCCCGTATTCTCAATCATAATCATAATATAAATAAAACTCTTGCGTTACTGGTGATTGACTGCCAGACAACGCACAGCCGAAACTACTGAACGGAAGAAGCTGAAATTTGGAATGTATGTTTCTTGGGGAGTGTAGGGGAGCACTAAGAGAGGATTTTTGAAAATTCCACCCCGAAGGGGGTGAAATAGGGGGGTGAAGTTTAAACGAATTCCACGCGGGCGAAGCCTGCGGGCGGAAGCTAGTATCTTATATTTACTCTCGGGCAGTGCAGCAAGTGTTGCAACGGCCGCGCCCACCCTATAATCTCGGCTCCCCAAATCGCTGCAGTACATGTTATTATTTGTAAACGGTGTGTATTAAACGCAATTAACGTGCGGCCAAATAAGGCCAAATAACATGTCGTAGACGGCTAATCGCCGGTCGGGCTCTAATTGGGAGCTAGGAATCGCTCGGCGATCGCAGTAACTCGATTCTCGTTAACTGCCCCGGGTTTTACGGCTTTTGTTTGTTGTTAACTTTATACTTAATTGTGGGTGATGTTACGTCATTATGGTGTGTAATTGTGATATTTAAGTTAATTTTCTGAAAGATCTCGTCAGATTCAGAGCGGCGCATAATAACACTATCGGCAATATCACAATATCGGCATAGGATAGAATAGATAGTCGCAGGATAGAAAGTCGCATAAGTAGGAACTATATAAATTAATTACCAACTTGGTATTACATGGATCTCACAACTTTTTGTGGTAAAAAAACTGAGTTGCGAGACTTAGTTTTTTTGACAAGTATTGTTTTTTACGAGATTCCTTTGTTACGAAATCGACATCCTTGAATGGCATGCCAATTATTATACAAAAAGGCTTTTACCGAAAGCTGTTACGCGCTGAATTACCATCCACTAAATACGTGTAATTGGAAGCTCGCATTTACTCAAAATCGAAATAACTGCAATTGGAAACTCATAGAAATCATCCAAGGGACCGCAAACCGCCCCTAAACAACCACATCCGATTGTTGTTAGGCCCTTTAGATCCTGTTTCAATCAATTTTCGTCTCAACGGCCTTGGAAATAACGGTCATTAGCATTCGCGAAATGAAACCTGTTTATATTACCTGCACAATAGCAGAGTACAATGGAAACGACAGATGTGAAAAAGTGCAACACTCATAATTATGTAAAATAGACTAAAGAATGTGTTGCTCTGTGTGATAAACTACCACGAAACTATTGTTGTCAAGGTAGATTAATAATGTCTTGAAAATAATGGTATTTTCAAGACTCTCAATCCATAAATAACTACATTTAATAAGTCTTTAAATTATAACTGTCTGTACAATCTGTACAACCTATGGTAAAAGTAAACTATCGTCACGCATAAATCTTACACTTTTCATTTCCCATCCGTGTCTTGCGATAAGGAACTTAATTCTAAAAATTATGCTAACTAAAAACCTATTTGAAAATGCTTAATTCATTTATGCGATATATGGTAGTTCGCAGAGTTGTGGGATCCTATACGGACTTCCGTTAGTTAATACGCGTAGGTGTTCGCTACATAACCATTCCATTAATAGGCGATACAACTAATATATTATAGCTGGCATATAGCTTCGTTCGACATAAAAACCGGCCTTACAAAAAGTGCCCTTACCCATCTGATTAGTTCGCCGAGATGTCGGGAACCATATTGAACAACAAAGGATACTTACAAATAACCAACAACGCGATCTCCCCTACGTTACACACTATTATGTCATTCGATTCTCACTATCAAAGTGACACAATGCGGCTAACTTCGCTTTTGCCTCTTATTAAACTTGCCACCCTAATTTCAACTCTACATCGTGTACATAAAGTGTTGTTATGGTGTATTCGTACCAGGTTTAATGAATGTTGCATCAATCCCGTCGGCTAGTGACGGTCATTTGACTCCAGGGGAGATCCGGGTACAAATAGGCTTGTGCCTGCAAATCCCTTGCGTCTTTTGGGATTTACCGCGCCTCAAGAGATTCCGACGTTAATCTCAACTAATCTTTCCTATTGTTGTACAACTAGCTTTGTCCAGAAATAAATTTGAAGAGGCAGAAGTGTGTAAATTGTTCATTTCTGCTTTACAATTCAAAAGATAATGTTTTGTGAATATTATAAGCTATTCCTCAATACGGTCTCTTAATACCTATTGTACTTATGATAGGTGCAAAGATATTATTATAATAAGTTCGTACATCAAAATTCTGCGAAATATAGAGTCTTCCTATTTCCTATGCTATATTCTATATTGCCCTTACCTTCCGAATGACTCCTGATTGTAGCAAACATTAACTAGAATCCTGATCACTCTTTAATAAATACTTACATAATATATAACAGACAATCAGATCAATATCTAATAATAAAAATAATATAATAAGTGGATTCCTTGACCTGGTCATCACGGAAAAGTAGCCGAATTTATAGGAAGGAATATGAGGACCCCCTATTCAATTGGATTTATACTTAACCACAAATCCACCATCAGTCCTTCTAGAAGAACGTTGGTAGCTAATAAAAGAAGTTGAAAGACTCTCGATAAAAAGAACTTTGAATAAGTGCCGGCGTTGGCTAGGCGCAGAAACTTTTAAATATTGTCGATATGAAACCTGATAGCACAGTGACTTCTTTAGAAGTAGGTACCTAGGTAAAAGGTTCCGACGGTCTAACATTATTCTGCTACTTAGCGTATAGACGGTCAGGTTTAAAATTAAATGAAGCATGGATTAAGAGCCCACCTAAAATGTATTTTATACAGCAGTCAAAATATTTTATTTTTAATGCCACATCTGATTAAACTGGCGTTAACTTTTAACGAATAACCATTATGACGTAGTGTTTGCGTTAAGTCACTTAGCTGTAATAATTGCTGCGTTAAATCACATGGGCACAGAGAAACATGACCTTTACCTTATAACGGTGGAGTAATGGCCAATTACTTTGCTTTATGGCAGTCATTTGTATTTTTATGCTGATTGTGATATTGTATAAGGTCATAGGACACGCGAACGTGATGTATCTAGCAACTGAATTTTTTTAAGTTATGATCATTTCGCATGGGACTAATTTAATATAGTTCAAACTACTTCAAAATTTTGTTTATTACGAACAATGGGTATCTACTACAATATACTTAACTCATAGCAACTAGCGAAGTGCATTTTCGTGCTTAGAGGATCGAGAACCACATATAAACATAAAATAAATTATGCTACAAGGAATAGGCCAAACACCATGCCCATTTTGATTTATGATTACAAGAGATAAATAATTGCAATAGGTCCATATATCCTTATTTTGCCGATACACATTTCCAAAGGCAATAGTGACTTCTATCCACCAGATGTCGTCTGTTCGTTTATCGCAACTAACATAAAAACGAGGTCGTAAAAACTATAAAAATATCACAGCACAGTGAAGGAGCTGTAAAGAGTAAATCGCTGCACATAAAGCATTACGATTAAAATCTGTAGTGAAGATCGCTGACGATAACAAAATAAGCTGCTAGTTAATCTGCCATACAAACATTTTCACACCTAAATCATACGTTTCTTCGAATATCGTCTCTACTACTCGGAACCTAAAGTATAAATTGGTATTGACGAAACAGAGTTTATACACTCCAGTAGTAACGAATATTTTGTATACTCGAAGCTCAAATATAATGACAAATCCGTTTAAATGCTAGGGTTGTCGATGAATCCTGAATTATATAGGTACAAAATAATTTTAGCGGATAACTAACAAGCAACTTTAACCTAATAATAGTCAAAATTTTGTGTTTAAATTATATGCATGGTCAATACTTTACCTATCAGAACCATATTACCTACATACTATCAGATAAAATATGACTCAATAACTTCTTACCTTACACGAAATAATTTATCTATTCCTTGTTTTTTATCTATGACCATAAATTTAAAAAGTCGTGAAAGGATTTGCAATTAGCTGTCTGCATCTCGGTGAGATTAGGTAAAACAGCCTGATTAAATTCAAGTATCGACATCACATCGTTGACAACCCTATCCCGATCATCAAAAGGCAGCCATTCACGCGCGTAATTAGCACTCGTCGCACGACAATAGGATTTCTTTGACAATAGAGCGCTCCGAGAATAGGCCCCCTAATCCGCTTTTTATGGACTTTGAACATTGACTGCCAACTTTACAATTTGGATTTGTATGGGATTTGAACCTGACACACTTAATTTTGTTTGCTTATTGTTAGTAAGTAGTGGGAATGTGAAAAAAATATCCGTATTATTCCTCTACATCCTACTAATATTATAAATGCGAAAGTTTGTAAGGATGTATGTGAGTGTGTGTGTGGGTTTGTTACTCTTTCACGCAAAAACTACTGAACGGATTTTCATGAAACTTTGCAGTAATATAGCTTAGACATCGGAATAACATAATTTGTTAAAATTTATAGAAATTTTTGAAGGGACTGGTTTCCCGAAGCGAAGCGAGGGCGGATTTACTAGTATCAATATAATAATAATCTTCCGTTACTAAGTGACTGACAGACAAGACAACGCACAGCCGAAACTACTGAATATAAGAGGCTGACATTCTGCATTCTCCTTGGGGAGCAAGTAGGTATTCGGTAGGACTAAGAAAAGATTTTTCAAAGGAGAACATCAGATTTGGGCCTGGATCGTACAGCTTGTTCAATACCCTCAAATAATCTTGCATATTTTAATACATCCATTTCATATTTAAAAATCTATATCATATCATTGAAACATTTATAATTTTTAAGCCTATACTATGTCTGCGCGGTGCGTGCGTAAGACGACTATATTTCATTATTCCCATCATTTTCCGCAAAAACGGAATATGCAAAATGTGGTAACAATATCCTCGATCTAAAAGGCGATGTCTCATGCATGTTCATATTCCAGGCCCAAGGTCCTTAAGAAAGTTGCTGGTCTCCTTACTCCCTAAGGGGGACTGCTAGTCAACAAAATTGATCTAACTTGTGAGTTAGATAGTTAGGTAGGTACATACATGACTTCGTAGACAGTCAAGATAATTCTCAGCACTAGAAACTAATCGTATTCTTAACCAAACACCAAGTCGGCCAACTTTGTCTTTAAGCTGACTTAGTGTAGTACCTACAAGTTTGTACGAATTCGTCTTGGCCAAAGTCAGCTTTAAGTAAAAGCTCATACCACAGTCTGAAGAGCAAGCTGTTGGAAATATCAACTGAAGACGGTTCTCTTTTGTAACTTATACCTATCTACTCTTTTGTTACCTACTGTTAGTTTTACTGACCTAATAGTAGATAGGTAACTATGTATTTATCGTCCATGTCGAGACGGAGTGCCGGTGTGCTCAGTTTTCTTGAGGTCAATTATAATTATAACCTTACATACGATTCTTAGTACCTACCAACATCTCAACGTCCCCAAAAGTTGACTGGTAGAATTATAATAAGGTATTCAGTCCGCCCACTAACCTATAAATTTTTCAATAAATCAATAATACCTTATTAAACTGTAATTACACTATCATGAACTCGAAACCCTAACCAAACCGATGGTTTGGGGCAAAACTAACAAACATGGGACAATGAGGCCGAAAGTGTTGAAACATAACACCACGTCAGACACTAAATGCAGTGCGACACATTTCCTGTTCATTCACACAATGACGACACAAAGGCTGTCAGCGCTGTCAACGAGCTGTCAGTTTGACAGCGGAATAACAGGCGGCTTACGGCAAATCGTCGAAAAAACCAGTCTATTTAGATTTGAGACGTCTCGAGTTTCAATCGCACAATAGTCACTCGCGTGGCTTAGACTGGACTTGGTGATAGAGGGCTTTTAAACAGCTGGTTATTGCCCGTGACTTTGTCCGCAAAAATATTATTTTAATTATTCATTACCTTACATAACATTTTAACCAACGCCTTCGCCTTTTAAAACTTAAATAAAATCTGTAGTATCTACTCTATTCTTTTTCTGAACTAGTGCACCTAAAAGTAAGACATTTTGCATTTAACATATTAATGAATTCTTTTATATTGTTTGACGACCAATAGGAACCGATTTTTGAAAATTCATTTACCTAAAGTTGGTGGGGCCCTCCCCCACGACTTTACAACTTTAGGTTGAAGTTTGTATGAGAATAAAAAAATGGTCCAAAAATTGTAATTTGGAACATCCTGTGCTTAACTAAAACAAGCATTTCATGTCTTTTATTTCTTGACTACATTTTGGCAAAATGGTTTTATCAATTGAGGCCTACAACTCATAATGAGGTGACTCTTCTGATAACTTGTCGGTTATTTGCATAAAACGAAACTTATAATAAACATTAACTACAATAAATATTAACTTGAATAATAATCAATAAGAAACGACTTTTTAAATTGACGACAACATCAATAAAATATTTAGTTTAAGAAATAATTAGTTCGGCAGCAGTATTTATATCGAGTGATAATTACAGGGCGTTCGATTGAGGTTCCTATTAACACAACAACGGCCTATCATCGCGTGTCCTTCCTATCCATACTAATATTATAAATGCGAAAGTCTGTCTGTCTGTCTGTCTGTGACGTTTTCACGGCTAAACCACCGGTGCGATTTGGATGAAATTCGGAATGAAAATAGTTGAAGACCCAGAGTCACATATAGGCTACTTTTTTTTTTCAAAAATCAACCCCCAAATGCTTGAAATAGGGGATGAAAGTTTGTATGAAAAATCTAAACCGCCTGACCGATTTCGATGAATTTTCCCAGGAAGATAGTTGATGACGTATCTTCTTCCCCACTTCCCCGGTTCGCGATATAAACGAATTCCACGCGGGCGAAGCCGCGGGCAAAAGCTAGTTTTTCAATAAAAACGTCGTACCTACATATCGATTTATTGTTTATTGTAAGGACTTGTCCTATGGTTGCGCTTGAAGGGCAATGTAGGTAACTGAGGTACTATGAGGCTAGTAACAACGTAGGTAGGTATCTTATAGACAAGCAGCTGAAAAATAGTAAACCCTTAAAAATTCAAAGCCAATGATAACCACCCACCAACATCGTCATCAGAGAACCACGACCATCCTATCAAATTGCACGGCTGAGGAGTTTTATCCCGGAATACCTGCACTTCCACGTTCACGAAGATAAATAAAATCGTAGCCTGACTAACACCTTGAACCTCTAAAATTCTAAAACGTCCCCGTGACTATGAAGGGATGGTTAACAAACTTATAAGCGGCTTCCATCTTGGTCTCGAGGATTCATTTAATGTTACAGACATCCAACAGAAAGCCGTTATTATTATGTCCCATCCGCTTACATATTTGAAGGCACAAAGCATAAACATATGGACAAACAAATCGACGTATGTCTATTTCACGTAACAATCAATAAGCAATAATAACAGCGGACCCGCCCAAGGCTTCGCTGTCATACACAATTATCATTTGTAGCGTTTCAAAATAACATAATACGACCATAATTATGATATCTCAATCGACCGTCATGTTTGAAGGAAAACGCCTTTGCTGTATTAATAAATTATAGCCTGACGTGTACTTTGGACGTTTGGGCACGTCGTATTCAGGACAGGTGGTTTAACAGGCCGGTCATGTATCTAACTGTAATTTGAGTCAGCGATTCCGGAGTTTGAATCCTGCACTCACGACTGTTTGTGCCAGCACAAATCGTGAACAATTATAATTTATCAATTGCTTCAGTAAAGTTTAGTAGGTAAGCTTCTTGATGGTCTTAATACATAACTATATAAATTGTGTGCCTACTATTACTAGCAATAGTAGATTGGGGAGTAGGATTTAAATAATGAGAAAATACTGGTAATTAATTTATTGTTCGCAATTATGGGTTATGAGCATAATAACAATTAGGTGAGCATCAGATTAAATTAATTTACAAACGAATGAATTAACTAATAAACAATTAACGGACTAAATTAACCAGCAAATTAATCAACAGTTAGTTACTAGGTACTCTTTAATAAAAAAATTCAACCACCGCCAATTAAACACTTTCCAACCAGAACCCATTGTGCATTGTTATCAGCTTAATCACCTATTAGAAATATCAGAGTGAATAACAAAACAAATTACTTTGCGAGTGAATAATATCAGGCGTGTTTAAAAAACAATCGTGCCTAAAGAGAGATAATATATCTAGGCCGTATATGTAAACAAACCTATTTATCTAATAATGGCTGCTACCCATTATTGAACACGAATCTTTTCTCATCATTGAGGAGGCCTAGAGCATACTCCACCGCGCTGCTTCAGTGCGAATTGGTGGATGGTTAGTGGCCAAACCAAGTTTTCATTCTGTCTGAACACCTCCGACATTGCTTACGACTGCTATCTACCGATAACAATTTTGAAAAGAAAAATAAATTTTGCAACTAGCGGTCACCTATTCAACTACCGACCACGCCTATAAACCTTACATTACAGTTGCTTAGCTTTCACATAATTTTACTTAATGATATTACTTACAATAATAATGCGAGCGCGTGAATTCTTACGTAAGTACAACTACATTAAGATGATGAACTAGGGACTTAAGCCGGTCTAAGAAAACAGCCGAGCCTCTTGAGATATTTAATGATGAGCTCATACGTGCCCTAGATTAAATACCTTTTCCTCGCAACGTAACAAGCCCGTACAAATGGGCTATAAAACTGCACACGAGCTACCAGGAGAGCATAGAGCCACACCACCCTACTTTGCAGTGCAGCGTCACGTTACACTCCTGAGAATTTACAACTACGTAACTTGGAGATAAAAAAGGGGAGCAAGTGTCGGATTTACGGAGGCCGCCCCGCGCCGTGACAGAGCGTTTCATCAGGTAATAAAACATTCTGCGGGGTTACTTTTCAGGGTGAAATATGGGGTTAGGTCGGGCGGTGCGGACGGGGTCGGCCATACATCACGCCGGGTGAAACAAGGATTACTCTAACATCGACTGGAGCTCGTTAATGCGGCCAACTTTTGTGCTGTCGGTAATTTTTAGCCGGATTTACATTGTAAGCGAGCTGTGATTTTTCTCCGGCCGGTGAATGGGTCATTTTTGTTGAATTATTTTTGCAATTCTTCTTATTTGATTGTTTTCCGTACGGATGTCGTGGATAAGTGGAGTATTGATGAGGCCGAATTATTTATTAAGTTTTCAGTGGCATTTTGTATCAAATGACGTCTATGTTCTGTTTGAGCAGTGAAAGTCAGCAACGCTTTCTCCTAATTACTTACTCATTATTCTTACTTATTACTTACTCTTAGGCTTACCTAAGTACAAGTGCACACATGATAAAAGTTAGGTATTACAGTACAGTTGTGTGTTTCTTAAGCTAGATGAATTGCAAGTTTAGTTGAAGCATATCAACAGCTTGACAATGGCTATCTCATCATTGATTTGTTACACAGAATATCTAACTAACCTGTAGTGACAAAAGACACCATGACACCGCAGTTACTCGTAACTGCTGCAGTCCGCTACGTGAATATTCATAAAGCAGAAGCAATTGTGTGCGCTCGTTAACTATGAAACAGTTTACTGGAACGTAATTGGCTTCCGGCTTCCGACCGCAGAGACCCAGGTTCGAATCTAGGGCAGAAAATCTCTATCTGTCCAAAATTCTTCTTTTTGTTTGATGTATAAGTTGCAGATGGTTTGGATTACTTAACTCGTTTTTCATTTATATTCCATACTTATATTATACCTAAATGCGGAAGTAATTCTCTCTGTCTGTCTTTCCATCTCTTTGTCTACTGCCTTTCAACGTTAGGTACCTAATCCCACGAGCCCACTTTAATAAAACTCTAAGTAGAGAGTTGGAAAGTCTGGAAAGGACTTGAGATAGTTTCTGTCAAAAACTTACCAAAAACGGTCTTTAATGCAAAAAAAAAGTTCTATCGTAGGTTTTATTCAAGTAACCGGAGGAATAATTTTCATTTAAAAGCTTTCTAGTGTAGGTTATACCTCAAATTTTATAAGTTGGTAAATGGAATGAAATATGTAAAATGTGCCTTCACTAATCAAAACCTTGTCACCAACCCGTGCTCACACAAAGGTTGGTGCCAACACGTGTTGGCTCCATATAAGTCACAACATTATTTTGCTGTCGAGCCAGCCATAGTTCGTCTCAAACCTCAAGCCCTGGGTGATACATGGCGGTCCGCAAATCACGGCCTAACAAATTCATTATCCGCTTGACACTTCACGCCGCCTCGCAAACGCCAAGCCCGCACCGTGAATAATAAAGTATTATGAAAAGATGACTATCTTGTGCTCTTGTGCTCTTCTCATAAGTTTTTAGCAAGTCCATCGCTTGTGTCCATGGGCGCAGTGGCGGATTATCCCTAAGGCAAACTAGGCGCGTGCCTTGGGACGCGAGGTTAAAAGGGGGCGCGCGCGGATACTTTGCCATTGATAAGAAACAAAAAAATAGGTTGCCAATGACTCATAGGTTCGACCAGGATTCCCGGTATCCTAGGTGGCAAGTACAAGACAAGTCATACACCCAGCCCGACAACGAAAAAAAAACAAAGGTCTTTGCCTAGGGCGCTCTCAACCCTTAATTCGCCTCTGCATGGGCGACGATGAGCAAAATGTATCTATATATTGTAATATCTCTATAATATCTTTATAATACTCTATATATTGCCTCTGCAAGAAAATGCCGCTCTTTCTTGAGCCAGCCTCATAAGGACTTGTCATGTTTCATCTAGGGCTTGAAAGACAATTTGTCTTTTTTTTTGAACTACCAGCATGAGATAGGGCTCTATGTTCGAGGCCATCTGAATATAGCCAAAGTTGTACTTAATAAAATTGATTTAAGTCATTGAATTAATTGAAAGATTTTAACCAATCGAATATTTATCATAGACTTAAACTAAATCTGAATAAATACTAGGGCACTATAGGTACTCGTAGACATAGACTTGGTAACTGATAGGTAGTATTAAGCCACGGGCGCCTCGTAGACAGTATAAAGATGTTCATTCCGTCATTACCAGTCAGTTCCCGAGGCCTATTAAATCAAACTTCCTTCACAAATGATTTGTATCGGATCCAACGTTCGTGGCCCGCGGTTAGAGGTCGTGTCCGAGAGATTTATCGCCTGATGAACAACTTCCTTCCAGGGGTGGCGCGTTGTATCCGAAACAATTTTGTATCCGAAACTTGTTGTGTTTGTTTTGTTTCAGGATTCACAGTCGATTGGGCGTTGCAATAATTTTTGTGTCATTAATTTCGTTTTATACTACTCTAAGTGTGTACCTATAACTATGTACTTTTCTACTAACGTTACTATTAGGGCTTTTTTATATACTAAATAAGTAATATGAATTATAAAGATGCTACAATATCCTTTTATTCTATCATCATAATTAATTTACTACATTCTAATTCTCCTTTTTTTAATTCGGTTAATATGATATTTTACTCCCTCATTAACCCTTAAGTGTCTGAACAAGCACAAAATGAACATAATGGTATTTTAAACCACACAAAGAGAGCCTTTTAAAAAATCTGGTCAAAAGGTTTTGAATATCCCATGTACCGTTATGTCATATCACTGGGCGTAACAAGCCAGCTTCTTTCATGACACCGCCGCCGCCAGTTCGCTTGCGCCCTTTTTCATTTCGATAAAGTTTACTCTTTGCCCACCGTTTACTCTGGTCCGAGTGTTTATTTTCTCTCTTTTATGTGAACGTTAATACTTTTGTTCCAGTTAATATTGATATACACAAACATATATGTATATACAAAGCAGTATTTCATATAACTTAGGTACCAATAAGTAAGTAACACAGATTTCTATACTTATCTTAAAATCTTATTTGTGATTTTTTGAAGAAGAATGATGATTAAGGCTTCCGTAAAGCCTTGATCGCAAACGTTTTATACGTGCAAAAATCAATCGACACACCTGCTCGCGTCCCATTCATAACAAGGAATTAAAACCGTACGAAGCCCAGCTCGCAAACAAAGGCCACATATCATCAGAACAACTGCATTAGCGCGGCGGTAAATCGCCCTCTTAATCGTGCTGCAATCGTATATTTCTTGATTAAGAGCTCGTAAAAATGTCGTCTCGCTCTGATATATGGGCAGCGAGCGGGAGAGGAGATTAGCCGCGGTTTGTTCTTGTGATTGATGGTGATGGATCCGCTAAATATTGCGGGTTGGTGGCGCGGGGCGGTGTGACCGTGAGCGCGATGTTCTGGAAAGCGTAATGGATTACTGCCGGGTTACAACATCCCAGAGATTCCAATTTGTTCTGCCCATCTGAGTGTGAAGCCGTTTACTCGAACGATATTAGAGACGACACGTTAGGACAACGGTAGCTTTCGAAGGACCTTTGTAAGTTGTAAGTCTGCGAGAAGTAGAATAGAAGAGAAGGTTTATAATTCCAACATAGAGCGCTAAGATGATGATTTATAAAGGTAATTGTATCCGTCAGTTCAGGTCTTCCGGTGAACATTAAACCTAATTAAGTGATCTCCAAGTATAGATAAAATATCCTAAAATAACAGGAAATTTTGAGAAATTACTTACCTAGCTCACAAAAAAAAATATGAACGTAAGTAATCTAAATTTCCTACGAGACCCTAGAATACCTATAAGGTACCTATAGGTAGGTAGGAATACGTATAATGTAAAACTAAATTAGAAATCTTAACCAAAACATAAATTGATCAGCAAAATATCCTCGACAAAGGATCGAAACAAAGACATTATAAGTCAGCTTTTTACTATAACCTTACATAGACACACGTTGGGGTAAAAAAGGAAATTCCCTGAAGTGTAAAGGTTGTGCGAGCGATATATTTGAGGGGAGGAAATGATACGGGCACGAACTATGGCCCGGGTTTATCTAGCTGCTGTTAGCACGACACGCCGCCGACTACACGACCGGGAAACCGGGAATACGAGGAACAAATGATTATGTCGCAAATTACCGAACTGGGAATGAACACTTCTGGAGGACCATCAAAAACACCCTTAGATTTTGTTTCGTAATGGGTAGTAAAATAAAAAATGTATTGTCGCGTTAATAAAATTTCCAAAAATTTGTTTTTGGTAATTAAGGAAACACATATTTAGGTCGCGAAACAAGAATTACAATTTTTAATTTGTTGTAAGATTACGCACTTGACAAAAAACAAAACATTTCATAAGCCATAGTTACCGTAAAAAACAAGGTAACGAATTATAACCTATACTTAGGTGGGCAGTTAAAACTGACGATAAAAACCTTCGAAAACCTGAAAAATCCGCATTGCAAACCAGAATGAACTAGGTCACAAACAGTGGTTGTTATAACCTTAATTATTCCTAGCAAAAGCTCGTGCAAGTTGCTACAAACAAGAAAGTTGAGAGGAAGTATTACAATATGAATGCAGCGCTAGGTGCTCGTAAGCTGTTAGCAGTATTTCTTTCCTAGTTAGCTACCTCGGTGCAGATAAGTTATTCATGGACTACACACATATTTCAGTTTCAGACGACAGTTTCACTGCTAACTTAGTGTTTTATTTAAATTAAGTTAAAGTTTATATTAGTATGCACAGAATTATCTCAGAGTAATCGAAGAACAAAAAGTAGTAGGTCATTAACTCCACGTTATATGAACTATTTTTAACATTTGGGTATATCGTAATAATTGAGAGTTACTTTACTACTTTTCAGAAAAATTTGCAAATGCTGTATTCGGCAAGCTAGACATACCTACCTTACAGAATATTATGTCTATGCCTATCGTAAAAGTCTATATTTTCCCTTCATTCAAAACTTAAATTCAACCTCTAGGCTATATAATCTACTGGCTGATAGACACTAGATGCATCTTGGCTGAAGATCCAACGACGCACCCTTCAAGTCACGCCTTTTGAAATGCACTGGTACATGGACCAACCAATTGAATTCCGGTGACACAGTTGCTCTTTGAATAATATCACATAAAGTAGGTACGTTAAAATAATAATAATTATGTAGGGCTGCCAACAGCCGTGTAAATTAAGAATAAGTAGAGACAGATTGTCATAGTCTATATTTAAAGATACAACTTGAGAGCACACCATCTGTACTTTCTAATTATGGATCCACCCTATCCACAGTCTCCCGAGATAGTGGACGACGGTAGACATATCACATTTTAGAAGCGGTAATGTATATCTTTCGCGGTATCAGCCAAAATGTGCCATTCGGACGTGGTAAGTGCCACAATTTATACTGAGTCTTTGTTTGGGAGGTGGCGCAAGGCATGCGAACTAGCGTCTGGTAGCGAGGTTGAACTGCACGAGAGAAAGGGGCTGAGCTGAATACCAGCAGCCGTGGTCTTAGCTCCTCCATAACATATGCTGAGTGTCCTATTTTATCACGCGATATATTACAAACTGCTAGAATATAAAACTTCAATGCTGACAGAATTTAGTGCAGTAATGACAAGGGCAGTAAGCACAATGATACTGTGTTTTCAACAGGGTGCTTAGATTTAATTGTATAATACGTAGGTATATCATAGCCAGGATAAAGCTTTTTTGGAGAGAAGCAATACTTTTGAGATTTCACCTCGGGCACCACCAAAACAGCAAAAGCTAAAACGTAAATTTAATGAAGACGACGGCAACGACGGAAACGAGGCTCAACGTTGCATCTGTATCGAGCACTGACAGACCACGCACAGCCGAAACTATTAAACGCAAGTGCGTTCCATGGGAGATGTAGGGCAATACGAAGAGAGGATTTTTGGAAATCGCACATCTAACGGGATGCAAGGGGGGATAAACTGAAACAAAAGTTCTACGTGAGCGAAGCCATGGAGAGAACGATATCAAATTCGCGTACAAGCATTTTCTTGGACTAATAACAAAACTGCTACAATTTCTACATAAAATCGCAACATTTGATGCCCTGCACCACGTTATTAGTGACAATATTTCACTGCAGCGGACATTTTTATAGGTATTTAGCGAAAACGTCGCCTCCACGGGCCAATTTGAAACTTGTTTGCGTGTCCAATTTACGGCCGAAGTTAATTTGAAATGGTGTGTCTTCGTATTTGTTAAGGTGATATTTGCTTGCTTAATGGCGCTACTTTGTTTAGCGAATGGGCGGCAGTTTTAATAAATTTTCATAGAGGGCGAATTTATGTGGCTGAGTAGATTCTTTATTTGCAAGAATCTCTGCGCGTAATGCTACGGTACGTTACTCGGATTTTAACTCTGTAGAACTGAAATGTCGTAGATAATGTAGAGACCTTTTTATATTAACTAACTGTCAACCTGTTGTGTTGTGCACTCCTGTATGTGACATGTTCACACTGTACCAAAATGTATCTAATATCTATGCGCTATAACTTAAGAGATAAATTGTGAAATGTTGTTGGAGAGCCTTATCTGCTTGGAATTTTTGTTTCAGTTTTCCCTTTTTTATCCTATGTTGCATATAGGGTAGTTTTCAGAAATTCTCTCTTAGTGCTACCCTACTCCCCAAGGGACACGCATGCTAAATTTCAGCTTCTTGCGCTCAGTAGTTTCAGCTGTGCGTTGTCTCACACTCACTGTCAGTTACTGGCTCAGTAATTCCAAATGAACATCCGATTATCCTAACAAGAACGAACCCGTAGCCTAACTGATAGTGGTCCTGACCCAAGAATCCCGCGTTCGATTCTCTCATGAGACAGATACAGTTTAGTGATGTGTTATTTGTATTGTCCATGCCGTCCGTTTTACCGTCCGTTTTGCCGTAATAGAGTTTATTTTCAGCGATTAGTATCTCGATGACACTTGTTTGATGTCAAAAAGCCTATAATAATACAATTTGATAGGAACAAGCGAAACGATACGAGGTCCCCTGAGTCATTAACTCCGCCCGATCGCACTTTCGACAGTGTCGCGTTATGGCCTCCCCGGTGACAATGCTTCAGATACTGTCTTCAAATGAAATGATATGAACGGAACACGGAAGTAAAAACACCTATTTACTTAAACAGGTAGACGAGTAACCTGTGTGTTACTGGCGTAGTAAGACGGAAGAAGAAAGAAAGAAATATTTTTATCGATGTAAAATTTACATCAGTAACAGTAAAGTACCTCAAGTAAAAATAACTGATAGATTACGGGTTAAAAAAGAAGAAGAAAGAAAGAAAATAATGGGTCTCAACCCCCTGCCAGAACACGTCAAATATTGTTTGCGAGCTTTAAGAAAGATAACTTTATCTAAGTCTATTTTATCAGGAATACATAAAAAGCTTAGCTAAGCTACAACCCACTAATGGCCCACTACTGAGCACGGGTCTCTCCTCATTACTGAGGAGGCCTAGAGCATACTCCACCACGCTGCTCCAATGCGGGTTGGCGGAGGGGTTAGTGGCCAACCCAGTGTCGAAAGTTTTCAAGCCGCCCGAAGGCCTCCGACATGGCTTAACGACTGCTATCCATCGATAACAACCGGGACCGACGGCTTTACGTGCCCTCCGAAGCACGGAAGCGCTCAAGAATTTTTTTGCCACTAGCGGTCACCCATCCGACTACCGACCGCGCCCGCTGTTGCTTAACTTTGTCGATCGCTTAGGATCGACGCAAGCCGCCGGGCTATGAGCGCAGGAATACATAATCCTTACAAAAACCCTACCACAAAGTAGGCGGATTATTTTTTAGCTGTTGCCTGTTAAGGGATGTACAGTTCACAGTCTATAGGCCGTGTACGTTTTTATTACGCGCTCGCCTATGCTTCTTGCTAGTCCCAACGCTCTTATTCTATTTCCTTCCCGGGAGATGTATCGAATTTTTATAAGATCTCTTCAATTTTTATGAGGTCTACGAGGGCGTGAATTCCATTAGCGTGTCGATTTCTCTCCCTTCAGACGTATATTTTAAATTTTTAAAAGGCGCTTTGAATTGGATGAGGATAGGATGTTACGTTTACGTTATCCATGCTAAAACTATAACGGACACACCGGGTCACAGTGGATTTTATAATCGACTTAGCTATATGCCCGCGGCTTCGCCCGCGAAGAATTAGTTTTTTTTCATTTTCATCCCTTTTTTTGCCCTGTAGGGGTTGGTCTTTTTAAATAGGGAGACTATGTATGACCCTGGGTCTTCTAATATTTTCTTATGATATTTAAAGCCTCAGGTATAAATTCAATTAATTTAAAAAAATAACATCACCTAAGTATAGACAGGTAGACAAATAGATAATAAATTTATACTTAGTCTTATATTTTTAACACGATACACTTATGTCAATAATACCACTAACTCTGTGGTAACGTTACGAGAAAATGCAGATAAGCAAGTAGACACTGTAGACAGGCAGAAAAGAGAATTTCTTACGATAAAGACAGATTTTTGCAGTATCTTTTCTGCAAAAAATTGTCTTCGCTACAATCTGCCAACGCAATTGATGGCGACGAGGATTTGTATAAATAAACCCATCCGTTGCTCACCGCTCACTCGCTATCATACCTAACACCGTAAGCGAAAAGCTTACACCCACAATACAATTTTACGAGGAACAAACAAAGGCGCTAACATTTGACAGCGCGGTAAAAAGGCGCGTAAACGAAACGCCGACGACATTCCCCGACAGAGGGCGCTGCGGAAGGCTTTACTACTTCCGACGGCAAGATGGCGGCCATCGAGCGCGGGAAACTGAGCGCCCGACACGATAAAACACGACACAGAGATGGTACAACTGGGGACGCAGGTTCTTGTATTTTCAAATTACAATTTTTTTAGTAAATATTCTAAAAAATACCTAAAGATCACTTGTGATGCAGACCGATAAAATTATTTAATAACATAACCTACAAATGCCTATAACCTCATAAACTGCAGAAAATTACTACTGACTACACTTCCTTTGTTTTCGTTGCATCTTCACCTTTACTCGTTCATATTATTCTCTAGTCTCTACTGACGAGCCCCACCTTATTTTGCAAAATAGTCTGAACTGGTAACTACATCAGTGTTGCTCTAGTAGAGTGTAATGGTTAGAAGTAGAGTCTAACCAAAGTAAGATATTTTGTCCAGATTGTGTCAACCAGCCAGACATTATTTAATTAGGTATATTAGCCTGAAATAATTATTTTAAAATTTGTTAAAATTCTGAGTTGCTAAGCTGAGCCTTCAGCCCGTATCACACAACTGTATCTAGCCTGACAGCCAGTGACCGAATTATAAGCTCTGCAATCGCTTATTTTCGAATTTTAAAAATTAAACTTTACTGAAGTTCTTTTCACAGCCCTGAATATAAGTCATAATGCAACTGCTTAGGTCGTGTCTACCATCTTCATTAATGATCAAATTCTTTTATCTCACGATTGTTTTATTGTTCCAATTTTATATGAAATTTTTACTTTTGTATATTTATATTCACAACACTTTTTATTTTTTATAAACCGAACAATTTCGCTCACCGTACACTCTTTAGCAGCAACAGCAGCCAAATGTACACTTTAACGTCACGCCACACAAAACTCAATTCGGGTTCTCTCCACAATGTTTTACAATACGATACAAAGCCCTTAACCAAAAGCGGCACAGACGAAGATTTTTGCGTGTTCTAAATTTATTTTTAATGCGGTCACAACATGGTTTATTTTCGCATGCACGTATAGACCGATCTAAAGACATTTCGACATTGAAATGATGCTTTGAAAGCAATGGAAACGAGCCGTAGCCGTCAAGTGTGATCGCTTATTTCCCTCATCGAGTATGATATAAGGTTTTCCGTTGTGGACGATAAGCCTAATGACGATCGTTTAGCCTTTGGTCTGTGAAATCGGACGTATTATATTGTACTGCCACCTTTAGAGGAAAATGGAATAAATGCGTTTAAGGTTTCTGTACGTATAAAGGCGTTTGCGTAACGGTTATGTTCTAAACATAAAAAAAGAAAATTCAGATAGTGCTCAACCTTAAATAGGAAAAGTATTATTTTTATACAAAATGTAAGTAAAGATCCATCGATAAACGATGTCAAAGTAGGTATTGTCTATCTATTTTTCAAAACATATAATTTATTTTGGAATATTTTTAATTCTGGTGAAAATATGCAACATGTGTAGGTACATATCCCACTAATTTTGTTGTTGCATTTCTAAAACATTTTGAAAAGTCAAATAGCACTGCCAACTAGATCGATAAAATTGTGGCCCTTTAACGTTCGCCTTGTTTTATTTCATATTTTGTTGTTAAATTAAAAATGTCTAGCAACTTCTACTTTGAAAAATGGAAGAAAACTGTTACCAAATTAGAAGAATTGATTAAACTCGACACAGAGTACCAGGTTCGTAACTTAGCCTTCTTAACTTTTGGGCGACATATCATTAAAAAAATATATTATAAGCCGAGGAAAGCAGAACACACATTACACTTTACTTTCGTAGCACTACGACTAGAGTTAGCAAACTCGAAGACTCGAAATTATAAAACGGAACGTCACCAATATGCATGACGTTGAAATCGGAACAAATGCAAAATCGCCCTCAGAAGATAATAATTATTCGATTGTTTGAAAAATATTTTTGTTGCGAATGTTGCGATAATTTAGTAAACAATTCAAGTTAGCCCCTTCGTACACAAGGTGACGCAAATCTTCGATACTCAACGATTTTCTTCAAGCGACTACCGCCATACAAATTACAAATATCGGCGACGCAACGTATGTACGAACCTCAATGAATTTTTGTGGCGGTAGTCGCTTGAAGAATAAAATCGTTGAGTTTCGAAGATTTGCGTAGCCTTATGTATGAAGGGCCTTAAAATTATCGATGAAACTATAGAGAAGATTTTAGGAAAATCTGGTCGATTGACGTCCCGTACTCTATAATGCCTTTACTCCTGTAAATCAGGACGTTTCAACAAACGCCTGAAGATCTATGCTTTCTACTTGTATCGAGACATCTCCAAACGCAAAGCGCAACCCATAAATCTTTTTCTCTTTTCTTCGTTCTTTCTCTACAACGTTACCGAAGTCCATATACGACCAGTTGTCATCAGATGCTTTGTCTGCTTGTTTATTGCCTATATTATTATAAAATTCTTTATAATCTGCATTGTCACATTATATCATATCATCCCACCCACCAGGAAACCAAGGCTCACGACAAGCTATGGTGTGACGCAGTACAACGTCTGACAGGAGTGCTGGGGAACTACATGTTTCTATACAACGAGATCAGCGACTGCTACCGTCACAACCTGCAAGTGCAGAAGGCTGGATACATGCTGGAGATTAGCAAAGCTGTTGTTGCAAGGTTAACAAGAACTATCTAATTAATTCATTTAGCAATTTTCTAACAATAATTAATAAATCTTTTAGCTTTACGATGTAGATAGGTAATATCATGTGTTTTTCACATCTGGAATATCTTTGTTAGGTAATTAAAACCTACCTTCTCCCAATATAATGTGGATCATCAGTTGATTGGCTACAAAGCTCCAGCTCTAGCAGTCCATTAAAATAATATATGACCAACAATTAAGTATCTCGTTAAATTATAACAGGATCATGGAGCTAAAAGATCAGCTACGAAAATTAGTGGGCAGTGAATATCAATTCATGGGACATGGCCTAATTGATCATAAATTAACCACAAACGAAATTAAACTAAATGATGTACTTCCAAAACACGAGAGAGACGAGAAAATAAAAACATTACTTTTGGAATCGGTACAACGATCGGAATATAGAAAAAGAAAGAGTAAGAGTATGATAGGTAATTACAAGAATTGATTCCTTATTATGACTGCATTTTATACTGTAAATAAGATTAAGTAGGAAATTATAATAATACGTAATTATTTAAAAAACAAAACTCTATTATAGCACTGCATGATTCGTGAGTATCTGCATACATGTTTAGGTGTTTATCGCGGCTTGCCACACGTGTTAAAGTCGTCGGTTTCGCTTGAGTCACAAACGAGCCCTCGTTGCTGATGGCTCTTGAAAATGAGCTTCGAAACGTTTCAAAACTAGTCGGGCGAAACCAATAACAATATGTAACATGTGAGGTAAGCCACGATACACTGTATTACATAATATTTCTTTCAGATCCCAGCGAAATTCCAGAACCCGAGAGAAATGTATCACTTAAAACGAACTGGTGGGATAATGACAACGATTCAAAAGAAAACATTGAAGAAGATCATAAAGGAATTAATATAACAGCCATTTATGAATTAGAGAAGAAGGAAAAATTAACTGCCGAAGCGCTAGAGAGAAAAAAAATGGTGATGCTCATTCAAGCACACGAGAAGTCCAGGTGTGCCTATAATTTCTTAAGTTTAAAGCCATATTCTATTCGACCAGTTAATTTAGATAATGGGTATTATTTTCAAGCCAAATATACAATTGTGGTGATATTGACATATAACTCAATATGATTATATATTACAGAAAAGTAACACTTATATTGATACACGATAAACTAAAGAAAGAGAGATGGAAGAAGGAGTTAAATGGAATATTGCAGCCGCCAGCTAGACTAGAAATTAGAGAGAGGGGTGCTAGAATAATACAACAGTTTTTCAGGTTAATAATTACAAGTATTACACTTTTTATTTTCTTCTATTTTCTTCTTGCATTCAAATGTAATTCTGTTGTTAATATAAACAATTTACTATTTTCTGTATCTAAATTTTGTTTGAAGAGCTTATTTTGAAATTAAACGTAAAAGAGTTAAAGATTGTAAGCGAGACGAGATATTGACTATAAGACTATGTGATAAGTTTTTAAACAAAAATGAAGATGGATACTTTGTAGAGGTAGGTAACTATTTTGCCTAATGTATAATAATGGACATAAGTTTACAATTTGTAGAAAAAAATGTATTAAATATTTACAACTTTTTAGAATAAGAAATTCCTTGATAAATTTAAAGACTATGAGAAACAGTGGCACATAACTTATGATCTAATAAAACAAAAATACATTGAAAGGAAACAAGACAGTATCGAGGACGATATTCGTGACGAAATAATGTATTGGTTTCGAAAATGGTACAGATACTCTGAACAGACACTATGAACTTATTTCAGTATATTCAATAAATTAATTAACATATTTTTACGTTTAATTAATTCCATTTCAACTCCTCAGGTTTGATATAGCTTCGTATTTCCTTGATATACCAAAGGAAAATGTTGGTGGATCCGTTTTAATTATGAAGGAAGATATTCTGTCACCTGAAGAGTGGCTAGAAAAATACGAAGCAAGTTTAGAAGAAAAACGTGCCAATAAAAATAAATCAGCTCTCGATGTGTATACTTTTATTAATAATTGTAAAATACAATTAAACTAAGAACTTTAATAACATTTATGTAATGTTTCAGCTAAAATATGAAAAGCTTCAAGCGAAGAAAGAAAAATTGATGCGAAAGAAGGCAGGACACATGCAAAAGAAAATGGAAGAAAAGATTTTAAAGAAAATGATGAAAAATCCAAAATACCATCCAGGATATCATTACCCAGAATCTAAAAAAATTCAACATTTGATTCAGGTAAATTTTGCATAACTTACATTAACTGACACCATATAAAATACTAGATTTAAAAGTGTTACTTTTTGCACCATAACCCATGGCCTATGACTACCCATTGATAGACTCGGCTCTCTACTTGATCAATAATTCAACATACTTAATTCAACAAATTCAACATACTTTCGAGAACATCATGAAACATGATCAAGAACTCCAATTTTGCTAGTTTTTTCGCGATGTACCTTTATGTAAATCAAATTGAAGTATAATTAATGTTTTATTTTATATATAGTCACTAGAAGAATACAAAACGAACTGGTCCCGTTTAGATTTAATGGAAGTACCCGGTGTCAAAGAAAAATCAGTTATGGACGTTGATATCAACAATGCTTATATGGACGCTAAAATAGAAATAAGAAAATCCGTCGATATTGCAATGAGGTACGAGCGAATAATTGTTTCGTCAACCTAAGTCCTTAACTATGGCACAAATACATCAAATTTTTTGTGTCTAATTTAGAGGGAATATTGATGTAGGATTGTAATGTTTTTTGATAATTTTTGTAGAGAAACCTATAAAATTTTAAATAAAGCTTTGAAGGAAGACTACAAACGAAATGGCGAAGAGATGCCAGAACCAAGAAAAAAAAGAAAAAAGCGAAAAAAGAAGCAAAGCAAACACAAATTAGAAATTCGTGATGATATTGCAGATAAGTTGGAAGTAAGTGATTTTTGCTTAGCAATGAATTGTTTACCAAATTCGCCGACATTGTTCAAAGGTGCCAAAAATCCAACTAGCAATGAATTAGATTTACGAGATCATCTCGGTGATTATGTTAAAAAATAACTAAGTTACTTATGTGTTCTAATAACTTTCGTCGAAATTAATTTGTCCTTGGTAGGATCTAGCATACAGAGGATTTTTAAAGGAGTACCCTCAAGTACAAATAAAGGACTTTATTGGAGATCCCAACTTCGCAGGAGATGATATGCGATGTAATCTGCAGTGAGTATGAGTACTAGGGTTGAAAGTTATAATACTCATTTTAAAGCATTATTTTTAACAGAAAGTTTGCTTTGGGATGAATAAATAATTATATAAATGCCTCATCACATATTTAAAATGCTTATTAACAAAGAAGATATATTTAAAGACAATCTAAATTCTCGTGGTCATTCTGCAATGTACGTTGTGGGAAGCATTTAAAAAGAATTCCATACAGAATGCAAAAGTAGTATAAGGTGACTGATTGATTAATATCCAGGATAATGAGGCTCACCTTTTCAGACAACCGGAAGGATTTAGTGGCGAAACCATAGCGCTTTGGTGGGAGAGATGTCGCGAGCTGTCTCATGGCTGCCATCGGACGTTGCTGGTGGGGGCTAAAGGGAGTGGAAAGACAACTTTGGTTCATATCTTGGCTTCGATGAATGGTAAACTCAAAGTTTTTTTTGTGTTTCCATTAAAAATTTAACCGCTGACTTCGCAATTACTGTCTGATTAGTTTACGAAATGAGGACTTAATAATGTTATTTTATGCATAGGAGTAATGATGAATACGGGATGGATGGTTAATAAATATGGCATCATGGATAGGCTGAGCAACTGTGCATACACAGGAGGGGCAGAAAGTACAGCTGCCACACCCTGTTTTTCGCATAAAGTAATTTAGAAAATGCCGAACAAAGTACCTGCTTCGAAAATCAAATTTGCACTGGATAGGGATTCAGGGCCTTTGCCAGGATCGGGAGCTGCGTACACCAATGTCCATTGGCTTTACCTGCGGTCGTCACACTTTTCGGGCCAAGGTGCCTCCTTGGTCCTTTACACCTATATAGACTTTGTAAGGGCGACCGCTATCTGTAGAAGCGCTGAACATAGAATTTGGACAATGTTTTTGCCCTCCCCAATATGGCTAAATGATACATCCCCTTTTATAACAGAAGCAGTGCTGTACGAGATAGACCCGACGTGGATCCCGGAGGAACTGCTGTCGGCAGTGTATCTCAAGGACCTCGCGTCGTCCATAGCAGAGTGCGCGCGCGCCACCCAACCCTCGGTTATCTTTGTCAGACACGTACATCGACTGTACTATAGAAAGGTAGGTAATCTACTATAATTATTTTTGGACTTTTTTATTTTAATTACACCAATGATATTTAAGTAATATAATATCATTGAATTACACCTCTTGTAATATAATATCATTTAATTACACCGTGAAATGATTTGTTTGAACATAATGGTTACAAAATAAACACATGATAATTATATTATGTCATTGAAAGTGTAATTTAATCAATGAAATATCTACACGCATTAACATTTATTTACGTGAGCAGGCTCCGCCGAATGAGGACATGGAAAACTTAAACTTCGTCAAACGATATTTACTACGGCAACTGATAAAGAAGATTAAGAAAACAGACAGGATTAGTATTGTTGGTAAGAGCCACATACTATTTTAGGAACTCCATTGTAATTTACCTACCAAAATAGAATGTGACGTTTTTGTATCTGACATCGCCTTGCTTTCGATTCAAATATTTCTGCCGCCTTCCAAAGACACAGAAGACGCTACTAGCTGCCAGGTTGTGGTGTGACCTGTACCCCTATTATGAGTTGTTGTAGTAAACGTCAAAACTGTTACTATTGCAGTTAACGTTTAGAATTTGTATGAGAATCCGTACAGCGCCTCTAGCGGTTACGATCGAATACTGCCGTCCTTAAACTAAAAGGCGGTTAAGTGACAAAAACTGTTTTTGAGTTAGAGCTAAAAAACGCGCGAATATTTTGAAATCGATGCTAGTAACTCTCTGTAAATAATTGTCAATGTTGTCATATATCAAAAGATAGATATTTTTGTTTACTTTAATATGAATAATATTGTTTTTGTAAAATACTTAAAATTACGGTAATTAAGCTTCTTAATTTCCATCTAATCTAGGAAAATTTTTGAAAAACCTCTCAACAGCACAGTACTAAATGACGGCTAAAGGTTCTTAATCACCTTATAGCTATGAATTTCTCAGTAACTACTTAGAACTTGTCTTGACTTAAGAAATTAACAACTTTTACATACCTAAAAAGCAGTTTTATTCAGCCTCTCCATGACAATAAAACAGCTAAAGGCATATTGCCGCCTTATAGACAAGTAGGTGTTGTTTAACTTATCTCCCATTGTATTTAGAATACTATTTCATATGAATTTGCATAACTTAAAAGTGGTTAACTTACAAACTATTTCTTATTACTGCTTTGTAGTCTTGTATGATCATCATTGTTTTTATATGAATCCTACAAAACTGGCAACTACTACTTTATTAAACTTTAACTTCAGTTACATTTTATTGAATGATAAATGTATTGACAACAACAAAAATCTTCCTTTGCTGTCGTCGTTCCATTTTCAAATAGTTACCGGCCAGGTCGCTGGCCAGTAACATTTTAATAGAAAACCTGAAAAGAAAGAACTCTCCTCTCCTCTCCTCTAAAACACCTCTCCTCTCCACAAAAGCACACCCCTTCTCCCTAAAAGCACCGCTCCTCTGTATAGCACCTCTCTACTTCATATCTCGCATCACCAGTAGGCCAAAACTGCCCTTCACCACATCTCATATCACCACCTCCTGCTGACCTTGCTCCTCACAGTTGTTATAGCCCAGGCATAAAACTCCTCCGTTACAATTTCTTTGTAAAAATACGTAAATTAAAACTTAGTAATGTGTAAGGTTTTAGAACCACACTTTTCACTCACGAGACATTGAAACAATAAATATTTAACTCAGTTTCAAATTGAATACCTAATCAAAATGACATATTAAATGAAGAAAGAAAATCTTAGTACATAAAGTTAAATAAAAAAATCTCAAAATGCGTAGCTACCTTTAAATAGGTATGTGTACCTTACCTACTACTGATGAAAAGGATTAAATACTTTTGAGTAAGTATCACTAATTTAAATATAAACAAAACAAAAACATCTTTACATAAACAAAACAATAACAAACTTTATAAACGTAAACGTAAGTAAACGTAAAGTACTTCTAAAAATTCACCCCGTTTATTAGGAATTGTTGCACTTAAAACTAAGCAAGACGGAATAATATATGTTTTATCATCACATATTAAAATCAGTATTGTGTTTTGGCAATACAAAGAAATAAGAAATAAAAACAGTTGGTATTAAAATTGAATTGCTATTTTCATAGGGGTGTATTACTTGGCAGATCCACTGGCGATCTGTTAGTGTACCTTACTCATTGCTGGGCAGAAGCAATCGAGAGCAAAGGAGAAGCATTAGCTGTGAGTTTGGATGTGGCGAAGGCCTGCGTCAGGGTGTGGCATAAGGCATTATTGTCTAAGCTGCCTTCCTACGGAGTACCCGAGAAGTTGTGCAAATGCGTCACCAGCTTTTTATCGGAGCGGAGCATCAAAGTCGTTTTCGACGATACATGCTCGGACACTATAAACGCTGGCGTTATGGCAGATTGAGGAGAGAAGGAATAAACTTGTGTCGGAAGTCGAAACATTTCTGGAGCAAGTCTCGGAATGAGGCAGACTAAATTTAGTCCAATTCAAGCCCGAGAAGACACAAGCTTGCGCGTTAACCGCTAAAAAAACCCATTCATCATAGCACCACGGTTTCAGAACATTCCCGGTAACATCTCCAAGAGTATTGGCATCCTAGGTGTTGATATCTCGAAAGAAGTTCAGTTTCGGGATCACTTGGTGAGTAAGGCTAAACTGGCCTCAAAGAAGTTGGGAGTGCTCAACAGAGCTAAGCGGTACTTCATGCCTGAGCATAGAATGTTGCTTTATAAAGCACAAGTCCGACCTCACATGGAGTACTGCTCTTACCTTTGGGCCGGGCCCCGGCTAGCCAGGTGGACACATTTAACCGAATCCAACAGCGAGCTGTTCGACTTGTCGACGATCCTATGCTTACAGACGGTTTGGAACCACTAGAACTACGGAGAGATGTGGGCTGACTCTGTGTGTTCTACCGTCTGTATAACTGGGAATGTTCTAAGGAACTGTTCAGTTTAATACTTGCGGTAGCGGAACCGCACATCACGGGGTAAAGCCAGGTTCTACCAACATCATCTGGATTCCTGGCATTCGTCCACAGTTTGGTTTTCACGTCATTTTCTACCACGTACGTGTAAACTGTGGAACGAACTTCTTCCCTCGGTATTCCCACAGTGCTATGACATGGGGTCCTTCAAGAAGCGGGTCCATCGCTTCTTTCTCGGCCGGCAACGCGCTGGTAACGCCCCTGGTGTTGCCAATGTCCATGTGCGACGGTGATCACTTACCATTAGGTGACCCGCCTGCTCGTTGGCAGTGCTTAGGCTATAAATAAAAAAAAATTTAGCAAACTAATTTTGTCTAGTTCAATTTATAGCTGCTTTGTAGTGATGTATTGCGGTTTAACTTCTTTTTAGTTGTGTAAACTACAAAAAAAATATTCTTCTTTGCTATGCATGCATACTAACATGGCTTTCTATTGAAGCTATTATGTTAGAAATTATAATAACAATACAACGCTTAAAAGCTGTTAAAATATTTTAACGGTCTTGTAGCTAGGCTTGGACGTATGACCGCCTTTTACATAAGTATGTGATTGTCATTAAATTCTAAAAACCTAGATTACATAGCGGATAAGAAACTTCGACCGCCTTTTAGTGTAGTCCAAAATAATGACCGTTTTTAAGCCAGGCATTGACCGGGAAAATATCAAATTAATACAAACCTTAAAGTACTTTAGTCACCTTTTAGTCTAGAATTGTTTACTAGCCGCTCTTTAGTCTTGTCAATATATTTTATGTTGTAAATAACTGCCTTTTTAATAAATTTATTTTCGAAACGGTGAAAGATACAATAACCGTGCCTAGACACATCGAGAGAGGATTCAAAACATTATTTATTGGCATTAAAAAGTGAAAATTGGCCAGATGTCATTTAGCCGCCTTTTAGCTTGAGGACGGCAGAATAGTCTAATACTGTAGTTACATTATGAGCTATTATGAGTTTTGGAAATGAAACTACAGCGGGTATCGTAAAGACGTGAGACGGTACAGTTTCCGTTACGTTATGTTGGCATCCATGAGTAATACCTCTCTCATTCTTTTATTATGATGTCAACAAGGATAGAACGAGACCCTGGCCAGCGAGCCAACATTTGTGAAATTAAAAAAACAAGTCTATGGATGCTCTATAACCCGACTAAATTAGGAAATGTGAAAGAAGAGTGGAATTAATGGCGGTTTGGTACCTTTTCAATTTAATTACATTAGCGTTCTGCGTCAGTCGCATTCAGTGTCAAACTGTGGTGTCAAAGTGTTGCTAACTTTGATGTTTTAAATATCTAGATGGGACATCGAATCCGCGAAAACGTGTCAAAAAATTGTGGCTAACTGTTAGCCACAATTTTTATATTTTTAGCAACTAGAAGTGAACGCAAAATAAAAATCACATTTAACAATTAATTACACGCAAATTTAAATGACAGGATATTTAGTTTAACCATTCAAACGAGCAGTGGTTCCCCTTGCCAAGTGAACTCGACGTGAATTGCCCGCAGACTGAGCTCGCCAACGCTTATATAGACTTCATAGCTTCATACTGACAGGAAATACGTCACTCTTCTCCTAACAATATCATTACGCACACATTACGCACACATAGACAATAGACGAACGGGTAAAACATCGTCTGCACGCACACATGCTTGATAATGTTGCCTTGTTTTTTTTTGTTTTCATTGTAGGGCGACGCTCAATCTAGACATTTAAAACATCAAAGGTTGCTAAATATTTTGTTGATCTCGCAAGTTCAAAATTTCATTATTTTCATCTCTGCGTTCGGTTGCGTGAATCATTTGCCAAGCAAAATAGTGCCTAGCCATGATTTTGTTTAAATATACAGCAATATTTAATGACATTTAATTTCGATAGTGACTTTTCACCTTAGAAAATAGCGTGAGTGCCGTAACTACTACGGGTAACGTAATTTACTATAGCATCTGTCAAAGGAGATGTTTCAAAATGTATGGAGCCCCGGCCACCTCTTTGTACACCATACTCAAAAATGGAGAAACACTATTAACACGTTCGCTGCGTTACGAGATCTATCAGATCTCTTACAGGTTTTCGGAACTGTGCGTCGACTAAAATCGTGTTCTTTCACTCCGTGCGGGTGGCTCTAACTTGTAAAGTTCTTTAAGTATGAGAAAGACAAATATACATATTTGCTTCCTACTTAATGGTGAATTCCAGGACATAAAAAAAAGAATAAGAGATGGTTTAGGTCCCTAACGCACAGTATTATAATTATTTTAATTCCTTGCGTTACGAGGCATGTTGATACTCGTAAAATCGTAAGCCTCGTAGACGCAAGAGAGGGAAGGTGGGCGGCGCGGGCGCTGCGTAACTCGATTTAGTGTTGTCCTAGTATCGATGTGAGCATAGAGAGAGATAGAGAAAAATTATATTGTCTTTCGCCATAGAAAATACCTACAGTAGCCCAATCACTGAATTTACAATTCTTGTTTTTATTTATGTACCTACACTTAAATATTCGATTAAATTCGTCGTTGATATTTTTATGTAATTTATTATAAAGATTAATAGGATCATTATGTTCAATAGTAGCCGGTTTAGTCATTTTAGAGTAAATGTCTTTAAAAATTGACAATTTATGTTTTGTTATAGGCCTACATTTAATTAAATGCTTTTTGTTTGCGACCATAGTTTATAAATAAACTTTAATAAAACTTTTTCAATCGACAACTGAGATATTATTTTATTCCCATCACTATTTACTACACATATTGAACTATCTTCGGTTGCGGTACGAGATACAATCGATACCTAATTTTATTTTATTATTTGTAGTTTATTCGTATGTCATAACTGCGTCCGCAGCTAGCAAAATATACAGCAATAGGTTATTTTTGACCCATAAAAATTTCAAAAATATATCATTGGTTTTTTGGAAGATATAAATTATTTTCAAAACTGTATTTTTAGGAGACTGATTAGGTCTCTAACGCACCACAGGCCAGGTTAGTTAGGAGATCTTTTAGGTCTCCAAAGCTACTAGCGGAAAGTTCTTTGAAAATTAAGACGCAGCGAACGTGTTAAAACAGTTTTCAATCATCCAATTCCTTTAAATTGCTTTAGTTTTGTGGTATAACACAAAAATGTACACTTAAAATTGCAACACAAAAACAAAAGTCTGTCATGGCGGTAAGTTGTCATCACACGTCATGTTGGTTAATTTGATAGAAGTTTGACATATGTACCTACAATTCTGTCATTTAAAGTGACAGTAGACAGCTCGCGATCTATGATCAATGAAAACTTGGCAATACGCCATGTTGAAAATTGATAAAAATGAATTATAAATACAAAAATTGTACCAGAAAAGTATGCATTTAAACAATTTATCTTTATTTTTCCCAAATTCCATGAATTTTTCTCGATTTTTCGAGGTACTGTACATATTGTGGGCCGGATTTGAAACATCTCCTTTGTGACTCGTAATACCAAATTGTAAGTAAAACATGACCGCAAGTACTGTATTTAATAGAGTTATGCGCATTTACTATTAAAGCAGCGTTTTCACGATAGCATCAATAGTAACGTTTTTTGCGTTTACTACAACAACTCATAATAGGGGTACTGAAGATAAGTGGTGTGGTCAAAAACATACCAAAAGCCTAAAGTAAGCTTTGAGCTTAAACTGGATAACGCGTATCTGTAAATTTGTAAAGGGATCAAGCACAGTAACCTCGTCCGTTATTTAGCTGGGTCCAACACGAGCAGGTAGTTTGGAATGTAGATGGTACCCCTAAAATCCCTAATTTGTTATAACCCAGTGTATTGCGTGCAGTTAAAATATCAGTAGACAACAACTATTCAAGTCGTATAACAAGTTATTGTCAGTAACGATCTGTTGACGTGCCAGCGAGTTGCATGGACCCGTGGCTGACGACCAAGCCGCTGCTGAAGCAGTTCCCAAATGTCGTGCTGCTGCCCAACACCAACTACTCCACTGTTGCTATCTTGCTCAACAACTGGATCTTAGAGTAAGATACAAACATTGCCACTGTTTTTCTTTCTAATTAAAGCCCATTCTACAAGATAAAGTAGCTAATATACCTTTGGCAAAAGATGATCTTCCGCTAGCCGTGACGTCGTGCCTAGGGAGTGGTCGAGTTCTGAATGTTTAGGTTTGGAACTTATGTATTTGCGAGCGATGTCTAAAACCTCGATAGCGTGATTCAGGATTATCGTGACGTCACTGTATGACGTGTTAAAATGTTGCAGAAGATTTCGACATTGACATGAAAATGCATAATAATTGTAAAATTATCTTTGATTAGGTGCACTATGAATAGATACAATAGATACAATATAGGAAATTTAATTGTCATTTGGACACTAAGTAACTTGGGTAAAAATTTTCTAGGAACCACGTGATACCAAGAGATCTAGACGTACAAAGTCTAGCCCATGTTCTTCAAGGTTATTCGTTGGGCCATATCAAAGACACTCTGAACAAGTTCCTAACCGCTGACCGGGTTATCAAGTAAGTTTTTTATTATATATTCGTATACAATATCTAATACTTACCTACTCACGTCTTCACAATTCACATAATGAAGGCAGAAATGTGGCAAAATCGACTTTTGTACTATGGGACTATGGACACTTTAAAGGAAAAGTTTTTTAAAATAAAACTACACCTTCAATTATTTATTTTCGTCCTTCTTTCTTATTGCATGTTAAGTGTTATCATTATGTACTTAATTACAGAATAGCTGCCTACGGACTCCCTCTGCATGATATTTACGAGAGCTTCTTGGATAGCGAAGAAGTAAAAATTGTAAGTTCTCTAGCTTTACTTCGGGTCACGTACTCATTAAGGCAAATTTTTGTACGTAAGGTATTTCATTGGTGACTGTGGTAAGTACTGTTTCAAATAAACGACCTTTTAAACTTTCAGGACTATGATAGGTACCTAAAATGGTATACTGACAAAACGCATTGGGGAAAGAGAGGGACGAAGCTTCTAGAAGATCAGAAAGAGTTTCAACAGCTGGTGGAGAAATTGCAGCAGAAGAAGAAGAAAAAGAAGAAGCTTGACAGTACCCAGTCTGACTTATCTACGAACGATGTCGATTCGACGTGATGTGATGAGACCATTGAATCATCCACTTCGCGACACAAAATCTAAGGCTCTCTTTAATAAATAAATGCACCCAAAGCAACTGCGTTTTATTACTGCACAATTTCAATGTAATTTTGTCAATTTATTTTTTAAGAACGAGTAAGTATAATCGATTGATTGACTTAAAAACACGTTTTTGAATCACATATCGTGGTATGTATTAAGCGAAATATAGGTTCAGTGGTAACTTTTACAAACGTGGAGTACCTACTGTTACAAACACACAGACAAACTACAGCACAGAAGCTGCCTGTAAATGAAAAGGAAAAAAACCCCCCTTCTGTAATATGGTTTTCTTGATGTCAATAAGTATTTTACTTTCGAAAAATTCTATTAAGAAGAAAATTTAATTTCATTGTCAATATCCCCCTAATATAGATATAAATAAATTAATATAAGACCTTTTCACGACACAATATTGTCATTAAGTATTAAAAATTTATATTAGAATCTACGTGAACAGGTACTTGTTTCAAGTTGTTTCTATAGCTACCAATGGTAAAAATGTGGCCTGTCCCTGAATCAGCAGATAAGTCGAGAGTGGTTAGAGATCCGATGGAGGGAATGTAACGGATACGGAAGGGACGCGAACCGCTGAGGTGGCTGTATTTAGTTTTTTATTGCGGATAAATGCTAACTCTTTTGAAGGAGACAGGGTGGTCATGCCGTTCGCGGTAGCGGAGACATTCCCATCGTAATTTCTACTTAGAAAGCACATACTTACTTACGTAGTAAAGTATTTATAGTCTGCAACTAATGTTTGTTTGGGCCGCGACCCGTCCACCCACTAGCTTCACCCACCAGTGGGTGTACGGGGCACCCACTGTAGCCTTATGCATAAGGCAGGAAAAATATATATCGATATGAATAATATTTTAACAATTCTATATTATGGTATATTTAATACAATAAACAAAACAACACATTTAAATTTTAATTTCCTGTAAGAATGTGAAACAGACGACCTAATTATTAGAGAGAATATATCCTACTAATATTATTAATAAGAAGGTTTGTATGTTTGTTTCATGAATGCTTCATGGTTTGTTTGTTACTCCTTCACCTCCTTCACGTTACGGCTTCACGCAAAAACTGCCGAACCGATTTTCATGAAATTTTGCACACACATAGAGGGTAACTTGGATTAACACATAGGATAGTTTTTATCCCGGAAGTCACGCGGGAACGAAATTTACAAACATATTAATATAAAACTAAAAAGTCTGTCTTCCCGGAAATCCCGCGGGATCGGGAGTTACTCGGATAAAACTCCTGCGCGTACGAAGTAGCGGGTTCAGCTATTAGGAACTGAATATTTTTCTCCAAGGAACATGGGACCAAAATGGAACGAAGAATTCTCCTGCACTAATCTCCCTTTCACTCTGTGTAGTGCATATACATATATCTATTGTGTTCCTGAGTTTAGTGTGCGTTTAGTCCATAAAATCATATCCCCGGACTATTAACTGGGATCATGCATTCATGCAGGTTTTCCATTATAACTCATGTAACTAACATTAACAGTCGTATTTGCGATTTGAACGTAGCCTTGAACAAAAAAAGATGAAATAATTATAAAAATTAGCTATATCCTACAGGACCATTTTACAGGAATGAGGAGTATAATTCTACTTATGTCTTTAAATCTCGGTTATCAGCTGTGCTTTTAATTTTGTGAAGAAGTTTTTGCTGCCATTATTTTGGTCGCAGCCGTATGCAAAAGACATAATAATCATCTCCATGGCATCCTACAGGAATATTTTCTGGATAAAAACTATCCTATGTGTCAATCCAGGTTATTCTCTACGTGTGTGCCAAATTTTATGATTATTGGACCAGTACTTTTTGCATGTCGGAGTAATAGTCCACTGCCAACAAAATAAATCAGATGACGCTGTGTATTAGTTGTATATAAGCTGAATCGCGGTATTAAGATATTCCCATATAATTATTATTATGAGGATGGGATTCATTCCCAGTGTTATTTTTCCTTACATTGCCGTTTTTATCAAATTGCCTTTTGTTTAGAATTGGTATAGTTGCTTGCTTATGGTAATAGGCCTTTAACGCAAACTGCCTGACTAATCCATTAACGCACCGCCCTTACTACTGGACCGATCTGGCTGTATGACATGCAGATAGCCACTGTGATGTCCATCACCATCCGCCAAGAAGGGATTTTAAAAATTAATCCCCTAACGTGGTGAAATAGGGTGGTGAAGTTTAAACGATTTCCACGCGGGCCAAGCCGCGGACGCAAGCTAGATTGAAGTATAATTTCTTGAAACAAAGGGCAATTTATTGCATTGAAAGGGCAATTTATTACCTTTAAACATCAACATTGCAATGGCCAGCTTATGCACGGGTGGCGATCCCACTGAATTGATATCGATATCGATATTTTCC
Source organism: Hesperia comma (assembly GCA_905404135.1). NCBI lineage: Eukaryota > Metazoa > Arthropoda > Insecta > Lepidoptera > Hesperiidae > Hesperia > Hesperia comma. Next base: position 17,683,689 of record FR990021.1, read on the forward strand.
CGCCATAATGCAGTGGGTGCACGGGGAAATAGAAATTCCCCGTGCACCCACTGGTGGGTGAAGCTAGTGGGTGGACGGGTCGCGGCCCGTTTGTTTTTGGATCTTCCTCCTGTTTTTTGGCTGGAAATGCACCGGTGACTCCTTTGGTGTTACTAATCTCCATAGGCAACGATGACCACTGGCCATCAGGTGACTTGTTTGATCGTATGCAGACTAAGTATTTACATAAAACACAAACGTGTCCACATCCGTCTAGTTTTCACTGATACCTACAAGCGATGGGAATGATAAAATATCATCAGGTGGCTAGTTTGTTTATCTACTACACAAATAATAAAAAAATAAAAATCAGTTGGTGACTATATAGGAAAAACTTACAAAAATACCGTAGGTACCATTACGTATTAAACGAAGTTATGGTCATTGAGTGAGATACCTAAAGTACAATGGTTATGGTGAGCTTTTTGAGGTCACCCTACACGACCCTTTTTAATATCGGAGTAACGTATTTGGAATTAATTTCGGCGTTTAAATATTTTCCATGGACTCGTTGTATGGCGGGCCTCTAATTTGTTTGAGTTGCCCTTTCCTTTTGTTGCGCTTGTTTGCACAGTGCACGGGGACGGTCCAATGTGCGATACTTCAGACCTGGACCAACAACCAGTTTGGACTAATACTTATGTTACGTAGGGATTTTATACCTGAAGCAAAGGGAGATCTCCCGCCAGGCGAGATGACATGCCTGGGGGCGGCCGAGGCCACAAGTGAATGATCTCGGCGCGTTGTATATATGCGGGCGATGTACAATTCTTCGATAGCATGATTCAGGTTTCGGTGACGTCACCGCGTGACGTGTGGGCGATGTCGCCACACCTCTTCTAGTAGGTACAACAGTGAGAAACAGGGTCAGTGGAATTGGTGAGCTTTGGACCTGTGGTGAGTTGGTGCTTCGAGGTGTGGAGTAGTGATGCGCGGTGAGGGAAAAGAGGAAAGATGTGGTGAATAGGGAATTTTTCTAAGGTTTCTTGTTTGTGTCCCAACAATGTTAAGTGTTAGCAATCTTTAAAACTTTTAGAATGCAGCTTTCCTTCCAAAAGGTATATCTCTTTACTGAAGCAAATGATAATTAGATTCCTAACGCTGGTTCATAAGTACTTACGCGGTAACCGCCACCGCTCTCAGTAGCGGAAAATAACGCTTTTTATAGGGTACCGGGACTGTTGCGAAAAGACTCATTTATCCCTTCTAGGTAGGCGCTTTTGTCGCCGGTGAACGCAGGCAGGCCCCGGCGTAGTATAGACTTCCAACTATCCTTCAATAGGAGATATTACTGCCAAATTTTGGCGACAGAGTGCAGCACTAGCATAAACAGTAAACAAAATTTTTTACCAACTGGAGACTATACGGCAAAATTTTGGCGCCAGAGTGCAGCACTAGCACATACACCACCGCGTTCCATAACTGGACGAATACGCCCAAAACGACACTTTTTCATAGAAATTTGAAAATTTTGGTCAAGTTACGGAATGCGGCTTATGATTTGTTTACTGTATGTGCTGATGGCGCCATCTACGCCGAGCTTTACGTAACTTCTGAACTAAAGTCCTACAAGGATCTTTTGGCACATGACTGATGTGAGGGTGACAGAGACAGCGCCTTATAGGGAAGGTAAACTGTGAGGCGCTGTTTCTGTCACCCTCACATCAGTCATGTGCCAAAAGATCGTTGTAGGACTATATAAATTTAAGTTGTATTACTTGAAAGTATTTTCTCTTTCCAACCGTCGAACGCTTCTTTAGCAGCCGGATGTCTGCCCTACTCTATGTATAATACCTCTGTGAAGAATATCGCTTACATTTTCGGATACCTACTGTAATTCTCAGCGGATACTTATCTTACCAATGGGGTTGTAATAAAAAACGACAAGTACTATTGTTATAATTTTATTGACATTTTAATATCGTAAATATGTAATAAGTAAAGAAGGTTATACAAATTACCTAAATAAGCATTCCATTACAACCACTAATTTTAGTTACAAATTAGTGGTGAATTCATTACAACTTTTTTATATTACTAACACAAAATTAAATAGTAGGTACACTCATGAACGCGCAGTGAAAATTTTACTTTAATTTATAACAAAGAGATTAACTACGCTACACTATTAGGCCGCACATTCACATTCGCGCACAAACAAAAAAGTAGGACAGATTAACGCAAATGATTAAGCTATGACAATTCGTGCAATGTAAAGTCGTACAAGGATCTTTTGGGGCGTGGGTGACAGAGATAGCGCCTTACAGGTAAGGCAAACTGTAAGGCGCTGTTTCTGTCATCCACGCGACAAAAGATCCTTGTACGACTGTACAAAGGTTCGCGCGCATGCGAGTGAGTGCGATTATTGTCATAGAGCAGATACTCAACCTGCGGCCCGCGGCCCGCATGCCCTTGGATTGGTCTACCTAAAGTGTAAACCATTTCAATAATTTCGTACTAGACCGTGATAGTAGTTTTTGTTAAAAATTATTTTTCATTAATTAATACATAGGTAATGAAAACGGAATATTTATAAAATAGTATTATGTTTTAATTCATTATTTAATATTTATTAACACCTAAACATTTTTGAAATATTATGTTTGTGGTCCCGCATTGGAGCAGCGTGGTGGACCCGCATTGGAGCAGCGTGGTGGAGTATGCTCTAGGCCTCCTCAGTAATGAGGAGAGACCCGTGCTCAGTGGTGGGCCATTAGTGGGTTGTAGCTTAGCTTAGCTATGTTTGTGGCCCCGAACAAAAAAAAAGATTGAGTAGGTACCGCTGTCATAAGTATTAATTGAGTATAAAAATATTGGTGCTTCTAACTTACAAGCTTTTGTGTCAGTCCAATGTAACGTGCAATTTAAAACATTTATCACAGTGCACATTAATCATTTTAACCGCAGCGAGTACTCACGATTTTTGTGTTTTAACCAATATTTCGACCAATTATGATCGTGACAAGGTTAAGGTGGGTGAAAACTCTTGACAGTTGATATTAACCGTCACAGATAAGCCAACTTTTGTAATCAGTATAAAATTCAACAATCGTGAGTACCCCCTGCAGTTAACCACACATTGTGTAAGCCTTATTAAATTAGCACTCTTTAATGACCTTGCTTTGGTCGTTACACTTAGCGAATCTGGTGAAATCTTGGTGAATCTGTTGGAGTTGGCCATAGACTCTATGTCCAGTGTGGCCAAATCCTCTCGATTATCGGCTCCCCTCCTCACGACCGGAAGATCATACTTGATGACGCCCACCTGTACCCGGTGCGGGCTACTCTACGATGTTCTTACGCTCCTCGGCCTCCTCTGCAAGCCTGCTACCGAGAAACCAATGACAGGTCTTGTAATATTTATAACAATATTATTATTCATTGCACACCAAAGAAACAATCCACCATACAAAGAAAGACGTACAACAGATAGGTATTTGAACAAGCATTATTTACTATCATCATTAATATCTCATTTGTTTGTGCAAATTCTGACATTTGTGAGGCACTTGAGGGCAGTGCTCTCTTTATTTTATTCTGTTTTTTATATAGGACCAAATATCAAGCACTACCTTTCGAACACGGCTCCCATAACCATCGAATGCCACTACATCGAAGTTCATGACATCGAACACGTTACATCGATAATTCGTTAGATCATTCGATAAATCGATCTAATGAATCATCGATGTAACGTGTTCGATATCAGGGACCCTTCGAACACAATGAATTACACAAGAAAAAAAATACAGGTGAATTATTGATAACCCCCATTTTTCGAAATCGGTTAATGGCAGCAAGCTTACCGAGCTTCGTCTTGATCGAACTCCGTCTTGGCCCGTCGCTCCTCCAAGTCATGTTCGGCCTTCCGCCGGACGGCATTGCCTGCTATCTGCGCCTTCAAGTCCTCGAAATACTGGTGATCTCTCTCCTCCTTCTTCCGTTCTTCCTCGCTCTCTTTTTCATCTTCAAGAGCCATTTGTCTTTCGGCCTGAAAATTGGAATGGAGTATTTTTAAATGATTAATATATTTTATTGGGATTGCTTGCTCATTTTCATTTACATTTATGATGTGGAAGAGGAGAGTGACTATTCACCTCATATGAACCTATGTTTTATCTAATCTAGTGCACTCAATATTCAGTAATTCAGCGCCATTTACCATCCGGTGGGATCTGTGAAATTGCTGTTAAACACTACCTTATCTAAAAGAAAAAGACATCTTCATGTACTAACGTCATTAGGTAGCGGGATCAAAGAAGAAAGACGTAGCTAAATTATTATTCCCCATCAACATGGTTTTGTACCCCTTCGATAAACTAGTAGTAACCTAGTTACATTCACCGAGTTTCTGATTTAAGTTAAAAACAACAACAGTCAAGTTGACGCAATTTATATAGGTTTAACTAAAGCTTTCGATCGAGTATCACATAATTCATAATTCATTTATTTGCCATAAATGTGGTGGTACAGAGGTGGTAAATGTATTTACACTTTACAGTCTATTCGCACATTTAGCTCGTCGAAGCATGCAAATTTTTAACAACTCATTTAATTATGTAATCTATGTATCCTAGTTTACATTAAATTAATTATATTACATGAATTTACTAATTACTACCGTATTACATTACATAATTATTACATATTACACACAACATCTTGGTTGCAAAACTTAGTGCATATGGTATATCAGGTCATTTGTTGAAATGGATCAATTCTTATATAAAGAATAGAAAATTCTACATAGTAATTGGCGGGTGTAACTCTAAAACTTTAAATATATTATCGGGCGTTCCGCAAGGATTGCACCTCGGACCAATTTTGTTCGATATTTTCATTAATGAGATTGTGAACTGCTGCATCAAAGCTACTCCCTTATACGCACACGATTTGAAATGCGCCAGGTGAATAGATTATGAAGAGGATATAATTTTCCTCCAAGAGGATTTAGATAAACTTCGTGAATGGTGTGAAAAAAACTGTATGTCTCTCAATATAAAAAAAATGCTATTATGTTAAATTTTCCCGTAAATTACATACTGTCCCATTATCTTATAAGATATTACATCACAAGTTAGAAGAAGTTGAAACAATCAAATACCTTGATGTCATGTTTGTTATGAAACTCACATGTATTCCTCACATTCACTGTATTACTAAAAAGGTTTTTAAAAATGTTGGCTTCGTTATCAGAAATGGAAGATTTTCGCAAAAAAGAAACAAATAAAATAATCTACAATATTTAAGTACCTACATTTATAAACCAAATAAATAAATATCAGTTACGTTTGCGAATGATTCTGTGACGTACGAACCTTCGCAAGCATGTGAAGGAGCGCGGTTAAGTTAAAAGCTTCTGTGTCATTAGAATAATACGTTCAATTTTAAAGTTATCACAGTGAACTTTAATCATTTGAACTGTAGTGGATACTCACGATTTCTGCATTTTAACCAATATTTTGACCTATTGTCATCGCGAAAATAAGGCACGGAAAAACACTTGGCAGCTGACATTTACAAATACTTTGAACGATTAGGCCAACTTTGTCGTCGGAATAAAATTCAACAACCGTGAGTAAACATCACTACATCTTACAGTAAACCACACATTATATTATAAGCCTCATTATCTAGTACTCTCTAATAACCTCGTATTGGTCGTTACTCTTGGCGAATCTGTACGGCCTGTTGGAGATGGCCATAGACCCTACGTCCAGTGTGGCCAAGTCATCCCTCATTCCGGCACTCTTCCGCCCGACCGGCAGATCATCATGCTTACGCTCCTCAGCCACCTCTGCTAGCCTGGTACCGAGAAACCAATGTTATGTGTATTATTATTTATTGTACACCATAGCAAGATTACAATCCACCATACAAAGAAAGACGCACACCATAGAACGAGCTATTTGAACAAGCATTAATTATTATCATAATTATTATCTCATTTGTATTTGTCCAAATTCTGAATTTTTTGGGCAGTTGATGACTTGTTTTTATTTTATTCTGTTTGTAAATATGAGACCAGACAACAAGCACTACCTTTCGAACACAAAAATAATTATCAAAATCGGTTCACCCACTGCAAATATGAAGTACCTAACACATACAAGAAAAAAACATACAGACGAATCGAGAACCTCCTTTTTTGCAGTCGGTTAATAGCGGCAAGCTTACCAAGCCTCGTCTTGGTCGAACTCGGTCTTGGCCCGTCGCTCCTCCAAGTCATGTTCGGCCTTCCGCCGGATAGCATTGTCTGCTATCTGCGCCTTCAAGTCCTCGAAGTACTGGTGATCTCTCTCCTCCTTCTTTCGTTCTTCCTCACTCTCTTTTTCATCTTCGAGAGCCATTTGTTTTTCGGCCTGAAAATTGGGGTGATACTACAGTATTCTTAAATAATTGATTTATTTTATTGGGATAGCTGGGAAACACGTAATCTCTAATAACCTCGCGTTGGTCGTTACGATTGGCGAATCTGTGCGGCCTGTCGGAGAAGTCCTCTCTGTCATCGGCGCCCTTCCGCTCCACCGGCAAGTCGTCGTGCTTGACGACGCCCGCCTGTGAGTGCTCCTCGACGAAGTGCTTACGTTCCTCAGCCTCCTTTGCTAGCCTGGTACCGAAAAACCAAAAAATTATAGGTTTTTTTTAAAAAAAGAATTATCAAAATCGGTTCACCCAGTGCAGTTATGAGGTAACACACATAGAAAATTAAAACACAATACATTAGTTGCAAACCTCCTTTTTTAATCGGAATGGAATGGAAATGGAATCCTTTTCTTGAAGTCGGTTAATGAAAGCAAGCTTACCAAGACTCGTCTTCAAACTCGCCGCTAAACTCGGTCTTGGCCCGTCGCACCTCCACATCATGTTCCGCCTTCCGTCGGACGACATTGCCTGCTATCTGCTGCTTCAAGTCCTCGAAGTACTGGTGATCCTTCTCTTCCTTCTTTCGTTCCTGCTCGCTCTCTCTTTCATCTTCAATAACCATTTGTCTTTCGGTCTGAAAATTGGTATGGTGTGTCGTGTATCGTGAATCGACTCCCTTCCGCCCGATCGGCGAGGTGTACCCTATGGGCGGCGGTGCATGCTCTTCGTCGATGTTCTTACGCTCCACAGCCTCCTCTGCTACCCTGGTACCGAAAAACCAATGACAGGTGTTTTAATATTCATAATTATACTAGTCTTTATTATACACCATAGCAAGAATCCACCATACAAAGAAAGGCTTACACTATAGAAAGAGATGTTTGAACAAGCATTAGTTAATTTACTATCATCATGATTTTCTTATTTGTAAGTATTTGTCCAAATTCTGACATTTGTGAGGCACTTGAGGGCGGCGCTTTCCTTATTTCATTCTTTTTTGATATTGGACCAGAACTCAAGCACGAACATAAAAAGAATTATCAAAATCCCTAGTGCAAAGTTATGAGGTAACACACATAAGATACAGACGAATTGAGAACCTCCTTTTTTGAATCGGAATGGAATGGAATGGAATCCTTTTTTTAAGTCGGTTAGTGAAAGCAAGCTTACCAAGCCTCGTCTTCAAACCCGCCGCTAAACTCGGTCTTGGCCCGTCGCACCTCCACATCATGTTCCGCCTTCCGCCGGACGACATTGCCTGCTATCTGCTGCTTCAAGTCATCGAAGTACTGGTGATCTCTCTCCTCCTTCTTCCGTTGTTCCTCGCCCTCTTTTTCATCTTCACGACCCATTTGTTTTTCGACCTGAAAATTGGGATGGTGTATTGTATTGTTAAATAATTGATTTATTTTAATGGGATAGCTTGCCTGCGGTAGTGTTTATAATGTAACACTACCGCAGGCAAGCTAAATTTACACGCGAATGCTTGCGGTGAGGGAGCACTTTTAGACTGCTCGAATGTGGCAAAAACTTCGCATGATCATTTGCGAATGCCGTCCTACACATGCGGGTTTGCGTATTCGCGCACTTTACATCTTTACATATTGGTGCTTCTTGGCGCATGCGAACCCAATCGCATATAAGTAACGTTTGCAAATAATTCTGCGACAGTTCCTCACATTCGTGCAAACATTCGTACAGTGTACGAACCTTCGCACGCATGTGAAGGAGCGCGTTAAGTTAAAAGCTTCTGTGTCATTAGAATAATACGTGAAATTTTAAAATTATCACAATGAACATTAATCATTTTAACTGCAGCCGGCACTCACGATTTTTGCGTTTTAACCAATATTTTGACCTATTAACATCGCGACACTATTAGGGCACGGAAAAACTCTTGACTACTGACATTTACAAATAAGTACTTTGAACAATTAAGCCAACTTTTACTTCGGTATTAAATTCAACAACGGTGAGTACCCCTTACAGTAAACCACACATTATGTAAGCCTCATTAGTAGTCTCTCATAACCTCGTATTGGTCGTTACTCTTGGTGAATCTGTGCGACCTGTTGGAGATAGCCATAGACTCTATGTCCTCTCTCTCATTCTTCTCCTCCTTCTTTCGTTCTTCCTCTCTGTCTCTTTCATCTTCAAGTCTTTCGGTCTGAAAATTGGGATGATGTATTTTTAAACATATAAAAGGGCAAAATAATACGACTCGTGTTACAACTTCAGTTACAATTTATTGAATGATCCAAGTATTGACAACAACAAATCTTCCTTTGCTGTCGTAGTTCCATTTTCAAATAGGTACCGGCCAGGTCGCTGGCCAGTCACATTTTAATAGAAAACCTGAAAAGAAAGCTCTGACTCCTCTCCTCTCCTCTCAAGTCCACTAAAACACTACTCTGCTCAAAAGCACCGCTCCTCTCAATAGCACCTCTCCACTCCACATCTGGCAACACCAGTATGCCAAAACTGCCCTCGCTTCAGCACATCTCATATCGCCACCTCCTGCAGTCATTGCTCCTCACAGTTGTTATAGCACAGGCATAAAAATCCTCCGTTACAGTCGGCCATCCTGAAACAATTGCGTCCCGCAATTGGCACGCATACCACAGTATTACAATTCAACAAAATCAACACCAAATAACAGACCATAATGACATGGCTCGGCATAACATCTGCATGGAATACATCACCTTTTAAAGCTGAAATAAGAACGATAACTCCTCCATCTAAAATAAATTCGAAAACTCTGCTCAACGTTTATAGCGACCCTTCATTTGTCAATAAAATCAACTCCAGCTTTCAGTTGCCATAGCATTGCAAATAACATCGATTGTCAAAATCCTTTGCTTCACTTTCTTCGAATTTACATTTTATACCACAATGTCCACAATGTTAAATCATCTCATAATTTGGGGTCAATTCTTCACGTTTACCAAGCTTTACAATCTTTCTATACGCCACACATTCACTTAATTCCAGCTTAATTCTCTTTATGATTTCACGTTTCTTTTCAATCAAATAGGAATACATCGCAGTTTAGGTATTATAAGGCCTTCACAAATATTCTTCGAGAAAATCCCAATTTATTTTATTCCAATCCAATAGCTATTCTCAATCCAAATTCCGTATCTTTCGTTTATTCTTCATTTGTTTTGATGAAAAGGCATTTTTGTTTCCCAGCATCACATCTTTTGTTTTCTCTACTGACAGTTCACTTCTTTTCTCAAAAATACTTTTGACATTGCAATTCATTGTATTTTCCACATCATGGAATATCAGTTTCCAACTTGCTTTCGCATATTATCTCCAGAGCAACAAACTTTATCGTAGGATGACACGATGATACTTTCTCACAGGCGAATCTGGCTCGAGCGCTCTAAAATCTTTCCGCACATTTTATCCAAACTGATGAACTTTTGACAACGAATCGATATTATTAACAGCTTTGCTTCGTAATCTCTTCGTTAATCCATTTTTCACCACAATATCGATTGGACATCCTTAGAAAATTTTCTGACACATCACGTCATACGATTACATATTTCAAATCTTACTGCTTTTAATTGAGAACGCTTAATATTTCGGCCATTGTTTTATATTCTCTCCATTATTAGCGCGTAGGTATTATGTTCTACAACATAAATATCCACTTCTGAATATAAAAGGGCAAAATAATACGACTCGTGTTACAACTTCAGTTACAATTTATTGAATGATCCAAGTATTGACAACAACAAATCTTCCTTTGCTGTCGTAGTTCCATTTTCAAATAGGTACCGGCCAGGTCGCTGGCCAGTCACATTTTAATAGAAAACCTGAAAAGAAAGCTCTGACTCCTCTCCTCTCCTCTCAAGTCCACTAAAACACTACTCTGCTCAAAAGCACCGCTCCTCTCAATAGCACCTCTCCACTCCACATCTGGCAACACCAGTATGCCAAAACTGCCCTCGCTTCAGCACATCTCATATCGCCACCTCCTGCAGTCATTGCTCCTCACAGTTGTTATAGCACAGGCATAAAAATCCTCCGTTACAAACAATTGATTTCTTTTACTGGGACAGCTTGCCTGCGGCAGTGTACCCGCCTACGTATCATTTTAATACTCTTTAACATCATTGTTAACTATGATGTGGAAGTCTTCTAGAGGCGAGTGACTTTTCACCTCATATGAACCTGTGCTTTATCTAGGCTAGTGCGTCCAATATTCAGAAATTCAGCGCCATTTACCATCAGGTGGGATCCGTGGAATTGCTGTTAAGCATAACCTTAAGTAATAAGTAATAATAATAATTTTATTTAATAATTATTTAAGCTATAAAGTAAGTGGAAGATAAAACATCTTCATGTACTCATGTCATTAGGAAGCGAAGTAGAAACTATCGATCGACGTCGACTAATCCATTCCACCCTCGATCGATGCCGTCGATCGAAGATCGATCGATTGGTCTGGTAACACCCTAAAACTATTTGGAATAAAAGTATTTAAAAGCATAAGGATTAATACCACTTTGGACAAACATCCCTCCTGCGTCCCTCACAATAAAAAGTATATTCAAATTACTTACTATTTTTAACCCCCGACGCAAAAAGAGGGGTGTTATAAGTTTGACGTGTCTGTGTGTGTGTGTGTGTGTCTGTCTGTCTGTCTGTCTGTGGCATCGTAGCTCCCGAACGGATGAAGCGATTTCAATTTGTTTTTTTTGTATTAAAGGGGACTTACGGGCGCGTGTTTTTAGATATGTTTGATGAAAATCGGTTGAGCCGTTTAAAAGTTGTGGGGGGTAAAAGCGGGGAAGAATAGCCGAATGTATGCAAATATACTCGTGTGGGGTCTCAAATGAAAGGGCACAGTAAGAGAATATTTATGACTCAATCGAGAATATTCTTACCTATAAAAAGTATAAAATAAAAATTAAATTAAAAATTAAAAAAACCCCCGACACAAACATTTAAAAAGTAAAAAATAATATCTCTAAAAATAGTACGTCGCGTTGGGGGACCGCTCCATTTACTTCTAACTTTAACACAAAAAAATATTGATAAATGATAAGTCTTGGGTAAAGGACTCTAAGTAGGTAGGCATGTGATACCTACTTATGAAAAAAATCGTAGATAATGAGTAGTTAGGCGCGGTCCCCCAACGCGACGTATTATTTTTAGAGATATTATTTTTTACTTTTTAAATGTTTGTGTCGGGGGTTTTTTTAATTTTTAATTTAATTTTTTAGACAGAAATATGCTTTATACCTACTATACTATTGAACATTTTTTACACGTTAGTTGGTGTTGGTACAAGTTAACGACCAAGTCACATAACATTACATATACTTAGTAATAAGAAATAGCAAGTAAGGAACCTTAGACTTGGCTCAACTTGGTCTAGAGATTTCATTACTTTTTAAAGATGAACTAACAGCTCTATCGAGACTTGGCTGTTTTTTTACAGAATGTTTTTGATGGGATTTCACTTCTTTTTGCAGAATGCTAATGTGGACTGATTGACTTACGAGACATTGATTTTGATAGATCGATAGCGTCAATAGATTGCTGTGCTCTTCCGATTTCTCATCAAGGTCACCTGGTACTCCAAACCTTCTATGATACCAGTTTTGATAGTTTTCCCTATATGTGTGCGTTAAATTCTACCTCTGTACAAAATTTTAGCTCTCTAGGTCTACGGGAAGTACCAGTTCTATTTTGATGATCCTTAGTCAGTCAGTCAGTCAGTGTCGAAAATGCGAAACTTTACATTAGCGTAACTTGACTACGGACTTGAAATTTTGGATTTGTAGTGTGTGATTATAGCTTACTAGATGACGAGAATTTCAGCGTTCTAATCCTAGCCAGATTTTCTCAAATAGGAGGCCGAAAATGCGGCGAAATGGTTCCAGTAAAGGATGGTACGGCAGTGTTGCTTCGCGCTCGACTTGGCGGGGGCACTGCCGTGCCCCCAGATATAAACACTTCACACACCTTCGAGATAATCTATAAAACTCAAGTGTACGGCTTTCCTTACTATGCACCTACCTATACCTTTCCTGAAGCAAGTGATAATTAAATTATTTACGCTTCTTCAAAAATACATTTTAAGCGACGTCCGCTACCAGTGCTACCACTGTCAGTAGCGACCTATTCACCTCCTAAAGCAAATCTTAATTAAACTCATAACGCTTGTTCATAAATATGTGATGTCCACCACTCTGTCAGTATCAGTAGCGACAAACATCGCATTTTATTTTATCGGGACTGTTGTTAACTCATACCTCCTGGAAAGCGGGAATTCACTAAACAGACATGCTCGCGGGCAAGACGCAAGCGTTTTTGTCGCCGGTCATCGCGAGATCGGTGTCACACAGAGTTTTAGCGCTTATAATTTAAAGCACTAAATAATAGAGAGAGACGACATTACGACACTGGAGTGATTGAATGCATTAATAAACAGATGAAGCCAATGCGCATTTTTTGCGTGATAAGCAACGCGTAAGTAGTTGGAAATTAATACTAACATTAACGTATACACAGATGTAGCAGTAGCATATGAAGAATACCCCTTACTCTGTAGGATACTTCAACTAGCAACGGATACCTTGCCCAAACATAGGGTTTTATTAAGAAAACGACAGGTATTATTGTTAAAATTTTACTGTCAATTTAATAAAGTAAATATGTTAATACGGTTATAAAAATTAAATAAGCATTTCATTACAAACAACAAACGTTACTATTTAATTAGTGGTAATTAGTATTTATATACACTCATTGGTGTGCAGTGAAAATTCTACCTTAATCTATTCAGTCTAAGAGTTACTTCAAATTGACTATTTTTCGTACATAATATCTTTGAGTATTAGGCCGCTCATTCACATTCGTGCGAATACGCGAACTCACAAAATAAATGTTGGACGGATCTTCGCAAATGATTATGGGAAGTTATTGACACATTCATGGTATTCCAACCTGCCAAAGCTGTGACAATAGGCATGATGATGATGATGATGATGATGACAGATTTTCAAAACCTGTTTTATGATATTCGGAAATGTATTGTAACGGTAATAAACATAATATTTCAGAAAAGAAATCAAGATTTTAATTGAAAAAACATAATATAATTATGTACTTTAAGTTTAAAATTTCTACCAAAACACTCCAAAGTATCATGGCGTCGAATATGACGTCACGCTAGAGTACACGAAGTGTCAAACGAGAAAAATATGCTAAGATGATGTTTTTACTTGAGTGTGACGTCATAAACGTAATTATAGCGGTCCGGCGTTTAGCACAACATGGCGGATTGTCGTATATTTTTTTAGTTTTATAAAATTAAAGTATTAATTATTAATCTCGCTAAAAATAATAAAATAAATACTTATTTTGTAACCTTTTATTTAAGTTACATTGTATGGTTATATTTGTGTTTTTTATTCACAGTCATCATGCCTATTCGTGCAATGTACAAAGCTTCGCGCGCATGTGAGTGAGAGCAATGATTGCAGGTAGTGATTAGAGTATAATTGACACTTAAAATAGTGGTCCTTCATAACTTATAAGCTCCTGTGTCAGTCCAATAACACATGCAATTTTAAAGTTATCACAGTGAACATTAATAATTTAAATTGCAGCGGGTACTCACGATTGCTGTGATTAATTAACCAATATTTTGACCTATTATCATCGCATCAAGATTCATGCACGAAAAAACTCTTGACAGCAGCTGACATTTACAACACTTTGAACGCAATATAAGCCAACTTCTTTGGTATAAAATTCAACAATCGTGAGTACCCTTTACAGCAAACCCCATGCACATTGTGTTAGCCTCTTTAGTACTCTCTAATAACCTTGCATTGGTCGTTACACTTGGCGAATCTGTGCGGCCTGTTGGAGATGGCCATAGACTCTATGTCCAGTGTGGCCAAGTCCTCTCGATTATCAGCTCCCCTCCTCACGACCGGTAGATCATCACGTTTGATGACGCCCGCCTGTAAGTACCCGATGAGCGGCGGCGCGTGCTCTTCGACGATCTTCTTACGCTCCTCGGCCACCTCTGCTAGCCTGGTACCGAAAAACCAATGACAGGTGTTTTAATACTCATAATAATGTTATTATTTACTAGTAAATCCGCCCTCGCTTCGCTTCGGGAAACCAGTCCCTTCAAAAATCTCTATAAATTTTAACAAATTATGTTATTCCGATGTCGAAGCTATATTACTGCAAAGTTTCATGAAAATCCGTTCAGTAGTTTTTGCGTGAAAGAGCAACAAACACACACACATACATCCTTACAAACTTTCGCATTTATAATATTAGTAGGATTAATCAATCAATTTATAATCATTAGCAACAATCATAGAAAGAGATATTTGATAATTGTAACAAAACTAACAATAACCCTATACACTCATAGCACATTACGATTTCCTATGTGGTTGCCATGGACAAAACGAACCCAGCAAAACAGCAAACCCGGCAATCGAACCCAGGACACTTTGAATGGCGTTCGGACCATTGCAATAAACAGATAATCAATACAAGAAGCAGTTTCTTGGCCGAAGAAAGTAATCCTTAACTAAATAATTTTAGACATTGGCTATCACTGGCACTTATTCAGTTTAATACAAAATTGATAATTTTTTCCATCAAGCCCAATAAATAGACGATTTCTACGAATTAAGTACCTCAACCGAAGTTAGGGAAATTCTTCACAAAATACAACATGAAACGAAAAACTTTAATCTTGATGGAAATATAGAATCCTGGTCTGGGGATATGAGTGTGAGCGTTTAACAAACAACTACCGCGACTGCAATCGAACTCTAGAACATTCGGCAACAAAGACAAATGGCAGTTTACAAGGTGGTAGGGCCTAGAGCTCACCCGGGGAGTACCACCGCCCGCCACGGTACTTAGTACCATTCCTACCGTGTAATAATTGTTTTAAGAACAATTGTGTTCCGGATAGGAAGGTGTGGAGCCGGTTACACTTTTTTAGAGGCGACCATCTCTGTCCTCAGGGGTAGCAACGCATCTGTGACCAAATTAGAACGAGACTCATTGAGCCTAGTTCTGGGTCGGTCACAGTTGTCATGGGCGGCAGCGGAAGGTGGTGCTGCATGCTCGTTTGCTATCTTAATTCCATAAAAAAAAACTTACCAAGCCTCGTCATGATCAAACTGCGTCTTGGCCCGTCGCTCCTCCAAGTCATGTTCGGCCTTCCGCCGGACGGCGTTGCCTGCTATCTGCGCCTTCAAATCCTCGAAATACTGATGATTCTTCTCCTTCTTCTTCCGTTCTTTCTCACTCTCTCTTTCATCTTCAAGAGCCATTTGTTTTTCGGCCTGAAAAATGGGATTTGTTTTATGTTATAGGAATAGGACTACAGAACCGCCCGCGCTTCGCTTTGGGACCCGTAGATAACAGCCGCGTAGGTCCAGCTCCCGTAGGAATCTCAGCTAAAAAGTAGCTTAAAACATTTGCCTATGACTTAAGTAAATTACATGTAGTATTTGATAGCGTGATTCAGAACTTGCAAAAGAATTTTACTAACGCCATCTATTAACAACCCCGGAACTAAATATCTAGCAACTAACAAAAATCGATCTTCCCATGGGAATGAGATGTTTTTCCGCGGTAAAAAGTAGCCTAGGTCACTCTCCACCCTCCTAACTATCCCCACATACATAAACCATACCATATAATAGCCATGTTGCGACGTGAAAGAGTCACAAACAAACACACTTTCACATTTATAATATAAGTAAGGAAGTAAGGATTAATTCATTTTGTAGGAATAGCTTGCCTACGTCAGTGATCCCGCCTACGTATGATGTGAGAGTCTTCAAGAGAAAAGTGAATAATAATTATTACCTAAAAAGGTGCGCGCGATATTCAGGATTTCATCGCCATTTACCATCAGGTGGGATTGCTGTGTGAAGTACTACCTTATACGAAATAAAAAAAAAATCATATACTCATGTTATTTAGTGGCAGACTAAAGCAAGAGGGAGGTAGCTAGCAAGTCGAGATTAACCCTACACAATACAATACAATACAATACAATACAATACAATTCAATACAATACAATACAATACAATACAATACAAATATTCTTTATTGTGCACACCATCATTCGTCATCTTAGGTTGTTTGTGTTGATGATGATCTCAATTCTTCACTTGCCTGACTGTTACATCATACGAAGGCGTTGATTTCTTTTTTGTTAAATTCATTTTAAGCCTATCCGATCTATCTGAAAAGGTCAGCGAACGTGGCAATACCTCCACCTATACATACCTCCTTTCTAAACGCAGCCTCCTGCAGAGCCACCTGTCTAGCGGCGCGCTCTCGGCTCCTCAGCTGGGTGGTGAGGGACTCTTTCGTCTCCGCTCGGTACCGTTCCATCTTCTCCCGTTCCGCTATATCATCTTGGGCATTCTTCTCGAGGTACTCTTGCTCTTGCAGCATCTTTATTATGTCCTCGCGTTTCTGACGTTCGGCCTGTAGGAAAAGTTGAGATCAATAAGTAGAGATAGCTAAAAAATTACCCGTCAGAGGTTGCTTAATTTAAATGACAGACGGCAATCACTACCTTTTGAAGGTTAACAAGAATTATTCAAAATCGGTTCATCCAGTACGAAGGTATGGGGTAATACGAAAAAAACTACAGTGGAATTGAGAACCTAATAATATATTATGTAATTTGAAGTCACATAAAAACAATAAATCCTTACTGTTTCTGCCAATAGTTTTTCTCCAATAATTTGAGTCTGTTGCTCTCTCAAATGCATCTTTCTTTCCCTCTCTGCAACTCTGTAGAAACAAGTTTAAGTTCACATTTGAAGTATAAGACTGGAGGAGTTCTTGATGATCAAACAATTTAAGTTTAGTAAAATTTCCCAAATTCAAGAGCATCAAGGAATAATGTTGCAAGAATGGAATAACTTTTAACATTTGTAAGTGTAAAGAACAAGTCTCACGAAGCGAAGCAAGGCGTCCACTAGTTTATTATAAAATTTAAAAAGGTTAGTAAGTAAAATTGAATGCTAATTCAATATTCACATACATGGCGGCGCTGCGATCGCCGGCGGCGCGTATCTGTGCCTCGATATCCCTTTCCTCATTGATTACCATTTTCTTCTGTTTTTCCTTCCAAGCTTCCCGGGCTTGTTGAAATGTTTCCATCTCATTCCGCATCTTCTCAGTCTGCTCTTTCTTGTACTGAATCTCCCTGTAAACATAATTATAAAGATCCTTAGCTGAGACAGTTTGAGTCTTATGCGAAAGCGGCACTCCTATTCTGAGAACTGGTAATAACTACTTATTTTAGATCTATTCAGATAAGTTGATAATTTCATTTTAGTAGTAAGATGTTTGCGCGAAATTCAAATACATTGGCTTCCCTAAAGTCCTCATGAAAAAAATTATTAATACGAGATAATACCTCTGATCTTCATCAGCCAGGGTCCTGGTGATATCCTCCAGCATCTTCTTCTCTATGAGCGTGTCCTCATACTGACATTGCTTCTGCCGCTGCCTGTTCACCAGTTGCTGCTGTAGTTCCTTCGTGTATTCCAGATTTTTCTCCATCTTGGCTTTATCCTCGCGTTCCGTCGTCTCCGCGTCATTGTACAACGCGTTTAACAGGACTCTGTTCGCTCGACTCTCCTCTACCTGGAGACCATACATGGTAAAAAGGTTTGCAATATCTCATGTCAAAACTATTAAATTACAAGACATATGTACGACGTCACAACACTTGAGTCACGTATTTGTGACCGCGCATTATTATTAATTGATAAAACCGGGCACAGGAAATAAGTACTCCCGTGAGGGGACTACGATCATTTCTGATCTATTGTGACCGACCGCATGTTACAAAACCACCAATATTTGAGTGGAATGATTTACAAAAGGCGCCTTATTGCTGTATGTTATTTTTGCTGGAATCCAACATCGTCAAAAGATTCAAACGGAAGGAAGATGATTTGCCACTCGGCTTTTGATCAACTGTATATTATTACAATGTCCAATAACCTTATCCTGCAGTCGTTTATACTCATTATGAAGGATCTGCTGTTGTTGATCCCTGCAGACGTAGCCGGCCTGGAGTTTCCTCTCCAGCGTGCGGAGGCTAGGGTCTCTCTCCCGCAGGTATTGTCTCCGCATCAACTGGTTCACCTCCTCAGACTGAACCTTCGCTATCTCCGAGCCTAGCTTCGTCTCCTGCTCAGCGCGCGCGTTTACTATCGCTGCATGGTCGGTTCTCTGTAGTTATTGTATGTAGCTTTGAATGAACAACTCACGGCTACCAAGGTTTTGTTAAGCTTTTATTTGCATTAATTTAAATGCAATGATAACAATCCGAATATAAACCTACCTTAGAATAATACTAGTAGTTTGTTGTAGTTGTAGTAGTATGTTGATATAATGAAATATTATATTATTACAAAATAATCTTAACTACAGTTTTTTAAAATATTTACTTATTTTATGTTTGTCAGTTCAACATACAAGGAATATTATTCACCTCTTGAAAATCTTTCTCCATTTCTGCCTCTCTTTCGATGAGGGCAAGGCACCGCCCCGTTCTGCCATCTTCCATGCGACTGTTCAGCCATTGAATGTCAAGTGCACGTTGATAAGATTCCAGCTCCTTCCTCCGAGCTTCCGCGATGGCATTACGTTGGAGCTCATTCTTGGGCTCCTACAAGAAAGGATTCAATCTTTGGGTATGAAACTAATAGATTATATAAAAACAATAACTCATATGTCCGAACAAGGACTCCCAGCCACATAAGGCACAAACAAAACAACACATCACTAACCATGACCATTAGCTAACATGTTTTTGTCACATAAATATCAATCCCAGCCAGCAATCAATAAGGCAACCAGGTCAACAAAGCTAGCAGAAAATTTAATGTATTTGTCATACACAAATATTTTTTATATAATATAATTTATAATTTATAAAAAATTTATAATAAATTATAAATTATATTTTATAAAATTTATAAAATATAATTTATATATTTCCAAGGTTACTTTACCTAGACCAAAAGTCGGGGTGCTTTAGGATAAAGTTGTAATGTGGAAAAATCTCATCTGTACTTGCAACTAGAAACATAAACCAAATACTGTTCAAGGTTAGGACGTACCTACAAGAATATTAAGATCTATCTTAACAGCTAGCCTTAACTTTTGAATGGAGTTGTAAACCAATTTTCAATGAAGTACCTACCTATTGAAAGTGTACTTAATTATTATTATTAAATTTAAAGATTGATAGATAATAATCACCATTTTCTCTTTATGCAATTTTAGAAATCTTCAAATAGCACAAACGAAGTTTACCAAGTTATAGGTGTTTACAATAATAATATTGTTATTGCTATATTAGAATAAAACAAAACATAAAATATATTTCCAAAAATCCAAACGTCAAATTCACCACAAGACGAGATGAAAGAAGAATGAAATAATATGTCAACTCAAAACTCAAAATAATGACTTTTTTTCAATATGTCGTCGAACTCGTCGAGTTAAAACCACAGACTAGATAGGAATCAAGTTTTCAAAAAAATAATAAATAATCTCCCATAGAGAATATTGTTAAAAAGGTGATAAATAAAGTAGGTGATACACATACGAACTTAAAGTATGCGGTTTTTGAAATCGTGAACTTACTCGGCTCGCCGTCGGTGACACACGAGGAGTTGGCTCATAATGTATTGCGACGTTGTCGAGGAAAAATGTTCCGTTATTTAGGACTTATATAACCTAAACTAATAAAAAAAGATTGTGGTCAAGCACTGACTTCACAAAATAAGGATAGTACAGAAGTTAAGCTCATGTATGTACCTCGATTTTGGTTATGCATGTGTGCGTAAGCCTTAGGGTTAACGACTCCGCAATCCGCAATGGTCTTGGATTGGATCTAGTTATTTAATTTATTGATATGGATTAAACGGGAAAATAAAAATAAAAGTGTAAGATTAGAATCATTAAAATTTAATGTAATTTAGTAACCATTATTAGTATTTGAATTGTCGTTCTCGGTCTGGGTGTGTGTCCTTGCTTGTCTTCTATGGTTGTCCATGGCACCCACGACTAGGGTTGCCTTGCCAACCATACTTTATTCACAAAATAAGGATAGTACAGAAGTTAAGCTCATGTATGTACCTCGATTTTGGTTATGCATGTGTGCGTTAGCCTTAGAGTTTACGACTCCGCAAAGAAAAACGGGAAAATAAAAATAAAGGTATACGTTTAGAATCATTAAAATGTAATGTAATTTAGTAACCGTTAGTCATATTTGTATAATCAATGTAAACTAAGATCACGGGAGTACTTAGATGAGAAATTCAATAAAACATGTATAGGTTGACCAGGAATATAAAAAACCTCGCCATATTGCGGTAAACTCATGGAACTAATTTATTTTACTAGCAACTAGCAACGCTTAGTTTCTAAACGTCAATCGTAAATTGCTTGTCAGTGAGTTTGAATGTCACAGTTT
This sequence comes from Hesperia comma, assembly GCA_905404135.1. Classification (NCBI taxonomy): domain Eukaryota; kingdom Metazoa; phylum Arthropoda; class Insecta; order Lepidoptera; family Hesperiidae; genus Hesperia; species Hesperia comma. The sequence continues at coordinate 17,704,628 of FR990021.1, forward strand.
GTCTCATGTGTCTTTTTATTTTGGGTTTCTATTTTGTGCTAAAATGACAAAAACTGTTCATATTCGTGAAATAATACCTAGTGGTTTTCTATGTGCTAAAATAACATTTCGTAGAAAATAACATTTATTTCCATGAAAAACATTTCCCACATAGTTGTCAAAATGACAATAAAGTAGGGTCATTTTAATAGGCCACATTTGACAACTGTTTGTCTTTGCTTCATAGTGAGGATAACCTGCTGAAAAACATCGATTAAATTGAATAAATCGATAAGGACTTCAAACATCTGTAAATTGAATGCCCACCGTGACGCCGCATAAAATTTCAAATTCATAAAATTTCTGTGCAAAAGATGTTTTGAGAACAGGAACTAGGCTCACAGCGTGCTGCGTGATGCCTTCTGGTGTGTGATATTTTATTTATTATTTCTGTAGATAATGATATGCTTGCGTAGTGTAGTTAGTAGAATATATAGTTGTCATACCGTTAAAATCTTAGCTACTTTGTATAGCTCAAACGTTGGAAAGAGTCTCGGTTTAGAAAAGGATATTTTAAGAATCATTCTTTGTGCTCTTTCAACTTCAATTAGTTTTGTTTTATCAGCCCCACCATATGGATGAAATGCCATAAGTGATGATGGATTGCGCTAATGCATCATACAACATTTTGATAGTTTTCTGGTCCGCTACTTCGCGTATTTGCTTAAAAAAGTACCCAAGCTTCCGTATTCTTGTCGAGATCGCGTGAATATGATTTTTAAACGAAAGATTATTATCTATAATAATTCCCAGGTATTTTATATATATACTGTAACACGCAGTGGATACGTATTTTGCACATAGGGTTTTAATAAAAAACGACAAGTAGTATTGTTATAATTTTATTGACATGTTAATATCGTAAATATGTAATATTAACCTATTACAGGTATTATAATGTTATACAAATTAAATAAGCATTCCAATACAAACAACTAATTTTAGTAATCAATTACTGACACAAATAGTAGGTACACGTACACTCATTAGCGCGCAGTGAAAATTCTACCTTAATTTACGACAAAGAGATTGAAATTGGCTGTATTTTTCACTCATAACTACGCTACACTATAAGGCCGCTCATTCACATTCGCACAAAAACAAAAATGTAGGATAGACCATCGCAAATGATTAAGCTATGACAATTCGTGCAATGTATAATCGTACAAGGATCCTTTGGCGCGTGGGTGATAAGAGACAGTGCCTTACAGTTTGCCTTACTTATAAGGCGCTGTCTCTGCCACCCACACGCCAAAAGATCCTTGTACGACAATACAAATAGGGATTCGAGGGGGATGTCGATTTAGATTCGGATCTTAGACTATACCGATAAGCGCTGGCAGATCAGCGCCGGTAACCAGCGTTCTACATGAATGCGCCCTTACTTTGGATTTCCTTTTCGGTAAGTTTAAACTGTTATCGTTTTATTCCTTATTAACTATTTATTTGAGGATCAAATTAATTAGAAGGTTACGAAATGTCGCTTCTTGCGACTTGTGCTTTGGCGTCCCCTGCCGCCCCTTGCCGCCCGCAACGATGGGTTGGTTGTTATTGGTACTTATGTTTAGCGTGCAAACGCGCGGGACATAACGGAAGTTTTGAAATTTATAAAATTGGGTTTGTATGGTATTTAACGTACTAATAAAGTGTCCTACAAATGTTGTATAACACTATATTAATTTTTATTTTTTGTATTAATTCTATTTCTTACACAATTTTGAACATTTTTCTTATTTTCTTAAAATATCAGCATCTATTCGTCCGTGTGACAATCTGTCCCGCTCTCTGTCCATGTGTCTGCTCGTCTGTATGTCTGTTCAGTGTGTAGGTTTGGTATAGTGTAAATTCATACGTTCTAAATTAAGATTTTGCTTTATTGCAGGTTACAATGCCACCTAATAAATTAAAAAGTAAGATTTGGAACTATTTTAAAAGAACTGGCGACAAAGAAGCTATTTGCAAAATATGCAACAAGAGCCTAAAAACTTCAGGCAATAGGTACAACTAATCTGCGTGGGCATTTAGAAAATGTGCATTGGCAGCAACTAGAAGATTTTGGTGTTCCCTGCAAAAAGAAAAAAACCAATTCCATAACTGATTTTACGTCTGTAAATGATGCAACACCTGCCCATGCCAGTAGTACCAATCAAGATAATATTGAACTTTCAACAACGTCAAACAGTGATATCAATGTCAATGCTTCGACTAGTTCCAGTGCTGTTAAAGATGTATCCTCACTTTCGTCACAAAATTCAGTGGCCAGTACATCTTCAAATGTTGTAATTCATTTGTACAAAGGTTCGCACGCATGCGAGTGAGTGCGATTATTGTCATAGATCAACCTGCGGCCCGCGGCGCGCATGCCCTTGGATTGGCCTACGTAAACTGTAAACCATTTCAATAATTTCGTACCAGACCGTAAAAGTAATTTTTGTTAAAAATTATTTGTCATTAAAACATAGGTAATGAAAACGGAATATTTATATTATATTATACAAGGTGGATACCACCATACAACAATAAATGAAACCATGAGCCCTGCTTCATGTAACGAACATAATATTACATTTAGTAAAAAATGTTTAACATCTTATTTTAAAAAATGTTTTTTTCAAACAAACTAAATAGCACAAAATACAGGAAAAAATACAACAGCCTATTTAAACGTCAGTCACTCACTTTTGACAAGAGCGGCAACAATCTACTGCTATTACAATAATAATACATACAGCGTGTTGAAATTTTGAACATTAAAAAAAATTGCTGTGGCTAAAGTAATGGAGGTATTTGATTGAAAATTTTTTTGGGGGGTTTAGGTAATAATTAGGTACATAAAATTAAATTTATTGTTGTATGGTGGTAACCACGTTGTATTTATAAAATAAAAAGCCTTTTTATTCCATGCACAAAATATTTTTTTTTTTCATTATTTTTTTTTTATAAAATAGAATCATATTTCAATTAATCAATTAATATTTATTAAGACATAAATATTTTTTGCTTGCAGCCCGGGATCGCTCGGCTGAAAAATGTTTGTGGCCCTACAAAAAAAGGTTGAGTACCGCTGTCATAGAGGCTAAGGCCCTTCTCACATTACGCTATTTATAAGCTACGCGACTACGACGCAATCCACATTTCGCTGACACTGACATTCAATGACAGGACGTCGTCTGCGTACTTGGACAAGATCCTAGTCGCTTGCAAATAGTGTTGTGTGAGAAAGGCCTTAATTGACTATAACAATATTGGTGCTTCTTACCTTTCAAGCTTCTACGTCAGTCCAATAATACGTGCAATTTCAAACATTTATAACAGTGCACATTAATAATTTAAGCCACAGCGGGTAGGTACTCACGATTTTTGTGTTTTAATCAATATTTCGACCAATTACGATACCGACAAGATTAAGACGAGGAGAAAGTCTTGACAGTTGATATTAACAGTCACAAATAAGGCAACTTTCATAATCGGTATAAAATTCAACAATCGTGAGTACCCCATACAGTACAGTAAGCTATAAATTGTGTAAGCCTCATTACATTAGCACTCTCTAATGACCTTGCATGGGTCGTAACACTTAGCGAATCTATGTGGCCTGTTGGTAATGACCATAGACTAGCGTCCAGTTAGTCCACTTGGGCCAAATCCTCTCTTATCGGCTCCCCTCCTCACGACCGGAAGATCATACTTGATGACGCCCGTCTATACTCGGTGCGGGCTACTCTACGATGTTCTTACGCTCCTCGGCCTCCTCTGCAAGCCTGCTACCGAGAAACCAATGATAGGTCTTGTAATATTTATAACAATATTATTATTTATTGCACACCAAAGCAAGAATCCACCATACTGTTACGTGTCAGGAGTACTGGGTTCGAGAAAATGCCAAAATGTACCACAAAGACTTATATTGTAATCGTCGAAACACAATTACACTCCGTACACACCAAAACACTATGCACGTACTCGTAAACTCACTCGTCAATCTTATATCGCCCGTAGGAATTACTTCACTTCTCGCTGTTATCGCTCGTAGGTATCGCTGGTTCTTCCCGGTTTCGCTTCCGAAACTAGAATGCCACGCAGTCGACCGAGTGCCCCTTTCATACCACTCACGCACCAGACATGCCATTACTAGAATGTTCCGGTAGTTGTTTGAATAAAGGTCCAGTATGTTCATTGCAATCGACTTTCGACCTTATGACTAATGTCATAAGGTCCAAGCGTCGTTGCGCCTACTGCCGAGACGATCGCGACAAGGCCACGTCTATTGTTCTATTGTTTTCTTGACATGTTTATGGCCTTGTAATTTATTGCTTCCGGGTAAGCGAAGTAGAACCAGGGTTGTCACAATACAAAGAAAGACTTACAACAGATATTTGAACAATCATTATTTATTATCATTATTATTATTTAATTATTGTGCAAATTTTGATATTTGCGAGGCACTTAAGGGCAGTGCTCTCTTTATTTTATTCTGTTTTTTATATAGGACCAAATATCAAGCACTACCTTTCGAACACGGCTCCCATACGCCACATCGAATGCCACTACATCGAAGTTCATGACATCGAACACGTTACATCGATAATTCGTTAGATCGAATTTTCATTACATACAACGAAAGTTTATTAAATCGATGATTCACCACATCGAACGCTTATGAAATCGAAGGTTCATTAGATCGAATTTATGACATCGAAGCCGTATCACATAGAAAGATCATGAAGTCGACGTCATTACAACGTATAAACATGGACATATAATATAACTATTTTTTTAAATAAAAATAAGACAATAATAGATTGAGTGCACCATCCTTTTCTGGAAACATTTCGCCGCATTTTCCGGCTCCTATCCAACGATGTAATAAACTTTCGTTGTAATGAAAATTCGATCTAATGAATTATCGATGTAATGTGTACAATATCATGATTTTCGATGCTGTGGCATTCGATGTGGCGTATGGGACCCTTCGAACACATAATGAATTACACAAGAAAAAAAATACAGGCGAATTATTGATAACTCCCATTTTTTGAATTTGGTTAATGAAAGCAAGCTTACCAAGACTCGTCGTCAAACTCGCCGCTAAACTCGGTCTTGGCCTGTCGCTCCTCCACATCATGTTCCGCCTTCCTTCGGACGACATTGCCTGCTATCTGCTGCTTCAAGTCATCGTCGTACTGGTGATCCTTCTGCTCCTTCTTTCGTTCCTGCTCGCTCTCTCTTTCATCTTCAATAACCATTTGTTTTTTGGTCTGAAAATTGGTATGGTGTGTCGTGTATCGTGAATCGACTCCCTTCCGCCCGATCGGCCAATCCTCGCGCTCGACGACCCCCGCCTGTGAGTACCCGATGGGCGGCGCTGCGTGCTCCTCGGCGGTGCTCTCCTCGAAAGAAAAAAAATATTCATGTACTCATGCCATTAGTTAGCGGACTCACACAAGAGAGCAGCAGAGATTACCCCTAACAACATGTTTAATTTTTATAGGTGGTTATCCATAATTATAGTCCGTTTTTTTTCGCTGCGGACTAAATTGACATTAGCTGTGTTGCCACTTTTTTGCGAATCATTAATAGTGATGTGCCTCTACCGTAACTTTACGTAATTTACAATCTAGTATCGTTTTTCGGTAATAATAAAAAATGTGTCTTTAAAATAAAATGACCGACAGGCATACCTATATAATGTACCTTAACCTTGTTATTGCGTATTCTTCAACAAGTCAATAATTTTCGTATTTACTTAGTGTAATACGTAATTAAAATTAATAAATATATTTTTTATCTGTGATACCCCATAGTTACCATGATTTGTAAAAGATTCGTCTATTATCAAATAAAAATAAAATTATCTCATAAAAGTAAAAAGTTACGATTCATAAAACCGGTATCGTAGAACAACACTACTATTAAAAAGCTGGTATCATTATTTCGAAAATTGACATTTGCATGTGTCAATTTAGTCCGTAGCGAAAAAAACGGACTATACGTACCTACACGTATATCTACAGCTTGGCAAAAAAAGAGTATGACGCGGTGACAGCAGCTGAACTAAAATCCATGAATGTGGCAATAATAAGCTACTTGACAATTGCTAGTACATTTTATTTATTTATTTAAGCTTCTTTGCACCATACAATGTATACGAGCAAAAGGCGGACTTAAGAGGATGCCCCAGTGGCGAAAAATTTCGAAATCCATTATCAGCCAATTCTATTGCCGTCTCGATATCGGCTGTACCCCCGCGCGAGAGAGCTACTATGTGTGGGTAAGCGAGCTACGCGTGTGTGCGTGTAGCAGGTAGCAGTAGTAGATCGCCCGCCCGACTCGGGAAACTTGATAGTGAATTCGTGTACCAACTACATTAAAGAAATATTGTAAGTACCAACCTTATTATATTTGTATCTAATAATAAATAAAGACTTTAAAAGTCGTAAAAATAACTAAGCTGGCCGGCGTGGCGTCGTATTGGTAACAGCAACTTTCGTCCACTCATAATATTTGTATTGTTGTGTATTAAATAAACAAATATATAAGTAAATAATACACAAATTGTTGTGATTATTTGTTTCTTATATATTTGTTTATTATTAACTATATTTATTTTGAAGATAATGCACAAAAATATGTGTATTATTTATTTACTTACGGCCCCGTAGCCAAGTGGGTAACGATCCTACCTGGGAGTAAGTGAAGGGGTCCCGGGTTCAAAACCCGGCGGGGGCAGATATTTGTGTGACGGACAAGACAAATATTTGTTCTCGGGTGCCATATATTATATTGTATTGTATGTATATGTATTTATTGTGGGGGGTATGAGTGTGATGCGTTTATTATTATTATTTTATTTATTATTACTTATATATTATTACTAAATGACCATGCGAAGTTCGTATGTATAGGATAACATTCAATGACTGCTAGGATACGAAGTGCGCTGGGTCAGATGGTTGAGATTTATAAACTATCCTATCTTTCAAGCTGGATAAATCTACGCAAGTGTGCAAAATTTAATTGAAATTGGTTAAGTAGTTTAGGAGTCCATCGCGGACAAACAACGTGACACGTAAGTTATATAATATAGATGTTACGGCTAATACCCGAAGTGCGGCTACACCTAGTTCTAGCCGGCTATAGCTAGGTGTAGCCGGCCACGTGTTGTTAGAACTAGGTGTATCATATTTAATCAGTTTGTATAATATCGTTTGACATAATTTTCATTTGATCGAATATTCATTTTGTGTAATATTGATTGACATAATGTTCATTTGATCGAATATTATTTTATACAATGTTCATTTCATGAAATGTTCAGGTTATAAACGCCCTAAAGTCGGTTCTGGCACTCGCCGGCCGCTGCCGCGGCACGCTCGCTGCGATGGTTCCTGTTAACCTAACACGCTCGTCGCTTCGCTCCTCGCTAACCTAATTACTTTAATTAAAATTAGCGCATTTGAACATTCGATAAAAAGATAACCACCGGTGTACGGCTATATCTAGTTCTAGCCGACGACAAATAGGATACACCTAGTTCTTACCGCACGTGGCCGGCTACACCTAGTTGTAGCCGGCTAGAACTAGGTGTAGCCGCACTTCGGGTACTAGCCGTAACATAGATATTTGTTTCTTTGATACTAGCTACTGCCAGCGGTTGCATCCGCGTCTCGTGGGAACTACTTCGCATAATTCGGATAAAAAGTAGCGTATAGCCTTCTTCGATAAGTGGGCTATCTAATACTGAAATAATTTTTCATATCGGACCAGTAGTTCCTGAGTTAAGCGCGTTCAAACAAACAAACAAACAAACTTCAGCATTATAATAATTAGTGTAAATGTAGCTATTTATTTATCATGCATAGGAATATATATATATATATTTATTTACATTAAGTTGGTCGCCTATAACTTATTAGTTTTTATTTACTACTCAGCTCTGATAGTTTTCCTTTAAACTTCGTTATATATACTATTGCTGTAATTTTTTTCACGAATCCACATAGCATAGCATTCCATAAAGCCGTTGAGCAGATAGAGGGAGGGGGGGACACTTACCCCTAACAAAAAAGTTAACTTTAAAATCAAATATTTCAGAAACGGATCCCTAAATCGAGAAATGGTGTTCTCAACCTCATAATGTTTTTAAAAGACCTATTCAACGAGTCTTAGCAAGTGAAATATTTATAACTAGTAAATCCGCCCTCGCTTCGCTTCGGGGAACCAGTCCCTTCATAAATCTCTATAAATTTTAACAAATTATGTTATTCCAATGTCTAAGGTATATTACTGCAAAGTTTCATGAAAATCCGTTCAGTAGTTTTTGCGTGAAAGAGCAACAAACACACACACACACTCACTCACTCACTCACTCACTCACTCACATACATCCTTACAAACTTTCGCATTTATAATATTAGTAGGATTTTTTTGAAAAATCGTTACTTACGTGCTAGTTGGATTTGAACCCACACCCCCTCGAGTGTGAAGCCGAATTCTTACTACAGAGTTAACGCCGCTTGTTAAACATACCTAAGAAACGCCGCATGCTAAACGTACCTAAGGCAAGAAGAATATTAGTGGAAGTGGTTACATACCCCCTTTCCCTGACTATGACGTGGAAGTTCAAGATCAGAGTGAATAATATATGCTTTTCTTAAGTTAATGTGGACCATCTTGGACCACATCTTCACTTCCCATCCGGTGTGATTCTGGTCAAACATTAACTTATTTGATATAAAAAACACATCGATAATGAAGAACAACACTATATCGATATATAATTTATCGACTACGACGACGAATCACTATTTGTATACGTATTAGTTGACCCCTCCGTCTCACCCCTCACAACCGTAAGCGGGACAACTGCAGCTCGGACTGAAAAAACCTACAGAAAATTGATGAAATCGGCATTACGCTCTTGTCTGTTTCCTCCATGAAAACTGAACGGATTTTGAAAATTTTTTCAGCGTTCTATAGATGAAGATATTGGCCATGTCGGTATGTTTTGATTTTTTTCTGAATTTGCGTTTTATTTGGTTAGATCGACGTCCGAAAATGAACAATGAGAAATGGTCAATTTCGACGTTTTTGAAGCTTTATAACTTCTATATTAATTAATTTATCAAAAAAAGCAAAACATACCGACATGGTACTCGTAGTGATGTATTGTTTTCCAAAAAATCTTTGCTCTAGTGTTAAAATCCAGCGAGGAAACAGACTACTACGTTTGTATGGGCTGAACGAGACTCGGGCATCCTCTTAATGCTAAAAGCATTCTCTGCCAGTCAACCTTTGGGCAGTGGGAAAACAACGAAGGCGGCAAAAGAATATATATGTTACCGTTAAAATGCATAATAAGTTAATGTTGTGCACATTAACTAGGTAATCTGCAGATTCACTGATACCATTCGTTAAAGTGTAAAATTTGCACTTTACCCAGTTAGTATGCACAGTAGCGGACTGCGGATGGTACATCGTTAAATTGCGGAATTATGGCTACCAGAGTACCAATTTGTGTTGATGTCGTGGCCACATCGTAGATTTGCTCACATCATGAAATTATCGACCATATCATGAAATGGTCAACTCAGTTTGGCCAGATCGTAAAATCGTGTCATCAACGTTTGGCCGAATCGTAAAAACGCTTAAAATAGGGCATAACTTCGAACCGTGACGTCTCCGGCGCTGCGGAAGGTGCAGCCCCTTCGCCCTTGCGTAACAAAGCACAGACACCCACGCTCGCCTGCGCAGCTTCGGCTTGCTGGTCGCCTTAGGCGACCAGCCTCAGCCGCTCCGGCTCGCCCGGGTGTCTGCGTTTTGTTACAGCGGGCGGGGGCTGCCCTCCCTCCGCGCCTCCGGGTTCTAAAAAACACTCTAGGGGTAGGGCATACAAGACTACGTGGAGTAGGGGTAGGCTAATTCGGTTATGTAACCAATTCGACCTACCTACACCTGTTATTTTTTTTATTCAATCAAGAACTTATTTTATAGACTTATTACATAAACAATGTATGAGCAAATTGAACGATTAGTCATCAATCTCAGAGATGACAGTAGCAGCGACTCATCAGAAACAGATTGCGATTCTGAAGTTTCAGGAAACTCTAGCCAAGACTTCAGCTTTTCTGGAGTAGAATATTTAGACGAAAGTATTTTCAACTCTGATTGATCATAATGTATTGAAATACAAAAATTCATTAAATATTTAAATAAAACGTGTTGTTGGATTTTACGTATTTTTTTTTACATAATATACCTAAGTTAATGCTTGACTACAATCCCACCTGATGGTAAGCAGCGATCTAGTCATGGATGGTAAAGCGCAATAATATAATTATAATAATAATACGTCTAATTATCTACCTACCTAAATTTTAATGCATTCAACATTCATACCTCACACTTGTTTCGTAGAGGGGTAGACAGAGACAACTGATTTTTACAATTATGAATAACGTATCCCCTATCTGATTTCGGCAATATAGCTTTTAGTTTAACGACAAATAATAAAAATTAAAAATCTCAAGCAACTATTACGTACTATATCCGAATATTTAATGGTAAAAATTACAAGTATCAAACAGTGTCGGACGTAGTATTTCGGGTTGCCAACAACAAGATATAGGCGCCCTCATTTATTCCACACTCTTTTTTGCCAAGCTGTACCTATTGAAGACTAGGGACCTGCTCTCGCTTCGCTAAGTGTTAAAAGGGGAATTATAAATAGCCCATGTCCGGTCAGAAGGACCTTTATAATCCATTCATAATTAGCGTGATGCGTCAACAGTTAAATAGGCACATTACGTTTTTCCCTCAAACTACTTGGAATTTCGAAATAGTGCAAAGAACAAATTTATCTTTGTTTAACGTAGAAAATTAATAAAGTATTTAAAAGGATACAGATTGATACCCACAAATTAGATAATACAGATGTGCTTCATACAAAGTGCCCAAAAACAACGCACACATAGACACGGTTCACATACACCAAAAATCGGAACTTATCGGACCACTCGGACCGCGGTTGTTATTTCCAGCAATATGACATTTATAATGCATAAATAAGATACTTTTCCTAAGAAATGGAGTTATTATAATTATTATCTTAGTGGTTGTTTTTATTCGACGATAAATTACGCATTATAATTTTTTTGACATCCAGCTGCTACAGAAAGGTACAATAAGTCCTAACTTGCTTGTAATTCAATGATTCATTACGAAACACAAGTCAATGTAGAACGTAGGAAGTTCTTTGTATGTTTAAAGTATATATTTACCTTCGATTTTTCATAAATATTAAATGAAAGGATTTTTGGACAATTTGTAAAATTATTTATTTGAGTTTTAATTTATATACTTAACAAGATTATTATTTTGTTTCAAGAACCTAATAGAGATACAAAAACATTAAAGAATCCAAATAAATTGAAAAAAATGTTAAGTTACTTAAAAGAGTTAATATTCATTATACGCAAAACTGAACAATTTTATTCTTATACTAGCTTTTGCCAGCGGCTTCGCCCGCGTGAATTTCGTTTAAACTTCACCCCTTTATTTCACCCACTTAAGTGTCATAAACGTAAGAGTAGATAAAATATAGGTATACTTAATCAGAAAGCTTCGAACTGCTAAGCTATCGGGAGTTACACGTGTTATTGTGAGTCAACCATAAAAGATAGACATATGCTGTCGTGGAATATTTTTTATATAATTTTAAGGAGAACATTTCCGTCATACATGATTTCTGTGTAGCTTTAACCATTAAGGTTGCACACGCGACGGAAGCTTAAAAAATGGAGTAACTTCTCCCGTTTCCCCAACATTTCCCTTCACTGCTCTGCTCCTATTGATTGTAGCGTGATGAAAAGTATACTATAACCAGCGCGGGAGTATGAAAAATAATTGTACCAAGTTTCGTTAAAATCCGTCGAGTAGTTTTTGTTTCTATAACGGTTATACATCAGACAGACAGACAGACAGAGACAGACAGACAGACAGAGAAAAATTTTACTGATTGCATTTTTGGCATCAGTATCGATCCCTAATCACCCCCTGATAGTTATTTTGGAAATATATTTAATGTACAGAATTGACCTCTCTACAGATTTATTATAAGTATAGAAAAGAGTACCTTTCTCTTAAAGTCCCTTCTCTCCACAAATACGCGCAATCAAAACGATTGCACGTAAGTACCTACTATCATTTCGTATCAAAATATATTACTACAGATAACCTGAATAATGACTTACCTGTGTTATTGAATTTGTCATCTAAGGACTCCCGTGATCTTAGTTTACAATGATAATATGAATAATGTTTACTAAATTACATTAAATTTTAATGATTCTAATCATACACTTTTATTTTTATTTTCCCGTTTAAACCAAATCAATAAATTAAATAACTAGATCCAATCTAGTTAAAAACCTTCCTCTTGAATCACTCTACCTATTACAAAAAACCGCATCAAAATCCGTTGCGTAATTTTAAAGATTTAAGCATACAGACAAACAGACAAACAAACAGACAAAAATAGCGACTTTGTTTTATACTATGTAGTGAAGTTGTTGACACATTCGTGGTATTCCAAGCTGCCAAGCTGTGATAATTCGTGCAATGTACCTACTTACCAAAGGTCCGCGGTCCGCGCGCATATAAGAGAGAAATTTGAGTCTAAAAATCACACTTTAAATATTGGTGCTTCTTATGATAAAAGCTTCTGTGTCCGTCCAATAATACGTGCAATTTTAAAGTTATCACAGTGAAAATTAATCATTTAACTACATCGGGTACTCACGATTTTTGCGTTTTAACCAATACTTATTTTGACCTATTGTGATCGCGACAATAATAAGGCACGGAAAACTCTTGGCAGCTGACACTTACAAATACTTTGAACAAATAAGCGAAATTTTTCATTGCTATAAAATTAAACAACCGTAAATACCCCTTACAGTAAACCACATAGTGGAGTGCCGTAAGGCATAAAAATGGTAAAACCTCGGAATCCAGGGACTATGAATGAATCTTCATAAAAACTGTTGGACTGTATTTCAAAATGCACATATAAAAAAGTAAAAAAAAAATTGGGTAATTATTTATTTAGAGTAGCTCAAAAACTACTCATCTAACGGAACTCAAATTTTTACGGGACCTAACCTAAACCTCATTCATAGTCCCTGGATTCCGAGGTTAAAAGCTTACGGCACTCCACTAGCACGTCATAATGTAAGCCTCATTAGTAGACTACTAACCTCGCGTTGGTCGTTACGACTGGCGAATCTGTGCGGCCTGTCGGAGAAGTCCTCTCTGTCATCGGCGCCCTTCCGCTCCACCGGCAAGTCGTCGTGCTTGACGACGCCCGCCTGTGAGTGCTCCTCGACGAAGTGCTTACGTTCCTCAGCCTCCTTTGCTAGCCTGGTACCGAAAAACCAAAAAATGATAGGTTTTTTTTAAAAATAGAATTATCAAAATCGGTTCACCCAGTGCAGTTATGAGGTAACACACATAGAAAATTAAAACACATTAGTTGCAAACCTCCTTTTTTAATCGGAATGGAATGGAAATGGAATCCGTTTTTTGAATTCGGTTAATGAAAGCAAGCTTACCAAGACTCGTCGTCAAACTGGCCGCTAAACTCGGTCTTGGCCCGTCGCTCCTCCACATCATGTTCCGCCTTCCTTCGGACGACATTGCCTGCTACCTGCTGCTTCAAGTCATCGCCGTACTGGTGATCCTTCTGCTCCTTCTTCCGTTCCTGCTCGCTCTCTCTTTCATCTTCAATAACCATTTGTCTTTTGGTCTGAAAATTGGTATGGTGTGTCGTGTATCGTGAATCGACTCCCTTCCGCCCGATGGGCCAATCGTCGCGCTCGACGACCCCCGCCTGTGAGTCCCCGTTAGGCGGCGGTGCGTGCTCCTCGGCGGTGCTCTCCTCGAAAGAAAAAAATATTCATGTACTCATGTCATTAGTTAGCGGACTCACACAAGAGAGCAGTAGAGATTACCCCTAACAACATGTTTAATTTTTATAGGTGGTTATCCATAATTACGTACCTACACGTATATCTACAGCTTGGCAAAAAAAGAGTATGACGCGGTGACAGCAGGAACTAAAAATCCATGAATGTGGCAATAATAAGCTACTTGACAATTGCTAGTACATTTTATTTATTTATTTAAGCTTCTTTGCACCATACAATGTATACGAGCAAAAGGCGGACTTAATGCTAAAAGCATTCTCTGCCAGTCAACCTTTGGGCAGTGGGAAAACAACGAAGGCGGCAAAAGAATATATACACACGTACATAAACATATATATATTTTTATTATACATATCATAAATAGACATACATGTAATTAAAATAATATCATACATAAACTTAAATATACCTAAAATATACAATATAATATATACCTTTAATAAATATGTGTACAGATACATAATATGACATATTAGTGATGACTAAGGGAATTGAGCAGATAAGAGAATAGGTGCTTCTTAAATGTGCATTTGCTGGACGGTTTTCTTAATCGACTGGGCAGTGCATTCCAGAGTCGGGTAGCTTGGGCTGCAAATGAGTAGACCAGGAAACCAGTACGGTGAAGTGGAGTAGACAGAGCCAAAGTCTGAGAAGAGCGCAGCAATCGATCATGAGTATCGCACCGAAACTGAAATTTACATTTCAGATACTCCGGCGCGAAATTATCAAATAGAATTGAAAATAGAGTAGCAAGTATCCTGTATTGCCTGCGTTGGCGAATCGGGAGCCATTTCAGCTGAGAACGATATGAGGAGATATTATGATCGTATTTTCGAAGACAGAAGATAAAACGGATACAGTTATTAATGAGACGATCCAGTTTGTCCAGAAGATCTTCATTTAGATCAGGATAACAAACATCAGCATAATCAATAATGGGGAAGATAAGAGCATGCACCAGAGTTATTTTTACCTTGGTTGGGAGAAAATTTCTGAGGCGATTTAGTGCTCGAAGCTTTGCAGTGACAGACCCACAGATGTTCTTTATTTGGGTAGACCAGCTAAGCGTGGAGTCCAAGTAAATACCTAGATTTTTAACGTTTTGTGTAAAAGGTACAGGAGAACCATCCACGATTATCGGTGGGACAACACTGAGATCGACTTTGGACAACTGACGGCTGCTACCTATTACAATCGATTTACATTTGCCAATGTTAACTTTTAAACCAAATTTGGCGCACCACAAATTCAACACAATCTTCATTAATTTTTTGTATAGCGGAAGCAATAGAATCAACGTTCGCTTGTGCGTAAATTTGCAGGTCATCTGCATATAAATAATACATTATAAATATGTCAAAAGTCTCAAGAGTGCGCTCATGCGAGTTGTTTTTATAGATTTTTTAAAATTCTCAACGATCGTAGCATTAAATAGCTATTTCAAATGAATAAAGCTATTCGTAGTAGTGGAAGAGCAGTGATATATCAAGTTTTCTTACGATGTCTGGCCGAATCTGAAGCGGGACAAATTTTGTCTGAGACTCTTTATAGGTCCATGGTCTGAGATAGAAAATGTTTATAAAAGAACTGCCGATATGACAGGTGTTTATCACTATTTATCAACATATAAAGAGTTATTTTAATTCCTTATATTGATTTTCAAGGCCTAATTGTATTATTAGCTAGATTTTAGTGACTTTTTGTTTTGTGAACAAAAATTTGATAATGAGGTTATGTTTTGCAGTTTGACAAATCGCGTATACCTACTTCAAAAATTGATACTTGAAGAGATTATACATGAAATTACTTAAATACCGTTGCAATTTCTTATTTCAGGTAAATCTGTCAACACTGTAAGAAAAATAGTTGAGGAGGGTGAGACAAATAATGGTATTTTTTCTACACCTGGGAAACATCGAAAAGATCGCCCAAAGAAAGATCTCGATGGTTTCGATTTATGTGCGATTAGACAAAAAGTCTTTTTCTTTTATACTGTGAAAAAGCAGGTAAATATTATTTTGTGTGCACTACTAACATTTTCATCAACTAACCAGATTAAGTAGAATAAAAATATATAAAATACTTTTCGTATCACTGTGACCTGAACCCTATTGAACTAATATGGGGAATTGCAAAACATAAAATTGCCTCTGTCAATATTGGATCCATTGACATAAATGTAAAAACCCAGTTCATAATTCATATTTTTTATATTAATATTGCTAAGTAAGAGCCCTAATTAAATAGGTATAATCATTTCCTAATAGGTGGCAGCTGAACAAGCATTCCAAAGCATTACAGCTGATAACTGGAAGAACTCTTGCCAGCATGTGATGAAGATCGAAAGAGAATATTATGAGAGGGGTGAAACAATGTATGAGCAAATTGAACGATTAGTCATCAATCTCAGAGATGACAGTAGCAGCGACTCATCAGAAACAGATTACGATTCTGAAGTTTCAGGAAACTCTAGCCAAGACTTCAGCTTTTCTGGAGTAGAATATTTGGACGAAAGTGTTTTCAACTCTGATTGATCATAATGTATTGAAATACAAAAATTCATTAAATATTTAAATAAAACGTGTTGTTGGATTTTACGATTTTTTTTACATAATATACCTAAGTTAATGCTTGACTACAATCCCACCTGATGGTAAGCAGCGATCTAGTCATGGGTGGTAAAGCGCAATAATATAATTATAATAATAATACGTCTAATTATCTACCTACCTAAATTTTAATGCATTCAACATTCATACCTCACACTTGTTTCGCAGAGGGGTAGACAGAGACAACTGATTTTTACAATTATGAATAACGTATCCCCTATCTGATTTCGGCAATATGGCTTTTAGTTTAACGACAAATAATAAAAATTAAAAATCTCAAGCAACTATTACGTACTATATCCGAATATCTAATGGTAAAAATTACAAGTATCAAACAGTGTCGGACGTAGTATTTCGGGTTGCCAACAACAAGATATAGGCGCCCTCATATTTATTCCACACTCTTTTTTGCCAAGCTGTACCTATTGAAGACTAGGGACCTGCTCTCGCTTCGCTAAGTGTTAAAAGGGGAATTATAAATAGCCCATGTCCGGTCAGAAGGACCTTTATAATCCATTCATAATTAGCGTGATGCGTCAACAGTTAAATAGGCACATTACGTTTTTCCCTCAAACTACTTGGAATTTCGAAATAGTGCAAAGAACAAATTTATCTTTGTTTAACGTAGAAAATTAATAAAGTATTTAAAAGGATACAGATTGATACCCACAAATTAGATAATACAGATGTTAAGCTTCATACAAAGTGCCCAAAAACAACGCACACATAGACACGGTTCACATACACCAAAAATCGGAACTTATCGGACCACTCGGACCGCGGTTGTTATTTCCAGCAATATGACATTTATAATGCATAAATAAGATACTTTTCCTAAGAAATGGAGTTATTATAATTATTATCTTAGTGGTTGTTTTTATTCGACGATAAATTACGCATTATAATTTTTTTGACATCCAGCTGCTACAGAAAGGTACAATAAATCCTAACTTGCTTGTAATTCAATGATTCATTACGAAACACAAGTCAATGTAGAACGTAGGAGGTTCTTTGTATGTTTAAAGTATATATTTACCTTAGATTTTTCATAAATATTAAATGAAAGGATTTTTGGACAATTTGTAAAATTATTTATTTGAGTTTTAATTTATATACTTAACAAGATTATTATTTTGTTTCAAGAACCTAATAGAGATACAAAAACATTAAAGAATCCAAATAAATTGAAATAAATGTTAAGTTACTTAAATGAGTTAATATTCATTATACGCAAAACTGAACAATTTTATTCTTATAAAGAGTACCATTCTCTTAAAGTCCCTTCTCTCCACAAATACGCGCAATCAAAACGATTGCACGTAAGTACCTACTATCATTTCGTATCAAAATATATTACTACAGATAACCTGAATAATGACTTACCTGTGTTATTGAATTTGTCATCTAAGGACTCCCGTAATCTTAGTTTACAATGATAATATGAATAATGGTTACTAAATTACATTAAATTTTAATGATTCTAATCATACACTTTTATTTTTATTTTCCCGTTTAAACCAAATCAATAAATTAAATAACTAGATCCAATCCAAGACCATTGCGGAGTCGTCAACCCTAAGGCTTACACACACATGCATAACCTAAATCGAGGTACATACATGAGCTTAACTTCTGTACTATCCTTATTTTGTGTTGATACCATTATGGACAAACATCCCTATAGTAAAAAAATATATTCAAATTACTTTAATTACTCAGAATTAGTAGTAAGTTCATTATAAGTTTGATATATTACCGACACAAATGGTAATTAGTAGTACACTCATTAGTGGTCAGTGAACATTCTAACTTAATTTGTTACGCCCCCAAGTGTTACTTCAAATTGACTATTTTTCACACGTAACTTCGACTATTATGCCGCTCACTTTCATTCGCGCGTATACGCGAACTCACAAATGTAGGACGGACCTTCGCAAATTATTATGCGAAGTTGTTGACACATTCGTGGTATTCCAAGCTGCCAAGCTGTGATAATTCGTGCGATGTACCTACTTACCAAAGGTCCGCGGTCCGCGCGCATAATAAGAGAGAGATTTGAGTCTAAAAATCACACTTTAAATATTGGTGCTTCTTATGATAAAAGCTTCTGTGTCCGTCCAATAATACGTGCAATTGTAAAGTTAAGTCCAATAGTTTTTATGAAGATTCTTTCATAGTCCCTGGATTCCGAGGTTGAAAGCTTACGGCACTCCACTAACACGTCATAATGTAAGCCTCATTAGTAGACTACTAACCTCGCGTTGGTCGTTACGACTGGCGAATCTGTGCGGCCTGTCGGAGAAGTCCTCTCTGTCATCGGCGCCCTTCCGCTCCACCGGCAAGTCGTCGTGCTTGACGACGCCCGCTTGCGAGTGCTCCTCGACGAAGTGCTTACGTTCCTCAGCCTCCTTTGCCTTTGCTAGCCTGGTACCGAAAAACAGAGATGTACAAAATGGTTTTAAAAAAGCATTTAAATTCAAAATGCAAAATACTTTTCAGATTAACTATTTCAAATGCAAAATACCAAATAGTTTTGTGTTTTGTATTTCAAATGCTAAATGCAAAATAGGTATTTTCAAAATACTTTTTTAAAATAAAATACCTTTTGACCAAATCGAATGATATTTTTATTTATTTAAGGTATTTATATTTATATAAGGTAGGTATTTATATAAGGTATTTAGTTACATATTTACTTCAACATCGATAAGCAGAGATAACCTACCGCCAGATGGCGCTTAATTCAACATGTAGGTGTAAAGTTCTCGTCACTACAAATTAATCAAGCCCAAACACTAGATAACTACAGTAAATCGTTGAGGAGTTCCCTTGACTGTCTTTCGGCTTCATCAGATCGACTCCAGACCTTCATGAAATTATTGCACTTTTATATACTTATGAAAACATTAACAAATACACTAGTCGTCCCTATAATTTTCGAAAGTTGCCCTCGATTTCTCCGAGATGCCAACATCAAATCCTGGTGATCCTTTTAAAAGGACCTCACAGCGCATATCTACTTTACAACAAAAAAAGAATTATCAAAATCGGCCCATAAACGACGAAAAAATCGCTGAACAAACATAAAAAAAGCATATATTATACGGTCGAATTGAGAACCTCCTTCTTTTTTGAAGTCGGTTAATAACAATTGGACTGGTATTGTTAAAAAGTGAAAAAAAATAAAAATCAATTTTTATTTATTATGCTTTTTAACAAGTTCAAGTCTCATAATCATCCCACTGTACGAAAATTGTAGATTGTATAACAAGGGAGCAAAGTAATATTTTTACGGCGAGGGCGCTTTTTTGAATCCAGAGCGAAGTGAGGGATTCTAG
Organism: Hesperia comma; assembly: GCA_905404135.1. Lineage (NCBI taxonomy): Eukaryota > Metazoa > Arthropoda > Insecta > Lepidoptera > Hesperiidae > Hesperia > Hesperia comma. Next base: position 17,724,599 of record FR990021.1, read on the forward strand.
AGTAGAATCCCGAGCGTAGCGAGAGATTCTTTAGTAGAATCCTGAACGTAGCGACGGATTCAAAGTATGTCGCCCGAGCCAAAAATATTTGCTCCCGAGTGATACACTCTACTTTTCATCCCCCCCTATGAGAAAATAAAAGGCGCCTCAAATTCAGGAACAATACTGTCAGTCACTAAACTAACTAAACTGACTAACCCGACTAACCCGACTAACCCGACTTATCCGACTTATCCGACTAATCCGACTAACCGGACTAACCCGACTAACCTGACTAACTCGACTAACCCGACTAATCCGACTAACCCCACAAACCCGACTAACCTGACTAACTCGACTAACCCGACTAATCCGACTAACCCCACAAACCCGACTAACCCGACTAATCCGACTAACCCCACTAACCCCACTAACCCGACTAACCCGACTAACCCGACTAAACCGACTAACCCGACTAACCCAACTAAACTAACTAAACCAACTTAACTAACTAAACTAATTAAACTAACTAAACTAACTAAAGAACTCATTTTTCAAAACAAAACCATGAATTTCTAACAATCCTAACTGAATTTAAAAATTTTTCCTCCCTCCTGAATTTTTCCTCCCCGTTATTTTCCCGCCCGCTAAAAGTTTCTTATAGAAAACACCAACTTTGGGCCCCATTAAGTCCGAACCAAGTCGTCTTTTTCGAATAGGTGGGATGAAAACACTTTTTTATTGTAGGATAAGCGTTTAGCACCTCCAGACTTGTGCACTCATCCTTTAAATATTGTAAGGGTAAAAAGGACACGCATGGCTACGAATAGCAGGCGCCTCTATCGGTCAAATTCGACATACAAGCGTCATTCGTTCATTTCATTTTGTTTGACTGGTAATGTTGGCTAAACTTAATCACAAAGTATTAAGTATTTGCATTTTAAAATGAATATTATAAATGCAAAATACAAAATAGGTATTTTGCATTTTGTATTTGCATTTTAAATAGAAGTATTTCAAATAAATCGCATCTCTGCCGAAAAACCAAAAAATGATAGGTTTTTTTAAAAATAGAATTATCAAAATCGGTTCACCCAGTGCAGTTATGAGGTAACACACATAGAAAATTAAAACACATTATTTGCAAACCTCCTTTTTTAATCGGAATGGAATGGAAATGGAATCCGTTTTTTGAATTCGGTTAATGAAAGCAAGCTTACCAAGACTCGTCTTCGGTCTTGGCCCGTCGCTCCTCCACATCATGTTCCGCCTTCCTTCGGACGACATTGCCTGCTATCTGCTCCTTCAAGTCCTCGAAGTACTGGTGATCCTTTTCATCCTTCTTTCGTTCCTGCTCGCTCTCTCTTTCATCTTCAATAACCATTTGTCTTTTGGTCTGAAAATTGGTATGGTGTGTCGTGTATCGTGAATCGACTCCCTTCCGCCCGATCGGCCAATCCTCGCGCTCGACGACCCCCGCCTGTGAGTACCCGATGGGCGGCGGTGCGTGCTCTGCTAGCCTGGTACCGAGAAACCAATGATGGGTGTTGTATTATAATATCATTATATATTATACACTGTAGCAAGAATCCACCAAACAAAGAACGAGACGTAGACCAAAGAAAAAGATATTTGAAAAAGCATTATTTATAATCATAATTAGGTATGTACCTATTATGTCATTTGTATTTGTCCAAATTCTTATTTGGTGGGGCAGTTTAGGACTGGTTTTTATTTTATTCTATTTGTAGATATACAGGGTGGCCAAAAAGTCGTGGATCAAACGCAACGACCGGTTAGCTGGGGTCATTCACTGCAAAAAACTGTTCTACAGGAGGTCTCTATCATCAACCCTTGAAAAGTTATAACTTATTTTGTATTTTTTAAGGAAATGAACTTTTTCAATGTAAATGTTACTAAAATTCGATAAATTCACATCCTGTATCATTTTTGTTTATTTAATATGATGCAACTGAGTAGTCTGTTCATAGGACACAGCTTTGTATCGCTGTGTATGTCTTGAGTTGGAAAAAATAACACGTTTTCGTAATTTTTATTTTCCTTCATCATAACTTCTCTTTTACATCGGACCCCACTGTGAAAAAAAAATGTTGTACCGAAAAGTGACCCTGTATCACAAGTAATAGTGCATTTATTGGGGATTCTAAAAAGGTATAACACATGGCTATGTGTAAAGTAAATATCTTTCTAGGATCCTGAAGTTAAAACAACGACTGTGAACTTGTATTTTTAAATAAATAAACATATTTTCTTACATTACATGTTCGAAATTCCGGCCTCTGGCCGCAATGCATAATCTGCACCTTCTAATAAAATTTCTCCATAGCCTGCGGAATGCACCTCTGTTTCTCATTATTTGGACTCTAGCAAAATCAAGCTTTTGTCCTAATTCTTGTTCGTTGTTGTTCTCCCTTTGATACACTATTTCTTTAAAGTAACACCAAAGAAAAAAGTCTAAGGGGCTTAAATCTGGTGATCGAGCCGGCCACGCAGTAACTCCACCTCGACCAATCCACCGGTTTGGGATCTGCTTCTTCAGATATGCTCGAACTGATTGAGCAGTTCTGAGAAGAGCAGTATTGCTAGAGTCCAAATAATGAGAAACAGAGGTGCATTCCGCAGGCTACGGAGAAATTTTATTAGAAGGTGCAGATTATGCATTGCGGCCAGAGGCCAGAATTTCGAACATTTACTGTAAAAAAAAGGTGTTTATTTATTTAAAAATACAAGTTCACAGTTGTTCTTGTTTTAATTTCAGGATCCTAGAAAGATATTTACTTTACACATAGCCATGTGTTATACCTTTTTAGAATCCCCAATAAATGCACTATTACTTGTGATACAGGGTCACTTTTCGGTAGAACATTTTTTTTTCACAGTGGGGTCCGATGTAAAAGAGAAATTGTGATGAAGGAAAATAAAAATTACGAAAACGTATTATTTTTTCCAACTCAAGACATACACAGCGATACAAAGCTGTGTCCTATGAACAGACTACTCAGTTGCATCATCCTACTTCCTTCCTACTAATATTATAAATGCGAAAGTTTGTAAGGATGTATGTGTGTGTGTGTGTTTGTTGCTCTTTCACGCAAAAACTACTGAACGGATTTTCATGAAACTTTGCAGTAATATAGCTTAGACATCGGAATAACATAATTTGTTAAAATTTATAGAGATTTTTGAAGGGACTGGTTTCCCGAAGCGAAGCGAGGGCGGATTTACTAGTATTAAATAAACAAAAATGATACAGGATGTGAATTTATCGAATTTTAGTAACATTTACATTGAAAAAGTTCATTTCCTTAAAAAATACAAAATAAGTTATAACTTTTCAAGGGTTGATGATAGAGACCTCCTGTAGAACAGTTTTTTGTAGCGAACGACCCCAGCTAACCGGTCGTTGCGTTTGATCCATAACTTTTTGGCCACCCTGTATATGAGACCAGACAATAAACAATACCTTTCGAATATAAAAAGAATTATGAAAATCGGTTCAGCTAGTGCAAAGTTATGAAGTAACACACAAGAAAAAAACCTACAGACGAATTGAGAACCTCCTTTTTGAATTAGGTTAATGGCAGCAAGCTTACCGAGCCCCGTCATGGTCAAACTCGGTCTGGGCCCGTCGCTCCTCCAAATCATGCTCCGCCTTCCGCCAAATGGCGGTGCCTTCTATCTGCTGCTTCAAGTGCTGGTGTTTCCTCTCCTCCTTCTTTCGTTCTTCCTCTCTCTCTCTTACACCTTCATGTCTTTCGGCCTGAAAATTGGGATGATGTATTTTTAAACAATTGGTTTATTTTATTGGGACAGTTTGCCTGCGGCAGTGTACCCGCCTACGTATCACTTTTATACTGCATAATATCAACGTTAAGTATGATGCTCTATCTAAGCGAGTGCGCTCAATATTCAGAAATTCAGTGCCATTTACCAGTAGGTGGGATCCGTGAAAATTCTGGTAAGCCCTACCTTATGTGAAGTGCTCATAGCCCGGCGGCTTGCGTCGATCCTAAGCGATTGACAAAGTTAAGCAGCGCAAAGCGACAAAGTTACAGCGGGCGCGGTCGGTAGTCGGATGGGTGACCGCTAGTGGCAAAATATCTTGAGCGCTTCCGTGCTTCGGAGGGCACGTCAAGCCGTCGGTCCCGGTTGTTATCGATTGATAGCAGTCGTTAAGCCATGTCGAAGGCCTTCAGGCGGCTTGAAAACTATCGACACTGGGTTGACCACTAACCCCTCCACCAATCCGCATTGGGGCAGCGTGGTGGAGTATGTTCTAGGCCTCCTCAGTTATGAGGAGAGACTCGTGCTCAATAGTGGGCCATTAGTGGGTTGCAGCTATATACTACCTTATGTGAAAGAAATAGTACATTACGATACGGTGCGTAAAGTTGCCCATTTGTTAACGGCGTGAAGTTAGCGCGCCAGCGAGGCGAGTGCGATATACACCGTTAAAAAATGCAATTTTACGAACGAGTAAGTATCATATTATATTATTTTACTAGAGAACCGCCCGCGCTTCGCTTCGGGACCCGTAGGTAACAGCCGCGTAGGTCCCGCTCCCGTAGGAATTTAGGCTAAAAAGTAGCCTACTACTCGCTCTCTTCACTCCACCCTGTCTGAGGTGTGTGGAGCCCTCGGGACAGTTAGTTCCCCTTTGGGGGTGTCTCTCGCGGCCCGTTAAAACGGGCCGGTTCTTGGGCTGGGCCCTAAGGCCCTTGGTTGTCCATCTGTGGTTAACCAATAGGTCAAGTCCGTTGAGTGGTGGCCTTTTTACAGGTCACAGAGTCTTAAACGGGATGGGGTTCATCTTCGCGCCGCCCAGGCGATCGAGGCCCTACCGGGTGAATCCCGCTGGTGGGAAGCCCAGCAGGAGCCGATCAGCGCCGGGCGATGACTTACGAAGCCCCAGTATCAGTCAGTGCTAGGCCCAGCGGTCCGGTGGACGGGTGTGGAGCGGCGCCAGGTCCTGCAGATGCGGGAACCGCGACGCGTCGACACGCCCGAACATGTTGCGTGTCAATCTCTCGATGAAGTCGTCCAGGCTCTCGACTCGAAGGTCCCTCTGGTCCGCTGGCACTATCCTGTTGGCTGAGCAACTTGCGGACATCTGTCAACAGGATAGTGCCAGCGGGCGGGCGGTAATACAGCCGGAACGGGGAGTAGCCTATTACATTTGCCTATGACTTAAGTAAATTACATGTAGTATTTGACAGCGTAATTCAGAACTTGCAAATGAATTTTATTACCGCCATCTATTAACAACTCCGAAAATGAATATCTAGCAACTAACAAAACATCGAATTTTCCATGGGAATGGGATGTTTTTCCGCGGTAAAAAGTAGCCTACGTCACTCTCCACCCTCCTAACTATCCCCACACACATAAACCTTACCATATAATAGCTTTGTTGCGACGTGAAAGCGTCACAAACAAACAAACAAACACACTTTCACATTTATAATACTAGAGAACCGCCCGCGCTTCGCTTCAGGACCCGTAGGTAACAGCCGCGTAGGTCTCGCTCCCGTAGGAATTTAGGCTAAAAAGTAGCCTACTACTCGCTCTCTTCACTCCACCCTGTCTGAGGTGTGTGGAGCCCTCGGGACAGTTAGTTCCCCTTTGGGGGTGTCTCTCGCGGCCCGTTAAAACGGGCCGGTCCTTGGGTTGGGCCCTAAGGCCCTTGGTTGTCCATCTGTGGTTAACCAATAGGTCAAGTCCGGTGAGCGGTGGCCTTTTTACAGGCCACAGAGTCTTAAACGGGATGGGGTTCATCTTCGCGCCGCCCAGGCGATCGAGGCCCTACCGGGTGAATCCCGCTGGTGGGAAGCCCAGCAGGACCCGATCCGCGCCGGGCGACGACTTACGAAGCCCCAGTATCAGTCAGTGCTAGCCCCGTTCCGCGCAACCAGCAAGTCGCGCGGGAAGGCCCAGCGGTCCGGTGGACGGGTGTGGAGCGGCGCCAGGTCCTGCAAATGCGGGAACCGCGACGCGTCGACACGCCCGAACATGTTCGACAGTGTAGCCGTGCTGTTCAGCGGCATCAAAAAGTAGCCTTCCACTTCTGTTGGCAGCTAGGCTATTCCACCCCGGATGCTTGCAGTTCCAGTCGCCCGCGCCCACCACCGGTGTCGGCGAGTCCAGCAACTTGCGGATATCAGTCAACAGGATAGTGCCAGCGGGCGGGCGGTACACTGAATACAGCCGGAGCGGGGAGTTCTCGAGGCAGAGCTAAAGTAGCCTATTACATTTGCCTATGACATAAGTAAATTACATGTAGTATTTGATAGCGTAATTCAGAACTTGCAAATGAATTTTATTAACGCCATCTATTAACAACTCCGAAAATAAATATCTAGCAACTAACAAAACATCGATCTTCCCATGGGAATGGGATGTTTTTCCGCGGTAAAAAGTAGCCTACGTCACTCTCCACCCTCCTAACTATCCCCACACACATAAACCTTACCATATAATAGCTTTGTTGCGACGTGAAAGCGTCACAAACAAACAAACAAACAAACAAACACACTTTCACATTTATAATATTAGTAAGGATAGTAAGGATAAGGATAAGGATTAGTAAGGATAAGGATAGCACGAGTAACATAAGCCCGCTTAATATTGTAGTTATAATAAATAATAGTTATAATTTAATGCTTTAATTTCATATATCTTTTTAAGTTGTTACAGAGTTACACTCATTAAGCTGCGATGATGTTATTGTTGTTTTATGGTGCGAAAGAGAATTACAAAGTGTAACTCTAAGTTGGCAACACCGCAATCAGGTGTCAGTGACGTTTCGCTAGTGTCCATTGTCCAATATGGCGACTGCGATTTGTCTCTCACAACCATTACAATTAAACAAAACTGGACAATCCGAATTTTGCGGATATATGTTGTCGACTCAAAATATTGTTTTTTTTATGTTTTGCTAGCTTCCGCCCGCAGGCTTCACCCGCGTGGAATTCGTTTAAATTTCACCCCCTTCGGGGTGGCTGGCTTTAATTTGAGTTCCGTCAGATGAGTAGTTTTTGAGCTACTTTAAATAAATAACTACCCAATTATTATTTGTTTACTTTTTATATGTGCATTTCGAAATACAGTCCAATAGTTTTTATGAAGATTCATTCATAGTCCCTGGATTCCGAGGTTGAAAGCTTACGGCACTCCACTAGCACGTCATAATGTAAGCCTCATTATAGTCGGCACAATCATAAGATTCCGATATGACGGCTGTCATCACAGTGACAATAGTGAAGTACAACAAAAATCGATGCATTAAATAAACCGATTTATAAAATTAAACGATTATAAGTAATAACACTTTCTAATCGTTTCGTTAATTAAGTTCGGAACGATAATTTATAAACCGATCTCTGATTGTTTTCTTAAAATCAGTTAAAAACAGATGTAGCGTTGAGATTAACACCGAAAGGGATAATAAGGCAATTTGACTAGTAAGTTAAGGTGAGGAAATTATATTAGTTATTAAAATGGAAATTTCATTAATCTAGTGAAAACGAAGAAACTATTAAACGGTTAATAATTATCCGATTTGAGTGGAAAAAGCTTAAAAACGTATGTATCGGGAATTTATAATAGCTACGAAAAATCGCAATGCTTTAGACCTATTAAGGAATCTATAACTATTTGTATTTTGGGTGTGACATGGTAGCACATACTTTCGATTATAGTAATGTATCGATTATGGTCGATTCATAAATTGTTTCAAGAGGTCACATAACTATAAATACAGCCTCCTTATAAAACATTGTAGTGACGTCTTAAATATTCGTTCAATTTTACACAATTTATGATGTAAACTGATTAAAATAAAATAAAATTATTTATACAATTTATAAATAACACAAATAAAAAACAAGCAGGGATGGTTTACATATTTCGCCAGAATTTCTAGTATTTACCTATGTAAGTACGTATATGTAAGTAAGTACCTATCTAAATACTCGTAGTAAGTAAACAATATTACTCCAATTCGTTTAACCCGCTAGTTACTTGCGTTTAATATTACGGACTAATGCCTAATTTAAATATTTATCAAACTGTGGGCAATTTTATAACATCATGCTACGAGCAATAGAAGCGATGTACCAATAAAATATGTTGCAAAAATGGGAAGAATGGTTAGAAATGGTTAGTTTGTGTTCATACATGACAGACGTCATATCGGAATCTTATGATTGTGCCGACTATAGTAGACTCTACTAACCTCGCGTTGGTCGTTACGACTGGCGAATCTGTGCGGCCTGTCGGAGAAGTCCTCTCTGTCATCGGCGCCCTTCCGCTCCACCGGCAAGTCGTCGTACTTGACGACGCCCGCCTGTGAGTGCTCCTCGGCGAAGTGCTTACGTTCCTCAGCCTCCTTTGCTAGCCTGGTACCGAAAAACCAAAAAATTATAAGTAGGTTTTTTTTAAAAAAAGAATTATCAAAATCGGTTCACCCAGTGCAGTTATGAGGCAACACACATAGAAAATTAAAACACATTATTTGCAAACCTCCTTTTTTAATCGGAATGGAATGGAAATGGAATCCGTTTTTTGAATTCGGTTAATGAAAGCAAGCTTACCAAGACTCGTCTTCAAACCCGCCGCTAAACTCGGTCTTGGCCTGTCGCTCCTCCACATCATGTTCCGCCTTCCGTCGGACGACATTGCCTGCTACCTGCTGCTTCAAGTCCTCGCCGTACTGGTGATCCTTCTGCTCCTTCTTTCGTTCCTGCTCGCTCTCTCTTTCATCTTCAATAACCATTTGTCTTTTGGTCTGAAAATTGGTATGGTGTGTCGTGTATCGTGAATCGACTCCCTTCCGCCCGATCGGCCAATCGTCGCGCTCGACGACCCCCGCCTGTGAGTACCCGATGGGCGGCGGTGCGTGCTCCTCGTCGATGTTCTTACGCTCCTCAGCCTCCTCTGCTAGCCTGGTACCGAGAAACCAATGATAGGTGTTTTATTTTTAATATTCATAATTATACTAGTGTAGCTGTACGCTAAACAACCCCTTAACTACGTTAAATAATCTACACCCAGCTACCATATCGCAGAAGGCGAAGACCTACCTACCTGTATAAAAATTAATTTCCAATCTACCCCGGCTGCTGGATACTGCAAGCTGCATATTACATTTTATTACGAGCTGAACTAAATTCGACGTATTGTTCAGAAACAAAGAAGCAGCCGCAAATATCATCAGCGCCGTACAGTCTTCACTCGCAGCATTCAAGTCTTCGTACATCCGTCTTCGTTTGCTTGATCTTCACGCCGCCGTAGTCGCTTCTTCTGCCCGCTGTTCCGGAGATGTGTTCCACGCCGCTGCCGCCCGCCGAATGAACTTGCCATTCTTTCCGCGCCGACCGGTGCGCCTTTTATGCGTTTCGTCAAATGTGGATTTTTAACGCGCGAGCCACGATGGAACACGACTTGGTGCGAAGTTCACCGACCGCCAGAGCAAAGTAGAAATATATATTCTGTCTCGTTCCTAGATAAATAGATACGTTGCCGAAATATTTGATTTGTATGTATGTAAATTTGATTGGTAGTAATTTAGACATTTTGATTGGTCATTGTAATAATAATAAATTTAATTGGTTATCGGTTTGTACAGCTAGTGATATAAATATAGGCAAGGTTTCTCAATAAAGCATTCACATATTCACATCAACTTCAGCAGCTACAAGAACCAGTCGTTTTATTTATCCGCTACCAGAAGAGTCGGATTGGTGGACACACCACCACCATTACATTATTGTACACCATCTTTATTGTACACCATAGCAAGAATCCACCAAACAAAGAAAGGCTTACCTTACATAATAGAAAGAGATGTTTGAACAAGCATTATTCTTATTTGTAAGTGTTTGTCCAAATTCTGACATTTGCGAGGCACTTGAGGGCGGTGCTTTCCTTATTTTATTATATTTTTATATTGGACCAGATGTCAAGCACTAACTTTCGAATATAAAAATAATTATCAAAATCCCTAGTGCAAAGTTTTGAGGTAACACACATAAGATAAAAAACATACAGACGAATTGAGAACCTGCTTTTGAATCGGAATGAAATGGAAATGGAATCCTTTTTTTGAATTCGGTTAATGAAAGCAAGCTTACCAAGCCTCGTCTTCAAACTCGCCGCTAAACTCGGTCTTGGCCCGTCGCTCCTCCACATCATGTTCCGCCTTCCATCGGTCGACATTGTCTGCTATCTGCTGCTTCAAGTCCACGAACTGGTGACCCTTCTGCTCCTTCGCCATTTGTATTTCGGCCTGAAAATTGGGATGATGTATCAATTGATTAATAAATAAAATCAATTGATTGATTTTATTGGGATAGCTTGCCTACGGCAGTGTTTCCGCCTACGTATTACTTTTTTACTCCATAACATCATTGTCAAGTATGATGTGGAAGTCTTCTAGAAGAGAGTGACTATTCACCTCACATAAAGCGTGAAGGTGGGATCCGTGGAGTTGCTGTTAAGCATTACCTTGTGTGTGTATGAGTAGTAGTGTAGTAGAGTGTACGGTGTGGCGATTTTTTGTTTTGATTCGCGGGCGCACGATAAGTGTTGTTGGGAGCCAAGTTCAATTAAATATTGTCTTGCGTTTTATTTTAATAATAACATTTTTGAAGTTATACTTCTTTAGGCGCGTTATGGAAAAATCATGAGAGTGAAATTTTACGATGCGCGCGCATCTGTAACACAAAAATTAACAGTATGAAGTTAGGCGCGAATTAACAGTGTTGAAGATTTAAACCTTCGCGCCGCGCCGCGCGCTTCACCTACCGTAATTTTAATATTTTTCTTCATCCTACCCTGTTTATTTTTGTAATTGCTCTGCTGTAAAATTGTTAGTACACGTATTGTCGAACTCAACGTTACCTGCCCCGCACATGGTCCTATATCTACGCCGGATTTAAGCATCAGCACATAAGTAACGTGTGGAAATAAAGGGGACGTAAAATTGAAGCCGAGAAGCACAAATTAACGCAACGGAATTGTGCCTCGCTGGAGTGGTCGAGAGTTCAACGTTCACCAGTGGAAGATTTTCGTATCGTGTGAAATTGATTTTAAGTATTGAACCCAAAACTCTAATCAGGTATTATTAGGATATAATTCGACAATTAAAAAGGTCAGTAACATTATATTTGTATTATATAACCTTGTTACAAAACGTGATTGTTAATTGACTACCTCAGCTCCTTTTGGTTCTATAATCTGAGACCTCAGCCTATTAAATCCAGTCAAAGTGTCAGATAAATCAGTTAGTTAAATTCATTATTAATTTGGTAATTTAAATGTGTGTATTATAATGTAACTGACATTAATTTAAATCCGATTTATCATTACTTTTCGACATTTTAATTTGTATTTTAGTAAATAAGTAGGTAGGTAGAAATAAGTTAGACCTTTTACGTTAGTACAATTTGTTAATTTTATGTGTGTCATCCAATTACGTTATTTTAAAATATTAATCAGTTATAGAATCCTTATATAATTTTATATTAATCCTGTTCGTCAGTTTAATTGTACCTAATTTCTTAGTAAATCTATAACATTGTACCTTTTAAATTTAAATAGCTAGATATAGGTAAAACAAGTTCAATTAGAGATTAGTTTTAAGTACTTACCTTGTAAAATAGTGCTAAGTACGTAAGTAAACATATTATGTTACCTGTATCAATTTCAGGACGACCGTGCCAGTCTCCCAGAATGACCGAAGAAAAGGAATTGATTAAAAAACGCGGCAGCATTAAAGGTCGTATAACTTCATTCGCGAATCATGTGAGACTAAGATGAGTTCCGCGGACGCCAGGGAGTTACAATTGCCAATGGGTAAGATCGAATCCTTATATGATCAATACGACGAGGTACAATTAAAATTAGAGTGTATTGCTGAGAACATGGACTCACAGTTAGGTGAGAGAAATGATTTTGAACAGCACTACTATCGGTTACTCGCAGACGCTCATGGGTTTATTAGAAAGTTATAGAAAAGGTCACGAGAATCGTGTTGACAGTGCATCAAATTCTCGCTCAAATCACAGGCTGGTTAAGTTGCCCACTATTCAGTTGCCGAAGTTTGGAGGTGCATATGAAAGTTGGTTGGAATTTCATGATACATTCTCAAGCTTGATCCACAATAACGATGAGATCGATGAAATTAATAAGTTTCATTACTTGAGGGCTTCCTTACACGGGTCGGCTGCTGTGGTAATACAGGCGATCGAGTTCTCCGCGGCTAATTATTCAGTGGCATGGGGGCTCCTATGTGAACGGTTCGACAACAAACGTTTGTTAATACAAAATCATGTTTCCGCTTTATTTAACATCGAACCTGTCACTAAGGAATCTTCTGTCATTTTGAAACGCGTGATTGACACCTTAAATAAGAATTTACGAGCTTTAGAATCCCTTGGTGAACCCGTTAGTCATTGGGATACGCTATTAATTTATATTGTTGTCACTCACAAGTTAGATTTAAAAACATACCGCGAGTGGGAACAAGTTAAAGGTAACTTGCCCAAGGACAAGCCAATTGACCTTGACTCATTTCTAACGTTTATGCGTAATCGTGCTGATTTGCTTGAGACAATCGAATTGTCCCATAACAACATGACGACAAGTAACAAAAATGCGACTAGAATTAAAGCTATGGTATCCGTACAAAATGGTCACATTAATAATAATAACACACAATTAAATACATCAATTCATACGAAGCCATGCCCTAATTGTAGTGACCAACATTATCTTAATAATTGTCCTAAATTTTTAGCTCTAAGTCCTGAAGCGAGATACAAATTATTATTACCTACGTATAAAGTCTGTTTCAATTGTTTCCGTAGCGGACATTATGCCAATTCATGTAAGAAAACCGGTTGTAAGGTTTGCAAGCGTAAGCATCACACATTAGTTCACGTTAATGAAATCGGGATAAAACAGCTGTCGCACGCTACGCCTATACCTACATCTAGCGATAACAGTAGCAACATGAATCATTGTTTACAACCATCTGTTTCTACCGGTTCTAATGTCACTCTCACAAGTAGCATCAATACGTGCGAGAGGGCGAAAGAATGCAATGTTTTATTATCTACGGCTTTAATAAAATTGTACGCTAGGGATAATTGTGAGGTTATTGTTCGTGCTTTACTGGACAGTGGTAGCTCATCATGCCTCATGACAGAGGAGTTATATAATAAGTTAAACCTACCAGCTGTTCGTACTGATAGATCAATTATGGGTAATATGATGTCGCACATTAGTTTAATGTGTCGCTTGTCAATGAAATCGTTATCGTTAAGTGAAGATTTTTCTACTAAGTTATGTTGTTTTGTGTTGCCATCTATAACTGATAAAATACCTGGATGTCAAATAAATGTTAAAAATTTACCGATCCCATCGGATATTTGTTTAGCGGACCCTTATTTTTATTCGCCCGCCGCCGTTGATATAATCATCGGCGCTGATGTTTTTTGGGACATTTTAGGTTCGCAAAACATTAAATTAGGAAATGGACAATTCCGATACTTTATGAGACTAGACTTGGATGGATAGTCTCCGGTCCGGTTAGCGGCGACCGCGTATCGGCTGTACCGCAAAATACTCACATTAGTTGTAATTTTACTCATATTGATTCTGTGTCTTCGCACTGTTCTGATGATGATATTCAAAACCAATTAATGCGTTTTTGGCAGCTCGAAGAAGTCGGCCCTCAGTCATCACAGTACTTTCCTGAGGAGAAATTATGTGAAGAACACTTTGTGAAGAATACAACTCACCTCGCAGACGGACGATTCTGCGTGAGAATCCCGTTAAAGCAAACACCAGACGTGTTAGGAGATTCTCATCAGCGAGCTAAGCATTGTCTTACGTCTTTAGAGCGTAGACTTAAAGGTAACGATTATTTTTGTAAATTGTATAAGGAGTTCATGGCCGAATACAAAGCATTGGGTCACATGTCAGAGTGCAAGCCTAATACCAAGGTGCCTCATTATTTTATACCGCATCATGGAGTCCTATGTGAAAGCAGTAGTACTACTAAGTTAAGGGTTGTATTTAACGCTAGTAGCCCTACGTCATCAGGTGTGTCATTCAATAACATCCAGATGATCGGACCCACGGTGCAGGATGATCTACTATCGATACTTTTACGTTTTCGGCAGCACAAGTACGTTTTAGTGGCCGACGTAGAAAAAATGTATCGACAGATTGTAGTTCATCCAGATGACAGACCGCTGCAGCAAATACTTTGGCGTGAACATCCATCTGATACCATCACATTCTATGAGTTAAATAGAGTGAGTTACGGGACCGCAAGCGCTCCCTACCTTGCTACGCGGTGCCTTAAAGAAATAGGTTTAAATTGTAAGAACCCTAGCATCTCACAAATTATCATTCACGACTTTTATGTCGATGATTTGTTGACAGGAGGTGATGAGATCAGTCACGTACAAAATATACGTGAGCAGGTGACGGCTGAGCTCGCCTCAGCTTGTATGCCTCTTAGAAAGTGGAAGTCCAATGAACCTCTGGTGTTGTCAGCACCAGATCAGACGTCATTGAATTTAAATATCGGTGACAGCGAGTCCAGTAAAACGTTAGGTCTCGGGTGGCATTCGACATCAGATGAGTTTTATTTTCCCATCTCGCCGTCCATAGCCCACGGTAACACAAAACGTGATATTCTCTCTGTTATAGCTAAAATATTTGACCCTTTGGGGCTGTTATCACCTTTTGTCATCTTAATGAAAATTCTTTTACAGAAGTTATGGCTAGAGCGACTGTCGTGGGACGACGAACTGCCACCAGAGATAAGGCGGGCTTGGATCGAAATGGTCAACAGTTTACCGGGACTCAGCAAGATACGTGTACCGCGACGTATGTGTAACTCATATTCCCGCTTGGAGTTATACATATTCACAGATGCATCGGAGCGTGCGTATGGTGCTTGCGTTTATGTCCGTAGTATAGACTGTAACGGTCAAGTTTTAGTAAGGCTACTGCTTGCCAAGAGCAGAGTGGCCCCGATCAAGCCCACGAGCACTCCTCGACTCGAGATCCTCGGTGCAGTGGTCGGTGCTCGTCTTTACGAGAAGGCGATCAATGCTTTAAGAGCAACGATCACTAAAGTTACTTGCTGGACCGACTCCACCATCGTTTTAGGTTGGCTTAAAATGTTGCCATCTAAGCTACAACCTTTTGTACGTAACCGCGTTGCTGAAATATTGGACAAGACTGGTAACTGCACTTGGAGACATGTTCCGACTGATTGTAATCCCGCAGACCTCATTTCTCGAGGTGTCAGTGCAAGTTTACTTCAGTCAAATGATTTGTGGTGGAATGGACCAAGCTTCTTGAGGTGTGATGAATCACAATGGCCCACCACTCCAAGATCGACTGAAGAATTACCTGAAGTCTCGTTACATGTTAATTATAATGCTCCACGTGAACTTATTGATTTTAATCGCTTTTCTAAGTTGTCTAAACTTCAACGTACAGTGGCATATTTATTACGATTTATAAATAACTAGTAAATCCGTCCTCGCTTCGCTTCGGGGAACCAGTCCCTTCAAAAATCTCTATAAATTTTAACAAAAGTTATTCCAATGTCCAAGCTATATTACTGCAAAGTTTCATGAAAATCCGTTCAGTAGTTTTTGCGTGAAAGAGCAACAAACACACACACTCACTCACTCACATACATCCTTACAAACTTTCGCATTTATAATATTAGTAGGATTTAAAATTAAAAAATAAAATTAAAACTAAATATTTAAATACCAATGAATTAGATAATGCTATGAAGTTAATTTTACGATTGTCACAAATTGATTCAATACCTGAATATAATTTATTACTTAATTAAAAATCAAAATTTGCCTAATAAAAGCCCACTTATTAAATTTAATGTTTATTTAGATAGTGACAACTTAATTCGCGTTGGAGGTCGATTAGATAATTCTAATTTTACTTTTGAGAAAAAACATTCAATTATTTTACAGTCCACTTATCGTGTTACACAATTATTATTTGAGTCAGAACATCAACGGTTAATGCATGCTGGACCTCAACTCTTGCTGGCTAGCATTCGGGAAAATTATTGGCCTATAGGTGGTCGCAACCTGGCAAAGAAATGTTTTAGGCAGTGTATCCGCTGCACTCGGTTCAAGGGCAAGGTGCTTGCTCCATTAATGGGTAATTTACCACAGCAGCGAGTCGTGTCAGGAGGCTACCCGTTTGAAAGCGTAGGTGTTGACTACGCAGGCCCAGTCACTTGCGCTAGCCGCCCTGGTCGCGGTTGTAAACTTATTAAATCATACATAGCTATATTCGTGTGTTTTGCAACTAAGGCAGTACATCTTGAGTTAGTGAGCGACTTAACCAGCAATAATTATATTTTAGCATTACGCCGATTCATATCGCGCAGGGGAAAACCATCTCATATTTTTTCGGATAATGGTACCTCGTACGTTGGCGCATATAATGAACTGTCAAAATTTTTAAAATCCAATTGTGATTCTCTGGCTGAGCAACTTGCCTTGGAGAATGTTCAGTTTCATTTCATTCCTGCGTATAGTCCACATCAAGGTGGTCTCTGGGAGGCAGGTGATAAGTCGGTAAAGTATCATTTAAGTAGAGTGCTGGGAAATTGTAATTTGACATTTGAGGAGCCTAACACGACTTTAGTGCAAATCGAGGCGATTCTTAACTCTCGACCACTAACTCCGCTGTCATGGGACCCAGACGACTTGACACCGCTCACGCCTGGTCATTTCCTCATCGGCCGGTCTCCAACAGCCCTACCTGTGAAGACAATCCCTGAAGATTGCCCTACCAATAGATTGACACGGTTTCAACGCACTGAACAACTGCGTCAGCATTTTTGGACGCGTTGGAGTAAGGAGTACGTAGCGGAGCTTCAACAACGAGCAAAATGGCGATCCTGCAAGTACTCCCTAAAACCTAATACTCTCGTTCTATTGAAAGAGGACCACACTCCACCATTAAAATGGAAGCTTGGGCGCATCGTCTCCGTGTATCCGGGTTCTTCAGACGGCATAAGTCGGGTAGCTGACATTCGAACAGCTAATGGCGTTGTGAGAAGATCCTTTAGCAAGATCGTCCCTCTATTTTCGGAAGACCAGGAGAAGTGAATCTATGGTTGAAAGAGATGCTTTCAACGCGCGGGGGCATGTTGAAGATTTAAACCTTCGCGCCGCGCCGCGCGCTTCACCTACCGTAATTTTAATATTTTTCTTCATCCTACCCTGTTTATTTTTGTAATTGCTCTGCTGTAAAATTGTTAGTACACGTATTGTCGAACTCAACGTTTTTTAATATCCAAAATTATACCTGCCCGCACCCGAACCCGCACAAACAGTATGAAGTTGCCAGCTAAACCACTCATTGGCCTTTGTCAATGTAACTCTGACGTCTCCTTTTTCTTTTTATCGAAATTATTTATAACCAGCCAGGTTTGTTTTGACTTGTTCGTGGCACATTGACATGACATAATATGCACAGACTAGCTAAAGATTAATGTTTCGTTATACGGTATGCAACGACTAGTCTTTTTGGTAAAATATTTAATAAAGGTTTTTAACTGCAATATAACAGTAAATAAATTATAACTAAGTATTCAAAGATAGTTTAGGATGACTATTAGTGATTATGCTACCATTCCATCAATATTTTCTTAAGACGTTGTCAGTTGTCACGTTCAACTATCGTCAGTAAACCGACTTTACAGACAACCAATTTTTTTTAGTATAATTAAGTAATACTAAATATTATGAAATTATTAACGTTGAATATTTATCATTTAATGATGCCAAAGAAGTATAACCTTTTACGCGCGTACATAAGTACACGCAATTTAATTTTTTTATATATTTCAAATTCGAATATTAGCTTCATTAGAGACACGGTAGTGTCTAAGCCAAGTTCCACAAAAAATTCCCCTTTTGTTTTGTTAATTAAAATTATTTTTTCGTTTCCTATTTCTTATAATACTTGGTGCACGGCAGTGCACCTCGCCAAGTTCGAAATTTTGACGGAAAAAAATTGATAATTAACGACATCACATTAGAAACCTCAAAAATAACAGTATTTCTCCACTATTTAATGGATGTTATTATACATATAAACCTTCCTCTTGAATCACTCTATCTATTTAAAAAACCGCATCAAAATCCGTTGCGTAGTTTTAAAGATTTAAGGACACAAAGGGAAGGGACATAGGGACAGAGAAAGCGACTTTGTTTTATACTATGTAGTGATAACTCATACCTCCGAACAAAGACTCCCAGCCACATAAGGCACTGACAAAACAACACATCACTAACCTTGACCTTGAGCTAACATTGTTTTGTCACAATATCAGTCCCACCCACCCACCAATCAATAAGGCAACAAGGTTAACAAAGCTAGCGGAAAATTTAATGTAGGTATTTGTAAACAACTTTGTCATACACAAATATTTTAAATAGAAATTTACATACTTACTTGTCCAAGGTTACTTTACCTAGACCAAAAGTCGGGGTGCTTTAGAATAAAGCTGTAATATGGAAAAATCTAATCTGTACTTGCAACTATACATAAAATCATAAACCAAAACCAAATACTCTTCAAGGTTAGGGCGTACAAGTGTATTAAAGAACTATTTTAACAGCTAGCCACTTTTGGATGGAGTTTTATACTGATTTTCAAATACCTATTGAAAGCGTACTTAATTATTTTAAATATCGATTGAAAGATTGATAAATATTAATCACCATTTTCTCTTTTTGCAATTTCAGAAATCTTCAAATAGCACAAACGAAGTTTTCCAAGTTAAAGTTGTTTACAATAATTGATAATGCTGTTTAAATAGAACAAAACAAAATATACTTAAGTATTATTTTCAAAACGTCAAATTCACCACTAGCACAAACCACAAAACAAGACAACTGAAAGAAGAATGAATCAATATCAATGACTTGAACTGTACGCAGTGCGTACTACGCACAAGTTGTGCGTAGGGTGCGTAGTACGCACTGCGGCACACAGTGTTGCCAACTATAATTTCGAAATTCCGTTAAACCTGTTGGTAAATTCCGTCAAAAATCCGTCAAATTTTTTTTTGTGTCCGTCAAAAAAATCCGTTAAATAAAAAATACGTTTTATAAATGCGAAAGTTTGTAAGGATGTATTTGTATATGTATAAGTATGTGTTTGTTACACTTTCACGCAAAAACTATTGAACGGATTTTCATGACACTTTGCAGTAAAATAGCTTAGACCTCGGAATAACGTAATAAGTTAAAATTTATAGAGATTTTTTTATCATTTGGTCATACTACAATTATAACTGTAAAGTCGAAACCAGTCAAAACAAAATCCACCTTCTGAGAGCTATCTTCTACTAAGTGGCTGGCTCCCTGAAGCGAAACGAGAGCGGGTTTACTAGTCAATATATAAAAAAAGTCGGTATACGGGCGAAAGTTTTACGTGACAACGACTTTGAGTGGTAAAATAATTTTAATGTGAATATTCATTCGTATAGTAGGAAGAAGGATGAAATAATAGTAACAATTTAAAACATTTATTTATACAAAGAATTATATTTAAAACATTGTAACACCATCCGCCATCTAGCGCTGCTAACCGTTAGACCATTAACCATTAGTCACAACTAAGTGAGGTAACAAACGAGATTACTCTACTTCTCCAGAGATGGCGCTGTACCATTTTCTGAAACACGCCAACGTGTGTACGCCGTAGCTACCATAAGTAATGTTAAGGAGGAAGGGACGCGTGCCTTTCACTTTTTATGTCTGTCTCTCTCGCTCTTAGGCGGGCTAACCATGCCCGAGTGGAAGGGACGCGTGCCTCTCACTCGCTCTCATTGTAAGCGCATAACGTGAGCGGAGCTACTAACGCAGTTTCTTGAAGTGCCACCCGGCAAACCAATTTATAAGACGTTGTCACGTCAAAAAGTTTTAAAGTAACAATCCCAATCGTCATCAGACACAGAAAACATAAAAATAACTTTATAACAAAAAATCACAATCATCATTATCGCTTCCAGTTGATGTTATTATACTCGCTATGGGAGCAGCTGTTAAGTTGGATGGCTGATTTTAATTTTATGTTTAGCATTGATCCTAGCATAGCAATAAGAGGTAAATCAAAAGTGTAACATGTCTTGCCATTTCTTTTTAATGCAGAAGGAATATTGAAAATTGCGTCGATCATTTTTTCATTCATTTTATTTCTCAATTTTGATTTTACTCCATTTAATACACTAAAAAATGTGTGCGTGTACTAGTGTACACACGTATGAAGTGAAACTTCTTAAATATTTTACCAAAAAGACTAGTCGTTGCATACCGTATAACGAAACATTAATCTTTAACTAGTCTGTGCATATTATGTCATGTCAATGTCAAGCGAATATTTTGTTTTGATTGTATTCTAATAAGATTGTGAATAGATAGAGGTCTGTGGTTGTCTTGGTTTTGTTATTTTAAACACAATGGTATGGAGCCTCTTATTTCAATTAAACTACCACTTTAGTAATTTTGCTCCGAAATACTTTTTCTAAATAAAAAAAAGTAAGTACTACTTCGTCTGAACCAACCGTAAAATAAATAATATAATAACAATAAAAATAAAAATACACTTAAATACTAAATACAAACATTACGCCGTTTATTGTCCAATAGTCGCCGTCTTGAGTCCAATAATAAGATCCCAAAATTAGGTACCGTTATAGTGCCACAAACAAGTCAAAACATACCTGGCTGGTTATAAATAATTTGGATAAAAAACAAACTAAAGAGACGTCAGAGTTACATTGACAAATAATGTCAAAAGTAAACAATCAAAAGAAATCGTATTTAAAGTTACAAAAATGTATCAATAAAAATAAAGAAGGAATACAAGAAACATTAAAAAAGGTAACATTTAAAATTTATAAATAGTCCCAGAAGTCAATAACAAAGTAATAATTGTATACATTACCAAAATATCTACCTCCAAAGTAATCAACATAATCTTGACATGGCGCGCGTCAAAAGCGTAACGCGTCAAAGCGTAACCCGTCAAAGCGTAACCGAAAAATGTGACGAAAATTAATCAAAATATATTTTCTCCCGTTAATACCTGACCCTAATCCGTTAAATCTAACGGGAAATCCGTTAAGTTGGCAACACTGGGCCGGCACAACACAAACTAGTGGCCCGCGGGCCACGCCTACCATTGATCGGTACCTATATTCCTATCTCTATGACGCCTACATCGCACTTCAAGCTATTTTTTTCTGGCGCCAACGTTGGTTGGGGCGAGCGTTGGGAGTTGGCGGGTGAATTTCCCGCGACCAAAAATTGCGTGGCATCGATGAAATCGATACTAAAAAATTGGTTGTCTGTAAAGTCGGTTTACTGACGATAGTTGAACGTGACAACGTCTTAAGAAAATACTGATGGAATGGTAGCATTTTTCAAAAGAAAAATTTAATTTCATTTGTTTAATAGATTTGTATGTATATAGAGAAGGAGGTAATTGGAAATCACAATGAAATTGATCAAGTTAGATTTATTTGTACGCATAAATACAATTATGTTATCGTTGCTATAAACAATAAATTGACACCACATTCACTTTTCACTGCACTTTTGATACTCGATCAAAACATGTAAATGTACTATAGTATAGCAGCTGTCCACGCAGACGCATCGCTCACTCAAGTAGGAGAGAGACGGATGTCGAACGCTGCCGAACGCAAAGGCCGATTGTGCTTCTTTGTCGCTCGTTCCGCGCTCTCGCTTGCACTACATGGAACGCCTCAGAGCGAGGTACAGTCCGCCCAAATTGGAACTAACGAAAAGTCATTCATAAGTACGTTGTGTTCATTCATCTATCAGTTACTAGTGTGCAATAATGATTGGTCAAATGAATGTCAAATGCGTCCAATAGCGCCTCTTTCGTTTCAGTCTTTTGGGTTTACTATAACGCCGCGCCGCATGAGTCATGTTTTTTCGTGCGTGCAGCCGGCTCTATCGAAAATTATAAGACGTTGTCACGTCAAAAACATAGTTGTAATGTTCAAATATTTTTTTCTGGTTAGGTGAATTGGTCATCTATGTGTGGCACTAAATATTTTATTAATAGGTATAATAGGTACTCTAAAAAAATGTTGAACCTCGAAATCTTTCATTGCCGTGGCTGTCCACATGTCACCTCGATGTGTATTAACAAATGTGGAACAAAATTTTTAAGTCTCGATATCTCGTTAGTTTTTTAAGTTATCTGCTAGACATTAAGCAAGGATACATACATTATCAAGATCTATAAAAAATGTCAAAATTTTCTTTAAAAATCTTCAAGATAAAAAAGTCCACGGAAATGAGAATTTTTATGGGCTTGTTGAAATTGACCCTGGCCGGCGCTACTCGGCCAACGTGTGGAGCCGGCCTATCTCTATGGTACAGTGTGTCGCAGCCGGATGTCTGCCCTACTCTATGTGAAGAATAAGGGTAGATTCCTCCGGTGGCAACTGGGAATCAATCGATTCAGACATATCAGTGAAGTCTCAGTTCCGACACAGTTCCGGCAAATTTTTCATACATTCTCGGCATTGTCAGCTCAGCACTGACACTGAGAAGTGTCAGTGCTATTAGTATGAAATATTTGCCGGTACTGTGACGGAACGGTGACTTCACTGATATGTGTGAATCGACCCTAAAAGAAATAAAACCTCTGTGAAGAATACCATACCACTTACATCAAAGAGTACTTTTATACATACGGAAAGCTTACATTTTCGGATACTGTAACACGCAGTGGATACGTATCTTGCACATAGGGTTTTAATAAAAAACGACAAGTAGTATTGTTATAATTTTATTGACAATTTAATATCGTAAATATGTAATAGGTTAAATAAGGTTATACAAATTAAATAAGCATTCCAATACAAACAACTAATTTTAGTAATCAATTACTGACACAAATAGTAGGTACACAGGGTACACTGATTAGCGCGCAGTGAAAATTCTACCTTAATTTACGACAAAGAGATTGAAATTGGCTGTATTTTTCATTCATAACTACGCTACACTATAAGGCCGCTCATTCACATTCGCACAAAAACAAAAATGTAGGATAGACCATCGCAAATGATTAAGCTATGACAATTCGTGCAATGTATAATCGTACAAGGATCCTTTGGCGCGTGGGTGACAGAGAGAGTGCCTTACAGTTTGCCTTACTTAAAAGGCGCTGTCTCTGCCACCCACACGTCAAAAGATCCTTGTACGACAATACAAAGGTTCGCACGCATGCGAGTGAGTGCGATTATTGTCATAGATCAACCTGCGGCCCGCGGCCCGCATGCCCTTGGATTGGCCGACGTAAACTGTAAACCATTTTAATAATTTCGTACCAGACCGTATAAGTAATTTTTGTTAAAAATTATTTGTCATTAAAACATAGGTAATGAAAACGGAATATTTATATTATATTATACAAGGTGGATACCACCATACAACAATAAATGAAACCATGAGCCCTGCTTCATGCAACGAACATAATATTACATTTAGTAAAAAATGCTTATCATCTTATTTTAAAAAATGTTTTTTTCAAACAAACTAAATAGGTAAATAGCACAAAATACAGGAAAAAATAGAACAGCCTATTTAAACGTCAGTCACTCACTTTTGACAAGAGCGGCAACAATCTTCTGCTATTACAATAATAATAGCATTGAGATAGGAATATACTTAGATAGAGACGCCCTAATCCTTAACCTCATATGAAATTAGCTGGTTGGTGTGTAGCAGGCCGGCCATTTTTTATTCACCCTTACAAATGACATCTTATGTCAAACAAAATGGTTAATAAACACAAAACTATAAAATATATTAAAATAGGCATTGATAGGAGGTGTTGTGGTGTCTTTTAAGCAAAACAAAAACATTAAAATACAATGAGGTGTGGTATACTACAATCAGACTACAATGCGGAGCCAGGTAAAATAAATTACACCCAAAATAACAATTTATAGTAGGTACAGTTTTCGTTGTTTGTTGAATATCTGAATGATATTGATATATTATGTTTTTGCTACATGAAGATCTGTGCGAGGATTACGTAGGCCTGTTAATGTTTTGTTGGGTTTTACATCATTATTTTATATATTTGAGTAGCCGGTTTGTTTACGTTTCAATGACACTTAGGGTAGAAAGTGTTAAAATATCGATATTCGATATATCGATAATTTAAAATCACGCTGAAGAAAGTTGAAATAATTGTTTTTATTCAATAGATTACCTTCAAATAAATCGTAAAAAAAGAAGTGGCTAGAAATAATTGTTCCAGAAAACATAAACCCTCGTCTTGTTGAAGTATATTTTTGTAAAAAGCAATTATAATTATTCCTCTGTTATCTTATCTGCCCAAAGCTTATCTTGAAGAATTCGCTAGTTAGCGATACGATCGCTTTTTGTGCTCAATTAATAAATATGCTATAATACTTTTATTTGTATTTTTGTAATTATGCTGTACATTATATAGCCTTAAACAAATAAATTAAAATTTGTTTACATAGACACATGTTTTTTATTTACATTTCGGTCCCATTTCCACAATATTAATGCACTAAGGATTATTACACAATCATGGGTGATCAGAAGAAAATTGTCAGTCATATCACACAGCAGTACTATCTTCACCCTTAGCTTTTATTGAATAAACTCTAAAATTAAATTCATCGTAGTGCTACATATGACTTATTTATTTATGTAAGTATCTATCGCGATTTTTCTGGATTCAGCGGGTACATTCAGAATCAGCAAAAGTGGCATTGTTTAGGAGTAGGCGGACTGGTTAATGGAAGGATTGATTTTTAATATTGGATATAAAACTTAACATAACTTCAAGCCTGTATATACCTAGTTATATACAATACAGCCAAATAGAGATAAGTATTTTACTTCCGATGGTAAAACTTCGGTTATGGAACTCTATTTTGATAATTTTACATTATGCATATAATAAATAAAGGCCTTAACTACCTAAAGAATCATGGCAGATTTTGTACATAAAAAATAATAATTCTCGAGAATTTGAAATAACTTGTAATTGTTTAATTAGACTTCAAGTATTATCCTGAACCATTCAAAATATTTTTAAAACCCGGGGATCCTAAAATCATTTTCTTATTTACATAGTTTACCATTTCTGGACGAACATTTTGAAGTAGATTCTGTCTTGTTATATCAGCGTTTAATCTGTGATTTCGATTGACTTGTAATCTGTTGGAACAATTACTTACTCTGTGTCGTAGACATTGTCATTGTCACATGTCATATTGTCATTGGACTGCGAGCGTTTTGATTGGTTCTAATTATGATTGTCATGTCATTATTATCATTTCTTATGTCACATTGACAGTTAGCGTACAAATGGCGTATTTTTATAATGGCAAGAAAGTGAAGAAAATTATATCGTGTTTGATTATATAACCCCGAGGTTTAAAAATATTTTATATATATACAAGTGTTGCTAAAAATAAGAAATAATTATTACAACTCATTCCAGGCTCTCGAGGTTTTAATTTTTTTTTTGTACAATTCAATGTATGAAACTTGCCATGATTCTTTCCTAACTGGAACAAGACAAATAGTTTGGCGGCTGTGTTAAGCAAGAGGGTGGTACCTAATTAACTGGCAGAGTTTAAAACACTATCTCTGAGATCGTCTAAAAAGGGGGATCAGTCGTTGTGTCCTCGTTTGTTGTTCAGCAGATCATCATGATAGCTGGTTTTTACAAAATATTTTTGGTTGACATGACATGACAAGTTCATCGCAGTAGGTATCAAAATTAATATTAATATCGCTGAGAAGACGAACGACATGTATTATTGCTG
Source organism: Hesperia comma (assembly GCA_905404135.1). Taxonomy (NCBI): domain Eukaryota; kingdom Metazoa; phylum Arthropoda; class Insecta; order Lepidoptera; family Hesperiidae; genus Hesperia; species Hesperia comma. Next base: position 17,750,535 of record FR990021.1, read on the forward strand.
TTATATCGTTAGTCATTAAACTAAATATCGATAGTGTTTCCGTCCACGTAGTGCGCACAACACTAGTAGAATCGGCCATATTTTATTCACTAAAATTTTGACAGGCATTGTCAGGCTCGCTAGTTTTGCTTTAGTGTCTAATCCATAGTCCTTATAGATCAATGAATAATAGATACAGCGTGTTGAAATTTTGAATATTGAAAAAAAATTGATGTGGCTAAAGTAATGGAGGTATTTGATTGAAAAATTTTTTTGGGGCTTAGGTAATCATTAAGTACATAAAATTAAATTTATTGTTGTATGGTGGTAACCACGTTGTATTTATAAAATAAAAAGCCTTTTTATTCCATGCACACAATAATTTTTTTTTTCATTATTTTTTTTATAAAATAGAATCATATTTTAATTAATCAATTAATATTTATTAAGACATAAATATTTTTTGCTTGCAGCCCGGGATCGCTCGGCTGAAAAATGTTTGTGGCCCTACAAAAAAAGGTTGAGTACCGCTGTCATAGAGGCTAAGGCCCTTCTCACATTACGCTATTTATAAGCTACGTGACTACGACGCAATCCACATTTCGCTGACACTGACATTCAATGACAGGACACGCGTCGTAGACGCGTCGTCTGCGTACTTGGACAAGATCCTAGTCGCTTGCAAATAGTGTTGTGTGAGAAAGGCCTTAATTGACTATAACAATATTGGTGCTTCTTACCTTTCAAGCTTCTACGTCAGTCCAATAATACGTGCAATTTCAAACATTTATAACAGTGCACATTAATAATTTTAACCACAGCGGGTAGGTACTCACGATTTTTGTGTTTTAATCAATATTTCGACCAATTACGATACCGATAAGATTAAGAAGAGGAGAAAGTCTTGACAGTTGATATTAACAGTCACAAATAAGGCAACTTTCATAATCGGTATAAAATTCAACAATCGTGAGTACCCCATACAGTACAGTAAGCTACAAATTGTGTAAGCCTCATTACATTAGCACTCTCTAATGACCTTGCATGGGTCGTAACACTTAGCGAATCTATGTGGCCTGTTGGTAGTGACCATAGACTAGCGTCCAGTTAGTCCAGTTGGGCCGAATCCTCTCTTATCGGCTCCCCTCCTCACGCCCGGCAGATCACGCTTGATGACGCCGCTTGTAAGTGCCCGGTGCGGGCTACTCTACGATGTTCTTACGCTCCTCGGCCTCCTCTGCAAGCCTGCTACCGAGAAACCAATGATAGGTTTTGTAATATTTATAACAATATTATTATTTATTGCACACCAAAGCAAGAATCCACCATACTGTTACGTGTCAGGAGTACTGGGTTCGAGAAAATGCCAAAATGTACCACAAAGACTTTATTGTAATCGTCGAAACACAATTAAACTCCGTATACACCAAAACACTATGCACGTACTCGTAAACTCACTCGTCAATCTTATATCGCCCGTAGAAATTACTTCACTTCTCGCTGTTATCGCTCGTAGGTATCGCTGGTTCTTCCCGGTTTCACTTCCGAAACTAGAATGCCACGCAGTCGACCGAGTGCCCTTTTCATACCACTCACGCACCAGACATGCCATTACTAGAATGTTCCGGTAGTTGTTTGAATAAAGGTCCAGCATGTTCTTTGCAATCGACTTTCGACCTTATGACTAATGTCATAAGGTCCAAGCGTCGTTGCGCCTACTGCCGAGACGATCGCGACAAGGCCACGTCTATTGTTCTATTGTTTTCTTGACATGTTTATGGCCTTGTAATTTATTGCTTCCGGGTAAGCGAAGTAGAACCAGGGTTGTCACAATACAAAGAAAGACTTACAACAGATATTTGAACAATCATTATTTATTATCATTATTATTATTTAATTTGTTTGTGCAAATTTTGATATTTGCGAGGCACTTAAGGGCAGTGCTCTCTTTATTTTATTCTGTTTTTTATATAGGACCAAATATCAAGCACTACCTTTCGAACGCGGCTCCCATACGCCACATCGAATGCCACTACATCGAAGTTCATGACATCGAACACGTTACATCGATAATTCGTTAGATCGAATTTTCATTACATACAACGAAAGTTTATTACATCGATGGATAGGAGCCGGAAAATGCGGCGAAATGCTACGCCATCTGCTACGCCAGACGGACGAGCATGGGTGAAACGGTTGCGGAGGTATGAGGGAGAGGAGGGGTTATTCAGTATATAATACAGGAGGCACAGTATACGAGTATTCCTGCGAAAGCGGATTGGGAGTCACTTGAGATTCTTGCGAAGCTGCGACACACGATCAAATTTTCGTAACCCAAAGATGAACCTTATACATAAGTTTTGCAAGCGCTCAAGTTTATTTAAAAGCTCCTCTGTGGCATCCAAATAGCATACATCAGCGTAATCCAAAATCGGAAGAACTAGAGAGTGACACAGGGATATTTTAGTTTTAAACGGCAAGAAACTCTGAAAGCGTCGAAGCGAGTGCATGGTATGAAAAACCTTTCGGCTGACCTTCCCAACATGCGTCCTCCAAGATAAGTTCATATCTAGGGTTAAGCCAAGATTTTTAACAGTTGTTGCATATGGTATAGGTGTGTTATCGAGCTTTAAACATGGTAATTTAGAGATAATTAAGAGTCAAAGAGTAATTTAGAGTCTAAAGATTTTAGATAAAATTTAGTACCGATAATTATTGCCTGAGACTTCATGGCGCTGATCGCCGCATCAACATCAGATGCAGCAAAGTGGCGATATAGTTGCAAATCGTCTGCGTAGAGATGGAAATTTGAACCAATAACATTGGTAACAGAGTTAATAAAAACAGAGAAAAGTAAAGGAGAGAGAACGCCACCCTGAGGCACGCCAGCAGCAAGATCGCACCAATCCGAGATTATCTCGTTATGGTTAATGCGCTGTGAACGCCCCCGAAGATATGAATTAAACCATGTAACGGCTGAAGTTGAGACGTTAATGGACCTTAGAATTCCAATAAGGACAATTACAATTTTTTATTATATAAAAAATAGAAAATTCTACGTAGTAATTGGCGGGTATAACTCTAAATCTTTTATTACATTATCGGGCGTTCCGCAAGGATCGCACCTCGGCCCAATTTTGTACGATATTTTCATTTATGACATTGTGAACTGCTGCATTAAATCTTCTCCCTTATACGCAGACGATTTGAAATGCGCCAGGCGCATAGATTCTGAAGAGGATATAATCTTCCTCCAAGAGGATTTGGATAAACTTTGTGAATGGTGCGAAAAAATTCAACAACCGTGAGTAAACATTACTACATCTTACAGTAAACCACACGTTATAGGTATAAGCCTCATTATCTAGTACTCTCTAATAACCTCGTATTGGTCGTTACTCTTGGCAAATCTGTACGGCCTGTTGGAGATGGCCAGCATAGACCCTACGTCCAGTGTGGCCAAGCCATCCCTCATTCCGGCACCCTTCCGCCCGACCGGCAGATCATCATGCTTACGCTCCTCAGCCACCTCTGCTAGCCTGGTACCGAGAAACCAATGATTAGTGTATTATTATTTATTGTACACCATAGCAAGATTACAATCCACCATACAAAGAAAGACGCACACCATAGAACGAGATATTTGAACAAGCATTAATTATTATTTTCATTTTCATTTATTTATTGCGTTCCATGAGTACAATAGATGGTAAGTATATTATTTACATAGTACATTAATATCATGGACCCTGTCGGGCACAGCAACTTAAAAGAGAGGAGGATACTTTAGCGTCAATTTCATATTACTTTCATTTAACTTATCTAAATTCCAAATAAATTAAAACAAAATATAATGTCATAATAATAAATTGTCAAAATAATAATAGTAATAATAAATTGTCAAAATAATAATAATAATAATAATATCAATAAATAATAAAAATATATCGTATCGCTATAATTGGTCAATAAATTAGGTTGTATAGGTACAATAAATAATAACTGTAAAATTAAAATAAATTAAATTAATGTAATGTCATTTTGTAATTTGTTAAGATGTCATGTTAATTGTTAAATTCATCATTTAAATATTCGTTAAGTTTATAATAAGTTTTCTTAATTAGAAATTCTTTTAATTGTCTATTAAATTTTGTATAATTTGTCTCCTTTTTTATATGCTCCGGTAATTTGTTGTATATTTTTATTGACATGGCGAATGTGCCAGAAGAATAAAGCTTCAGTCGTGATGTCAGGTTGACTAAACGGTTTTTGTGACGTAATTCACGACCCAAACACGCTTCTTGTCGTTTTATGTATAGTGTTGGATTTTTTTTCACGAATTTACATATTTCAAGGATATATAACGATATTAAGGTTAGTATATTATATGACTTAAAATAGGGCTTTATCATATTTACTATCTCATTTGTATTTGTCCAAATTCTGAATTAGTAGGGCACCTGAGGACTTGTTTTTATTTTATTCTGTTTATACATAATGAGACCAGACAACAAGCACTACCTTTCGAACATAAAAAGTACTAACAAAATCGGTTCAGCTAGTGCAAAGTTATGATGTAATTACACTTAAGATAAAAAACAGACGAGTCGAGAGCCTCCGTTTTTGAAGTCGGTTAATGAAAGCAAGCTTACCAAGCCTCGTCTTCAAACCCGCCACTAAACTCGGTCTTGGCCCGTCGCACCTCCACATCATGTTCCGCCTTCCGCCGGACGACATTGCGTGCTACCCGCTGCTTCAAGTCATCGAGGTACTGGTGATCCTTCTCCCCCGTCTTCCGTTTTTCCACCCTCTGTTTTTCATTCTCAAAAGCCATTTGTTTTTCGGCCTTAAAAAGGGGATAATACTACAGTATAAATGTTAAATGTAGAACTGCAATTACTATGTGTATAGTGTTCAGCCAAAATACGCGGACAAGTTATTTAGTTACAGAGTAGCCAACCAAATAGTATTGTTGGTACTTGTCCATCATTGGATAAAGCGATTACAGATTAACCAACCGAATAATATAGTCTAAGATCCGAATCTAAGTCGACATTCACCGGGTTGATAAAAGAATCAAACTTATTTTATAATAAATTTCGTATCTTAGAAAATATATTAAAAATGGGTTGACAACAAAAATCCAGGACAGAATATTTTTTATTATTTTTTTTAAATAATTTTTCAAAAATATTGCGTGATGAAGATAATAATAAAATTTTATACTGGACTTAATTATTATCAAATAGCAGATTATTATCAAATCGAGTGAAAAGTAACTAGTATTGACATACCTGTTTATACCTGTCTACCCAGTAGTTCGTCCAGGTAAATAATAGTCTACCCTACGTCTGCACATTCTATATGTTCTATACTTTAAGTCCAGTATAAAATTTTATTATTATCTTCATCATAAGTACAACATTTTATGAAAATCATTTTTTTAAAAATAATTAAAAATATTCTGTCCAGGATTTTTGTTGTCAACCCATTTTTAATATATTTTCTAATATACGAAATTTATTATAAAATAAGTTTGATTCTATTATCAACCCGGTGAATGTCGATATAGATTCGGATCTTCTACTAATATCGCTGGTCTCTTTCAATATAACAAACATACTTGCAATCATTTGCAAGAATGGCAACAAAACAATGTAGTAGGTATGTTAAAATACACTACTACATCTAAGCGAGTGCGCTCAATATTCAGAAATTCAGTGCCATTTACCAGTAGGTGGGATCCGTAAAAATTCTGATAAGCACTACCTTATGTGAAAGAAAAAAATATTCATGTACTCATGTCATTAGTTAGCGGACTCAAACAAGAGACATATAGCTAGCAGTAGAGATTACCCCTTACACCATGTTTAATTTTTATAGGTGGTTATATCCATAATTACGCACACGTATAATCTACCTATTGATGACTAGGGACCCGCCCTCGCTTCGCGAAGTGTTAAAAGGGGAATTATAAGAAGCCCATGTCCGGTCAGAAGGACCTTTATAATCCATTCATAATTAGCGTGATGCGTCAACAGTTAAATAGGCACATTACGTTTTTTCCCTTGGAATTTCGAAAAGCACCAGCTTTCAAGGAAATAAAGAATCATCAAAATCGGTTTACCCAACACGAAGTTATGGGATAACGAACATACCAACAAAGATTTAAAAAATAAAAAAAAGATCGGGTAATAATTTTTTTTTAACTTTTTTATATGTGCATTTTGAAATATAGTCCAATAGTTTTTATGAAGATTCATTCATAGTCCCTGGATTCCGAGGTTAAAAGCTTACGGCACTCCACTAACACGTCTTAATGTAAGCCTCATTAGTAGACTCTACTAACCTCGCGTTGGTCGTTACGATTGGCGAATCTGTGCGGCCTGTCGGAGAAGTCCTCTCTGTCATCGGCGCCCTTCCGCTCCACCGGCAAGTCGTCGTGCTTGACGACGCCCGCCTGTGAGTGCTCCTCGACGAAGTGCTTACGTTCCTCAGCCTCCTTTGCTAGCCTGGTACCGAAAAACCAAAAAATGATAGGTGTTTTTAAAAATAGAATTATCAAAATCGGTTCACCCAGTGCAGTTATGAGGTAACACACATAGAAAATTAAAACACATTAGTTGCAAACCTCCTTTTATAATCGGAATGGAATGGAAATGGAATCCGTTTGAATTCGGTTAATGAAAGCAAGCTTACCAAGACTCGTCGTCAAACTCGCCGCTAAACTCGGTCTTGGCCCGTCGCTCCTCCACATCATGTTCCGCCTTCCTTCGGACGACATTGCCTGCTACCTGCTGCTTCAAGTCATCGAAGTACTGGTGATCCTTCTCCTCTTTCTTTCGTTCCTGCTCGCTCTCTCTTTCATCTTCAATAACCATTTGTCTTTTGGTCTGAAAATTGGTATGGTGTGTCGTGTATCGTGAATCGACTCCCTTCCGCCCGATCGGCCAATCGTCGCGCTCGACGACCCCCGCCTGTGAGTACCCGATGGGCGGCGGTGCGTGCTCCTCGTCGATGTTCTTACGCTCCTCAGCCTCCTCTGCTAGCCTGGTACCGAGAAACCAATGATAGGTGTTTTATTTTTAATATTCATAATTATACTAGTGTAGCTGTACGCTAAACAACCCCTTAACTACGTTAAATAATCTACACCCAGCTACCATATCGCAGAAGGCGAAGACGTACCTACCTACATAAAAATTAATTACCAATCTACCCCGGCTGCTGGATACTACAAGCTGCATATTACATTTTATTACGAGCTGAACTATAATTTGACTATTGTTCAGAAACAAAGAAGCAGCCGCAAATATCATCAGCGCCGTACAGTCTTCACACGCAGCATTCAAGTCTTCGTACATCCGTCTTCGTTTGCTTGATCTTCACGCCGCCGTAGTCGCTTCTTCTGCCCGCTGTTCCGGAGATGTGTTCCACGCCGCTGCCGCCCGCCGAATGAACTTTCCCCAGGGTTGCCAACTCAATACCACTGGTGGGTGCTAAATGATATGTTAAAAAGTGCTTGATAATTAGGAATTTCCAAAAAAAAGTGCTAATTTTACTGAACATGAAATAAAATTATATAAATAATGAACAATGAGTTAATTTCACCGAATTTTGTACGATGCAGTTTCATATTACAAACAGCTTTTGAGTCTGCGAAAGCTTTTGCGCGCAATGGGCTAAGATGATCAATCGGCAAGACTGCGGTTTAATATGTATGTTATAATCTGTATGTTTTTTAGGTTCCGAATGTCGCTTAGTTTCAAATATTTTCGCATTAATTTCTTTTGTCAGAATAGACACATTGCTTACGAAGTATTTCCCAGCACAGGTCTAAGCCATTTTTTGTATTTTGGATCCAGCTCCCACTCAATTCTGTAACTTTGAATATAAACTTTTTTTCTTAAAGGAGTATCCATTGTCACTACAACTTGTAACTAATTGATTCGTTTTAACGTAAAAAGCACTGAATGTTAAGCAACTAATGTTGTAACTTTCATCACTTTAACCAGAAATAGTTTACGGGGAATCCCTTGCTCAAGCGTGTCGTTACACTTTAAAAATTGTAAAGTGTTTTAATATAGTCGGCTGGGTGTTGCTACACTACATGAACAAAATATAAAACTAAAATTCTTTGTTATTGCCCGAGTGGATGCGATATAATTTTCGCGGAAAATAACGAATCAGCATGAAGTCTATTTTGTGCTAGATTTAGTGCTAGGTGATGTAAGCTGATGTTTTGTGTTGGAAATAATAAAAATAGTGCTAAATCTAGCACCGAAAGTGCTAAGTTGGCAACACTGCTTTCCGCGCCGACCGGTGCGCCTTTTATGCGTTTCGTCAAACGTGGATTTTTAACATGCGAGCCACGATGGAACACGACTTGGTGCGAAGTTCTCCGACCGCCAGAGCAAAGTAGAAATATATATTCTGTCTCGTTCCTAGATAAATACGTTGCCGAAATATTTGATTTGTATGTATGTAAATTTGATTGGAAGAAATTTAGACATTTTGATTGGTCATTGTAATAATAATAAATTTAATTGGTTATCGGTTTGTACAGCTGGTGATATAAATATAGGCAAGGATCCTCAATAAAGCATTCACATCAACTTCAGCAGCTACAAGAACCAGTCGTTTTATTTATCCGCTACCAGAAGAGTCAGATTAGTTAATGGTGGACACACCACCACCATTACATTATTGTACACCATCTTTATTGTACACCATAGCAAGAATCCGCCATACAAAGAAAGGCTTACACAATAGAAAGAGATGTTTGAACAAGCATTAGTTAATTTACTATCATCATGATTTTCTTATTTGTAAGTGTTTGTCCAAATTCTGACATTTGTGAGGCACTTGAGGGCGGTGCTTTCCTTATTTTATTATATTTTTATATTGGACCAGAAGTCAAGCACCTTTCGAACATAAAAAGAATTATCAAAATCCCTAGTGCAAAGTTTTGAGGTAACACACATAAGATAAAAAACATACAGACGAATTGAGAACCTGCTTTTTTAGAATCGGAATGAAATGGAAATGGAATCCTTTTTTTGAAGTCGGTTAATAAAAAACATACTAACGAATTGAGAACCTGCTTTTTAGGGTTCCGTACCCAAAGGATAAAACGGGACCCTATTACTGAGACTTTGCTGTCCGTCCGTCCGTCCGTCTGTCACCAGGCTGTATCTCATGAACCGTAATAGTTACACAGTTGAAATTTTCACAGATGATGTATTTCTGTTGCCGCTACAACAACAAATACTAAAAAACAGAATTAAATAAATATTTAAGTGGGCGCCGATACAATCGACGCGTCAGCGATAGATTAGTTACCTTTCGGGCCAAGAGATGGCGTTATGGCTAATATGTGGCTAAAATAAAACAAATATTTAAGTGAGGCTTTCATACAACAGACCAGATTTTTTTGGCGTTTTTATACATAATGGTACGGAACCCTTCGTGCGCGAGTCCAACTCGCTCTTGGCCAGTTTTTTAGAATCGGAATGAAATGGAAATGGAATCCTTTTTTTGAAGTCGGTTAATAAAAAACATACAGACGAATTGAGAACCTGCTTTTTTAGAATCGGAATGAAATTGAAATGGAATCCTTTTTTTGAAGTCGGTTAATAAAAAACATATAGTCTAAGATCCGAATCTAAGTCGACATTCACCGGGTTGATAATAGAATCAAACTTATTTTATAAAAAATTTCGTATCTTAGAAAATATATTAAAAATGGGTTGACAACAAAAATCCTGGACAGAATATTTTTTATTATTTTTTTTTAATAATTTTTCAAAAATTTTATACTGGACTTAAAATATAGAACATATAGAATGTGCAGATTATTATCAAATCGAGTGCAAAGTAACTAGTATTGACATACCTGTTTATACCTGTCTACCCAGTAGTTCGTCCAGGTAAATAATAGTCTACCCTACGTCTGCACATTCTATATGTTCTATACTTTAAGTCCAGTATAAAATTTTATTATTATCTTCATCATAAGTACAATATTTTATGAAAATCATTTTTTAAAAAATAATTAAAAATATTCTGTCCAGGATTTTTGTTGTCAACCCATTTTTAATATATTTTCTAATATACGAAATTTATTATAAAATAAGTTTGATTCTATTATCAACCCGGTGAATGTCGATATAGATTCGGATCTTCTACTAATACAGACGAATGGAGAACCTGCTTTTTTAGAATTGGAATGAAATGGAAATGGAATCCTTTTTTTGAAGTCGGTTAGTAAAAAACATACAGACGAATGGAGAACCTGCTTTTTTAGAATCGGAATGAAATGGAAATGGAATCCTTTTTTTTAATTCGGTTAATGAAAGCAAGCTTACCAAGCCTCGTTTTCAAACCCGCCGCTAAACTCGGTCTTGGCCCGTCGCTCCTCCACATCATGTTCCGCCTTCCTTCGGACGACATTGCCTGCTATCTGCTGCTTCAAGTCATCGCCGTACTGGTGATCCTTCTGCTCCTTCTTCCGTTCCTGCTCGCTCTCTCTTTCTTCTTCAATAACCATTTGTCTTTTGTTCCTGGTACCGAGAAACCAATGATAGGTGTTGTAATACGCATTACAATATTATTATATATTATAATATATTGTACACCATAGCAAGAATCCACCAGACAAAGAAAGACGTACACCAAAGAAAGAGATATTTGAACAAGCATTATTTATTATCTCATTTGTATTTGTCCAAACTCTGAATTTGTGGGGCATTTCAGGACTTGTTTTTATTTTATTTTGTTTGTTTATATGAGACCAAACAACAAGCACTAGCTTTCGAACATAAAAAAAAATATCGGTTCACCCAGTGCAGTCATGCGGTAACACACATTAGAGAAATAACAAAGATGAATTGAAAACCCCCCTTTTTTAATCGGAAAGGAATGGAAATGTAATCAGTTCGGATTCGGTGACTGGCAGCAAGCTTACCAAGCCTCGTTTTGATCAAACTCGGTCTGGGCCCGTCGCTCCTCCAAATCATGATCCGCCTTTCGCCGAATGGCGTTGCCTTCTATTTGCTGCTTCAAATCCTCGAAGTACTGGTGATCCTTCTCTTCCTTCTTTCCTTCTTCCTCGCTCTCTCTTTCATTTTCAAGAGCCATTTGTATTTCGGCCTGAAAATTGGGATGATGTATTTTTAAACAATTGATTGATTTTATTGGGATAGCTTGCCTACGGCAGTGTTTTCGCCTACGTATTACTTTTTTACTCCATGACATCATTGTCAAGTATGATGTGGAAGTCTTCTAGAAGAGAGTGACTATACACCTCACATGAAGCGTGAAGGTGGGATCCGTGGAGTTGCTGTTAAGCATTACCTTATGTGAAAGAAAATAACATCTTCATGTACTCATTTCATTAGGTAGTGGACTCAAACAAGAGAGACGTAGGTAGGCAGCTGAGAATACCATCGAGGTATTATTGACAGAGCATAGCTGCTGCTGGGATTCCAACTTCGGTTGGAAAAAGAGAAAAGAACTACCAGAACTTCTGGAACCAATCTGGTTTGATTACTTGAAAATATTTCCTCTTTCTCCATCGAAGGTTTCCTTTACAACCAGATGTCTGCCCTACTCTACGTATAACAACTGTATCTCTACGGCTTCACCTGTACCATAACGCGCTAAAGATGTAGCCAACATGTTAGCGTGCTAATTTTTATGCGGCTATTTGTAAACGTTAAGGGCTAAATCGGGTGTCGGCTTTTTTGATACATTATAGAGTTTTAGCGCCTAAATTAGCACTAGAGCGAAACGAAATGATATAGCAGGACAACGATGTATGCTTACTTATGTTTTATGTGCGGGTATCGGACAACGGTTATTACGACAAGTACAGATTCAATCTTTATGAAACTAATCACTACATAGTATAAAACAAAGTCGCTTTCTCTGTCACTATGTCCCTTTGTGTCCTTAAGTCTTTAAAACTACGCAACGGATTTTGATGCGGTTTTTTTTAATAGATAGAGTGATTCAAGAGGAAGGTTTATATGTATAATTAAATTAAATTACATTAAATACCTACTGGAGAAATACTGTTATTTTTGAGGTTTCTAATGTGATGTCGTTAATTATCAATTTTTTTCTGCTTATATTGCAAACGCAGGCTGAACTTATTACGACGAATAATGGCTAATTTTCGAAGCGATTTTAACCAATACAGCATTAATCCTTATCCAATTAAATAGCTTAAATACATTGTTGATTTAATGTAGATCTATATGGTCCTTTACAGCACAAGATTTAAATGAATATTTTCGAAGATATTACAGATTTAAAATTGCGGGACGTAGCGCTTGCGGCAGTACTGGTCGTCCGGGGCGAGTGACATAGGCTATATAATTGTCTATGTTATACCCGTGCGAACCCAGAGCGGGCCGCTATGTTTTTATATACAACGTTCACAGTTTTTCTGTAGTGTATTTAGTATCAGCATTGCATCCGTGCGAAGCCGGGGCGGGTCGCTAGTAGATTATAAACAATAACTCATACCTCCGAACAAAGACTCCCAGCCACATAAGGCACGGACAAAACTAAGCTTGACCTTGAGCTAACATTGTTTTGTCACAATATCAGTCCCACCCAGCAATCAATAAGGCAACAAGGTCAACAAAGCTAGCGGTCAACAAAGTTGTTTACAAATACATAAAAAAATTATGTATTTGTAAACAACTTTGTCATACACAAATATTTTAAATAGAAATTTACATACTTACTTGTCCAAGGTTACTTTACCTAGACCAAAAGTCGGGGTGCTTTAGAATAAAGCTGTAATATCGAAAAATCTAATCTGTACTTGCAACTAGAATCATAAACCAAATACCTACTCTTCAAGGTTACGGCGTACAAGTGTATTAAAGATCTATCTTAAAAGCTAGCCTTTACTTTTGGATGGAGTTTTAAACAGATTTTCAAGTTTCAAGCACCTATTGAAAGTGTACGTAATTATTTTAAATATTGATTTAAATATTGATAAATATTAATCACCATTTTCTCTTTATGCAATTTCAGAAATCTTCAAATAGCACAAACGAAGTTTTCCAAGTTAAAGTTGTTTACAATAATTGATAATGCTGTTTATAATAAAACAAAACATAAAATATATTATTTTCAAAACGTCAAATTCACCACAAAACAAACACAACCTGCTGAACCTGCACAAACCACAAGACAAGACAACTTAGACAACTGACAAGGTGACAAGACAACAGAAAGAAGAAAGAATGAATTCAATGAATGTCATTATTCATGTCATTGAATGTCAATGTTGAATGTCAACTCAAATATTCCTATCTCTATGGTCATTCCCATAGAGATCTATAGGAATATACTCTCATTCCCTCAGAGTAATGATAAACATTATCATTACTCTGAGGTCATTCCTATCTCTATGAGAATGACACAGACTTTTTTTCACTATGGCGTTGACGTAAAACCACAGACTAGATAGGAATCAAGTTTAAAAAAAAAACCCCCTAGCATCAAAGAGTTCAAAAGTAGAGTGGGCGAGCCATACGCACAGAACACTAGGTATTACTCCTGGCCATACGGCTGCCCATACATTATAATCGCCCCCGGTTAGAAAGAAAAACAACGATAACGGTAATTACCTATCTCTCTCCGATCCCGATGAGCCAGAAAGAGAAAGGTGATTACTAAAGATTTCGTCTCTTTTTATCCGAGGTATGCTCTGAATACTCTGAAGCTTGGCTTCTGCCCTCTACGTGCCTAGCTACTTTTGAACTCTTTACCTAGCATAGGCTAATATTGTGCTAATTAAACAGTAACTTTTTAACATGGCGGCGTTAGTTCCAATTTTTGCCATTTCAGAGATAAGCTGGGCCATAGAGATTAGAATATAAACTTAGTCTTATAGATCAATGAGCTGGGCGCACTGTAGGTAATTTACAAGTGCAAGATCTAGAATCCCAATTGCACAGATAAAGCTAAACTTTTCATTCTCTGTTGTTGCTACTATTGCCATCTGTTGGAAATTAATGACATATTTAGTTTTTGAGACAACTTTTTTTTCATTCATTCATGGAGGATAGAACTAAGGAGGGTCATCTGTGTATATGAAAAGTGTCCAGTTGTATGCGCTAAATAACAGTTCCAAAATCCTCCACTGGTGGCGCTGGTGGATTCACAGGGTATGGTATGAATGTAGCAATCGTAGAGCTTTACATGGAGGATATCCTCCATGCTACTTTAGTCGATAATGACATTAAATTTTTTAACTCGGCATACTTCAATTCAATCAATTCATCTACGATTGCTACATTCATACCATACCCTGTGAATCCACCAGCGCCACCAGTGGAGGATTTTGGAACTGTTATTTAGCGCATACAACTGGACACTTTTTCAACTTTTCTCCCATATAAGATGACTCTCCTTAGTTCTATCCTCCATGCATTCATTTTTCGTCTTTGAGCCGCGAGTACGCTAGTGTCACGTCACGTCGCGTAACTTCAGTTCAGTCGCTCAGTAATTGAGTTTTGACGTGTGATAAAGCTGCAACTCGATCGGTTGCAGAGTTATTAGTGTATCGAAATTTAAGTTGGTAATGAAATAGTGATAGAAATGGCTGAGAGTAAAGGTGCGTTAATCGCGAAACGTATGCAAAAACATGCAGGACGGGCGAAGGAGAAGGTATTTATCGTTTTATGTTCCATGCGCTACCTATCTGTTTTGGTGATGGTGTTCAAAATGTAGTTGGAAGTGCGTGAAGCCGTGAAAGTGGGTTTGTGAGGACTTGCGGCCGGCCGGGGTTATCTCGCGTGTCGTCAGAGCAGCGGCAGCCCTTCTGCGGCTCCCCTACTGCACCTGTTGCTCTTGATAAGCGTATGCAGTATGCAGTTTCGTGATTCCGTTCCTCTGTTTACCCAAAACTCAGCTGACTCGTGCGCGGTGCCATTATCGCTCGTCTGAGCCTTTATCTTTCCAGGGTGAGGCGTATGCCTATTTTTAGGTTGCTATATGTGTTTTATATATTTAAAATCAATTATTAGATCTAATCGTGAAAGGTTTTAAAAGCTCGCTTGATTGTGCTAGTTTCGGAATATTTTGCAGTTCAGTTATGTCATTGCTGGGTCTGTATGTGAGCCATTTCTTGGGAAGTGCTCCCAATTTTAAAAATAACCCAAACGGTAGCAACAGTCCACGAGGATAGAGACAGCCGTGCCGGTTTCTCTGGGTGGTTATTTCAACTCCTCTATTTTTATGCAGTGCCACCAAAAATTTAGTTTATATTTTTTTATTCCATTGTTAGGAAAGACATTGTTTTTAAAAGCATTTAAATAAGGAAAAAATATTTAAACTTTTACTTAGCAGTTAGTTACTAGATTTACATTTATGACCAGGTTACTTGAAAATATTTTTAAGATTTAATGTTCATTTTCCTGAATTCAAAAAGCTCAAAATAAGAAATAACAGTTAATCATTAGAACTTTGTGAGTAATGGGAACTCTATTAACAGAACATAACTATACTCATAACCATTAACGACATATTCATGACATTCAGCATTTATATCATAAAAGTTTATTTTAAAATTTGGCTCAAAGCTTATTGAGTGAGATCTATTATAAATAAATTAACAGTATTTCCTTTCACACCTTTTTGAAACAAATCAAGCAGCGTCCATTCAAATTATTTATCATTATAGGTATGTAATAGGCTGTTGACCTAACCTGGCAGGCAGCCCACTTCATGTGCCTCAGACGGCAGGCACCACTGCCAAATAACCAACAGAAATGTGGGGATAGTGTGGCAAATAATTAGTTGTAATTTACTGTTCAATCCTTAAACTCAGGTCTTTCGACAGTAGGCAGATAAAAACTTTTATGGTTAATACAACAATCTATAAACATCTTCTTCCTTCTGATAGTAAGTAGTCTTGTTCACCTTTGGTCTCTGGGCCCACCAAAACTATCTTCAGTGCTTTGCCAATTGAAGAGTAACTTAGGGTTAATCTTACCAAATTTTCTTGACTTATTAATATTTACCTAAATTCTGTGATTGTAGTCAATGTTATATTAAATTAATATCCTTTTTGTTTCTTTTTTAGGAATAAAAATCATTGGTTTACTGAACTTATGTAAATAAGTTATAAAAAAATTAAAATATCACAGTCTTAATTAAAAAAGTCTCAATGCAAATTGGCTTATAATTTTATTTTAAATAGGAATAGGAACAAATAAAATTACAAGGTTAAAAATCTTTATTAAGTACTTTTATAAAATGATTATGTCGCAATTAAAAAATGGCATCTTAAGTGCTGCAATTAATATGTTTTATTTGTTAATTATTCACTTAAGAAACAATCTTCATAGCTCATGCCCAAGGGTTGTAGAGGTTAATCTGACCACAAAATTGCATTTCAAACTAATGTTTTCCACTTAACGAACTGTGCAATGACACTTGATACTTGCTAATCTATTCAATTCCTGGTAATAATATTTAAAAAAATTATATTAAAAAAACCGGCCAAGTGCGAGTTGGACTCGCGCATGAAGGGTTCCGTACCATTATGTATAAAACGCCAAAAAAATCTGGCCGGTTTTATGAAAGCCTCGCTTAAATATTTACTTTAGTTTTTGTAGCCACATATTAGCCACAAGCAATGCCATCTCTTGGACCGACAGGTAACTAAAAGCATTGAAGGCGTCATAGCTACATATTAGCCACAAGCAACGCCATCTCTTGGAGCGAAAGGTATCGCTGAAGCGTCGAAGCCATATTTCGACTTAAATATTTATTTTATTCAGTGTTTTAGTATTTGTTGTTGTAGCGGCAACAGAAATACATCATCTGTGAAAATTTCAACTGTGTAACTATTACGGTTCATGAGATACAGCCTGGTGACAGACGGACGGACGGACGGACAGCGAAGTCTCAGCAATAGGGTCCCGTTTTACCCTTTGGGTACGGAACCCTAAAAACCAGCAACATAATTGATATGCCATGTCAATGTGCTACAAATTAGGCACCACACCATAAGTTGTTGTTTATTGTTACCAAATGTGTAGTGAACAATGAAAACAAAATACAAAATGACAACACTGTCTATAATTAGATATTGATTACACATTAACAGTGTGATATTTGTAATTAAATATGATTGTTATTAGTTCACTTGGTATCTGGGCTGTCTGTCTGTTGCGACCTTAAATCATGTTGTTAGTCACCAGCCAGTTATATTTGTAACTTGAATTTATTTGCAAGTTAGATATCTATGCATTTTTTTATTGATACTTTTTGTCTATTCTTAGTGAATTTGTTTTTTTTTAATATTTTATATATATATAAATATCAATTTACTATGATTTAAGAAAATTTTTGAAAATTCCATGTGTTATTACAATTCACCAATTGCAAGTGATTCAATAGTTAATAATAATAATAATAACGCTACACACTCATAGACCCACACTAGGAGGATTCCCTGTGTCGTGGGTGCCATGGACAACACACAAGACAAGGACACACACCCAGACCGAGAACGGAAATTCAAACTCATCGTTCAAATTGCCGCCTCGCTGGGAATCGAACCCAGGACCCTCGGAACGGCGATCCGGCGTTTTAACCATTGCGGCCTTAATGTTGCCCTTAGAATTTAACTATTTATTATTTCAATATCTTTATTTATAGAAAACCAATAGCTGTCAAATAGCCCATTGATGAGGTCTTTCCATGACAGTTGACGAGAAATCTGATTAAATTGAGGACTTAATCTAACTTCGACAATAACAACCAAGCTATTGCTAATTTGTGATACAATAACAATAATTTAAAAACCCTTTAAACATAACTTAACACCTTAGGTAAATTATTCCAAAACACGTCTCGTAAATCGCCACCAAATATCTACACCTTACAATCAATTTGATACCTTTCGATTTAAGATAGTATCTCGCAATTGAAAGTTCTATGACTACCATCGAATACGTAACACGTATCATTATTAGTTTAGAAAGCGTGACAGGTACCTACAGATAAAACAGACAAAGATATGAATTTACCGAATAAAGAAACTTGAAACAAACTGTTTAAGTATTTATTGTTACTTGCTATATTCGGTATTCCTGTATGTCCGGCGGATATAAACAAAGGATATAAATGTATCCGCAATTTGACTTTGATTTGCAATTTGCGTCACCCATTGAATATCTAGCTTATGAAACGCATACAATTATAAAAAACATAGGTGCTTCATGGATGATCTTAACCTTCATGAAATGTAATCTTTGATAAACCCATCTCATCGGCACGGTTGCGTCGTTTACCCCATAGCCCATATTAAACAAGTAATTAAATGCGTTTAAAAATTCACACTTCTGTTTAGGATTCTATGTGTCGCGGATATTATGGGCATGGTATCACAATCTAGTGAATCCTGGGAACTATTTGCCTCTCAAATAAATCCGCGAAATCTTGCTCGGCTGGCAGGGTCAGTGGTTCGCCGTGGTAACAACGTAACAGTTAACTTCTCACACCAAAACACACAAACTAACCGCATCCCAAACGGTGCGGTTGTTCAATAAAACAGCGGAATTCCAAACTTGACTCCTATGACCTGCCTCGGGTAACCGGTTTGTGATATCATAGTTTATCAAATGTCAGCTCCGATCTCTTAGCGTAGAGGTTTCCTGTTAGGAGAAATTTATTTGGCCCTAACAAGTATATTTTAACTAGTATATACTATAATTATAGTAAACGCCTCGAAGCGAAGTTCGGGAAACTTGTTGCTCCGCTCCTGTTGGATGTAGCGTGATGTTTTATAGCCGAAAGCCTTCCTCGATAAATCGCTAGTCCAACACAAAAATAATTGTTCAATTCGAACCAGTAGTTCCTGCAATTAGGCCATTCAAATTCTGCCATTATACCTTTGAACATTTACATAAATGTGTTGGAAACTTGACGATTATCTCGAGGTTTCTTTGGACCCTAAAATTGGTCAATTAGTTAGGAATGTTAAGAGGCAAAATCATGGCATTGGTTGATATCTTCCCGATGGGAACATCCAATTAATTGAATTCGTTTTCAAGCTGTTTCGGGTGTCAGCTTAGAACAGTTTAACACCAACGTCTTAAATAAGGTTTCTGTTTATGTCATCTAAGTTAGGGCAATATAAATTAAAAATGCCCTTTAAATATGGACAAAATATAGATATTAATGAAACATGATTTGCGTGGCCCACACGTTCCATAGGGACAGAGCTATTTTCTGCGAATTGTGATGAAATTTATAAAATATGTACCTAAGTCACGCAAGGCTACGTATGTCATCCAATAGTCACTTATTCCCCATACATTCGTGTTCGAAGTTTGCCGAAGCTAACAAAATTATACATTGCCTATTAAGCTCCGTAACTAAAACACTAATGGTGACCTAGTAACCTAGCTTGTTATTCAACCAATCCCGATTCTAATCCAGAAGAAGCATTAGCGACGGAAGACTTAGTTGTCGTGATACCTTAAATATTTATGCCCATACTAATTCCACCTATGAAAATGAGAGAGAATTCTAGACGAAATGTGTGCGTGGGTTTATTATTGTTTATTTATTCCAATCGAAGATTCCCAGTAGTTGCGCCATCGAATGCAATTCGAGGCATTGGCACGCCGATTCCAGTCCCACACCATTGATAGCACGCGTTGCCTCAGGCTTTCGTAGTAAAGTTCAAGCTGCGGCAGCCGAAAGGTCGCGTGACAATACAGTTGGGAGCCGATGTAACTGTGAGTACTGTGACGGCTATGGGAACGCCCTCAGCAACGCCAATGCCAACACGGAATGCTGGTACTGTACTGTTCTCGAGAGTAACGTTAGCAGATGCATATCCTATGCGAGTTTCTGATTGTCAGATGCGGGAATGTAATCATCTAATCATGCAAATTATTCTATTAGAGCGTCTTTCACGTTTGCATCAGTACCTTGTGCAGTTGTTTAGACTATGGCATGTTTTTCATGATCGTCAAATCTTTCAGTAGCGACTTCCGGTGTCACAGACACTTATTAAACCGGAACTCACACACACACACTTATTAATATACTGATTCAGTATATTAATAAGCTGTAGTAATCTTATCTGGATTACTGTTGTCATCTTACATATCTTGGTAATACATTTTTTTGTTATCCGTCAGGATTCGGAATGAAATTGGTCTATGTAAATTCTAAGAAACCAGCAGTGTTGATATTCAATATTTTATTTGCGTGTGTGCAATTGCGCATGTTATAATATTAATATTTAATAAATATAGAATTAGAAAAAAGTTAAAAGTATAAAGTCGCGATCGTTTTATACGAGGATTCATTATAATTAAACCTTTTTTGGAATCTTTCACTCAGACGTTGTAAGAAATTCAACATTTTAAGAATTAAAACACAAGTTTAAAAATTCTACATTAAACAACATTAAAAGATAAAAAACATTATTTTCTTACTATTCTTCACTTTTCACATTAAACTTCCTAAACATCATACGAAACTTCCCGTAACTTTAGTATTATTATAATAAGTAGATAATAGAATAGTAGCAGAATACATAGTAGGTACACGATTATTTCTTGGACTTTTTTCGTCTATCACTTGTAACGAAAGTAGACATGAATGGAGTGCCCCTATAATCATTATTGTTTATTCGTTTTATACTTCAATGTATAGCGGTTCATAAAACACACTTTCCAATCTCATCTACGTTATATGTATGTTGTGGTCCAATAGTGGATTTAACACCATCATTAATTTTTCGACTGTTTCATGAAGCTGCTTTGTGTGTTTTAAGTGATTTGTTACATGTGATTTTTACAAAAGGGATCTTCTGCATAATTTTATGAAAATTTTAAAGTCAAACTACGCCAATGCTTCAACAAATCCCTACCGCGAGTGATCTTGGGAAATTAAGTTAACCTAACTTGGGAAAGATCCTATTATTCCTATGTAGAGAGATTTTCCTACTTACAATAATTACAGACGATTCTTATTTAAAAGCAGTCGAAGCAGTTTCATCTTTGCAGAAATCTTTAAAGCATCTCATCTCATCTTTAGAGCCCGTGTTACTTCAGAACCTCATTGCTTCGATATTGATAAGAAATTCGGTGACTTTGGTAAACACCCTAGGCCTACAACCGTCCATGTGACGATTTGTAATTGAACACCCACAATTCCTAGCCAATTTGAAAGTGGCCAAAACCACATTCGGCGCTGTCTAATGCAAATCCACATCCATCTATTGGATGGTCATTTTTCGCCTCGTCCACTTTCTACGCCCTCGAATCCGATGCGAGGCGACTGTTGATGACAAATGCCCGTGTATGGTACCCATGTACTATGTTACACTTTGCCTACCATCTAGTATAGAACTCGGATCGACACGAACAGGGCACAAATGAAAATGTACTTAGTGGATTCTAAAAAGTTTCTAAAAGTAACTTTAAACTAAAGAGCTGTACTAAAGTAGAATTATGTGTTTTAGCAAGATCTGTTAATTGTTATGCCGGTTTATATAAGTGTTTTTAGGATACATAACCGGTTTCTTATCATGATTATTGTATGTTTGAGAATCTTCGATCGATGCGTTTATTAATGTAGTTTTCGTATTCCTTTGTTTAAAGGTTCTATGTTCTAGTATCTGTGTATTCCACTTAAAGGATTTGCTCGATTGTACTGGATTAGGTTTAATCTTGTTGTGCCATCCAGGGACCTGTCCTGTTTCCTCCAGTGCCTTTACAAAGCCACTCAAATCCGAATAAAGCTCGTGCAACATAAGGTTTCTGCATGTACTGTGAGTTTCTCCATAAATATTTTAATAGTACTCGTATTCAGGAAAATTTTCAGTCTCCTTACAAGATTCATGTAATTATGCAAGCGTAGGTATCGAATTGTGGATTAATCTACCTATCAGTCAAATTCCATAATCTTATTGAAAGGTTTAATGTTTTTTATGTAATAGGTTTAATCTTTTTTATGAAATATAATTTCTTGTACAACAAGCGAATTTTACAAATGTTCTATGGCGTTTGACTCGAAAAGAGCAGGTGATAACATTACTTACATCATTACAAACAAGTGATTGTAAAACAAACAATGGTGTCGTAACAGCGATATGGACACACGTAAACTACATTTTAACGTCTGGTTGGACGTAAACAGGTGTTCGGGAACGCACAAATGGCTGTTTGGATACCCCACTTCTGCTTCAAACGATATCTCTAACGCGCTGCTTTATGTGAAAAACAAAAACATTTGAACTCGGAATAATTACAAAAAAGATAAAATGGTACATGTTTACACGGGAACTTTGTTGCAGCGTTGCAGCAGCCTATTTTGATATTGTAAACAAGAAGGGCGGTCCGAATTTGTAGTTTCTTTGAAGTGATGAGTCATTTGATACGACCTCAGTTTTGCACTAATATTCCAGTTTTCATGATTTTTTAGCTTTATTACGATTCTCAATTACTAATGTAACTAGGATTTTTTTGCTTATTTAATGAGCGATTCTAGTGGCAAACATTACGAATACGTTATAGGTTTTTGCAATGGACAACTGGAACGGATTTCATATTCGTGATACATTAAAATTGTTACAACGAATGCTAAATGCTGAAATAAAATACTTTGATTATTGCAATACCTAGATCTGGATACTTTGGACGACAAAATGGAAGCAACTTTAGACCATTGTGCTTAGTTGCATAGCGCTCGGAAAATAAGAGGAGCGGAGCTCTTACACATCTTCCGCTCATGATACACCCTGTTAAGTAACGAATGATCTTAAAGCATCAGGTCAGTTTTGTTAGAGATCAAAGGCTCTGTACCAAACACCCAATTTAATTCGGACAGTACTGAAACCTGATGTAAGGGCCGCGGAAATTTCGCCAGAATGCTCTGTGTTGCGCTTTGTCACATTGTGTTCCCTTCGCTACAATTATTGTAATACAAATGTATCTCTGGTGTGCGGCCGCACTTAGCAATCTGCTGCTACTACTTTTTAACTACATACAAAGGGTCCTATGCTGCGCGTGCGTCTTTCAAAAGCCATTGCAAGTAGCGTTCGTGCTCATGCGTTCGCTTTATGGTGCACTACCTTAATTTAAGGCTTTTACGACGTCTTGATCCTCCACGCCTCACCCAGCGAACAATAAAGCCTCACCAGGATTATATACCTATCTAACATTATCATTGTCAATAATAATATGACAGCAATAAAATTGCACAAAGTGCGCCCGGACTTATGTTGTGATATAGGTAAAAGTTGAAAGGCTTTTTTTAATGTGGTGTCGGTTTAAACTACGTATTTAGTAAAAAGTCACTCATTTTATTTTAATAGCAAAATATCTATTAAGTGTATTAAATAAACTTAGAAATCTAGTTTTTTCCTCGTGCACATAAATTTTAAGTAGGGTGCAATAAATCAACGAGTTTTCGAATATGAAATAGCTCTATTAAGAATTAGAAAGTGAAACTTGAAAGTATGTAATAAAATATGCGGTCCAGTAACTTACAATTTTAGAACAATCATCACGTGTTAAATCAAATCTGAGTAATTATGAGCAGTGTAAGCATCGTCGGCATGAGTAGATATTGACTCCAATGAAAGAAGAAACGTGGGTGCAACCGATTTGAGTCGGTTATGTAAAGTTCGCAACAGCGAATCAAGTTTCTGTTCCATTCATGTACGTCGAGGGTCTATGACCGGTGATATCATTAGATTACAGATTCTTAATATGATACATATTAAAATGTAAAAGAAGCGCGAACATACACATTAATATGTTAAATATCGTCAACAAACATAATCGACAAACTGACAATGAAGCTAATGGATAACAAGAAAAGATGTTGGGTATAGAAGTAAAACATTTCACGAAGACGATAGAAATGTATTAAGCTTGTTTCCAGTTATTGTTATATTATGCAAATATTAGACCACCTCTGGTGGACACCGCTATTCGTCCATAACATAAGTAACATCAAAGGTATCATCACCGACCAAAGAGAAATCGGAAGACCAATAAGTTAATAGTTTAATTTACGAAACTACCGAAGCGATTAATTGATGTTCATATTCAATCTTTCCATAATCTTCAAGGCAGTTGCTTAGCACCGATCTAAAAATCACCACATTAAAGTTATAGCTGTTATTGGATACTAAGTAATCTAGAAATTGTTAACATACTTCTATTTATGATAAATGTTTTAGTGAGAAACAATAAGACCATAATTAAGAAGTACCTAACAATTACCTGTAAATATTAGTGGGAATAAACTCGTACAATGGGATGAATTCATTAGGATTGTATTGTAAACTAGTAAATCCGCCCTCGCTTCGCTTCGGGAAACCAGACCCTTCAAAAATCTCTATAAATTTTAACAAATTATGTTATTCCGATGTATAAGCTATATTACTGCAAAGTTTCATGAAAATCCGTTCAGTAGTTTTTGCGTGAAAGAGCAACAAACACACACACACACTCACTCACATACATCCTTACAAACTTTCGCATTTATAATATTAGTAGGATAGTAGGATTATAAATAATTTATTAAATTTTATCAATTTATTGTTAAGAATAACATCCGAGTCTAAACTAGGTTAGAGTGCGTAGCTCTCTAATGTCTTTGTATTAATGTGCATTTTACACGAATTTTATAGTTGTTATTTGAGCATTATTAAGTTACCCAAATATGTAAGATAGTGTAGTAATTTATTTCAAATCTATAAGTCGTTCACTTAATGACTATTATGTCATCACACCCTTTCAACCGTACCCACTAAAACGATCGCCCAAATGTCCAAACATCAACAACAGCAGGGAAATCAAAGTTATTGTGTGGGTTCCGATAATGTCCTTGCAACGACGCACCCACGTCCAATCGTTCAGCTCCAGTGTCCCACGCCGCGCCCACACACAAACCAACCAGCACTTTCGTTAAGTCAAATTGCTTAATCGACTTATTTATGTGGGGAAAACGATGGAGTTGTATCGGCTATTAAATGCATCTCGATAGATCATTCTGCATTTTATGGCGTAGAAAGTGGAAACAAGGGAGTGGAAAATTCCATCGGCAACGCTAATTGATTCTTGCGGTGCAGTGTTAGATCTTAGATGTCGATCATGATAGTTTGTGATGTCAGTGCGGTTTGCGAAGACATCGGTATTTTGTTGGCGATTTCATCTTTGATAATATATGTAGGTCAAGATGAAATCTTAAATCTGAGACTAAATCCAAAACTATCATTTGTCATTGGGCATCAGGTTTATCGAATTATGTTTTGAAAATCATAACACCATTTATCAAAGATTTTCTAGATCGGCCACTACGATCTCCGCTTAGATACGTCAGGAATCTGGTTTACCGCGAGGCTGCTGCTGACCTTCGCCATCCGGTTGACGAGGAGATAGGCTTACAGGTTTCTGGTTTACAATGTTTCCTGTGTTTACATTCTACTTATGTACCATGTCAACACCTACATTGTATGAGAGACAACTGTTGTGACGTGCAAAACATGAACGATTTGAACTTGATTGAACTTTGACTGATTTCTGCTTTGATTGTATAATTTAAGTTCCCCAGGCACATGCACATGCATACATACATACATACCTGTTGCAATATTAAAGGTTTTTATAAGATGTGATCATCTTTTTTAAATATTAAATATACATAGTTCCATTGACTATACAATACATTCATATAGAATTGTGTTTTATTTTTATGATGCGAAAGATTTACCTCACGTGACTCTAATCTTGTCTCGTATTGTTATCTAAATCGAAGTGAAGGTTAAATAACTGTTTGAAATTTGGTGTTTATACGGTTTTCATGTAATTGTAAATCACAGACGTTAATGTTTGCCTAGGAACAACGAGCCACTGTAGCAAGCCTAAAATTTGCAGCTATTTCTGTTACTAGCTCTATGACCTAACCCAATTATGCACTAAACTATCCTATATGCAAATAGTTCAGTATTTTACGAGCACCATTCGGGTCTTACACGCGTACGTTACAACACTTTTCGTCACAGCTCTGTCGCCCACTTCCTATGTCGTTTGCCAATTGGTACACTTTCTCACCGATGGTCTACAAGTGTCGTTCCGGTTGGTCTATTAATAAAAATATCGTTTACTATAAGATTTCGATCACGCATGTCTGGGCATGCAGACTGTTCTTGTGGTGCAACTTTATCAGTTATTGCGTATTGTTATATCAAAACTTTGAAGTTAAGTATGCGTGAAAAAATAAACACAGATGTATCATATTTTGGTGATTTCAGATCTCTTTTATTTATTTTAAAAAGCTCATGATTTATATACGACTGGTTTGGAAAACTATTTTCAAGTTTAATAACGTTGTAGTATTTCAACCGGTTTTAAAAGCGGTCATTCAGATTAACCATAGTTTGAAGCAAGTTTGTTGTTTCAAAAAATTATACTTCAATGACTAGCAATATAATGTAAATTTTTATATTAAACAACGAACAATGTGTCGACTAAAGTGATTTATACACTTTGCTCTACATTGTATCTCTAGTATGTCTTGTGTTACTTAAAAAGTAATTTATTGAATTTAATTTTTAATAAATTTTAACAGTGACTTGTGAATGGTTACGCATACATGTCGAAAAAGTTATGTAGTAATTTATACTTCGCTTATCACGCGTAAAATCATCAGCGTTTACAATTAAATTTATAATTAAGCCCAGACCGCTTGCGTCCGCAGATGGTAACTGCACCCGAAACAATTATTGTATTAATTTAACTGTTTAAACAATTACCGCTGTAATCATTTTACAATATATTCACATTTAAACCTTTATTGAGAAGAAACCATGCACAAGAAACAAAACTGATAGTAGGTAATTATTTCAACTGGAGACCCGCTCTGCGCTAGATTTCAAATATGACAGTCATTCATTCTGCAAAAGGTAACTTTACATAGGCACGGCAATCGTCAAGATTACTTTTAAAATACATACATATAATTCGTATAAAAATGAATAAAATTTAACTTTTTGGACTTCTTGTTTGAATCCATGTAAACATAAACAAAACTTAACACTCCTTCTTGGTTGTCTTGTTCTTGAAAAGGGATACGAAGGTTTGCTTTTACCTTTTATTCCACCTTATCATCAGCAATCATTATTGTTTTGTTTTCCATCCTTGATCAACTTCACAGTTATGTCCGCCGTATGCCGGTCGGCAGTGTCGGCCACTGTCGGCTCCTAACGCGCTAAATTCCAATGGAACTTGCGCCCGCCGCGTTTTTGCATCTACGCACTTTCCTCTCACTACTTGTACTTTCTCGCATCGTACTGTACCTACATCAACACCCACTTTACCAAACTTATCGGCTTCATTTGACGATACATTGAGAATATGTTCGTTTCATCGTTTGATTTTTAGGGTTCCGTACCCAAAGGGTAAAACGGGACCCTATTACTGAGACTTCGCTGTCCGTCCGTCCGTCCGTCCGTCCGTCCGTCTGTCACCAGGCTGTATCTCATGAACCGTAATAGTTACACAGTTGAAATTTTCACAGATGATGTATTTCTGTTGCCGCTACAACAACAAATACTAAAAAACAGAATAAAATAAATATTTAAGTGGGTGCCCATACATTCGACGTAAGTTTGGTTACCATTCGGTCCAAGAGATGGCGTTGGGCGTAATATGTGGCTACAATAGAACAATTAAATATTTAAGTAAGGCTTTTATACAACAGACCAGATTTTTTTGGCGTTTTTATACATAACTAGTAAATCCGTCCTCGCTTCGCTTCGGGGAACCAGTCCCTTCAAAAATCTCTATAAATTTTAACAAATTATGTTATTCCAATGTCTAAGCTATATTACTGCAAAGTTTAGTGAAAATCCGTTCAGTAGTTTTTGCGTGAAAGAGCAACAAACACACACTTACACACTCACTCACTCACTCACTCACATACATCCTTACAAACTTTCGCATTTATAATATTAGTAGGATGGTACGGAACCCTTCGTACGCGAGTCCGACTCGCATTTGGCCGGTTTTTTATGTTTTTTATGTTCGTTTCATCGTTTGATTTTTATTTTATTCTAAGTTTCTCCAATAGTCGGAGTTATTGTCTAGTGATGTCGCTAACAGTTAGTTTTAAAATACATTTCTCTTCCTATTGAAGTTTTACAATAGGACTTAATTTTACGTTCATTAGATTTTCTAAATTGAATTAACTTAAATTTGTAGCCAGTATCAAGGTCACTGTCAAAGTTTATTCATATAAGTTATAATAATATATTATTACACTGCATGTTGTCGCTTATTTTTATTTGTTTTTTGTTTTAATTTGCATTTTTCGTTATAAATTTAGTGTTGATTTTAAATACCACTTCAACTATATCGTTATCACCATCAAGGTCTCATCTGTTATTGACCCCGCAGAAAAAGTGTGTCTGTACTCTTAACTTTGTTAACATTAAAAATATTTTGCATGGGTACATACTGACTTTTTTTTAATTCTACAAAATAACTAATGCATAATTCTTTTTCTGTCCAGGTAAATCTTCGTACTATAAATACAGTTACTACAGAAATGAAAGTTTCATGAATAGGTTGGTGTATCGTAATAACTTTGTTTTAGATTTTTATCTATATTCATTCATTTCAATAGCCTAAATATTTCGCTAAAATCAATTGGTGACACTTTATTTCTTTTTCATCATGATATATAATCCATAATTCCAAAGATAATGAAGGAATCCAAAATCAAATGAAAACCGCTAAAAACACTTCATTTCAGCAAGATGATGATAATTATCCCACAAGGTATTGAACTGTATTGTAGAAGAGTTGACTGTTCTATTAAATTATGAATGAGATTATCTATGCCCAGAAAATGTTACTTTTAATTTTTATTCTAGATTAAATGACTTCAAGATAAACTTCTGAATGGATTTAGATAAATTGCTGCGCCCAGATAAAAGTCGTGGAATACCCTAAGCAACGACTGCTTATTATTGTATGTTCTTGAAAAATGAGGCAGTTATTATTGACAGAATTTCGTCCTTCGTTTACATCGGATAATAATTTAAAAGACCGAAGATAGTCTAACGGTATGCGATAACGCAAAGCTTATACATTTTTTATCTTTTAGCCTTAGAGCATCATATTGAAGAATTCCGATCTGTAACTTATAAGGATCTTATAAAACAACACTTTCTAAATTTTGCAGTCATAATATATAAGTAACACGTGCCTTACCACAACTATGATTGATTGGGTTGATTCTGTAATAATAAAGTTGCATATTATCTGTTGTACGATCGCCATTCCGTTCCTTTCAATAACGGTTTCAACAACAACAGAGTATAAACACGAAGCAATTTGCATCAATTACAATCATTGTGATATTATGTGTCGTGTTATATTGCACGTGTACTGAAACACGTTGGAATAAGTTTGAATAGAGGATGCAAATCGGTGGATTGATTGTGACGTTCACATCTCCGCACAATTTTTCCTTGTCGTCCAAGTTATCTGATAAGACATGATAAGGACACTAGGCGGTGATGATTCTCTGCAACAAGGTCAGGTGTTCGGGTTACATCTTTGTGTACAATTGTACTTCTATTCAAGTTAACCTACAATGTAGATTATGTTGCATGAATGTGAGTATATATGCATGGACATTCTACATTCACTAGTTTTTTGGGTTCCGTACCCAAAGGGTAAAACGGGACCCTATTACTGAGACTTCGCTGTCCGTTCGTCCGTCCGTCCGTCCGTCTGTCACCAGGCTGTATCTCATGAACTGTAATAGTTACACAGTTGAAATTTTCACAGATGATGTATTTCTGTTGCCGCTACAACAACAAATACTAAAAAACAGAATAAAATAAATATTTAAGTGGGTGCCCATATATTCGACGTAAGTTTAGTTACCTTTCAGTCCAAGAGATGGCGTTGTGCGTAATATGTGGCTACAATAAAACAAATATTTAATAAGTGAGGCTTTTATACAACAGACCAGATTTTTTTGGCGTTTTTATACTTAATGGTACGGAACCCTTCGTGCGCGAGTCCGACTCGCACTTGGCCGGTTTTTCAGAATCATCAGATCAGATGGCATCTGAATTCTCTGTCCCTCTCTTTGCTTGTGGATAACTACCAATCATTGAAGTGATTGTTTGTAAAGGTATTTCTTAGAAGTATTTATCTGTAACTGAACATTCTTACACTATCTTTATTTGGTAATTACTTTCTTATCTTTAAAATTTTGCTTTAGCTCAAAATGGTCAACTGATGTGGACATCCTTAAAGGCTTGTTTTTAGGAGATATAAGATCTAAGTCTTACATGTTATCTGATAGAACTTGGTACTTTGTACAAATATTTCATGAAATGAGCGAAGGATAACACTTATCTTTTATAGGTTACTAGCTTCCGCCCGCAGGCTTCGCCCGCGTGGAATTCGTTTAAACTTCATCCCTCTATTTCACCCCCTTCGGAGTGGAATTTAGAAAAATACTCTCTTAGTGCTCCCCTACACTCCTCAAGGAACATACATGCCAAATTTCAGCTCCTTCCGTTCAGTAGTTTCAGCTGTGCGTTGTCTGTCAGTCACCAGTAACGCAAGAGTTTTATATATTAAGATGATTTACGTTCTATGTATTTTATTTTTTCTTCCATGTATAACAAAGGAGTGATCTGACTGTGTATTGTGGACGATAAAACAATACATTATCGCTTGACTAAAAATTTGCTGCCGCTGTTTTTGTTTCATGCCTTTTGTTTTATTTTGTCATTGATTTGGAACTAATAGAATTATACATTTTTTTCCTTCACTTTCGGCATAACCACACATACATAAGACATTGTTCTTATCGATCTGGACACTTGGACAAGTAATATATCTGGTGTTAATTATTACTACACACAACGCCTGAATTGTCTGTCGACAAAGCTAAACGTTTAAGCTCTTTGCGTATGTGCAATGATTGTCTTTATTGAAATGTAAAATGTTATTCCATAACCGATCAACATTTTCATTCATTCGACCGTTATTAGTGAGGTAAGGTGAGTTAAATACAAAAATTCGTTTTTTTTGCATTGGTAGGATTTGATTAATTATATTTTAACCTTTAGTAAGTATGTTATTTTTAGTTCTTGAATCAAATGTGTTAAAACAGAATTGATCTGTAGTCTAGATTACAAAAGTTCTTACTCTCATGAAGGTTCGAACTTCATCGCTTAACAAATTACATCATGATAATATATATGTATTACACTTACCTGTATGACGTGTTGTATTTCTCTAAGATAGATTTCCTTTTTGGGAAAGGATCAAAAATTATTAGTCAGGGTTTTACGTGGGGAGGTCACAAGACCCACGCGTATTTACCAAATTTACTTGTAACGTAACTGGTCGTTACTAAACATGGTAGCATTATGGCCCCAGCTACTAACAAGATTGTGGACTTGGTCACAAAATTTGCTATTATCTATCATCATCCTTACTAATATTATAAATGTGAAAGTGTGTTTGTTTGTTTGTGACTCTTTCACGTCGCAACTTGGTAATTATATGGTATGATTTATGTGTGTGGGGATAGTTAGGGGTGTGGAGAGCGACGTAGGCTACTTTTTACCGCGGAAAAACATCTCATTCCCATGGGAAGATCGATATTTTGTTAGTTGCTAGATATTTAGTTCCGAATGTTGTTAATAGATGGCGTCAGTTCATTTGCAATTTGCAAGATTTTAATCACGCTATCAAATACTACATATAATTTACTTAAGCCATAGGCAAACGTTATATTTGATGTTCCAGATCATAATTTATAGACTACTTTTTAGCCGAGATTCCTACGGGAACGGGACCTACGCGTCTGTTACCTACGGGTCCCGAAGCGAAGCGCGGGCGGTTCTCTAGTATATGAGACTATATTAAATGGTGCTAAACAACATCTGTCACACAATATATCAGGTGGAATCGGCCTTTTACTCGGCAATTACCCACTTTACAGGCTTGTAGAAATTAATGAGATGTTAAACACTTGTACAGTTTGAGTAATTGACAGTCTAAACAGCTAATGCTTTAGTTGCTAGTCGTAGGAATGACTCCCACAGCGCTAAGCACCTTCAAATTCCTGTCCATGACGAGCCGACGATATCTCGGTTCGCATATGAATTACGAAATAGTGTCAAGTAAGGTGCTCGGCTCCTAATTCAGTTATCACGATCACTGAACCTATGAAAACTAGTATGGGATCGGTCGTTAGATGGCGTATGCTAATCGATTGCGAAAGGTCTGCTTATTGAATGCTCTGTCGTCGACCGTATTTAGCGCCTTGCTACGAACAGGCCGAAAGTTACCAGGGAGGAACAGTTACCTTTAATAGGTTATGTGGGTTTCGGTTAAAAGTAAAAACCTTGAAATTTATGCAACCCTTGTTTCTACATTCCTTCTCTTTTCCTCCTTTGTTGTTCCTTTGCTGTTAGAACTTATAAATATTCCTTCTCTCTTCCTTTTTTATTTCTTGGCAGTCAAAACATCGGTGTCATTAATGTCCATGACCACATAACGTCGATTAATTTATTTTTCTATCTTTTTATTCGGGTTAATTAATATACCTAATAAATATAATTGATCAATGTTAATTAGTACTGATTGTTCCATACAGCATAATTATTAGAAGCAATAAATATATTTAAAAACAATATAGATTGATTGGTAATTTTTAGTTCAGTTGATTTATGAAATCATCAGTTGAAACTGCAGAAATGAATTTCTTAAGAAACGCTACAGCTCGCTGGCTGTCCAAATATATCTTGTTTTCTTTATAAATAAATTATACCTTCTGCTTGCCTAACTGGAAGTTGTCGTTTATTTTTCATGCCAGTTTTATCGTTGAAATATCCGCAGTCATCCGATTTTTTGTCTATTTTTTTCTCAAGGTTCTGTAACCACAGTATGCGAAACATATGGATTAACGAATTTGAATAATTCAAGAGAAACGTTTGAAATCCACCTAAAGTAATAAAAAAAATCATTTCATGTATCCTAGAAATCTGCATGAAAGCGTGCATGTTTACAAAACCACCAATTCAATTGATTAAAATGTTGAAACGCTTAGATAAAATTCACTAGATATTTAAATCAATTTTATCGATAACAGAAACAAAAACTCTTAAGTGGCACAAGGGCGATAAAAAAGTACCTAACGAAATCCCACCACGGCAATTTATTGCTAAGATTGCCATAACTACGGAAAATCTATTTGCTTCTCATATTTTCCCATGTTAATTTACTGGTATATGAAGAAACTCGTCAAACATACATGAGTGGCATGCCAGACACTCAAAACGGCGAAAGTACAAGTGAAAGTATGAGCCAAAGTTCAGATGCGTCCAAATGCCTTTGCCTTGTTCACTGAACAATCCTTTATTTTTAAACTCCGTTACACAAGGTCGTTCCGACCTTGTAAGTCTTGCAGCCTTTGATAGCATTCTTTGATTTACGATAATAGGTTTGTGCGGAATGAGCCATCCGTCATCCGGAAGCTTTGCTGTGACGTATTGGGTTCATCGTCAACTAAACATTACGTAAGGGTCGGCGCAGACGCAGCTTATATCCGTCCGTCGTTTAACGATCCGAACTAGTTTAGCTAATAGTCCGTTCGCAATTCGACCTAAATACGAACGTCTAAGATTGAAAATGGCTGAATGGCTCGACTCAGTTGTATCATTTTGAAGCGGTTTGAGGTATGGACGGTCGCCAGGCCAGGGATGTGACTATTCCCGTCTAGTAAGCTGGATACAGTATCCGATTGCTCACTAACGTCGTCTTGGCATGTGCCACTCAATTCTAGCGCCTTTTAGTGTCCACAAATTCCGCTGTTATCACTCTAAATTACCATAGACATTACACAGCTTCCAATTGATATACGACTCGAATAATTATAATTACGAATACTTTGCATAACTGAATTCTACAAATAATTGAGTCGGTATCAAAATACGCATGCGTCAATTTAAAATATTTTGGCGCTAAATCGTCATTATTCTATGATGCTTTATTTGGTGGCGTCGATTACAACTTTGGCAAAGAAGTTGATTGTATAGCGTCATACCATTTTTAGTAATGTGTCGCGCACAGAGGAAACAATTTAAAGAGTTTTCTTATTTCAAACAACTTTAGATGCCTTTCTTAGATGGCTATTTGATGTTATCGGAGTGTACAAAAAGCGCCGCAAAACCTGTCCCATGTTAAAAGTCAATACATCAGTTTGTCTATCGGCTATCCAACCAAACAAGTCCACCTCGCTATGCATACTTGTACGTATATTGCTTTCCAATGCATTCTACCTGATTGGTTAAGAAGAATCTGTTATCGGAGGTACCTTGCATGTTCGTTCAAAAATTTAACGCTCATCCAACAGCCACGCTTTATTGACTTTCAATGTATTCTCCGTTTATTTCTATTTGAATATACATACGTCTGGCCTCAATATTTAATGTTTAAATTCACGACATGTAGCAACGGTACCGAGAAACTGGGTTTAATTTACGTTTCCATATTTCAAGTAATAAAAACTATTTCACTCACTTTATGACTTCGTGTGTAGAGGGAATGGATTAAACTATTGCATATATTTAAAGATCGATTATTTTAAGGTTAACGTATGCTTTGTAGTTTCATGTATGTTTAAAAGATATAAATTAGGTATATTACAGCTTACAGCGTTAATAAATTCCATCTTTCATATTCGAATACATCCACATTTTCTTATGATCGACATTCAATCAGTCCAGTTTCATTAGGTTGCCTCATATTTCAATAGCAGTTGAAAGCTGGCTTATGAAATGTACTTTTTTAAATTTTATTTAGCGTTAATTTTCATTGCTTCTTTTACTAAGAATTGGTAATTTCGAAGCAAATGTTTTCATTGTTTTCATTACTTCTAGGTACTGTTTATTTATTTTATAGCGCATTATGTCACTTATCAGCATCGTCCAATGAACAAAACGACCCACGACGTCGTGATACTCGTGATACCTGAACGAAAACGAAAACAAGGTCGCCACGCCGTTTGAATATTTAGGGTATTAGTAGTCCAGTTTTTAATCTTCCCGTCCTATCGTTTACATTATAAAGTACATCGGTAATAAGATTTGCGTCTGAATTTTTCACTTTACAATAATCTGAGCAAGTTTCAGCTATTAAAATTTTTCTTTAATAAAAGTTGGCTAATTAACGCCTAGTAACTAGCTTTTAACTAGCGTATTTTTACGACTTTAATGTTTAGTCGCACCAAGTAGACGCAGTTAAATTACCTGTGAATAGTTCTCACGCACGTAAAGCCTTCATATTGTTTTACGTATACTTTCATTTGATAAATGAAAATTCGTTGATGTTACTTACGTTCTAAAAAAGAAATGAGGTCAAGACACAAGAGCTACGCGTTTGTGCGTTTATTTCTGTATCGTCTCCGCATTTATAACAGTATTTTTACTAATGATATAAGTTTATTCATTTACATTCATATTTATGCTTATAAATCACAAATTTATTAGAATGCATAATTTTCCTCATTCGGGCCAGTATCGACTATGTTTAATCTTTAAATCTGTCCTCAAATCGTTCTAATCTGAACTTAACTGAGCAAATTACATTCCGCAGCTAATGGATATGGGCAATTTAAATGAAATATAATTGATTATGTAAATGTAATATACCTAGAAGCAACAGACACCCGTCGTTCCGCTACGACACCCAATGTTTTTGTACGTAATATAGCAAGAGTTATCGCGTACAAGAATGCGGCGAGTGAACGTCCACAAACAGTTCTGGGAGGCGTCTCTGTTGCCTCTGGCTCGGTATTCGCAAAATGTCATGGAGGCAAAAACGTGACGAGGCCTATGACGAAACCTGGAAATTCATTCTCGATCCTCTTAACTAAAGTCTTGCTATTAAAGTCATTATGTGAGTTAATTTTTGCATTAAAAGTTTCAACAATAATTTTATCTTCCTGATTCCATGAGACTAACTTCCGTCGCCTTTCATGAAGTGATTGCAATTTTTTGCAAAAATAAGGCAAAACATTGGTTTAAACTTTATTTTTGTGACTATGTTTGCAGTATAATTTAAATGTTTTTCACGCAAAATTATGCTTGCTGTCTTAACAAGTCAAGTTCATGTTATGACTAACAGCTGATTAAACAACTGTCTTTTGTTAAGGCAGTCTGTAATTAGCGCACTCTAATTAGATTACTGTGCGTGTAACAAAATCCAAGCACTTTTATTATCTAAATGCGACATGATTTATAAAGATAATTTAATTACTTTAATGTAACAATGCTTAGATGTTAAAATTCTCGCCGTAATTAATTATTTGGTTTACTGTACCAACTAAACATCTTTCTCTTTCACAATTTAAATATTTTACAAAGAAACAACAATAGTTAGCAGTTTTAATTTGTAAATATTATCCATTTCTCTAGTTTCTACGTACACAATTTTTTTCTATCTACCAAAGTTGTTTAACTGGATATTGCGTTCCGTCCCTTTCTTCGGTGCGTAAATTTTGTTCCGGTCATTATTCGTCTCTTTCACGCGCGGCTTTCCCTCCCCTCAGATCCACCTGTGCCTGAGTGCGACACACATCTCTATGTCTTCCGTGTGATGCTTTCTATTTTTGCTGGTCACATCTTAGTTCCACAGAATCGCAATTTTATATGTTTACATTATTTACATTTTTATATCATTTAAATTAAAGAAGCTCTCGAACCTCGATACATTGAATGGTTAAATGAAATTTTCTTTTACCTAGTACCCTACGTAAAGGTTTTGTAAACATAATATTGTGGCCACAATTTTCCTCCTGCTCAATGTATCATTAATTGCAGATAATTGAAACTAGATAATCATAATGGAAGACAAAGTGGTCAACACCACTCATCTGTTTTAAAGTGGAATAATTAATTAATTATGTATACTCTATCGTGTCAAGTTTACGGTCGTTCATTGTGCTACTAGAAGATGTTTTCACTAATTATCACACGTTAGATGTATCTATTGTTTCTAACATAAGTTTCACACGAAATATATTTTTCATTTTCTATAGAGCTCCTTTTTGTTTTCGTGTTTATTTGAATACAAGCGAACATTTAAATTTCAATGGCAAGAGATCTTATGACAATACTGGAATTTTTCAAGGAAGGTTAGATTTATTATGGCACCGTTATAATAAAGCTTTGATCATTTGGATAAATTTTTGATCTAGCTGCATTGTTACCTAGTAACAATTTTGTAATCTGTGTACACAGTGAATGATTTTTTGTCACAAAATGGTTTTATTGTAGATCTAATAAAGGGCATTTAACGATTGTCAGGACCATTTGTGCGGTCAGACTGTGGAGATCCGTTAGTGGGTTATAAACAACATTATGTTCCCCGCAGGTGTCTTTGTTGAACGCTTCGTATTTTTATTTAAAATCAGAAAGGATTGTAACAGAAGAAACAACACCATATTCCACGAAACTGAATAGTATAATTTATATGGTAATATTTACATTTGTAACTGTTATGTTTATGAATGCTTACATTGTTAATGATAACGGTTATGTGGTTATTGACCCCGTTGCATCGTATGCATTTCCTTTAGCAATTATATCACATGTGTATGAATTCAATGCAAAAATGCAGAACAAGTTCAGTAAGAGCTTTAGGTAATTATTTCAAATTCAAATTCTTTATTTGCGTAAATAAGGTTCTTACATGAGGATGGTCGGTACAAAGTTTTTATAAAGTTATCTTATTTTACCTTGTCGGCATGCAAACATTCAATGTAGAAGAAATGTCGTAAAATAATTTCAATGCCAAAATATAGTTAGTAAAATTGATAATAATAATGAAATTAATAGTAGTAATGATAAATTCAAAAATAATAGTAAAAAAGTAAAAAAATAACAATGTCAAAATAATTAAAATTAATTAAACAGTCAGAACTCGTATTACGCATTAACATTAACATTAAATCCCAACAATTATGTAAATCCAAACAATATTTATCAATTATGACCATTCGATAGATGATTTTGATTTTGAATTTCGTTGTTGCTAATGAAATTTTATATACAGGTACTAAATTGTAATACTTAATACACTCTTTTTATTATTCTCATAAAATGGAAAAGTTCCAAAATTTTGCCAAATAGCGGTCATAAAAGCAGCTGCCTTTATTTATATTGCTAAAACCATAACCATTTTGTTTTGCTTTACTATATTCAGGCAATAAAGAAACTCTATTCACATCCATATAGTTAACGTTGCAGTAAAAATGTAGGCTTGTCTCGCAATTTGCAATTGCTGGTTTCGATAGTAGCGTCTATTGGGTTGCGTGTTTACCTTGTTTATTGGGAAATTTACGTCGTATTGAGCAAACTTGTCATGAATTGTTTTGTTAGTTGCGTGCGTCGGTCACTTGACTGGGCAATTGGATGTACGCGTATGCTGTCCGTTCGCATTGACCCGTCACGATAGACCGGGTTAAATGCTCTTGGTACGTGACACTAGCTCGTTGAACAAACCATTTGGTTTACTACTGTTTTACGTCTACTAGTTTAGTTTGTTAGGGTATGTTGTAGTTACGGTTTATTCGGCCTCTTTTAACAATCTGAAATATTTTTCATTCGGTTAATTTTCATTTAATTTTGATTGTTTGCTGAGTCTTCAATGAGTTTTTGTTTGCAATCGCAAGTATGAATGAGGGATTTTGTTTATTAAATAATTCACACTCCACACATCCATTTTGAATCCAATTGGATTTTGAATCCAAAACATAATTTTAGATAGTTTTCATTTTGCCTCATTATGCATATGATGCATAGTATCTCGCAGTGAATTTTAAGTCACCATATTATAATTGTCGTAACTTGTAAACTCGAATAAGGTAACATAAAATGTTAATGTTTTGTGTCATTGTTGATCAACAGTAAAGATGATCAGGGGCTAGTGACTGCAGAATATTCTATTAAAATACCTTTGTATTTTATTTCACGCTCCATTGTTAACCTTAACACAGTGACCTTTCGCTCTGTCGCGTCTATATTAGAACGAATAAAGTTCAGATTACTCCGAACGTGTGAACAGATTAGCCATTATTCAACGATTTAGTCTTCAGCTTACATAATAGTCATAATAGACATTTTTTGACTGAAGGGAAATTTCTTATACTAGGCATACATACACATTACTGTATACCTGTCAGGTTTACTTGTACAGGTATACGTGTGTGTATATGTAGTCTATAAGTTTTACATGATTAAATATAAAGTACATAAAGGAGGCCCAAGTAATTCTAATTATAGTAGTAATTGAGATAAATATTAAAATATCTGCTTTAGCCATCGATGATGTAGGATGATTCAGTATTTATTTACTAGTTTTTACCTAAGCGTTCAGGCCTTGGTTTTTAAGCATTGACCTTTGTTGACGACAATGTCATGTCGATAGGTAAATAATCAGTCCACGGTTCAGTTTCACATAAATTTGGCAATGAGTTTTCCATTTCACTGCACTAAGTATCCAGTGTAATAAAATTCTGAATAGCGGCATTTGTAAGGATGCGCGCTGTGCCAGCCGCCCGGTCGCAGCCGGTGAGGTGGCCTTACTCCCCGGATACGGTTACGTTTGCTTAACCTTTGCCCATTTACCGTACATTGTATCCTACTTCTGTTCATTCAACAGTAAATTTCATATATAGGAATGTACGTGTCACCGTAGAGTTACCGTTAGTTTGTAATCTAACAGCCCTGGTCAGAAAAACATGGTTTGAACTTCAATAACAAAAAACAATGGTTTTGGTAGATGGTGTTCAATTTATTCGAATGACAGCTCTACATTAAATTGTTTCTGTCCAAATCACCCTCTAGAAGTCTGTTGATCTGTTGTCTGCTGCTTCTTTCTTTAGCGTAAAATATATTTTTTCAATCCATACAAACTTTTAGAAGTTAATCTTCATATTTATCGCCAGCGAACCGTCCGAATCCAACGTCTTTATAGTTTCTTATTTTATTTTATACGTCTTAAAATATATTATGGTCTCTTATTATTTCTGCTATCAATTAGGAAATTCCTAATCGATCCTCTCCTCAAATAGTTTGGTTATGTTACAAACTTCTCTTGTCATGTAACCTAATTTATACATTATAACAAAATTTTATTTGAAGAAAATTCCACGATGCAAGATTTTACCGATATTACAGACAAGGTCGTCAAACGTCATTCCGTAAAGTGTTTGCTCAAGGCTGATCACGACTTGTTCAATCATGGAGATAACAAAGAACCAGAGGCACAGATTAACCTGGTGGTATCTGAATTCACCTGACACTTTGCTACACTCTGTAGCTTATACTATTCTTAACTAGGGTGAAGTATTCTTATTTGAAACTGATCGAAATGAAATAGTCTTAATAATTTGATCGCCTTGTCAATCAGCTAAATCCACACGCTTCCATTACAAAGCTGCGTCGAAACATAATCAGATGTAGTAGCGAAGCAAAGTTTAGCTGAAAGCACCGTTCTGGCATCTCGACCGACCCTTGGCGTTGGATCTTGCACTGTTTACCGGTATTACGTTTTATTAACATTGCAGTTTGCATGGCGCACGCCAAGGTCGCCACGATACATTCACGTACATTCGCAAGTCGCTTCGTGCTTTGGCTCTCGTTGCATTTAAATCCTCGTTAAATTTAATTTTAACACTGCCTTTCCTGTGATTTAATCCTATCAGTATTATTTAGTTACCTTTTTTCCTAGTTTTCTTTTCTTTTCGGAATACTGCCTCCCTGTTGTGGATTTTCGATTTTATATTGTTAATCCAGGGAAATTTTAAAAGTATGGTTTAATTCAATCATATTGTAAACCGCATTACTAGTCATTATTCTATAAGGTAAGGTATTAGGTATATTCTGTGCTACAAGCTTTGGCAGTTCCAAAGCTAATAATGGGGAGTGGTAACTTAAATGATTATAACAAATAAATCAATTTGATCTAGTTTTATTCTAATGTAAATTGATCGAGTGTTGAAGAAAACGTATTCAGCGGTTTCCAGACCGCCAGCTTTTTCTTAGTTGATTGAAAGGATTTGATTATAAAAATGTTAAATATTTCGTTCAACAAATTAATGACAATGACTATCTTGGTCCTAGCAAGATTATGTACAAACTACAAAGACTTTATGTTTTAATATTACGTAGTTGTAATTGTAACGAAGAAAGTAACTCACCAACTCTTGTTATTTTCAATGTTACTTGCTATGTATCCTGTTGTCTTATTTATTCGCCTTAAGTATTGCGAAGTGTCAAACGTGATGCCAGTGATTTCATTTCTACTCGTATCTTCAATTTAACTTTATATGGCTCTAAGTCCTGTAGCTAAGTTGTAGTTTTCCATGTGTCAATGTTTATCTCGGATGACGATCAAATGCATAATTACATTTATATTGCACCAAGTGACTTGGCATGACGTAAAGTACACGTTCATTGTTATTTTCGTGTCATATTATTCGTCAGAGCAATCATTATAGCATATCCATGGCATCTATAATCAGTTCTGAGGAAAATGTGGATGTATCTAAATTATTACTTAATCAAATTATTTTATGGTGCTACCCGGTTACGCCGTTGTATGCAGAGTGACATAAAATCAATTTATTTTTATTTATTTATTTATTTCTTCGAAGTAGGTTTTTACAAACGCATTTCGAAAGTCAAGTTACGCCAATTTTAAATATAATGTTTATTTAAGTTCATTGGGCAATGATATTAAATAGTTGCTACATAATCACTTAAGTTTTTTTACATCATAACAATTTTTCATTGATTTTCTAAAAAAAATATAGAAACGTTTACTCAAAATAGGAAAAACGTGAAACTGGTTTCCGTAATTTTATTGTTGTTTTTGCCATTGCACTTGTCGCTTTTACAGTACAGTTATTTCCTCTGCTCCCTACATTCCTACGCGGCCGCAACATAAACTAGAGTATTAGAAAAAGCCGAGCAATAAAACAGTTGGCGATCGGTTCCAAGATAGATATTAGTCTGAGCTGTTCAAACAGCGGATGTGCATCGTTGGTGACAGACAAAACCGCTAAATATAAAAAGATAACTACTGGGACGGCTGCCAATTCAAATGAGCACTTTGGCTGATGCCTACTTTTCTTGAGTGCAAACGAATATCCTTTATTATTGCCTCGGTCATTACTTCCAAAATTACCCACTAACGAACGGGGTTACCCACGATCGTTTCGAGTACTCTATCTTCAACACGAACATCATGTCTTTGACAGTCTGTGTACAGACGTAATCGGTTGGGAATCTGTTCGACTCGGAATGCTGCCAATATAATCTTGTCTGTAGACTTGTGCTGTACTGCCGTCGGACCAGCTACTCTATCTGACGTTTTTTTGTTCCCATTTAAATTCTTGTCTCCTATTAATAAAATAAGGCTGACCTGTTTCGGTTGGTTAATAGGTACGTATTTTAATGCAATTGGAGTAGACATATCGTTTGGTAAATGTATAGTCCCGAGTGAAAGCTCCAACTTAAGGTTAATATT
The DNA here is from genome assembly GCA_905404135.1 of Hesperia comma. Classification (NCBI taxonomy): domain Eukaryota; kingdom Metazoa; phylum Arthropoda; class Insecta; order Lepidoptera; family Hesperiidae; genus Hesperia; species Hesperia comma. The sequence continues at coordinate 17,793,155 of FR990021.1, forward strand.
CACGTTTTAATGATACGATACGTCTTGTATCTAGTTGATCTTAGGAATTTTACTGAACCTGTTTGATTGAGGCTGTTGACCTATTTTAATGAGCTTAAGTTTGACCATGAGACTAGTTATTATGTATCGGTCAGTAAGACTAACGTATGCATATAGATACAATTGTATCGCAAAGATCCTTCAAATAACTTGATGGATGTGTGTATTGTCAGCTTAACAATGGACTGAGCATCCGTGAAAGAGACATTGTGTTGACCGGATTGTTGTGGGCTTCTTCAGAATGGGAAGATACACGAGTAGCGTCTTAAGATTGTTGTGTTTTGGAGTAGCGACTTTCTCCTTTATGTCTGACACCTGTTCTGTATTGTATCGTATATAATGTCCCTTTCATTTCACTATTTAGATCAAATTTACTTAATCGATAAGGTATATCATAATTTTGATTGCATATCAAGTTTCTTAAACTAAACACGTCGTGAATTTCGCTATCGTACAGGTATACCGGATTCATAGTGTATTGTAGGCCAAATCAGTTCATGGATCGTGGTCATGGCAAATATTTGCTTAATGTAAACGCTGAATACCTGTCTTATATTAAAATACCAAAGGATTATCTAAAATTACTTCCAAGATTAAATCTACACATATATGAAATTTTTGTTCGCTATGTTTGTAATTATATATATATATCTCTGAGGATGCTTGCATATAATTTACATGATAGCGTAATTATTCAATGTTTCGTGAACCTAATCTAAAAATGAAAGTGATGAGATGGTTCTTTGTTATCATAATATAGTGTTCTGTAGATCTTAATCAAGTTACGAAAATACTTAAAGTCAAACATAAAACAGTTATTTGAGAAATGAGTTACCGCATGCTATTTCAATTACTTCCATAAAGAGTTCTCGGAGGAACATAAAGGTAAAGTTGTCGTAGATTTCAAAGTTGTTCACTAATATTTCAAATGTTGTCATATTGATTTTGATTCGACATTCAATTTATTAAATCGATATCGCCTCTTGCAAGCGGCGGTACTGTTTGCGGTTGCCATCGCACACTTGTATCCTGCCGGCGATCTAGAAATATCATGCTATTGTTATGAAACCTAACCAACTGTTGGTCACGTTTGTTGCTCCGTATTTGTTCTCGCGAGTTGTTGGTGTAACGCTAATAATATATCATTAAAACATTTTATGTATTTCATCTTTACCGTATAACGCATGACTCATTTGACTGGTAATTCATTAGATCCAGATTTTCCAATTGTAATTTGTTTCAATCTGATCGTGTTTCTTTAACTTCCCTTGTTGGTTTTTGGATGCAGAGGCTGAATAATATGACCTACTTGTATATCAGAATGATCTCTCAGTTAATAAATTATTTTATTTATCTGACCCACTTAAAAATGATGTATCGTTACTTCTCTTTGAAGCACGGTATCATAAAAATAATCTCAAGCAATTTTAACTCATAATCAAACCTGCGTTAAAACAGACTCGAGTGGAAAAAGTTGCAAGAACCACACCACGTCATAAATATTAAATATTGATATTTTGCGATTATATTCTCCGGTTTAGCTAAATATACGTGATGTCGAATTTATCCTATGCGATTTAAAGAGGGTCGAACATTATACATCGTTTGTGAAATAACAAAGTTATGTAACTCAATCTAAATAAACCAATTAGCATTGTCCTCAAGACGAACAGCATTTTCCTCGTCCTTTTCCTCTCGTTTATTGCTTGATTGTCGTCAGCCGTCAACTCCGTACCCAGCGTTGGCAATTACTTCGCTCCCTGGACCGTGAATCCACTTGCTTTTGAATACGCAGTAACGACTGCTAATGTTTGGTTAGAACCACGGCTATGTCTGTAGTTCTGCGATAGACCTCTTACACGTTTCCATCAGACGATGAGTGCTGCTAATAATAGTCCTGTTATATTAAATTGTCTTGAGAACATGTTGAATGTGATTGCAGTAAATTGAGCTGTATTTTACTTTTATATGCTGTTTATGGTTTCACTTGTGTTTGTTCCTATTACATAACATCTCTAGATTGTACTAAATTTTAGTTAATTTGAGTAGGTACGATAATATTTTTAATGTAAATAAGAATATTATTATACAGACGCTACAGTACCCAACTGCTTAGTCATTTCCGAGCTGTTGGATATCCATTACCTAACTAAATATCTTCGTCATTGTTAAAAGGCCACTATAATGTTGCGTAACAGAAATTTCAAAGGCAAGGTCAGGAATATTTTAAGGCAATTTTTCTACATCATGAGCTGGTTTACGATCTACATTCCTTCCATTACGTTGACCTGAATGGCCACCTCTTGCAAACGGTGCTAAACGCTTAATCGGTTGGGCGTTTTGTGGGTGAATGGATAGCTCTTTATCCGTTCGTTAAACCATTATACGACCTATTGCTACTTCCGTGTCAGACATTCATACCTTTGTGTGATACCACTTGCCTCAAATAGCTACTTGGTGTGTATAATACAAATGGGCCCTTCAATTTTAGGTAGGCAGGCTTTTGGTCAATCTTTTTTTTATTTTTTAACGAAAATAATTGAATGCTTGACAACGATCCTATCTAATGATAAGTGGCAATGAAGTTCAAGATGATGAACGCATTAATTTATTAAGACTATTCACTCTCTTCTTGAAGACTTCCATAATCATACACAGGCGGAAACACCAACGCAAGCAAGCTTTTCCAGTATTTTATGTACTAGAACTTGTTATAACTTCGTTTATTGTATTATTTACTTTGTATTTTATAATAATACTAGCTACCCGCCCCGGCTTCGCACGGGTGCAAGTTAGATTTACCATAGCAGCGCCATCTATTGATTACTTACTCAACCCAGTCGAAAGGTATCGACATCTGTTAGAATCATTTGGAGTTAACAGATAATTGTGACTGTCAAATAATAACAAACAAATAATTAGCAATAAATTAAAATTGCGACTATAATTTGAGATTTAAAGTATCCTATCTCTCAAGTTGGATCGAACTGCACATGGTGTGCGAATTTTATTATAATCGGTTAAGTGGTTTAGGAGTCCATCGCGGACCAACATTGTGACACGAGATTTATATATATTAAGATTCCGAATGAAGGTTGTCCTTGCACAGAGACCATTTAGTTTCTGGATGGGCCTTTACAGTTCATATAGGCATTGTAACCTCGATATATTTTTTCATCTTTATAGCAGCATTTATTGTACAAAGATTGAAACTGCATTGTATATAGTTCCATTGTAAGATTTGATACCAACCCAAAGAATTAAGCTCTTTGTATCTGATGTTTGTTGTTGGAAAGTATATTTTAGCAGTAGCACGTCCCAAATTGCATACTTTTGGCAGTAAGAAAATTTGCCCACAATCTCCTCCAGGTTTCATGTTAATCAGGAAATAGGTACTAGAGCACTAAATTTAACTATTTAATTTTACTCAAGACCCGATATTAGGACGCTAGACTATGCAAACCAAGTAAGACTCTAAAACCCACTGAAAATTTGAAGCAGCGCATTTGATTGCCGTCGGCAAATTAAAGAACAAAAGCACTTTATTACTCTACTAATTGCCAAAATAAAACAACTTTAGAACCATTAATCTACCTACGCCGAATTCCTCATTAAAAATACCAGATCGGCTGAAGGATGAGATGTTATATTTTATGAAGAAACAAAACTGTTTGCGTATGCTTTAATATTCTCTCGTGTAAAGAAATATCTAACAAAGCGGAGTTGTCGAGGGACTATTTTTAGACAATACACGTACACATGGTTGTGAATTGTGAACTATGGGTGCGCCTGAGCTACGTGAGTGCATTGTATATTCATCATCATTCAGCGCTGTCCTTCCATATATCGTTTGATGTATTACTTTATCCTTTTGTTTTAATGTTTTTACGTTGACATCCAAGAATTTTAGACTGCGATGTTGAATACAAGTTTTAAGTTTTCTTGCTACCATTGCATTGTTGCAGCATTACAGTATTTTGTTCATGATATTTGCTAAGAAACACTTATTGTAACTCCGGAAAAATCAATTTGCATAGAAACTTAATCGAAATGTAATCTAACTCTCCATATCTGAATTTTTTGTCTGCTTTCCTTATTCAGATATCTCCCACGTAGCCGCCAAATTTGCGGCTAAGACCAAATTAGCTTAAACCAATTTTATTGCAATTTGAATGATTTCTACACTTAAGTAAAATTTAGTAGTAGATTGAACGAGTTGTACCTACCTATCCAATACTTTACGGAATTGGTCAGAAATATCACCATCAATATTTCTTTCTGTCTTAAAAGGAGTTTCTTTTTCATATAACTGCGAAAACCCAAAACTTTTTATATCACTGCTTGTTACCGTTACTTTTTCTCTATAAAATCAGTCACTTTTCCATTTATATCTAAATAAACCTTTGAACATCACTCGAGGTGTCATTGACGATAACCTTATTTATCCTGAGACGGTTTAGATATGATTCTGCTATCTACTGCGAGATTTATATGCGGTTCTGTGCATCTGTGTGCGCGCAAGACGTCGGTTCCGGATACCGGTCAAGTGTTTGTATTGGGCACGAACTTACGTACTTTCTCCGACAACTGTTCCTCGTAGCTTCAGGATTAAGTGGCAAGTGTTTTAGGTTTTTGTGTCGCGCGGTTTGAAAACAAAAGAAGAAATTACGTTCCATCGGGCTTTAGTTTAAACATGAACTTAACATCGTTAATACCGGCAAATTTCAATCATCGATTAGAAACTGATGGTAATTGTGATAACAAATCATTAAGTAACTTGACGTCGTATCAGTAATCAAGCGGGTTACCGTTACACGGTTTATGCGTTACGCATACGGTTAAAAATAATGACAAACTTAGCAAGTGATTAGTACGTGGTCACTCAGTTGATTTACGATGTAACGTTCGGCTGCGCCTGCGCTATTAGTTTGCACGTGCCCATTCAATGCGCCGGCTACAGAAATAAAATCGCCGATTACGTTTTAACTTACAAAGACATACAAAACATTGTATGAGCTCAGATAAAATTGTACCTACCTACGTATTTCCTGACATATTTCATAGGAAAGATTATATTTAAAACGTTTAGATAAATAGCCGGCCGTCTTCCATAGACAACATCAGTATCAGTACAGATATCACTGATATTATTGCTGGTAAATAAAGTACAGATACAGAAATGCACATTTTACTTAAAGTCTTTGGAGTGGTTACGCATTGCACTGCGCTTTTAAGTGCTTATGGTCGGAGCGCAGCAACTTTTAGTACTTCGCTGGATAATTCCGAGCTTGAGTTTATACGTAGTCGGTGTACATGTAATGAGTTGAGCAATATCGTCTTCTACTTAAATTTTAATAAACGTGATTTGGTCCAATGAAAAGTTCCCAATGATACTTGCATCGAATTTTACACGCATCTGTAGTTTTGATATTTTCACTATTGGCTAGCATGATTGGTGGGCTGTAGTGAAATAGTTATCGGTTGCGATGATGATGAAATTAACAACAATAATAGTGTTTTAGAAGACGTTACTTATCACACGGTAACGTAAAATATAGAAAAAATATAATTGAAAAGGTACATAAGATAAATAACATCAACTATACGCACTAATAGCCCCACATCTCCGTTTAGTTGGTGCGATAAGCAACACAATGAAAGATCAGACGCACCTTAACCTAGTACAGTTTAGATTCAACATCCATATTATTATGACCAATTGACCACCTAACCTATATATGAATCATTCCCCGAACCCGTTGAAAGACAGTCAAATATTGTTCACTTGCACTAACTTTTAGGTTATTTTCTAAGATTTCCACAGCCTTTTCATCGGCAAGAGTGATGAACTATAGGTAATTAATGTAATTATTGACGGCGGTGTTGTAAAGATGTTTTTTTGGGCTAGTTCGCCTTAATTTAACAATATTATTTACCTAGTTGCCTCAGTTAAATTAACTTCCTCAAATAATCCGAAATTAAAAACATATCTAGGTTTCACTCCATCAGTTTGTGTAATGATTTGTTAACTTTACAAAAAACAATATTTAAAGTTAAAGAATTTGGTTAGTTTTGCATTGCGCAGTATCGTTTTTCGCAATTTCCCGACAAATCGCGGTAAAATCTAATTTTCACACTGGAAGCGTTGATTACAAAGTTCATAAGTGTAGGTATTAGTAATAATTTATTGTGCATTATATGTACTTTATCGTAGTTTGATCAAATAATTGGAGGAAACGAAGATGGATTATTCTACCATTACTACCACATCTGAACAGGAAGACATCGAAGATATTATTGCTGAAAATGAAAAGAGGCATTCAGTCAACCAACCAACCAGTAAATATTAAAGAAATAAGTTATCAATATTTCGACAGTGTGAATTAATGAGTCTCCATCTATTGTTCGCAATGCGAAGTTGAATAGTAGATTAGACGTTTATAGAGAATTCATTCGATAGCGGACTTCGTAACGCGTTCTGCAGATTAACGTATTACATGCAGATAATTGAATCACCCGGCCATAAATCGAGTTATCAAGAAGGTAATCCTGTACCTAGCCTTCCTTTTCATTGTCGCTATCTCTAGAAAGGACACCTATAGTTCAGAATCTACTACGATTTTGAACTATTACGATTTTTATTACAATCTATTACGATTTTGAACTATGTGTCTCATTGCCCATTGACCCTGTAATTGAACGTCTGAAGTAAGGTGGTAGTTCAGGTCTTCTTATCGTTGGATTAATGACTTTATTTTAAGACTTTGGATCTCATTGCATATTCCGTTCGTTTGTCTTTAAATATTTTCACATTAATTCAAATTCAAATTAAAATCAATTTATTCCCTAGGTTTCACTGATGCACGTCAATTTTTTGATTCTATCGTCATTTTGCAATAGAAAGCAAGCCATCAATTTATTACTTCCCGGGAGCGTAATGCAAAAATACCAGCTCTACTACTTTCTTATAGCTATCATTATGAGGGCTTCCTCCAATAGATTGGTGTTGTAATAGGGTAAGTTTTACCACAGTTCGATATAAAATCAGGGGTACACTTTACCATGGCTTAAGAATGACCTTTGAAACGATCCAGATAAGAATGCAACTAGCGGTAAACATGAAGTTGTAATGTTAGACGCGTGCGCAGAGACAATGGCGTAATTGGAGGCCTCGGTCAAAGACAATCGAAATGGAAAGGAAGCAGCGGACGTGACGTCACCGGCGGACGTAATAGCGATGATACAGCGTTGTGCTTGTACCTGATTGTTACCGAAAATTATGCTGATATTGTAATGGCGGCTCATTTGGACGATACAATGAAGTTGTTTAATGAATTTAAAGTAGGTACATTGGGGATTTACAAACGAGTAATCTGCACGAGCGTCATGAAACTTACGTTTTATTCGTTTAATTTATGAAAACTTTATTCACCACTAACTAGAACCTGCTCTTTTGATATCTATCACAATTCAATAAAAAAAATATTACAGTACAGTACCAATAGCGAGCTTAATGCTAATTGCATTCTCTACATGCAATATAAAAAATCCCGTCTCTTATTTTAACGGTTTATAAGTACATTTTTGATAAGACGGCCTTTAAACAGTTGTACGCGACAGCACGGCACACGGTACAAAAACAACACTATGTCCGAGATCCGAGTTAATATTATTATACAAGACGCACGGCGGGGGTTTGCGTCCATCGGAAGAGTACGGTCAACGACACAACCGCGCATTAGCATAAATATCCGATGCAATGAAATTAGCTCTGCGTTGCTCAACTTTACGATACTATGTTACATTAAGTATTTTTTTTTGCCACGCCAATAGCATTACGTACAAAACTCAGTCTTATTAAAACTTTTAACTAAAACATTAACTATAAGTATACGTTATGGTTATACCTACTTAACGTGACCATTTGATTTTTGGCTCAAAACGTCTGTTTTTTACCGTTTTATAACCCCCGTTTTATATATTGTTTAAATACTTATATTACCAAAAACTGTGGTTTTAAGGGTTCCGCATGAACGAATTTTTGTATTCGGGACAGCAAGACAGCGAACCCCTTAAATACGGGACGTCTGATCCCAGTAGTTACACTGGATATTTCATTTTTGTTTTCAAAATTCACTCTGATCAAAAATTTGTACGTTGTTTTAGTATCTACTAGCGGACCGCCCGCGGTTTCACCCGCGTGGATCCCGTTCTCGTGGGAATATATGCATGTATTATACATAAAAACCTTCCTCTTGAATCACTCTACCTATTACAAAAAACCGCATCAAAATCCGTTGCGTAATTTTAAAGATTTACGCATACAGACAAACAGACGGACAAAAATAGCGACTTTGTTATACTATGTAGTGATCTATAGACGGAGTCTAAGTTATGACTTTGGAGCTGTGCCGTTTGTGTAAAATGCGTGTATGTGGCAGCTAGACTAGTTTAAATAATTTACATAATAGACATGATCTTGACATGTAAAACGCTTTTGTTAAAATTCAGGAATATATGAGCCGTCTCTTGAGAGAAAGTTATATTTAAATATTTATCGCATGTTACTTTTTATTAGGTGTTTTATAACCATAATAAAATTGGTTTTGGAATGTCGAAATTAAACTACAGACGATTCGAGAGTTCTTTGTCTTCATATAAATACATTTCTTTAGCAATAAAGTTTCAGAGTAAGATACTACTGATGGAGAAAAGTTGAGCACCAGTGTAACACGTTTTATACTCTAAAGTGTAAATGGTGTTTGCAGGTTGCAGTGCATTTAATCCCTTTTCTTTCTCAGTTTTTACGTGATATTTCAGTCGACGACGCGTGTGGTAATGTAAATTTTATGTTTGTCGGTGATGTTTGTTGTTATTAGGTTGTCCTGGAGAAATAAATCTAGACGTACACTTATTTATTTATTAGCATTTAGTATGTGCTATAAAAAAAATATGTAATGTATACAGATGTTTAAAAGATGAGCGGCGAGCGAAAGTTCAGGAAATATTCATAAAGTTACCCTGAACTTTTTCAGCATTGACACAAACGTACCTAATATGTGTATTATTTGGACAACGCTGACGCGATAGATACTTTATCACCACTTTTACATAAATATTTGATTCAACATTAAGATTGAGAAAAACAACACTATCCTACAAGAAGACATTGCTATAAATATAAATAGACTAGCGCTATGTGTTTATCCGTTTAACTTTTGCTCTGTGTCCTTTTTTGGACCTTATCAGATGTAAGATGTGAGTAAATCTCAGTTAGGATATTTCACAAGCGCCGGTACATCACTGCACGACCTTGTAACGGTAGTTTAGTTGCTGCTGCATTGTGAGATCGCCGCGGAATATATTAGCATTAACTTGTCTCGTACTGTCTTGCGAATGGCCGACACTAGCCGGTCTATGGTTGTCTGGTACTTGTTCGCATTGTAGAGCAGTCAATAGTAGTCATCTTTAGGTAACTAGGGCAACATAGGTGGACAATTATGCTTTCTATTCTAGGTCAGTGCACGGTTTACCATTAAAGACAAAGACACCTGCTGACTCTGCTTTAAAACAAATTTCTTCACCGTCTTTGACATTATTACTAGAAATAAGACTAAATTGATTGATTTTGAAATTAAAAACTTGTCACAAGCGTTCTTTCGACAAATTATTGTAATAAACTGCATGATTACTTCAAAGATAAAACATGACATGACTTTTAAAATAATACATAGCTTTTTTAGTACCTAGTAATAAGTTTTCTTACTGAGTACGGACAACCGATTGGGAGTATCTTACCGCTTCTTTCGAAACCACTTTCATTAAAATTCTAATAAAATATATTCAATTTAACCAAGTGGAGTAATTGATCTAACCATCCTTGTACCGATTTGACTCTTGTTCTGGGTCAGTCATAGTTGTATTTGCTATTTCAATACCAATACCGTCGCGTTAAGTTAATCCGTCACAAAACCGTACAGTACATACCTGCAGTAATCCAATTACGTGTGCCATTCAGTGAAGTCGTGTAATAAGTGTAGTCCAGTGTCCAGTGTCCATTAAGACATTAGGTCTCGCAAACTGGTCGTGTAGTCGGCGCGCTAACCGCGCGGCTAAGTAGGTGTGACAACAGTCTCCTGTTTCAGTAGGTCCACTGTCGCAACGCGCTCGTGTAATGATACCTACTGCAGCAGGGCTGCCTGACACCTTTGCGTTACTTTACGGAAATCCATTAGAGATTTAACAATCGCAATCATACGTACATATGTATGATGGTCATTACTTTCAAGCAAATAGCGCCTCCCTCCCACCGTTTCATTGCATGTTCTTATGTGAGAAGAAGTAAACAACATAACACGTATTTGCTCGCAGATTGTCGCAAAGTAGATCAATCTTTAGTTTGTAAGTCATCTTTCTATGCGTTCCATTCTATCAGAAGTTTTAACAGGGCTTTGTAAATTGGAAATATTTATGGTCAAATGGTTTCCATTGTAAATCGCATTTTGAAGTTTTTTAAAGGAAGTTTTTATACTCTTAGGATCGTTCACCAATATTTTGAAATAGAAGTCTTATAATAATATTAGTAGAAGAATGTTACGTAAAACATCTGTTTACATTCCTACTCACCAATATAACAGATGACTATAAATAAGGTACCTACGTTAGTTATTGACCATGTCATAGATGTCTAAGACGGTGAATTGATTGCCAACGTATACAATTGTTTACCCTTGAAGATATATTGATATTTAGAATTGTAAAGACTAATATAAGCTAGGAAAGTGACAACCATACCTGCCAACAGATTTCGTCACGAATTAACATAACACGTGGGGGCGTTATGATACTTATGATACAGTCAACTAGTAGTTACATGAAAGAGTAATTCAAAAAATTCAGTCTCATGATTGGCTCGCAAGGTAAGATTGCGAGGTCATCAAAATCCCTTGAAATACTTCTAAAAGCCTTGTTTAACAATTTCTTACATCCTTTTCCACACAAACTTCCTGATTCAGAAACCTCGATAGTCTTAAACATTAAGTACAGCATAAATATATCACAAATAAATAAAATAATAACGTTACACATTCCATTACTAGGCTTCCCCGTGTCGTGCATGCCATGGACAAAATACATAAGACAAGGACACACACCCAGACCGAGAACGGAAACTTAAACTCATCATTCAAATTTCCGTCTTACTGGGAATTGTACCCAGGGCTTTTATAACAACAATCCGGCATATTTACCATTGCGACATTCGAATCCTCAATTTTCAGGAAAAGATGGTAAAGTCCAGAATTCTCAGAGATGTTTCTTTACTTCCAGATCCTCCAAAACCTGGGCAAGGTGGACCGGACGCTGGACGACATATTCGAGGAGCACTTGCAGAACTTCAATCGACAGCACCAACAGGCCACGAGACTGCAGAAAGAGTTCAACAATTACATAAGATGTATACGAGGTATGGTGACATTTGGACTTTAAAGTTGTCGTTCAGTATCTTAAATTTCAAAGGATTATATCGAAGTGAAATTAGCTGTTACTTGTATTTGTGATTGAATTACATTTACCATCGTTAAACAATTCAACGCGTCTTGGTCTTTATTCTTGATTCAAAATTTTAAAGGTTTGAGGCATGCTTACTTTTTGCTTCTGAAAATATCCCAATATCGAAGTTAGATTATTGATTCCGTACTATTATGTCAATTAAAAGCGACATCTGACGAGCAGTTTTCGAGGTATCTCTAATAATGCACATTTAATTGACCTCAACTACGTAGATGAAGGGGTTGTTTTACTTTGTCAAAAGTTATTCCTAAGTTAAAAAGGACCCAAATTCAGTAGGCTATTCCTCCGGTTTCCAGCGGTGCAAACGGCGTCCAAATCGCTGATGGAGGCGATCACGGAGGTGTACGAGAGCGGCTGGTCGGGCCACGACCTGCTGTATGTGCAAACGCAGAGCATGGAGATGCTGTGGCAGGACTTCTCGCACAAGCTCGGCGACCAAGTGCTCATACCGCTCAATACGTACACTAACCAGTTTCCTGAAGTGCGGGTAAGTGTATGTTGGATTAGTGGGGAAGGGATAAAGAGGACGTATTAGTGAAGTGCTGATAGCCTGGTCGTTAAGAATTCGGTTAGTGGGACAGTGATAAATGTTATGAATTGGTGAAAGAAGCGGTGATAGCCTTTTGCTAAGGAATTCGGCTTCCTATTCGGGGTGTCCGGGGTTGTAATCCAAAGGCACGCACTTCTGACTCTTCGGAGCTAAGTGCATTTTAAGCAATTAAATGACACTTGTTGTAACGGTGAAGGAAAACGTCGTGAGAAAACCTGCATCGGAGAGTTCGCAAAACTCAAAGTGTGTGAAGTGGTGGAAAAATCAGTACGTATTCTAGGGGCTGATATTATTTTAGCATATGCCCCACTTTCGGGGAACGACACACTAATACTCGTAGTTCTTTATTAGGTCGTTTAAGTGATTATTTTTGGTTTTCAGAAAAAGATCGAGAAACGTGGTCGCAAGTTGGTAGACTACGACAGTCACAGGCATAACTTCCAGAACTTACAGGCAAACGCAGCGAAAAGACGGGATGACGTTAAGGTAATTATAGAATTATAATCCACACCATCTATAACTAAAACTGTTTGAACAGACTCGTGAGAATCGCTAAGTCACGATTTTAGCACAAGGATACTTATTAAATAGGTCAACATCTTATACTTTATGGCAATTTATGTGATGGAAATTGCCAGGAAAGTCTTTTCATTAAAAATGGAGCTCATCTTAATATACATATAAAACGCAAACTTGACTGACTGACTGATTTATACTTAACTACTGAACAGATTGAGCTGAAATTTGATAGACTCTTATGTTTGACTATATTTGCCCAGTTTTATTAAGAGTGTATTTTAACCTTCATTGCATTATCTATCAAATTAAATCGTTTAAAATGTATATAGAGACATGGACAGGTAATCCTATAAGTTTCTTTTCATCGTGATAGTGAATAGTTCGCCATCTGTCTATTGACCGCGTGTCCATACATTTTTTTTACACCACGATGTATCAAAGATCATGTTGCATTTTGCGTAATTAAAATTGTGCCAAAATTAAGAAATTAAGACATGATTAATTCTTATCCTACTAATGATTTGAACTGGAAAACTTTTAAAATAACCAGCAAATATGTTTTACTATCTGTATTAAATAAAACAATCTTAAAATTGTAAAAAAAAACTAATATTTCCAATACTATTAGTATTCAAGGTGCCAAGTTTTATAAAAAAATCCTTAAAAATTTCATAACTTCAAAACTATAAGGCCTAGGCCAATAAAATTTTGTGTTTGACATAGACCGAGACCCCCCCTATCACCCACATCCCTTTGGTCCACTACTTACGGGACACCCTGTATATCATAGTTTTCCCTTTGTCACCAGGTAACAAAAGGCCGGGAACAACTGGAGGAAGCGAAGCGTACATACGAAGTGCTGAACTCGGAGCTGCACGACGAGCTACCGGCGCTGTACGACTCGCGCGTGCTGTTCTACGTCAACAACCTGCAGACGCTGTTCTCCGCCGAACAGCTCTTCCATTCCGAGAGCTCCAAGGTGATTAGCCTCTTAGCTTAGTGGGTTTTGCTAGGTCCATCGTGTCACCAGGTAACAAAAGGCCGGGAACAAATGGAAGAAGCGAAGCGTACATACGAAGTGCTGAACTCGGAGCTGCACGACGAACTACCGGCGCTGTACGACTCGCGCGTGCTGTTCTACGTCAACAACCTGCAGACGCTGTTCTCCGCCGAACAGCTCTTCCATTCCGAGAGCTCCAAGGTGAGTAGCCTCGTAGCTTAGTGGGTTTTGCTAGGTCCATCGTGTCACCAGGTAACAAAAGGCCGGGAACAACTGGAGGAAGCGAAGCGTACATACGAAGTGCTGAACTCGGAGCTGCACGACGAACTACCGGCGCTGTACGACTCGCGCGTGCTGTTCTACGTCAACAACCTGCAGACGCTGTTCTCCGCCGAGCAGCTCTTCCATTCCGAGAGCTCCAAGGTCAGTAGCCTCGTAGCTTGAAATAGGTTTTTGTTAGCTCCATGTCACCAGGTAACAAAAGGCCGGGAACAACTGGAACAAGCAAAGCGTACATACGAAGTGCTGAACTCGGAGCTGCACGACGAACTACCGGCGCTGTACGACTCGCGCGTGCTGTTCTACGTCAACAACCTGCAGACGCTGTTCTCCGCCGAACAGCTCTTCCATTCCGAGAGCTCCAAGGTCAGTAGCCTCGTAGCTTGAAATAGGTTTTTGTTAGCTCCATGTCACCAGGTAACAAAAGGCCGGGAACAACTGGAACAAGCAAAGCGTACATACGAAGTGCTGAACTCGGAGCTGCACGACGAACTACCGGCGCTGTACGACTCGCGCGTGCTGTTCTACGTCAACAACCTGCAGACGCTGTTCTCCGCCGAACAGCTCTTCCATTCCGAGAGCTCCAAGGTCAGTAGCCTTGTAGGTTAAAGTAGGTTTTTGTAGGCTTCATCATGAGGCAAAGCTAAGCTTCAATGCTAGTGGTGATATTAGACTATCCCTTACCGCGATACTCTGTTTTTCTTCAGTAGTGGAATTTTTCTTGGGGTACTTGACACTTAAACTTACTGACTCAAATCCCAATCAGACTCTAACCTCCATGAGCAAACTAGGATGTCGTAAGAGGCGACAGAAACTGAGTAGAACTGAAGCCTTTTAGCTGCCATCCTCAGCAATGCGCGTTTGACAGTCGCCAGACTTATCAGATTACGACTGGGACCTAGAGGACTTCTTGGTCGGCAACCATCTATCATCAACTAGCTCAGATGCTCCTTCAGACCTCGTCAATGAACTTAAAGAAAATACTTATTCACTTTACAAAATATAACACGAACTGTCTGTCATCGCAGGTGTTCGGCGAGTTAGAGCTGATCACGGACAAGCTGGCGAACGAGTGCCAGCGCGGCAGCTACAAGAAACCGGCGCCCGCACACAACGGCAACGCCTCGCCCGCCGCCGCCGTGCAGAGTGAGTGCCGCGCCGATACCGCGCCGTTACCGCACCGCTGTGCCGGTGTTGCCGCTGGGGTAGTCGCGCCAAACTTTATGGCCGCTCTGAGTGCAGTTGCGATATTGATAATTTGATGGTGCGCGAAATCGTTGGTATGATTTAGGGTGAATGGTTTCACAGCGTTGTTAATTGGCGCTGGTGTAATTTGCAAGTTTTGAGAAAGAGGTAATAATGTAATATGTTGTTAATCCAGTGTTTTGAGTACGACAACTTTAGCTGTAATTTGTCAGGGCGTAATCAATGTCACTTGTGTCCTAGTAGATTAGTAGGAGGGTGTTAGTATAATTGCAATGGCCTTTGGGAATACAAAACTTTTCGCTCTACCAACAACTCGTAAAAAAAATAAAAATAAAGCCGAAAAATGTTATCCAAGTGCAACGCGCAAATTACGACTTATGACGTAGTTCAGAGAGGCCAAAAAGTTTGGCTCGCACTACAACAGTGGTCTGGATGTTTGTCGTTTGCCTAACCGTGTTGTTGTTGACGTCACAGATTGTTTGATTACAATACGGTGTTTCAGAATGTATGAACGCTCTAATAGTGTTTACTGTTCCATCGAGATAATCTAAGTTAGACTAACGATAGAAACTTCTTAATAATTTTTCATTTTCTTAAAATTACTATTTTTAATTTCTTATTCTGATCTGACTGTTCAACATGATACAACAAAAAGAACACTTATAATATACTTACGATTTTTGTTCTCGTCTAAACACACGAAATGTTGAAGCTACCAGTGTTTGAAATTCGAGTTTATTATGCTATGTCATGAAATATTATACCTTCCTTTTGGAATACAAAATTGGGCACATTAGTAACACAAAATAATTATGTTAATTTTGATCTATAATATTTTTAGTTATTTTCGATGTCTATTCAAACAATACCATTACTTTCAATTTGCTATTAGGTGTTTTTACCGATAACGAAAAAGTAAATTGTCTGACTGTAGTGTTTTAGTGTTCTCTTTATAAATGACAGGCATTTTAATCACCTGTATTATTTCTATTTTTGACTATTCCAATTAAATTGAATCGGGTATACTAGTAGGATGTCATGACATTTAAATATTAGATAAACCATTCATTTCAATACACACAAAACAACTCTCCTTTTACTCTTCTATCTACCAATCCATAACGTTCACACAAGTGTACAGTGTGCCCTAACCTCTATATAACAAGTGTGCGCATGCTGTGTGATCGCTGTAGCGCCCCCCTCCCCCGCGCTCAACGGTGGCTCGCCCGCGCCCTCCGATGACGTCACCCGCGATGACGTCACCCGCGATGACGTCACGCGCGATGACGTCACGCGCGCCGAGTCCCGCCTCTCCGAGAGCCCCGAGCGCGCGAACAACAACGAACACGAACCCAAAGAGGAAAAGGACAAGAAACTAGAAGAGCTGTATGACATACCAGTCGGTAAGTATGTAGTATGTATGTAGTCGTTGGTTTGTCGTAGGTTATAGTTAGGTGAGGTCGAAGGCTAGTACTGGTATTTAGTGTAGTGATGGTATTAGTTTACTTTGTCATAAATATGACGGTATATAAAAGTTGTTTATGGCACGGCATAACGGATTGTACTGAAATTACTATCCTAATTATTGTGGTATGAACCATCTAGTTAACTAATGTTATCATACATCACACGTTTTATTGTTTCTATCCCCAATGTAATCTCAGTAATCCCACTTTTGTGACGTGTTGCTAGATTGCTTACTTGATAAAGAATTGCAGTTAGTTGTAAAACTGTAATATCCCTATCCTGTATTATGTTTTAAAAACATTTTCTTTGCGGTAAAACCGATTTTATATGCTATAAGTAATATCACGCCCCTCTCCTGCCGCTGTAGTCTTTTTACTGTTTGGCATACATTTATACCACGGCATAACCCACGAGTAGGCTGTAAGTAGTCATTAGGCAACCAATCACACGCCATTCCTTCAGGGTCGCCTGTCGCTGTGGAAAAAGCGAACAATAACGTGGAAGAAAAGAGTCAGGAAGTAGAGAAAGATAAGGGAGAGAAGGAGACAGAACAGAAAGAGATAAACAATCAGGTTCAAAACAAGAGCGACGAAGTTTACGACATACCGGTTGGTGAGTACATGCGTTCTGTAAGTTTATTGTTTAAAAATAATAAGGTTATAAAAATATATATTAGTCATTTAATTACAGTGCCAAGCATGTTTCCTTAATATAAATATACTAGCTAATAAAAATTGTAATCCATTTCATTATATTTATTGTCAAAATTATTCCTATAAATTTGTTTCATTATTTAATCAATCAATAATAGCAATAATATGTTTTGAATATAAAATTGTATTGATGTTAATATAATATAATATTATTATATATTGTAAATGTAAATATTATATATTTTTCTATGTATGTATTTATCGTATGTTTACAGGCGGGGGAGCTAATAGCTTTGTAATATTTTGCGAATGAATATAATAAATAATGTTTGATGTCCTAAATCCCTGTCTTGTGGTGTCTGGCATGTAATCATTGGTTTTAACGATTTTGGTTACTCATTGAAACTAGTAGAAATATAAAAGCATGACATGTCATAAATTAATAGTTTATTGAGTGGATTGCGTCATAATCAATGTTCTAAAGAGTTCATCTAACAATCATTAATTCTAATAATGACGTGATTTTTACTTCCTTGCGTACAAAATGCGTTCATAATTAAATATGCGCTATGACAAATTTTAAAAGTACATAATATATTCTGTGAAATTTTGCACATCATAATATTTTTTTTTATAATTAGAAGCACTGAAAATTTATTAAACTAATGTCGTTTTTGCGAATGATACCAATGGCCTTATTAATTTAACTAGCTCCTTTTAACATTGGAGGATGTTATTGCTTGTCAAGTGTCAATTAAATATTTTTGGTATGATTTTTCATCATCATTTATGCATAAATTTACTGTTCATTGTATTTAGAGGGTCAATTTAAATATCAGGAGTCATTTTTCTCGTCTTTTGACTTTTAAATTATCATAATCATAACATAAAATAAAATTACAGAGCAGGAAATATGAGTACGGTCTTTCGTTTTGACCAAAATTGTTTTTCGTTTTCCTCATTATTACAATGATATTTAGATTAAATTTTTGTACATTATAAAATAAAAATCAAATGCCAATCCTTCTCCCAATCTGTCTAATACATAATATACAAATTTTTACTGTTTCCAAGTCAGAGTTAGGCGCTAAATCTCTACCAAATACTTCGTTGTTCCAAAACAATTGATTGTTTAAAGGAGGAATATTCTATATATAAGTATAAGTTAGTATGAAGAGAGTATCGGTTACAAAGTAGTACATAAGGTGGATCAAATATCATTTGCTATTGATAGACCTACAAATATTTAATTCAAATAACTTATTCCGTCGTAAGAACTGAAGCTCACTCAATGAAACTTAAAATTTACTACAACATTAACGATCTAAACATTATTATACACATTTTTATTAGGTACATAGTACATTATTAAATTACCTGAAAATATTTAGATGCTTGAAATTAATTTAAACATCGAATGCTCTAGTTACACAACTATAAACTTTAAGTATATCAAATATCACTATACATAAGTATGTCATTACTTAACATAATAATGTAAAGCAAACAATCCAAATATCACGATACCTATATAAATATAACTAACTACATCAACCAAGCAACCCCCAATAACGTCAACCGTATATTCCCCACAGGAGCGACGCTGCAAGGTCTGCCGGCCGGTACGCTGTACCGCGTGCGCGCGACGTACCGCTACACGCGCGAGGACAGCGACGAGCTCTCCTTCGACGTCGGCGACATCATCCGCGTCGTCGAGTACGACGATCCCGACGAACAGGTGCGTGTCATACAGTACGTAAATATATGTACACGCGTGAATGCGTACGCACCTATGCAAGTAAGTGCGTATGCACGCATACACGTATGTTCATGTACGCATGTACGCACACATACACGCAACTACACGTACGTGCGTACGCACTCGAAGCATTTCGTACGGTTTCGTATAATATGTATAACCTTGACACTTATGAACATGACTGAAAAGAGTGTATGTTTACAAGTTTTATGGGATATGCGAGAGACGAGCAGTCGTACCATCTCATAGTAAGTGATCATTGTCGTCTTTGGACGTTACACAAAAATTGTTAGAACTCAAGATGCGGAATCAAAATCAAAGTACATAATAAGTAAATTAAACTGATTTATTATATTAGCAATTAATCATTGTTTAGTTTTTGAATATATTTCGACAATTTTGAAAGCCAATAAAAAGTAGTGCTCAAATGTAGTCTATCTATTAGTACTGGAGTGCCATAAGGCGTAAAAAGTAAAAGTTGCAAAATCGCGGAACGACTTTTTTGACTTTTCTTTAATTCCGAGGTATAAAGCTTACGGCACTCCACTATATACATATATACATGTGGTGTCTAGGGGTTGGGGCTCAATGAAAGAGGGTTCTTCTTTAGAACAGAGCTATATTTCGGCACTTTACACTTAATCTCGTCTTAATCAGAAATATCTTAATTACACACGTCTTAACTCGTCGTTCGTCCGTCGTCGTTCTGTGTGTCTGATCATCCGTCATATCTGTCACTTCATAATATCAATCAAAGTCAACTGTCAAACGTCATCTATCAGTATCACACTTTCCCTTTTACTCTCAGACCTCTCATTCACTCTCTTCACACATTCCGTTCCACTGCACATTTACCAATCCTACATACATTTTTCTAAGAAACTGTCTTGTGTTCCAGGAGGAGGGCTGGCTGATGGGCATCAAGGAGTCGACCAACGAGAAGGGCATGTTCCCCGCCAACTTCACGCGGCCCATCTGAGCCACAGCCCCACACACCTCGGCAGCTCTTGCGTGCTAGCGGTACACGCTTGTCATTACTAATGATATTTGTTTAGGGTCTGGTAAATATGAAAATACACCCAAATATATACTTCATTTATGTACATGTTATATTATTGAAGTTCTACAAGAAAATTTCCTGTGTAGTTGTTGCTATGAACAATAAGAAAGAACACACACATCCAAATCGAGAACAAGAATTTTAAGTTTACTCCTCGCTGGGAATCGAACCTCAGGCCGGAAGGAGGTCCGGAATTGTAGCCATTACACTGTACAGGTCTGGTATGGTTGAAAGGTATTCAAAAGCAAAAGTTGTCCAAAATGTATTGTATACCAAATCGCTGCATATTTCAAAGAGATTGGTTTGGAAACATAAAATTGGCCCTATTGTTCACGTATATTGTTAGTATTGAAATGTTGAAAGTCGCTAGCGTGTAAGAGCTGTCGGTCTCCTCGAACAAAACACGACTAGGGTATCAAATTTTATATGCAAAGTGACTACATATTCCAATTATAAAATTAAATTATTTCTAATTAGTTTCAATTGTCTTTTTTCATTCTAAAATGTATTGAATATGTAGCGCTTTGCATTTGTTCGTAACTTAGTGTTTAGCTGTTGTTCTTTAATTTTCACATCTATTTATTTATTTTACTCATGTGTTTTGCAACGAATTGTCAAATCACCTTCCCGAAGAGTGTTTTAATATTTGAGACGGCAACACTTGGCATAATAGTGTTGCTAGATCAAATAAAATATAACAAATATTTTGCCTTTTTATATTCTGTCGACCTACTTAATTAAAATTCTGTAGTACGATAAGGTGTTGAATTAACTTTGCATTGATTTTTTATCTTCATGGAATGCAATAGTTATCATAAATTGCTGCAATTAACATTCTTGAAATAAAAAAAATATTTATGAATTTACACGTGTTCTCTTATACGCTTCGTTTACTCTGCATTGTTAATTATATGCCAAAATTTTATTAATTGATTATCTTCTGACATATTATGGGACGAATGTGTATATAAAATTTTAACTATGACGAAGCGATGTAGTCATTATTCATATCATAAGGTTATTTATTGAATATATTAATCTTATTTATTTATCCATTTATAGCTGGACCTACGGAACCCGCGTGTTCAAACCGCATGACCCATTTTAGTACGAATTGAGACAATATACATATCTCAAAATTGCAAGTGAATCAAATGTTCACTTTATTGAAGAATATATTACAAGGAAGTGTGAAAACACAAAAAGTGTCAAATCTCGTAATAAAGGATAAATATATATATTTTGAAGGGACACATTTATGAGATATATCAGAACGTAGTTGAACATACTACAAAAATTGCTCAGAATGTAAAATTAAGTGAATATATAAAATTTATACGCACAGATTGTGTGAAGCGTCAAATATATTTAAATTATTGCTTGCGAATTGTAAATATAAAGTCGACGCGGTCAGTGACGTTGTACATACGAATATAAAGATTATATATCGACCTGAATTGCTAGATTGCTTTGACGCGAAAAGGCAATTCGCTAATCGCGATTATTCGAAGTGACCTTACGTAATAAATTGTAACTGACGAACAATATTAGAGTACGATTATTTTGTTACATAATATATATTATATGACATTATTTATTAATTTAGATATTATATATCACTGTTTATATATTTTCATTTTCAGATTTACCTTTATGTATTTATATAACCAGCACTAAACAGAGCACACAGACGTATCAATATATGTATAAGGTCAGTTTGGTTATATTTCAAGTATTTAACTTAAAATTTCATGTCATTATCTTCGTTATTTATATTATATCTAATGTTTGCATTTCAAATAATATACATAAGTTAATCAATAACATATTACGAGGTACATTGAATACTTTTAATTATGTACTACGGCCGAGGTTTTTCATGTTATTGCTATCATTATGTAATTAACATTATTATGGTGACGTCAAGCTATTACAAATAGTAATGTTAATGTCAACTTTAACCTTCATACAATAAAAAGATTGATAGGTAAAAATAAAGATGTTATTAAAAGTATTGAGTTAATTACACAATGAGACTGGCAACACATGAACATAGATTCTACGGAGCTCGTTTTATTTATTTTAAGAAATACACAATTCTGTGTGTTTTGTGTAACGATACATTAGTACAGCAAAGAGTAGAGTTTTAAAGGATGAATCCGCAGGCTATTTCTTTTATTGCGTTTTATATGTTTATTTTATTAGGCTTAACTCTAGCAACCCATAGATTGCGGAGTTTGAAAAAATGTTTATAATTCGCGCGTTGTGAACTAACGAGTCGGGTCGTAAATATCAGTAGCAAAATGGATGTGCATGTTTTTTATGCACGGATTTTGATTACTATTTTACGAATAAAAATTGAGTTACATATTATGTATATTATGAAGTATGCCTATCACGTCCGTGATAGATAGAGGAGTAAGAGAGATATGGATGGACAAATATATTAATAATATGGTATTAAACATCATTTATTTATTTTACCCATCATACATCATCATATTTTACCTTTAAGGGTCATATTAATATGGTTTTGGAACCTTCCTAAAATCTTACAGTTCTATTCAGTGACACCAAGGTGTACGAGCGAGACAGACAACAGCAGTGACTTATAATCCGACTCGTATTCACAAGGCGCTCTATAACAATATTTTTTTACATGTATAACGTTTTTGGATATGTTCACAAATTGTGCCAATCAGTTGAGTTAAGCCTAATATAAAAATTGTTTGCAAGTTCCGAGTGTTTGTTTTACGGACATAAAATGTAGTTTTAGTGTATATATAATTGATTTTTAATTGTTGACCCTTATTATTATTGTTAATACATTTTATTTTAACATAGCAAGTAATGTTATCAAATACACATTGTACTCTATAAAAAGCTTTGTTTAAGTAGTTTTATGTTTAATTACAATTTGTTTTTAACCGTATTAGTGAACTGATACTAATGATTATGATATATCGAGAAAGCTTATGATTAACTTAGTTTTGGGACATTTTTAATTTATTATAAAACTATCAAGATTCATGATGATGCGTAATGTGTCAAAAAGTATCCATATTTTGATAGGAGATTATATTACGTTGTTGTATTAAATTAAAAATGACTCATATGCAATGTGAGTGAAAGTCGGAATTATTGTGCCCAGAAAACAATTGATATTACAATGCCTGTGTCAAATACGGTGCTTTGAGTGCACTTACCATTGTTTGAACTGGACTCCGCCAATACATTCAATGGGGATGTCTTCCAAACTTTGCTACTAGGTGGCGCCACGCAGTATACTAAAATCATAGTGCTAGGACACATTTGAGAGTGTTTTGAATGCTTATCTGAATATTTTTTCAAGATAATGTCATTTTCAGTATCTGGTAACACCATCTGGTTAGACTGGATTTAGAAATAGATCGTCTGCAATCATTTTTTCCTGCAACATGTTTGCGGTGGTCAGTTTGAATAATGGTATGTGTTTGAATGTGTATATAATTATTTTACACTTTACCCCAATATTTTAGACGTAAGGAGAGGTTTCATTGTTTGTTCCATCATAATATTACCCATTTTTCCAACGCCCTTGTGTTTCATTCTGAAGTTTATAATGTTAAGGTAAGCTGTATATTCATGATAGTAATTTGTGTAATATGAAAGCAATACATACTTATCGTCAATAGCCATATTTGTATTTCGATTTTTTTCTATGACATTTAATCAGTGTTTGTAAAGTTTTGGACATACTTTTTTGAATAAATTTACCTTGGAAGAAAATTGAACGACTGATGTTTTGTAGGGAACCTTAAATTGGAATTGTGTAAGTGTTCAATCATCAGTTGTGGCTTTTGTCCTCAGCAGTGCCATGCGAAGGTCCATAATAGGTGTTAATTTGTAAGTTTGTTAGGATTTGTACAGTTTTTACAACTGCAAATAAAATGTTTCTCACATTTCATGACTTTTTATTTGTAACATATTCCTCTAAAATAGTTTTTTACTAATTAATGCTTGCTTTGTGGTCAACCCAAATTAGTCAAAGTCCCAATAATAATGTGGGCATGTACAGAATAGCTAATTATTATGCGATGAAGTCTCGACTACACCCATTGAGACTACACCATTGATTGTGCAGATCGTGATATTGTGCAAACTGTGATATGAAGTTATAAACTGAGTGAAGTGTGCTCAGATTAAAAAAATTATAGCAAGCAACCGCGAGTTGTCCATATCCGCAATATCCAATAGATAACAACACGTGCATTAAAAAAACAAAATTTTTTTTCGCTATAACTCCTCAAAAATTAGTTATACTTCTTTTTCGAAATCATAAATAAAACCATAAGGGTGCGGTTCCACTGAGGCGGAGCGGAGCAGTGCGCGATTCACCAATCACATGGCTTGAAATCCCAGCTCATTGCGCCTTGTGCGGATTTCAAGCCATGTGATTGGTGAATCGCGCACTGCTCCGCCTCAGTGGAACCGCACCCTAATAAAACATTCTCCGTTGGCACTTTACATGTCTGAAAAGCGCGCTCGCATATCGCCCCGCCGATTTTCTGAACACTTGCGACCAAAACGCTTTGTTTGAGTATTTCTGAGCGTTGTGATTGCAAAGCGGAACGCGCCCAATCACTGTCAAATGTCAAGTCAAAAGACCCATTGTCAATAATGTCAATGTTAGGCTAATAAGATTTAGTAAAAATTAAAAATTGATTGAAAAATCAATTCGTTACTGTTGAATCTAATTAAAATATTAGATAAACTCGTAGCCATTGCCTGTGCAATATTTACTTTACTCAAACTAGTAAACTAACGTTTTAGTGTTGTTTCTGAAATAGTGATGAAGTGTTGATTTGATTACGTTTGCCGGCAACAAAGAAGTAAGTCGGTGTTTGTAATTATTCACGATTTTCTGTAATAAAAAGGTCAAAACATGTATTAATGCCATACAATACATTACCATACAATGAAAGGACCATTTTAAGTTACCGTCCAAAGTAAAAAAATGTAAATCCTTGGTTTTTATACTTTTTATATTTGTTGTTCAGTTACAGGTGTTTTATCAAAATATTTTGTTTTTGTTTGAATTTTTAACTTGTTTCTTTCCTACTCTTCTTTTATGTTGATCTATTTTAAATCTTTATTCCTTAACAGGAAAATGGCCATGGGGAAGAAAATTTCTTGTGTAAGTTTTTTATTTTCTTTTAACACTTATTAATGTATAATATTATAATATTATGTAGCTGTCACCTTATATAATTATAGTTGGCGTCTTATTGTCACTAAATGAATGTTAGATCAGCTGATGCCAGTAAGTGCTAATGAAGGATAAAGTTATTGATTAATAGCCTAATAATTGGTAGTGGCACTGCCTGCAAAGCAAGGAGTCCTGGGTTCAATTCCTGGCTGGTGCTGATATATATGTCAATTCAATGTGTGTCCTTAGTTTTTGGGCATTAGTGTTGTCTTATTTGTGTCATACATGCCACCTGCAACTCAAACTGATCATTATTTTTTTTGTGGTATAACTAGATTGGCAATTGTAATTGCTAATAATTGGGTCGAAGTTAAATGCTTTAAAGCAATACATTGTTTTAATTTTGAATTAGAACATCAGCAAAGCTATTCATAAACAAAAAGATTATCCCACAGGACACAACTTTAAAATGTGCCATTTATTCAGACAAAAATATGGAATATTATGCAGTCCTGTCTTATTTTGATATTAACACAATATTTTTCTTTGGCAATATCAAAGGTTATAAAATTCTCTAAAACTTTGGTTCTATTTACTTTTCCAATATTTCCAATCATTTTTGAAGTACCTACATGCTCTCGAAATGTGGAAATTACACTTATTCAGTGTAATGACCTTTATCTGAGCCAGAAAAACTGATTGTGAAAGAAAGCTGTGAAAAAAACTATAACTCCATACTTATAACCACACTTATAACATGCTTATTGTAACCTGTTTTATAAAAATGTGTTATGTCCAGTTTTGTGAACCAATAAAAAAAAACTCCAATTCTTAGTGCTGTCTCTATTGATGACCCTTGCTATCAAAGCTTTTCTAAGATTATTGTAGAAAAACACTAGTTGAGTTAGTGTAGTGTTATGTGATTTAATGTACCAAATTAATTTAGATAAATTAGTGTAGGTCTATACCACAGTAAGGGACATGATCAAAGTGACTACACCTTAATAGAGATAAAAAGAAATGTGCTAATGAACACATACTACAAAATTCATGATGTAATTAATGTTAAATAAAAAATTCTTATGATAGAACTTAAGAGAACAAAAGGAAAGAAAATGAACATAATCCATTACCTTTTGTAATTGATTAATCTTTATTCACTATTTTTTTCCAGTGTTATTTATCACAATCCACAATTACATCATTATTATTGGACATTAATAACTTGGATGACAAAATTATACAATTACATACATATTGTTAAAAGCCAAAATGTCAATATGAGACTCGTAAAGTTAACAGTGTACTAATGTTTATTTTTCATTTGCATGCAGCTCTAGAAGGTAATGTATTTATCTATCCTTGTTTATATTAGTAATGGCTATGACAATTGTGGACATTAAAAGTATACATAATTATTTCTGTAAAGTAAAATAAACACCGTTAGCCTTAAATGTACCTTAATCGCATAGGCGGAAAACTGGCATTTGTGTGCCATGCAATTATAAGGATTTTCAGATTGCATGCGAATGGAGTATAGTATTGTCCGTTCACACAGACCGGTTTGGAGAGCATCGGCTCGCATTTTTCTTCTCACACAGACCAAATCGTATACGCTTTGAATTGGCCGGAATAGAGCTGCCAACTCTTTCACATAGAAACCAAGAAAGAGCGCGAAAGAGCACGGATTCGGAGCCAGTCGGCTCCTCTTATTATTTCACACTAAACGCGTTCAGGCATTCTTAATGACAAAGTGCACATACAAAAATAAACCTTCATACAATTACATACTCAAAACAGTTTTCATCGTGATACAAATCTGTTCTCCTCTCCAAGCCGCTCTGTCTGAATGGACCCGAGGCAGGATTTTTCAAGAATGAGGCGCTTTTAAAAAAAAAGATACTATCTTTGGTTAAATAATAAATAGTTCTATCTCCTTGCTCTAGAATTCTAGAAGGCAAACATCGCATCGTGTGGAAAATTGCGCACCTGGGAGTTCTTCATAATGTTTTCATAACTGTGTAAAGATCGGTATCCAATCCGATTAGATACGTGAAGAATTTCTTCTTGGCCAGTCTGTTGGATGGCGAAAAAGTGATCTTCGCTTCTCGGTCCAGTCATGGACATTTGTAGCCCTAATAGTCTAGTAGCCCAGCCCAGATGATAAATTTTATTGGTACCTAGAACTCTAGAAGATAACTGGCCATGAAATTGAACAAAGTACCTATCTCTGTCTGACAGCGTTTCAGTCTTTTCACGCTTAATCTGCTGAACCAATTTAGATAAAGTGTGGTTTGATCCATAAAATTTCGGCACTTTGATATGCGAAGAGTTCAAGATTCAACTACCCTGTTCTAGTGTTCTACCAACCAATAACCAATAAGTTTAATTGGTCTGAAGTTTAAGTCTATTGGCTTCAGAAGAGCATTCGGAAGAGACGCTTATAATGATTTTCAAAATCCAGATTTTTTTTACTTTCTTCTACGTGAATTTAGAAACGAGCTCATATCTCCAGTAAATCGAAAATCCAGGTTAAACCTCTGGGATAAACCTACTCTGAAATATTCCTGCAAAACAAAACGAAATTGAAACTCGGCACGTTTCTGTTACAGTAGTCCGGCGGGGTATAAAACAAATACGAATTTGAGCTCATAGGTATCGATTCGAATGGAAGCCGGCGCATTTTTAGCCAGTTCTAGTTTCAGTTTTCATTTCAGTACATATTTTATACGCCATGTAGAATTTATTTTACGCCGAAATATTATATTTGTACCTATCTATAGGTGGTATTGGTTGAGGTAGGTCGCCTCGGCTGTACGGTGTACCAGTGTTTAGTCTTT
Organism: Hesperia comma; assembly: GCA_905404135.1. NCBI lineage: Eukaryota > Metazoa > Arthropoda > Insecta > Lepidoptera > Hesperiidae > Hesperia > Hesperia comma. The sequence goes on from FR990021.1 coordinate 17,821,286, forward strand.
GCCTCGACATCGTGAAGTAAACGCGATCTGACATTTTTCGCGCGCTTTTCCACTCGGGTTTTGTTTTTGTTTCATCAATAGATTTTAGCTGGGATAAATTGATGAGAATACGTAAGTTTATTTTTGGCAATTATATGGCTTAAGTACTTGTTTCATTTTGTTCATTTTCTCTCATACTTCAATTTTAACACGTTTTTAGACTTTTAGTACTTGGTATAGTCACCTAAGTACATTGCCTAAGTACTTGATAAAATCTTATTTTTAGAATGATCAGTGGATAATTTTTATTTGTTTCGATAGTTGTTTATTGGTCTTGGACAGATTTATCCGGAAATACCTACACCGAGATTTAATTGTCTATAGTCAGTGGTCGTCGACGTCGTCGTTAAAAGCCAATAAAATCATGATCGCTAAGGTTAAGGTTTGACTTTTAATAAAGTTTTCAATATTCTGCCGTCGGCGTCGTCGGTGGAATAAGGTGTCGCAAGTCAAAAGATAGTTATAACTTTGCACTTTTAAATTTACACTAGTTAACTTATGGCAGAAAAAATAAGATTCCCTTTGCTTCGTCAAATATAAATCATTTAAATATTCTGTGCAGCAACAATTGCAGTTTCAAGGTAGGTTACCTAATGATCATTTATTATAATGTTGACTTATTTGAATGTTCTGAAGAAACTTGTCCAGAACAATATTTACGTTATAATAATTAAAGATTTAGTGTTTGACCACAAATATTTTGTTTTGGGAAGTACGTACCTAGATACATATTGTCTTAATTCTGATCGATATTAAAAGGACTAAATAATCTTACAATATTCACAACCAAATATTTTTAATTAATGTAACTGACATCTGTCCCTATCGGGAATCAAACCTTAAACTCTAGCTCGATCTATCAAGAGCCACGTGACATTTGAAAGTAAAGTTTTCTGAACGGAAACAAATGATTAAATAATTAATGAATTATTACCTATGCTCTATTCACTCTGGTATTACAAAATGTATGCTGATAGGTTCAAGCTTGACATTCAGAGCGAGAATCTTGACCTTTCTTTCCGTTCAGAAATATCAAATTCCATTAAAACCTTTATTCCGTTCTTCGTTTTGTGAAGAAAGCAGCTACCTACATATTCGGGTTCTATCGGAATTTTTAGTCTCTTAAAGTCACGTTGACTACGAAACTCTAATCTGTACTGTAACTGTAACCCAGTTGACGTCCCTTCTGGTTTAAATTGTATTGTGAAGAGGGTCCAGTGGAAAGTAATGTGCTCGTCATCATCATCATCGCAATCCGTAATTGCCCCTCTGCTGGACATGGGTCTCTTCTCAGAATGAGAAGGTTAAGGCCATAATTCTCCACGCTGGCCAAGTGCGGATTGGCAAATTCTGGGAACTCTCCGACATGCAGGTTCCCTCATGACGATTTCCTTCACCGTTATAGCGAATGACATTAAAATGCTTAAAACGCACATAACTCCGAAAAATCAGATGTGCGGGCCCTGGGATTCGAACTCGAACCCTCCGAGTAGGAGACCGAATTTGTAACCATCAGGCTATCACCGCTTTACCACTTTATAGAAATGCACCTATAAAGGCACAAACCACGGCACAAACCCCTGTAATTTCTTTCCCGCGTAACATAAGCGCTTCAGTTCAGTTTGATGAGTTGTTGAGACCTCTTCGTTATTCATTATGTGGCCTAGCCAACGAATGTTTGAGATTTTATTTAGCAATAGTTGAAATGAAATTATATTTGACCTAATCGTATCTTTTAATTAAACGAAAGACGAGTAAGTACAAAACATATAGTAACACTAGCTGACCCGGCAAACGTTGTTTTGCCAAAAAATGTTAAGGGTGAACAACCGTTATCACCTAGGGGTATGAAAAATAGATAATAGCCGATTCTCAGACCTACTGAATATGCATAATAAAATTTGGTAAAAATCGGTAAAGCCGTTTCGGAGGAGTAACCATTCAGTTCCTTCGTAGGAACGTACTGTTTGTCAGGGACAAAAGGTCAGACAGCAAGGTGCAATCTTAAAAGAGTATCCCAATTGCTTCGTGGTTGTTTATGTATTGGTAATTATTTTGGTGTTACTGAAGTCAGTGTTACAGTTTTTCTTCTTCTTAATATTAAACACAGATAGAAGCTGAAAAAATATTTAATTTCCGCAAGAAAACATGTTATAATATAATAAATATGTATTTGCAAGCCTAGGAAATATTATATAAGGTTCCCGAAGCCAATCGGGCGGGTTTAGGTACTAGGAGATAATAAAATTAATAAAAAAAACCGGCCAAATGCGAGTCGGACTCGCGTACGAAGGGTTCCGTACCATTATCCATACTAATATTATAAATGTGAAAGTGTGTTTGTTTGTTTGTTTGTGACTCTTTCACGTCGAAACATGGCTATTATATGGTGTGGTTTATGTGTGTGGGGATAGTTAGGAGGGTGGAGAGTGACGTAGGCTACTTTTTACCCCGGAAAAACATCTCATTCCCATGGGAAGATCGATGTTTTGTTAGTTGCTGGATATTTATTTCCGGATGTTGCTAATAGATGGCGTTAGTAAAATTCATTTGCAAGTTCTAAATCACGCTATCAAATACTACATGTAATTTACTTATGTCATAGGCAAATAATCTGATGTTCCAGTATAATATCATATAATAGGCTACTGTGTAGCCGAGATTCCTACGGGAGCGGGCGAGCGGGACCTACGCGACTGTTACCTACGGGTCCCGAAGCGAAGCGCGGGCGGTTCTCTAGTATTGTATAAAAACGCCAAAAAAATCTGGTCTGTTGTATAAAAGCCTCACTTAAATATTTAATTGTTTTATTGTAGCCACATATTACGCCCAACGCCATCTCTTGGACCGAATGGTAACTAAACTTACGTCGAATGTACCCACTTAAATATTTATTTTATTCTGTTTTTTAGTATTTGTTGTTGTAGCGGCAACAGAAATACATCATCTGTGAAAATTTCAACTGTCTAACTATTACGGTTCATGAGATACAGCCTGGTGACGGACGGACGGACGGACGGACGGACAGCGAAGTCTCAGTAATAGGGTCCCGTTTTACCCTTTGGGCACGGAACCCTAAAAATGCAGAGGTAGCTCGCAGGTAGTCAGCCACGCGCCAGTCTACTACACTCTCGCTCCAATTACATTAGCGGTGCCAGCACTGCTAGCCGACCTAAAGCTCTATGTATTTTTGTATCGTTCGTCTTTGCGAGTGCGCGCTTCGAGTGATTTTCGTTCGGCATAGCAAAATCTACTATAACGAGTGGTTTTAAAATCCAGATCAAGACCAGTCAAAATCACTCGCCTCTAGATGAGTGATTCAAAGATAGAGCCCCTGGCGTAGCGGAGAATATTGCTCACTCCGGCGAAATCTCTCTTTAGACATTCAAGTAGCAAATGATGTTCACTGGTTAGTTCTTAATATTCAATTAGTTCGATAATAACAAAATCAATAAGTTAGGTAAACAAAAATCTTATGCCAGCAATGGGCAAAGTACGGTGGGTGACTATGTATAAATTTTAGTTGAACAGGGGCTGTAGAAATTACTTGGCTTGGATCGAGTCTATAACTCTATACCTATCATACCAACGATATTTTAACACCCTTATTTAACTTCAAGAAGATTAACTTGAACATTTACACAGAGGTCAAGGACAGATGTCAATGGTGACGTCAAAAAGCTTACTTTTGATTTCGGTCCTTGATTCGAAAGTACCTTTCCTGTATGAACATTTTTCCTACGCGTGGAATTTAAAAGAACTCTTTTTTTATTCGCGTTTAAATCTCGTTAATGAGACGGTGATTGAGGAAGGAAAGCGGCGTTAACATTCACATTGTAACTCCGGACGCGTTCACATTTACCCATGGCCGTGACCCTTCCCCTCTGCCGTTGACATTGCCTCTGATATCATTGACCTCCTTGCATTTATTATGCGCTGGTACCTGGAAATAATTCATTGAACCTCTAAATTGGGATACCCTCTTTAGGTCGATTGTTATTGTATAGTAGGAGTCTAAACCTTTTCGGAATACTTTGAATTCATTACGATCCCTTCTCCCAATTCGCATTGGTTGTCAATGTGAATTATGTGTAATCGCCATTTGTGTACGTGAGCGACGAACTTAATAGATAAATTACCCTACATTGCATCTCGGTTCTAAGTATTCAGTGATCCTTGGGAATATATTAGAGTCATCTCACACGAAGCTCTGTGTTGACTTTGTTACAAACGTAAATGTTTGCGAAATCTTGCATAAGATGCAATGATCACCGTTTTGCAAAGATCACTGCACTGCTGCCTGTTAATATTGTTGGATGACCCTTGTTATAGGTATAGGTAGGTAATTAGGTAATTACTGTAAATTTCGGTCGACGTATGGATTTGTAACGCTGAAGTAATTCGCTTTAGTCCACAACGTTGTCGTAGTTTAAGCTGGAAATTTTATTTATTGCAAGGAGGCATCCAAATTGTCCTTTACGTTGATGAAGTCAAGGCAATCGGCTGTCACGATGAAAGGTTATTATGAGAAGACTTATGTAAGTGTAAGGGTCGTCCTGTACTTATCCATGCAGAATCGAGCGCAACTGAACAAAGTGGTCATAACTGTCGAACGTTGTGGGGAAGTGGGATTATATTATGCCGTAAAGTATAGAAGGACATTCAGGAAAGACGAGGACCGCACAAAAATTGAAAGGGTTGTGTAATGATGGTATATGAGGAAGGAGGTATGGTCAGTAAGGATCGATCTGAGGAAGGAATAAGGATCTATCGAGGTCTTGATTGATTAAACTTATTGATATGCCGTTCCGTTCTGGTTCTTAATAAAAAAAGCGACGGACAAATAAAGACATGTTGCTAGGGCACGTTGCGTTGGGGCAACTTACGGATTGATATATCATAATGCAGTTTAACCAATGTTCATGTCGCACCCAAGATTGAATCTGCTTACTTTGTGCTGATTGCGTTTAGAATAGTGGTTGTTTTTGTTGATAAAAATGTAACCTAGCGGTCTCACAAGAGGACCTTTGCATTTCATTCGTATGATGGGTGCACACTTAGCGTAACAGAAGGCATCGTTGGAATAATAAAGTGAGGCTGGTATCGCAATGCAATGCTGCCGCGTTTGGCGCTCTACCAAAACGTGGATTCACAATGCACTGAGTGAAACTCTTTGTGCTGTATCAACAGTTTTTTAAACATTGCAATGAAAGCCGTTGTGTCACACTCGATTTGGGTAAGTGCCGGTTAACCTACATTTTGTTGTAAGTGGTCTTATAGTGGAAGCGGGAAAGTATCTTCAGGCTAATGGAAGGGTTGTGCCTTATGCAGAAAGTTTGTACGTCGCTGGGAAAAGCATTTGTCATTGAATAAGCTTATTTTGTGGTCATAAGTCGTCGTAGCAATAACCTATACCTAAGGCACCTACAAAAGTTGTGTGCTTGTATACCAAATGTGTCGTGTCAAATTTAATTTGAAGACCCGTATGCACAATTGTTACAAAACTAACTACCTCAAGATCATGGATTGTATTTCCAGCGAAGGAGAGATTTTGAAAATGAGTGAGTGTGAGTGATTTTGTCATTTGTTCAATTTAGTGAAAGATGTTAATGGGCAAATGTCACATACTCCTTTCCCCTTTTATTCAGATTCTGGACTTTTCCAGAAACTTTCAGTTTCCAAAAGGCGGCTGAACGCTGAATCGCTGAACCGAGGGTCCGTATTCAATTTATGTGCGTATAGCCAATGAAATCACTTGCTTTGTTGAAGGGAAACATCGGGAGGGAACCTAAGAGTTCGCCATAAAATGCTTATACGGTATCAATCCGCAATTGACCAGCGTGGTGGAGTATGACCTCTCAGTGTGAAAGGAGGCCCGAGCACTTGAGAATAAAATATTTTATTTAAGTATTATATTATGAAGCAAAAATAAAGTAGCTGAGTTAGCTTTGTTTTAAATCTAGTTTAGTCGGTAAAAATCCGTTTCCCGCAAGTGGGATTTGCAGTGAATTCTCGTCGTCAAAGAAGTAATAAACTTATTTGGCTGGCTTTTTATTTTTGCAATTGCAAAACAGATTAAAAACAAAAAATCGTTTTCAAGCAAAAATTGTTTAAAAATTTATTTACAAATTAAATTATTACAATTAAAAATATGATTATGTATCCAGTTTGTGATCATGCCGGCATTGTTGGTGTAGTGTAGTTGGTATGGTATGTGGCGGTTTATTTGTGTATTATTGTCACATTTTGTAAACGTCTATGTCTATACTTTCACGGAGACCATTCGATGCCCGTTTTTACACGATACTCCAAATTTTTTTTTTCATACTGAACAATAAAAAAATAGGTATAGTATGGTAGAATTTTAGTTTATTTTTATGACAACAGTCCAGTGTTTTTTTTTACTTTACTATTAAATTTATTTGTTATAGTTATTTAGTTACGGCCAAAATCACTTAAAATATGAAGTCAATTTACTTTTCTAGGATCCTCGACGATTTGTATCTGCTGCACAATCTCCTCTTATCTTTCCAGGATGGAAGTGAGCGTGCGACTAATAGGACTGTTCCTGCGAGTCCTGGGATTCCTCCTGGGGCCAATCTTCTGGTTATGGTCCCGGGATAGCAGGCGGGTGCCTCCCATAACGAACCCATTGTTCCTGAAAAGCGCTGCTCAGCTCGCAATGGAAATACGGAGTGGCGAAGTGAGTATGGAACTTTTGTTTTCAGAATAGGTTCGGTATGTTACCCGATGTCTACAGATGTGTTTCTAGGTGCCTCAATAAATGTTTATGTAATCTGGATGAAAAACTCCTCTTTAGAAACTTAGCTCAGCTTAGCTCTGGTGGAAAGGCACCCTTACTAAACGGATAATGACATTATTGGGAACAATTATCAATTGCACTCACAAATAAGCCAATAAAAACATTAAGTATTCTGGGATTCATTGCGTTAATAAATATCCCCACTAAAAGTTTTAATCAAATATCATTAACTTACAGTGGTTGATTATTTATTTACAATTTTATTACGTCGTGTTTAGATATAAATTTTTGTGCTAGTCGTGGAAAACATATCTTTATTTTAAGCTTTAAGATATTATCACGAGAGTCACCAACAATTGACACGATTAGTTTAGACTGTAGAATGCGAGTTCATAACTTCCCCAGGTCATGAAGCGGTATGAACAATTGAAAACTTTAAACATGAGTTATATTGCCCGCACAGAATAATAATTGTATACCTCGTGAGCGTGACGTGAGATGGTTGGGCTCATAATATTGTGGAGAATACGGGTCGAGCTGAAACTTTGTTACAGACGTTATGGGCTAGTTTCTGTATATTGACTGTGTACGAGCACACTTGGCTACTTTGAAGACGGTTAGCACAGAACGGAGTATAATATTACTTTTAAAATGTAAACTAAACATAAAATAAAACTATGGTAGCACTATTCTCTAGTTTTATTAGTATTAAGTTTAGTACTAGTAGTTTAACCTACTTATAGTAGAAGGAAGTTAGTAGGTTGAAGCAGTCATAATAGTGGTTTGAAAGTTGGACTCCTATCGGAAGACGCAGGTAGAAATCGTGCACGTAATTATAATTTTCAAAAATTACTTGTTCACTTATCTCTTCATTGGGTGAAGAAAACATCGTGAGTGTGTATCCGTAGACGATCATTAGGTATAGTCGTTAAAAAGATTGGGCAGATGAGTTCCGACGCTGGACAAATACAGCTCGTATTTATTGCATCATGGACGTCATGGTGCTTAGCCCGTACACATGGTTTATAACAATGGGGTGTTAAGGGCACTCTAGTTTGGGCATGAACTCGGCTATGGTGTGCCAGTAGCTTGACACTAATTTACGCGTGTGTATTATTACCCATTGAAATATTAACATACACTTAAGTTTGACGCATTAGACATAGAGAAAATTTTAATTTGATTTTGTTTATTGATTTATTAATCTGCTTCAAAAAAAGAGGCGGTTAACAATTCGACTGTTTTTTATGACATTATCTCACAAATTTGTTACTGGGTGAATCGATTTAGATAGTTAATGCATGCCGTCTGGTTCCATATAAATTTGAGCGACATCTGACGAGTAATATTTGACTTATCCCAACTTGTCAATTTTGAAGTCGGTTATGTTTTTGTTAAATAAATTAATTGTTTTTTTTTATATACTTTTTGTGTGTAACAAAAGTTACGTACGCTTCCAGCTAACGAGCGAGCACGTAGTGATAGCGTACATAGCGCACATGATGCAAGTGGACGCGTACGTAAACGCGGTGGTAGAGGAGCGGTATGGCGCGGCGGCGGCCGAGGCGCGCGCGGCGGACCGCGAGCTGGCGGCGGCGCGCGCGGCAGGTAGCGACGTGTTGCGCGAGCTCGCGAGAGAGAAGCCGCTATTGGGCGTGCCGTTCACCGTGAAGGAGAGCTGCTCGCTTGCTGGTTGGTTGGTTATTGTTTTTTTTTTGACGTGATAAATCGATGAGTAAGGGCATCACGTTCGAAAAAGTGTTACGGTCCGCCTGAGCTTGTATTTCAACGCCATCTATTTGACATAATTAGGATTAGGAACTAATAGTGTACCTAAGGGCATATGAAACAGCTATTATCAATTCAAGTCGATTATACATACGTCTTCTGATTGACCAGTCTCAGTATTTTTTACCATACTCGGTGCTTGTGGTGTTATGCCATGTCCTGCATATTATGTGAATCACGCCCTCATACTACTATAGGTATTGTACCGCTGTAACTCTATGCTTATGGACACTTATGACGTCACTAGGACATGAAAACATGCACTTAGCTCAAAGTAACCTAGAGACACTTTCCAAAAATGCGTGTAAACTTAGGTCCTTGGCGCTTGTGGTGTTATGCGTGTTCAGCATTTCATCTGAATCTGAATAACGCCCACATATTATACAGACGTTGCGGCGCTACAGTTATAATGTATCCACAGGCATGTCAAACTCAGTAGGCCGACTGGAGTCCGCCGGCAGCAAGGCAACCGCAGACGGCGCGGCGGTGGGTCACCTGCGGGAGGCGGGGGCCATCCCGCTGGCGGTGACGGCGACCCCCGAGCTGTGTCTCGGCTGGGAGACCACCAACCTGCTGCACGGGACCACGCGGAACCCGTATGACTTGGGGCGGACGCCTGGGGGGTCGTCGGGGGGTGAGGTGGGTTTGGGGATTGGGATGCTACGTTTGGTATAAGGTATAGGTTGTAGGTACCGGTGGCATGTAAAGTCACGTCAGATTTGAATTATGCTTTCGAAGTTTTTTATATCGTTCGTATTATTATTCATTTTAGTTACTTACAGATTGGGAATTATGACGAAATATATAAAATATCCATATCCTATACATTTTATCTTATTAAAAATTTCTTCATATGCGGTGGACGCTTTGCACTCATCGATCTAATAATAAAGAACCTCGCACTCCGCTTACGGTGCCCCTGGGTGACGTCACGTGTAGCGTGTTCAAGCCAGTGCGATGGTAGTTTGGCAAAGGGAGATCTCCCGCCAGGCGAGAGACATGCCTGGGGGGCGGCCGAGGCCCCGAGTGAATGTACTCGAGGCGTGGTATATATGCGGGCGATCGACAAATCTTCGATAGCGCGATTCAGGCTTCGGTTACGTCACCGTGTGACGTGTGTGCGGTGTCGCCACAGTAAACTAACGGTGGGTGTGTGCAGGCGGCGCTGCTGGCGAGCGGCGCGTCGTGCTGCGGCGTGGCGTCCGACATCGCCGGCTCCATCCGCATCCCCGCCGCCTTCTGCGGCGTCTTCGGACACAAGCCCACGCCAGGTCGGATACGCATACACACACATATACACAGAGAGAGAGACACGTACAAATATTAACAGAATATATCGATATGTAAAGCTTGCGAAGGTGTTCTATTTTTTTAGAGAATACAAGTAAATACATAGCAATAGAAGGTTAAAAAATACGACTTTAATGTCGATGCTTATTAATATACACTGTGTCCAGTTCGCTCGTCTACATTGTAGATGCATATTTTTTTTAGTTGCAATAAACCATCAGCAGTGAACGGGTGTGTCTTATTATTTCAAACAGTACTCGTGCGATAGGAAAAAACATACAGTCCATAACAACCCTTATTACAATACATGTTGGTCCATATTCGAGCCGGATGCTACGGGACGAGGCGGCGGCCCGGCAACTGATTCACGTTTGGAGTAAACAATTTTTTTCATATGAACTTCGCTGCAACGAGCCACGCACCTGCATCGTACATTCTTTCTATTGTTCATAAATCAAGATAACATTACTTGTTTATTACGATGTCTATAATGGAAGAATCCGTTGTATTACTTCAAGACTTATATCAAATGTTGGAAAAGGCTTATATTAATCACAAAAAGTGTCCGAAAGCAAGATTAACGGCTGGTTATTTACAATCAAGAATAGGATGTATCGAAGAATATCGAAGTTCGTTTCGTGAGGCGCACAAAAAGTTATTACAAGCTACTAATAAAGAACAACGTGCAAGTTTATCTTATTTTTCGCAAGATGACCACAGTAAGTTTGAAGAATTGTTCTTGGAGCTACGAGGTGACATGAAGGACATGCTAGCGAGTGTCACGAGTAAATCTACGGCGAGTACCAGTAAAATGGAATATGCTTCGCCGGGGAAGGAGTCATCGAGTGCAATCGAAACTGAAGTCCATCTGCCGAAAATGAACTTACCTACTTTTTCGGGCGCATATGAAGAATGGCAATCGTTCGAGGACGTGTTTATGTCTTTAATTCATCGGAATGCAAGACTAAGTGACGTGCAAAGATTACACTATTTGAAGTCGTGTGTGACCGGAGAAGCGAAAAATACTATTCAGAATTTTCAAGTAACCGATACTAATTATATTACAGCTTGGAATACATTGAAAAATAGATATTCGCATAAGAGACTTATTGTGAATTCATTGTTAAAACGATTGTTTTCTATTAAGAAAATTAATACTCAGTCGGCAAGTCAATTAAAAATATTAATCGATAATACAAATGAATGTTTGAGCAATCTTCAAGGTTTAAACGTATCTACTGCTTCTTGGGATCCAGTGTTAATATTTTTAATTACTCAAAAACTAGATTCGGAGACACACAAGGAGTGGGAGAATTGCGTAAGTAAAGAATACAACCAGGAGTTGCCTTCATTTAAAAGTCTTTTAAAATTTTTGGAATCGAATATTCAAACATTAGTTTTAATAGCACAACCAGTCACAACTCGGACCATTAAAGAACGTTCTTATCATGTTAATTCATCGCAATTAACTTGTACTTTTTGTAACAAAAATCATTTGTTATTTAATTGTAAAGATTTTGCTAAATTAAATTCATTTAAGCGAAGGGATTTTGTTAAAGAGCAACGTTTGTGTTACAATTGCCTATCGTCGAGTCATGCTGTTTACAACTGTAAACAAAAGAGTTCTTGTAGAATTTGTGGTAAACGTCATCACTCTCTTCTCCATCGGAATACAGAGGATGAAAATGAAGATACCGGGTCTCAGATCGTTAAGCAGAATACAACCGGGCTATCTTCTTTGCATACAAATATAGAAGTCGATAATAAAAACTTACCTAATGTTTCTATAGCATCACACTTAGCGACGGGTCACAAAAGAGCACTCTTAGCCACTGCACTGGTGTCAGTTAGGAGTTTTGCGGGTCAGGTTACAATTTTAAGGGCGTTGATAGATCCTGGGTCACAGGCGACCTTTATAAGTGAAAGAGCGGTTCAAACATTGCAACTCAAAAGAACTGCAATCAATGGTAAGGTAACAGGTGTGGGTTCATCTACAACTACGGTCAATCACGTGGTACAGTTGGAGGTTTTGTCTAGGTATGATTCGAAATTCAGCCTCCCTGTAAGGGCATATGTGTTATCATCACACGTGACGACTAAGTTACCGTGCACCTCAATCAAGCCAAGGGAACAATGGTCTCATTTGAATGGTCTCAACTTGGCTGATCCTCAATATTTTATTGCAGGTAAGGTAGATATGTTACTTGGAATAGAAGTATACACGGAGATAATTAAAAACAATTTAATCAAGGGTCCACCAGGCTCACCATCCGCACAGGAAACCAGTCTGGGTTGGATTTTGTTTGGTAACGTGTGTGAAGATACATCTAAAGATACAATTTTGGTCATGCATCACAGGTTAGAAGTTGATGTAGATAACATGCTACGAAACTTATGGCATATAGAAGAAACAAAGAAAAGAGAATATACAGCTGAGGAAAGAAAATGTGAAGAGGTTTATATAAATAACTATAGTAGAACAAAAGAAGGAAGGTATGTTGTCAAGCTTCCATTGAAGGATTCAGTGGAGAGCATCGGGGAAACAAAAGATATAGCACTCAAGAGATTTACATTATTGGAAAGACGGTTGGATAAAAATCCATCACTTAAGAAGGATTATATGAGAGTATTAGAAGAATACGTAGAATTAAACCACATGGAGAAAGTGCCAGAAGAAGACAGAAGTAGAAAGTCAATATACTTACCTCATCACGCTGTTATGAAAGAAGAAAGTACAACTACAAAAATGAGGATTGTATTTGATGCTTCATGCAAGGGATCAAAGGGTAATTCACTGAATGATATACTCTTGATAGGTCCTCAACTTCAAGAAGATCTAAGATCTTTAGTCATGAGATGGCGTATGAAACCAATTTGTTTCGTAACTGACATACAGAAAATGTATAGGATGGTATTAGTCAACAGAGAGGATGCAGATCTACAACGAGTTTTATGGCGAAAGAGTAAAGAAGAAGAAATAGAAGAATACCGGTTGTTGAGAGTTACATTCGGTACAGCTTCAGCGCCATATCTGGCTATAAAGACTGTAATGCAAGTTGCTGAAGAGGAAGGTAAGGATTTTCCTGAAGCAGCAAGGGTCATAAAAGAAGATTTCTACGTTGATGATTGTATGAGTGGATGTTATACTATTGAGGAAGCAACAAAAATATGCAAGGAAATGACGAGTATATTAAGCAAGGGAGGATTTACATTACAAAAATGGGCTTCAAATAGCAAGGAACTTTTAAATAGTATAATAGAAGAAAAGAAAGATAATATAGAAAAGGATAAAGAATGCATAATAAAAACTTTAGGATTAACATGGAATATGGCAACAGATTCATTTCAATATCAACTGAAATTACCACCGCTACCGTCCATTATAACAAAGAGAAACATTCTCGCAGACATACAGCGATTATTTGATCCCCTTGGTTGGTTGGGTGCGGCGATAATTCCAGCTAAAATTCTTATACAGAAAATTTGGATGGAGAGATTAGAATGGGATGAATATGTAGGAGATACACTTAAAGAAGAATGGTTAAAAATAAGAAAGAGCTTTAACAATTTAAATGAAGTGACAGTTAAAAGATGGATTGAGACAGAAAGGAAGGAACTAGATAATATTACACTTCACGGATTTAGTGATGCATCAGAGGTTGCTTATTATGCAATTGTTTATTATAGAGTAAAAACTAATGAAGGTGAAATAAAAACCGGGATTTTAGCAAGTAAGACTAGAGTCGCGCCGGTGAGGCCTATGTCTATACCTAAATTAGAGCTTTCCGCCGCGGTTTTATTGGCAAGATTAATGACTCAAGTTCGTGAAGCGATGAGAATACCCGTCGAAAAGGTATATGCTTGGACAGATTCTTCTGTGGTCTTGTCATGGTTGAGTGGAGATCCAATGAGATGGAAAGTATTTGTGAGCAATAGAGTGGTGGAAATATTGGACAACATAAGCAATTCTCAATGGTACCATGTGCAATCAAAGTCAAATCCAGCGGATATTGGCTCAAGAGGACTTAATTTGAATGAATTAATCCAAAATGAATTATGGTGGGAAGGTCCAAAATGGCTAAAGAACAAAGAAATATATTTATCGAGGCCAAATATTATCCCTACAGACATAGAAAGGAAGAAAATAGAAGTAAATATAAAAATAGATGAAGAAAGCAAAGCAATAAATTTTGAAAATTATGATTCGCTAGAAGAGCTTTTAAGAGTAATAGTTTACAGTAAAAGATTTTTAATTTTTTTAAAAAATCCATCTAATATTAATAAACCGATAACAGTTGAAGAATTAGAAAATGCATTAATGATATGTATAAGAATAGAACAAAGAGAAGATTTTACTGAAGATCTAGACCGATTAGTTAACAAGGCAAATATAAAGCAAAATAGCAAATTGAAGGCTGTAAATCCTTACCTGGATTGCTGCAATGTCCTCAGGGTGGGCGGCAGATTGAGAAATTCAAATTTGCAGGAGGAAACCAAACATCCAATAATAATAAACGGCAAAAGCCACTTAGCGTACTTGATAGTAAAGGATGCTCATCGAAAAACGATGCATGGTGGAGTTCAGTTAATGCTTTGCTATATCAGATCAAGATATTGGATGATTGGGTCAAAAAACGCAGTAAAGACATTTGTACACAAATGTATTATTTGTGCAAGACATAAAGCTGCAATAAGGCCTCAAATTATGGGGGACTTACCATCAGTTCGAACCACGCCTGCAAGGCCATTCCTTCACAGTGGAGTCGACTTTGCCGGTCCACTACAAATCTTAATGTCCAGGGGAAGAGGAGCAAAGTCGAATAAGGCATACATAGCCATATTTATATGCATGGCTACTAAAGCAATTCACCTAGAATTGGTGGGCGATTTATCTTCAGACTCTTTCATCGGAGCCTTTCATAGATTCGTTGCACGGAGAGGACGCTGTACACATATGTGGAGTGATCAAGGGCGCAACTTTATAGGTGCCAACAAATATCTAAGCGAAGCTTGGAAGATTACTCAATCAGAATTACCTACACACTTGATCGAAGTCTTGGCTTCCGAGGGTACCACGTGGCATTTCATTCCGCCATACAGCCCAAACTTCGGTGGACTATGGGAAGCGGGCGTCAAGTCAGTAAAACACCATTTACGACGTATATTAGACAGTAGGATCACGTTTGAAGAAATGGCTACCACGCTGTGCCAAATCGAAGCGTGTCTGAATTCACGACCATTAACACCCATTGATACCACGGACACCGATTTCGAGGTACTTACACCTGGTCATTTTTTAATAGGGGAGGCACCAGTTAACATACCAAGCCCAGATCTACGAGATATAAACGTAAATCGTCTTTCACGGTGGCAATATGTACAGAGATTGGTTAGGGATTTCTGGCACCGGTGGCAGAACGAGTATTTAACTCGACTCCAAGAACGTCCTAAGTGGCTAAGACGCGTAAGGGAATTCGAAATAGGTGATGTTGTGCTATTAAAAGACGAACAGTTACCCCCGGGCAAGTGGCCACTGGGGCGAGTGTGTGCAAAACATCCCGGACCAGATAACATAACTAGAGTGTACAGTATAAAATGTGGAAGGGATATCATTAAGCGATCGATATCGAAACTTTGTTATTTACCAATAGAAACTAATTAGGCCACAAATATTTAAATTTAAATGTTCTACAGCATTTAGTACATGTACATTGTTATTCTTGTTTTCTTAATTTTATATCATAACATATAGTCAGTGAAGTTGCATGTTACATTATATTGTTTAAGCAATAGTTAAAACAAAGTCAATTATTTGTTAAATTAACTTTATTGATAGTTATTTTGTTCACAAGGCAGTTGATGAATTTTGTTAAGGTTTTCAGATGTTTTATGTTTCAAGGTACAATTTCGTTAAGAGGATTGAAACGTTATTGTTTATATACTTATTTGTTAGTTTTGATGATCTTAGTTCAAGTCAAGGTCTTGTTATTTTTTTCTAACATTTTTTCATGTACCTAATTTCTTATAGTTTATGTACTATAGTTAAAGGACTATTGTCCTTTGGTGGGCGGTATGTCCAGTTCGCTCGTCTACATTGTAGATGCATATTTTTTTTAGTTGCAATAAACCATCAGCAGTGAACGGGTGTGTCTTATTATTTCAAACAGTACTCGTGCGATAGGAAAAAACATACAGTCCATAACAACCCTTATTACAATACACACTGCAAATACACTTTAATACGCTTTATTAGGAAAATCACACGAAAAGTACCCAGTTCACCCAATAAAACTTAAAGACAAAACCTACACAAAAAATATGCATTCAAATTACGAACCCTCTTTTCGAAATCGTTTAAAAATAAAACATGTCAATCGCAGGCATAGTCCCGATCGAGGGCCACATACCAACACTGGCGGACGAGCGGTACGCGCGGCTGCTGGCGGTGGGCCCCATGGCGCGGCGCGCCGCCGACCTGCCGCTGCTGCTGGCGGCCATGGCGGGCGAGCGCCGCGCGCGCCTGCAGCTGCACCGCCCCGTGGCTATGAGCGACCTCACGGTAACTGCTGCTGTGTGACGTCACCATACACTGACCGGGGCCACGTGCCCACACTGGCGGCCATGGCGGGCGAGCGCCGCGCGCGCCTGCAGCTGCACCGCCCCGTGGCTATGAGCGACCTCACGGTAACTGCTGCTGTGTGACGTCACCATACACTGACCGGGGCCACGTGCCCACACTGGCGGCCATGGCGGGCGAGCGCCGCGCGCGCCTGCAGCTGCACCGCCCCGTGGCTATGAGCGACCTCACGGTAACTGCTGCTGTGTGACGTCACCATACACTGACCGGGGCCACGTGCCCACACTGGCGGCCATGGCGGGCGAGCGCCGCGCGCGCCTGCAGCTGCACCGCCCCGTGGCTATGAGCGACCTCACGGTAACTGCTGCTGTGTGACGTCACCATACACTGACCGGGGCCACGTGCCCACACTGGCGGCCATGGCGGGCGAGCGCCGCGCGCGCCTGCAGCTGCACCGCCCCGTGGCTATGAGCGACCTCACGGTAACTGCTGCTGTGTGACGTCACCGTACACTGACCGGGGCCACGTGCCCACACTGGCGGCCATGGCGGGCGAGCGCCGCGCGCGCCTGCAGCTGCACCGCCCCGTGGCTATGAGCGACCTCACGGTAACTGCTGCTGTGTGACGTCACCATACACTGACCGGGGCCACGTGCCCACACTGGCGGCCATGGCGGGCGAGCGCCGCGCGCGCCTGCAGCTGCACCGCCCCGTGGCTATGAGCGACCTCACGGTAACTGCTGCGGTGTGACGTCACCGTACACTGACCGGGGCCACGTGCCCACACTGGCGGCCATGGCGGGCGAGCGCCGCGCGCGCCTGCAGCTGCACCGCCCCGTGGCTATGAGCGACCTCACGGTAACTGCTGCTGTGTGACGTCACCGTACACTGACCGGGGCCACGTGCCCACACTAGCGGCCATGGCGGGCGAGCGCCGCGCGCGCCTGCAGCTGCACCGCCCCGTGGCTATGAGCGACCTCAAGGTAACTGTTGCTGTATGACGTCACTGTACACTGACCGTGGTCCACGTGCCCACACAATTATCAAACTCTGTTCCCCAATTCGAAAGTTCTGAGATAACAAACATAAGCAAAATACAGTCGAATTGAGAACCTTCTTCTTTTTTTGAAGCCAGTTAAAAGAGCAATATTCAATGACTATAATCCGTCCAGGTGCACTACATGGTGGAGACGGGCAAGTCGGCGGCGCTGCTGCCAGTGGAGCCCGCCATCAAATGCGCGCTGCTGCGAGCGCGGGACTACCTGCGCGCGCGCGGCGCCGCTGTCAGCGAGGTGGGTCACGCATGCTTTTATGGGGCTGAGTGTACTTTACATGTGGGACATTGTGTCCATAGGTCGTTTTGTTAATAGGTGTTTTTGGTAAAAGGTCAATTTGCTTTTAGAACCTTGTGACATGGAGACTACGGTCTTATAGTCATGACAGAGATACTGTTTGGCAATTTCGTGAGGTTGTTGCTATACTTCAAAGTATTGTTTTTAGATGTGTTTAGGTGTACGAATTTCTTTTGCCGTTTTTTTTCAATTATACATAGTTCATGGTGTCTGTAGAAAAAAAAATCGAATCAAGTTTATACTTGGTAGATTTCCCTTGTCTATTGTTTAATGTTTGTTCTCAGGAAAAGTTTGAAGAACTAGAAGACTCTGTAGAAATATCGGTGTCCGTGTTCTTCTCAATGAAGGACATCCCAAACATGTTGGAGGACCCTGATAATCCTAAGGTACAAAAAAGTACTTACAATACAATTCACGTGTTGTCACATGTAGTGACTTCACGGACGATATTCGTACATTACTTCCACACATGCAATGCTGAACACGCATAACACCATAAGCACCGAGTATAGTAAACAATACACTATGTTACACGCTATAATAATAAAAAAATTCTTTTTGACGAGATGTCACGTTGCTTTTGTACAGAGGCAATATAAAGAATTGATTCGAAGTTAATATTCGGACCGTGGTCCTCAGGCAGGGACATCCTGACGGGAGATCTCCCCTTTGCCTGTACAATAACTGAATAGAACGTTGTTTGGCCAGTGTGGCGCGTGCTGGCCGCTGGCGGCGCTGTGGGCGCTGCGCGCGCGCCGCCGCTCCCGCCAGGCGCTCGGGTTCGCGTTGCTGCGCCGCAGTCAGCTGTTCATCCCGCGGGCACGACGGGAACACTACGTGCGGCGGGCCGCCGCGCTCGCTGACACTATTACGGTAATAACACGTTACTAGTACCGCCTACTCGCTGATACTATTACAGTGACTAACAGTTGTCAGTGCTACCTACCGCTTTAGCTACGTTTTTATTGGATGACCATTGCGGTACCTAGTCACCTTATACAATTTTATCAAGGATACATTGAGTAAACTTTGCGCTGCTCGAAAGACCATATCGTTTATCACACTTTTCGGGACAAAAGACGAACATTGACCCTATTTACCTATATGGAAACCATCACGCTATCTATAATTATGAGAGCAATCTTATGCAACTTGTGACAATCGTGGTATCTACCAACTTATGCAACTTAACCAACGTTTTCATCGGTTAAACTTTGGCCTGCTCGAAGGACCATATGTACGGACTAGTCCAGCAGTTGTTACCGACACCTCACTTGACATTGCCGACTTTTTACGGTTTTAATCGGTTAAACTTTGGGCTGCTCGAAGGACCATATGTATTATGTACAGTCTAGTCCAGCGGTTGTCACACTTTTCTGGCCAAGGACCGCACAAGAACCCTATACACTGTATAGTATACTATGCAGGAATCATCAGGGCCACCGCGTGATATACTTTTTTGCACACACCGCCTTGACCCTTGAGCCTGCGGGCGCTTTAAGTAAAAGCAACCTGTACTTAGTACATGACTGCTGCTAACAGTACACAACTAACCTCACCAGAAAACCCTGGGCACCACCGGCGTGCTACTCTACCCGGCGTTCCCGCGCACCGCGCACCGGCACGGCGAGGTGTGGACGCGCGCGGCGGGCGTGGCGTGCGCCATGGCCGTCAACGTGCTCGGCCTGCCCGCCACCTGCGTGCCGCTGGGGCTGCACGCCGGCCTGCCGCTCGCCGTACAGGTGGGCGCTGGTGCTGCTACCTTGTAGTGGGGTGAGGGGGGGTTGTTGGTGCTGGCGAGGTGTGGACGCGCGCGGCGGGCGTGGCGTGCGCCATGGCCGTCAACGTGCTCGGCCTGCCCGCCACCTGCGTGCCGCTGGGGCTGCACGCCGGCCTGCCGCTCGCCGTACAGGTGGGCGCTGGTGCTGCTACCTTGTAGTGGGGTGAGGGGGGGTTGTTGGTGCCGGCGAGGTGTGGACGCGCGCGGCGGGCGTGGCGTGCGCCATGGCCGTCAACGTGCTCGGCCTGCCCGCCACCTGCGTGCCGCTGGGGCTGCACGCCGGCCTGCCGCTCGCCGTACAGGTGGGCGCTGGTGCTGCTACCTTGTAGTGGGGTGAGGGGGGGTTGTTGGTGCCGGCGAGGTGTGGACGCGCGCGGCGGGCGTGGCGTGCGCCATGGCCGTCAACGTGCTCGGCCTGCCCGCCACCTGCGTGCCGCTGGGGCTGCACGCCGGCCTGCCGCTCGCCGTACAGGTGGGCGCTGGTGCTGCTACCTTGTAGTGGGGTGAGGGGGGGTTGTTGGTGCTGGCGAGGTGTGGACGCGCGCGGCGGGCGTGGCGTGCGCCATGGCCGTCAACGTGCTCGGCCTGCCCGCCACCTGCGTGCCGCTGGGGCTGCACGCCGGCCTGCCGCTCGCCGTACAGGTGGGCGCTGGTGCTGCTACCTTGTAGTGGGGTGAGGGGGGGTTGTTGGTGCTGGCGAGGTGTGGACGCGCGCGGCGGGCGTGGCGTGCGCCATGGCCGTCAACGTGCTCGGCCTGCCCGCCACCTGCGTGCCGCTGGGGCTGCACGCCGGCCTGCCGCTCGCCGTACAGGTGGGCGCTGGTGCTGCTACCTTGTAGTGGGGTGAGGGGGGGTTGTTGGTGCCGGCGAGGTGTGGACGCGCGCGGCGGGCGTGGCGTGTGCCCTCAGACCAATAAACTATAGACGGCGGCGTGCCCTGAACAAAAGCGTGAAGCCGGCAAAAAGTACGCCTCGCCTTGTAATACACACGGCGGCACTCACACCAAAACGACTTTTGTGTTCTAAATAATAAAAAATAAATGAAGCTTTGTGTTCCAAAAAATAAAGTTTAAATTTGTACTAGTTCAAACTGTCAACATGGGGCATTCTATTGGTTCCGATGTGTGTTTTAGGCACACTTTAGCCGGCTTCACGCTTTTGTTAACGGCACGCCGTCTATAGTTTATTGGTCTGAGCGTGGGCCATTGTTGGTGCTGCTACCTTGGGCGTGAGGGGGTTTGTTGATGCTAGTACCTCGGAGTGACGTGGGTTTGCCCTGGGTACCACTAAATAATGCGTTGTCTACAACAGATGTTACACGGTATGAGTATACGTTGCAATTTATGAAAAAATATTGTTTATTAAAGTTTATTATTTAAGGTAGTTTGTTCCAAAATGGTAAAGATATGAAATCAACAAGACCTTAATTTATTAAAATATGTAATTTATATTGCAGGTGATAGCAGGTCCGAACCAGGACCGACTGTGTCTGGCGGTCGCACAGGAGCTGGAGAAAGGCTTCGGCGGCTGGCAGCCCCCGCACTGAATACACGAACTCACGAGGATACTGATTGGGCCACGGATACTTGTACTGTCCAGTAATTGGTGAAACTGTCGGGCTCGTAGGCGCTAACGCAGACGCGTTTTGGATTTGAGTTTGACTTTTTTATTTATTTACACTTTATATACATCATCGACATTTGTAAACTAATTCTTTACTAGGTTACTAAATTAATTATTTATCAGTCGACGATGTTTGGTTTTATAAGAAAACCGCAAGTGTGGCTTTTTCTAATGTAATAAAGCTGAAGAGTTTTTAGTTTCTTAATTTATGGAACAACCCGTCGGATTTGAAACAATATTTTTCTGATGTGTTAGTAACAAAGGCCATAACTTTTAACCTCAAATATTTATTTTAAAACTGAGAAACGATTTTAAACAACTATTTTCTGTATTAATAATTAGTTTTAGAGCGTCATAGAGTCGACTTCAAAAAGTGTTAAAATTTTCTCCAACAAATACATTGATCTTCTCAATGTGAATTTTAAATGTATGTGATCGATGTATAGTTTAGGTAAGTGTATATATTTTTAAATTATTATTATCGTACTCACTAAATGTATTATTAAACTAATGACTGCACAAAGACGTCGATGTCATGTTTTTGATTCTGTACTATAATAGGTACAGTCCGCCCAACTTAACTCTGAAATGGCAAAAATTGGAACTAACGAAAAGTCATTCATTAGTACGTTGTGTTCATTCATCTGTCAGTTACTAGTGTGCAATGATTGGTCAAATGAATGTCAAATGCGTCCGACAGCGCCTCTTTCGTTTCAGTCTTAAGTTGGGTTTACTTTATTTGTATTTTCGTGTATTGACGTCTTTTAGTGCAGACGACGTTCAAGTAGTGTCACTTTAGGGCGTTTTTAGTGTCATGCGGGTTTGCTCACGCACGCGGGATTGCTCCGCATGCGTAGCACCCGCAAAGAACAATTTCATATAGAATTTACTGTAAAGCGTGAAACACGCACGCGGGATGCGGGACGCTGTGCGGGGCGTCATCCCGCAGCGGGGCATCCGCATGCGTGGCCTATCCATACAACTTCAGTACCCATTTTCACACGTCTATACCGTTACGCAACCCGCAGAAGACTGAAACTTATAGTGCGTATGATCCGCAGCGTGAAATTTCAATCCCGCGTGCGTGACCAAATCCGCATGACACTAAAAACGCCCTTAATAAGGTTCTTTATTGTGACGACTCGTTACTTTTGTCGATCGAAGGATGCCAGGTTCACTTCCCGGCCGTGACGTCACCGCTCTTCCGCCATTTTGAATTTTTCAATAATATATCTCAAACAAGATAAATGTCGTATTATTGGATAGATGTAAACAAAATTATGAGCAATTTCGTACACTTAAAAAGTGGTTAGAAAGTAAATGCCAAAAAAATATTCTTGCCAGTTTCATAGTAACTCGGAAAAAAAATGCAAATAGCAGGATACGGTTTGCAGATTCCATGTTCAAAAAATTTAAATAATAACACTACACTCCCCACACTAGGATTCCATGTGTCGTGGGTACCTACCATTGATAACCTACAAGACATGGATACACACCCAGACCGAGAACGGAAAATTAAACTCATATAAAAGGGCAAAATAATACGACTCGTGTTTCAACTTCAGTTACAATTTATTGAATGACGAAAGTATTGACAACAACAAATCTTCCTTTGCTGTCGTCGTTCCAGTTTCAAATAGGTACCGGCCAGGTCGCTGGCCAGTATCATTTTATAGAAAACCTGAAAAGAAAGCTCTGACTCCTCTCCTCTCCTCTCAAGTCCACTAAAACACTACTCTGCTCAAAAGCACCGCTCCTCTCAATAGCACCTCTCCACTCCACATCTGGCAACACTAGTATGCCAAAACTGCCCTCGCTTCAGCACATCTCATATCGCCACCTCCTGCAGTCATTGCTCCTCACAGTTGTTATAGCACAGGCATAAAAATCCTCCGTTACAGTCGGCCATCCTGAAACAATTGCGTCCCGCAATTGGCACGCATACCACAGTATTACAATTCAACAAAATCAACACCAAATAACAGACCATAATGACATGGCTCGGCATAACATCTGCATGGAATACATCACCTTTTAAAGCTGAAATAAAAACGATAACTCCTCCATCTAAAATAAATTCGAAAACTGCTCAACGTTTCTAGCGACCCTTCATTTGTCAATAAAATCAACTCCAGCTTTCAGTCGCCATAGCATCGCAAATAACATCAATTGTCAAAATCCTTTGCTTCACTTTCTTCCAATTTACATTTTATTTTATACCACAATCATGACAAATCCTTTCATAATTTGGGGTCAATTCTTTACGTTTACCATGCTTTACAATCTTTCTATACGCCACATATTCACTTATTTCCAGCTTAATTCTCTTTATGATTTCACGTTTTCTTTCAATCAATAAATTCCGATTTAGGTATCTGTCATAGGCTTTACAAATATTCTTCGAGAAAATGCTAATTTTATTTCAATCGCAATTCTCAGTCCAAAGCCTGTATCTTTTGTCTATCCTTCATTTGTTTTGATGAAAAGGCATTTTTGTTTCCCATCATCCCATCTTTTGTTTTCTCTACTGACAGTTAACTTCTTTTCTCAAAAATACTTATGACATTGCAATTTATTGTATTTTCCATTTCATGGAATATCAGTTTTCATTACTTGCTTTCGCATATATAATCTCCAGAGCAACAATCTTTATCGTAGGATGACACTTTCTCACAGGCGAATCTGATTCGAGCGCTCTAAAATCTTTCCGCACATTTTATCCAAACTGATGACCTTTTAGACAACGAATCGATAGCATTTTCAGCCTTGCTTCGTAATCTCTTCGTTAATCCATTTTTCACCACAATATCGATCGGACATCCTTAGAAAATTTTCTGACACCTCACGTCATACAATTACATTTTTCAAATCTTACAGCTTTTAATTGAGAACGCTTACAATTTCGGCCATTGTTTTCTATTCTCTCCATTATTAGCACGTAGGTATTATGTTCTACAACATAAATATCCACTTCTGAATATAAAAGGGCAAAATAATACGACTCGTGTTTCAACTTCAGTTACAATTTATTGAATGACGAAAGTATTGACAACAACAAATCTTCCTTTGCTGTCGTCGTTCCAGTTTCAAATAGGTACCGGCCAGGTCGCTGGCCAGTATCATTTTATAGAAAACCTGAAAAGAAAGCTCTGACTCCTCTCCTCTCCTCTCAAGTCCACTAAAACACTACTCTGCTCAAAAGCACCGCTCCTCTCAATAGCACCTCTCCACTCCACATCTGGCAACACTAGTATGCCAAAACTGCCCTCGCTTCAGCACATCTCATATCGCCACCTCCTGCAGTCATTGCTCCTCACAGTTGTTATAGCACAGGCATAAAAATCCTCCGTTACACTCATCATATAAACCATCTCGCTGGGAATCGAACCTGGGAACAGTTATCAGTATGTTAACCATTGCGTCATTTGTGTCGTTAGATGCTGGAATCTCTTTTAAGTCAATTTAAAACAAACCACTTGTATAGCGTGGTCAGCTCAACGCTGTATTCTTATTGACTGTTTTTACCTGATATGTGTAGATGTATATTCATATTAAATTTGTATATTATTGTTTATTTGTAAAAGTATGTAAAGTTTATTATTGTTAATTTTATTGCACTGCTGCAATTGATGAAGTTGTATTAAGATATTTTACTATTTTTAAACCTTTACTTTGTGATACTAATCATAATTATTTGTATGTACAAAAATGTTTTTCTTTTACTAAAGTTGACAAATTACTTATTACTAATAACTGTGAAAGTGTATTATAGAATTAAGTTAATTGTAGATAATCATTTGCTTTGGATTAGTAACTTTCTTAAAAAAAAAACTATCTTCCTTTTAAATTTAAACCATGCAGAAATTTCAATTGCAAAAATGTAAATCACATGTAGAAAACTTTCTCCTTCACTTATGTATGTCATTACGACTTACGTAATAAAAATTTGATGTACATAGTTCTTTTACAGCCAGTAATGTATTTTTAAATGTGGTCTATAAATAGATTTATAAATAATAATTAAATAAATGTATCAAATGATTTTGTAACTATTTGTCTACAAATTCACCACTGTTAAATACATATTTGTTGATTGAATAATATAAGTATTTTGTAACATTATAATTTCTTGTATTTTTCTACTCGACATAATTTTAATTTGTGCTGTGAGCAGTTTGCTGTGAGTACCTACATGTCTGTCATAGTCATTTGAGATGTATTTGTAATATCTAGTGCGCCCAACTTATCTCTGAAATGGCAAAAGGTGGAACTACAGTGCGCCCAACTTGGCGAAACTCAGAGAGAAATGGCAAAAATTGGAACTAACGAAAAGTCATTCATAAGTACGTTGTGGTCATTCATCTGTCAGTTACTAGTGTGCAATGATTGGTCAAATGAATGTCAAATGCGTCCGACAGCGCCTCTTTCATTTCAGTCTTAAGTTGGGTTTACTATAAATGCCGCTTACGCAACAAACATATAAATATAAATGACTAATGTCATTCATAAGTATGTTGTGGTCATTCATCTGTCAGTTACTAGTGTGCAATGATTGGTCAAATGCCTCTCTTCATTTCAAAGTTAAGTTGGGCTTACTATAGTTCCTATACACTCTATGTCACTATAAATAAACGACGTCTTATTTTTAAATGCTTTGTTTCCTTTATCTCCTAATTTATTTATCCTGATGGTGAGCACAAAAACGGCGACCCTCATTAGGCCTTTACCCTCGCCTTTACCGAACTGGGGGCTTAGTACGAGTTTTACCGGTTTTACGTGACTAGCTCATAGAGGCAGTTAATCAGTAAATAGAGCAGTGTAATGTATGATAACACTAGTTAGTGCACTGAGTTAGCGCTCTGCAAATTGTATAATGTAAAGCCCCCATAAGCCCCGTTATAAGTCTGGCCAGCGGTTCTCTGCACTGCATTTTTTTGATTATTTTGTACATGGCAATATTTTTGAACTGTCTATCAGATTGTCACTCTATGCTGTCATTGTTTGTTTTTAGTGAAAATTATTTGGAATAATTAGAAAATAATGCCGAAAGCTATCAAAAGCAGTATTAGAAAGTTTATATTTACCATGATCGCCAAGTACCTATCAAGACATAAAACGTGATAATGAACGACTCCAGAAGGAAAAAATACATCGCTTAGATGAAATCCTTGCAGCCGCCGGTAAATAGTTTTGATACTTGATATATTATAAAAATATGTTCGGTTACATGATAGGTCCATTTTCGGTTATAAACGAATATTTATACTTTGGCTTATCATATAACTAATATAAAGTTTTTCTTATAGATGCCTTGGAAGGCGCCACAACTATAATATAATCCTTAGTGGACGAGTTAAAATATATTAAGTAAAAGGAAGCGACGAATTCTGAAATAAAATATTTGCATAAAATCTCTACTATGACAGGTAAAATACTACGTTTTATAAAAAAAATTGATTCTTTGTGTGATTTGACAAAAACCAAGCAAAAGTTTATCTTTGCCCATTAAGAACTTTTAAATAATTGTTTATCTTATATTACATCCTCATAATTTTATTTTACAGATGTATCTGTTAGAACTCTCAAAACAATTAAGAGAAGGGTAATATAAACCAATGAGAGTGGAATACTCCGGGCAAGAAACACCCTCGTCAAAGTACTGTATCAAATCTGGATGATTTTGATATAGCCGATATCAGAAACAAGATGAATGAATTCTATTGTACATATAAAGAAACAGGTTCCGACCCTAAGAAATTTACTCGCTGAACTCTGAGAGTCAATTGGATTCATGGGCTCTCGTAAAACATTACGGCAAATATTGAAAAATATTGATTTCGAATCAAACTTTGATTATGAATCATAATAAATTTAAAAACATTAATGACTTGTTATTATATTATGTCCTTGTTTGGCTCTACAGTCTTGTTGATAATAGGCCTGATTCTTCGTGGTCCTACTATTTTATATGTGTCTGCCTGAGAAGGTCTAGGTCACTGTTAAGAATTCCATCCATGGTAACCACTTTTATGATGAACGGGCACTCGCATTAATTAACCCTGTTTCTTCAAATTTTAAATTCAGTCTGTTAAAAAATTGAAATCCATAAAACAAACTTAGTTATTTATCAATTTATTGTTTGGTTTGTACACCACACACCACCACAATATAAATGCATAAAACAGTAACACATATGAAATACAATACAAAACGCTTCGTACTTCATATTGATTTCTTCCAGGCAACCCAATTTAAATGTATAAAATAAAAGTATCAAAACTAATTTTTCCAACTATTGTCAGTGTTGCCAGCCCTTGTTTTTTTGAATTTGCCGCTTTTTTTCTTGTGCAAAGAACCGCTGGCCAGACCTACTCTACTTACACTAGGTACTCTATTGTCACTACACTACTCTCAGAGTAATGATTAAACTTAAATGTTTTATCATTACTCTGAGACACTACTACTAATTCTAACCCGTAACTGATTTAGTTCCGCGCATACAGCATAGAGTATTATGTACAGGGTACAGCTTCTTGCAGCAAGGCTTATGAAACTGGCAGGAATGTTTCCCATGTATTTTATAACACTCTTTGCGGGAATGTTCCAACGTTCATTTCAAGTTCAACCCCATTTTGTCTGTACGTGCGTGATTGTTGCCAACACAAAAACAAAACGAGATACACTTTTTACGTTTCACGTTTACACGTTTACGGGAGAGAAAGGGATAAAAGTATTGCTTACATACGTCTTCTGCTTAATATTATTTAAGTTTATAAGTCTGTGCAAGATCCAATCCAAGAACATTGCGAAATGCGAACTCGCCAACTCTAAGGCGAACGCACACATACGTCACAAAAATTGAAGTATAGCTTGACCAGGAATATAAAAAACTCGCCGTATTGCGGTAAACTCATGGAACTAATTTGTTCTACTGGCAACGCTTACTTTCTAAACGTCACTCGTAAATTGATTTTGAGCGAGTTAAATGTCATGAATTGTTTTGTTACTTTGGGTGGTTATTTTTTGCTTAAATGAAAAAAATATTCATAATCGTGAAACCACTTTTCGTTTTGTAAGTGTTAAAACATTTCCTTTAAAATAACATTTATTCCCTTAACATCGACTTTGTATTCAAAATGACACTAGCGTTGCTACACAGTGCTGCCATAAAAAGGAAACTTAAGCTGTGCTTAAGCGTCCTCCTAACAGGTTTTCTATACTCGTATTCCTGGTCAAGTTATACCTCAGAGTAATGTTTATCATTACTCCGAGAGTTATACATACACATTAGCCTCACATAAGCTTAACTTCAGATTCTGTAGTTAGTTCTGGTTATTTTGTTGTTTCACGTCTGGTCCCATATAAATGAGCGATTACTCAAATTAGTCATTACTCAAGTCCTAATAATTAGGAGTAGAGTAAGACTTAGAACACAACATAATAAATTAAGTAATTTAAAGTAATATTTGAAGTAGTAATGAAGAGTAAAGAAATGTACTGATACACGTCAGAAGGGTTTACCCTTCAAAACACAACTCACAATGTTTATAATTAACACAATATTTATACAATTACTATTTTATTACAGTAGCTAGGATTTATTTTACTAATTTTGTAAGTTTCTTTTCATCTAAAGTCCACTCTATGACTTGTGCTATGGCGATGATTAATAGTCTGTAGCAGCCTAAATGCAGTATTGCAGTCTGTGAGAAGTTTTTATTTTCAGTTTTTAAATTTTTTAATAGCAGCAACACAAACAACCAAATGTAACGACGTTATTAGCGCGTGCGAGATGACGCGCCGGTGAATTTTATTTTATAGAATTGACGTAATTTTTGGGCACGCATTGAAACTAAGGTGAATATAATAATCAGTGTTAGGACGTTAACAAATATTCTCTGAAGAGTACGTGAATTATATGTGTCCGTTATTCTTGCAGATTTCGCAATGGCCGATCAAGTAGATTCAATGTCAGATGCGGAGCTCCGTACAAAACTCGCCGAACATGGGTTTCCTATTATGCCAATCACGGCGTCCACACGAAAACTTCTAGTAAAGAAGCTCAAATTGGTGCTAGATAACAAAAGCAAGCCACGGAACAGCGTCGAAAGCAAGATCGAAAATACGCGGTCTCTGGCGAGGTATTCGAGCGGGGAGGATTCAGATTTCGATTCCACCAGCAATGTGAAGGAGCGGCGCGGGCGGAGGGCCACGACGGGTGGTGCTATGCTTCCGCCCGTGACCAAAACCCGGCGCACGCCTTCAAAGAAGGATTCTCCAGTGAAACGTGACGACAAGGGTTCGGAGTCCGAGGAAGAGAAGCCGCCAGTGCGTACCCATGAGGAGGTGGAGACGGTGACGACGCGCCGCGTGACCCGCACGTACGCTCCCGATCATGAAGATTATGAAACTGGGTCTGATAGTGACGTAGACGTTGAAAAGAAGACTAGCAGTCCTTACAGGAGTAGCTCGAGATCTAGTGATTACATTTCGAGCACACTGCCCACAAACGACGCATCAACTAGCCCTTTGTCTAAATCTATATTTTCCCGCCCTACCATATCTCCTTACTCCTCTACTCTATCATCTTCTGATCACTTGAACTCTATACGCTCTCGTCTCGGCCTCACTTCATCCCTAGCAGACAGGCCGTCCGTCAGTAGTTACACATCCAACTATACGAGCTCACCGTACCAACCTTCCACTTCAACTGTGGATGAAGTAGAATCTCCATATTTGAGCAATTTCACCCGTCGCTTATCAGGCCTTAAACCTGATCCGCCGAAGCCAACATCTTACTTGGATCGGGAGCCGAACAATGGCAGCACATTGTTAACCCGCAGGTCCTACATCACAGGGGTTTCCAGATCTGACATGGGGGACTACAAAACTGCCAATGACAAGAAATTCTTGAAAAACAATCTTGTGTCTCTTGCCCTCGTTGCTCTAGTTGCACTTTTTTTTTTTTGCTTATTTTTTATGTACATAGTTAAGAGGAACGATATCACATCGGTGGCAGACGACCAGAACAGTGTAATACCAATATGTCAATTAAATATACCAGGGAACAGGGCAGGAATTAACTGTGTGCCTAAAGAACAGGTCAGTTATGCCAAGGATCTATTAAAAGTCATACACCCGGAACTAACAGCTCGATCTGCTGCTTATAAATGTGGAAAGCCTGGAGCTTTGCCTTACATGACTGAACGAGAAATTTTAGATATGGCGATGGCTAAGGTAGCAGCTGATGATGTCAGTCAGTGTAGAATGGATTTAAATAATTTGCAAGTGTTGTTAATAAGTAACCCGTTGTGGGGCCTCAGCGTGATACAACTGAAGAACCTCTACACTAAAGATGTTGAGTATGCTACGCTTTCATCTACTGACATGGTAGTTCAGCAGAGAAACAAGGGAACTATTGCTTTGATTTTATCGGACCCCTCAACACCAATTTCTTGCCTGTTTGTCAACACCCTCTACTCGGCTGGATCAACAATAATAGTTGTCGGCCTTCTATCATTGCTCGTCTTAGGTATGCATAGGTTATTTAAATATTACATGAGTTATCAGAAGAAAAAGAGTGAAGAAGTGTATTCCATGGTGGAACAAATTATTGATGTTATCTCTCAGGAAACTGAAGATAGCGGAGAACCTTACATATCAGTGGACCACGTCAGAGACACTTTGATTTCGCCTCAAAATCGGGACAAAATGGCTTCCACTTGGGATGCAGCTGTGAAATTTATTCAGAAAAATGAGAGCAGAGTTCGGATGGAGGTGCAGTCTGTTGATGGGGAGGATTGCAGGGTATGGAGATGGATTTCTTCGAGCAGTCCGAAGCGTAGCGCAGCGTGGCAGGGTCAGGCTTTTGAAACGCAAGAAGGCTCCGTAAACAATCTTACTGTATCGCCGACGCCGTGCTTGAAGATCCGCCACATGTTTGAAAAAAATGACACCAACCCCAACCTTCGCGCCGTCATCACGGATGCCATCTTGGAGAAATGTGACCGCTGTAACATTCTGCACATCGACGTAGAGAGGACGTCGTGTTGTGTTTACGTGAAATGCGCCACTCCTACCGACGCTGGGATTGTGTACAGAAGTTTGCACGGCTGGTGGTATGAGGGCAGGCTTATCACTGTCAAGTATCTTCGCTTGGAGAGATACATGCAACGATTCCCTAATTCCCCGTCCTCTGGACCGTACCTCAAACCGACTCGCCAACGGCGATCCTGGGATGAATAATTAGCAACGCCTTTTCATTAAACAACTTTCTTGTTAAGATTCACACAGATTTTGACATAGACTGTCCAAAAACCTCTTCATGGATTATTTATTGCAAATTAAATATTGTAATTCATTTTAATTCAACAAATTTTCATTTTATATTTCAAATACAATTATTTGTATGCGCAACTTAGTTATTTAAATACTAGCTATAAAATTGATGTTTTGTGTTTGGAGATAAATTGAATTTTATTTCTATTGAAAGAACTGCTCATATTTGATTATTATAATTTCATTAGTTTTATCTACAAGTAATGTTGTGTAGACCTTATTTTCCTGCATAATATGTATTTGTTTCATTAATTAATTTAAGCGAGTAATATGTATAAGGATAGTTTGGTCACAGCTACATAGATAGTTTGGATTGTAAATTCAGCACAGCTCTTGACATATTGTAAATATTTGACATCACAAAGTTGAGTTTCTGGGTAATTTCTGATATTTGTTGTCTAAAGCCTTGCATTTGTTATTTGGATTTTACTCTTTTTGAACAAATTGTTTTAATATAATTGTTAGGTAGTAAGTTGTATGTATAAGTTTTTATGGAGTTTGATATATTTATAAATAGGTTTGTAAATGATTTACAACCTGAAAGTATGATCGTGTTTACATTGATTTGGTTTTGTGATATACCACCGAAAACGTGCATACTGCCCTGAGGAGGAAGGTACAATATATGAAGCTCCATATGACATCATTTTTTCTATTGCCACTGGTAGATGGTGAATGCCTTAATATACTGAGTAACAGCACAACATAATCTGATAGTGTGTTTATTTCCTAGAATTGACATTAATTTTATTTTAGGTATTCTTACTAACTTGATATATCTTCTAGCCTTATTTTTATGGATTGATTTTCACTTTTTAATAAATAATTTAAGAAAAAAAAAACAATTCTTTCAATTACTTGTTGTACACACACTAAGAATTCCCTGAAAGCCATTTTGTAGTTATGGATAAGAGTAGAGTCTTAAGAGAGTCAAAAACCTCAATTTCAGTTGAAACATGGTATCTGAGTTCAGTAACCTGTAAATCATCATAATTCATTCATCATCAATAATTTATCAATCAAAATCACTTATTCATGGAGCTATCAAATGATACTCTGCATTATTTTGCTTCCGCAACCATTTCAGTAGTTGCTTTATGTCATACTTAAGCAGGTAAACACTGGTGGGTGAAGCTAGTGGGTGGACGGGTCGCGGCCCACAAAATCTAGGATCAATTCATAGGTATAAAAAATATATTAGAATAAAGCGTAGTGTTTAAGTAGGTACTTTGACTATAACTATAATACAACAGTTTTGCTCATGAGATGAGACATACCTTCAGTTAGGTTGAGGAACAGATTATTTCAATCATCTATTTTTTTTATTATTTATTATAATTATTTTATTTTTATTCAATAGATTCTATTGAATACCTAGTCGCTTCGCTTCTTTTGCAAGTGGGGAATTCTGTTTCTGCTTCAACCCATTTATGGCCCACTACTGAGCATGGGCTTCAGCTCGATTACTGAAAAGACCTAAAGCATTCGACGACCCGAATGGCGCAATGGTTCACACGTCGGTTCGCTGTTCCAAGGGTCCTGTGTTCGATTCCCAACGAGAATTGCTTGAGATTTTTGCGGAAATTTGAATGAAAAGTTTAAATTTTGTTTCTTGGTCTGAGTTCTGGTCTTGATAGCGTTGATATATTCCACCAACTATTCCCATGTGAATTGATGCAGAAATCTATTCTATCACTTGCAATATACCATTGCCTGCACCAGGATACAAAGAAATGAGAAATAAAAGACTACATACAATTAGAAACTTTGATTTATTATAAAAATATAATAAAATAGCTCTTGTTGTTCTGCCCTGTACCCGAATATAATGCAACAGAATGACCGATGACGGTTTCCATAGTCCTTAGAAGTACCAATCTTTTGTGAACTCTAATACATATAAGAATTTTAGATGTGTTTCCATTCATCCATGTGTTTTACTTACAACATTATTTAGGTACGTTACGTAGTTCAGGTATAAACAGCAGATAACACCCGTTTGTTCTTAAATGTACTACTTACAAATAAATGCATTAAATTAATACCAAAATAATAAAAAAATAGGTTTTCATTTTTAGTGAATTAATAAATTCCGATGGTGCCGTCGCTTTACATTAGTTATAGATTCAATTTCTTCGTGCAGTAATGACGTAAATGTCTATTAAAATAAACCTGAAAATTTATTGTATTTTATCATTATTACGTAGATACTAGTTGCGCCTGCGACTTCGTTTGTGTATAAAAAGTAGTCTTTATGTTGATCCACAGTTTCCTCTATCTCCCAGTGAAAGTCCCATAGAATTACGTTCAGCCGTTTCTGAGATTAGCGCGCACAAACGTACAGATATATAGACATACAGACAAAAAAAAAACAAAATTAAAAAACATTGTTTTGGGTTCTCTTGCGTTTATAAAGGCCCCACATTATAAATTTTTGCATATATTTACTATGTACAGATAACGCCAGCAAAACCCTGATCGGCCGTGTGAAAAACCATATCCAGGAAGACTGAGAAGAGGGTCTGAAGAATTTTCAAGAAGAGCAACATTGAGTGCAAACGATCCCATACAAAGAGATCTGACAATCCGAACGCCTCCTAGAAGTAATCTAGATCAATTTTAAGGGAAGTATCGGATCCATCGCCCAGCATGGCTTAATTTAAGTTTGAGGATAGTGTTGCAGTATTGACATTTAAAGGTTCAGAATTTCATGAGATGCACCGTAATGATATGTCAAGGGAAGAAAATTAGGGCTCAGCTAAAACTCCTACCGCCTGGGCAGAATTTACAGATTGGAACTGCCATGATAGCACTAGGGGTTCCATTGGCTATAAGAAAGGGTGGCCAAAACACAGCAATACCGGACGATGTTTACACTTTGAACAGACTGACTGGGATGTGTGCTGCCTTTTCTGCACAACAGGGTTGCGGGTTCTCTCCCAAGGTGCCATGGCTATAGCCATAATTAGGCTGCTCACTGGTCATTGCAGACTTAACAAACATCTACACACAATAGGCTTAAGTAACACTGCAACATGTAGACTCTGTGGTGGGGCAGAGGAAACCTCCATCCATATCCTCTGCGAATGCATGGCAATTACCCACTGCAGGAGTGTTATATTGGGAGGGCATTTAATTACACCCGACCAAATCAAAGACCTGGAACCCAAAAACATACCACGGTTCGGCCAGACCGTAGGAGTAGGGGACCAGATCTAATTTCAATGGGATGGCCACAATAGATCAGAAATGGTCGCAGTGGCCTCACGGGAATACTTAGTTTCCGTGCCCTATATCACAAAATAATATAATATATGGCTATAGCTGGCTGGGATTAGACGTTACAAGAGATAGCGTCCTCTATTATAGTGCTGCACCTGGAGCTGAGCATTTCACTGACACTTTCACTTATCATCCTTTGTTATGTGCTATCAAGCTACTATCTATCACAGAATGCAATGGCTAGTTGTCCCACACCTCGGTGTTACAGCTATCAATGCTCTAACGCTCATCTTTAATAATCTTATTCAACCCTAATTCACAAAGCATAAGAAATCACTAGAATTGTGAGTAGGCAGTATTCAAGCTTCTGTACCTCTTTCCCTCATATCCTGACATTCCTTCTATATATATTTAAATTATTTTGACATCTAATAAGGTAGTGTTTAATGACAATCCTACCTGATAGTAAGTCTTGATAATGTCCTTCATATTGATGATAAAACATTACTCTTCCAAATTATATTAAAACCACAGAATTATAAAATAAACATAAGCATATAACATTTATTTCACCACTACAAAGTTAATTCCTTTCTCTTCAATGAAACACGAAGTCTATCTCATTTTTATTGTTGTTGCAACACGCGCACACATAGACAAAATGGAGATGAAGCAAGCCCGCCATTTTCATAAGCTGCAAAAAGCCCAAGCTACGACATCTTTGAGCTTAAGACTATAGAAGACATTTAGACCAGGAATATCTTGTGGAGTACTTCTATATAATTATATTGTGACTGGCATGATTTTCTCTCATATGTTAGGTTTGCTTATGTTTATTTTATATGTCTGTAATTAAAACTAAAACTTTCCAGTAAGGCCCTTCTCACACTACGCTATTTATAAGCTACGCGACTCTGATGCAATCCACATTTCGCTGACACTGACATTCAATGACAGGACACGCGTCGTAGACGCGTCGCCTACTTGGTCAAGATCCTAGTCGCTTGCAAATAGCATTATGTGACGGGGTGTCCTACGTGAGCGACGAATACGACGCGACGCTACGCAATACGACGCGATGCTACACGCGACAATGACAACGTCGCGTGTTGTCGCAGACTGTCACATAGGACACAAGTAAGGATACCGTTGATTTGATCGCTTACGTCACGATCGCAACGTCGCGTCGCGTCGTATTCGTCGCTCACGTAGGACACCGCCTGAGAATGAAGAATGGCCTAAGGGCGCATTCAAGTAGAACGCTGGTTACCGGCGCCGATCTGCCAGCGCTTATCGGTACTGGTCCGTTGACATAACCTCAGGTCGGAACTTGTCGGCAACGTTCGACGCTTATCGGCGCTGGTTCGGCACAAAGTATAGAGACTACCTGCGCCGACGACATGCGCCGATAAGCGCCGATAAGCGCTGGCAGATCGGCGCCGGTAACCAGCGTTCTACTTGAATGGCCTGAGCCGGCCGCGAGCCGCACGCCGTGCGCGGCCGCGTGGTCAGTAGTGGAGCAGGTGTCTCAGGGCGGCCAGACAGCGCGTGGCGTCGGGCAGGTAGAGCGGCTCGAACACGTGCGGGAAGGGAGCGTCCCAGCCCGCCACGCGGCTCACTGGCGCCTCCAGGTGCAAGAAACACTCCTCCTGGAAATAAGGATAACGAAAAGTTGATTTATCAGGAGACTTATCGTCACTCACATGAGACATTTCATACAATATGAACGATGTAGGGACACTGAGATGTATAAGGCTTTTATGTAATGACCCGGAAAACATCATCCTGCAACACATTATTAAGTAGACGCCTTTGCTTCGCTTTCGGAGACTTGTTGCTCCACTCCTTTTGGTCTAAGTGTGATCTTATATTGCCTATAGCCTTCTTCAATAAATGGACTATTCTAAACAAAAAGATTTTTCAAATCAGACCAGTAGTTCCTGAGATTAGCGCGTTCAAACAAACAAGCTCTTCCACTTTACATTAATAATAATCAGTATAGATAAGGTATAAGAAATAAGGAATATAGAAGAAGAAGGTGGCCAATAACACATAATAAGTGTCCCCTATCACTGTCTGTCAGTTACCTGCACGGTGGCGGCCAATTCGGCGCCGAAGCCGCAGGTGAGCGGCGCCTCGTGTGCCACCAGGCAACGGCCTGTCTTCTTTACCGACTGCAACATGCACACACAAACACACTATTAGTATTGTTATTGCAACTGTATCTATTTACAATGTGAATGGTGTGGTGTTGACACACAGAGTAAGTGGTTGGCAGATCTCCGCATATATTACTGAATGTTTAGAATCTTTTTTTTTGGAAAACCTCTCAACCCCAGAACTGACTTTCGAATGAAAAAAACGCATCAAAATCGGTCCATCCTTTACGAACTACTATGATACAGAAAAACACACACGCGCTATCTTACACACACGCATCAAACCCATTACATACATTATGTACATACATTACAGACAGTCTCCTGGTCCCAGGGCAGGATAGACATGAGGTCGATGACGTCACAGCGCGCGCCTAACTGCTCCTCAGCCATTTGGGCCACTTGCAGCATCACGTGGACCTGCGTGCCCCACGCCACCAGGGTTGCCGCGTCGCCTGACAACATTGTCAAAGTCAAAGTGTTTATTTGCTAGAACATAGTATAAAAGTGAAAATGATTCCAACCGTATGCTCTGCCAATGAGGGTAACCGCGTGTGAATTTTCCGCTAGAGGCGCTAGTGAAAAGGGAGGTCTGTCTGTCACTTTTCGCTTGTCTGAATTTCATTTGTCACTGTTTATGTATGGGCGGGCTTTGACAGCATGACCGCCCTCTGCAGTGGCGCCAACTGGTGAGCACAAAAACGGTTACCCTCATTGATTCCAATCGTATGCTCTGCCTAGGGAGGCGTGCAAATATTATTATTTCCTTACTGTAAACATTTGATAATAAATTAAGTATACATTTTAAAACAATAGAAAATAATAATGTCAATATTTATACATAATATTAGATCCAGTCAAACTTAATTAAATAATATTATAAAATCTTGATATGTTAACTGATAATAAATGAAGTATACATTTTAAAACATTGATTATTTGCCTAATTTGTCAATGTATTAATAGTAGATTGTATTACAAGGGTGCAAAGTAATATTTTTTCGGCGAGGGCGCTTTTTTGAATCCAGAGCGAAGTGAGGGATTCTAGAGTAGAATCCCGAGCGTAGCGATTCCCTCGCTACGCTCGGGATTCTTTAGTAGAATCCTGAACGTAGCGAGGGATTCAAAGTATGTCGCCCGAGCCAAAAATATTTGCTCCCGAGTGATACACTCTACTTTTCATCCCCCCCTATGAGAAAATAAAAGGCGCCTCAAATTCGGGAATAATACTGTCACAGTCACTAAACTAACTAAACTGACTAAACCGACTAACCCGACTAACCCGACTAACCCGACTTACCCGACTTACCCAACTAACCCGACTTACCCGACTATTATTTAAATAACGGGCAGGAAAAGTTATATGAAAATTTATTCCCGCCCGCTATTTAAATAACGGGCAGGAAAAGTTATATGAAAATTCATTCCCGCCCGCTAAATAGAAAACACCAACTTTGGATCCCCTTAAGACCGAACCAAGTCGTCTTTTTCGAATAGGTGGGATGAAAAATATGTTTAAACAATTTATTTACATACACACATACATACGTACTCACACACGCACGTACTCACATACATAGGTACTATATCTTACACACATGCACAGACAGTATCGTTATAATTTATTTGTAATTTCACACGTAGTTTTATTTTTCATTTAATGTTACGGAAGAGCGGAGCCTCCTGACAGACATTTCTATGTTTACTAGGATGGCTCCAACCTAGATTATAGTTGTACTGAACTATTGTGAAAGAAATAAAGTTATTTTTTTTTCATTTATTGCTTGACCAGATAAATAGAAAACCTGTCATGAGGGCGCTAAAGTTTCCTTTTATATGGCAACAGCACTGACAACCAACTGACAACAGTAACTATATTACAGTGCGCC
Source organism: Hesperia comma (assembly GCA_905404135.1). Taxonomy (NCBI): domain Eukaryota; kingdom Metazoa; phylum Arthropoda; class Insecta; order Lepidoptera; family Hesperiidae; genus Hesperia; species Hesperia comma. Next base: position 17,860,108 of record FR990021.1, read on the forward strand.
CAACTTATCTCTGAAATGGCAAAAATTGGAACTAACGAAAAGTCATTCATAAGTACGTTGTGGTCATTCATCTGTCAGTTACTAGTGTGCAATGATTGGTCAAATGAATGTCAAATGCGTCCGACAGCGCCTCTTTCGTTTCAATCTTAAGTTGGGTTAAGTATGTCCGAAGGAAATAAATGTTATTTTAGCACATAGAAAGCCACTTTTCTTTCACGAATATAAACAATTTTTGTCATTTTAGCACAAAAAAGACACTGAAAGTGAAAAGACAAACATAAGACAAAATGTGACATTCAAACTCACTGACAAGTAATTTACGATTGACGTTTAGAAACTAAGCGTTGCCAGTAAAACAAATTAGTTCCATGAGTTTACCGCAATATGGCGAGGTTTTTTATATTTCTGGTCAACCTATATATGGTTACACTCATGGTCCCGCTATAGGATTCTCTAGGTCCAGATGGGCAAAATTAAATCATTTTTTTTTTTAAATTTATTTAGGTCAACAAACAGAACACAACAAATTTTTTTACAAAATATTAACAAATAACAACGTAATAGGTTGTGAGCCAACACCGTTAACCACATTTTACTATATTAAGCGATTGAAAGTGGTTGTGTGTAATAATTAATGAAGGAAGAAATGTTTATTTACACTTATAAATTACTTATGCATTTACATTTATAAATTACTTATAGGCTGTCATTGTAACATCTTTTGTTTTAGGAGATTTCTAAATTTACCTAATGGGCAACTTAAAATATCTATACAACTGAAGTTAACATTATAGGTATAGGTTAATTGATGCATCGGTGAGCGTTTGCCAGCGTTAGTGCGACATTTCACGACAGCAAACGGTGGTTGATGCTTACGAGGGTGGGCGCAACTGGGAACATTGTAATTAATTTTGTTATTAAGGGGTATACAGTCATATCTTCCATGACATATGTCATAGAGTAATTGTGCATTACGCTGAATACGTCTAGATTTAAGTGTATGTACATTGTACTTTCTTAGCAGATGATGGTAAGAAAGATAGCTATTACTAAATTTATAATTAACATATCTTAAAAATTTCTTCTGCACTGATTCGATTGCTTCAATGTACTTATTATAGTATGGATTCCATACGGATACGGCATATTCTAACTGAGATCGGATAAGGGACTTATAAATGTAGATGAAAGTTGATGATCTGGTAAATTTTGAACAAGTTCGCGTTACGAATCCATACATTTTATAGGCTCTGTTCACTATGGTTTCTATATGAATATCAAGATGTAGTTTAGAGTCTAGTGTGATACCAAGGTCCTTTATAGTATCGGTTGAGAGTAGGTCGACACCACATAACGAATATTGAAATTTGGAAGGAGTTTTTTTCTTTGAGAATGAAATTACTTTACATTTATTTAAATTTAAACTTAATTTATTTTGGATACAATACGCGGAAAAACGGTCAAGATCTTCTTGTACTCTCATATGATCAAGCGAATCGTTTATAGTGTGAAAGATCTTTAAATCATCCGCGTATAAAAGTATATTACAGAATTGAAAACATTGATGTACGTCATTTATGAATAGAATGAATAACAAAGGACCGAGAATTGAGCCTTGTGGCACGCCAGAGGTTACAGGAACGAACGCCGACTCAAATCCATTGATTACAACTTTCTGGGTACGATTCGAAATGTATGACTTAAACCAGCGCCAAAGATTACCTCGAATGCCATTAAAAGCTAGCTTATAAAGCAGAATTTTGTGATCTACCCGATCGAAAGCCTTTCGGAAGTCCGTATATATACTGTCGGTTTGTTTATTTGCGTCAAGAGCTTCGAAAAGATATGTATTGTATAATAATAAATTTGTGGTAGTAGAACGTTTCTGTACAAAGCCATCATGATTTTAGATTACATTTTAATGAGGTATTTTGCCCGAAATGTAACTGATTAAGGGACAGAAATGGTCCTGCCCAAAACGTTCTAGCTACTTGTTCTTGAGAGGCACTAGTGAGGTCATCTTGGGGTCACCATGTAGTGTGTAGCTAAGCCCATTATATATAAGTTAGGGTTTTATGTTACACACCAGAAGTAAGATCTACAAACAAAATTAAACCTATAGATTTAATTTTTTTTAAATAGCCCCCGGGGGTGTAGTGTGTAGCTAAACCCTAACTTATATATAATGGGCTTAGCTACACACTACACCAGAATTCGTTGTAATCTTTGATCATGATTGTGTCATGCCCCATGCATGCAATCATTAAGTTAGTTTGATATTAAATAATTCTAATGACATTTTTTTATTACACCAGTACTGTTTTATTTTATTTGTTACAAACATCCTAAAGTACAAATTTCTTACTTTAATATATTAGTAAAGATATGCATATAACATTAAACTTACCTTCCCTCAACACCTGCGCCTTCCCAAGCGGCAGAGTATAACTATCCACCGGGACCTCCTCAGTAGCCGAGCGGTACAGAATCTTGGGCTCGAGAAAAACACATGGGTCCCGGTCCTGGATGCAGGCCAGCAGGAGGCCTTTCGCTGCGATCGGGCCGCGCGGGATCACCACCTGGAGATAGTTAGTGGCTGGTTGTTAATGTGTACTTAATTGCCGGCGACTGGTTGTTATTATGTATGAACAGTGGTTGAGACGTTTGTCATTGTAGACACCGAATGTTTAAATGCAGTGGTTAATCATGATTTGAAAAGAAATCCAAAAATTGTAAATATCTGAATGATAATGGTGGAAAATATGGAATACTTTATTTTTAATCGAATTAAAAAAAGGAGGAGGTCCTTAATTCAATTGTATTTTTTCTTGTGTGTAACATTATAATTTTGCATTTTACAATGAGTGACATCTGGCGAGTATTTATTGAATTATCTCTACTTATCAACGTTGAACTCGATAATTTTCCTCTAAAAACTCAATCATCATGCAACAGTGTCTCTCACCCGTACCCTCCGCCCGAGCGGTACCGGTACTTCGCTGCTTCGTTTACTACTGGAATGGTACGGTACAAGCAACAGTGTCTCACCCGTACCCTCCGCCCGAGCGGTACCGGTACTTCGCTGCTTCGTTTACTACTGGAATGGTACGGTACAAGCAACAGTGTCTCACCCGTACCCTCCGCCCGAGCGGTACCGGTACTTCGCTGCTTCGTTTACTACTGGAATGGTACGGTACAAGCAACAGTGTCTCACCCGTACCCTCCGCCCGAGCGGTACCGGTACTTCGCTGCTTCGTTTACTACTGGAATGGTACGGTACAAGCAACAGTGTCTCACCCGTAAGCCGGGCGTGTGCGCGAAGTACGCCTCCGGGCTCTGCGAGTGGTAGAGGCCGCCGTGGCCGACCGCGCCGGCGGGCGCGCGCACCGTGAGCCCGCACCCGTACCCTCCGCCCGAGCGGTACCGGTACTTCGCTGCTTCGTTTACTACTGGAATGGTACGGTACAAGCAACAGTGTCTCACCCGTAAGCCGGGCGTGTGCGCGAAGTACGCCTCCGGGCTCTGCGAGTGGTAGAGGCCGCCGTGGCCGACCGCGCCGGCGGGCGCGCGCACCGTGAGCCCGCACCCGTACCCTCCGCCCGAGCGGTACCGGTACTTCGCTGCTTCGTTCACCAGCTGCAATGGTTCGTTTAATTTATAAATTATGGTGAGGTACGGGTTTAGAGTTACCTGTTACTAACTGTGGAGTGTACGGTGCGCGCGTTGCTACACTGCCAACTTAAATATAAGGAAAAATATTACACGAAAAATGAAATATTGGAATGATAATTGCGCCATCTGTCGAAAATTGGTCGTACCTTTTTTACCAACTTTTTTTTAATTCAATAAAAAAATGTCAGTAAACTTGAGGGTAGGTACCAACATTAAAAATTTTGGCTGTGTCCCTAGATCAACATTACCAACTAGATAATGACTCACCTACAAAATCCTAGGTACTAATCATGAACGAAGTGGTAAGTACTAAGACATATTTTCATTTCATTTATTTCATGCTATGTCACATAACATTAAATTACATTTAATTTAATAATACTATATACCTTGTTAGGTGTACCATTTTGGGAGAAAGGCTGACATTTTCTTTTGTAAAGTTCTCGTAATATCAAAATCCTGACAACAGCAGAAGACTACAAGCATTACCTGGTCGAAGGCGGGGAAGATGTAGTCGGCGAACTGTATCTCGGCGATGGCGGTGGCGCCGGCGGCCGCCAGCCCGACGCCGAAGCCCGCGATGCCTTGCTCGCACAGTGGCGTGTTGAACACACGGTCCTTGCCGTACTTCTCCTGGAACGATATTTATATCGTTAGATAGATAGATAGATAAACTTTTTATTGTTTGTACACCAGGATTATAAAACAAAGAAACAAAAAAAAAGCACAAAACAATAGGCGGCCTTATCGCTACATAGCGATTTCTTCCAGGCAACCCACCAAAAGATAGGAAATACAGATAACATTTAGGGGTATTGGCGTACATAAAGTTAACAAAGAAGAAAAACAAACAATCATTCAGCAAAAAAAACAATTAATCATTTAGCTTAAAAAAAATCGACTTCAAAAGCGACAAGTATAGATAACACAAAAAGTCTGAAACTAATTGCCAGATATCTCTCAATTATTTTACATACAAGCTTTATTGGAATGTGAGGACACGTAATAAATTAGGTTTTACCAGGGAGTGGCAATCTCATAGTCTCAGCCACTCAAGATCAGAGATTGTAACCAACTTGGCCATGAGTAAAAAATAATATAATTACTTGTTTCTGCAGTTAAATAAATAAGTAGGAAACACAACACACACTTCAATCTGTGATTACTTTTAATCTAAATCATAACACAATATTCTTGTAAAGACAGCAAACATGCGTGAATTTTCACTCTTAGGCCCTTCTCAAACTACGCTATTTATTAGCTACGCGACTGCGACGCAATACAAAATTCGCTGTATCTGACACTGAAACAATACAGGAGACCTAACCTAATACTGACATAGTTAAGACTAAATGACTTATCATATTTAAACAGACTATACGCATAGTTCTAACAAATATCCTGTCAGCATTTCCTTTCCCAGGGAATCCCCTGTGTTGCCCTCGTTGCAAGCCACCATAGCGTTACTTAGGTAAGCAGTTTTAGATAGTGGAGTGGATTTAGATATAGAATGTAGTAGATGTAGGATCGTTGCCTTGTTGATCTTTAGATTGTTGTGCTAAGAACAAAGCTTTTAAGTGTATTAATACACTTTTTGGATTTTGTGGTGACTTCAATCAACTTACAAATGATTTTCATTGGATGGTAAGTGGACATGCTTATTTTAATGACATGCTATACTAATATAGTTCATTAGTTTAGAAGTGTTTTTTATTTCATGTATGTGCCATAAATAAACACATTAAAGATTGGGGTACAGTGGTGATTATGACTTACCTAAAAGTATTTGCACTGAAATCCAGGTCTACAGAGATTAAAAATAAGCTTAACAGTAGCATACATATCATGTAACCCACCTGTAATCCTAACGAACATCTGAACACACCACCGAAAGCAACGTCTTCACCAAACAGCACGGCCGTGGGGTCTGTCCTCAGTGTAATGTCCATGGCATTGTTGATAGCCTGCATCATGTTCATCTTGGTTGTTTCTCCTGGAATAAATTAATTATACATTGATTTTAAATTGGCAGAAAAATCCTTGAATGGTGATTACATCATAATATAAATATAATATAGTGTGGGATTCTTTCTGCTAATGAACATAGTGTTGACTGAAATTCTATAGTTAAAATATTCAATACAGAAACATTATCTAACCCAAAAGTCTACACATAAAAGTTAATGATGTCATTGTAAATAATATTATGTTAATAAAACCTATAAAAAGTTATGCATGCAAAAATATATAATATATTTATATCTTTATGTCCAAACATTTCTCAATTTAAAAGGTCAAAATGTTTTCAGTCAAGAAAGTTGTATTTCATAATAATATTTGATTTAGTACATACTTATGTGGATACTATTTGAAATGTATTCATGCAATTAGAGATAAAACTGATAAAATTAAAACATAAATTAAATTAAAAGTTTAAACACATACATGAGCATACACAACTGCTCATCTATACAAACAAATGAATAGGTACCAAAAATGCTATAGAAAACTGTATACTTAGTACTTAGAACAATTTTAAAACGATATCATGAATGTGTTTCAGATAATATTTATTTTAATAATGAAGTGATACAGTAGTGAAAATGAACTCCATACTTTACTTCTTTTCTGTATTTTCATCAGTATTTAATTTGAATTATTTATTGACATGTTAACTATGGTCAAAGGTCAGAAATTTTGATTCTGGGTTAGTTTATACTTGTTTACATTAGTGTAGTTTTTAACTCCAGAGAGTTTTTAACTCCATTTATTTTATAGTTCTTTTTATCAACTGAATTGTGTATGTTAGTAAAAAAAACCAGTAGCAATCAAGGATAAAGTTAATGTGAAGTTATTGTTAGAATTCATGCCTTTATTTGTAAACAAATTCATGCAAACATCACCAGCACTTCAATTAATATTTACCTATATATATTGTGAGAATTAAAAAAAGCTTTGCTAATTTTGCAAGTCAACTGCCTGTACCTAAAGTATTGCAACTACGAAGTAACAAATTTTCAGAAGAGCAGTTCCAAGTTACATCTTCCTGTTTTAATAGTGCCATGAATCTTGTAGGCTTAGATGGCTTCATTTATAAAGCTGCAAAATTCATGTCACTATTACGACTTTTTATTCTGAACAACAATATAAAAACCTGCAACTTGCTCTTCTGAAAATTATTTACTTACTTTGTAGTTTCCATACTGTATGTAGGGATGGTTGAGGTATGGATGAGATAAAATAGGTACGGCTTGGAAACATTCTTGTCAAATAGTACTACTATCTCAGAAATACTCTTGGTGCATTTTAATGTATACAGGAAGTTGTAGTGTTTTGTATTAATCAATTTTAAATTAGCTTGTGAATACTTATTGCAACCACAAGAAGACACAACATGAATATAAAATCTGATTGAAACTGTTTATGAAATTGCATTAACATAAAATGAATATTATTACAAGTTAATAAAATTCAGCCTTTGCTATATTGTATTTATACTTTCAAATCTCAGCAGAGTTGTGTAATATTAATATTTAAGTGTTTTTATCTTATCTTTTGCGAAGTTGGTAAACAATTTCGAGAATATAACTTATTATTTATTACGTACAATAAGCTGGAGATTATAGTATAGGCCAAGATTTAGTAATTTATTATTCAATTAAAAAATGATGCCCATAAATAGATAACATAATATAAGTACTATAATGAAGTGTGACGTAATGCTGTAATTCAATCAATTTGGGTAATTTAATATAGTAATAATTAATAATAACTGACCTTCCAGTGGCTTCTCATTGTCCGGGAAGTAAATAAAATGCGAAGATAGCCTTTTCGTGCACTTGTTGACATGTTTTATTAAACCTTTTACTCGGACAAAATTTTTCGTCAGTAAACTCATTTTGTGTCTTCACAAACTTCGGCGACCGAACGACGCCGCTTAGACGTTCGGTATGAAATGAAATATTCATCATTTCCATCTTATCTGCAATTTTAATTAGTAACAGCGATAAGAAACGATAACATGTATTGTATGACGAAAACGTTTACCAAGTTTGCTTTATTTTGATTGACTTTGACAATTTGACAGATACTAGACATTGACACAGCTCTGACGTTGTAATGTCGTAATGACTGTTGACGTTAAAGTTTCGTTTAAAAACAAGTATTGAAAATCTAAATTAGAATATTATTTTTATAGAAAACAGATGACAAATCTTAATAACAACTATAACAAATAACAAGTAACAACAAAGTACAAGTGAAGTTTTATTCAGTAAACACTTCAGTAAAAAAATCTGATAAAACTGAATAATAGACTACAGGCCCATATCTAAAATGGATGGGTCATAATGAACCACCAGGTGATGTATATAGGACGATATAAGAGCACAAAATAATAAGATTCAGCACTATATGACGCTACTTGTAAGCTGTCCAACTGAGTGCTGGTGAGAATTCAAAAGTTTAACCCTCGATTTTTTCCCCTTGTCGCATGATTTTTGTACGGCGTTGCGGAATAATGGATTAGAAGCTGTATTGAAACAGTATGAAACTGATGCCGTACAGAACTCCTTTGGAGATGTTTCAAATCCGGCCCACAATATGTACAGTACCTCGAAAAATCGAGCAAAATTCATGGAATTTGGGAAAAATAATGATAAATTGCTTAAATGCATACTTTTTTGGTACAAATTTTGTGTTTATAATTCATTTTTATCAATTTTCAACATGGCGTCTTGCCAAGTTGTCATTGATCATAGATCGCGAACTGTCTACTGTCACTTTAAATGACAGAATTGTAGGTACATATGTCAAACTTCTATCAAATTAACCAACATGACGTGTGATGACAGCTTACCGCCATGTCGGACTTTTGTTTTTGTGTTGCAATTTTAAGTGTAAATTTTTGTGTTATACCACAAAACTAAAGCAATTAAAAGGAATTGGATGATTGAAAACTGTTTTAATTGTGTTTCTCCATTTTTGAGTATGGTGTACAAAGTGGTGGCCGGGGCTCCATACATTTTGAAACATCTCCTTTACCCTAGAATTGTCAAAAAATCAAAAAAAAAAACGACTTTGTGGCGCACCATTTTTTACGGGATTGCGCGCTTTCTTATTATTTTTTATGGATCTATCGATGGTGAAAATGCCGTACAAAAATCATGCGACAAGGGGAAAAAATCGAGGGTTAAACTTTTGAATTCTCACCAGCGCTCAGTTGGACAGCTTACAAGTGGCGTCATAGTGCTGAATCTTATTATTTTGTGCTCTTATATCGTCCTATATAGGTACATGACCTGGTGGTTCATATGACCCATCCATTTTCGACATGGGCCTGTAGTCTATAACACCTTAAACTTAAAGCTTAAACTTAATTGCGTCATCTTCTGATAAATTTTACATTTTCAAAAACCCCAACCATGGTAAAATCTGAGATTTATTGATAAATCTTATGATTTGCCTACACTACACGATTAGCAAACATTACCAAAAAGTGCCAGTTTTTCAGAGTCTACTTAATCAATTTTTTACCAGTGACTTCCGTTCCAGTCAATGTTGATTTTAGAAATAAAATACCAAGTAATCACTTTTATTTAAGTATTACTTTGATTATTTAAAATAAAATTTAAACCACCTGTTTTCGTTCTTCTTCCTTCCGGATTAGATTCCGAGCCGGACTAGCAAGCCCAGCAAACTAGAATCTTGGCTCACACATTTTTTTCCCGTATTTTCTCTTCTATTTTGTCTACAACTTTCTAGAACACCACATTGTTCCAGTAAGGATTTATAGAAATTGACGACCCGGATGGCGCAATGGTTAACACGCCGGATCGCTGTTCCGAGGGTCCTGGGTTCGATTCCCAGCGAGGCGGAAATTTGAATGATGAGTATGAATTTCCGTTCTCGGTCTGGGTGTGTGTCCTTGTCTAGTGTGTTGTCCTTGGCACCCACGACACAGGGAATCCTAGTGTGGGGCAGGGGCGCCGTAACCGGGCGTGCAAGGCGTGCGGCACCCTTGGGGGGGCGGCAAATTGAGGGCTAAATGGACCCTGGCTGGCCTTACGGCGCCCCTGGTGTGTGGCTATGTGTGTATAGCGTTATTTATTATTATTTATTTGTCAACGCCTAACCAACATAAAATACTTATAGATTATTTTGCGTAATCCTGCGGAAAGATCCTCATTACCTACACGCAACATAAGTGTATAAATTATGACCAATAGTAAGCATCGATATGAGGCTGTTCTCTTCAATATTAAAAGAAACTGTAAAAGCAGCGTAATACCAAGTATTTGATAATCGTGGGATCGTTGTAAACATGGCGGCGGTATGTAGTTCTGTGCAGTAATAAACTTTTAGTGGCTGTTTATCAACGGACAATTTGCGAACAGGTTTCGTTGTAAGTAGATAAAACAATTCGTGCTCGTGAGCAACAAAGTTGTAAGTTGGTACTAGTAGGTATCGAGACCAAAATAATGTTACTAGCACGAACAAAGCAAGAAAAAAAAATTTTATTCGATTTTGACTCGTATCTCTATCGGTTTATCAATGTTTTGCCTACAAGAAATAAGTTCTCCTCAGACTCAATCGAGATATGGCCTTCGAAGGATATACTTACATAATACCTATATTGATAGGCGGTATAAAAACTCCCGATAGTTAGGTTCTTCATTGAACCCTCCACCAATCCGCACTGGAGCAGCATGGCGGAGTATTCTCTAGGCCTCCTCAATGATGAAGATTAAGCTTTTATAATGAGTTGAATTCATTATACCTTCTCTATATTTATAGAAAACAATATAAGGACAAAAATAATGTTTTTATCACATTTCCACCAAGTTCAGTGGACCTATAAGAAAATGTTGTCAAGACGTCAAGTTTCAGTAACAATTTGTTAGTTGTTAGTGAACGTGGCGCGTCGCGTCGTCGCGTCGACGTCGTCTAATTATTTATTGAGGTTAATTCAATTTATAAACTGTTTCAATAAATTGTTCAATGATACAAAAATAAAATTATGGTTAATAAATAGCGATTAAAAATAAATGTACGTAGGTGTTTGATATCCACACCAATTTCCGGAAGGTAGTACAAATTATATTCTATTCTTCTTTTTAACCAACCTCAAAACAGGAGGCGGTTCTCAATTTGACTGTATTTTTTTGTGTGACGTATGAGATAACATATAACTTTTTACGGTTGAACCGATTTTGGTAATTTTTTGGTAGTGTTTGTCGTCTGGTCCATATAAATTATAGCAACATCTAGCGAGTAGTTTTTGAGTTATATGTACTTGTCGAAGTTAAAGTCGGTTACTTTTAATTTTAAAGTTAATGATTTAAGAAAGGTTCTAATATTATTTAAGTTAAAGGTGGTAGGTAATTCTTGGACGAGCGTATAAGGGTCGATTCAGACATATCAGTGAAGTCTCAGTTCCGACACAGTACCGGCAAATTTTTCATACATTCTCGGCATTGTCAGCACTGACACTTATTATTAGTATGAAAGATTTGCCGGTACTGTGACGGAACGGTGACTTCACTGATATGTGTGAATCAACCCTAAAATTCCTCGATTTCTATTGACATTCCGGTTTTTAATATGGCAATGAAAGTTACAAAAGGGGCAAAATAAAATACTCGTGTTATGTCTTCCGATCCATTTTATTCCATTATATTCAACCCTCCCTTCTCTTTTATTACTCTGTAATTGTAATTTGTACCTCATCATGATTACATTTTGCCCATTTAAGCTAGGAGATACTGCTAGTCAAGTGTACAAAATACACTTACACTGCGTTCGTTTTCGAGATGGAATTCGTTCTAATTGCATTTTACACAAATGCCAGTCTTCCATTCCTGTGATTTAGGTACACTGCAGATTGACGGCGCCGATTTAAAATGCCGTAAGTAAATTTTGGTTACAAGCTAAACTGACCTGTGAGCACTGGTGATAAGTTTGCTTTTAGCTTGGCGACTCAGGTATAAGCGAGTTAGGTCTCGAGTGCCGCGCCCGCAAGCCCGCAAGCGCCATACTCGTACAGAGCACGCAAGAGTCATCGGCCGCGCGGCGTGCGCGAAAGTAAAAGTAACGGCCTTACTACCACATCTCGATCTATATGTACCACAGTACTATACTACGTAGTAACAGGGTAGTCAGACGCCCGCGCCGACACTATTCATACTTTGATGTTGGTTGGTAGTGTGAAGAATTGGGGCTCACTTGAACAAGTATCTACCGAAACGGATGTCCACTCAGGAAGAGGGGTCTTCCCTAACACAGGTTTTTATTAACTTACCAGGGGAGTACCCACAACATGTAATTGTGTAAAAAATATGGTATAATAAAGAATTTTTGAATTTTTTGTTTTTTTTTTGAAACAGTTTTATTGGCAGTGTTTTTAGTATTACAATTTTCGCACCCCGCATAATTAATGTATGTTGTAATTTGGCGCCGCACTAGGGAAAATCATCTCAACCCATCGTGGCCCACTATTGAGCACGGGTCTCTTCTCTGAATGCGAAGGTTAAGGCCAGAGTCCACCACACTGGCCAAGCGCGGATTGGCCCTAGGGAAAATATACTCTACACAAGGGAAAATGTAGAGTAAATCTTAGATAAGTAGGATAAAATTAAAGTTACCAACAGAGCTTGTTTGTGTGCACATTGAGGTCCCGACATGTATACCTACACACACACACTGCAAAGTAGATGGCGAACAAGGGATCTGAGGATGATACTGTACCTTTGTGTGCGTCAGTTGAGCACGTACATGAAACGCACATAAGCAAGCCTCGGCTCCAATAAGTGCAAAGATAACCCACTGTTATTGACATACATTGGTTTCGCAAAACATCATTAGCAGTAACTGACATTATTTCGCCGTTTTGCGCAAAACAAATCTCGTCCTCCTCAGATAGACAAATTAGACAACCATATAGAATGGGTAGTTACTATACCGTAGCACTTGGCTATACTTAATGCATATCTCCTGGGTGTAGATCCAGCGCAATTAGTCATAATCTTTATCATCATTGCAACCCATAACGGCCCTATGGCAGGACACCTGTCTCTTCTCAGTATTAGAAGGTTAAGGCCATACTTCACCACGCTGGCTAAGTAGAGATTGGTGGACTTCCCACACACACACCTTTGAGTTTTGCTAACTCTCCGGCATGCAGGTTTCCTCACGATGCTTGCCTTCACCATTATAGCGAGTGAAATTTATACATAGCTCCGAAAAGTCTGAAGTGACTGGGGTTCGAATCCGGACCCCCGAGTAGCAGACCGAGTTATCACCACTAGGCTATCACGGCTATATCTTTATATGACATGTAAATGGGCACTCGTATCTATTCAGGTCTTGGCTACTTGTAATCGTAATTGAGTGGGCGTATGCACCTGCTACACTAGAATTAGGATCGTAATGACATGTTGTTTAGAAACTGGCACTACATGTCTCTTTCTTTTTAACCGACTTCAAAAAAGAAGAAGGTTCTCAATTCGACCGTATACATATATGCATTTTTTATGTACGTTCAGCGATTTTTTCGTCGTTTATGGGCTGATTTTGATAATTATTTTTTTTGTTGTAGAGTAGATATGCGCAGTGGGGTTCGCTGATAAGGATACAGCATCTCGGAGAAATCGAGGGGATCTTTCGAAAATTGTATGGACGACTAGTGTGTTTGTTCATGTTATCATAAGTACATTAAAACGCTACCATTTCATGAAGGTCTGGAGTCGATCTGATGAAGCCGAAGGACAGTCGAGGGAACTCCTCAAAGATTTACTGCAGTTACCTAGTGTTTGGGCTTGATTAATTTGTAGTGACGAGAACTTTACAGTTACACGTTGAATTGAGCGCCATCTGGTGAGTAATTTTTGAGTTATCTCTGCTTATCAAGGTTGAAGTCGGTTATTTTTTTTGTATAAAGCAATAATTGGGTGGCAACTCATTTGTGAATGGTGATCAATGGTGGCTCCCTGATTTTGTTTCTCTTGGTCACGGAGACTACTTCGCATCGTTTTTGTGTCGTCGAGATTCCTGATAGTATATTTAGGTTATAGATTTGATATTTTTGGCACTGGGTTGGCCACTAACCCCTCCACCAGTCCGCACTGGAGCAGCGTGGTGGAGTATGCTCAAGGCCTCCTCAATAATGAGGAGAGACCTGTGCTCGGTAGTGGCCATTAACGGGTTGTAGCCATGTAGGTACTCGCCAAACTAAAAAGTCAAACGAGTTAATTAGTTTTTTCTCCTGTGTCACTCGGTTCTCAATCTCATCGATATATCGATACGGGATATCAATATATGAAATTAAATTAGACTAGTAATGTAGTACAACATGAGAGACTATCGAAACATCGGTGACGATGAAGTCTTGCTTGAGACATGTAGGTATGTTCGCGTTAATAATTATTTTTTGTTTCGGTTATTAAAGTCATTCTTAGGGTTCCGTACCCAAAGGGTAAAACGGGACCCTATTACTGAGACTTCGCTGTCCGTCTGTCACCAGGCTGTATCTCGTGAACCGTAATAGTTACACAGTTAAAAGTTTCACAGATGATGTATTTCTGTTGCCACTACAACAAAAAATACTAAAAAACAGAATAAAATAAATATTTAAGTTGGCTCCCATACTTTCGACGCCTCAGCGATAGTTTATTTACCTTTCGGTCCAAGAGATGGCGTTGTGCGTAATATGTGGCTACAATAAAACAATTAAATATTTAAGTGAGGCTTTCATACAACAGGCCAGATTTTTTTGGCGTTTTTATACATAATGGTACGGAACCCTTCGTGCGCGAGTCCGACTCGTACTTGGCCGTTTATTTTTGATATTTTCGCTATATGTACTTAACTAATTTTTGGTATCAGTAAAAACTCATAAATATAAGGAAAACATTAAAAGTAAATATGTTTCGCTTGTAACAGAATTTCTAAGCTGACGATAATTAAAATATCGTAAAATGAATTCGTTTCAGTATTAGACATCAACGAGCGATATTTAATATTTTGTGAAGGTCATTTATTTTCTTTGAAGATTTAAATTTAAACAATCCTCACGTTATGGTAGTGTATGTGGTATTTGAATTGATTATAGCAAATATGTAGATGTTTACAATTTTTCTGAATGTAAGGAATTCAAGTACCGAAATAAAAACTTTTGAATTTTTGATGAGAAAATTTAATTTTCATTTTAAATTTTCGCTTTTCGAATGCTAACGGACAAGGCTGTGATAATACCATTCTTTTCGACAATTTTTTTTAATTATCTAAAACTGATCAAAATAAATTTAATCCATGTGTTTACATTTTTATTTAGCTTGTTTGTAAGTTGAATTTTACTTAAAGCATTTTAAATTCTCGCCGTCGAACCTTAGAGGGGAATGTTCTCAATTTAACTGTATTTTTTATGTTTGTTACCGTAGTACTTTCAACTTTTTCGAAAGCTAGTATAAATTTAAGCGACATCTGGTGTGTAGTTCTTTAGTTATAGGTATCTGCTTGTCGATGTTGAAGTCAAAATTTTCTTATAAAAACTTATGTTTATATATCAAAGCAAGCCTAAAAAAATACGTGCTATAATCCCTGCAGAGTCTTGCCGCCGGGCCGGCGCGGTTTTGCATATGGGTTTATCGTGTTGCCAACGCAGACATGGATTCCCACTGTCTGCTACGAGCGTCGAGCGACGTTTTAATGGCTTGCGTTTACAAAGACAAATGCCCGCCTAAACTCCCCATGAAGGCAGGAAATAAAATAAGATTGATTCGAAGTTGGACTTTATAAATGCTTTTCGAAATTAAAACTACATAATAACAATTACTGGGAATTTATCATAATCTTCCTTTTCTTTTGAGGACACTGTGGTAGATATGCAATCGTGTAATTATAGGTACTTCGTTCGCGTTCGATCTGGTATTCGTTATTATTGCATGGGCATGGTACATAAATACCAGCTATCCGCGGAGGAACATTTAAGAATGAAGGCGGGATCTAAAATGCCCTTAGTAAATTTTGTATTCAAGCTAAATTGAACTGTGAGTACAGGTAATAAGTTTGGTTTTAGGGAGGAGTGGCAATTCTATATCCTCAGGTGTTAAGAGTTCGGACCTCCTTTGCGTTCACATCACCCTCCCCTTTTCTTAGTGCTTCCTGTTGGATCAGTCTACAGCGCCATCTAGAAGTAAGTACTGGGGCCTTATTATGAACTCTTAATTCCAGACAGTTCACGTTCACAGCGTGTGGGCGACAGAGACAGCGCCTTATTACCGTAAGGCGCTATCTCTGCCACACACGCTGTGAACGTAAACTGCCTGGATTTAAGAGTTCATAATAAGGGGGCTGGTAGTTATTTTAAAGCTATTCTTCTTCTAGAGTCATTAATGAGATATTCTTAAGATTTTATTGTAATATCGGAGTAGTTTAAGTTACGTCCCGGTCCTTCTTAACCAACAATTTGTCCCTCTTATCGCGGCTGACAGTGGGCAACAGTGACGACCCATCCATCACCAGTTTATCCATCTATTTGTCAATGCCGTTATGAAAATAAAGCCTACGTAGCCTATAACTCTAGAAAACGAAGGTGGTTTTACTTACAATTTTATTTTTACAAACCGCTGATAAATTAATATAAGTTGGTACGTCAAGTCTTCCAAACTTACCTACTTGTATCTCAGATACGCAGTCCGGGTCTTTCAGCGTGGGAGGGCCGTAATATTTTTTAGAATATGAAGTAATTTATTATCATACCACGACCTTGCGATGATTTGCTCCGAGTCGTCCCAACAAGAGAAATATGGGGCGACTTTTAATTATTGCCGAACTGAATATTCATGGCATGGCGCCCTCCCGACGTTGGCGTCCAAAATCGAGGTCAATCTCTTCTGTACACCTCGTCCTTGTCTATGTTTATACTGTCTGTGCCTCCAAGGATGATGAGAATACATTTTCGGCTTTCGTTTCTAGAATAATAAATAAAATGACATTAATTTAAATCCGTGTTGCGATTTCTTCTTGGAGTAAACGTAGAGTCTAATATTTAAATGTTTCTTTGTATTCAGTATGAATATAATTACAAAATCCGATGTATTAGATAGTGGCTGGATATTTTATTTTAGGTATTGTTGTGTTTAATATACTTCGTAAACAACTTAATAATCGACTTATTTTTAACATCTTTTCGATGGCAGCGATTTTGTATGTAGATTGTTTTTTTGGTTGATCTCATCCAGATAACAAAATAATGCAATGAAAGGAAAATAAAATTCACGTTAAAAGGGGAAACGTTGAAACCAATATAGTACAAATTTTCCTGGATACTTGTAAAATTTTAGAAAAATTATTTCTTTTGTGTTTTGTTTTGAGCTTTTAATTTCCATAAAAATATTATATACCTCTCAGGAATGACTAAACACTAAAGGGAGAGCGCTTTTGTGTGTGTAAATTTTTGTTCATTTCCTATATGCCCTTGAATTTTATAATAGCATAAATTAATATGTTACAATGTAAAATATACGTGAAATGGACTAGTGATAACGAAACCTTAAGCGTTCAAAGTTAAAAGAACGTTTCAATAGGCCACGCCGTGGGTAGCTAGTAGTTTATGAGAGTACCCAAAAATTCAGGGGTCATGGTTTACCCATGTCATATTATGAACACGACCCTTTTCCATTGTGTTACTTTTAGATCAACATAAAGTTCCAATAAATAAATGTGATACAAGCTATATTTTATTCAGGTAACAATTATGGAAAAAATGTTTCATCTCCTTTCTAATATAACGGTTTTGGTACGTCCGATGCGTTCCGTAATCCGCACCAACTTTTTTCCAGTATTTTCCTACGGTATACTTATTTAGAAGAAACTGTAACATGAATGATCTGTTGCACAAAAAGCGCTCATAGCCCAGCGGCTTGCATCGCTTCTAATTGACTGATTCAACAGTAGGCGCTGTCGGAAGTGGATGGGTGATCGCTTCTTTCAATTTAATTTCATCCCGTTGTATCAGAAATCAGTCTTTAAGCTTCCAGGTAGAATAAAGATTTTCTATATTCAGGTTTGCTACTAATACCTCCACCAATTCGCAGTGAAGCAGGTGCGTGAAGTATTAGGCTTCCTCAATGACGAGAAGAAAATGTATGCTTAATAACGAGCCATTGACGGGTTGAAGCGAACACCCAAGGCTGTGTATTCTACTTAAATAAACACAACATAATGTGTATCGAAAGGATTAACAAACTACATTTGAGGATTAAGATGATTGATGAGTTGATATTGAGCTGACTAATTACCACGAAACACCTATCCATAGTCATTAGTCAAGTTGAAAGCTGGTGTTATTACAGATATTAGTTACTTGGAGCTGGCAACCCTAAGGACGAGACGGAATTCGATACGTTCCCTAAGTAATGTCGTGTACAATCATTTGCTCATAGACGCGTGAACGGAAACAGGTCAAATTTTGGCTTATAATTTTCACACTCATGTCATTTATACAACTAAATAAATGTTGTTCGTTTAATTTAAAATGTTTTATAATAATAGATAATAGAAAGAGCTTATTTCGAAACTGTGAAAAACGAAACATCAAATGAAAAGATAAAACGTACGACGACTAAACTAAAAAAAGAGAAAAAAATGATCTAAATGAAACTTTATTTCATAGGCATATTCATTTATTTTTGTATTTCATTAGCAATAAAAAGGTTCATAGCTTTGTAATTGGTCTTACAAGGTTGTGAAAAACGGGCTACCCGACTACTACATGGTGCGCAATGAGATTAGGTAATAAGTCCGTCTCTAGATTACAATAGTGCTTGTGTCTGAGACCTGAGCAGCATCTTCCGACATTTATGTTGGCCACTTATTCCTTCACTGTTGCAGTCTACTTCAGAATATCTCAGCGCGTCAGTATTTAGTAGCTAGTGGCGCGAATAACGAAAGTTTTGAAGCTTATCTTTAATAACTATTTCGTAATAGACGTTTTTATCTATAAGCGGTGATTATTATTTATTATCTGCCAGTTTACTTCTACCCTCATACATATTTTGAATTCATTAATTTTATGTATTAAATAAAATATTGAGAGGGTCGAGAGGCCGTTGTGATACTTGTCATGTTGATTAGCAAGTTACTTAGAGTATTTAAGGAAAGTTACTTTACGTATTTTAGGCCAGGGGAAGTTAGCAATTCAAATAACTTAAACTCTTCAATAAGTTTAGTTAATTCAATTTCAGTCAGGGAGAAAGCACGATTTCAAATTACAATTTCAGAATGAGGCTACAGCGGTACCCACTCGTGTATAAAACATTTACCTACCTTCAGCTAGAATAAGGTCGCGCAGATCCTTACAGCTAAACAAGGTTCTTTACGATACTGTCACTTCAACGAACGACCTCAACTGAAAGCTTTATGGTGGTGTTGTATTACGGAAAACTGGTGAACGGTAAACACGATCAAGCGAGCTAGCCCAATCAGTATTTCACCAGATATAAATTGTAGCCGAATGGCTGTTCGAGTCTCGGGTAAGGAGGCGGCGTGTATGCATATTGCGTTGTGCAAGCTGCAAGCTGCGAGCTTCGAGCTGCAAGGAGCCGGCAAGCACGACATAGAGACTCGTTACGGCACCCGAGCTTTCGATCTCGAAGCTCTGTCGCCCAAGGACCGCACCCGAATCGTGACATCGATTAGACGCGAGCGGCGCACGGTAATCGAGTAATACGGTTACGAAACTATAAAATATTGTGGAGTTAAGTTACGTTACGTAGGTATTCAAGTTGCGAATTGTCCACTCGCCGAGCGTTCGACGACTCTACGAGTGTAGCCGGCTAAGCCACGCTCACCGCTCACGCTCAGTGCCGCGCCGACCGTCGTGCGAAACGTACGTGTCACGCGATCGTCCCGCGCCCCGCGCCCACGCGCACCCTGTGCACCTGTGCCCTGTGTTATTACTCCGCAAGCACGTAAACAACCGACGCGAGAAGTGCACCCAAGTGAGATCGGCGATCGGAACGTCGTATGCGTGCGAATTGCAAACGGTCTACCGAGTGACAGTTGCGTTCTGCAGGTGCTTGGTTCTTTATTAATTGAAAAGTGATTGTAATGTGGTCACGGCCGCGGCTCACATGTCCGGCCCAGTTTTCACGATCGTTGCCTCCGTCTTAGAATTCCACTAGTTGCTTTGTTTGTTGGTAAAACTGGCGACGGGAGAACGTGCGGCCGTCCCACCGCTGCCCCCATCTCTTGCACTTGTTGATTCGCCATGCTTCGGATTCCTGATATTTAATCACAACTGATTCTCTTCAATCTCCCTACACACTATCTGATCAACCAGTACGATCAAATTGCAACTCACACTTTAAAATCGTGACCGAAGAAGCGCCACGAAATTAACTGCAATCTATGATTGATAGCAGTTTTGATGCTGACGTTGAAGAAATATCGTCAATCGTTCTTATAATCGCAAAACATGTTTTGCAACTCAAGTAGCTGCACTCGAGATTTATTTTAGTTCAATCGCTGTTGTAATTTGCTGTAATTGGATGTGTCGGATGAAGCGATGATTTGTCGGCGGCAGAAATTAATCTCCTTGGGTTACCTGAATTTTGATAAACGGTTCACGTCGTTACATGCAAACGTTGCAATCCATCTCGGGAAATCTCCGAGAAATATGCTGGTGTCATACTCGATAACTTTTACAATATATTTCTGCAAACTTTGGACACCTGCAGACTAGAAAACCAGCATGATGCTTTTCCTCTTATATTATTTCTACATTTTATGCTGTAGTTGTTTATATTTCTACCAATGGAAAATTCTTCAGAAATTCTTTAGAGCTAGGTATAAAAATTTCTCCAAACTGACAATTGAGACGAATTGCGTCGCACTTCGTGATGTCAAATATATCGATCTTTTCTTAGTTTTTTTTTATATCTACATATACTTGAGTTGATGTTACGTAGTTGTCGCTTTTATTTATAATATTTAAATGGCTAATTTGAACTTTACGGTCCTGTGCGCTTTAAATTTCAAGGAAAACCATTTACAATTTCAACGTGATTTGTTTTGTTTGTCTTTGCCCCGGAAGAATTCAATAGGTATCTAATATCGTTCCCAGTGTTGATATTGGGTGTCAATTGGTATCGCATACAGCTTTTTGAGTATCAATCTCAGCTGCTGGCATCGGGTTTCTCAACATGTTGCTAAGCATACCGTTCAACTAGCAACCTGAGTTCGTGGTGAAATGGACATACGTGTAGACAAAGTGATTTAAATTTCATACACAGTAGTTCACAGTAGTTACCTGTCAGATACATACGTTAGTTTAGACGTACCTACATTCTTAACATGCTAGGCTATTCTGTAAAGTGTAAAGATATCCTCTTTGACATCTCGATAGCTGAATCCGCGGTGAGATTTTGATTTTGACTTAATTCGCATACAGCGAAGTGACAGAACTTACCTGGGTGAGCTTCGATATCGAATTTGTTTCTTACAGAATAGCCTTGATGGTCGTTAGATTTAGTCGTAGGACATAGTTGCTATTCAAAATATTGTTAAGCATTGTGAAAATGATTTCTCAAAACATCTATTCTTTCTTCGTCGGAGTGTTTAAATCTCATTAAGTACTACAATAATTGCATTCTGCTGGCCGACTTCCTCTTGATGGCGTGTCTTACTGGATCTATTACCGTATGTTAAAGTTTTTTTAATATCATCGTTATGATTGTCGATATCCGTGACTTTATAATTTTTTATGTTTTTAATCATAATAGATTTTTAGGACTTTATCTTTTAAATGATTATTTTTTCACGATAGGTACCACTTTAACTGGAGTGTGTCGGATTTAAAATTTAAATGTTTTAATCTCTTCTTAAATTACTTACATGATCAAATTTTAATGTCCAAATATTACGTATCTTTGAATATAATAAATAAAATATACTACATACTTACCCATATATTGATAGTCTTGGACGAATAAAAGGTACATAATGGTAAGAGTGTTATTAAAAAATCCCTGATTAATCATTTAAGTTTATAAACTTATCGTGGCGTATCATTCATTTTTTACGTGGCCGTGCTCGTCCATTTTGTAAACTTTTACAAGATCTTAACTCATTAACCAATTCTCTGGGACACTATAATGAATCTTGCTAACTTTCCCGGTCCAAACTAATTTTGTTAGAAGTTACACGAATAATTAACAAGCGATGTCAGCTGACCCTAGCTTGTTCGGCGCAGTATCATTTGTTATTAGGCTCACTCAGTTTGCTTTGTCATACCAACTTTTGTTTCCCGTTTAAGCGGGTTGTTCTGTTTTCATTTTTCTTTGTCTAACGTAAAGGGGAACTTTATAATGGCTTTCGACTTCTCATATTTCATAACAATATAAATTTAAATCCGATTCAGCTTCTTTTTTAAATTCGAGAACCGATATTTTTCTAAGTTCAGAAAAGTAGCAGAACTCATTAGACGTATTTTTATAGAAACCTTCTATAACTGGAATGATCTATGAACGGGAATATCACATAAATATCGGTTTTTTTCTGCATCAGTGGGTTGTAGTCAAGCCGGTCTAATAACTAGTTGAATGTGATGTGATGCAGTTAAGAAAAGTTTTCTCGGAGATTAAACTTAACACGCGTTTTGAAGTGACTCTTTTTACTATCGGTAATTTGTTTATAAAACGGAGCGACTGTTTATGTAACTTTGATCATTAATACAGTATTGTAACTTTTATCTGGATTTGTTAAAATTAATTGATTGCTGAAGAACAATTTTGGCACAGTTTGAAGCGTTTCACGTTATCGGATTTTAACATGGGCTTGTTTCGAATGCCATTGTTGTTAGGGTTATATCACAATGAATCTGAGCCTCAGATAATCCTAATTTATGGTGGGAGTTATATGCAACATGGAATAAAAAGTGCTGTTTGGTGTCGCGTCATTTTTCCTTATTTGGCCTCGCTGGTGTGGAATCGAGTTTGTTATCGCAATTTTTATTATTTCATAATGGTTTGCCTCGTAATTTTACTCTGTGTGACTGCACCGGCTTTAGAGTAATGATTCTCTGATGATTATCGACGCTACTGTGTTTGTTTCACGTGTTTTGCTGTGATCTACTGTTCTTACTGCTTAGTAACGAGCGTACTGCAGTTTGTCACTCGTCTTATTTTATGATATTCATTGGATTAGTCATTTGTTTTAAATGTTTGCGTGCATGCATATACGTAACTTTATTGTGTTGTCTATAATTAAATGTGACACACTTCTTCCTCAGGAATTTTTAAAACCCGATATATTTGCTGTAGAAGATTAAATAAATAGAAGCTGAGTAGTAAAGTATCCGTAACCGAAATATAACAACGATTTATTCCGAGCCAAAGGTCAGAGAAACTGTCGTTAAAGAGAAAATTATGGCCCTAAACGGCCACAAAAGATTCAAAGCCGGAAATTTTCACTGAACACTTTTTATACATACAAATGTTAATTTAACTCGATTTGTGGGTCATTGCCGGTAATTTGTTGATTAACCAACGGCATCGTCGACGGGCGGTCTGGTGAAACGTCCCCACTCTGCACCAGCTGATGCAAGATGCTCAATCACTGACTCACTCGGTTCGTTCGCCGATGATGATGATCGGGAGAAGAATTATGAATTCTTCAAATTATTTGAAGATAAAATAATATACAATCAATAAATGATGCTGATATTTTGAAGGAAAATTAAAGTAAATAATAAAGTAGTTACACTTCAAATATTTTATGCAATTTTGCAATTATTCGTTTTTTTAATTACAATCAAAGTATTTATAACTAATTTGACAATATGAATCGCCTCAACTCTTCCTACTTTCAAGTTCTATACGATTGAGGCAGTAACTCAAACATATTAAAGTAATGGCAACGTACCGCATGCTTCTAGTACAATTGTTCAGGTACAAACAAAGAAATACTTATTGGAATCTAATACGAACTCTGCAAACAGTAAAGGTTAGAATTTCGTTGAAGCTCGAGCGACGGTTGCTTTGACCTTTGAGAATATCCTTTCAATCTTTAAGTAGGCACGAGTGGCGTTACGTGGAGATGAGCGAAACGGAATGATTCGTTTTACAACGAATATGGCGTTGTTTATTTTAACTAATTTGTTATCCGGTAATTGATAAGCTAAGATAATGAAATCGTTGTGTTGCGATTTATCCTTATTTTCGGGGCATAGAAAAGCAACAATAGATAAAGAGTTACCTACACTTTTGGAGATTTCTTTTAATCGACTACGACGAATTCATAAGGCGTGTTATGATTTATGATTTACGAGTGTTCCTTTTTTCCGCAAAACTTCTAAATAAGCAACTTAGTAAAAATCGACATTTGAAGTATCAATAGGAGCATCTTGGTTGTGTTGTGCGCTATATGACGTCATTCTAACTTCAATATGGAGTTAGGCAGCAGAAAGCCATAAATTACACATTGCCCTGTTAGCTATATAAATGGGCTTAATTAGCACATTTTAAATTGTAGCTATATTACTTACTTGACAAAACACGATTTTTACGTAGGTATCAAACTAATTGGTTTTTAGTTTTGATGATGATGAAGTAACTGTGGTTCTTCATTTTGGATGTAGCTTCCATGTTTTGAAATCGTGTCAAATATTTAAATTATAATTTAATGTCTGGACG
The DNA here is from genome assembly GCA_905404135.1 of Hesperia comma. Classification (NCBI taxonomy): domain Eukaryota; kingdom Metazoa; phylum Arthropoda; class Insecta; order Lepidoptera; family Hesperiidae; genus Hesperia; species Hesperia comma. The sequence goes on from FR990021.1 coordinate 17,884,470, forward strand.
TTTAATTTCATTTTCATTCCTCAAAGTAATATCGTAAACAACATTTATATTTTTAATATCTGGTAATCCAGTGACACTTCTCACAAACAACCTTTGGTAAAGTGAGAAGATGCGGTTGGTGTAATAAAAATAGAGAAAATATTATGTTAGTACGAAGTTCACAACTCCTTTGATAAAATTGTGAGATATTTGTGTTGTTTGTGAAATTGAGATTTGTGGTTATATTCGTGTAGTGTGAACATTCATCGAATGAAGCTGTTAAGTTGGCGGTTTACTTCGGTTATAAATTATAATATATATAGTAAGCTACATAAATATTTACTCTAACGAAAAGCATTGTGCTATTCAACTCAAGGTTAACATTTCCTGAATATTTCAAACTTTACATTAATAAGTAGTACTGATAGCATTGGAAAGGGCGTCTATACCAGCATGTCGTCGTCATACTAGAGGATAATTCACTTATACATAAATATAGAAAAAACATCGGGGAAAATATTCCGCCTTGTGGAACCCCTTTAACGTAAGCCCATACGAGGACTTATTCAAACGATTTCGTTGATCTCTATAAAGCTTTAGAGTGCGCTTGATAATTTCTAAGTATGCCTAAGGTTCCTACTTTCTTCAGTTCCAGTGACGTCATGTTAACCTTTTCATGTAGGCTGTGGCGGACCACACCGGGCAATGTTGGCATTATAGAAGGTTGCGCTGTGGGCGTGGTCACGCTCAACTTGTCTATTATATTGCTAGGATAAATTCATTGGTTGTGCTTTTTCAAAACTCAAAAGGCGTAGGCCGACGTTTTATATTAAATTAATTTAAATTTAAGCAATCAATTTTATTCGTATATGGGTTTTACAAACTGTTTACGACGGCTTCATCACGGTTTATTAAGTCCTTGAGACTGATCGTGAGTACATTTGGCGACAAGAAACTCCCAAGGAGTTTTATCCCTTCACACAGATACAAGCAATGCTTATTATTACTTAAAATTTATGTTATTTAATTTTATCTTTAAAATAAGTAAGCAAGCCATTATCGCCAAAAGTCAGACAAATAATTATAAATTTTATTTTACACTTTACCAAAAATGGTCGATTTCCCTGGTGTTATGTGTTAAATCCCTTACCCTACACTCCCTTACAAGCTGAATCCGATGAAACTATTGGATCTCGTTAAAAGTGATTTAAAGTTCTAAGTGAAACAGTATGGGTTCGTCGAACTGAGGATTTTATGTCAACTTCGAGAGTATAGAATATTATGTTTGTTCATCTCTATTATAAAAATTACCTGAATTTATTTTTCTCTTGGTCTAAGATTGCGTCATTGCTTGGTCAGACGATGTTATAACAATATGTCGAGTGATGTTTCAATCGTAATTACATACATATGTAATGGCTTCAACTATGACGTGTAGATATTAAAAGTTTTTAAAATGTTATGTTGATTTTTAAATTAATAGTATTAAGCCATTGAATCTTTATTCGTATATAGTTTGAAGTTAGTTCATTAAGTAGTTAGTGTAAAATAAAAAAAAGCGGAGAACTTGTTTTAAGTTGGTAAATACACAATTAAACTCCTAATAAATAGATAATAAATATCCGCTCACGGATAATGTAAATGAGACATAATTGGTAGAAAAAATAACTGCACTAATTTTTATTCCGTCCGGAATTGAACGTGGGATCTTTCGCGAATAAGTAGTCCTCCAATAAACCTCGGGAATATTAGTGATAATCTGCTTTATAACTTTAATCTAATTTGGTTGTGAATAGTCAATTTAAATGTGTGTTAATATCAGCATTAAAATTGTTATTACAACACTATTATTTTGTCTACCACCCACCAACTGAGGGTCAGCAAAATTCAAGCATCATACACAATCACGCAATAATATTGTAGGTCAACACATGTAGTAATTCATTATCTACTTTAAATTAAGACTATCCCATCTATAACATTATATTTGATATTGCAAATCGGAAAGCACATAAATAAATAGTCTGTGAGGCTTTCACGCCTAAACCACTCAACTGATTTTAATGAAAAGACAAATATATAAAGTTGAATTTGGGAAAGAATGTAGGCTATTTTTTATCCCGGAAATTATCTCTTAACGGGGTGAAAAGGTAAGAAGAACTAAGAGGGATATTATATTTTCGTAAAACATCGCTATCCTCAACATTACTTAATTTTTTATTTTAATTAAAATAAAGAATGTAGGTGGCCGGCACCGCCAGTCGAACGTTCGATCTTTTCGAAGTTAATATTATTGTCCAGTATTTTGATGTTTTAGTTCCCACGCGAGCGAAATCGCGGGCAAAACCTAGTAATCTAATAACGAAAAAACAACTTAGATTCATAAATTATCATTGTCAGAGTTTCTAATTGATTATTAGAAATCTGTGATCTCTAACTTCGGAAGAATATCGTACCTGCACGCCTGGCAGCCTGAGTTATCCAAAGGTAAGTGAATTTTGTTAATCTACATTCCCAGATATACTGAAGTGAACCCGACGTCTGTTGCGACAGTCATGAGTGTTGTTTATTTTTAACCCCCGACGCAAAAAGAGGGGTGTTATAAGTTTGACGTGTCTGTGTGTGTGTGTGTGTGTGTGTGTGTGTGTCTGTGTGTCTGTCTGTCTGTCTGTGGCATCATAGCTCCCGAACGGATGAAGCGATTTCAATTTAGTTTTCTTTGTATTAAAGGGGACTTACGGGCGCGTGTTTTTAGATATGTTTGATGAAAATCGGTTGAGCCGTTTAAAAGTTATTGGGGCTGAAAGGGGGGAAGAATTTTCATTCTGTCTCTTTGTGGCATCATAGCTCCCGAACGGATGAAGCGATTTCAATTTAGTTTTCTTTGTATTAAAGGGGACTTACGGGCGCGTATTTTTAGATGTGTTTGATGAAAATCGGTTGAGCCGTTTAAAAGTTATTGGGGCTGAAAGGGGGGAAGAATTTTCATTCTGTCTCTTTGTGGCATCATAGCTCCCAAACGGATGAAGCGATTTCAATTTAGTTTTTTTTGTATTAAAGGGAACTTACGGGCGCATATTTTAAAATATGTTTTATGAAAATCGGTTGAGCCGTTTAAAAGTTATGGGGGGTAAAAGCGGGGAAGAATAGCCGAATGTATGCAAGTATACTCGTGTGGGGTCTCAAATGAAAGGGCACAGTAAGAGAATATTTATGACTTAATCGAGAATATTCTTACCTATAAAAAGTATAAAATAAAAATTAAATTAAAAATTTAAAAAACCCCCGACACAAACATTTAAAAAGTAAAAAATAATATCTCTAAAAATAATACGTCGCGTTGGGGGACCGCTCCATTTACTTCTAACTTTAACACAAAAAAATATTGATAAAATATTGATAAAATATTGATAAAATATGATAAGTCTTGGGTAAAGGACTAAGTAGGTAGGCATGTGATACTTATGAAAAAAATCGTAGATAATGAGTAGTTATGAGCGGTCCCCCAACGCGACGTATTATTTTTAGAGATATTATTTTTTACTTTTTAAATGTTTGTGTCGGGGGTTTTTTAAATTTTTAATTTAATTTTTATTAACCGACTTCAAAAGAGCGGGAGTTTCTCAATTCAACTGTACCTACTTTTTATGTTTGTTACCTCAGAACTTTCGATTGAGTTAACAGATTTTGGTGATTCTTCTTTAATTAAAAAATCGGTACTTGTCGTGTGGTCCCATATGAACATCTGGCGAGTATTTTTATGTTATCTGTACTTGTCTAAGTTGAAGTCGGTTATTTTTTTGTAAAAAATGATATAGAATAAGGTAGCAAAGTATTTTACACCAACATTCTCCTTGTTTCTTAATAGTGTAATCCACTTTACATCTTATTAATCGGAACACAATGTTGTTGTTCATGATACCTAGTAATGAATTGCTTCTTCAGTGTATGTAGATACCAAACAAACCGTAAGTACATTCACTTATTTGACGACCCGTATGACGCAGTGGTTAACTCGCCCGATCGCTGTTCCAAGGTTCCTGGGTTCGATTCCCAGCGAGGCGGTTTGAATGGTGAGTGTAAATTTCCGGCCTTGTGTGTTGTTTTTGGCGCCCACAACACACAACACAGGGAATCGTTAAAATTTATTGGTGCGACAAATATGGAGTAACTAAGTACCAATAACCATCATGTAGTTTTATTATTGTCAGGCATTAAATTAGTTAATATAAAAAAACTGTGTAATGATAAAAGGACAGTCTTCATTTGCACACTAGTCGCTTTGTTGACCGAGGATAAGGTATGTACTCGTAAAGCTACAACCAGGCACGTTAAGTAAAAAAAAAAAAAAAAACGCTTCACACTCAAAGCCCCACACTAGGATTCCCTGTGTTGTGGGTGCCTTGGACAACACACAAGGTGACACAAGACAAGGACACACACCCAGACCGAGAACGGAAATTTAAACTCATCATTCAAATTGCCGCCTCGCTGGGAATCGAACCCAGGACCTTCGGAACAGCATGCCGGCGTGTTAACATTGCGCCATCCGGGTCGTCAATGACAATGATTGTAAGTGACAATGATTTTTTATTTATAGATATAACCAAATTATTTTCACCCAAATTATTAGGTACATTCATGAACTAAATGTGTTAGTAACGTCGCGTTGTACACATTAATTAAATTAGGTGAAGGTATCGCATGATAGCTGTTTGGTTTCAGTATTGATGGAAGTAATTAATTTTGTCTATAACGTTATTCAGTCAGCCACTAACCCTTCCCTCAAATCCAGATATGGCGTAGATACTATGTATTTGTGTTGCATTCATTATGAGCTATCTATTCGGGACTTAATATTTTTGTTAGGTATATTATTTTTTTTTATTACTTCTAGCTGTGCCTAGGACTTCGGTTGCGTGGGAGTTTATTTCGTCCCAATCTTGATCCCGTGAAAATTCCAGAATAAAAAGGAGCGTGACGGTCCACGAACGAGTGGATATGTTGCCCTGCCTCTACTTTCCAGCAAAAGTCCCTTTAAAGCCGGTCAAGCTGTTCTTGAGTTATACAGACAGACAAAATTTTCGAAAATGGTGCCTAAAATTGGCGTCAGTAACTCAGTAGGTAGAGTCTTAAAAAGTGACGAGCATTGGAAAACCAAATATCCCGTATTACCTAAGTATAATAAATATGTAGCAAAATATCTGTAAAATCAGGTAGCATTTTATACACGTACCTACTACTATTTCCTATTACATTTTATCATTTTCGTTTATACTTCCCCACATCTCTGTTTAGGCAAGTAAATAAAAGTTCTGAGATTCTTTATACCTTATAGTATCTCAATGGAGATTCCTCACAATATTTTCTTAAGAACAAAACTACATAATATACCTGAAGTATACCTAACTTAAATACAAATTACACGTACTATGATTGCAAAAATATCTCAAGTTATACTAACAAAGGAAAACTATGATGAATCTATCTCTGTCATCAATCCTTTGTTATTGATCGATTCCTGTATTATAACTCGATTATTTCACCCGTAGCTAAGCTGGCGACTAGCATTCTTAATAAATAAATATACCGAATGGCGCAATGGTTAACACGCCGATCGCTGTTCCGAGGGTCCTGGGTTCGATTCCCAGCGAGGCGGCAATTTGAATGATGAGTTTAAATTTCCGTTCTCGGTCTGGGTGTGTGTCCTTGTCTTGTGTGTTGTCCAAGGTACCCACGACACAGGGAATCCTAGTGTGGGGCTTTGAGTGTGAAGCGTTATTATATTCAAATGATTTCACTATTAAGCAGTGATTTAAACTTTGATACGGTTTGCCTAACGCGTGTAGCAATACAAAATTGGTCTAGAATCTAGAAATATTCCCGCGAACCAATCGGCGCGCCACAGACAATATAATGCGCATAGCGCGGAGCACAGATTCATAAAGATTTATGAAAGCGGAACTGTTCACAGGCAATAATGGGGCTTAATGTTACAGAAACTTACATCATAACGTTAAATTATACGGAAGATGAATGCCAATACTATTCGAGTTCAATCTAAATGTGTAATATAAAATAATAGTAGTCGAAACGAAGTTTTGTTAACTTCAAATTGTCAAGTGCATTCTACAGAAAGACTGCTATTCATGGTGGTTCGTTAATATTAGTTCACAATGATGTGTCATGTAAGGATAGGTCAGATATCGTCAGTCTTTCTATTGAACGCATTATAGAGCTAGCCTGTGTGGAGCTGGAGCGGTTTATTATAGTATGTGTATATCGACCCCCCTCTGGGGATATAAATATTTTTGAAGATACGCTGGAAGATGTACTTGGTCGTTTGTGTGTAACAAAAAAGAAATTAATTGTTTGTGGAGACTTCAATGTGGATATATTATTAAATACTCAAAAGACTACTAGGCTGATAGACTTGTTTAGATGTTTCAATTTAAATCCGTTATTTACAGAACCAACTAGGATATCAGGAACATCAGCTACTTGTATTGATAATATATTCTGTAATTGTGAAATTTTAGACAAGAAATTAATTAATAAACTTAGTTCGGATCATTGCGGTCAATGTATATCGTTAACTAACGGTTATATGTCAAAAAAACAATTAATAAAATATAGGCCTATAACCCAAAATAAAATTTCACTATTTAAAGCTAGTGTATCCTCTAAAATTTTAGAGCCTAAACCTCCGGAACAGCCTGATCCCGATAGTCAATTTAAAACTTTATTTAATACTATAAACTCTGAATTCCAGAAAATATTTAAATATAAATACATAGATCCCAATAAAAAGTTTAGGTTTAGTGATTGGGCCACAGTAGGTATTTTTAAAAGTAGGAATAGATTATATGAGTTATATGAAGAAAAACAATTTAATAAGTCTCCGGCATTCCTTCAGCATGTTAAACTTTATTCAAAAACTTTTAAAGCCGTGTGCATTCAGGCAAAGTCAATGCATATTAAGAATAAAATATTAAAGTCAAATAATATAATACAAACCACCTGGGGTATTATCAGTAGTGAAACTGGTAGAAATAAACCCCGCGATAGTAAATTTGAACTTATAGTTGATGACAATAAAATTACCTCTGATGTAAGCGTAGCAAATGCATTTGAATCGTTCTTTAAGAATATTCCAATTAAGCTTACTCATTCTCTTGCTTCCTCACCGACAGCGGCACAGTCTTTACTAAAGGAATCTGTTGGTGAATGTAGTGTTTTGTTTGAATTTAAATATACAACAACTTTTGAAATAATTAAAACTTTTCGATCTTTGAACATGAAAAATACAGGTGACTTATGGGGAATGTCGGTGAAAATTTTGAATGAAATAATACAAATTATAGCCCCCTATTTAGCTACTATTTTTAATAATTGTGTAGATGTGGGCGTATTTCCAGATCTAATGAAATTTAGCAAAATCATACCCATTTTTAAATCTGGTAATAAAACAGACTTGAATAATTACAGACCTGTGTCTATTTTGCCAACTCTTAGTAAGGTCTTTGAAAAGATTTTATTAAATCAAATGCTCAACCATTTTAACGCCCATAACATACTTCACCCTGAACAATATGGTTTCACTAAGGGCCGTAGTACTACTGAGGCAGGTACCAGGCTTCTGAAACACATCTTTGAAGCCTGGGAGACTTCTCAAAACGCTATAGGTGTCTTTTGTGATTTATCTAAAGCGTTTGATTGTGTAGAGCATGAAACCCTATTAATTAAGCTTAATCACTATGGCATCAAGAATACTTCGCTTAACTTGATCGCATCTTACATAAAGGATAGGACTCAATGTGTTAGCATTAATGATGTCAAATCGACGGGATCAAAGTGTATTCTGGGTGTTCCTCAAGGCTCAATTCTAGGTCCCTTCCTTTTTCTTGTATACATAAATGATTTGCCATATTACATTAAAAACCATGCGGACATCGTACTGTTTGCTGATGACACATCACTTATATTTAAGACAAATAGAAATAAGACAAACTTTGACGACGTAAACAGTGCTCTGTCACGCTTATCTCATTGGTTTACTACAAATAACTTACTTTTAAATACTAAAAAACAAAATGTGTAGAATTTATCCTCCCAAATGTCCAAAAAATTGAGAAAACTCTTAAATTAAATAATGAAAATTTAATAATGGAACAGTCCACAGTTTTCCTGGGTGTCACTTTGGACTTTAAACTTCAGTGGGGCTCTCATATATCAGCACTATCAGCTAAACTAAGTAGAGCGGTATATGCAATTAGAAAGATAAGGCAGTTTACTGACGTGGAAACTGCTAGACTTGTCTATTTTGCCTATTTTCATAGTCTTTTGTCTTACGGCATTGTAATGTGGGGCAAAGCAGCTGACATAGACTCCATATTTGTACTGCAAAAACGAGCGGTTAGGGCTATTTATAGGTTGAAAACGCGCGTTTCTCTGCGAGAAAAGTTTAAAGAAATAGGCATATTAACTGTAGCCTCACAGTATATTTATAGTAACTTGTTATACGTAAGAGAAAATTTAGGCACATATAAAGTCAACAGTGATACGCATAATCATCTAACGAGAAGGAGACACAATTTGGTTACGTCTTCATTTCGCCTGCGTAAGGTGCAGCGATCTTTTATGGGGCTTGGTATTAAATTTTACAATAAGATACCCAAAAAGATACGTGATTTACCTATTGAAACGTTCAAGCGACGTGTAAAATCACAACTTGTTAGTAAAGGATATTATACTATAGATGAATATGTTAATGATAAGGGTGCCTGGGTGTGATAATGCCGCGACCGGTTCCACTTAGACTAGAATTAGTTTTTTTTTTTTGTGTTTAGCCATAATTAGTAGTAAGTGATACCTGTACTGTGAGTGGTGAAAGAGAAAAAAGCGACTCCTTGGGAGTTTCTTGCCGCTTCTTCTCCCAAGACCACTCATCGTAGGGATTTGTTGAAGCGATGGCGTAACTTGACTTTCGAAATGAGTTTGTAAAAACCTACTTCGAAGAAATAAAGATTTGAATTTGAATTTGAATTTGAATTTGAAAATTTGAAAGTTTAACTTTACTATCTGTAAATGTTTTATAATTGTTATTGCTTGCTGCATTTTGAAATAAAATGTGTATTCCTCTAGTCGACGATGATGATCGATTAAAGATTATCTCGTGTCTTCAAGCCAAGAATGAAAGCCACCGAGTAACGCTACTTTACCCTTAATCTAAGGGTGGGTTGCATTGCATCATTTAACTTTAACCATAACAAAAGCCTAACCAGCCGTCAAATCAACGGTTAAGCCATTTACAGATTGCACCTTTTTAAACACAGTTTAGATGGCGTCATATTTAACACTAACATTAACCGCATGATTTCGGTCGGTTAAAGTTATATTACTGCCAATTGTATTTCAATGAAACGTATTGAAGTTTAGGGACACAATTGAAATTAAAGACATCTGAATAGTGACAGTCAACAACACACTGGTAACTTTAACATTTAACCGAAAAGCAACTTGGTGCAACACAGAAATGTTACATTCCGTCGTTATCGACACTTTGTCGACACTGGCATAGTTACTTTTTACGCTAACTATAACCGTCTCTACGGTGCAATCCACCCTGTATATTGCCGTTATCATCAAGTGGGATTGATTTTTGTCGACGTAACGTATGTATGAACGGAATTAATACTCAAAAAATAACATCTTGAAAAGTGCATTATGCTTAGTTTTTTATTTCATTTTACCAATAAGGCGATGGCGGTAAGACATGGTGATGAGAAGAAAAATCTCATGAAGTGCCGATAAAAACTTTTGTTGTAGCTTCGATTATTTTTCGTGAAAGCCAAGAACATGTATGTTGAAATAATGCAACTAACTACTAATTATATGAAACTGCACGGATGACTGAACTATTCAAAATAGGTCACATTGAAAATCAGCATTCATGTTTTTACTACATATCTATTTACAATGCAACACTTGATTACTATACACATTACATTTTTAAGTGTTTTCTTATACTTAGACAGTTGCGAAATATGATTGGTTAACTAATGGTAACCTTCTGTAGGTATACAATCCATTCAAAAGTACAAAGAATATATATTCAAAAGTAAATTTGAGCGTACCGACATTTTACGAAAATATTATGTTCCACTCTCTTTTTTACCCTGTAAAGGGACAATTCTACGATAAAAATTATCCTAAGTATATTATTTCCCAAGCGCAACTCTTTTTTATAATCAGTTCAGTGGTTTAGGCGTGAAAACTTAACAGACAAACAGTTACTTTCGCATTAATATTATTAGTACCATTACTCAGATCAGGTTTTCACTAAATGGCTGGTCTCGGAAAAGCGTCATGTAAATAACCGAAGATTTTCATTTCGTCCCATTTCAAAATATACTTTTTTTAGTTGAGAGCTGTGAAATATGCACGGCCAGTAACTACTTATAAAAGTGACTAAAATAATTTTCAGTTCGTGTTTTTGCATCTTCTATGAGCTTCTAGCTATATGTTTACGTAACTTGCAAGTAAGCAATAGATAAGTAAAGCGACCGCCTTAGTGAAATGAAATGAAATGAAATGATTTTATTTCGAACTTGGTTTTTACAAACACTTTTCACTTTTAGTGCATTGACCTTAGTTTGAAAAAATATATGTGCTATTGAATCATTGAAAAAACTTATCGTAAGTAGTTAGTTAGCTAACTACATTGTCTCTTATAGCAGCTTATATAGATCCAGTTAAAAAATAAAATAAAATAACTTTTAACAAAATATAACCGACTTTAACGGCGAAAAGTAAAAATCGGTTCAGTTAATCGCGGTTAATATTCCAAAATCCTTCTCCTAAGTCTGATAAACATGATGCTGAAAACCGTATCAAAATCGGTTCAGCCAAACAATATGCCTAAAAACTTCTCCTAAGTCTCGCAAATACTATGCTGATAACCGCATCAAAATCTTCAACCAAATGCGAGATAATCGCGCACAAATATACATACATACATACAGGTCAAACTGAAAACCTCCTTTTTTGAAGTCGGTTAACTAGAATAGAGAAAAAGAGTAGGTACCTAGTAATTTTACATTTCGTATCTAGCGTACTGCATATGAATGACCTACGTAATAACTTGAAAGAGGTTATTGTGCAATTCTAGATTTTTTTACGCTTGAAATAACGAGATTCAAGTGCAGGAAGCTTTTAAATTTATGGTTTAAAATTATTATGTAACGCGTCTTCTCTCGTTTCCTTTGAAGTTAATAGCCGCCGAGGTAATGCAATTTTTTGTAAAGTATAACATTAATTTGTTCGTTGCTTAAAATTTTGAATTTTTTTAATTTATTATTACAGAATGTGCGCATTACTTCATTTTATACTGACCTACATACATTTTTTATTATTTTATCGTTTTAGGATTTTAGAGCGTAAAAGGTAATTCTGTAATTTTATAAGAATAAATTCCAAATTTAAAACTATTCCGACGAAACTCTTTTTAATAGTTGTAACCATAGACATATATACCTAGACGGGCCTTGCACGTTCGAATGTGCGTCAAGTTGGAACAATCCAATTTTGAATCGAATCGGTTTATGCGTGAAGTTGGCGCGATGGAATTTTGTTACTATATTTGAAAACGAACAGATTACATAGTGATATCTCGCTTCCGCGTTTCGAAGTTTTAGTCGTGCTGTCTTTGTCACTCTTACATATGTCACGCGCCATTTTACTTTAGTTATTATTTTAGAAATAGTGAAAATAATTTACAATTCAATGTTTACATAATGAAATGTGATTCCTTTGGACTTTATTTGTGTTTCTTGAATTGTTAGAATATTTTTGAAGGCACAGGAAGCCATATTTTCTACATTTGCGGACGTAATTACTGAAATCAATTTTGCGTAAGGAAGATGTGTACCTCGCTGCTGTCTACAACAGACTGACTTGATCAATCACTCAATCACACAACCCAATGTTGACCACTCGCCGTGCGCCTTATGTATGTTACGGGCCCATCTAGACTTTACATCCATGGTTGTAACTTTTTCTTGCTTACTAACGTTTAGCCTCCATCAATCATTATTTATGGGACTCCCGTATTAGTAGAGCTTTATAGTATTCAGGTAATCAAATTAAATGAAAACATGACACCTACGAGCGTTTGATTTTTGAAACAGTTTTCGATATAAGAAAACTATAAAAATCGCTCCTACTTTCAAGACCGCGGTGTAGATTTTCACGGTGAAGATTTGAACTTCGAATAATTATTTCATAATTAGGGGAACCTTTAAAGGTCAGTTTTAAATTCAAAGAAGATCGCTGCCATTTATACGTACATTTGGCCGGCAGTTCATTTGTGTACATAAAATTATGTTGCGGTTACCCAAAACCATGCGAATGTGGATATTCATATTCATTACAACCGTGTGTGTGTGTGTGTGCCCGCGGCCGGATAACCAAATGAATCGTATGAAATGTCAGATGTGAAATGTTTAATCATGTCCGCTGTGGCACGTTGTGCTTCTTGTAAATATATTCTACGATTTAAACATGTTACGAGACCTACCTATATTGATTTTAACCGACAACACAGGAGGAGGCTTTTAATTTAGACTGTACGTTTTTTTTAATGGATGTAACCTCATAACACTTCGAAATTCAAACTACGCTATCTTTTCACCAAATCCCTATCGTAGTTGGTTTAGGAGAAAATCCAGTAAGAAACTTCCAAGGAGCATGTGCAGTGGCAAGTGCTTGGAAGTTACAGATTGCACATTACTTATGGCTAGAATATCACATTCATGTCCTCAGGTTTATCTTTGAAATAATTAACAAGTTTATTATGCGTTATTGCTAACGTTTTTGTTTGTTATGAATTGTTGATAATGTTCAGTCGTTCTTTGCTCAACGGGTTTTGATCGATGAAGTGGGTTACGGTGGAATAATCAATGTGACGGTACAAGTTAAATATCACTTGCTCGAAGGAAAACCTCCCGAGGACTTCTCAACATCTGCATACCTGGCAGTCTACTATCGTTTATTTATTTATTAAAAGTTCTTTAGTTACATTTTAAATTCGAAACTCTTAATTTTTACTAACAGGTTCTTAGGCACTGAATGCATATTAAGCATTTAAAGGCATATCATACAGAACAGTAAAATAACAGATAAAAATTAATAAAAAACAACCACGATAAAATTTAATTTGTAAATTAAGTTGAAGTAATATTTTATGCAAATATTTATGTAGTTTCTGAAATCGAAACAGCCAAGCTAGAAATCTTTACTGAGATGTAGAGTTTAGAGTACCAACGTATGTATTTCGTGTAGATTCAGAAGCTTGGCTCTACATGAGATCCGATCTATTTTTCGCAAGGTACCTCCATATGCAGTCGTCTTGACAACATTTTACATGAAAATGTTTTTGGAGGGATTGTGTATACTTAGTTATTTGTTATCTGGTATTTATGTATAGTTGTAGTTGTATTCGTTATCAGTTATCAGAATCATTAGCGCGCCGCGCCGTGGGGTGATGATAAACCGAGCGACCAGGTATGTCAAGGTTATGCGCTTTCTTTATATGCTTGATTTATAGCTCGGCTGGTCGTGGACCGGCCTGGTTGGTGCTCGTGTGCTAAGTATTACCCAGCTAAATTACGTAGTGCCTATTCGTTTTGTACTGCTCCCTTGATTGAACAGTCTTCTTTCTTCTTCGGTTGTTCTGCTTTTCTCCTTCGTTTGTTCCTTGCCTTTCTCTTGTCTTTGTAGGTTTCGCGTCTTTCTTCTTCGTTCGTTCCTTGTTCTTCTTATTTGTTCCTTCTTCGTTCTTTCATCAATGTGTGTCATTGATGCCAATAGTGTTCAATTTGAGAACAATAGGTACCTACTGACGGCGCACCCTCGATGGAGAAACTCATCAAAATGCCGTTTGGGAGTTATTGAGACTAATGAGAAACACGGGGACTTTCCCTTTCTTTTTATTTTGGCCAGGTCGCTTATTGCAATTAACATAATTAGCGTCGTTTAGATAATTTTACTGAAGCCTCGTGTATTTTAAGTGATCGGAAAAGATAGAGTCAGGTCATCGACCCGAGGATTTTTTTTACTTAAACCGAAGAGCCGAGAATTAAACCCGGATCCATCTGTATACAAAATACTGCTGATTATATTACAATGCTATTATTATTTCTTATTATTATTCGTTGTACTTATCACATACTAAAGGATTACACAATATACCTACAAAATTACACATATAAAAATAGCTATAGTTATTTATAGATTCCCTATTGCAAACCCCCCGCAGCCACTTAAAGAATTATTTTCTGACACCTGTTATCACAATGAACGATGTAACAATGAAGTTACGTAGAAGGCTTCCACATAAAAAATATATACATTTATTTGTGTTAAAAACGAATCATACCTATTAATGAAAGTCTAAAGATTATATTAAATTAAAAGTTATAATGATTTTCATAATTCAACGTTGAATAAAGAAAACAACGACAAATTAATTACTTTACACTGGCTTTGAAAAGGTGAAATATGACTTGTTTATTTTTGTTACGTGCATTAAAGTATTAAGGTGTCTACCTACTATACTTACTTACTCCTTATTATATGAAGTAATCCAACGCTCACATGATAATGCGCTTGGACACACACAATTATCGTATCAGTTGCGTTACTGACCAACAAAGACGTAATCATTACATGTAGTAAAACTAAATGATAGATGTCTGTACACGTGTGTACACGGTGCAATACAAGTGGAGAATATTATTAGCGCTTCAATGCAGAAAATCATTGTTAAACAACAATGATTTACAGTTTTCTGTTTGTGTGTCCCCGCTAGGTTTTAAATGGCTTTATCAATTTTTATTGCTATGTGGTTTTCATACGTTTTACATTCATAATTTTTAGCTTTGAACAAAAATTTGAGAGATAGATAGAAATAACGTATTCTTTTATACTAAAACTCGTTTTTTTAATTTAAATTTGGCTCGGATTCTTACACCTACTTCGACTTCGACTTTAATTTTCTTTTTCTCTTTGTATCCACTGTCGCTTATTCGGTACGAGTTTCAAATCACAACGATTCTAAAGAAGTTTTACTGCAAAATCCATTTGAAAGCATTATTGAACTCATATTTTCGCAAACCTGAAGAGTTTCAAATCGAGTTATATTAAAATCGCGATATTTATTTACTGTCATACCAGCTTTATATTATTGATACGATAATAGAGTATGATGATAGTTCAGGAGTGTACATCTACATTTTATGTTTTTTTCATTCTACGGATTAATTTTCCGCAACGATGAGCAGAGTTGACAAAAAAAGAATTAAATTTAATTATTATGGGTGATAAAGAAAAATCTATGTTGATTAAAAATCCTTTCTTAATTTAGTTATTAAATGCATTAAATATACATACTGTATAATCCAATATTATATATAATAATTATTATACAACTGTATAATGCATTTTTATAAGTTTCTATCTATTTTCTAACCACAAAAATCGTGCCTTCGTCGTTCACAAAAATCGTTCGTGTACAACAACTTTTAAATAAATAAATCAAAATAAAAATAATTTTGAATCATGCAACTTGCGTACTATGTAGTTTAAGACACAAAGCTACCAACTAAATTAAAATAAATCAATTTTAATAACTGACATTTTTGGCAACCCTAGGAGTGATGCATCCGATTCAATAAAAGTCTCAGTAGGCAAGGTGAATGGACGCAAATTGTATCAAGTGAAGACGCGATGCATATCGCAACTACTCCGATAGCGTCGAGTGTCAACGCGGCTCTGTTTGCGTAGGTTAGGGCGCTCGACTTCTCGAGCTCCACAATGTATCACTTTATCACTTTATATCATAACAGTAACATACAATAAGAGATTTATATTCAGTAGCTGTCCCACCGCTGGGTATCTACGGGTCTTTCTTTCTTCGTTTCTTTCGTTCAATAGGTTCTTTCAGAATGAGAGTGTGAGAAGGTTAAGGCAATAAATAGTCTAATAAAACTTTATTTAAAATTTCGAACTTGGCGAGGTGCACTACCGTGCAACAGATAAGAAATACGGAACGAAAAAACGAAATAAAACTTTATTTAAAACTTTATTGCCTTAATAAATAAATAGTCCACTACATTGGCCAAGTGCGGATTGGCGGCCATCACATATCCTTAGAGTTTTTGTGAACTCTAACTTAAATGTTTCCTCACGATGTTTTCCTTCACTGTTATAATTATAGCGTGTGATATTCAAATCCTGAAATCGCACATCACTTTGAAAAGTCAGAAGTTCGTCTCGGATTCGAAATCGGACACAACCCCGCGGATGTCACCGCTTCATCCAAATTCGCCGTCACGATTACAGATTACAATTCCACCTGGAAGTCGTGCCGGAAATGTCCCCAAGAAACTCTAATCTGAAGGCTAGGCGTCACATTCTGCCCATCTCTGCATAGGTACTTTAACTACTTTAACGGGGGTCAGCTGCTACGAGGTAAGCCAGTCGCCAAGCTGGTCTAATTTGGCACTCTCTCCGATGAGACCGTATGGTCTGATATGATGAAAATCACTTTGATATGTCCAGGTAGCTAACGCTCCTAATGTACAAGTTGCACGACCCGTAAGGCGCTATTTTTAAATTAAAAACCGACTTCAAAAATCGTCAGATGTCGCTCAAATTTAAATGGACAGTTACTAGCTTTCGAATATAAAAAGGATCTTCCAAATCAATTCACAGATGTTGGATATACAGACAAAATAGGTATATAAGCGTCGAACAAACCTTCGCCTTTTTCTGTTTGAGGCTGCAAATATATTTTCCGGTAACGCAGTCCACCTAAGGCTCTAGACAGACGGACCGCATTTCAACTGCAATCCAACCGCAAATTGCAGTTCAGGTGCAGTTTGAATGCAGTTGACACGACTGCAATAGAACTGCAAACCAAACGCGCAACCAAACCAAACCAAACTGCAATTGAACTGCAATCAGACTGCGCGTTTGGTTTGCATGTACTATTGCAGTCGTGTCAACTGCATTCAAACTGCACCTGAACTGCAATTTGCCGTTGGATTGCAGTTGAAATGCGGTCCGTCTGTCTAGAGCCTAACAAACGCGATGGACGTGCACAATTGGACGCGCTGTCACCAAACGAGCCGTCACTGCTATCAGTTGGCGCAGATACGAACAGATTGCTTTTTTAGTTAATACCGAGCCAGATACGCCACGTGGGCGGGAACATTTGGGCTATCTGCGGCACTTCAACACACGCGATTACAAGTAAAAGCTTAAAAGTAAGTAACCGTGTTTCCCTTTTTTGGATTTTGTTACACAATACAATAAGCAATAATACAATATAATACTTTATTGTGCACAGTTAAAAGCATATTGCTAGTTGCAAGTCTACATTCTATAAACTTCGTTTGCAACTTGCAACGCGCTTTCCAAAACTCCTTAAAACCATTGCCAATATAGTTATCAGCGACAATTCCTTTAAGTATGTGACAAATCACATATTATCATACACCTATATCATTAATATCAAAGTGGAATAACATTTTCTGTCCATACCTGGCAGCCTCAGAGTCTGCAACTTAGTTGTGTTCTTCCTGATCGCGCATAAACGAACAAGATATCCGAGGCTATGTATTGCAACGCTCAAAGCGATTTCGCTCTGCGTTGCAGGCTTCAGCGTCGAGCGGTGAAAACAAATGTAAGTGATTGACTTTGAATGGCCACGAAATTGATCTGCAAATTTTAACGATGCCATGGCGTTTGAATCTGTATCCTAATTGATAATGACTAATTGACGTCGGCATTGTTAAAGCCTCAAAAAATAAAGGGGCTAATAGCATGGTCGCTAAAATACACTAGTGTCACTACTATTTACAAAAATGCTGAGCGCCGCGCCAAACACTGAGCGAATCGCTTTGTGCGTTGGATTTTGTTGCTCTGTCAAAGTTAAAATCAGTTCTTCATGAAGGAATTTAGACAATACACTTACGTTTCTGAGTCTACCGCCGTTTCTAAAGGTGCTGTAGGCTTTTTTCGAGGAGAATAAAGGCGAAACAAGCTCTTCAGCACCTCTTTTAACCTACTTACATACCTAGAAAAGTCTAGTCGTTGTTGCTAGTTCGGAGTAATGGTGGTATATGCTCCACCTGTCGGCCGACCGGACCGCGGTACTCTCGGTATACAGAACAGTGTTTGTGGGGCATGAAGGTTGTCTGACAAGGGCCGTATCCCGATCACTTTCACTAACTAACGCAACGACAGCGCTCCGCAGTTCCAACTTCCAACGGCACCGCTCGCCTTTTTGTCTCTTCTTAGCCAGTTTAATCCGATTATATTAATAGCGGGAGGATGTTTGATATTTTATCTAGGGCCACGGTATTAGTGCCTCCGCCAAGTCGAATGAAAAAGCGACACGGCTGTACGATCCTTTTCTCGAAGTAATTCAGGCCATTTTCGACACTATAAAACTTCGTTGTGGATTGGAATTTGCTCGACCTACGTCCTAGATATTATGTGATATTAAAATAACGATTACAAAATTTATGCAAGGAACGACATTCATAAAACAGAACATAAAAAATGCTAACAATAAATCGCGTAGAATTATTATCGTCGTAGAACATCTTACGAACATTAAGTTTTAAAGTGTCGTGCATGTACTCGTATCGTATGTCCTATAGAACGCGCATATTCGAACCTTTCATCCATGGGATGCCGACTCAAATCGTTGTGTGTGGTCTATATGGTACGCACTTACGAGTATATGATAGCGTAGCATTGCTAAGAGCTTCGCTCTAACGCTAACCTTTGTTTGATGATAGGTACTTAGCTGATTTATAATAAGTCTGTGTCTGCCACGAAAACACCATCTAATTTAGTGATTATCGACGTAAGGCGACTATTAATGATAGTTAATTTCATTCCATGATAGACGATTTTTAAGTTTACCGTCAAACGATTTGTCGTGTTCCGGCTTTGGGCTTAAGAGTCAGCAATTATCATCTTGCTTGGCCAACGCGTCGGTGTTATCTTTAATATCAATGATGTCCACGGGTGACAGTACTTACCGTCAGGTGGCTCGTCAAAAAAATAAGTACTCTTAACATTTACTAATACCGTACATTCCCCGTAACACCACGAGTATCATCTGCAAATGATATTCAAAGAAATAGAAAGCTAGTATTACGTAGTGAATTCACTTGAAATATCTTGACATAAAACTGATGAATACGCTAAATCGAAATAACGTCACGTCCTGCATAATCTCTGAATGAATAAGTTAGTAATTTACATCGTTCTACAACTAGTACATAATCTTAGGCCGTTACACGTTATCCGATTCAGAAGTCTAGAATTAACGGTGTATAGAGTTGCGAGTACGCTATAATTTGTAATGCTTGCTGGCTTTTATCTCCTTTGTGGCCGCTCAGAGTTAACTTAAATCCAGTTTTAATGATTAATAAATAAATATACTAGCTTTAAGTGTACGAATTTTCTGTATACGAATTTGTTACTTTTATTATAGGTAGGTATGTCACTATAGAGTATTTTAAGTATAAAAAGTTGAATAAAATATTTTTGTTCGAATACCAATTAAAATTTTGTGACATGCTTCTATGAAATTCTACTTATATAGTTTTATTATATTTGAAAAAGACAAAATGTTTTGAATGCATCTAACGAAAACTGACAGTGAATAAAGAGAAATATATTATATTTTTTTTTATATTATATATTTTTTTTTAACACATAAAATTGATAATTTTTACGTTGTAAATTAACTTCAACGGTGGATTGTTTTGCTTTTAAAATAATTATAACAATGTTTATGCTGTGACTACTCGAAAAAAAACGGGACTACACTGTAAACCAGCAGCCGTGGCTCCTAGCCATTCCATGGCACAGGCTGAGGGTAGTCCTTTTTCGTCGGGTAACATGGTACCCACATATGAATGTTATTTTTCTTTTGTTTGTTTTGTCGTGTAATAATACATTGTTATTGCATATTGTTGATACTTTTACTGTTACAATCTTGTACCATGCTTATCTCAGACGAAATAAATGTTTCTTTCTTTCTTTTAAAAATATCTATACTGAGTGCGCAAATCGATACTATCTAATGTTTTAAGTAAGCTTAATAAAAACTTATTATAATATTTAAAGGTTTTTGTAAGTAGTGTAGTATCGTGTGTAGTAGGCTTAAATGTCCTGTAATTAGTTTCGAAACGAATACGAGGTACCTTTCAATTAGATGCAAATAAAGTTAAGAAAGAATTAGCACGTAGGCAGGGAATCGTAGGTGTTGTACGTATCACTTATAAATCGATGATAGAGCATTACTTTTTACATTGATACTCTTTAATTATGGTTCCATGTTGTATAGATGTATTATTTTATTCATTTTAAACTTGACCTGCGTTAACCTATATGTACCTTAGCTATCAAAACCGCCTTTTAATATTGCCGCTCAGAACTTTCTGAGCGGCAATCATGATCATTGTTTTTCCCAGAGATTGTATCGATAGCGTTTGTAGCATCTCAATAAGAAAAAAAATTATAACAAGAGGCACGAAGTCGTATCATAAGTTAACCTTTAATAAGGAAATCCCAAGTTCTATTTGGGTATTCCCAGAATTGTTGAAGAGGATCTAAAATAACAAATGAACTTGGTAAAACTAGCCTGAGTAAAATCATCATCATCGCAACCCTGAATTGACCCATAGCTGGGCCTAGATCCTCTCCCTCAATGTGAGGAGGGACAGGCCATAGTCCACCATAGTTGAGTTTGGACTTCATACACCTTCGATAACTCTCAGATGTTTCATAACCACACAATGTTTTTTTCATCGAACTGTTAAAAATTTAATTCTAATCCGTACATGATATTTTTGAAAATTACAATTCTGTACAATTCCAACCCAGGTTCCTTGTGGTGGAGTCCAACTATCAAACCACTCAGCTACCACTGCTTGCTAGCTTTAGGTAAATGTATGTATTGTTTTATATGATCGTTACCAGTTCTCAAGTAGGGACTTAGTGACGCTTCATGACAGACATTAGTTTGGGCTTAGCGCGTCCTTGCGCTCGCGAATCTTCAACGGAATACGGTTTCACCGGATACTTGTTCGGCTTCTGGGAAAATCTGGTCAGTGTTGCCTCAGGGTCGTTTGGAGGAAGCACGAAAATAATCATTTTTTAATTTGAGGTCTCTGCGTTTTGGTAGAGTCTTGTAGAAATCTTGGAACTGTGTGTAGCCTTATAAACCCGCATTTCATAATGGTCTTTGAACTGTCCTACCTTTTATATAATTAAGTCTGATGATAATAAATTAAAATACACATTAATTGTTAAGTGAAGCGTTCCACAATATACCAGTGAAAATCGCACTGAAATGATAACCCCCTATCTTCAAAAATCATTGTTTTGGTTCTATTCAGTTGATAAAGGTCTCTAATAGTACTACCTGACCACAATTACATATATTTAGGCGCATGACAGATAGCAGTTACGCGGGCCCCCCACCCCGCTCTAGCCCCGCGCGTCCCCTAGTGAGGCGCAGTCGGGTACATTAAGGTTATTTTGACTAGGCTGATGTGAACTTCGATCGGGAAGTAAACTGTTATATTTCTTTTAAGGAATCATAGTAGTCAAGTAGTATATTGTAATTCTATCTTAATATATTATATTACTGTCTTAATATCTAATAAAGGGTATTCTTTTTCTGTTAATATATTAAACACATGAAAGTCCTATAATAAATAAGCGAAAGTACTATATTACGTAGCATTGCACCTCCATTAAATATTCACCATGGTACTTTTGGTACTATTGCAGAATGTACTACGTATTCCCATCCCTAGTTCCAATGACGTCTTAACTGTCATGCGCCTAAAGTAGTTCTTCCCATATATCTGTCATTTGCAGACAGCGATCTATTACAAATTTATTTCCTACATGGATGGGTTTGGCCGACCTCGTCCATTTTTATTGGACTTCAAAAAAGGAGGAGGTTTGCAATTCTACTGTATTTTTATGTGTAACTTTGCACTGAGTGAACTTTGACTATTCTTGTCGTTCAGCCGTGACCACGATCCATGCAACTGGGTCGAAATATCGGCGTACAAAAATACATATATCGTGTGTACCCGTATCATAGTGTCGCGATGAGTTGAGTTTAAATCATATTATATTCTTGTCGTATTCGATAGCTAATGTTTCACGTCTGATCCTATATAAACACATGACTGGTAGGAGACATTGAAATATGGTATAGTTTTGTAAAAAGTTAGTTATAGTTTGTTGTCACTTTGTGTATAATTAGTTGTCATTTCCACTTCGTGGTAGAGACGTTCATGATCATACCATTTAACTGTTCAAAGGTTCAAAGAAACAAGTATTAAGGTTTTCATATAAAACATAATTGATTAGATATTTAAATCTGCGTCGCCATAAATCATTGGTGACGCTATCTGTAACCGCAAGTGCAATCATTGTATGTATGTAATGGGATTTACCACATACAATACATTATATAACTTACTAGCGAACCGCCCTCGCTTCGCTTCGGGACCCGTAAGTATCAACCGCGTAGGTCCCGCTCCCGTAGGAATTTCGGGAAGATAATAAACTATCACCAAAATTAATTCAGGTTAAATTAAATTAAATTTAGAAATAAAGCTTACGACAAAATAATAGCAAAGTAGCAAAGGATCACAGCAAGATTAATTCAGATTAAACTTGGAAACGCGGCAAATTTGATTACCATAAAAACGGTTCTAGTGTGTTAATCTTAAAAGATAGACATATACTGTCGTGGACATTTTTTTAGATCATTTCAAGAGGAATAATTCTTTCATACATATATTTTTGGTATCTTGAATCGTTTTCGCAACGCATGCAACGAAAGCCCTCGAGAATGAATAATTTTCCCCGTTTTTTCCACATTTTCCATTATTTCTTCGCTCCTAATTGTTGCAGCGTGATGTTATATAGCCTATAGCCTTCCTCGATAAAAGGTCTATTCAACACAAAAAAAAATTCAATTCGAACCAGTAGTTCCTGAGATTAGCGCGTTCAACCAAACAAATAAACAAACAAACAAACTCTTCAGCTTTATAATATTAGTATAGATTAACAACAGCAAATTGGATTATAATAATCGGCCGTTCAGTTCGTACGACATAAATAAGAGATTTTGTGACTAGCAAACAGATTACATGTCACAAGCACATTTTGTCTTTCATTACAGGCTATCTATGTATATGTATAGACAGATCCTTTGATGATCTCTAGATTGATATCTAGATAGATTGAGCGTCGCCCTACAATGAAAACAAAAATGTGTGCGTGCAGGCGATGTTTTACTCGTTCGTCTATTGTCTATGTGTGCGTGATCAATGATACAATGATATTAAAATTGTAGTTAACTGCCACAATTTTTTGATACGTTTGCGCGAATTCGATGTTCCATCTAGACATTAGATTACCAAAGAGCGAGATCTTAAAATTGATCACTTTATGATTCGACCAGTTCAATAAATTGTATTTCAATATAATAATTTGATCGATTGGAATATTACATGATTAAATCTATTACAGGGGATCTTTCTAAACTCAAAACCTAAAACAATGATTTTTATAATTTTTTCTGTTTGTCTGTGATATTGTTCGCGCTTACCTCAGAAATGGCTCAACCGATTTGAGTTTAATTTCAATCGGTTGATAAATAAAAAGTTAAAATGTCTGTTTAAATAATCACGTCTAACAATTTCCGAATGAGGATACTAAGCTACTTAGTGAGGGCGGGTTTAGTAGTTATTAACTAAATTACAAAAACTATTGATAAAGGGTATCACACGGGCTTGTGTAACAAACTCCGTCCACACTACTAGTATTGTGAGTGTAATGTTGATGTCAAAATTAGGCTGTGTAGTGTGGACACAGCCTATACCGCTTTGCCTTCTCAGATATCGCTTCTCACAGTTACGGATGACGCAGATCTCTGAACAGGCCCTAACAGACACCAAAAAGTCATAAAATACTCACGAGCCTCTCAGACAATTGACGATAGTTGAAGAAGTAACTATAATAAAGCGCTTCACTAACTTCACTTGCCGAAACTCAAGATGCTTTTCGACACTATCGTGAATTGACTTATCGTGGAGGTCCAAAACACTTGGCCTGTTGTTAATTTGTCCTTGTCATACATATCACTTGCGCTTCGTTTCTTGCAATCGAATGTTTTTGTTTGTTTAGCGTTTGCTACATTTTGTATTGTTTTTAATTATTTGGTATCTTTTTTAATTAAATAGGAGTTTTTTCCGCGTGAATCTGGATCCGGGAAAATATGTTGCTCCACAACCACACAACAACACAACCACAACACACACAGTGAAAGTCCTATAAAAATTCGTTCAGCCGTTTCAGAGATTAGCGTGCACAAACATACGATCAGATACAGTTTTATTATATATTTAGATTAGATAGATAATAACAAGATATATACATAAATAATAACAAGAATTTTCTATCTTGCTTTTTCTGTTGCCTTATTAAAATAAACGAAATAAATAAAATAAACCTAAATCTATTGATTTTACTCGTATTTTCTTTATTAAGTTGTTTGGATTGAATCTGAATCTTTGATCATAGATAAATTCGGCTTTTCCCAATGGCAAATAGACTGAACTTGAATGGTTAAAGTACCTATAATTTATTTGAAATGTTAAAATAAATTATGCTCGTTTGTCTTTGTCTTTGCAGTAATTGATTAAAATGGTTGAATTCTTTTGTTTTACAATAACAGATAACCTTTTTTATCTAGAATAATATAAAGTCGTTATCGAATTCAACTGATTCGTTGCTTGGTCACAATTAAATTTTATTTTTAGAATGAGAGTATTTATTTACGTTCGAACTGTTACGCTCGTACCCTGGTGCAGAGTGGACTGCACTGCAATGCAATGCATTCAGGCGATGCTTTTTAATTGCTTCTACAAAATTACGGTTTTCTCCTCTGCAACTAAGTAAATTTTGCTTAGGTACAAGCTAAATTTGATACTCATTTAATACTCCTACATTTTTTACCCCTTTAGTGGCTGAATTTTGTACAACTTCTGCTATTTTCTTTACTGTTACAGTATTATTTGTGTTTTATTAATTATAGATAGCTATATCAATTAAGAGTCTTTTGCGTAATTCATGAAGTGTTTTTGAATGAATTTTAACAATGAAAACAAAATCAAGATATTTCAGTAAATACCTTTATATAGATACACATGTGTATCAATACGTTTAAGCTACTAAGCCTCCTAAGAGCCATAGATTAGGGACAAAAAATAAAACTGCGCTCATAAATACATTTCATATCGCCATCAATGCAGCTGTAACCTTCAATTGCGACCTTATTCCCCGGCAATAAAGTGCACATGTACCGCAAATGTGCCGCTGCAGTGAATGCGTTCACAACAAATGGCTAGACAAAAGTGAGTGTTCCCAGTTCTCGACTCCTCAAGGCTGACCGGTTCTGGCGTGTTCGAATTTTGTGTCAATCGAAACCATTTTCTATCATTAAATACATATACGGTTGTGTTAAACGTACTAACGCTATCAGTACGTGGATTTTGTTCAATATTTTGTGTTATTTCAAGACTGCAATTACAATTGAAGTTGGAACTTCTCTTGGTAAGTCCGTTTAATTTCTAAATAATTGTACTAAACCTTACCTCAGCATTGTTTCAAAGTGTCCACATTTGAAAATTGTCCAAAATTCGACTCAAAATTCAAATTACTTTATTTCACTGATAAACTTAATATGAAAGATGTTAGACCGTTAGACGTGGTTGAGTAAACTGACATAACTTTGTTTATTTATAACCTGATTGAAGGCCGCCCATTGTTGTGTTTTACTTTCTTGTGCTTTTATGTAGGTACCTATGTGTATTTTTTACCGATGTACAAACAATGAAGTGTTAAATAAATAAATGAAACACTAAATTTGAGTGAAGTGAAAAGTGCTTACCATAATGCATAAGTAAAACCGCATCAAAATTGGTTCAGTCGTTTCTGGGCTTAGCGCAGGTACATAAACGTTGCTGGCCAAGGTCTAATTAGAGGAAGATTAGGTATATATTGGACACGCGAGATGCAAATTTTACGTTACGGCCTAAAGATGTGAAGAAATTTAAATTACAGATGGTACCTACCTACATATTATTAGCGTTTATTGCGTGGCAACATGACTGGTTCCTGGACAATAGTCCAACATGTCACATTGAAAACTGGTTCAGGTAAATGTCAATGGAAAATACACGCTCTGCCCATATCTTTTTACTTTTTATTTTACTTGCATTAAGTAGTTCAAACAGGTGAATTCGTAAGTGAACGAACTTCCTCCATCGGTGTTTCCACAATGTTATGAGATATGATGGGGTACTTTAAGTAGCAGGTCTATCGCTTTCTTCTTGGCCGGCAACGCGTTTTGGACGACCCTGGTTACCAATGTCCATGGGCGACGGTGATTATTAACCATCAGGTGACCCGTCTACTCGTTTTCCTAACTATCATCCAGCCATCCATCCATCGGTCTTTTAGCGTCCACTGCTGGACATACGCCTCCCCTGACTTGTGCTACTCTGACCGGTTCTGCGCCTTCTAAATCCAGCAGATGCCCGCTTTCTTCTTCAGGTCGTCAGTCCACCTGGTCGGGAGCGTCCTATGCTCCTTTTTCTGAGACGGGGCCTCAGGCAATTTGCCTATCTATTCTACTCCATTTCGATTAAGGTTTATGTGATAGGAACATACAGGAGCATTATTTCACGTTAGGTACTTACTGTTTTCAACATCTATCTACTTGAGAACTGTACCATGCTACCATGATCAAGATATTGTATTGTATCGTAATTCATAATTCCCACTGGCGGACACAGTAATGGCTCCGTTCACAATCTGATGGGCTCCAACACTCCAACACGCTGGTCGATTATGATTTGGCGGATTTCATATACCTTTGAAAACATAATGGAAAAATCTCGGCTGTGCGTTTCCTATTTTTAACTGCACATTCGACGTGCGTTTAGGATTTGAACCCGGGCCTCCTCGGTTCGAAAGTTTAAAGTTGCAACCTTTCAGCTATCACTTCTATATTATGCCTGTTGATGCCTTGCCTACGTTTTATGATGAAAGCCTTTACTTTGTTAACAGAACACTAGCAACTCTAGTGCAACTATGACTGCAACACAAATCTATAAACCTACTTATGTCAGTCAGATAAAACAAATGTACCGATTATTTAATACAGGTAAATTCATTAATCTGGAAAATGTGTCCAAGTTTTCAAAGGCGGTGAATTTAATGTATTTATTATCGTAAAACATGAAATTTCAATTATTTCATAAATTGCAGCGTTCGCCCTTGACATGTCAGTAAAACTGCTGCTATGCAGAAAATACATAATTATACCTATGTATGTTGTCCGTATCGCCAGCGATAAAGCACCGTGAACTTATATCGAGTTATATTAAACTAGGTACACATATAGGTACAATCATATGTAGGTACTTAGGTGTAAAAATAAATAAAAATCAATCTCGGTAATACGCCGACTTTGATTAACAATTTTTCACGGTGCGGCGATGGAAAACTGAATATTAAGTAGTTTGTTAAATTACTTTTTTCCTGAACTTCTTAACCGACTTCAAATGGAGGTGGTTCTGAATTCGAAGGGATTTTTTTATTTATGTTTTAACGACAAACTTTTAATGTGTGACCTGATTTTGATAAATTCTTTTTTTATTACAAAGCGACATCTGACTCAAGAAATTTTACCACTAGCGGTCACCCATCCGACTACCGACTGTGCCCGCTGTTGCTCAATTTTTATCCGACAGCGTACGAAGGATGTTTCGATCACAGGTTCGACGCTAACTGTTAGGCTATGAGCGCTTCAAGTGAAAAGAACCATTCAAAAGGCTCCATGCGTTTGGTTTCTAGAACATCGCAAAGGACTTATCACTACATAGTATAAAACAAAGTCGCTATTTTTGTCCGTCTGTTTGTTTGTCTGTTTGTCTGTTTGTCTGTTTGTCTGTATGCTTAAATCTTTAAAATTACGCAACGGATTTTGATGCGGTTTTTTGTAATAGGTAGAGTGATTCAAGAAGAAGGTTTTTATGTATAATACATGCATATATTCCCACGAGAACGGGATCCACGCGGGTGAAACCGCGGGCGGTCCGCTAGTAGACTGATAAACACAACACCCTACTCAGCGTCGCGCAACGTTATAAACAGATCGTAGGTAGGTGCCGTAGAGGTAAAAGCCTATTTATATTTCTCCCTATACCTAATGGTTATTCCAAAACGTACTAGTGATATTTTGTAATCAATACTCAGTAATTAAATTATTTAGTAATTTGAACACGCTTTAAGTAATTAAATTGTCAGGCTCGTGCGTAGGCGCTCGGCGACTGAGATGTTTCGCCCGGGCCCTTATCATTTTGTTTAATTATAGGTAATTACGCACAGTAGCTCAAATTAAACGATACACTAAGGCAGGTTTATGGCCCAATACGTGATACCATGATTGTTGTACTCGAAGCGAAGATAGATGCCAAATAGCTAAAGTTCAGTGACTGCGCAATACAAGCATATATGTAAATACGTGCTGTATAACGCTCGTTACGATTTTATTCGGTGTCCTATGGATAATAGATTTGTTTGTGTGCGTGTGTGGGAGTGTAATATACAAGACTCGAAACAGCGCACTCACATAATTATATGACTCGTCGATACCTTTGTTTGAAGATAACTTTTCCAATGAGATCTGCTGTCTATGGATCTTAAAGTGACAGCGCGTATACGCAAGTGCATACGCGTATTCTAGAGTACAAAAATAAAAAGTTTATCTTGTCAATCTAGTTCTAGGGCTAATCACTTTTAATCATAACTCAGTTGGTAGTATGTATAACATTCAGAGAAATAAGACTGAGAAAATACAATAATGAGTGGTAATCTGTGGTCATTAATCAACCGAGCGCCATTATTGCTGATTGTGACAAACGCCAGGATTGCCATGCAAATGTCTGTATGCGGAGCATTGATCTATAAAGGACTATGGATTAGACACTAAAGCAAAAATAGCGTGCCTGACCACGTGACAGGAACTGCCTGTCAAAATTTTAGTGAAACAAGATGGCCGATTCTACTAGTGTTGTGCGCACTACGTGGACGGAAACTATCGATATTTAGTTTAATGACTTACGATATAACAGCAATAATACATGTCATTCGTCTTCTCAGCGATATTAATATTAATTTTGATACCTACTGCGATGAACTTGTCATGTCATATCAACCAAAAATTTTTTGTAAAAACCAGCTATCATGATGATCTGCTAAACAACAAACGAGGACACAACGACTGCTCCCCCTTTTTAGATGATCTCTGCGATAGTATTTTAAACTCTGCCAGTTAATTAGGTACAAGTGCGGGGCAGACCACTCTCTTGCTTAACACAGCCGCCAAACTATTTGTCTTGTTCCAGTTAGGAAATTTAGGTAGTTAAGGCCTTTATTTATTATATGCATAATGTAAAATTATCAAAATAGAGTTCCATAACCGAAGTTTAACCATCGACAGCAAAATAATTATATCTCTATTTGGCTGTATTGTATATAACTAGGTCCAAATACAGGCTTGAAGTTATGTTAAGTTTTATATCCAATATTAAAAATCAATCCTTTCACCACCAAAAACCAGTCCGCCTACTCCTAAACAATGCCACTTTTACTGATTCTCAATGTACCCGCTGAATCCAGAAAAATCACGATAGATACTTAGATAAATAAATAAGTCATAATTATGTACCACTACGATGAATTTAATTTTAGAGTTTATTCAATAAAAGATAAGGGTGAAGATAGTACTGCTGTGTGATATGACTGACAATTTTCATCTGATCACCCATGATTGTGTTATAACCCTTAGTGCATTAATATTGTGAAAATGGGACCGAAATGTAAATAAAAAACATGTGTCTATGTATACAAATTTTAATTTATTTGTTTAAGGCGAACCCTATAATGTACAGCATAATTACAAAAATACAAATAAAATTATTACAGCATATTTATTAACTAGCGAACCGCCCTCGCTTCGCTTCGGGACCCGTAAGTATCAACCGCGTAGGTCCCGCTCCCGTAGGAATTTCGGGAAGATAATAAACTATCACCAAAATTAATTGAGGTTAAATTAAATTAAACTTAGAAATAAAGCTTACGACAAAATAATAGCAAAGTAGCAAAGGATCACAGCAAGATTAATTCAGATTAAACTTGGAAACGCGGCAAGTTTGGTATGGCAGTGGGTTCGACCAAATTTGATTACCATAAAAACGGTTGTAGTGTGTTAATCTTAAAAGATAGACATATACTGTCGTGGACATTTTTTTAGATCATTTCAAGAGGAATAATTCTTTCATACATATATTTTTGGTATCTTGAATCGTTTTCGCAACGCATGCAACGAAAGCCCTCGAGAATGAATAATTTTCCCCGTTTTTTCCACATTTTCCATTATTTCTTCGCTCCTAATTGTTGCAGCGTGATGTTATATAGCCTATAGCCTTCCTCGATAAAAGGTCTATTCAACACAAAAAAAAATTTTCAATTCGAACCAGTAGTTCCTGAGATTAGCGCGTTCAACCAAACAAACAAACAAACAAACAAACAAATTCTTCAGCTTTATAATATTAGTATAGATTGGACACAAAAAGCGATCGTATCGCTAACTAGCGAATTCTTCAAGAGAAGCTTTGGGCAGATAAGATAACAGAGGAATAATTATAATTACTTTTTACAAAAAAAGACTTCAACATCGACAAGCAGACATTAAATAAGGGGCCACTTGAAATTCAAAATCTTTGTGATAAAAAATATAATTATGATAATTATGATATCTCTGAGAAGTTAACAGAATCATTCTGTCATATTAATTTAAATTCCTTACTAAAAACATTAAAATTTCAAGGGTTCGATAATTACTAAAGGGTGCTTAATTAACTTAGTTCAATTAAATAACATACAGACCTAATTTTAAACTTGTATGAGACTCTCTTGTTCTATAAAAAGTAAGAAAAGCTCACCAAAATAGAAGGAACAGCGCCGTCGTGTAACCTTACCACATTAAGCGTTCTGTTGAAACTTGCTTTAACAAAATGTAAAGAACACACAAACAAATTTTTAAGGCCCGGGTTTATGTTTTCTGGTTATTATTTCTAGCCACTTCTTTCTTAATGATTTATTTGAAGGGAATCTATTGAATAAAAACAATTATTTCAACTTTCTTCAGCGTCATTTTAATTATCGATATATCGAATATCGATATTTTAACGCTTTCCTACCCTAAGTGTCATTGAAATGTAAACAAACCGGCTACTCAAATATATAAAATAATGATGTAAAACCCAACAAAACATTAACAGTCCTACGTAACCCTCGCACATATCTTCATGCAGCAAAAACATTTATATCAATATCATTCAGATATACAACGAAAACTGATACTTACCTGTGTAAAGTTAATTTTGGGTGTAATTTGTTTTTCCTTGCTCCGCATTGTAGTATACAACACTTCATTGTGTTTCAATGTGTTTTTCTTACTTTAAAGGACACCACAACAACTATCAATGCCTATTTTATTAATATAATGGGTTTTTTACTATTTGTTTCACATAAGATGACATTTGTCAACTGTTACTATAAATGGCCGGCCTGCTATAACGTCAACCAGCTGATTTCATATGAGGTTAAGGATTAGGGCGTCTCTATCTAAGTAGGTATATTCCTATCTCTATGATGCGGAGCGATAACATCTCTCGGCGGGAGAACTTCCTGATTATAGTTATTGTTTAACAGTAATCGAGTTTTTGTGGAAAATAACTCGAGGTTCGGTTCCATTGTCGCGTTGTCTGCGCGGAGAAAATCATTGACGGTACGGAGAACATTAGATTTTAATATTTATAGCCGTGGTTTTGTTGATAAGCCCACGTTGTCAAGTTAAAACTAAACTATTTTATAAAATCTAAAACTAAAAAACCACTCGTAACATAAATAATCCCTGCAAACAAATAGGTAATTTGTAGAAAAAACGAAGTAAACATTTAATAAAATTAATTTGTTATTATTTTTATACACAATATCGAAATCGTTAATCGTCGTGGCATACCAAAAGAAGGACGTAAGCAAAATGCCCAACCGCGTGCATCGTACCTACTTTTATTATTCATTCAATCCGTCAAAGTTATCACCCCTAGTACGTTAAAGTTATCAAGTTTACTATTGCATTAATTAAATTACAATGCTGTAATCGCGGCGTTATCGCGCAAATTCGCGGTAACATTTCGTCCATGGCGGTTGACGTGTTTACAAAATGGCCGCTATGCACCGTGACGTGTGTCGAATGGACTCACGCGCATGATATCCTAGTACTTGGATTGGGTGGCCACGTGTTGAGGTACTAGTGATGACGTGGGAACTATCCATCATACGACCTAGTCTCTTATATGGGAACTGAAGAATTTTTGTGTAGTATAGAGGACTTTGGCGAAGCAAAGGAAGTTGGAAGTTCCTAGATTGAAAATGGCTGTCAAAGTTTATGTCATTATTGACCAATAAATAGTTTATAGAAAATATACAAAGGTAGATTTAATAAAAAAGGAATCAAAAAAAAACGGAAGCAATTTACAAAAGGAACTGACAAGTTCACAATGTTTCATAATTACATCTTATTAAGTAAATCGGAATTTGTAAATCTTGTAGGCATCCTTTGTGGAAACAACCAATAACTTGGATTCGGATAATTACACAACAACGACAATAGAGGTCGCGTCCTTACGTCCGAGAGAAGCGAATAGCGAGGTGAGGCGAGCGAATCTTCCCATGAAATATGTACAACGTACAAAGCGAATTCCTTCTGTGTTGTAAGCCTAAGCGTTGAGTTTAGAACAAACGTAATTATGTCCGACCTTTTATTGCCATGCATCTGCGCTGTTAATTGTAGCGTTATTATTTATTGAATTTGTATGCAAATTCATATAGATGACATGACGATTGTACCGTTAAAAATCCTCTTTCTGGCGTGTGTTCTAGGGTCAAATCATTAATCTCACTGTATAGAAGATGGTGTTACAATAATTTTTAGTTAGTTTTCCAGTAAGTATGAGGTCTGGGTCAGGGACTGTTTGTAAAAGTTACTTATGTTAGTAGAGTCTGGTTCTAATTCTGCCACCGATGCGATGATGATAAACAACTCTAACATTTTACATCGGTAACTATCATTAATTTGCTGAGAAAACAAGCAGTGTTAATCACTACTAGTAAAACATTGTTGCCAAGTTGCCTGATGTAACTATGTAGTTACTTTATGTATCGGTTAGAAGTGTTAGAGTTGGCGTAAGGGCGCAAATGTGGCATTCCGTCTTAAGTTTTCAGAAGTATTCGATAACTTCGATATAGCTAGATACCCTTTTTCCTATGGTGCTATAGGTACTCACCATGTATTTAACCAACTTCAAAAAAGGAGGAAGTTATCAATTTTTTTGTGTATTACATTTGGCGAGTAGTTTTTGAGTTATCTGTTGTTGTCGATGTTGTGAGAACTACGATACTACGAAAATGTACCTAAAAATTCTGGAAGATCTCATTGTGGTTGATTGATCGGTCTCGGTACACGAAAGGCAGGAATCGAACTGTTCATAAATAAAAAGTGACGTATGTTTAAAATTTCATCTAACATGTGGCTTCTAACGGATATTTCCCTACAGCTCTACGCATTAAATGATAAATGTCTTTCCATTAGTCATTTTGACTGTTGATTCTTTTCGTGTCCTGTCCACTAATGGGTTAAAGCCATTATGTCATTAGAATCGTAAAAGTTGCTGAAATCGTGCTGCCTTTGCACCATCGATACATTAATGTATCGTTTTGCATCGGCGGCGGATTGGTTCCACGGTACGTTGCAAAATTAGAAAATTATCGTACGCTGTCCGTTATCGCATAATGATTGGGCGGCGGCGCGACCGCCGGCGATCTGACGTCTACTTAATAAGACCGACATTAGAGTTTAGGACGCTGGGTTGAGAATGTTCTTTTGCAGGTCCTTGAGTTATGAAGTTGTGCATGAGTTGTTCAGACAGACAATTTTTTTTTGTGGTTGGTTATATGAATTAGGCTATTAAATACGTCAAATAGTCATGATCGCGTTGCAGATCGTTAAAATGCTTCAGTTACTTTCCAAGACTGCATTAGTAGGTCGGTTATAGAGTACTTAGGGGTCAAAAAAAGGTTGACGGAATTGCTACCTTCTTTGGTTAGGCGCATCCTGTAGGGTGTCCTTTTTTGGACATTATGATGGAAAAACTAAAGTTGTATAATATATGGCGCTCTTTTTTTCCTTTTTTTTAATACAGGCGAAGGTCTGAAGAAGCGTATATTTCTATTGAACCGCTCACATTGTTTCATTTGGTTATTGTATTATGTAGTATTGGTATTTCGTAGTCAAATCGTTTGCTGTTTCAGCTAAAACTAAATAGCTCACCGTAACCAGTAGCGGAGTGGTCGATGTTCGCGTGATTTAGGCGCCAAACCACTTTCACAGTTGAACCTAGTATAGCTTATCAGTCGTTCAGTGGGTCAACTTAGGGTCCCCGCAAACTGACTGCAGCCACTGGCGGCTGTGGCGCTGTGGCGCTTCTTTTTAGAAGCGCGATCCGGCCAACAGCTTCATTAACAGTGAGTAACAGTGAGCAGAATTCAGCCGAAGCGGCTGTCGGCCGGATCGCGCTTCTAAAAAGAAGCGCCACAGCTGCCGATGGCTGCAGTCAGTTTGCGGAGACCCCTATTGGAGCTGTTGGCTGTTGGCCGGATCGCGCTTCTAAAAAGATGCGCTACAGCCGCCGGTGGCTGCAGTCAGTCTGCGGGGACCCTTAGATTTACAGTTACTCCAAAGGGTCGTTAAAATGCAAATAATTCGGCGTTAATATGCTAAATGCCTGTCGGCGTCCGCTTTATAATTCGAACAAGTTGTCACGACGTAATAGGAATGTTATTGATTTCTACAAGTTAAAATAAACCCGGTAGTTAATTTGTAGTAGTAGAACTAAATTGGTCAGAACAAGTGTTATTACATTGTGAATTCTTGCGTTAGCGGTGGACTAAGGAAAATATTTTTTGAGAATTGTATATTGCTTCAATTTGATGAAAAAAAACGAAGCCATCTGGTGGCGAAACGGAGTTCGCCGGGTTTGCTAGTATTACATACACTTCTAGTCACTAGGGCCGGAAAAGTGACTCATACTTTACTATAGTAATTTTTAAATTTTTATCTCTTTTTATCTCAATTTTCCGTAATTATTTTTCGCATCAATAATAGAATCTCATCTGAACAGATCAAAAACTATGACTCATGTTGTATTGTATTGCCATTATAAAATTACGTTTCAGAAACGAGTTATGTCATATAGGTACTCTGATGAACTGAGCCAAGTCTCCGATAACCACAATAAACTAGTGACTCTTAATTCAGGGAACTTATGTTGTAAATTTTCCCAAATTTTCCCGAATTTCACATTCACCAAATAAGTACACTATTAATATATACATGACATCACAATATGTGACGGTAATACCTAGTAGCTGAAAACTCATTTATAATGGACATGTGTAGGTATTTAAAATTTAACTAAAGGTGCGACCGATTATGATCTCGTAATTGTTTATTTGTAGAGTGAACTGAACGTAAAGTATATTAATATAAAGTTATACCACCATGGGCGAATGGTCACCATTCGTCCGGACATCAAGGAACAAAAACATCATTACATTTGCGATATTGTGATTGTATATCTACCTATTATAGAAATTGCATTTACTTTATATATTATGTTGTTCAAGTTAATTACTTACTTTATATTCTTCAAATGAATTTTCCAAGAAATTCAATATATTCAATATTTCATCAAAGCAAGATCTCTAGGAAAAATAATCTGCACTGCGTTCACGTTTCATATGGGATTCGTTTTAATTTCATCCCACTCAAATGCAATTCCCGCCCTGTAATTAAGGTATTTACATTGTAGATTGACGAAGATAATTTAAAATTGTGCTACTAAAACTATCGTGCCCCCCGCCAAGTCGAGTTCCATATTTTCGGCGACTCAGGCATAGAAGTTTTTACGGGTGAAGATTTTGACTGTTATTCATTAGCACTACCGGAAATGGGGTTAACTACAATAAACTTTGAAGAATCGTGATAAATTTCAAATAGTTTTCCGCAGTAAAACAGTGTGACCGAAGCTGGGTGCTAGTTGAATAGGTTGTTTAATTATTTGTAATTACTGCTCGATTCAGTCAGCGTTTAATTATAAAATTGTTAGTTGATTGAGCTCAGCAACGCAACAAACTGACCTATTCACACACTTGCTGTTTGTCTTGATTCTGCAAGAGTGTTTACCACAGTGCGGTTATATTATCAACTAGAAACAGCCCTCGTTTCGCTTCGGGAATTTTATTAGGACCCACCTACATTGAATAAAAATATTGACGCCATGTCAAACAGAATATCAGACAGCAAAAGTAAATCATTTCCATCTATAATTTAGAGCTATAAGTATTATTTTAGAGCATTTTTATAATTATGAATTATGTTCGGGTAGAGGCGGAGGTCGCAGAATAAATTGAGGTTCCTTGCGTTGCCAATATTACAACCCTTAACCCTCAGTTATATAATGCAATATCGACACAACGCGCCTTAGATCCAACGGTAGTAAAACCCTTGCATGTGTGCGATTCGGTGCACCCGCACCGACCTTGTTTGTGTGCATTGAAACCTGATGAATGGTAAATGGAGGCACGGGAAGACGGGATGAATGAAATGACGTAGTTGGGCCCCGTTTTGGCTCGCTGCCAAACGGGGTGCTCGGATAACCCCCCGGGGGTCACGGCCGGCTTCACTTCGGAATGTCTTTGGGGTTATTGAGGTTGGCTTAGCGTCACTTTTACAATAGTGATGTACTTATTACGTTCTTGCTCGTTTTTAAACCGATTCGAATATAACTTCGTTTACTTGACGATCCTGTGATTCACTTGGTAGAGTTTATGTGGAGGATTCCGGATTGGATTCCGGGGTAGATATTTATGGGACAGATAGGTAAATGTTTGTTTTCGGGTCCTTATCAACCGTCGCACAGGGAATGAGTATGTATAGGTACTAGTATAGGTGTATGTATAGGTACTAGTACTAGGTTGTTTATTATGTTGTGAATATAGATGCGTACAAAAGTCAACTTCGCCTAAAAGTAAACTTTACTCAAGGATCACTGTATACCTAATGTTGCTGTCATGTAACCCAAGGGATGACTGGGAAATATACCTAGTGTTAGTTCCATCGAGAGGTAACATCAGAAGTGTTCACCCTTTATGATTAGGTAAGATAACTAGAAGGGCCAATGTTCTTATTTCTCCAACTACCTATTTCATTAATCACACTTACCTTCATTCGACATGGTTATAGCAACATAAGGCAAAAGATTAACTTCACTCACGGTAGTGTCGAGAGCATGATTGTGAGCGTTCCATGTATGTTTTTAAGAGCAATTGTGTTCCGGATAGGAAGGTGTGGAGCCGGTTCACTTTTTTAGAGGCGACCATCTCAGACCTCAGGGGTAGCAACGCATCTGTAACCAAATTGGAACAAGACTCACACTAATCATTACTAACTGGACAATACTAATATTAACTAACAGGACTAACTATCACTATCAGTCCCTGTCCTCACACTTATTAATAAACTAACCAACTAACATTCTAAACCATCTACTAATTGGACTAACCACCCTAGTCCCTAAATTGGGTCTTGTTCTAAGTCGGTCACAATTGCCATGGGCGGCAGCGGAAGGGTGGTGCTGCATGCTTGTTTGCTACCTTAATTCAATAAAAAAAAAAAAAGATTAACTTCACTCACGGTAGTTTCGAGAGCATGATTGTGAGCGTTCCGTGTATGTAACTATGTATGCATCCTGGAACGCGTACAAACCAAATAGCATCGGCCTCAAACCTCCGAAAGTGTTCGTATAAAAATAATCGTAATTCGTAAAAAGTTTCTTTTGCCGGCTACTGTGTACGGGTATATTGGCGAGATTTTCTTATAAAACAGCCTAAAGTAGTAAAAGTTCAGACTTCAGGCTGAAAGCGAATGAGGTCACGATGAAGACCACTTGTTGCACCTGGCTCTCCGCCAACACTTGGGAACACTTATATTAGGGCTGGAATTCCATTCATTCACTTCAGTCTCGCATTCATTCATCTCAAATGGCGGCTATTGGCATTAATGGATTAGGTTTCGACAAAATATTCATGGCTCCCGAAATGAATTAATTTAATAAATTCTACGAATGCTCTGTGGCTTGTGCGAATCATAATTGATAGATTGAGGGTTAGTACAGCTACAGAGAGGAGCTGACAGGTCCTGTCCAAATTTTGAATAACTTTGAATTGTTTAGGATTGAGGGTGAAATTTTACTGACATTTATTTACTTACAAACTAATATCATTGAAAATGTTTCCGTTCAGAAAACGGCTTACCTATTTCGAAGTTTTCCAGTGGCTTCAAAAGTTATCTGGTAGTCTTATTATTATATTTCTGGTAGATTTAATGAGTGATGTATTCGTATTTATCACGACTTCTTTGAAGGTAATAATTGTACATATTTGACGTGTATGATGTTAATGTGATTCTTTGTGAGTCGATGCTCATTGTATTGCGAAGGGAAAATAATGCTGAGAACGCAATTAATAAATACTTGCTTTAGATTACCTTTTTGTCGGTCCTACTTTAATCTTATGTTTCGTCTTGAACAAGAACACAACGCGGTTGCTCTTTATTGCGTAATAAAACCTTTCCTCTTTGAAATATAAGGTGAAGATAAACTGTGAATGCGGATTTCTTGGCTGCTTACAATTTGATCCGCATTTGGATAACATTTGAACAGTTGTACCAACTCACGTCGGCGCTTCGTGTGATCTTTAACAGTAACGAAATAAGATCGAAAATCGATGGGAAACCAGGCTATCAACTCATATCAATGCAAATATGGCAGAAGTAAACAAATTCTCACTGAAGTCTTTTCACGTCCGATTGTAGTCGGGCTTGTGGCGTAATGCCAATTACTCGGGCAATAAATAAACAACTTTATGGCGGTGACATAAGAAGCAGGTTGGGGTGAGCGTGGTCTTGCGATTTAATTTTGCTCTTTGCTTCGTACGTATGGCTTCAAACTTTATTTTATCTTTTACTATAATTATATGGCATTTGTTTTTATGAAAAATCAGTTGCAAGAATCTGAACTTCAGTGCGCTAAGTTATTTACAATATTTGATATCGGTAAAATGGCGTTCTAGCCACAGAAGCTCCCAAAAGAACTTTATGTCAGCAATAGTTAAATATAATAGAGAAACATTTTACTGAGTTGAAAAATGGCTTATTCTCACTGTTAAATTGTGTTATGTTGTGTGTAAGCTGTTGTCCTTTGCGCATCCATTTATGGCATTTACCCACACATCGTTTCGAGGGTACTATGAGGACTTAACTCACACTTAACGTTAGCAACTATGGGTGCAAATGTAATGACATGGATGATATTAAGTAGGGGATCAATTAGGTATCCCTTAACGAGAACACTGGAGCAACATTTTGTAAAGACTTCCCAGAAATCCCAGATAGTACATAAAGCAAGCAAATATTCAA
The DNA here is from genome assembly GCA_905404135.1 of Hesperia comma. Lineage (NCBI taxonomy): Eukaryota > Metazoa > Arthropoda > Insecta > Lepidoptera > Hesperiidae > Hesperia > Hesperia comma. The sequence goes on from FR990021.1 coordinate 17,924,296, forward strand.
TGTAAAAAATATACTTATAAACATTTTGGTATTTTTGTTTATGTACGCCCTCGCTTCGCTTGGTTCACACGTCCCTTAGTTAGTAGGTAGCCATATTTGGACATTGTTACTACACCTACATCTACTGTTTATTGAATGATGAAAGTATTGACAACAACAAATATTCCTTTGCTGTCGTCGTCCCATTTTCAAATAGGTACCAGCCAGGTCGCTGGCCAGTAACATTTTAATAGAAAACCTGAAAAGAAAGATCTGACTCCTCTCCTCTCCTCACCACTCCACTAAAACACTACACTCCTCAAAAGCACCGCTCCTCTCAATAGCACCTCTCAACTCCACATCTGGCATCACCGGTATGCCAAAACTGCCCTCGCTTCAGCACATCTCATAGAATTACACCTACGTATGTATATTTTGTTTATTTTCTTACTAAAAATTCATTATTAAAAAGAAAAAATCCTGACAACGATAAATAACCACAAAAAAGGGGAAAACATGCTCTACAAGTGTAAAATCGAACATCAAAACACCTAAAGCATTAATTACATAATATGTATGTATGTAGGTGGGTATGTACATGTATCAACATGTGTACCTACTTAAGTATCTTTGTTCAAGAACAATTAATTTACATTGTCAATAGCAGATTGTGATTTCTCGGGGGAAGTTTTCTTAAGTTAAGCTCCTCTATTACTGCTAATTGTTATAGGCATCCCATAAAATTTTCACACAATCGACGGTAGCCATCCATCTCGCTCTAACGAGGCTAACATACTGTACGCTCCATCCCCTTCACACGTCGCAACAGGTCGTATTATTCCAGTGACCCGGTTATCATGTCAAGGGCGCAGCAACAAGTATGTCTCCCTGGTCTGTGTGTCCTTGTCATTTGGTTTGAGTTAGAATGGGAGGGAGGTTTTAAGATTGCTCGCATAAGATTGTTCCATACAAATTGTAATTGCTTGGTTTTCATTGCCGGTTTTCATTGCCAATGACTTTTTTATGTTAAAAGCCAGTTGTCCTCTAGCTGAGATACATTTGGGAATGTGGAGTAGTATTTATTTGTACGCTCCCTTTCAAGAAATATGTCCTACTTTCAGTGGCATAAAACTGCATACGACCACCAAAAAAGGAAAGTCTGGATAATGCCAAGTGAACTTAGGAAAAGTAGAACATTTTAATATCAATGAACAACTATAGGCATTTAAACTAGCTTCGTTTCATTATCAATAAATCTTATCTGATCCGTTCAAGTTACCTATGTATTTTTAGTTCCTTACAAAGTCTGTAAATCTTTTTCAGTGGGTGGTCAAACTTTTTAACAAAGTCCAAACCTTTTCAGATACCTAGGTAATTTTGTGAATGTGTAGATTTTAGGCTTTGAAAGAAATGCGACACTGCGATATTGATTTAAAGTCCAAAATCAAAAATGACATATTTAAATGCTAGTTGAATTTTATATTCCAACATCAAATTTCGTAAAACCTCCATAGGAAAAGGCCAAAACTTTCATTGTTATTTCCCCGTTCAAGGGACCGGTAACAGATTGTTTATATTAGAGAAATCACTAAACAGAGTAAGTCAGCCGTCAAATAAACAAGGAAAAATGAATAAGAGCGCACAATTTATGTTCCCATTTCCACGCTTCACCAAACCTCGGCCGGGCTTAGCGTTTTCAACGTATTCGCACTTCTCGAAGTAAAAAAAGTAACACAGATTATGGTTATCGACTTCCCGTTAGTACAATTGAAATTATAAAAAAAGCGAAAAAGGTGTCTGTAGGTCTATAATATATGTAGGTATGTCCTCAATTTAACTAGCTTTAAAGCGCTTTAAAATTGGTTGATCCATAATTTGATAATTTCAAATTCAAAATGACTTCGAGATTTCATGACAATTTAGTGAAACGTTTAAGGAATGGCCTGAAGTGTTAACTGATTTTGTTCAATTAGCACCAATCTTCTTCAAGTACTGTTCTTGTGATGAAAGAGAACAATGAAGTAAGACTAAACCAGAAATGGAACAATAGCTGCATTAGTTAAGTAGTTACAACCCATACAAGTATATAGATAGAGCGGGATAACTAAGTTTTCAACTTCCCTCGATCAGAAAGGGAGAGATTGCGGCACTTTTCCTATTTGTTGTTGTGATAGAATATAAGGGGAGAACACAGCTCTCTTTCTTGTCACTTCTTTGTATAATACCTCTATGGTTACACTTACACCACAGAAACCGATTACTTTGTAACGAAGACTTCGTAACGACGGACTTTGCTAATGGGATGCCCTGTGTCCTGTGTTCCTACATTGTTAGCGCTCACTCGCCCGCAGTATCTAGTTGGACAGACCACACGTTTTGTAAGATAGCCGTCAGAACGTAAGATCACTTACATGCTTACCTAAGAATCTGAGCAAACCTTGTTATGTAACATAATGTGATTTTAAACTTACTAAGAAGTCTTAATTTTAGTATGATGTAAATGGAACTACTGTTGTCGGTAGGTGATTTTTGATCGAGTGATATGGTAATAGTCACGGAGCCAAAGTCTTGAAGTAGGTAAATAACTTTGAAAATATGTAGTTTGTCCTAAACATTAGGATGAAATTTTAAACGAGTTAATTTTTTTACGATCTCCTACGTTATATGTATTTTGTTAAACATGTTTTCCTGCTAACTCCTTAATTTCCAATCAGTATTCCTTCCACTTTTGTTTAATACTTTTTTGGTCAAAATAAAAAAAATGTTTTAAGCCTACTTAAAAAGTTGGTTTCTGGTTCTCCTACGGAACCAAATATGTCTTACTTATTGAACCTAGGTTAAAGCTTAATTTCACACAATCTTTAATTTCTAGAGTCAAATATCATCAGCATTATATGTATATAATGTATTACTTAGCAATAATACAACCCGATCAAAATTCCTGTGAACTGTGAGTGTGTGAGCTTATTTCTAGTACCCATTTAAATTCAATTTAAACATAATGTTAATAAAAAACGACTATTACTTTGAAACCTGTTTAGAGATGTCACGAATTGAAATAAATTAAATCTCCTTTTTATAAAAATGCAGGTTGTCCGACCAACTTATAAGGAACCTGTTATGCTGCGGTTCTATTGTGAACGGTCACCGAATATGCGATATATGGCTTCGATTGATTTACAAAGATTTCATTAGACAGAGCAAAGAGCAAAGAAAAAAGAACACTAAATTACTGTGCGCTATTGAATACAGTTCATAAAGGTATAATCGATTATCGCCAGACTCACGACCTATTTTTGAGGTGACCTCATTAATGGGTGACCTTTATTGACAGCATAATTGACTAGCGCTCGTTTGTTGAGCGGTTGAGACCACACATTATAAAGCCTTGCCGGCTCTAGTTGGTGGCTTCTTGTCTGCGAAGCTAGGGGATTAGTTCTTGAACGGGGTAGATATGTGACGGATATTGTGCCTGTGTAATAAGTGTTAGTGAAATCGTGTCGTGTTTTATAAGTCACTTCTGTCACTCTCCCTGAACATAACGCTATAGGTGTACAATGGTAAATAGTGTTTAATATATGATGCCTGATTCGTGCTCACACCAGTTTGTCACCACAGATCTATCCATCTATCGGCCTATCGAAGTTCACTGCTGAACATTGGCCTCCCCTAATTTGCTACTCCGACCGTTCCTGAGCCCTTTGAATCCAACGGTTTCCGGCTGTCTTCTTCAGGTACCACAGATACCAGAGTATCATTATACACTGGTGATCATGACGTGAATTTGAACACGTCTTCTGTTATTGTCTGTATTGTATGGTGATGATTGTTAGTGTCACTTGTTTCTGTAAATCTTTAAATTCGCTTATCTGTTTTACTCGCTCAATGTGAGTCGTCGATGTTCGTTGTCAATAAAACACGTACCTATCTTTATGTGGTTTCTTGAGTATCTTGTGGTAATTGAATGGCGTTTCATTGGAAAAATTCAATTTACTATGAAATAATTTTTAATTTATGGCATAATACACTATCTACATTTACAACTTCGTTAGAGGAGGTTGTTAAAAGTTTACTGCAATTCTAACATAGTTCACCGCAGTAATATTTATTTTATATATAAAACCTTGGGTAACATAGTAATTGTTGTTCATAGTTGTTAGATAGTTAGGACGTTTATTAATATAATATTCTTTATGTGTTTACGGAATTACTTCCGCGTAGGTACCTTATATTTTTCTCACTTCGAGTATAAGTTCTCTGGTGTTAATTTCATCCAATATTATCCATTTTAACTGCACAACTGGACTAAAATTATTTATAGGTTTTTCTTTATAGGCAATATGGTTAATATTCTATTCTTCGGTCGTGCTCAATATGGAATTTGTTTTAATGTTAAGTGGTAAAAACTAGTTTTTATTTCCACTAATCTATATCTATACATATTATTATAATAAAACTCTAACTGACTGTTGTTTGTGCACACTTATCTCAGAAACGGCTGAACGAATTTTTATTGGACTTTCACTGGGAGATAGAGGGGAGAGCTGGAGAGGGCTGTGGAGCAACATAATACTTTTATCCCGGAGTTCCCTCGGGATCGGGATTCACGCGGGTAAATTTCCTATGTATGAACGAAATCGCGGGCAACAACAGCTAGTAACTAATGAATTCCAAAAGTCAAGTTATTGTTATTGTTTAGGCGATAGTGAATACCTTCGCATACAAAGCAAAAGGTTAAGGTCTCCCTGCCCGAACTGATATGAAACTAGAGACGAACTATTGTTTTCAGTAATTGCTTCTTCGTGATAGCTTAGGTCGGGTTCGATGTTATTAATATACCTTTTCGTAAAGCGTGCCTAGTAGGTAACTGTTTTAAGTGAGGAAGGTAACAACTTTTATCAACCGGACTTCACAAATTGAGGAGGTTTCAGAGACTCACGAATTACTCAGTTATAAGAAGAAGGTTCTCAATTCGACTTCATTTATCTTTTTTTGTGTAAGTGTAATGTTTATAGCATTTCACTGGATGACGCGATTTTGATAATTCTGTTTATATTCAAAAGTTTCTTGTAGCGACACCTGACGAGTATTTTTTAAATTATCCTAAATAATACGTTAGGGCGCATTCATGTAGAACGCTGGTTACCGGCGCTGATCTGCCAGCGCTTATCGGTATAGTCTAAGATCCGAATCTAAATCGACATTCATCGGGTTGATAAGAGAATCAAACACACTAATAGAAACTTTTTTTGATAGTTAAAAATATTTGTTAATATTTAACAAATAATTTATTAGATACCACTTTTTAGTGCTTAATAAATATTTCTTAGTATTTAAAAAGGTTTATTAATATGTAATAAATGAATATCAGATTTATTAAACACAAAAAAATCATTTTAAATACTAAGAAATATTTGTTTAATACTAAAGAGTGGTATAAACTAATACTTAATATTCTGTCCAGGATTTTAGTTGTCTACCCATTTTTAATATATTTTCTAATATATACGAAATTTATTATTTTATAATTTTGATTCTCTTTTCAACCCGATGAATGTCGATTTAGATTCGGATCTTAGACTATACCGATACGTGCTGACAGATAGGGACAGGGATGGGCAAATGGGAAAAACATATCGACATTAATCGTATCGATATTTTCCAAATGTATCGATATATACCACCCAAGAAATTTAATATTGATATTTCGATATATCGGTATGTTTTGCCCAATGTGCAATTATTTATAAAAATTGCCAAAATATTCGAAATTTTAAAGTACCTAAATACACATCTGGCAGTTATGACATCAGTTTTATTATTAAAAAACATGTTTATGTACCTGTAGCCAAGAAAAAATCAACATACAGTGCCACAAACTTATCTGGTCCGGTTGCCAAAATTGCAACTAATGCAAATGTTATACTGTTGTCAGAAAAAGACCAAGACAGTAGCGCCCCTCTTACCAGGTCAGATTAGTTTATTTTTATTTTATATATATTTTTATTTTATAGATATTTTTCTGAAAAAATATCGATATTTTGATATATCGATATTTTTTACCCAAACCTACTGGCAGATCGGCGCCGGTAACCAGCGTTCTTTTCGAATGCGCCCTTAATTGACTTCCATTCATCGATTCATACATTCCTATTTTGATTTGTTGAAGACGGATTGTTGTCAGTTGTCAAAGTGACGTTTCTTCACGCCTTGCCCAATAGCCGGAGGAATATCCACCATGAGGGTAGAAGTAATTAGATTAGAGATAGCGACGCACGAGTTAAACTCAGTTTACTACAGCCAGGGATGACTTAGCAGTGCGTAGCCAACAAATGTCTATACTCTACGCAATAATAAAATCGTAAAACGCTTGTCTTTCAAAATACTTATGTAAAACGAAAGGCGTTCGCGGCGGTTCATCTTCGTTACAATTAAACGTTAGTAGTACCGGTTTTAAAGTTACGTTTCCGGTTTTGATGGTCTATATTTATCTCTTCTACCGCTTGCTATCTTATATTTATCTGTCTCTATCATCTCACATTTGGAGGTTATGTGTACTGTATTTGGAAGTGATGTAAAATGGTTAATTACGTTCCTCCTTTTTTAAATTTTAAATATGCTTCGTGTAACGGTAACCTATGTGTTCCTGAACAAACTTCTATTTTTAAAATCTAGGGGTAGTAATGTTCTAAAGATAGATGTTTAATTTGAGGTAAGAAGAGAAAGATATACCTACTTTTAGATTTCACTGGAGCTACTATCGTTTTAATTGCGTCACACAAAAATGCCAGCTTTGCGCTCTTGTGATTAAGGTACTTTGTAGTTTGATGGTGAGAGTTTAAAATGCCGTAAGTAAATTTTGATAACAAGCTAAATTGACTGTGCACAAGCAAAGGTATTAAAGTTTTTAGCCAATTCCACATCTTCGGCTACTCAGGTATAAAGTCAAGTCTAGTTATCCTGCTGAGCCGGTTGTTTTTTTGATGTTTCACCGAGTCTTTATACTTAAGTACATAAAGTCTTATTCTATTTTTATTCGTCTACGTCTGGGCAGCAGGCTTGATGTACAAGCTGGTCTAGTAATAATATTCCCGTCAAAGCGAACAGGATACGATCCACCTGCCCAAGAAACCGGTCAACACGATTATGGAGGCTAGCTGTTTAGTAAACCTGTCCCAAACGCGTCTAGAAGTCAGCCGAGGTCACTGTGTCGGCGGATAGCGAAAGCAGTGATGTCTCGCTAGTGAAATTAAAAGTTGTTTACAATGCCCATTTAGTTTTTACATCGACTGGTCTGACTGGTTAGCTGGCCAAACTAGAGTTTGGCCTCCAAAGTGGACAACGCGATTAGATGTTGAGATGTATCTGCAATGGAATTTATAGCATTCCATTGTTAAATAATCGATAAGTTGTTATTACCAACTAATCGTAAACCAACTCCAGTGGTCACAGATTGGTTTTTAGGACTTCTAATACAGAACTTATTCCATATTGATTATTTACCATTTTATTAACCGACTTCAAAAAAGAAGGAGGTTCTCAATTCGACCGTATATATGCTTTTTTTTTTATGTACGTTCAGCGATTATTTCGTCGTTTATGGGCCGATTTTGATAATTCTTTTTTTGTTGTAAAGTAGATATGCGCAGTGGGGTCCCCTGATAAGGAAACCAGGATCTGATGATGGCATCTCAGAGAAATCGAGGGGAACTTTCGAAAATTGTATGGACAAGTAGTGTGTTTGTTCATGTTATCATAAGTACATTAAAGCTCTACCCATTTCATGAAGATCTGGAGTGGATCTGATGAAGCCGAAAGACAGTCGAGGGAACTCCTCAACGATTTACTGCAGTTATCTAGTGTTTGGGCTTCATTAATTTGTAGTGACGAAAACTTTACACTTACATGTTGAATTGAGCGCCATCTGGCGAGTAGTTTTTGAGTTATCTCTACTTATCAAGATTGAAGTCGGTTTTTTTTTTTTTTTTTTTTTATAGCCTGAAGGGCTGACGTAAAAGCAGACGAGCCACCTGATGGTAAGTGGTCATCGTCGCCTATAGACACGAGCAACAGCAGGGGAGTTACCAGTGCAACGCCGGCCCTGAAGGAGAACTCTTTTTACACCTTTCTTGAAGAACCCCATGTCATAGCGCTCCGGGAATACCTCAGAAGGAAGCTCATTCCACATCCTGCACGTTCGCGGCAAAAACGATCGTGAAAAACGGACCGTAGTCGTTCGCCACGAATCCAAGCGATGTGGATGAAACTTCAATCTTCGGCGAGTGGTGTGATGATGGAAGGGTGAAGTTGGCACCAAATCGAACAATTCCTCGGAGCACTCACCGTTGTAAAGCCGATAGAACACGCAGAGGCAACCTATGTCTCTCCTCAGACTTAGGTGTTCTAACCTGTTAGTGACACGTGGTTCGTTGACAATTCGAACTGCGCGCTTTTGTACGGCGTCAAATGGACTAAGCTGGTATTGTGGCGCCCCTGCCCAGAGATGAGAGCAGTACTCCATGTGAGGCCTGACCTGTGCTTTGTAAAGCATCAGTAGGTCCCTCGCAGTGAAGTACTGCTTCGCCCGGTTTAGGACACCAAGCTTTTTGGAGGCCAATTTGGCCTTAGCTTCCAGATGACTCCGATACTGCACGTCGCTCGAAATGTCAACGCCCAGAATCCCAACACTTTTACCAACGGTGAGCGCGGTACCCTGGAATTGAGGCGCTATGACAAATGGGGTTTTCTTAGCGGAAAACGCGCAAACTTGTGTCTTCGTGGGGTTGAACTCGACTAAATTAAGTCGACCCCATTCCGAGACTTGCTCCAGAGAGTTCTCGACTTCAGACACAAGTTTGATTCTGCTATCCTCCACTTGTGACCGAGAGGCATTTGCAGGGCCTGTATAATAGGCATCTCCCGTGCTGTCATCTGCATAGCAATGAATGCCGTTTGCACGCTCAAGCATATCATTGATATGCAGAATGAACAGAGTAGGAGACAGCACAGACCCTTGGGGAACACCAGCGTTTATGGGTTTCAAATCTGAGCAACAACCGTCGACAACGACCTTTATATGTCGCTCAGACAGAAAGCTGGCTACCCAACTGCATAACCTCTCAGGGAGACCGTAAGATGGTAGCTTCGCGAGAAGAGCCCTGTGCCAGACCCGGTCGAAGGCCTTAGCGATATCTAGGCTGACTGCCAGTGCCTCCCCGTTGCTGTCTAGGGCCTGAGCCCACCGGTGCGTGAGATAAACTAAAAGATCGCCAGCTGAACGACCGTGACGGAAACCGTACTGTCGATCATTGATCAGCTGGCGATCTTCGAGATATCCTAGGAGCTGTGTGTTTATTACACGCTCCATCACCTTCGCAAGCAGGGAAGTTATCGCTATAGGCCTGTAGTTGGCCGGGTCACTGAGATCGCCCTTTTTGGGGATAGGATGAACTAGGGCTACTTTCCACGAAGACGGTACTATACCAGTGGTGTAGGATAGCGAGAATAAGCGCGTTAAGACGGGAGTCAACTCGGGAGCACACGTCTTTAGCACCACTGCGGGGATACCATCCGGCCCACTCGACTTCTTGGTGTCGAGGGACAGTAGAGCCCGCCTGACAGCTTTTTGAGTAAAAAGTATGTCATTCAGCGAGCTCTCACACCGCGGGATGTTAGGCGGTGTGGCCCCCCCATCATCAAGAGTCGAGTTGGCGGCAAAAAGGGTGCCCAGAAAATCGGCTTTCCCCTTTGCCGTGTGGACAACGGATTTATCTGGTAAACGCAGTGGCGGAAGAGATGAACGACAGAAGTTGCCCTCGACAGCCTTGGCTAGCGACCAGAATTCACGACTTCCAGAAGGATAGCCGACTAATCGCTTGCCAATTCTGCCGATGAATTGGGCCTTCGCCCTGGACATCTGCTTCTTTGCCGACCGAGAGGCAGCGTTGAGCTTTTTCTTAAGCTCTGGGGCTGATGGATTCTTCGAAGTGTACGCTGATGACCAGGCCTGGTAAGCAGCATGCTTGCGGTTAGACGCCGCAGCACACGAACTGCTATACCAGGGCTGGTTTTTACCACCGATGGATACGACAGAGTTAGGTATGAAACATTCCATACCCTGACGGATCACATCGGCTACTGAATCAGCGCACACGTTCGGGTCCCCTGATACGAAACAGAGCTGCCTCCACTGGTACGAACTAAGGAATTCCCTGAGTCCGTCCCAGTCTGCCGACTTGTAGTGCCAGACTTGACGCGATCCAGTGGGCCGAGGGTCCTCATGGCGCGTCAAGGGCACAGTTGTCCGTACCAAGCAGTGGTCAGAGGAACCTAAAGGTGCCCCGACCACCACTCGGTAGTCAGATGGATGTGAAGTCAGCAGCAGGTCTAGCAGAGAAGCAGTATGGCTCTCAACATCAGGGACTCTGGTGAAGCCAGCAACAACCTGAGTGAGGCCGTAGGCCAGGGAAAAGTCGAAAGCAGTTCTCCCGGCGAAGTCGGTGATCCTGGACCCCAACCAGTCAGAGTGGTGGGCGTTAAAGTTCCCCAAAATCACCAACTCCGCCGAAGGATACTGCTCCAAAACTCTGTCGGCCGACCTCTGGACGTGCTCAAATAATCGAGTCGTCTCCGCGTCTCCGCTGTAGGACCTATATAGACACGCATAAACACGGGTGTGGTCTCCCATGTCCACGCGCGTCCACAATACAGATAGGTCCTTGTCTTCAAGGCAGGTCAGACGGCAGCAACAGACATCATCACGAACAAACATACACACCCCGGCATGCGGCCTGAATGCGTGCTCAAGCCTGTAGCCGGGGTAACAAAGATAAGATGTGTCGACCGGTGATGATATCTGTGTCTCCGTCAAAAAGAGCAAGGCCGGCTTTGCTGTCTCAAGATGGTAGTGGACTGCATTAAGGTTGCTGTGAATTCCCCTGATGTTGCACATGTCTACATTAAGTGTGGTAGGGGTATCAGGGGTTGCCGTTGGGAAAAACCTCGATCTTATTTTTTTTGTAAAAAGCAATTATCTAAGAACTATCTTACAAAAGTCTGTTTAGACTCTAAATGCTGTAAACATTTTTCTGTAATATGTAGGTATAACCTACGTACCTACTGGCATTATTCCAGAATTAAAATCAAAAATGTAAGTTTTCCAAATACGTTAAAGTTAAAGCATTTAAACATCATTGAAATAAATCGTTTTTCACTTTTTGTTACTCCAGCCATAGCTTCACGCGCGGCTGCCAATTGATAAAGCTTTCCTATACGAATTCGTATTAAATTTTATTTACGGCCGTTTCAAAATGGACGTCATTAAATTGTCAGTGGTTTCGCATTGTGTTCGACACAAAGAGCGATGACAAGTATTTATTTTTCGCTGCTTTGTTGAACTTGGCTCTATGCTACATAACCTGGTCGGTCATTTCACTTTCGATGAGATAGAACGTGTTACGAAGAGTTTGTGGTTGCATCTTGCGGTGATAGTAAGTGATCGAAAAATTTATGTAATGTCGAATGCGGTCAGGGTTTACATAAGTGCCCGAAAAATAAGTCTAACACATGTTACACAGTTGTACTTAAATTCAACTAACGTTTTGTGAATATCTTTTTACATAAACGCTCTTACAAACTACCGAGGTAATTCTGCCTCGAGGATAGTCGTAAACACAGGATAGCATAAAACTTTCGCCGGTTAAACGCCGTAAATCTTCTGCGTCCATTAAAAAGATTAGGTACGTCGATTTAATCCCCATTTTTCAGCGTTATTTAAATCTATGAGGGTTGCCGCGCATTTAAAACATTATTCACAAGAAGAACTTTACCAACAAACAAGCTTAGATGCATAAATTATCACTCACTCGATAATCTAATCTCCCCGATAACACTAACATTGGCGTTTGTTTCAGGGCAGGCAGTGTAACTGAGGTGTGCAGACAAGCATGTAGTGGACAATCCGATCGAAAAGTGTTGCAACAATCGATCAAGATGGCCGACATCGACGAGTCGATCATCGACGATGAAGTGGGTTACGAATACGACACGACGAAAATCCCCGATATAGTGACGCCCGACGACATGAATGAGTCCGGGTATCAGGAGGGGTCTGAGAAGAGTTACGGGGATCGGCGTGACTCGAAGGAGGGATTCGGGGGCGAGGGGGATTCGGACAGCGGCGTGGACGGCGTCAGCAGCGGCTGCAGCACCGTCGACGACTGTCCCGTCGTGTCCATCAACGACGTGGTCGCGTACTACGACGACATCAGGCCGAGGAGGAGACACGTTCCTCAACTGAACTTCTATAATGTGGATATCGAGAGGATGGCCTTGGACGCTGTTGTTCAGGTAAGTCATGTTTTGAGAATTATTTTTAAAGTTCTGTTAAATATTAGCATTTACCCAAAATTGTGAGAAGAGCTTTTAATACTTTCTGTGAAAAATAGTCTTATTTATTTATTTTATTTATTTACACACCAACAGCATTACACACAAATTTTTTACATAAGTTTTGTCTTATAAGTAAATACACATGACATGTGTGCCTGCCAATTGTAGGCGTGAACATCTTTCAAAATACAGACAGTGTTTAATATAATATAATTATGGACTTACTATATAATACTATGACTACTTTCTTATCTATATAATACTATATAATATCTAGTTTAAGAAAATTTTGTACAAACGTAATTTTTCTATTGACTCAAGTTAAGATGCTGAATTATTTTATTTTTAATTTGCTTTAAAACATTTAGTCTTGATAACATTTAGAGACACTTCCAAGACCTCAAGATTGCCAAGGTTATTTATAATTATCATTAGGGTTATTTTTTACCCGTGGATTAGCTGCAACAAATTTACCTTTTAAGAAATCGTTTTTGATGATGCCCTGTACATCACCTATACCTATATTCCGGTAAAATATATCCAACACATATACGAGGCCAAAATGTATAGTTTATGTTATTTGTTAAGGATTTATGCCAAGGTTGTCCATCCTAAAGGAAATAATTTGAACGCTTCTTCCTTTCTACTTAAGATTTTATTACTAAGCTCTGTGATTTGGAAATGCTTGAATATTTCGCGAGGCGGTTTCATGACGGATTATAATTTAATTTTCTAAAATTGGACGGTCTCATCTGTTAGATCGTAACACTGTTTACAGATTTCGCTGAGGTTTTGTATAAGAAATAGTCGCGGAGTTTATGAATCGTAAAAGGTTATTTCGCTACTTCGGGTTAATTAAATTTCTTACTTAATTTATTAAGTAACTAGCGAAGGCACTCGCTTCGCTGCTCTTTATTTGTAAAGCCGCTCGTAATCCATGTTGCTTAAAGTTCAATTGTGGTCCAGAAATGACTTGCGAATTAATAAATTGAGTAATCCAGGAGTTTTTGCACATTGTTATAAAATACTGATATACTTCGTCTTTCTCTGGGGTTTTGCTAATTAAATAAAATTAATTGATACAAGACGTAATGGTAATCGAGATAATGGTTCAGGCAACAAACTAACATTTTTTTTCAGACTATTTTTATTCACATACCTATATTATCTACATTTTCTTACCCCACACTTTACTACCTACTAAAGGCGATGAATGTTATGGTTCCCCTATACTACGTAGATAAGGAACCTTTGTAAGTACGGGTTAATTATTAAAATGCTAAAGCGTTGATCGAAGCGTTTACCTCTCGACGGTATGCAGTTCAAGCACCCAGCCAGTAATACATCTATGTCGGGCTGTCTCACAATGAGTATCCAGACAGCCGCGGAAAGTTATTAGATCGGTTGCGCAACCGAGGACGTGTTACAAAACTGTTGATCCGTCGCCTTTCTCTTCGGTCGGGATATCCATCGCTCGCTCGCCTCTCGCCGGCGGGGGCGCGCGGCCTTGATCTTTGTATGATCTTTTGAACATCGAACATCCTTTCATACACGACGCACTTCAATTAAATTGTCTTTCTCAAAGTAGGTGATAATGACCTCTGGTGGACTTTGAAGGCCCAGAGAGCGGTAGGGGCCTCCTTTAACAGGTAGAAACTGGTTACCGACAATTTTCATACAAAAGTCAAATTATAGAATACTAGCTTTTGCCAGCGGCTTCGCCCGCGTGAATTTCGTTTAAACTTCACCCCTTTATTTCACCCACTTAAGTGTCATAAACGTAAGAGTAGATAAAATATAGGTATACTTAATCAGAAAGCTTCGAACTGCTAAGCTATCGGGAGTTACACGTGTTATTGTGAGTCAACCATAAAAGATAGACATATGCTGTCGTGGAATATTTTTTATATAATTTTAAGGAGAACATTTCCGTCATACATGATTTCTGTGTAGCTTTAACCATTAAGGTTGCACACGCGACGGAAGCTTAAAAAATGGAGTAACTTCTCCCGTTTCCCCAACATTTCCCTTCACTGCTCTGCTCCTATTGATTGTAGCGTGATGAAAAGTATACTATAACCAGCGCGGGAGTATGAAAAATAATTGTACCAAGTTTCGTTAAAATCCGTCGAGTAGTTTTTGTTTCTATAACGGTTATACATCAGACAGACAGACAGACAGACAGACAGACAGACAGACAGACAGACAGACAGACAAAAATTTTACTGATTGCATTTTTGGCATCAGTATCGATCCCTAATCACCCCCTGATAGTTATTTTGGAAATATATTTAATGTACAGAATTGACCTCTCTACAGATTTATTATAAGTATAGATAACAATATAAGAATAAATGTTATACAAATTGGCTAAGAAAAAACATCCTTGGATATTTATCAAAAGTAGGTACTAATATTTCTGTAACGTACAAAAAGTTTCCCTCAATATTACCCGAATGATGTATTATGTTAACCTTCTTTGTGAGGAAAATACGTACATTGAACTGACATACATACATTATAACACATTACATCACATAATACTTATTGAATTAATAAGGCGATAAATTGCCACTTGGCCTACTTAGGCAGAACTATAGTCTTGAATTACTGTAAATGAATCAATATTTAATATACCGATGAGCAAATGGATAGAGTAATATCAATATTATTGGCTTCAGTCCATTAGGGTTCACTATTAAGCACGGATCTCTACAATCTCTACATATCATTAAGGTCTAAAGTATACTCCACCACGCTGCTCCAGTGCGGATTGGTGGAGGATATCGCGGCCAACTCAAGTATTGGAATTCTTCGCATGTTCTGGGCCCTTATTCTGCTAATTTATAAATGCTTCAATTGCAGCTCAATTGAATAGTTTGACACATTTTTGACACATATCCCATACAAAATGTGTCAAACAATTCAAGTGAGATCCAATTTAACCATTTATAAATTAGCAGAATCGGGGGGCTGAAAGCCTTCCAAATGGCTTAATGACTGTCAATAGAAACTGGCGGCTTTAAACGCTCTCCGAAACGAACTTTACCAAGAGCGGTCAATCTTCTATCGACCACGGTTGCATTTGTTCAGCTTGGTCAATCAAAGGAGTCACCCACAGTCACGTGAATACGCGAATCTTAAAAGTGTAGGACGGACCTTTGATAATGATTATACGAAGTTTTTGATATATTCCTGATTTTCCCAGTTGTCAAAGCTGGAACAATTCGTACAATATATAAACAGAGTAAATAACAGTTCAGTTAGGTATCGCTATTATAAGGGTGTCCGTTCTAATTCGATCACTGATGTGTTGCTACTATGTACCTACCTAATTAAAAGTAAGAAAGCCTTTTAAAATTGCAA
Source organism: Hesperia comma (assembly GCA_905404135.1). Taxonomy (NCBI): domain Eukaryota; kingdom Metazoa; phylum Arthropoda; class Insecta; order Lepidoptera; family Hesperiidae; genus Hesperia; species Hesperia comma. The sequence goes on from FR990021.1 coordinate 17,940,031, forward strand.
CCGGATCCACACACAATCTAATAGTCTTCTAATCTTAGTACATAGCAATAACAACGGAGCATAAAAAATAAAAGTAGATAGATGATAGGTTTAAGTAACGACAGCAGCCTCTCTTACTAGCGATTAGGGTTGCCACCTTTTTTTTTGCAAATAAAGTACATTGATTATTATAGGTTAGAAAAAAGTACATAGTATCAAAATAAAGTACAATTTATTTTTCTTTATTACTACATATATTTAAAAATATATTTTTATTGCTCTTTGCAGTTTGTATCAAATTAGGATCTCGACTAAACAATTGCACAGCATATTTACAATCTATATTTAAATTAAAATAAATAAGTAATTCATTTTTTATTACAAAAAAATCAAATCATGCGAAATATAGTATTTTCGTGTACGTTATTTTTCTCATAAAGTACAGAGTACAATTGCCTGAAATAACGTACAATACTTTATTATAAAGTACGGGTGGCAAGCCTACTAGCGATGCATCGACTGACCTCTGTTAGGTAACGGCCATCAATCAAATTTTGCGCTCTAATTGATTATAATCTGACATTCTCTGTCAGCGGAAACGACGTTTTTGTAATGATCACGCGAATCTTGATCATAATGGAAATGGAAAGTCACCGCTATGTCTTAATATGCTGACTCATTCAAAACAGATTTTGTAACCTTATAATTTATGAAATCTTAATCTATTACAATAATCTTATTCTATATGCTTATATCACAAGTGTAGTATAAATAATAAAACTGTAGTTGATGTCTGTCCATGGAAAACATTAGAGAAAAACTATGAAAGATGGTTATTATTTACACAATGAATTCCATAACTATGATTTTTAGTTTTTTTGTTTGTAGGTTTTTCAGTCTGTGCCTTTATTCCCGCTTATTTTACAAAGGCTTAACCGATTGGGGTGCGGTTTTAATTACTGTAAGCTGGAAGCGAATATTTAGTGCATGTTTTATTTCAATCGGTTCGCAAATAAAAAAATAATAGGTATTATTTATGTGTGAGTTTTAACAATCCCGTGTCAACGTCATAAATAAATTCCAATGCGAAAAAAGTTGAATTTGTTGCGTTTTAAAACACTCTGGCCGGCGGTTTTACAATGGCAATATTTCAGACCCAACCAATGCATCCAAAACAATAAATATTAAAATCTGACTCACAAATTGGTATACACTGCGCCCAACTTATCTCTGAAATGGCAAAAATTGGAACTAACGAAAATTCATTCATAAGTACGTTGTGGTCATTCATCTGTCAATCACTAGTGTGCAATGATTGGTCAAATGAATGTCAAATGCGTCCGACAGCGCCTCTTTCGTTTCATTCTTAAGTTGGGTTTACTATAATTGAAATTGTTGAAACAAAAGTCTATTTATAGTCCTGGATGAGACTGAAATTGGACACGTGACTAGCTAACTGGGTTACAGGAGAAAATAAAACTGTGCAATAAAATTACATAAGAAATAGAAGAACACTTTACTTTATAGCTTACTGAATTGAATGAGAATTATAGCAATACTGTAGTTAAATGGAGCATTTTAAATCTATTATTCCATACTACCGGTTGCCCTCGATTTCGTTTGTACATTGGAGTTATTCTCGCATGAATCCCGATCCCGCGGGAACTCGAGGATAAAAAGTAGTCTATATGTTGCTCCACATCCTCCTTTATCTCCCAGTGAAAGTCACATAGAAGTCCGTTCAGCCGTTTCTGCGATTAACGTGCACAAACATACGTTCAGTTACAGTTTTAAGTATGTTTGAGTGGGCTTTGACACATGCCCAACAGTGGGATTTAGATGAAATATTTATTTCATTTCATTTGTACCTACATACTTACCTATCTAAAGGTTATAACTGAATGTTACTTTTCATACTGACAAATTAACACATATAAGTTGGTATGAAGGTCCTGTAATCAGAGTAATATAATTAATGTTTCGACTATGAAGAAAGAGGTTTATCTGTTTGTTGTTGTGTCGAGTCGTGATGTTAAAAACGGTAAACGACCGTCCAGTACTCGCGTAACAAGACGTTACGAGCGGCGACCGGCCCTCGCGTGTGGGATTACGTTGTGTGTTGTTTTCTTTCTCTTACTAGTGATGTAGTCTTGTCCAATGATCATTGTTTTGTACCTCGATTTTTGTGTTTATTTTGGAGTAGTCATTAATTTGTAATCACAATATTATATGATGTAATAATAGCTGGCTTGCTACCATAGTCGCTACCGGTGAATAAAATCCACCGCCACAAGACACGTTTCTGGTCCTTCGAGCCGGATAATAACCAGCATTAGTATCTAAGCAGTCATACACTGCCCCAGTGCTTGAAGTTTGAACGTCGGTCCGAGTTTAACTCCTGGACATACATAGGTCATTAAAAATGTAGTGATCGCATGCTGCACTTAAATAATATATTGCAATCGTATAGGGCCAGAATTCTTCATAACGGTATTTATTCAGATGATGTTCACAATTGTGTGCTCTACCAATTCTGACTTAGCTCATTTAGGGGATTATAGCTTTACCATATTACGCTTCGACCTTGGCCCATGCTTGGCAAAGTTCCGAATGTAATCCTTCTAGATTACAAGTTGCAGTTAATGGCTTGAAGGTTATGGCTCCAAGAATGCATGAGACTGAACAGAATAGGACCTGTTGACTATAAGCAAACGAACAAAAACAATCTGACACAAAAAGACAACAACGAAATGTAGACGATTCCAAAGAAAACGAATCTTCTGAAGGTCGACATCGCTAATACATCTACTTAATTACCGGCGCTAGGTCAGTGAGCCCAAAAGACGTAAACAGCGATCGGTCTCATTCAATATTGTTTTATATTACGATAACAGTATAGCTGAGTATCGCGTGAATAGAGTCCACGTTGCGTCAAGTGTTGTAAACTCACGTGCAGAAGCCCTATGTCGATTCAGTGTGCGTGTAGAATCGATATCTGCGTTGGCGGATGTGTGGTCTCTCAAGGGCATCGATGTTAGTAGTCTTTCCAATCGATTTGCATGTGCCCGATAAGTGATGACGAATGCTGTTTCAATGGTCGAGGAATCTCGGGAGAGGTGTAGAAGATTCAGTGGTCTTTGACCAGATTCAGGAGGTATTAGCTGTTAGAAAATCTCTTGTTTTAATGCGAACAATTGACGTCAATATATCCAAATAAATCCGTCAAATGGTAGCAAAGATTTTTGTCAGTCTAGTTTACTTAATGACAAAGTTAATGATATCAATTAAGTTGATGCCAGTTTTCAGTATTTGGCGCCGGTGATGGGTTATTATTAGATAGGCCGCCTATCAACAGTCAAATAATGGAACCAAGCCAAGCATTTATAGTTAGGAATTTCGACCATACTCATGAGGAGAAAGGCGCCAAGTTACGTTCATTATGGTTACCAATTCCAAGTATCATGAGAATAGTATTCGTTTTAATTTACATCAACATAACAACAGGATTCCCTGGAACCGTTCTGCGGAGCATTTCAGTTGACAGTAATAAAAGAGATAAAAATGAAAATTTGCATAATATCTAAAATCTGAAGTTTGATATCGAGGATAGGCTATGCAACAGTTTAAAGGTACCAAGCAATGAACATTAATGGTCGGGTGTATCCAAGAGAGTATATTTATTTCACGAATTCTGGATGCTATTCTGCATCACAGGATACGCGTTTTTGTGAGAAATATGGGTCTGAAGAGCTACATTCATTGTGAATTTCAACCTGCCAACCAATTCCCGCTTCTTATGGCGCACCCTGCTGACCAATGGACAGGCCTATGGCATCATGACCATTCTGTCAGTCTATCCACCTTTGATACTGATGATAATGGGCGACAGTGATCACTTAACATCAGGTGGCTCGTACACTTTGGATAGATTGATTCCCAGTTGCCCCCGCGCGATTGCCACCGGAGGCAAATGGGAATAAAAGTTCCGAGTTACCACCGGCGGTTTTATTCCCTGTTGCCACCGGCGGCAAATGGGAAGTTATTGTATGTAAATGTATAAAATGTATATCAGATATTCAAGGCGTTCGTAATAAAGAAAACCTCTACGGGCGATGATACAAGTATACCTGCATACTCACATTTGAGGTTCTAAGCGACACAGACAGGTTATTAGATTTATAAGCGTGTATTGAAGCTGACGTAAGCTTGTTACGATGTATGCTGTTACCTTGACATGACCTGACCTGGAGCGTAGAAAGCGTGAATGTTCAAACGGTTACTGGAACGTCTTGGGCAAGGCCAACTTTATATCGTGGTGTTTGAAGGGATTGCAGTCTGCGTGTTAATGAGTTCTACATTTGACTGGCTTGTGGGTTCAACCCATTAATGGCGCACTACTGAGCACGGGTCCATCACGCTGTTTCATTGCGAATTGGTCGAGGGGTTAGGCCGACCTAAGTGTTGGAAGTTTTCATGCCGTCGAAGGCTTTAACATGACCTAACGACTGTTATCAATTGATAACAATCAGAACTAATCAGAAAATCAGAAAATAATACTGGCAAACCTTTTTTACGATATTGTAATGCAATAGGTAGCGAATTAAGTTGCCAATCAAGGTGTAGTAAGTACCTCTAGGTACGCAATGTCATGTTCATCATTGCACCACGCAAATTATGGATTGGCGGGATTCACACACTTTTCAGAACATTATAGAGGCTCTTAGGTGTGCTTTTTTTTCATAATGTTTTCTTTCACCTGTGCGAGTGATAATTCAATTATAGTACGGACATATTTTTTGAAAATGAAAGGTTCATTCAGTAGGTATATGAACCTAAGCCCATCGGTTCTGAAGACCAATGTTCAACCCACTCAGTTATCAGTGCTTAGATTGTTTATCGCGCATAATACGCTAATCTGGAAGAACCCTTACAAACACAATTACTAGCAGATTAAGTGTTAGTCGTGAATAGGTATACTAAAATAAATACATAGCGTATGTCATAATATTCCGTACTATTAATAGTAAACGCTCTCAATTTGCTTAGGCTAACCTATATGGGGAACTTTTTAATTGTAATTTTCTTTTTGGGATCCGACTGAAATAAAACGATAGGACGTTTATTCATATCGCTATAGCTGATTTTGATCCTGGTCACTCGCGTGTACAAAAGGTTTTGTACATAGTATGGATGTTTGGCCGAGTGTAGGAGTGTAGGTCTACGTTTTGATGTGCGACCAATACAGCTTGACAACTTGAAAAACCAATAATGCGTCGAAAACTTCGCATAATCATTAGCGAAGGCAGTCCTACACGTGTGGTCTCGCGTATTCGCGCGATGTGAGTGACCTGAGAGATTAGCCTGAATAAGCCTACTAGTAGACAAATACACGAACAAAAGTCAGGCAAACATAAATATAAAACAAATATATCTTACTACATACAAACAGCAATGCGTTACACACATACATCTTGCAAATATTTTAAACCTCGTTTCAACTGTAAATAAAACAAAGGTACTAAGACATCTCACAAGTTACGGAATGCAGATTTATAGAGCGTATCAAACACTGAAAATAGATAGGATGTATCCTAGAATGTTAATTGAGACATGCGCATGCGCATACAATCTTAAAAATTATTGCAATTATATCAACAACCGTTCTTTTGTTGCAACTCGTGACGTTACAACACTCGTTACCGACCGTGGATTTGTTTGCGCAAGTTATTTGCTTTCAATTCACTTTATTAAATTTTTTTGCAACGTTTAAATATTGACATTTAGAATAGGTACCTTTAATATTGCCGATCAAAATCTATGTTTCATATCTTTATGATAAAACTGTAGTTGATTGATGTCCGTACTGAGAAGATATTTGGTAATAATTAGGTATAATTAGGTATTGGCAGACTCCATACTTTAGACTTTAAAATTTGTCACATTATATTTGTCTTTTTATTTGTGTGTTGATTTGTCAGTGTGTTTATATCCTATCGAAAAGTCGTTTATAAACAAATGCCTGTCGAGACAGTAAATGCTCGGTAACACAATATCATATTTTCAATATCTACGCTTTTTTATTCTTCGCGTTTCTATTCAATTATACCTAATTTAGTTTCATTGCCTTGGGCTACCAAGTGAAGGATCCTAAGATCATTTTCCGGACGGGAAAGATATTTTAAACATGTCTACCAGTCTCCAAGTATCAAGCTTTTGTTGTTTGTGTTGTTATTCTATGTCTTTATTACCTATTTATATACCTGTGGTAAATGCTCATCAAATAACTTTAGCTCAGATGACATAGTATTATCTTGATTAACCGGCCAACATTTTTTTGTAATCAGTAGGGTGGTGTCAGGGATTCGCGGATACCAATATGAGACAAGGATTCACTTCCGACTTCAAAAAAAAGGAGGAGTTTCTCAATTCGTCTATATGTTTTTTCATAATTATGTATGTTACAGAACTTGTTACTGGGTAAATTGGATAGTTAATTCTGGGTAAATTCTGTCGCCTTTTCTTAGAACTTCAAACTTGATAACCAGCGCGCAATAATGATCATCGCATTGAGGTACCTTTAGTATATGCTATCTCAGTGGGTCATCGGCATAAATGTAGAATCTGTAGCATTGTTGGTAGTTTCAAGCAACGAATCCTGGCTTCGATTCCGGCCGTGGGATATATGACAGATATAATTTTGTTCTTTGGTTATTTTTTCGAGGTTTCATATCGCATGGAAGCACGGATGAAAGCTAGGAAATAAAAAGTGTAAGACTTTAGTGTGACGGAAATGGAAATGCCTCGCTAAGCCCAGTGATAGATAACCACTTATTGGTCAATCAGTTTTATTAATTGAAGTAAATAAGGTGCTAGATGTAAGGTCAGTCAGGTAAGACAGCATCCAGGGCCCCAATTCTGCTAAGTTATAACGCTTCAATTGTATCTCGATTGAATAGTATGCCACATTTTGTACACAGAACGTACCAAAATGTGTCGATTTATTCAATTCTAGACACGAAATGTGCCAAAAATGTGTCAAACTCTTCAATTTTGTATACAGAATGTGGCAAACAATTCAATCGAGACACAATTGAAGCGTAATAACTTAGCAGAATTGGGGCCCTGGTGAGATGTGTGTGTGTTAAAGTGCAACAATGTAACTTCATTCCGACCGAGTGTTTGATTTTATTTGAGTGGTATGGTAATCGCAGGGCAGGTTATACTTTAACTGTTAGAAATCCCGCAAGTGGCCCTACTATCAGGGTCCGCTGAGGTTACTCTGACTGAGTGTCGCACGTGGCTCGCTAACCGGATTATTGCTTCGGACAACTTACCAAACATCGTGTACGATTCCACTGATACCTCTGGGATTGCGGACATGTTTTATGACATATTTAACCCAATAAATGTAGGTCAAGGAGTGGTTAACCCCTCGTTATGGATTAAGTGCTGAAACGCGCGCTTTTATAACGCGCTTTTTTAAACCTAGGCAAATGCGATACATATACAAATGCGAATTTGTTTGTAGTTCGTACACCAGGGTTTCTAGGTTTTGAAAGTTTAAAGGCCTCTTTCACCATCTCCAAGTAAAGCGTTGAATTGTTACTTCTTAAATAACGTATAACTGTCAAGTAAACCCTAATTGGCAGACAATGCTATTAGTAACTTACGGTTAGTTTATCATAATAATTTAGTGCTACTCGGACATCGTCAAATTCACGCGTGAACTTACAGGTGATTTTAACTGACGATTAGTCTAGATACTTGTCACTTTACTTGAAGGTGGTGAAAGAATCCCTTAGTGTTTCCAGGATTAAAACAGAAACGGTACATACTCTATGTTTTTTCTCGCTAACAAATGTCTATCATTCCGAACTCTTCACAGAAGCACGCATCCCACAAAATTACCGATATGATTATACGATACCGAATTGAAATGTGAACGAAAAGTCTTAGAAACTCTCTAACGAAGTCAATGCCTGTTCACGTGTCTACGTTGTGATATGTTATTTATGTACTCGAACATCGATGCCGGCTATAAATATAAATAAATTGTAGTCAACGTACTTGTGTATTACGTCCACGTAGGTTACGATTCGGTTTTCAAGACCGATTCTGGCCTTATATAGATTTGAAACGGTTAAGCCTTGTGCTTGAAAATTATAATCATCTCTTAGTAAAAATGCGTAGTGTTCCTTTTGAGACCAACATCAAAAAAAGGTAAAGAAATCCGTTCCCATTATTCGAATCTGGGGCACTTCATACAAAAGGTCTTTCTAACATCGTCAAACTATCTAATGCATTAGGATCGCTTAAAATATCGCAAATTGAATCCCTCGTTTCGACACCAACGGTTAAGGTTCTTCTAATAATTGTATCACAAAACACCCACAAATGAGCTACAAAACCAACCACATTCACTTACGGTCTGATAAAACCTTCAAGCTGTCGTCAGCTGAAACGGTGCAGGCTAATCCGGTCTTTACACACCCGGGACAAAGGGAGAGTTTCCTGTGAGGTCGCGATCGTTTTAAGCGAATGTCGCGCAGGTTTTACCACTTATTAAAATAATGAAGGGTAATAAAATGATCGTGTGGCGCGGGATAGTGTGAATCACGATTTGTGCATTATGCCCTGGTCGTGAGCGCTCGGCTGATGACGGCCGGTTGGTGCCGCCATGCCGTCGACTGTGACAGATTGAAGACGTGTTAACAGCGATTTATTGAATGACACATATCGTCAATTATGTTCATTAGTGTACATCTTGCTTTGGAAAACCTATGCCTTAGCCTTTAATGCCACTAGTGGAAAAGTTTAGGCGGAATTATCTCTTTGTAATGGACTGTAGTTGGTGGTGACCAAACTTGCGAACCATTATGACACATGGAATTCTACTGAGGATATGAGAGATTAGTCCATTAAAAACAGCACTTGAATTGCTTTATTCATTCAGGAGCTACGGTGCCACAGACAGACACACAGACAGACAGACAGGAAACTAATATCTTTCTTTTTGCGCCGAGGGTTAAAAACATGTATTTGACGTATTTCTAGCGTACCCACCATATTTATGTTAGTATGTCGTCCTAAACGTGTGACGAAAGAAATTTCGGAAGAACATAATAACGTTTAGGATTCATAATGTTACATTTCGTATGCAAATCTAATAATGTATTTTCTATCTTTTTCATGTCTCCGTGTTCTCTTTATTTACTTCGCTCCATTCGCTTTATTTTCTGCGCACATTCAAGAAATAAATTAATGATTTACCTAATATTTTATAATAATAATAAAATTGATAATATTAAATCATACGCGATTTAATAGTAATATCATTGAGTTTTTAAACATTTTTAATATTTGTTAATGTTTGACCACAATTGCATCTGATGGTAAACCCAATATCGCACTGCTGTGAGTACCGGTATCCGAGTGGGTAAGCGGTATTCCTAGCGTTCACATTAATTTAAGCTAATATCGCTATCACTATAGAGCGATACTTGTTGATTGTCGTCCACTCTAGACAACACAAGGCAGTTACCTAATGCGTCTATTGTGTACTTATAATTAATTTATTAGTTAATTATAACGATTACCGGTATATCGTAAGGTATTTATCGGTATCGATAACGGGATCGATTACCGCGAAAATCTGAAAAGGCCCTTAACCTCACAGATCGTTGTTACAATCTTTACCTCTTAGTATTTTTACGTAATATTTATGTATATATGTATAGGTAACCGTGTTTCAGACAGTAGGTACTGTCAACGGTCTCAGGTGCGTCATTATCCTAAAAATATGCTATTCCTTTTACCTTAACAGAATTTTTGTCGTTCTTTACAAAATTAGGAACAGGGGTGAAATATTACTGGGCTATATAGTTCTATTTATATCCTGTCGTACCCTTGTTCTGTGTACAATATAAAAAAATTGACAAAGCGTAAACCAGAAGCAGAAAAAAATAATATTCAAATCGTTTTATGCTCGGAAAAGGTATTGAGGTTATTTTTACGTGGTTCCAAAATTAATTACAAACCTGTCTTATCCCTATCCAATGACCTAACTTCGTCATTTAAAACGTGTCTTTTTTCGAAAACACAACCCTTACAACCGCTACATGACGTATTACCTATTTACACTTCATTTCGCGTAAAGCATTGATTAACTTAAGTTGAATGAGGATAAAAGTTGTTGAAGGTGACGTCACACGGCTGGTAGGGCGCCAACTAAAAATAACATTTTACTCCTGTAATACGTATTTACTACGAGCTAATTTAAGACTTCGTTTTGTAGCACATTTGTTCTGGCTTCTTTGTTTGTTATTTTTCATTTGTGTACACGTCTTTTATTTAAAATGTACTGTCGAGAACGAAATATGCGCAGGATATTACGTCGATTATTCAGTGTGTACCTACCTATAGAGATTACATTTAGGTGCCTCATGGGGATCGTTGGCTTAGGCACTTCTCACACAACGCTATTTATGAGGTACGCGACTGCAATGCAATCCAAAATTTGTATGTATCTGACACTTTTCACTGACAGGAGACGCGTCTACGATGCGACTCCTGTCAGTCAAAAGTGTCAGATCCATAGAATTTTGGGATTGCGTTGCAGTCGCGTAGCTAATGAATAGCGTAATGTGAGAAGTGCCTTTTAGTGTAACGATTTAGATACGAGCATTTATAACATTGATACTTGGGATAAACTGAAACTTTTTATTTTTTGAAAGTATAATTAATATATACTTATTTACTTGAAACTTTGTGCATAGGTTCCTTATGTGACCCAAGTTAACACAATGAAGAAATTTTTGAAAATTAAGACGCCCCTCCCTATACATATGCTATAACAAACGATTTCAACGCACTCAAAGCCGAAAGTGGAAATCTATACAATATACCTACCGCACGCTTAATAAAAAAGTGAAAAATTGGGAAAATTGAGTCTTTGTGATAAAACGCGATGAATAAATAACAATGCGAGAAGACTATGAATGTAAAATTCGACAGCCATTCAATTTTGACAAATTTGAGCGAGAACAAAAGATTACCCACTTATTTTATTTCGTGCAACTAGTCTATGACGCAAAACTTTAAACGTGATATCCCAATATTTTGAATTTTCGAGTTATTGCTCTTTATTATTAAACTATTAGCGGCCGGATGTCGCACCGCTCGTTACTTTGCCCAAAGGCTCCGGGAGCGTGCAGACAGCGTTTTGTAACATATTTCATTACTTATTGACATTTTGCAATTGTACACCGGAATCTAAAGAGGTTTTGTAAGTTCTCCACTCGTATATAAGGGCTCTTCAAAACAATTTTCGATCGGTATTGCGTATAGGATTTTTCATGTATCTCTAACCTTATATTAGGTTAAGGCTTAGTATGTTAAGGCCCTCCGAGTAAGGTTAAAGCTTAAAGCTCATGGTAATTTTTTCGACTTCTCGTGTAATTCTTCCTCTCCTTTTTCTTTTTTGATCTAAACGAATTACTGCACTCATTATGTATTATACTAGCTAATCGCTCCGGCTTTACATAGATGAAATTTATTTAAAGGGGACTTCGGAGACGGCGTTAAGCGTTTAACGCAACTGTGACGGTTCAATGTGGTAGGATTGGAATCGAAAGGTACTTTAAAATAAAATTTTGATTAATAAAAGTATTACCGTTTAAGGTAATTGAATTAACCGTTGAAGGTGAATTTCATTGCTTATTTAAATTTAATGTTTGCAACTTAGTATTATAAGGGCCGAGTAACACTAGTGCTGTAGTACTGAAGTGAAACCTTCAACTTGATGTAGCCAGTACGCGACCCGTCCTCAGACTTGACAACCGAGATCACGCACTGGTACATAATAGGATTACTATATGCGACTATTCTCACGTATTTACTTTATTAGAATATACATACGTTGGGCATGTGGTGCTAAATCATAACTAGCTGTACTACCCCTTTAGTGTAAGTTTTTGGATCTTGTTTGATGAAAGAACATTTTGATTGGGCTATCTGCGTAAGCTGCTATTATAATAGTTTTACATAGAAGAACAGGTCGCTCACATTTGCCCGAATACGCGAATCTACAAGCGTATGACGGCCTTCGCAAATGAGTTTTCCAAATTAAAACAACTTGTACGTTGTCAAAATAACTCTTAACAAATAATCAACTTAAAAAGTTGATATTGGTATCAGATTATGAACTCCACACGCGTAGGTATATTCGCTACGCCACAAATAATAAAATACCAAGTACAAGATTTCTTCAGAACGTTGCCATCTATAAAACGAGAGTAATCTGCATAGCGGAATTAACAGCCGGTATAGTTCGACGATAAATTGTATCGTTTTAGTTTATTAAAGGTTTGCGAAACTAATTAACGTTGCCGGCAGCTACAGTTACTGTCGACATCGGTTGGGCGTGCTCGATGCTTTCGCGATTCGAGACCGATTTTAGGATTGTTAATCGTCCTATTTCGTGTCTGTTCATTCGTTACATGAGTTTTAGTACGCTTCAGTCATTCGCTAAACTTGTGTCTGGTTGGAAATTTGCTAATACTTTTTTCTTCTTTTTTGTTACCGACTTGGAAATAAAACCACTGTTTTACACTAGTTAGCACTTTTCCGACGACCTATGGCCATTGCTAAGCACTATCTGCTAATGGCAGATAGCCTTTCAATCTGCCAGTCAGAAGGCACTAGCTCCATAACCTACATTGAAATGTCATACCATGTCACGTTTACTGGAAACACAGCCGTAGTCCGTCACGGTGTCGCATCATGCCTAATGCCCTAATGGTCATGTAATGATGATTGAATGTTGGACGACAGTGGTTGCTGAAAGGCATTAATTTGGGGTCAGTATTTCAGACCGGTAGAGCTGGAAAGGTGCTTACTATAATTATGATATGAAATACAAACTTACACGCGTATCTGACAGCTCGCAGCTAAGTAAGTGGTATCGGATTAAATACTAATAAGATCTATACATACCACACGTTTCATACAGTTGCATTTGCATTTGACTTCCCAGACATAATTGATACTTAGAAAACTAACAAGCACCGTTTTAAAAATCAAATTGGATCGTTGTATCGGAGGTTTGCAAAACTGGCTAATTGGTCTGTTGGAGTGGAGTGGATATTTTCGACATCGGCTGCGGCCGGTCGCCAGTTACCGTCACGAACGAAATGACTTGAGGGGGCGAGTCGATGATATTATTATCCATACTTATAATATTTTAAATGCGAAAGTTTATCTGTCTGCCTATCTATTTGTCTGTTTGCTATCTGAGACGTTTTCACGGGTTAAAGGCTAGGGTCACACATAGGCTACTTTTTTCAAAAATCAATCCCTAAAGGGTTGAAATAGGGGATGAATTTTTTTGTAAGTATGTTTATTTCTTTGTCGTGCTCTACAGTCCAAACGGCTGGACGGAATTTGACATATGAGGTATCGGTGAATTCGTTAGGAGTGTTGTAGTAACATAGGCTATATAAATTTTCAAAATGGCGCCTGCAAATGAAAAAAGAAGAAGCAGTTGAATTTTTTTTATTTTTAATAATTAGGTAATTCAGTTTTTGCATTTTTCTGTTATTGCATTCATTGTATGATTCAATTTGATACTTGATTTATTATTGTATTTTATTGCGGTTTGTTTATGTAGGATTGGGCCTCGCACAACAAAAATGGACGTAGTTTTACGTTAAACAGAAGGCAAGGCTAAAAATACAAAGGGAACACAAACAGTAGCTATATTTTTGTTTTCTTACTTCGTAGCTCTATAAACAAGAGGTTTTCAGAGATACCATTAGGGTTGCTACTCGTATTATATTTTAAATCTTTTTTAGTCAATTGTATATTTATTAGATACAGAAAAATAATCCTATAGACTACGGGCCCATGTCGAAAATGGGGGGGTCATACGAACCACCAGGTGATGTATATAGGACGATATAAGAGCACAAAATAATAAGATTCAGCACTATGCCGTTACTTGTAAGCTGTCCAACTGAGTGCTGGTGAGAATTCAAAAGTGCAGGTAGAGGGAGTACATTTTGGTCATATGATTCTGTACGGCATTTTCACCATCGATAGATCCATGAAAAATAATAAGAAAGCGCGCAGTCCCGTAAAAAAATGGTGAGCCACAAAGTCGGTAATTTTTTTTGATTTTTTGAAAATTCCAGGGTAAATTTGGTCATTTGATCCTGTACGGCATCAGTTTCATACTGTTTCAATACAGCTTCTAATCCATTATTCCGCAACGCCGTACAAAAATCATGCGACAAGGGGAAAAAATCGAGGGTTGCAACCCCCTCTATTTCCGTGGTCTGGGGGGTGATTTGAAACAACATAGAATTAATTTATTTTGAAAGTATTTTATGCACAGATAATATTTTTTTACATGCCGTACATTTTCGTTGGTCCAAAGGTTTGTAGGGAAAAAAAAATTCAAGGAAAAATCCATAGAACGAAATGTATGAAAAATATAGTCTGCATTAAAATGTACGGCATCATTTTTTCCTAATTTATGTATCTTAATACTATTTAGAACAAGGGAAAAATGTAGGAAATTGCTATATTTATTGCTATATTAATCTATGAATATTTAAACTTTGCAATAATTTAACAAATTTCAGTTTTTGTATTTCTCTATAACTTTTTTTAGAACAGTTTCTTTTGAACGGCAATACTATGCAACAATTATATTTTACAATTTCATGTTAAAAAAAAAGTTGCCGTACAGTGTCAAATGACATTACAGCTTTATAAATCAAGTATACCATGAAATTAAGGTAATTATTAATATACATTCAAATGAACAATAACTTTTTGACGGCATTATTTTTAATAGTACTTTTGAGTGCTAGATAATGTTTTGGAACCGAAGCCGTACTTTTTCAAATCACCCCCCAGACCACGGAAATAGAGGGGGTTTCAACCCTCGATTTTTTCCCCTTGTCGCATGATTTTTGTACGGCGTTGCGGAATAATGGATTAGAAGCTGTATTGAAACAGCATGAAACTGATGCCGTACAGGATCAAATGACTAAATTTACCCTGGAATTTTCAAAAAATCAAACAAATTTACCGACTTTGTGGCTCACCATTTTTTTACGGGACTGCGCGCTTTCTTGTTATTTTTCATGGATCTATCGATGGTGAAAATGCCGTACAGAATCATATGACCAAAATGTACTCCCTCTACCTGCACTTTTGAATTCTCACCAGCACTCAGTTGGACAGCTTACAAGTGACGGCATAGTGCTGAATCTTATTATTTTGTGCTCTTATATCGTCCTATATACATCACCTGGTGGTTCGTATGACCCCCCCATTTTCGACATGGGCCCGTAGTCTACTAGTAATAAGGGCCTACCCAAAGTCAAGTTTTGACTTTATGGTTGTTTTGTTATTAAACCATTACTACATAATTTTTATGTAACCTTGTTCTACATGTCTTCCATTTTTAAAACAAATGTTGATTTTATCAAAATTAAAAAAGGTCGACGTGTTGGTGATCAAATTGCACTTTGACTGTATTTTTTCGTAAATAACTTAATTATTTTCTTCCCCAAAATAATTGGCAGCCCTACGATCCGGATATTATTAAGGTAATGCAAAACATGATGTGATGACATAGGACGCTCGGCCGCGGCAGTGACATAGTGACACTGATGCCGCTCGGTTCCGGGTTCAGTTCTCGTTACGTAACGACGGCAATCAATCACCGAGCTTCATGCGTAAGGTTGTTTTGGGTGATTAATAGATAATTTATACTAACGTTAAGTATATGAGATTTGGAAACTTGTGACAGTAGTTTAGCCTTAGGTCGCTCACGCACAATCGTACAAACTCGCTCACCAACCTTCGGAAAGGATCATGCGAAGTTTTTAATATTTTCCTGGTTTTCCCAGCTGTCAAAGCTGTGACAAGTCAGCAACTGCGGTTAGTGCATGTTGACCGGTTCACAACTGCGACAGAGTCGGCCCATAAAATATAGCACAACGACATTGGGAATAATTTGTATAAAAATTAATGATATTATAAACGCATATTATTTCACTGTGCGCCAAATATGAGGCATTCCTCTTAATTATGTAATATTTGATAACGAATGACACAGTCCTAATAATAACACCAAAGGCATTATTATTGTTGCAACAATGCAGTTTGCAATACTGCCCCCGATCGTAAAAAAGACGCATCTAACATTTTTTTCGAAAAATGAGTTATAATTATGGTTAGAATCAGGAATAAAAGACGCATCTAACTGTCTCATCCATTTTTTCATATCTTTCTTTGTTTAGGTTTTAACATAAGCAAACAGGGCGCACCTACTAAGATTATCCGCGATAAACTAAGAAAAAGGGACGCATTTTACTTGACCTTAAATAAAAAGACGTATTTTAGCAGATGTGACTAATTTTTTATGCTATAGTAGTTCAATAAATAAATAGAAAGACGCATTTTACACACCCTAAGAATAAAGAACGTAAATGACAATTTACGTCTATCATTGTTATGAATTTTGTAAATTATGCTTAGTGAAAAGGCACACATCTACTATATGCGTCCTTTTTACTTAACACAGGTTTGTTGATGTAAGGCGCATTTGGTAGATCCGTCTTATTTTCTTAAGCACGCATACTACAATAAGAAACGCATCTAAATAAGAATCTAAAGAAGCCATGCAAGATATTGTTTTTTTTTTCAATAAATGCTGATATGTCTAACCAATTTTCGACTTTGCTTCTTTCACGGTGGAAGTTTTATGCGAAATAATATTTTCAGGAAGTAAAACTTACTTTCTATATGGTCTAAAAAACCTTCCTCTCATCATAAGTTAAAAAGCCGTAAATGTGTATATGCGCCCCTTTTAAGTAGGGAATTAAGATAATGACAAATAAAGAAAATAGTTAAAAGGTCTTATGTTTTTATCCTTCGTAAAAGAGTCGTATATGGCTACTTGCGTCTTTTTTACTTAGTTATTCAAAAATATAAATATTTTAAATGTTAAGAAACAACGCTTTTTTGTAAATTAAAGGAAAAATGAAACAGCTATGAAAATTTTTACACATTGAAATGAAAAAACAAAACATGGTACTCCATAATTTACTTATACACAAATACGAAAAATTTTCAAATTTGATCGCAGCATTCATTTTCCCGTTTTTTTTATTCAAACTCAATTTTCTCAGTTTTTACTTTATGGTAGATGCGTCTTTTTAACGATCGGGGGCAGAATAATGTCTTTGTTGCGAGTGTGGATAGACACTAACCCGAAAGCTAAGTCTCAGTGCTCGATGCGTCAGCGTTAAGCGTTAAAAACAAATGTATGTGTCCGACCATACATGGTTACGGAATTGCGCTCCAAATTGTAGCTATATTATTTGAATTTGTCTAACTTGACGCTTGTGGGCGAGTGTTGCTTAGGTTTTGTGGCCCGGGGAACTGCTTTCAGATTACCAAATTTGAACGAAAGCTGTCAAAATATGTTGTAAGTCTTGTCACTACTGTTGATACAGATCTGACGCAAGAAGATAGTTAAGTCATTAATTTGTTGGCAGTTAATTTGAAACTGTTACGTTTGATGAACTGAATTTGAATGGTGATGTTCGTATATTGACGTGTTTTATTATCTTTTTAATTTGTGGACCGGTTGAAGCAACAAACCAATGAAAGCGACGCGTTTACGATGCGTCTCCTGTCAGTGAGAAGTGTCAGATACAGCGAATTTTGGATTGCGTTGCAGTCGCGTAGCTCATAAATAGCGTTGAGTGAGAAGTGCCTAACATATATAAATACAATATCTCGGATTTTTTACATTTTATTTGAATTACAAATACAAATAAAATGTAAAAAATCCGCAAAACTTTGGTTTGAAACCTATTGCGTTTATAACATACCTACACCTACAATTTTATTATTAACTAGGTATGTTAATGTGCAAACCTTAATTTAACGTACCCCATTTAATTTCATTCTTATAGGCATACCTATGAATTATTTCGTAAACACTTCAAAATTTTAAGTCACGCATGATTAAGGTTACAGTTATTGTATAATAGTAAGACAATGCATAATATACATATATACCTACATAATATACAGGATTAGGTAAAGTAACAATAATTATTCAAACCCTTTCTTCAGTCGGCTGATTCATGATATCGATTAGAGGCCATAGAGCTGACAAAATCCATTGTTGCCGAGGTATCTAATAGGTATCTATTATTGAATCCTTTCATTAATGGTTTTGGTCTATGACGTCACACGTTATTAATGGTTACACAGAACGACATAAAAAGTGATAACTGTAGGTGTACCATGTGTAGGTACTTACGTAATGATTCTATTGTTGAAATCTCTATATATTCTGTGGAAATCTGTCCTATGAATATCGTTGGGCTTGATTCATAAAACTGACATAACTTTGAATGTAATGAGGTTTATTGGAAGTTGTTTTTTATTGATCGAGGACAAACATAATTTTAAGTTAAGTTTACTAAATTGCATTTAAAAAAACTGCACTCAACATGCATTTTATCTTGTATTGATTTTTTACACTTATGTATCTACTCTATATTTTATCTTGTATTGAATATTTTATAATTACCTACTGATAGCATTTACAACTTATAGGTAAATACAAATAATAATATAACGATTTAATAAAAATTATGTAGGTATTATCATAAAATAATATAACCCATGCCATGTAAGAAACTCCCAAGGAGTCATTTTTACTCATAAACATACTAATGGCTATGTCGAACCGATCTTGGACAACGTCCTTTGAAATCCTAATCATCAAGTTGTCCAGTTTTCAGAGGTGTCCGTTTCGTCATAAGAATGGTGCAGTACCGTAAGTGTAAGGGTGCCTTTCCACCAGAGATGTGCTATGCTACGTTGTTAAGGATGTGTTTGCCATCCACCAATCACATTCAGCCCTCAGGGAGTTGCTAGGCGGGCAAATGTTTGTGATTGGTAGATCTCAAACGCATCGTTAGCAACGTAGCATAGCACATCTCTGGTGGAAAAGCAGCCTAAATAGAAGTGCAACATAGCAGTCTATGTGACTGGGCAGTGTGATCGAACATCGGACATCGGACATCGACAGCATGATCGGTCTGGATGCGCTCCAACTAATTATAAGTATGGACTGGTGCTCAAAGTTGCGCCACGCGTCTGATGTGTGGCGCCAACTCAGACTAATCTGTGAGTAGGTTTGAAATTGGAACAGGTGGGACATTGTAGCATTATTATTAATATTATTATTATTATTCTTAATTAGGGAGTTTAATTGTAAATGGATGTTAGTTAAAAAAAATCTTAGACGTCATAGATTAGAATATTTGTGCAAGCATGCAGTGTCTAAATATGTTACAGTACCCGGCAAGAAATAATGCACATCGGTATTCAGAAAGAGATAATCGGTTAGTTACGGCTTTGTACAGCGTTGTCTCTCTCACACATTGCACTAAACTAATGGTGCAATATCTATTAAGAGCTAATAAAGCACCCTATTAAGTACTTATAACAATAATAATTTGATGTGCCGTTTGAGGTTTTAACAACTCTTTATATTTATTTCTGAGTGAACGCGACCGTCTTCTACCGAATTCGAAAGAAAAGGTCAGGTCAGCGGTAAGGACTATGTAGTAAGGACAACGCTCTACAAAGCCGAAACTAACCGATTTCTTTCTGAATACCGATGTGCATTATTTCTTGCCGGGTACTGTAATAGTATTATAAAAAAAGTAAAATTAGAAAATCAGCACATTTTGACACGTTAATATGAACTGGAAACATAATTAATGAGTCGCACGCCAAGCGCTGTAAAATTAATCCCCAAATAAAAATATACCTACTTAACTTTGAGCTTGAAAGAGTCGTGTGAACTTAAATAGCGTTGTATGTAACATATTTAAAATATTGTGTGTTAATCTATCTATTATTGTATTATTGCTAGCCAGTTAAAGCTTGCTTAAATATCGCTTGACAGTTTGAGAGGCGCTGGGCCGGCCGTTGCCAGGTAAATGTCACGGGACAGAAATGTGACGTAGTCTCGTTATTTTTAAGTGCATCATTGATCCGGCGATCCGACCGGGTGTATCACACATCACACCTTGCCGGACATGCACATCTCTGTAATCGATACTTTCTTCGCGATAAGTGATAACTAAATCAATGAAATTAGTTAACTCATGTTGTAACTGACTATTCATAAAATATTGAAATTATATTATATTATTACTATTCATAATTATTAAGATTCGGTGATACACTTACGTAATAAATAATACGGTACATAGGTAGGTACTGTGATTTTTATTTTGTTAACTTACTTTTATGTCATTCAAATTTTAAGTAATGAAATATGAATTAATGTAAAGTGAGGAACTTAAAGTGAGGCATGTAAAGTGGAAAACTTTTTAAATGGCGAACGTTACGTTTTTCAATTCGTTGATGATTGAGCCATAATGAATGTTAAAGTCCCAAAGGCCACCAATTTCATCGCTTCTGAAAACTTTTTACTATGAATGCTTCAATTGTAAGTATGACTTTGAATTAATTTGTAATATTTTTAAGCTATTGCATAGCTTTTATCGCGGGCCTTGGGCGCGGGGACCGAATGCAAAAATTTAGTAACGAAAATTTATTACACCCCATCACCCACACACAGACATAGTTACTATGTCTGTGCACCCACACATCGATAAATACCAGAACTTTTAACTGAGTTAACTAACTTTTACTTTATAACGGCTAAACCGATTTGGCTAATTTTAGTCTTGAAATATTCGTGGAAGTTCAGGGAAGGTTGCAGCGATGAGAAAATATGAAAAATTTCGAGGAAAATACTAAAAATGAATATTTTAATTTCCCATACAAATCTTACCTGTCAAACATTTGATTTTCGCCCCGTCGGTTCGGTGTTTTAAGAATAATTACATGTAGATCTGGATTAAATAAGGCGTTGGAATCGACAACATGTATTCATAATAGTCGAATTATCGCGTATTTAGATTTAAAACATACAAAATAACATGACATAAAATAATGACACTATATTAATGACTTGAGGGTGATAGAGACAGTGCCATACAGGCAAGGCAAACTGTAAGGCACTGTCTCTGTCACCCACACGTCATTCACGCGCCAAAAGATCGTTGTAGGACTTAAATGTCAAATGTCAATTTTCTTTTTAAAAATAATTATTTTGTCAACTGAAATAGTTCTTATGCTTTTGTTCAGAATATTTAAATCTTCTTTGCACAAATTAATGCATTATCCGTTTCTAATAAAGATTAAAATGTCTTGCACCTATAATGTGACGTTATGATGTACGTATTCTTAACAATTAGGCTTACGTCATTATTATGCGTCTCTTTCAGTGATATTGCCTATGAACTTTGATGTAACTTTTGATAACTAGGCAACTAAATGAAAACTGGTACACCACTTTCTTGGCCCACTGTAAAACAGTGAATATCTGTACTCGTATAATTTGTGTACAAAGTGTTTTAAATATGAATAAACAAAGTGCATTTATTAATGAAGAAAGTCACGAAAAAATTGTGAAAGAAAATGAGTTATTACTCTATATACATTCATTTTATTATTATTATCACAAATGCAGTATTATTTTTTGTTTTGTTAATTTATATATAATGCTATGCAATAGCTTTACCGCGGCAGTCTCCGAGTGCCACACGTCTTTTTTTCCCTCAATTGACGATCTGCTCGTTTTGTCAAATATTTATGTAAAATACATATTTTACACAATTCCGACATCAACGACAGGTCCTCAGAAAGCGATCAACAGTTGCTAGACTACTCAAACATTGTACGAGAGTGATTCAGCGTCGGATGGCCGGATATAAAGTTTTAATTTTCTTAATGTACAGTAATTTGCTAGCGACTGTCACTTATACCGTATCGCAGATGGTAAATATGCAGATGATGCGTTAAAAGAGAAATTGCAATGCATCGCAGAATGCAAATCATTTGACTGACATCATGCGAAACGTTCTTTGCGGTTGCACGCTCACTCACACATTAGATGATGAGTGTGTGTGATATTCTTGTTTTATAATCGGGACCAGACCACAGTGAAACAAAATCCTAACCTAACGGGATATGAAAATTTACATAAGTATTTTTCTTAAATAAATTACCCATTAACTTAATGAGTAGGTCCTAGAATTCGTCCGCTCCCCTTTCATTAGTAGATCTGAGGGCTGGGGTTAGTAATAATTTTGTTCTTACTTACTTACTGAATCGCGTATGTGTTGCTGTCCTCAAGGGCTATGATGATCGCCTCTAAAAGGTGTAACCGGATCTACACAATCAATTATTTTCAAACTACGACAGATACTCACTGCAACTCTTCAGCTCATATAACAAGTTAGCATACCTTTTATTCTCTTATCTTATCAATCTGTGACGATATCTTAAAAGTTAAAACTCTGCAGCTTATTACGTCAATCATTTTCATAGCGAGGAAGAAGTTGTCGCCAACCAGACGACTTCTTAAGTCTTAAGCTGCTTGTAAAGTTCAAACTTCCAACTTCCAACGGAGCATAACGATTGTTATGATTTTTACGACAATAATTGGAACTGATTCCATGACGCGCCTTTTTATCTTTATAGTCATATTCTGGCATACAAACAATACAGTTTATAATTTTTTTTTCTTTATGGAATTAAGATAGCAAACGAGCATGCAGCACCACCTTCCGCTGCCGCCCATGACAACTCTGACCGACCCAGAACTAGACTCAATGAGTCTCGTTCTAATTCGGTCACAGATGCGTTGCTACCCCTGAGGACTGAGATGGTCGCCTTTAAAAAAGTGTAACCGAAAATGAAAATAAATGAAATAAAATAAATTAATACAATATAAAGACCACATTGGAACCGATATTGTCGTGGTTGTACTGGTATAGTTTTTAACTCAATAATTCTATTAATTATGTTTTATGAATCCGTAACTCAGTCAGGAAGTGACTCTTGCAAGAGAGAGGGTCCGGGTTCGATTCCCAGATTGACATTTATGTTGGTTAATGATATCTTATGCCACTGTCCTGATTTGGCCTAATGTGAAGCTCTGGTAAAAATTGTATTACGTAATATTTACTTGCCTAATTGGACCGAAAAGAATATGTAAGCGTTTATTTATTAATTATTATGTCTTATGCAAGCTTGTACGTGTCTGTGTAGGTATTTGTGGGATGTAAGACAGACATTAAATAATAATACGTCATTAAAATAATTGCCATGATTAATAACTCAGTATCAGAGATCGTTTACGTGTATGTTATTGCAAAAGTATTGCATTACTCTTGTACCTCATGTTTTAAACCATTAGCTTATTTATTAGAGAGCACGGATCGAAGAGTTTAAAACCTGGTAATTAAATATATTAAGTATAGTTTTATTAGTTGAGAGGATTTGTCTAATGTGCAAAAGCTACATAAATGTGAGCGAATATTTTATAAAAGTGACTGAAAGCAAAATAAACATTTCAGTTATATACCTACTAAAGGACCTATTCTTATTAAATAAAGAAATCCGGAAAAGCTATTTTTGTTATTCTTACATTATTTTTTAAATATCTACAACCCAAAGCACGAAAACATTTTAAAGTAAAATCTTCTTAATGATTTCCAAAGTATTCATTAGCAACTAGATAAATAAAATTATTCACAAGACTCTACATAGTCTACATCTGTTGCGTTTTATCAAAACTATTCACACTCAAATTACACTAACTCGAGCACTTACTCGACTTAACACATGCGAGAAAATAAGACCGTGATAATGCTAATATTACGTTATATCGTAGTTTACCCGAGTACAGGTCAGTTTTATCTAGTCTCATTGCCTTGTGTGGCAAAGGATAATACGAGAACGATAAAGTTTTCTGCGAGTCAGTCCGAGATAGCCTTTCGGAGTTTCTCTCCAACATTACCCCGGGAACTAACTTACCATACTGTATAAAGTTCGTGCAATGTGGAGTAACAACTTTATTGGCCTTGCAACAGTCCCGTTTTGTTTCAAAGTTACAGCATAGATCATAATTAAATCTTCACCAGTTATTGCATACCTATGCATTACAAAACTTTAAATTATCGAAGTTACATGAATTTGAATTGAATTCTTATTATGATTGAAAAAATACGAAGAATGTGTATTACGTTATGTTTGTAATAAATCCCATAACAATGATTTTTAGATTTTTTATTTGTCTCTCGGTTTGTTTGTTTCCGTCAAACTCGGGCACGGCTTAATCGACTTGAGTGCGGTTTTAACATGAATTAACTTGGAGTATCATTTAGAGCAGTTTTGCCGTGGCCATGATTCATGGAACTGGTTGGAATCGAATAATATCTGTCAAAATCGTTAGTATCTGGTTGCATATAATAATATATGTTCAATGTCCGTGATTGTTCTTTACCTAAGTTATTGGAAGAAATCCATACTATATTGACACCTATTTGTAATCCACATGTAAGTCAAAAGAAACAAGCGGGAACATCGCGAGGTACGTCTGAACGTTTGAAATCCAAAATCAAGTAATTTGTATACAACGCGGCGGACACATCATAGTTGACCTTGCAATCTCCATGACACCATGTCCGCTCACTGTCATTATCGGCGGTTTTTGTAGTGGCACCAGACACGCAATATCATCTGTCGATCTACGTACCAGCGTTTAAACGGGCTGGCTACATCCCAACATCCCATTAATGGCTTATTGAATATAGGTCCCTAGCCCTAGACTTCACCAAGCTTAACCAATGCGGATTGGACCAGTTAGGGATCAATCCAAATATAGGAAACTAGCTTCCGCCCGCAGGCTTCGCCCGCGTGGAATTCGTTTAAACTTCACCCCCCTATTTCCAAAAATCCTCTCTTAGTGCTCCCCTACACTTCCCAAGGAACATACATACCAAATTTCAGCTTCTTCCGTTCAGTAGTTTCGGCTGTGCGTTGTCTGTCAGTCACCAGTAACGCAAGAGTTTTATTTATTAAGATTTTACGGTGTCCAAAGGCATCAAACACGGCCTAACGAATGCTATTATTACAACCGGGATTCGACGGCCTTACATGCCCTTCGTAGCACGGTTACAAACACCTCAACACAAACTGCAATTTTACTACCTACTGATAGTTTTGTCAAATACAAAGTTCTCTCTATGATCTTCCCTCTATGATACTCTGTGCTTAAATACTCTTGTGAAATTGATATATTATCTTTCTTACTTGCCTTTCTTCTTTATTATAGGCTCATGAATGATGACTTTGGTCTTTGGTGTTAAAATATTCACAAAAATAAAAAAAAATAGGATCCCGTGACCGATTTTCTCGGGAATCATCTTTATAACTTGCGTTTACTCTTCTTTTTTTAAGTTTCATCTATCGACTGACTAATGTTTATTTTTCTATTATTGTTTGTGATAGACACCGCAAGTCAGTCATAAAATAGTGGCAAATAAAACCCGCTACTACTGCACCTGTGTGTACACGTAATCGTAACTTTCATCTGTCATGCGCGTACGCAGCGCGCGCACCGTGACCTACTCAAGGTCGCCGCCATATTTGATTGATGCTATGATTCTCTTGATTGTTGACAATGCACGAATGTTTAATTCAAATGGGGCTTCGCAGCAAAAAATTGAATAGGTTTTTGTGTAACGCTTGTAGTATTTTGATGGTTGTACATGCTTAATGGCATAAAGTAAACAATAAACAGGTGTTGGGGATTTCGGATTCATTGAGTTTTTAAGTTGGTTTATAAAGTATTGCCACCTGTTACCGCCATCTATGGCGCTTATTTCATTAATATGGGGTTTCATGTGAAATCTCGATATTTTTCAGAGGAAAATTAGTCATGTCTCCAGCTTTTCAGTCAAAAATTCAGCCAAATTTTCATCAAATTGCTCCAGTTTCACTTGAAAAAGAGAGATTCTTGCATTTAAAACATTAAAATACATGAAGTAAATAAGTATGTATATCAAAAAATTACGTCGTTAATTTTACTGGTATCATAGTCCCATCGATTGTGGCGGATATGGATAGAAATAACGGCCTTAGTTTCTGAGTGAGATGAAGATTTAGTGAAGTGGCAGATAAATCCTGTAAGCTATAAAAATACTGCCTGATCTACATTCAAGGCTGCAAACTCTCAAAATGTCGATTAAGAGTTTCAAATCCTGATATATTTCATGTCAAGAGACGATTTATCTCCGTGTAAAGAAAGTTTATTTAACGCGGAGTATTTATAAACATGCTGAATTATTAAGCTTGATGGATACCTCTTCTGTAGTGGTTTATTTAGATACCATTCCAAGGAATTTATTTTGCGTTTGACTGATCTATGTTGACGTTAATTCTATGTTGACACTAAAAAGATTTGTCGTTTTCACTACTCAGTATACTCGGGGGTTATAGGTAAGTTGTTGTGGCACAAGTTACAGGACAAAAGGGTTACTCTGTTGCCGGCAACACATCGGTGTCACCTTTGGTGTTATGGATGTCAGGCTAGAGGTGACTGCTACTACAACATGGCTCGTTAGTCAGCCATTCACATAAAATGAGTGCCTGACTGAAGCAGGTTTTTCAACCGAAACCGAATTTTCGGGCTTTGCTCTGAGTTTTAGCAGAAACCAAAACTAAGGCCAAGACGATTCGATTCGATCGAATTCGACATAATTGTCACTATAAAATTATGACGTTCCAAACCTCAAGCGACCAAAGCAAAAGCTCCAGGGAATTTCGGAACACCACAAAACCGTGGGTAGCTGGTTCATCTAATTTGGTATGAATCCAAAAGCGGTCTAATTGGTCCGTGATCGATGCGCAAACGGAACGATTAGCGCGTCACGATTGTGTCTCGTTTGCACAACTTGTTGATGCCCGCGTCGTGTGCGCACAGTGTGAACGCGGGCCAAGTGGAACCGCAAACTGACGTCTTTGTCGTGTTTTTCGAACATTGTTTGTGGACGAAAAATAAAGTTTGCTCAACGTTTATGCCGTTTTTATTGTAGTTTCATATCAGGGTACTTTACGGAAATCTATTGTTGTTAAGTTCACATTTTGTTTTTTGTAAATCTAGGTATATTTGAATAATATATTTTTAGACATGTGTAGAAATTAAAATATACTATTAGAACAAACAAATGTATTTATCAATGAATACTTGTAGAAGTTTCTCGTTTTTATCCTCTTGTATGCTATAGTCCAAAGTAAATGTGGACGCTACATAGAGACTTTCAAGAACTTATGATGAGAAATTAAGTCTTACATGTGAAAGGAAAAGTTTAGTTTAGTAACGTCGCTTGACTTGGCAAGTGCACTACGTGCCACCTAATATAATACACTACATTTTTGAATCACGGTAATTGGTATGATTTCTAGGCTGGTCTGGTCAGATGTTTAATTAAAGTTAACCTTAGATATTGCACCCACACACAATATTATACCTTACGTTAGTTCAAATAATTATCCTATTATTAGGGGATACAATCTGTGTTAATTTTTTTTTATTATTGTAACCTTTTCTGCCTATGCCCGCATTTCAAAACTGTTTGATATAATTGTTATTGAGATAGTAAAATGACCTATGTAATTGCATAAATCACATTTATTTATTAAATTATCGTCACGGAAGAAGAGTTTACTGAAGAGAATGTTGACTGGTGACAAGAAATTCTCGGAGCTGTAACATGATACTTAAATTAATGATAATTAAAATTTGTAAGTACACAGAGCACATAGGTTTGCTCAGTTTATGTAAAGAATACACAGTACATAAAATAGTACGTGAAGAAATGAGGAAGCTTAGGTTAAAGCAGATTGTGTGAATACCATAGAATTATGATCAGACGCGCGTTGTACTCGTATATGTAAGTCTATGGGCGCATAATTGTTCCTTTGCGTTGTAGAGACCTAACACATAATTATGTATAATAATATTCCGTGTACGTAGGCCGATTTTGATAATTTTTGATTCGACCGATTAGTCTTAATTTTGCGAATGTTACTAAATATGTTTTTGACTTGTTTTTTTAAACTTTTTTGCTTTAGTTTATAAGTTTTTTTTTTTTTAATTTACCAACTTGATAAAGAAAATAATGTTTATTACGCTTGTTAGAATTTGTCGTTCATTAGAGACAAATGAAACAAATGATTTGAGTTTGAATGTCAAGTGAGGAATATTGTTAATGTTTGATAAGGGGTGACCTATAATTTTAGACAGTCTATTATTACAACTATACATCTAAATATTCATGAGCTTGTAGTAGACATTGCAGCTTGTAAAGTATCTTTATTGAATATCCACCTGTCAGTGACAACTGTCCCTGCGGAAAAAATAAACCTAAAAGTCCAACTAGAATGGAAAATAAAATGGACGGAACTGTCTTCTATGTTTGTTCAGTGTCCCGACCAGGCGTGTAGCTACGTGACTAAATCTGCAAAGGAATCTGACCCGTATGTTCGGGCAGATTGGTTTCAAAGTCGTTTGTAGGGCACGTTGATATCGTATTAGAGAGAATTGCACCGTAATAAGAGTTGATAAGGTTAAAAGGAGATTGCTGTGTAAGGTATCTGTTGACGTCCACTAGTGACATCTTTGGAGCTAACAATGCGAGCTTACTTGGAGGTAAGAAACTAGTTTACTTAGGATAAACGTTAAGTGGTCGTAAAAAGTATAATATATTTATGTTGAACCACTAATTATATATGGAAGGATCCGGATGTGATAGCATATCCGGTTACACGTCTTAGAGGCAAACATCTCAGCCCTCAAGGGAAGCAACACGTCTGTGACTGATTTAGAACAGGACTCTTATTAACAACTTATAACAGAACTATTCCTAATATTCACTCCCCAGTCCTTATTAGTTAGTAGACCTGCACGGCTATTCTGTAAGAAACAAATTCGATATCGAAGCTCACTCAGGTGAGTTGTGTCACTTCCATTGCCAGCTTAATTGGCGCTGCCGTCGGTTTTAATTTTAACAGAACGCGATGTACGTCAAAATCAAAATCTCACCGCGGATTCAGCTATCGAGATGTCAAAGATGTCCCTTACAGAATAGCCTAGCTGATCAACTAATGTTCTCAATAATACCTTGTCTTCCTGAACTAATCATCCTGGTCCTGATAAGCAGTAATAGTCCTTGTCGCTCTTGTGATTAAAGTTCATTGTATATTGACGGCGAGAATTTAAAATGCCTGAAGTAAATTTTGCAAGTAAGCTAAATTGTACTTTGAGCATTTGTACTTAAAACTTTTGTTTTTAGTGAGGAGTGGCAATTTCATATTTTTGGCGTAATTTACAAAACGTGGGTTTGGCACATGTTTAGTCAGCCATTTTTCTTTGTTTTCCATTTTATGCTCTCCACACTCATATCTCAAGGTAACTTTGTTATTTGCATAATATGTATAAACAATATAGATATTAATATTAATAATTCCTTTTTTCAATCTATCGTGGTTTAAGGTCGAGCAAATCGGAGTTTTGTATGTGAAATTTGGATATGCTTCTCATGCATAATTTTTTTTTGCGTTTGTAAAATTGAAAGCGTTTACGCACTTCTTAAGTTTTGCAAATGATTGCCTATCAGGATATTTACATAGGTAGCAATGTAATAGGTAGGTACTTTAAGAATTACCTAAATCATCTTTGATGAATTCATATATTGAGTTTAATTTTATACCTACTGAATATCAAATAATAAAATACATGATCCATCTGATAGTAATAAATCGCCGTTGATAATAGAAGAAAGAAAGTACTAGCTCATAAGAGTTTTTCGGACATTAAATTTAATGTAAATAAAATTAGGTCTATGAAGCAATCAATTATATTCAATTTTGGGCGATATCACAGAGTTCAGTGACAGAAGTGTCAATTTTGAGATTCCCGTCTAAAGTTTTATAATGGATACTTGCAAGCGACTAGGATCTGGTCAATGTATGAAAGCGACGCGTCTACGATGCGTCTCCTGTCAGTGAACAGTGTCAGATACAGCGAATTTTGGATTGCGTTGCAGTCGCGTAGCTAATAAATAGCGTAATGTGAGATTTGCCCAAGGCATTTTTCCCTAAGCGATGCAAGGACGGATTGCCTAGTTTCAAAGTTAGGAGAAATATTCTCTTCAATAGATATCCTTCAAATTGTTTGCTCACTCCAATCTTCTCGAAGTATTTGTAGGAGCTAGCAGAAGAGATGAGATAGTTTGATTTTCAAGTATGATTGGATAGCTACCTTACTATTATATTAATGTACTTACATCATATCTATGTATACATATTATGTGTACCTATAAGTGGTTTTGTAATACTTATACCTATTTCAAAAATGGTTTTGTCTGAAGATAGAATATATATAAAAAAATGGTTGTCTGTAAAGTCGGTTTACTGACGATAGTTGAACGTGACAACGTCTTAAGAAAATACTGATGGAATGGTAGCATAATCACTAATAGTCATCCTAAACTATCTTTGAATACTTAGTTATAATTTATTTACTGTTATATTGCAGTTAAAAACCTTTATTAAATATTTTACCAAAAAGACTAGTCGTTGCATACCGTATAACGAAACATTAATCTTTAGATAGTCTGTGCATATTATGTCATGTCAATGTGCCACAAACAAGTCAAAACAAACCTGGCTGGTTATAAATAATTTTGATAAAAAGCAAAAGCAAAACGTCAGAGTTACATTGACAAAGGCCGATTGTGCTTCTTTGTCGCTCGTTCCGCGTTCTCGCTCACACGGTAACGACGCATGACGTCAGATAACGACGCATAGACGTCATGTTTTTTGTGCGTGCAGCCGTATATCGATTTATTAAACGTAACGTTGTCACGTCAAAAATTGGACATATTGTAGAAAAACGTAATACATACCGTACGATTGATTGTGCTTATCTTAAAACGGTTAGATAGATTTGCATGCGGTTTGCAATTTAAATGTTTTTGACGTGACAACGTTACGTTTTATAATTCGATATCGGCTGCACGCACGAAAAACATGACGTTTATGTGCCGTTATGTGACGTCATGCGGCGTTATCTGACGTCATGCGGCGTTACCTCGCTTTGAGGGTGCTTTGAGGCGTCCCATCTTTGATGACATTATTTGTCAATGTAACTCTGACGTCTATTTAGTTTTGCTTTTTATCGAAATTATTTATAACCAGCCAGGTTTGTTTTGACTTGTTTGTGGCACATTGACATGACATAATATGCACAGACTAGCTAAAGATTAATGTTTCGTTATACGATATGCAACGACTAGTCTTTTTGGTAAAATATTTAATAAAAGTTTTTAACTGCAATATAACAGTAAATAAATTATAACTAAGTATTCAAAGATAGTTTAGGATGACTCTTAGTGATTATGCTACCATTCCATCAGTATTTTCTTAAGACGTTGTCACGTTCAACTATCGTCAGTAAACCGACTTTACTGACAACCAGTTTTTTATTTTAATTTTTTGTCATGCGACTGATAGAATTAATCAATGAAATTATTAAATTTAAAAGCAATTAATAAGATAAGTATGCATTTCCGTTTACAATTTCAATAACAGTGTGACGAATAAGTAATCACTTTGTGTCGTTGTGTATGACTAATTCCGCCTCAAAGCGGCACACTCAACCAACAACAATTATAATAATTATTATAACAATTTGCCGAAAGACAGATATCTACCGCAATCTTAAAAGGCTTGTACGAAAACATTTTATACGCTATATTAATAGCCGATTAACGCGATGAATAAATTTGATAACGCCTTCTTTATGGTATATTTTGGAATACACGCCAAAATTTTCTCAGTTTCAGACCAATCGTCTCGATTTTGCACTTTATGCTGTACGTAATACGAGTGTGAACTGTATAGTAAGTTGATGCAAAATTTATTTTAATTGCAAGTTCTTAGAATTAATTAAAAAGCTTCAGCCCATTAATGGTTCGCTACTGAGCGTATGACTCCTCATAACTGAGGAGCTGAGGAGTTATAGGTTATAGAGCATACTCCAGTGTTTACATCAGTGTCAGGAAGTTAGTATATAGAATACAAGTATATGGGTAAAACGATAGTAAGACCATCGTAAAGGTCGGTTTCTACATCGATAGTTACCATAACTACAGATTATGAATAAACTTATTTTAAAAATGGAAACTTAACTCGATTGTACGGAGGATTTAAGAAGCATTAGGCACAATTAGGTACTTAACCATTTCCTTTTCCGAAAATTGATGATGCCTTTTGATTTTATCTAAATTAACAATAATGGTATGCGGTGTGAAAGTCCATGCCACCTGCGACGCAGGAAATACCGAAGTTAGGGTTTTATGGTTCAGCACAATCTAATCTCTCGTCTAATCACGTTACATTGTGTACGCCGCTTACGTCGCACCGAGAATATCTACCCAGATTAAGGAATATCTAACGCTGGCGTTAAATGTCACTTGTTTATTTATATTAAGCACGCATCACGACCACTGCCGACCAGGTCGCATGTGAATGGTTTCTGAGAAACTTACGCACTCAGCCCAATATATTATTGCTTCACTGTACTATTATCGACTGTCATTACAGCTAGGGCTGTCAGATCAGGGTGTCAGAATTTTATGGGTTGGTAGTGCACTAGTTTTATCTACGGCTTCGCCCGAGTAGTGTACCTATTGCGAAAAAAAGTTGTTAAAATCCGTAGAAAATGTATTTCCGGAATAATACTATCCTATGTTCTTTCCATAGTTTCATATTATCTTCATACAAAATTTCATTTTAATCAGTTAGGTGTACTAAGCGTGACAAGGCAGCAGGAAGACAAATAGATAGACACGTTTACACCGGTATATTATCCTGATGGCGGACGAAATCCATCCATTTCACGTTTTTAGAAATTGCTGGACAAGTAAAGTTTTAAAAGGAACTATTACTACTAACAAAATTATGATTCAAAAACAACAAAAATATGACTAAAAAACTTGTTGGCCCTGGAGTAGCCATTTGTAAGTAGACATCCTATTATGCAGTATAATTAAAATCACGTGACAAAAATGGTTTATATTTTAGGTGAAATAAAAAGTGCATTGAAAAATATCCAGGTGCACGGTTTCGGACAGGCGGCAGCCCTATAACGAGCCGAAGTAAATTTGAGTAAATGTCGCTAGGAAATAGGATTCAATTTAAATTTAATTCAATAGTAGCGACCCGGCTCGACCGAATATAATTTTGTTATTGAAAGGCGTTAATGTAATGTTATTCGCGTTACTGATGCCATTAACGTGTATCGCTGTTATTAAATATTTTGTTTACAAGTGCCTTTTGGCGACTGTTATGGCAGTAATTATAACCCCTGTGATTATCAAGTTAATTTTCTTAGAATAGCGTCTTACTTGCCTATTCTTTGGTGGTTAAAATTTCCGCTTCATACATGCCGGAGAGTTCCCAGAACTTATAGGTGTTTGGAGTCTACCAAACCGCACTTGGCCAGCGTGGTGTTATAATCTTCTCATTCCGGGAAGAGCCCTTTGCTCTATAGTGGGCCATGGTGGGTTGAGATGATGATTTCTAGGATATCGTAAACACTCCAGGAGAGAGAAAACAGCGTCTTCCTTCTGCGGTAACCAACACACACTAGCCAGGCTTTGTATCCTAATAAATGAGAACTAGAGCATCATCCACCACGCTGCTCCATTACGAATTGTTTTGAGATTGAATCTAAACAAAAGTATTACGAATGTACTTACACTATTTTGATAGGTTTTTGGATAGCATCATATAGTTACTATGAGTTTAACTACACCGTATCTATTTCATTACATTTTAATTCGCTCTCATTCTCATATTTTAAAATCGCCTTAACTTAACCATTATTCTATGATGGTTTACTCCTGTACACTCCTATTTATTTATTCCTGTTATTTAGTCACCATTTGTTCTTTTTACGTGAACACTTTCATGAATGCTTAGCACTACACTTCAATATATTCACGCCTTGTCGTCGCTTCTATTTCCATATTTTTACAGGATATCGATAAAGCCTACGGACATACCAGTTCGAATACAATACCGTGTACCTTATTGCAAGGGCGTAAGGTGAGGATTACTCTGAAATAGCTTTACGTCGGTCTTAGTTGATCTTGTTACGAAGTTACTGAGGTGTTTGATGGTTTCTTTGATGTGGTGTTAGACTGTCTCGGAGTATTGACGTTCTTTGGTTCTTTGGTTACTGTTATTCACTGTGTGTAAACTAGTAACAGCTGTTGTGCGAATAAAACCCCCCACTTGTGTAATAAAAACCCCCAACTTTATTCTCTTCGGGTATTATTTTATTTCGGCCGAAATATGTAGTCGAGATTTTTTAATTAACAATTTTCAAACGGTATTTCATCAAGCAGTTAACTACGCTTCATTTTCACTAAACTACAGTAGAAACCCGATTAACCGGACCAATTGTTGTCAAAGGATATCCGGATAATCGAAAATCCGGTTCATTAAACGGTAAAACCGTAACACACTCATATACCCGCTTTAGGATTTCTTGTGCACGATTGGCAGATGTATCGGTATTTTTTAACCTACTTCAAAAAAGGAAGAAGGTTCTCAGTTTGACCTGTATCATATGTATGTATATTTGTGCGCGATTATCTCGCGTTTGGCTAAACCGATTTTGATACCATTTTCAGCATCGTGTTTATCAGACTTAGGAGAAGGATTTAGGTATATTAACCGTGTTTAACTGAACCGATTTTTATTTTTCGGCGCTAAAGTCTAAAGTTCTATTTTATTAAAAGTTATTTTCATGATATCCAATTATTTTGTTTGTGTAGAATCGCAGTAAAGCCTGCGTATTCACACGCAGCTTCAAGGATACAAAAACATCAGCGATGTGTCAAATGATTCTGATTGCTTCCGCTTAATCAATCAACTTAATTGACTGTGATCAATTGCATTGAAACAGAAAATTATGGTTACTGTTTATTACGATCTTAGCATTTAAGTTGGAGTTGTACGAGTATGTGATAACTTGATGTACTCGTATGTATACGCGATGTGTAAACAACTTACTGTAGGTATTATTTGCGGAATGGGTACGGGCTAATTCAATGTTCGTACAGAACCGTTGGTTATCTTACAAAGTTATCAACGAGGCTTGTTTGTGTGTACGCTGCTGCGTCAGCGTGATAATATCTCATTTCATTCATTCATTTGTCCGTAAATAATCTCGCTGAATGCACGAAGAAAGCTGCAGATGGTAGGGCCTAGAGCTCACCCGGGGAAGTACCACCGCCCGCCACGGTACTTATTAGTACTATTCCTACCGTGTAATAATTGTTTTAAGAACAATTGTGTTCCGGATAGGAAGGTGTGGAGCCGGTTACACTTTTTTAGAGGCGACCATCTCAGTCCTCAGGGGTAGCAACGCATCTGTGACCGAATTAGAACGAGACTCATTGAGTCTAGTTCTGGTTCGGTCACAGTTGTCATGGGCGGCAGCGGAAGGTGGTGCTGCATGCTCGTTTGCTATCTTAATTCCATAAAATAAATCTACTAATGAAAAATTTTTAGGTGTCCCCATTGAAAGTGGGGACAAATCAACAGTTCATATCGGATATTAACGTCAAATTCCCGCGTGGATGAATATCTAACGCTACGTTAGTTGTAAATATTTAATCTTTCTTTTTATTTTTTAATATCATCGCGTCTGCCTACGTCTATAACTAGTAACTGAGATAACTTTACATCGAACAACTCGACGCTAAACAAAGTCATTACTCACTCAAACTGGAGTTTCCCATGATACAATACTACGATTATTAAATGCGCGTGCGACGCTACGACGCGCTTAAGCTGCAATGTAACATTTAACACATATTTTAACACATATTTTCAAAAAGCATACCAATTTAAGCAGTCGGGTTTTTTGGTTTTCATACCACTAGTTTATGTTATTAACAGCCGACAATTAAACAAGGCTCCTGATGGTAGATGGTCATCGTCGCCCACGGACATGCTGGAAGAAAGAAACCATCCAAGTCCTAATTTTACTCTTGTTCTGCGTCAGTCGCAATTATCATGGGTAACAGCGAGAAAGGAGTTGCATGTTCGTTTGCTATCTAAAATCCACGAAAAAATACTGGCACAGGGATTCTTAATGAGTGTGTGCGTTTATTCTACATTAAGTTTAGTTACGTCATACAATTATAACCTCAGTGCAACATTCCACTTTTTACTGAGCCTACTGGGGTCAAGGTGCATCAATTGCCTTAGAACGGAGACATTGAAGTATTGTGCAATGTGTGATTGATGTACCAACGTAGTGTCAACAGTACTTGACAGTTTTGATCGACCATCTGGTAAGTGGAAGGCAAGGTAAGGTACAGTCGTGTTAAATGGTCGCGTTAACAGTTACATCCCAGAGTTTTGCAATCGACTATTTGCTTGATATTGACTTTATTATTTAGATAAATAAATAACGCTACACACTCAAAGTCCCACACTAGGATGCCGTGTGTCGTGGGTGCCATGGACAACACACAAGGCAAGGATACACACCCAAATCGAGAACGGAAATTCAAATTCGTCATTCAAATCTCCGCCTCGCTGGGAATCGAACCCAGGAGCCTCGGAAAAGCGATCCGGCGTGTTAACCATTGCGCCATTCGGGTCGTCATAAGAAATACATGTAGTTCGTGTTAAAAATAATAGATCCTGTTCTACATTAAAAATATTTTTTTTTGTCAAAATGTAAAAAAATCGTTGTTAAAGAATTCTTTTACTTATTAAAGACCAAAAATAGTTATGCGAACGATTTCAACGAATTTTGTGTAGACGGTTTCGTTAAGATAAAGATAAGAAAGAAAGTGTATTGGAGTAACATAATAGGGCAAAGGACTCTCAAGGATTGTTCAGTCACAATTACCGTAATGTGCCATCCAACCATCTTATACACTCTGTTTAACTGCTAACATTACTCGAGTGAACTCGAAAGGTTTCGTACTCATTATCTAGCTTAATCACTCATTAAACCCGAAATAAAGTACCTAAACCTACTTGACGAAGATCAAATTGGGTAGGAAGGCAGCTAGTTTATGAGTAGGAGACTTCAACTAAATACAGATTGTGTGTAATTTCTGCGGGGTATAATAAAGGTGGAAAGCTTTTTTGAAAATTTATGAAAATCTAGTCTGTATATTTTTAATAAAAAAAAACCCCTACTAAGAAAATCCTCTAATGAGCTGATGATCTTCAAACGCCCGAACAGATTTCATAATATATAGGTTAATTCAATTTAACCCCAATAATTCAATTTTATTCGAAAATATGCCATACATCATTTTGGAAAAAAGCTGATATTTTTCTAACTGCTGGACCGATTTTTACCAAACATAATTCAAAAGCTCCGCAAGTAAACTGACTTTCGCTTAAATTAAACTACCGTACTCAAATTGATTCGATTATCCAGAAGTTACGGAGCCACAAAAAGTCAGGTCAAAATAACACCCGTATTTTTAAGCCGGGGGTTTAGAGCAAATCGTCTAGTCCTTTATTGGAACCAGAGTCTATAATTGCCTTTGATTTCCCCATAATAGCATTCAAACAACGTGATTCATATGTCCCCAGTCGCGAGGAGTCTCGTGCCTTGTAGAGGCCATTGCCAGCTGTATTTATTACGTCTGCAGTATCAAATGAAATTCAATTACCCGCAACCACACTCCCTGCCGGGATTAATTGGCGGGTAGGAAAGATCGCGAAGTTATTTCATCAGGAAGATATTTTATTTCTCGGATAGAAAAGTCAACGTCTATAAGGCCAAGTAGAAAAATTATTCTTTTAGTACAGGCTAATGTTTTGTATTGGAGATATTTGTTTCGTAAATAATTACAATGCTACTAAAGAACCGCCTTCGCTTCGGGACCCGTAGGTAACAGCTGCGTAGGTCGCGCTCTCGTAGGATTCTCGAGATAAAAAGTAGCCTATATGTTATACTGGAACATAAGTTATAACATTTACCTATGCACTAACAAGCAGACAAGATACCCGTTAAGAGGCGGTTACTGTCGTCGATGGATATAGGAAAGGAAGAGAATACTGGCTCTCAAGACCAGAGCTCGACCAGTCCTTTCGCGGCTGACTCTATCCAAGAGAACAGCAAGAGTACTATCGTTAATATACCCACTGGACGCTACAGACGTCAACGATCTTTAAACAGAGAGACTGGGTGCACTAATCACGTTTATTCTTTATCGAAATGCACCACGAGGGGAGGTTGGTTTGGTCTGGATAGAGCCGAGGAAGGATAAAGCCACTCACACTCCATCACCTTCAGCATAAAATCATCCAACCATACATTCCGCAGGTATCCTAGTACATATTGTCTCAATAGTTGATTCGTAAAGTAACCGTTATTTAATGTGCAACGTGCGCTGTCGCCGAGCTATGAGCTATGAGCACGCACAATGGGTTGTCGGTGCGCCGGCGCCGCGTCGCGCTACTTGTTGCGAGCCGGTTATAGCTCGGATCGGTTACATCACTAGCTCACCAGCTCCACACTCCACCGACCGCCACTGACCACCAACCGGCCGTCGCCGGTTCACTGTCTATTGATGTTGGACGTCTACTGTCTGTTTTTTTATAGCCTGAAGGGCTGACGAAAAAGCGGACGAGCCACCTGATGGTAAGTGGTCATCGTCGCCTATGGACACGAGCAACACCAGGGGAGTCACCAGTGCAACGCCGGCCCTGAAGGAGAGCTCATTTTACACCTTTCTTAAAGAACCCAATGTTATAGCGCTCCGGGAATCTCAGAAGGAAGCTCATTCCACAGCTTGCTGTGTCTGTAGCTTCAGTCACTGGCCATCGCGGCATCGGATAGGTTCTTTACATGGCTATAAATTTTAAAATCCTCCAACTGAGCGCGATCTCTGATGAGCTATTGATTCGGAAATTCCTGTTGGTACTTAATGTAACTTAACATTAGGGTTATGAACTATCTTGATCACATTTTTGTTACAAAGCTCATCGGTCAATTAGTGACATAATCGGTCCATTCGTTTAGGAGCAACGCCACAACAACACTGACACACAGATACCAGACACGGCAAACTTTATAACCCCTCTTTTTAAACTGAGGGTAAAAAAGTACAACACTTCTTTTAATAAGTATTCAAAAACTTGAGCAACATAGTTATGTGACAACAATAAACACATAACAGCTATTACAACCCTTATCAGAATGTCAACCCACTTTCATTTATCTCAAGGCTTGTCGCCGTCGCCGGAAAAACACTCAACCAGTTGTACCTGTGACAGCCCTGGCGTACCTCGCTAAACAATAAACAATAGGGGCCATAAATATGCCAGGCGAAACAATAGAACAATGGACGGCCATCTCGAAAGTACGCACGCGCACGACGCTTCGACCATTACGGCAATAGTCATACGGGCGAAAGTCGGTTGCAAGGAACGTTCTCGAATCTTGTTCGGAGCGTGTCCGCGGAATTAGCGAGAAAGTTCTGGATTGGCGTGAATGGTGCGTGAGGGGTATAAAAAGGAGCGATCGGCCAACCGCAGACATTCTAGTTTCGGAAGCGAAACCAGGAAGATACCAGCGATACCTACGAGCGATACCAGTGAGAAGTGAAGTGATTTCTACGTGCGATACAGTGTTCGACGAGTGTGTTGACTAGTACCTACGTGCAGAGTGTTTAAGTGTGTACTGTGTACGTCGTGTAATTCGTGTATCTACGAGTACAATAAAAGTCTTTGTGGTACATTTTGGCATTTTCTCGAACCCCATACTCCTGACACGTAACAATTGGTGTCAGAAGTGGGATGCCTGTTGTACCTCAAAGTGAAGAAGGGATTCGTACGCGGCGGCAGACGGCATTGGATGCCGCGCGGATGGAGTCGCCGGGGCGTGACCGAATGGAAACGGAGACCACCGCTGGACCTTCAACTACATCAGCTGCATCAGTACCAACACCGAGTGCATTCGATATGGCCTCTCTATTAGAGGCCATACAGCGGAGCCAGCGCGAAGCCATGAAGAGCCTGGAAAGTAAAATGGAGGGCCAGCGCGAAGCCATGAAGAGCCTGGAAAGTAAATTGGAAAGCCAGCGCGAAGCCATGGAGAGCCAGCGCAAAACCATGGAGGCGGGCCTAGGGACAATCGATGCAAAGCTGGACGGTTTCCAGGGGGATTTGAACGTCGTGAAGGAGGATCTAGAATTGGTCAAGGTGCGAACATCCGAGCACGACCAAGCTCTCAAGACCCATGACGCATTACTCAACTCCCACGAAACTAGGCTCGTGGATTTGGACAAGAAGCTGCAAAAAATGAAGGTTTTGGGCACGGCAGCAACCAGCCCATGTCCTGGGGCCCCGAAATTTAAGGTCCCAAGTTTCGACGGCACGACCTCGTGGACGGCGTTCAGGCATCAGTTCGAGGTAGTTGCAAATGGGAATGGCTGGGAGGACGAGCACTCGTTGGCGGCACTCACCCTAGCGCTACGAGGAGAGGCACTGCTTGTGCTTGAGAACCTGCCCGCCGAGCGACGCACCTTGGAGTCGCTATTTAAGGCCCTGGAAGCTCGATACGGGGAAAAGCATCTCGAGCACGTGTACCGCGCGCAACTTAAAGACCGGGTACAGAAGTCAAGCGAAGGACTGCAGCAATGGGCTACGGAGATCGAGCGCCTCGTACGTCGAGCCTATGCTTCGAGTTCCACACCGGTAGAAGACAAAGTATTAGAGGCGTTTGTCAGCGGTATACGGGATCCCGAAGTGAGAGCAACGGTGCGCTTGGGTCATCACGCCACATTGGAAGCAGCTTTAGCGCATGCCCTTGAAGTGGAAGCGGTACGAAGCGACTATAAAAGTTGTAAGGTGCGCGAAGTCGTGGCGGCAATTCAGCCTCGTACCGGGCCTATCTGCTATGGATGCGGTGAACGAGGCCATATAAGGATTAACTGCCGGACTCGGAAGCAACCTAAATCGGTGTCGACCGCTACCCAAGTCGACACACAGGAGCCGTTAAACTAAGAGGCGCCAGCGCCGCGGGGCGGGCACTGGCTGGACTTCGTCGAGCCCCTACTGTATTAGTTTCACAAGCTTGTGACGGGAACAGCCTCGTAACTACTGGAGAAATAAATGGCATACCCTGTCGCTTTACAATTGACACGGGAGCATCGAAATCCATCGTTCGACCGGAACTACTCAAGCGGACTATCATGTGGGAAAATAGACGACCATCATGTAATCTGCAGACAGCGACAGGCCAGCCAGTGACCGTCCTAGGAGTTACAGAAGCAAGACTGAAACTCGGAAGTGACATATACACGCAGTCTGTTTTAGTAGCGAATATAACTGACGACTGCATTATCGGACTGGACTTTCTACGGACACATCACTGTATAGTTGATATAGCCAGAGGAGTGTTAAGCTTCCAGGATCAAGAAGTCTTCTTGGAGGGTTCATCTTCAGGAGCAGTGTACTGTTTGAGGACAGTGAAGCTGGCACCCAGATCGGAAACCTTGGTCCAGATTAGGTTTCCAGAAGAGATAAAGCTGGATCGATGTGTCGTAGTAGAAGACTACGGAGATCATCCTAGTTGGATCACGGCAAGGACACTGCTCATGACCAAACGTGACGCTAAGTTAAAGGTCATCAATCTTAGTAGCACACCGATACATCTCGCGAAGAATACGGTTATCGGCCGATGTGAAGCCGTGGATAGCTTAAGGAAGGTACAAGAAAACTCGGACAAACCTCGATCAACGGATCACATGACATCTTTGCTGGAGGCGACAAGGAGGAATTTGAGCTCCGAAGAATATACTCAGGCAGCAAAGTTGTTAATGGACTACAAGGACATCTTTACCAGAGGAGATAGCGACCTGGGAAGAACAAATCTTGTCACTCACCCAATAGATACCGGCAATACTTCACCGATCAAGCAAAGACCGAGACGAGTACCATTGGCAAAGGAACACGAAGTTGCAGAAATGATCGAGGACATGGTGCGCAGCAAGGTGATCGAGCCGTCAACTAGCCCTTGGTGTTCACCTGTGGTACTCGTGAAGAAGAAGGATGGCAGTACTAGATTCTGTGTCGACTACAGGATGCTTAACACCGTTACCAAGAAGGACAGCTACCCTCTGCCCCGGATAGACGACACGTTGGATATGCTTGGTGGCATGAAGTGGTTTTCGACGGTCGACCTGAAGAGTGGTTACTGGCAGGTAGAAGTACGGCCAGAAGACAAGGAGAAGACTGCCTTTACCACCGGAACCGGAAATGGCTTGTGGCAGTTTCGCGTAATGCCTTTTGGGCTATGTAACGCTCCTGCCACTTTTGAGCGTCTCATGGAGCGAGTGTTAGTTGGACTTTTGGGGGACGCTTGTCTGGTTTACCTCGATGACGTCATAGTCATGGGACGAAGCTTTGTGGAACACAAGCGAAACCTAGAGAAGGTATTCAGACGATTCCGTGAGTCCAACCTAAAGCTCAATCCGAAGAAATGTGACTTCTTCAAGAAGGAAGTATCATTCTTGGGACACATCATATCGGACGAAGGTGTTCGCACTGATCCAGATAAGAT
This sequence comes from Hesperia comma, assembly GCA_905404135.1. Taxonomy (NCBI): domain Eukaryota; kingdom Metazoa; phylum Arthropoda; class Insecta; order Lepidoptera; family Hesperiidae; genus Hesperia; species Hesperia comma. The sequence continues at coordinate 17,982,656 of FR990021.1, forward strand.
AAGAGCTGTTCAAGAATGGCCGACCCCAAAGAACAAGACCGATGTAAGAGCGTTCTTGGGACTATGCGCCTATTACCGTCGGTTTGTGAAGAACTTCTCCGAGATAGCCAAGCCGTTACATCGTCTCACGGAGGACAAGAGAATCTTCAGTTGGGATTCCGATTGCGAAGATGCGTTTGTTCGCTTAAAGGAACGTCTGTGCTCGGCTCCGATTCTTGGCTATCCCAGAAGGGAAGGGAGATTCATAGTGGACACGGACGCTAGCAATACTGGCATCGGAGGAGTATTATCCCAAGACCAGGACGGCCAGCAGGTGGTCATTGCGTACTTCAGCAAGACCCTGTCGAAACCTGAAAGGAACTATTGCGTGACTCGGCGTGAATTACTGGCTGTGGTGAAGACCCTTCAGCACTTCAGCAAATATTTGCTGGGACGCGAGTTCACAATAAGGACGGACCACGCCGCTCTGAGATGGCTTCTGCAATTCAAGAACCCGGAAGGCCAGGTTGCAAGGTGGATCGAACAGCTTCAAGAGTTCAACTTCGTAATAGAGCATCGTAACGGAAGAGCTCATTCGAATGCCGACGCCCTGTCACGACGCCCATGCTCCGACGAATGTCGACATTGCATCAAGCATGAGGCTAAAGAAGAGGTCAGGGTGATAAGGATGCAGGACCTAGACGAGTCTTGGGGAACGGAGCAAGTAAGCCAAGCTCAGAAGGAAGACAAAGACCTCAGCCTGATCATGGAATGGAAAGCCAAAGGACAGAGGCCCCTGTGGAGTGATGTGTCAGCATCGAGCGCGACGACTAAGGCATACTGGGCTCAATGGGACAGCCTTATATTGGAGAATGGCGTGCTTTACCGGAGCTGGGAATCACTCAACGGAAAGGAAAGAACCCTGCAAATGGTTATCCCCAGGAGTAAAGTGGCTGATTTGCTGAAGCTCGTACACGATGGCACTTCTGGCGGGCACCTCGGCATCAAGAAAACCCTCGTGAAGATACGAGAACGCTTTTATTGGGTGCGGTGTCGAGAGGACGTTGAAGACTGGTGCAGGAAGTGTACAGTGTGCGCTTCAGTGAAAGGACCCCGCACTAGATCCAAGGGGAAACTACAGCTGTACAACGTCGGAGCCCCTTGGGAAAGAATCGCCATAGACGTTGCTGGGCCATTCCCTCAGACTGAAGACGGGAATAGATTCATCATCGTGGTTCAAGACTACTTCAGCAAATGGCCGGAAGCGTTTGCAACCCCGAACCAAGAGGCGAAAACCGTGGCCAAGAAACTTGTCCAGGAGGTAGTATGCCGCTTTGGTGTACCATTGGAGTTACACAGCGACCAAGGCAGGAACTTCGAGTCGACGTTATTCCAGGAGATGTGTGATCTTTTGGGAATAAATAAGACACGTACCACACCGGCGCATCCTCAATCTGACGGCATGGTGGAGAGATTCAACCAAACGTTGGAAAATCACTTGGCCAAGGTCGTCGAGGAACATCAGCGAGACTGGGATCGGTACATTCCTCTGTTCCTGATGTCATATCGGTCTGCCATACACGAGTCTACGGGATTTACACCCGCTAAAGTAAACTTCGGAAGAGAAATGCGTCTGCCGTTGGATTTGCTGACCGGTACACCGCCAGATGCCCCGAAATCAACCGTTGAATACATCTCGGACTTACGGACCCAATTGGACGAGACACATGATTTTGTGAGGGAGCAGTGTTTGAAGACAAGCGAAAAAATGAAAACCCGGTACGATCGCGATGCCCGTAAACATGGTTTCAAGGAGGGAGATTCCGTATGGTTGCACAATCCACTGCGGAAGAAAGGGAAGTCTCCGAAGCTACAAGCACGATGGGAAGGCCCTTACACAGTTGTCACGAGGATTAATGACGTGACCTACCGAATCAGACAGGGGGACAGAAGAAAACCGAAGATCGTGCATGTGGACAGATTGGCACCATTTCATGGATCGAATAATGCTCGGGACGAGCATGACTAAGAGGGGGGCAATGTGACAGCCCTGGCGTACCTCGCTAAACAATAAACAATAGGGGCCATAAATATGCCAGGCGAAACAATAGAACAATGGACGGCCATCTCGAAAGTACGCACGCGCACGACGCTTCGACCATTACGGCAATAGTCATACGGGCGAAAGTCGGTTGCAAGGAACGTTCTCGAATCTTGTTCGGAGCGTGTCCGCGGAATTAGCGAGAAAGTTCTGGATTGGCGTGAATGGTGCGTGAGGGGTATAAAAAGGAGCGATCGGCCAACCGCAGACATTCTAGTTTCGGAAGCGAAACCAGGAAGATACCAGCGATACCTACGAGCGATACCAGTGAGAAGTGAAGTGATTTCTACGTGCGATACAGTGTTCGACGAGTGTGTTGACTAGTACCTACGTGCAGAGTGTTTAAGTGTGTACTGTGTACGTCGTGTAATTCGTGTATCTACGAGTACAATAAAAGTCTTTGTGGTACATTTTGGCATTTTCTCGAACCCCATACTCCTGACACGTAACATACCTATCACTGAATTTTCTCCCACTTTTCGACATTTACTGGTAAAATTTTTCAATGTTCATCGTAGTAGATAAGGGCAGGAATTTAAATGTTTAATAGACATCCTTTTGTAGTTTATTCACGTGGATATATCTGTGCTACAATAAGACAAAATTCGCAACAATTATTAATTAATAGAAACATTGAATTGGCGGTAGTTCCAAATACGGTTCAGTTAAAAAGGAAACGCTCTCGAATCGTGTCAAATTTTGTTTTATTATTTTCATGATCTTCCGAAAATTGTTTATATATTGGACATAATTATTCCTAGAAGGTCAAAGTACCATAATTATAAACAGGAACTATTTTGCTCAACAGAGAGGCCTATTTTTACAAATTTTGGTATACGAAATGTGTCACGCTATTCCGACACGATGCAATTGAAGTACATATTTATAAATTAGCGGTGTGGTCCAAGGTCTATTGTTGTTCGATTGTCCAAAGTTTGACGCATAAAAGATAATAGTCCTTCTAACTCGGTCATAAAGATCACTTTACAAGTGTAAACTGATTAATTTTTTTGTAAAATAATTTGAATAGCACGCCGAGTTATTAGTACTCACAATCACAAGACTCCGGAAATCAGCAAACGTTATTACGCTATTAAAATATTGAATGACCTTCATACAGCCTTGTTTTCATTAGTCGCGCAATGAGATTGAACGCGATATGGCAGTATGTTGGTTTTGTTCGTTTCTAATGCTTGTTTACGATTGTATTGTTTTTTTAATCTACATTACATACCAAAAAAACTAGCAGATTATTTACCTAATGGTAAATCTAAGTAGTTAATTCATTGTCTTCCGTATCACCAAAGGCTTAGCTTGTTGTCGGCTAAGAGAAAAGAAGTTAGATAGGTATTTAACTTTTACTAAATAAAAGATTGGCATGCGTTTCAAAATGTGTTATCAAAAAAGAAAATCTCATATTATTAATCTGTTATACCTATTACTAATTTCGTGTCACGCCAAAACGCACCAAAATTGTTCGGTATAACTAAAATAACGTTCACTCATTCACTATCTCATTATTTTATTATTATTAAGTATTCTATGGATTCGCATGTGGCATGGATATACCTAGTATGGAATTGTGGACATATCATAAACGAGACCGATAACAACATATCCATTCCATATTTGCCCAGGAAACCAAGTTAAAACTACCGCGGCTCACAGACAAGGCCTATACAGAGTCGACCTAATAAACGAAGTTGTACGCACGACCGAGCGAAATTTGAAACATTTTTATTGAGTTACGTTTTCGCAAATTGTTACATTGTGGCGGTCAGTTAACACAATTTACGACAGTCCGGAGTTATTTTATACTAAATCTGGTGATGGAGGTTTTTAACCGACTTCAAAAAAGGAGGTTCTCAGTTTGAGTAAGTGCAACTTGTACTGTGAGTAGAGAAAGAGAAAAAAAAGACTCCTTGGGAGTTTCGTGCCGCTTCTTCTTCCAAGACCACTCACCGTAGGGATTTGTTGAAGCGATGGCGTAAAGTGACTTTCGAAATGCGTTTGTAAAAATCTACTTCGAAGAAATAAATATTTGAATTTGAATTTGAATTTGACCTGTATGTATATATGTATATTTGTGCACGATTATCTCGCATTTGGTTCAACCGATTTTGATGCGGTTTTCAGCATAGTATTTGTCGGACTTAGGAGAAGGTTTTAGGAATATTAACCGCGTTTAACTGTACCTATTTCTACTTTTCGGCGTTAAAGTCGGTTCTATTTTGTTAAAAGTTATGGATATTTTGAACATTGAAACATAGTTATAATGTATATGTATACGATTAGGTTACCCGGTTCCCGTTGAAATGTATTTTAATTTACCGCGCAGTTTATTTTCCGTATTAGCAATTTAAATTAATTTTATGACTTAACAGGTATGAAGATTATTAAAACGAGGGCAGTTAATAACCAACTAAATTTCTAAAACCGTCTGCTAATCCGACTAACTATCCTAGCCACTGTTTGAGTCTTTTTCTAGTTTAGTCACAAATGGCAGTGGCATAGGTGGCAGCAGGAAGGGTGGTGCTGACTACTGCTTGTATGTATATTATTGGTTTGCTGCCATTTCGTCTGTTTAGAAGGTAAATCGATAAAAATATGTATACACAGAGAAAGTCCATGAGAAGTCTATAGTCAGATTGTAGCCATGTTCATTTAAGTGATAATAAAAAACCGGTTAGTGCAGTGAGTAGTTAGTAGGTTAGTAAACCCATAACATTCTAGTATGTACCTACTCATTAAGAGTATGACTAAGGATTTTATTTTCCCAGTGGCGTTTATAGGTCATAAGTTTTAACCACCGTACTAATACATTGACTCGTTCCGTCTCTTAGCGGAATGGGTGTAGCCATTCGATACGAACGATAAGTGAACCAAAAGTGGTTCGTAATGGTGGGTGAGATCTGATCAAACAACGGTCTTGTGTGGCTCAGTGCTCGTTTTTAGATGTCCGTTGATAAGATAAGTAACTTTAACTATACGTAACTATAGATTTAAAAAGACCCCGAATAAGATATTCTTTAATTAACTGATGATCATCAAACAGATCTTTATAATAAATAGCTAATAATTAAATTTTATGCCAATTAAACTTATTTTGGAAAAGATCTGATACATTTGATAGATTAACTAATTGTGTACAAAATGTAGAGTCTGTAGGCTCACTAAATGTTTTGTTTATTTATACCGCTTGACTGTCTCAGTCGGGAATGGAACTTGAATCCTCGTCCTTGCAAGGTCCCTGTTAACGTAGCTAGATGGCTATCGGGGTCATGAGTCATAATATTTTTGTTCACTGTTCAGGAAAATGCGTCTAAGCTCCGTACGTATGTATATCAATATTATTATCTCCTGATAGCATCGCGATTCACCAGGGCATTTCCCTTCGTGTAAAATTTAATTTGAACACCTGTTTTCCTCAGTAACTTTATTATAGCTCGTTACCTCCCTCTTACCTTCGCGATAACTTTGAATATCTTTGCTTATCCCATTACTTTGTTTTTATAACCTAATTCCACTTACCTACACTTTGTATATGGGAAAATTTGATATATGTATTATTTAAGACTTTATTAATCTCAATAGACCTCATAACTTCTAATTTTAGATTTAATCTTATAAGAAGATGCTTTTTTAATATTCGTACCTTCAGATACAATCGTAATAAGTTATCTGATTACAATTTGGCCGCCTCAGGCTTGGAGAAGTATTCAGTGTTTGTTTTATTTATCCGTCTAAAGCTAAACATTTTCTTTGATATAGGTAGATATTAAGATCGATGAAGACTGAGCGAAAAACAGTAAATTTAAAACCAGAAGTTTCTAAGTTCGAACATGACAACAGGTAGTACGTACCTTATATTTATAACACTACTCAATAACTACTCATTAGGTCTCGCTCAAATTTAAATAGGACTACACGACAATCATCAGCTTTTAAATAAAATAAGAATCGGTATACTCAAAAAATACATTACACATAAAAACCCCCCCTTTCACGCATGATGAGTAACAATAATGTAAAATTCCCATATCAGTGTTATCACCGTTTCACAACATGACGTCTATAACCACTTGAGTCTGTGACGTCATGGAGCTGAAGACTCGAGCAATTGCGTCATAACATCCCACGCCACGTGTTTGCTCCATTTTTATATCCGTAAGTACAGCGAAATATTTCACTCTGAATGGATGCAGATATGCTTGTATTTGACATAAATAGATACGGGATAAACTACAGATTCATGAATGTGTTCACAGTTCAATTTTGCTTTTGAGCAATTTAGGTACATAGGACGTTTTAAATTTTCACCGTCAATCTAAAATGAACCTTAATACAGGCGCGGAAAGCTGAAATTGGTGTGGATTGCCATTAAAACGAATTCTGTATCAAACGCTTACAGTTCAGTGCGGCGTTGGATGTGTTAGCATTTATTACTATTATTACATTTTAAATCCTGCTAATATTATAAAAGCGAAAGTTTGTAAGTATTGATGTTTGTTACTCTTTCACGTTAAATTACTGAATGGATTTTAATGAAACTTTACAATGATACTTGTAGATTAAGTCAGAAGAATAGTCATCAGAATAGCACATAGGCTACTTTTTATCCCGAGATTCCTACGGGAGCGCGTCCTACGCGGCTGATATCTACGGGTCCCGAAGCGAAGCGAGGGCGTTTCATTCTTGTTATTTACATAACATTTTACAGTTAAATAGTAATAAAGTTGTATTGATGTCCGATTGTCCGTTGACCACTTGTCATCAGCTCATCGAGTTGCCATAAAAAGATGCAACATATCGTGAACGATACAAGCTGACAGCGGACCAATGACATGTCGGTCAGATCTTACGCGATATTCGTTTCGACAGTTCTATCGTCAAAACATACGACTTGTCGCTGATACTAGGTAGTCAACTAATGTAGGTAAATACGGCAATCTGTGTTAGTAGTGCAGGAACTTTATACTTTTACTAAAAACGACAGTCAAGCAGATAGTTTTGAGAGGCTTCGTGGTGACGTGAGGTGTTGTGAAGCAAGGTTAGGTGAGGTCAGTTGAAATTAAGTGAGGAGAGAAGAAAAACGCAGAGGAAAGGAGAGAAACGGCGAGTTATTATATATGAAATTGGCTTGTAAGCAACAAAATTTTACTGGCCGGAGAATAGAATAGAGAATACAAAAAAATGATTAATAAAAACAAAGTAGGTGCAATGTTGTAATTTTAATTTTATTTTTGTATAAAATATTTTGGAAGTTGGTACTTACACGAATATCTTATTCTCCTACATTCAACAAGTTAACTTGTCGAACGCACGACGATGTAGCGATATTTCCAATGTGAACCAGGTCTTAGTGTTATCTTGGATACAGAGACTAGTAGGACGGGAGGCGCCGGCCGGCCGGCGTTCATTACAGCCACCGACGTTCCCGCTGTCCCACCGACCCCGCCTTCCCCCACCACCCGTATTGCTGAATGCTGAACTGACGCGGAAAATTTATACATTGAAGGCTACGGTCTAGCTTTCATTACTGATACATACGGTAATTTACCATGAACGTCGAACATTCGGGGTATAAACGCGGGTAAATAAAAACATGTTGTTGAAAGTTACTGTTTACTTTGTATATTTTTTTCCAATGTTTACGTTTTGCTGATGTGTTGAACACTAGTCAACAATAATGCATAACATTTCGGTTTTCCAACCCGCACTTAGTCTTGGCCACCGTGTATATTCATGTCCATTAATGGGACAGGTAAGGGTTTTAATGAGATGGAATGAGAATATGTTTGATTTAATCGTTATGCGAGGCAGTATCACAGTGTGCAACATTGCAATTTTTTCCACTACTACGATCACGCTAAAACCACAAGAGTATTAAGTAATTCTTGCAATTATATTTCAACTTTGCAAAAATAGCGCAGCAAATCGATTCAGAGAAACAGACCGTAATAGATAAGAGGAAGAAGATAATTAGAGGTATATTTTTATTTCCTCGGAATACATATATCTAATAATAATATTATCTGTATAACCGTTCTATTCTTAGAATAAAAAGGCTAAACAAAGGTTTATTCATGTTTTAATGAAGTGGGGGCGCGGACGTAGCGGACGCTACGTAGAGCTGATGTGTCACTTGTTGCCGCTAATAACGGGCTAGAGTATAATCAGCGCGCGTCGCGGCGGCGCCGGCTCTACTGCTCTACGTAGAGTACGTAGAGTGGACCTTATAGTTACCGCTTTTGTTCTTAAATTCACTCGTATAGAGTAATATTTTGTAAATATTTGTTAGTGACCTATTTTTTATCTTTATTTTAACTTTTCTCGCCTGAATGTACCTAACAAAATCTTGCATGTTTTTGAATCAATGCTCGGTTTACGTTCGAGCATTTATTTGACTCATAGAATATAGAGGATAACCTACTTGTATGAGATACAAAGAACGAACTGAATACCTATTAGAATTCTCTTTCAGCGGGTTAATGTGGCGCATGGAAATGCGAGGTTTTTCGTTACTTACCGACAAACGAAAATGAACGATGACGAAAGGTTATTTCATATTTGATTATTGTTTAAAGATATGAGTTTCACATTTAGCCGTAAGTAGTAGTAGAATAACTGTAACTGTGAGTAGGAACAGAAGTTCTAAAACTACTCACCATAGGGATAAATATTGGTCACGAAAGGCATCACCGTTGCATTGTCGGGCAAGAAAGAAAGAAGAGGAATGAAAAAAGAAAGAGGGAGAGAGGCCTATATCAAAAAATTAAGTTATTGCTGATGGCTAACTAACGTAGTAATGAAATGACGTTCTTAATAACAATTTGTGCTAACTGGACTAATGATCTTTGTCCCGAATTGAGACTTGTTCAATTGCATGCATGCTCAATTGCACTATTAATTCCAAAAAAGTAGAGACGAAAAGATACAAGAAAGATATTACAAGATACACCGAACACTCTCAAGACATGATAATTTTTCACAAACTGTAACGTATCTGAAACATTTGTCACGAGATTTGTATGTATTTTAATAGGTACATTCGTCATGTTCGCCCAATTCTCTCTAACTTTTCCCGTTGATCATTCTTATCTGTTCGCAAAAGGGGTATGAAATTCATGCGTGCGGTAAAACATAAGTTAGTGGGTCATACAGAATCACTGTATTAGGTGTTATTCTTATTCTGTATAGCTACTTAAAATGGTTATGGATCAGATTAAGAGATCTTTTATCAAAAGTCCTGAGGAGTTCCGTTTGCCGTTTTCTCTCCAGTTACAAAGCTTTAAAGTACCTTTTCGAAACGCCTATAGTTCATGCAATGTGGTAAGGTTATTTTACTACCTACCACACTCTTTTTAGGTAATGTAGAAAAAACACCGACGAAAAGTACAGATTAATCAAAAACTACGCGCCAGATGTTTCTGTGGGCTTTATATGGAACTACACGACAAGAATGTTAAATATGAAACAATTATTACAATCGGTTCACTCAGTAAAAAGTTATGTGGTAACATACATAAAAAATTCGAATTGAGAACTTCCTCCTCTTTTTGAAATCAATTTAATAAAATCATCTGTTGTCAATGCAATTTTGATCAATCTTTATCACTGTAAATAAAACAGCCATAATCATAATTTCCCTGATATAAATTTGTTATAAAAAGTGTCAGACATAGACATTAAGCGGTCATGCTTACTTGATATTGTAAATAGTAAGTATAATACAAAGGAAAGATAAGACAGATGTAAACAGTTTTTGTACCGTAGTGGTTCTGCTGAGAGTTATGTCCGCCGTATTGTTGAAGCGGAGATACAGATAATAATATACGTTCTCGGGAACTGGAATGAAATATAACAAGCTTTTATTTAATACTTACCACACAACCTTGCCCCTCTTCGAGCTATGTAATGCTTATACAGGACTAGTTTTTGCTCGTGCCTTCGGATGCTTGGGTATGGGAAAATGGCAAAATACCGTTAAATTATCCCAAGGAAAGGTATTATCGGCATTAAATATCGGAATAAAATTAACTTGTACTTTTCCGCCTCTCGAACTATCTGACAAATTTCATACCAATAGGTTCAGTATATTTAACGTGAAAAGGTATACAGAGTTACTACTGTATTTATAGTAGGTATTAGTAGGGATAGTATTTAAGTCTCAAATTGATGCTCATAAATTGTTGTTTGTTTGCTTTTTCATGTAAATTTTCAAAAATCAAATAGGAGAACTACGTAAGTAAATAATCTTCATATGGATATCCGTTGCACCAAAAGTATCTTAGACATGGTACCAACAAAAAAAAACAAAATTCTATGTAATCTATTCTATTCTTTACTCCCAAGTACCTACGCAACTTCTCATTCATCACAATATTTAAAAAAAGGGTCCATATTTTGTATAAAATCCACTTAATCAGAGCAAAAATAGTCCACTTTATTCCCCATCTTGTGGGAATTTGAAATTTTATGAAAATTGTTTATCAATGATTCTAATTATTCAGTCATTTAACAAATTATAAGCATTATTAAAGAGAAATTAGAAGCTTCTTTGTTCCATGGGAATAGCAGAAAATTGGACAGTAACACTGGCCGACGTTTTAAAGAAATTCTGTGTGAAGATTGTATCATAAACGATTTAAACTGTGCCTTGATAAATCAGTCAATATACAGACGACTATTTTAATGTTATATTGAGGAGTTTCGAAAATGTACAATTAAATATTTGTTGTTGTTTAGTAAATAATGTTATAATTGCAGTTGTTGTTATATCTGCGGTTAGCGTTCAGAACATTTAACTTGGAGCGTTCAGTATTAGTTGCGTAACTTTGCAGAAATCCATTGTCATTAGTATTAATCCAGTTCACAACAAACTGTAATACAATTTGCGATGACATATCTTTACCTGCCTGGTATAGTATGGTATTTTTCATCATGGTATGTTCGCAATATGGACTGTTGCAACGTATATGAATTAACTTAATGCCAAAGGAATTCTGCAGAATAACTCGTGTTATTAAAATTGTAAACCAGTTATTTATGTGAATTTATAAGGCTCCTCTTTTTTATTTCCTTTCAACTATGTTTTTTTCCTAACATTGTGAATGCTAAAACGCTGTGAAAAAGTCGGCTAATTGGTAAACTTATCCATTCTGTTACAAGGACTTCTTAAAAGGATTCACGATTATTTTAAAAACGAAGAATTAAGTCCGTCTGATACTTCTCTCTTCCTACTAGAGTATCTTCAGAATTACACTTCTGTCTTATCAACATTATTTTTAACACATATCTTTTCTTTTGTCTTCCTCTTAAACTTCATATAAAGTATAAACAAGTCATACAGTATAGGTGTATATTTTCTTAAGATTAGATTCATATCTTTTAAAGATATGATAATATATTTTTTCAAGAGCTTAATGCGTTAACCTTTAACGCGTTCGCACAATACGTGATGACAGTTTTATAGCTCGAGCGTCTTCCTTATTGTTCTACGTAAAACTTCTTTGCCTTATAGAGTTTTTACTGTGACACTGATGCGCGATAGGACTGTGATATATGTGATACATCGTATTTCTGATATATCGTGGTGTTTCTTGATATTTCGTTGTATATTCTTCTTTATCTTAGTGTTGTTATACAAATACTGGCCTTGTTTTTCAATAAAAGGTCTTATCGTCATTGCAACACATGCCACCGCTGGGAAATAATAATGGGAACTCAGACCAATAAACTATAGACGGCGTGCCGTGAACAATACCGTGAAGCCGGCAAAAAGTACGCCTCGCCTTGTAATACACACGGCGGCACTCATTCCAAAACGACTTTTGTGTTCTAAATAATAAAAAATAAATGAAGCTTTGTGTTCCAAAAAATAAAGTTTAAATTTGTTCTAGTTCAAACTGTCAACATAGGGCATTCTATTGGTTTCGATGTGTGTTTTAGGCGCACTTTTGCCGGCTTCACGCTTTTGTTCACGGCACGCCGTCTATACATAGTTTATTGGTCTAAGAATGGGAAATAATTATGGCCCGCGTTTCAAAGCCTTACTATTGGTCCTAGGATTGGCTTCCTCTCCACCAATTCCTACTGTTCTATTGCTGTCGCCCGTATTTCATATATAGGGTGAGGGTTGCTTGCATACTTCTACTCATAAATGACTTACTACTGAGTACGGGTCTTTACTCTGCCTAGAACATACTCCACCACGATACATCGGTGGCCAACCCAAGTATCGGAAGTTTTCATGCCGCCTGAAGGCCTCCGACATGGGTTAACGATTGCTATTTAATAATAACAACCGGGACCGACTGCTTTACGTGCCTCCAAAGCGCAGAAGCGCTCAAGAAATTTTGATAGTAGCAGGCTTCCAATTGACTACAGGCAGCGCCTGCAGTTGCTAAACTTTTTCAATCCCTTATGATGGATGTAAGCGGCTGGGATAACAGCAATTCAGGAGGAGATATTCGTACCATTTAATGGCTCATTAATGGGTTCATAACAGTTGGCGGTTGTTAACCTTCAAAGGACACACAGTTCAAAGTACGTCCGAAAAGCGTTCACACGGAAGACCAGCAGGAAGTGAAGAGATGCGAGTGCCAATTGTTTTTGAGGTCGTTGTCCGGTTCTGTTTGAATATTATTCTAAATTAGTATATGGACAACTAATTAACAATTACGAGTAGTACAGGTGTCATGGTCATGCTTCAGTCAGGAGACTTTAACCTGTTTAACTTTTTAACCGACCTCAAAAAAGAAGGAGGTTCTCAATTCGACCGTATATGCTTTTTTTATATTTGTTCAGCGATTTTTTCGTCGTTTATGGGCCGATTTTGATAATTCTTTTTTTGTTGTAAAGTAGATATGCGCAGTGAGGTCCTTTTGAAAGGATCATCAGGATCTGATGATGGCATCTCGGAGAAATCGAGGGCAACTTTCGAAAATTGTATGGAAGACTAGTGTGTTTGTTCATGTTATCATAAATACATTAAAGCGCTACCATTTCAAGAAGGTCTGAAGTCGATCTGATGAAGCCGAAAGACAGTCGTGGGAACTCCTCAACGATTTACTGCAGTTATCTAGTGTTTGGACTTGATTAATTTGTTGTGACGAGAACTTTACACATACATGTTGAATTGAGCGCCATCTGGCGAGTAATTTTTGAGTTATCTCTACTTATCAAGGTTGAAGTGGGTTATTTTTTTTGGAAAAAGCAATTATTGTAGTATTATTTCATACCAGTATAGCTTTGCTTTGCTTCGCAAAATCTTATTACCTATGCCATAAAATAATTAAATCATTTACATTTAAATTTTTATTAACAGGTCTTTTATTTGAAAATATGGTCCTAGTGATGATTAAAAAATATATATTTTTAACCGACTTCAAAAAAAGAGGTTCTCGGTTTGACCTGTATGTATGCGATTATCTCGCGTTTGGTTGCACCGATTTTGATACGGTTTTCAACATCGTGTTTATCAGACTTAGGAGTAGGATTTAGGAATATTAACCTCGTTTAACTGAACCGATTTGTACTTTTCGGCATTAAAGTCGGTTCTATTTTGTTAAAAGTTATGACATTGTATGTGCTGAGACTTACCCGTAGGTAACCCGAAGTGAATCACCAGGTAATTTAACAGTTTCCGCGTCATGTGAATTCCACTTTATAAAAATGTCGTTAAAATCTCCTGATACGGTCACTTCACTACATAGTATAAAACAAAGTCGCTATTTTTGTCCGTCTGTTTGTTTGTTTGTCTGTTTGTCTGTTTGTCTGTATGCTTAAATCTTTAAAATTACGCAACGGATTTTGATGCGGTTTTTTGTAATAGGTAGAGTGATTCAAGAGGAAGGTTTTTATGTATAATACATGCGTATATTCCCACGAGAACGGGATCCACGCGGGTGAAACCGCGGGCGGGCCGCTAGTAACATTATAAACTTAACTCCGACCCATTACGGAACGCGGCACGAATGTCCAATCGGCGATAATAAAAGAATGCATTAATAAACCCATTAACGGTTTACATTAAGTAATGTTAATGAAAATTAATAGTTTCTCAGCGTGTGGTATTTAATGACTTTGTTTGCCCTATTGCTCTATTGAGAATGTTAACAATAAACAATGTTTTATGTAATCGATAAACCAGCAGACGAACTCACTAACAGTACCTGCCTTTGTCTATAAAATTCAATACTTGAAGCCGAAAATTAAGTATAATTATATGAAATTAGGTTTTACTTGCAACTTTTTATGTCATAAGTAGGACTTTGTACTTTAAAATCATTTTATTGTAACGTTAACGAAAGAAATTTAGGAAAACCTTGGTGTTCAGTTTTCTTTGAGGTACGGCAAAGTGTTTATTTTCAAGGTACCTTTCTAATGACCGGATGGAATGCCGGACTCCTAGAGTGAGGTACATACTGCGCAACAGTGTTACATCCTCATTCATTCTCAATCATTAACTCATTAGTTACAACCTGTATGTGTTAAATTATATTCACACGTATATATATACTCAGTACTCCGTAATTCAACTAATGTCATAAAGTTTATGATTTTTTTTAATAGACAAATAAGTAAACGCCTTTCTAGTAAGTGGTAACGGCTGACATCGTCCCTTTGTGACCGAAAAGAAAGCATGAAATACTTATTTGTTTCCATTCAACATTTTTTGCAAGCGAAATCTTAATGACTTCTATATTTGGATTTTTGTTGATATTTTAATTTTTGAATATTTAATTGGATTTTTTTTATTGAATAACATTGCAATACAATATGTATTTGTTTAGGCAACAAAATGTAGTAATCTATTACATAATAAGTAAGTAAAATACTGACGCTACGAAACACTCTCTGAAATGAAGTTCCTACCTACTAAAAATATATTCTTATTTTAACATTTTTTTGGCTTCATGGGAAACAAGTTTGAAAGTTTAGGGAAGCCCGAAAATATTTCGCTATTTTGGAGGAAAATTATTTAAGTCGAACAAGTTGTGTGTACTACGTACTTTAAAGACTTACAAATGATATTTTAAATGATATTTTGATTTTAAACTTACCTCGGTTGTGAATCGAACCTCACACCCGTTGCTTAGCGGGCTGTCTATCATTATAAAACAGTACCGCAATTTTCTTCTTGAACAAGGTACAATCATTACTCGTTACGATTAATAAATAATTTGTCATTATTAAATCCTATACAAAATAATATTTCGTCTGCACATAATGAGATTTGGAGGGAAACTTGACTGAATGTATTATTACATCCTGTCTCCTCCCATGGACGTTGTAGAGGAGACAAGAGTATTAAATAATAACGACTTTAACCCTAGAGTGGGCGCGCTATGAGCATTTTGCCGCCCGCGCTAAAAAAACGTTCATAATTTTAAAAATAAGAACCCGCTAGTCTTGGGCGTTATAGTAGCTGCCCCCACTTTTGTTAGCATTGCGTGCTGAAAGTCTGGACGCCGTCAGTGCGAGGGTTACTGCTTGAGGAGACAGTTATTACCATCAGGTGTCGTCGGGCGGCAAATTGCTCACCGCGCGCCCACTCACGTAAGTAATATTATGTAATGTATTTTTTGAAAACTTGAAATGTATACTATACTTTATGGTACATTTATAGTTTAAACAAATAAAATCGTTTTTATTTCAGGATTTAAAAGTTTGAATGCATAAATAATATCAAAATAGACGATCAAATTTTGTCTTGGCCGGAGGAAGAGCCATATATTATGACCACAAGATCTTCTTTAGACACCTTATATATTTCTTTGAGGAACCAAATCGCTCACTTTGTACCAGCAGTACAAGTACCTTCTTCAAAGAAGGAGGGAAAATGCAGTTTATGTACCTCAAAGAAAAACAGGCGCACCAAAACAGGTTGTTCCAGATGCCCAAAGTTACTGTGCAACGAACATTGCACATACCTTTATCAAGACTATTTAGATAAAGCATATCCTGTAGATTCAGAAAATATACAATTTCGTTTTTTGTTTTCATTTTATAAGGTACAAAGGATTATTATGTAGGATAAGGAGAAAAAAGTCAATTAAAATATTAGGTTTCCTAAAGTCTCTTGTAAACCAAAGTTTTTAAAACAGAGATTAATAAATATGTTGATTTGTGATTACTGATTAGTGTATTATTTCAGCCCTAAGAAAAACATATGAAAAAATTGCTTTATTAATAGTTAAAATGGTCAAAGAAAAGGGGCGGCAAAATTCTCACCACGCGCCCACTGACGTTTCGCAAAATGGCGCGCCCACTCTAGGGTTAATATCCACCTTAGTTATCTGAAAGTTTTCCAAAATAATTTAGCTTTTTGAAGTATTTTAACAGTAATATAAATGTATATGTCAGTTTTAAAATAGGATGTCTTGTAAAGTGTGAAAGCAGATATTTATGTGTTTAACTCAGTAGAATATTCGTATTAAATAAGCTAACCTGACCTAAGTACATATTATGAAACAACCATTTGAACAAAAAATGTCGTGAGAGATTCACTGGTTTATATTTTGACGATCCTGTGTTCTAATTTCTAGTGGACTAGTTACTCTGTTTGCGAAGTGAGGTCTCCCAAGTGTGATTCTCGGCTCAGGTGATTATTTATAGGTACTAGTCTGATAGATAAATGTTTGTTCTCGAATTATGGATGCAAGAAGTCTTAGTGCTCATTCATACTGACTCGCGGGCGCGGTGGCGGGCGTGGTCACGAAATATCAAACATATGGCGTAATATCCAAGTGTTCACACAGAAATCGCACGTGCGGTCTAAGTAGCGGGCAAGCTCGCGAAGACGCGGCATGAAATGTTTGTGTGTGTTCACACTGAACTAGCGGCGGAGCGCGCGATTCAGTAGCGACGCAACTGAACTCTCGCGCCAAACGCCTGGCGGTCAATGTGAACACGAGCTCGCCACGTCCACCGCGCGCGCGCCCGCCACCGCGCCCGCGTGTTCAGTATGAACAAGCACTTAGGGCAGGGACGTGTTTGTAAGCGTTTATAAAGAATCCAATTTAATTCGTCACTATTTAGGTACTCGCTTTGCAGTTTAATCCTTACTTCCTTACTTCCTTACTTATTTACTTATAATATTATAAATGTGAAAGTGTGTTTGTTTGTTTGTTTGTTTGTTTGTGACTCTTTCACGTCGCAACATGGCTATTATATGGTATGGTTTATGTGTGTGGGGATAGTTAGGAGGGTGGAGAGTGACGTAGGCTACTTTTTACCGCGGAAAAACATCTCATTCCCATGGGAAGATCGATGTTTTGTTAGTTGCTAGATATTTAGTTCCGGAGTTGTTAATAGATGGCGTTAGTAAAATTCATTTGCAAGTTCTGAATCACGCTATCAAATACTACATGTAATTTACTTAAGTTATAGGCAAATGTTATAGGCTACTTTTTAGCTGAGATTCCTACGGGAGCGGGACCTACGCGGCTGTTACCTACGGGTCTCGAAGCGAAACGCGGGCTGTTCTCTAGTGTACTTTAGATAACAGCTTACTTTCTTTCTTTCCCGGTAATAGAGCGATGGTATCCTTTAATCGTGCTATATCCATACACAACAAGATTGCTTAATTTGCTCATAAGGCGACAGAAATCACTATTTAAGCTTCGGACACACCTGGGCGACCAAAGCGACTGCGAAGCGGGAGCGTCTGCCGCGCGGCGGACGCTACCCATACTTTATCTATTGGCGGCTCCACATTAGTGCCGTGAATTCACGCGCGAATTCTCGCCGTGAATTCACGGACCGACTCCATGCCCTCCACATTCACAGGATGCTCACAATCGTTCGAAACCCGCCGCGAAATGGACGTAGAAGCTGCTGCTGCGATAACTTTATTTGCTGTGTCCCTATACCACTATATAGATGTCCAAAACAAGAAAGTTATTAGAAGAAAACGTTCGAAAAGAAGATGGTGGATGACTGAAATACATCGTAACCGATCAAGGTATGTGTGTTGGTGTATAGAATTTTGTATTGACTTAGTAGCTAGGTATATGATTAGAACTGATTTTATTAAATATATAAAATTCAATTGATTGATTTCTATATCCATTAGAGTACTAATCCGCCTCCAGGCATCTTGATGCTTGTTTTTGTCCTTATGATGAGGGTGTTTTGCATCCCACAGTATAGAAGAAGAATGGTAATGTTCTAAAAAGAGCATTTCAGTTTCGTTGTTCCATACGTGTTCGCGCGACTCCATAGCGCGCGCGCAGACACTGCAAACGTCCGTACGCCTTTATAGTCCGGAGTAAACTGCGCCGGGACCGTGAATGTGTATGTGTATGCGTGAACGCCGCGTGAAGGAGGCGCGAACCCTTTGTCACGGGACAAAATACCGACTTTGATCGGGGAACAGGCGTGAACGCGCGTGAACCCCGTGAAAACCGTCCACATTCACGTTCGCGTCTGTTCACGGAGCTTCACGGCACTAATGTGGAGCCGCCATATGGCGCTTTGCACACCTACGCGACCACAACGCGGTACGGCCGCGTCGACAGAGCGGGACGCACGCGTCTAGTGGTTAGACGTGTTTATGTGCAAGAAAGCCTTTGTTATTACTAATTATTTCGTTTACGATGATAACAACAGACGAAAATACAGAGCAATTTATAGAAACGGTGAGAGGATTTCCTGTCTTATATGATTTGAAAAACAGAGACTAAGAATTTACGAAAAAAGGATAAAATATGGGATTCAATTGGTCCGGAATTTCAAATGGATGGTAAGTAAATAATAATTAGTTATGTTATACCGGATTAAGACGAGCAGCTTTAGTGACTGTCAATTAGCAAATGAACTTCGCGGTTCGCGCCGCAGTCGCGTAAGTGTGCACGTTAAGTTTCGCGTTGCAGACGCTCCCGCATCGCGTCCCGCTCCCCGCGTTACTGACGCTCAGGTTTGGCCGAACCTTTACGATTATGTGACTCGTTGCTTTTCTGTCTATTTACATAGAAATAAGTACGAGTATATCATCTAATACATTGGTATACACCTGATAAAACACAAAGTAGCTAAAATTACAAAACGATCTGAACCGGGAGATTGACGTTTTACCCAAGGCTATTGACTTGACTGGCGCAGCTGGTTATAATTTATCACATATTCCACACAATTGTGTATCTGTTGCAGGAAAGTCATGAAAATGAAGATTTGGTCAAATTCCCAAAGGAGATATTATTAATTAGAATTGGGTAGGTTACGTTACATATGAAATTAATTTTTCCCTCTACCCTACCTATTTTAACCCTTCATCTTAACACGTTTTACCTACTTTTTGACTTTCCTGTTGAATGGAATTTCACATGTTTTAAGACTTATTTCTTCTTACCAAAAAAGGTTTTAGGAAATTAATCAAACCCCAAGGGGTCATTATTTTAACATTTTCCGTTAATAATAAAGCTAGCACGTAATTGACATTGCTTAACGGATTATCAATTTTAATAGTCATCAACTAAGTAATTTAATAAAATTACCGATTTTCTAATTTCCCTGCGACATATCTACGGTCATCAGTATGTAGGTGATACGGTTTAGAATTAATTATGTTATTACGTAATACTTGTTATCTCTTAACATCTAGGTAGAGGTCTGTATTTACGAGTAGATCAACTTGAGTGTATTGTGTGTATGTGTGTGTTAATTGTGGAACGGTGTGTTTATGATCATTATGTTGTTATGTAAGTTAATGTTGAATTATAGATTACGTTGGGTGAGGTTAGAAATATACCGATCGATAAATAATCACCACTCAACATAAGGTGCAATTTCATTGAAGTATTCCAATTGTTTAAGCATAGGATGAGTGAATGATTGGGGATCTCTTAAAATACAGTGAATAGGTATTTGCTGTGTTAGCGTATTTACTATCTTCGATTACATTACTTATGTATTCACAATTTTACAACGGTTGTAGGTACTACATTCAGTTTATGGAATTAACTTCCGTGGTCGCCAATGACAACCGTGACCGATCTAAATGACGACTCAATTAGTAAAAGTCTCGTTCTAATTCGATCATAGATACGTTGCTACCCATGAGGACTGAGATGGTCGCCTCTAAATGGTAGTAAGAATGTGTAGTAAGTATCGTGGCGGAGGTACACACCCGGGTGAACTTTAGTCCCTTGCGAGGTAAAAGACCGTTTTTACACATAAGCGCCTAGGCTCTTGTCCAGGTATGCTATGCGTCGCTCTTGAGTCGACGCGCTAAAGATTTACCAAATTCCGCACACGACGAAATGCGTCTACGATGCGTGTTCTGTCATTGAACAGTGTCATTGTCGGCAAACTGTGGATTGCGTCGGAATCGCGGAGCTTTAATAGCGTTGTATGAGAACGGCCTAAGACGTCCTTTGCAACTGTAGAACCATGGGTTATTGCAATCAGAATCAATCGCGGTACGTATACACATGTTTGTCTTTGTATGTTTGTCGTGTTGTGTATCAGTTATAAGCAGATTTGTTCGTGACGCGTCTTGGGTGATGTTGGTGATATCGTTGATAAATAATAGTAGGTACTTACGTGTATAGACAAACACGTATATACATTATATAAGAGACCTAAGACTTAAGTTTAAATCTTAGCCTACTTTAGAGCCAGTAGAAACTTTGTAAGTTAAGATTTTTTCCTCTCCTAAATGACTATGCATATGGTTTTTTGTCTGCATGTTTGTTGGCTATTCATTTAATATCTGTTGACGCTGCAAGCCATCCCTGAAACTTCCCGCTAAATTCGTATTGTCATAAACACGTTATGTAGAGTTTTATTTTTTGTCAAGATATTTCGAAGGCATCAGCCTCTCTGTGTAAACATACGCATACAATCACGTTAGCGACCACTTACCATCAAGTGGTTTGTCTGTTGGTTTATTGAGGATTTACGTAATAATATTGTAAGTAATTAATTTTGAAAATGTTAAAATTTTGTATCTTTTATTTTCAGGTAAGACATTGAATAATTAACTATTATGGAGGCTAGCAACAGTAAGCGGTGACGCAGGTATCTATGACACGATATTCTTATCTGTAATGTACAACTGTCATTCTAAATTAGCGGGGGACTCCGGCATATCGCTATCGCTAAACGTATATAGAAATGTCTCGTGTAGTTTCCACTTTATCTAATTTATTAAAAAAAACCGTAAAACTTTACCTCTCGAATTTTTTTTAAAACCAGAAGTTTTCGAAGATACTAAGAGACTACATTGTTAGAATGTAAAAACCTACTTCGAAAAAACATTTCATTCATTCATGATAGTTAAGACATTGCCTAGATAATTAAGGAACCTTGCTAATTTGCGGATGATTTTGCTATGTCAATATTAATGTCATTGTAACGCGGTCTGTATCTTTTCTTTTGCCTTTGGTTTCCAAAAGATTGCTGCTGGATATACCGATCCTGTTCCTTCTGTATAAGGTCACAGATCTACATATGTGTTGCTAAAACTGAGGTGGTCCCTCTAAAACAGTTTATTGTTTTGTATTAAAACTTGCGCGTAAAGTTCATCGATGTAAGGCTCGATTGCTAATCCGTAATAATGACCGTGTGGTGCAAATATTTTCTATGTGTGTCTATGCTTCGGTCGCATTCGATCTGGAATTTGTTATAATTGCATGGCACACAAATGGCAGCTTTCCACCTATGCGATTAAGGTACATTCTAGATTGACGGCGGGGTCTAAAAATGCCCTTAATAAATTTTGCTTACAACTTAAATTGAACTTTGAGCAATGATAATTAGTTTGGTTTTGGCGGGGAGTGTGAATTCCATATGCTATAGTTAAGTATAATAGCGAGGTATTTGCACAAGCCCCGGTTATGCAGCCAGTTGCGACAGCCGGAACATTTGTTTTGCACAACGTGCAACGTCCACTCGTTATTTTATAATTTATTGCCGGCTACCTGTTCGGAGAGCTTTGTTCTTCTTAATGTTGGGCTTTGTTTCATTTTCGTCGGTCACTTACTTAGTAGGTAGGTACCTACCTAAGTTGCAACTAGCTTGTGAACAGGTCTTTGGAAGAAATGGATAGGTATGGAATACAATAGACAATTAGCTAATCAACATACTGATGTCCTTTTAATGATTATTTTTTTTTGCCAAAAAATAACGGACTTCGACATCGACAAGTAGAGATAACTCAAAAACTACCCTCCAGGTGGCGCTCAATTCTACTCATCAAGGTGTAAAGTTCTAGTCACTATAAATTAATTAAGCTCAAACACAAGATTGCTGTAAATCGTTGAGGAGTTCCTTGGACTGTCTTTCGGCTTCATGAAATCGACTCCAGACCGTCATGAAATTGTAGTGCTTTAATATACTTAATGAAATCACTAATCCCCCTCTCAATTTTCGAAAATTCTCCTCGATTTCTCTGAGATACCATCATCAGATCCTAGTGTCCTTATCATGACGCCACTCTTGGAATATCTACTTTCCAACGAAAAAATCGCTGAACAATTAAAAAAAACATAACATACGGTCGTATTACGAACCTCCTTCTTTTTTAAAGTCGGTTAGTAAATAAAATGAGCCATAACACTACTACAAATTGTAAAGAAGCCAGTTTTGGCAGTAGTTCGCTTATCGGTGAAGCCGGAACTATTACACGTCTTTACGGTTATGAGATTATTAACCCCTTAACACTTCCATTCTCAGCCGCAGACACCTTAACGGCCTTCAAACACGGTTTTTAACGGTTTTAATGGTTTTTACATAATATGTAGGTGCTTACATGTACTTGTGCTCATTAGATAATACCTATCTGCTTCTTTATGGTATTACCTAACGGAATTGTAATTTAATAAAACTACATCATGAAATTAAGATGGTAAAGTAGGCGATAAACAATGTATATTTTTAATATTATATTTCAAATATAGTCCTATCTCAATTTTAATTAAAATTAGATAGGAGAGGACTATTAAGTCTAGTCTAGCCAACCTTTGTATTTTAGAGACATATTATAACCTGGTAAATCAAAGTCCAGTAATGATTGCCAAATGGTTTGAACCGTAGACTATACAAAACTGAACTAACGACTTAACCTGTCCGCTAAAGTACGGAAATATTAACGCTTCACACGCTTCACACGATTCACACTCAAAGCCCCACACTAGGATTCCCTGTGTCGTAGGTGCCTTGGACAACACACAAGACAAGGACACACACCCATATTCATATTCATTACAGTTTGCCACTAGCGGTCACCCATCCAACTACTGACCGCGCCCACTGTTGCCAAACTCAATGGATAACGAGACTTGACTGATTTATAACCGTATGGCCTAAAATATTTTTGAAACATTAATTTTTTCACATGGGAGAAGGAGTGGAAAAGATTTCTTAATAAACCCGTAAAGGAGTGAATTAAAGATTAAATCTAAGTGAATTTAAATTAAAACTGCAAGCAACAGCATGCCAAAGTATAAAAGCAGAGTCGGGATAGATAGCTGACATAATTATTATCAGTCAGTTCCTACCGTTCCGCGTGAAGTTGTCAGAACCGCATCGAACTAAACGCAGCCAATTACAACGTCATCTCACTGATCGTGCTTCGCTGTAATATGACTGGATAATTACGTTATTACCACCAGATTACTTCCCTCTAGCTTCTGGTATCTATACATATAAAACTAACTGGTCCTCTCTGTCATACTAATATTGTAACTTATATAGAAAAAAATGGCCTGCTGTATCGATAAGTAATAAAGTGAGTATCAATAATGTAGTCGAAGTCAATTAAACACCTATTACAACTCTAAAGAAATGGACATACCTACATACAGACAAATAGGTACACATACATACACATACGGTTGAAAGAAATGACCCTACTTCTGACGCAATCGGATAAGAACAATAATCAAAATAGGTTCATTTCTGAAACCAGTAAGAAGTTTTAGATAACACTCAAAAATACAGTGAAATTTTTGTTTGGCTGAACTTGCTTATCTCCATAGCGAGTTCGAATTAAAAGCGCAGAGCAAGCTCTATCTATCAGCCTATCTATCTCTACACACCTACAGTCTATCTACCAGGCTCTATCTATCTATCGAAGTCCACTGCTGAACATAGGCCTTCCCTAATTGGCGGCACTCCAACCGGTCCGCCCTCTGAATCCAACGGTTTCCAGCTGTCTTTTTCAGCAGTCCACCTTTGCGGGGGACGTCCTATGCTTCTTTTGCCGAGGCTTGGTCGCCATTCGAGGAGTTTTTTGCCATCGGCTGTCCGTCCTTCGAACGATGTAGCCTGCCCATTGCCACTTCAGCCGGCTAACTCTGAGAGCTTTGTTGGTAGAGCAGGCTCTAGTTGCTCGTATATTTACTTTGTTTTTCAGTCTTCACAACAGGAAGATGAAAATGCGTACAGTACGGAGCAGCCTAGAAAACTCATTTCTATATAATTTTTTTATAAACAGATGCGGGCTGTGCGCTATCTACATAAATGTCATTCGTAAGTAGGGTTGTCAACTTGTTAAAAAATATAGTATTTTTGGAAAAAATCAGAAAGTATATCAAAGTGACCTTATGTAAAAAATAAAAAATGAAGTAGGTACGAGTACGTAATATACAATTATTATTTAATTCCTTAGGTATGATATTACTTCACGGGCATTAAAGATTAAATTGACCTCAATATCAATAAATTGACCCATCGAATGACGTTAATTCGTTTGGTTAAATGACTACAAAAAAGCATGACATTAGGTAAGGAAACAATAAAAATTAAACATTTTTTATTAAGTATTAAATTTTTCTGCAAAAGAAAGACCTTACAACAAACTAAAATATCGCACGTAATCAACGTATGTAAATAATCTTACAAAATATTTTATTAGAAAGTAATAGAATAAAGTAATAGTATTATTCAATAATCATTGATGATTTTCTGATGTGATCTAAATTACATAAATATCTCACACTGTGCCACAGGAGTCAACCCTAGCAGAGGCCGTCGCTCCACGCTTGCGTAACCCTGCTGGTCGATCATACCTTGTTTATTGTACTTTGTCTTAACCTGTAGTTATATCTGACATTACCACACATTGATGTGTTTTTAACACACTGTTGCTATTGACTGCGATTATTTCCTGACTGTAAACTTCTATTGATCTCGTGTTTTAAATAAGACTGTGTTCTGAAAAAAATTAAGTAATAGGTAATATCGAACTAATGAATGTATTTTGCTACATGGTTAACATCTTGAGGACCTGGTTTTTGACTATTGCTTTATTTGCGTTTTTCTATATACAATTTTCAACCCCCGGCGCAACGTAGGTAAAAAAAAATTTATTAAAATTATTTCTTCACACTTAGGCGTAAAAAGCATCGTTCTTCATGTAAATGAATAAATATGTCATACTTGTAATCTAATACTTGACAACAAATTACTTAACATGAAGAAACTTAGTGTAATGGTTGTCGACTTATCCCGTGAAAGCCAAATGTATTTGTCACGCGAAATTCCCGTCAAAACCGGTTGACACGTTGCGTCCTCAACATTAACTTGGAGCAATGGAAATTCAACATTTTATTTCAAATTCCCAGTTTCAGGGTATCTTAGGCCTTACGTAAAAACCTTGTGTTACTTGATTTTTGCTCTGTTGTAGTATTAAACTTCGCTTCGGTGACAGAAAATCGAGTGCATCAAAAGATAAATAAATTAAATAGGTACCCTAAATTTTTTTAATAAGTCATCTATATAAAATGAATAGAAAGAAATTAATTTTTCGTTACCTTAAAACATTTACATTAATATAAGTTGTAATCTCGTAAGATTGAGTGGCTCAAAAAAAGAAAAAGTCAAATTAACACGTTCGCTGCGTCTTCATTTTCAAAGAACTTTCCGCTAGTAGCTTTGGAGACCTAAAAGATCTCCTAACTAACCTGGCCTGTGGTGCGTTAGAGACCTAATCAGTCTCCTAAAAATACAGTTTTGAAAATAATTTATATCTTCCAAAAAACCAATGATATATTTTTGAAATTTTTATGGGTCAAAAATAACCTATTGCTGTATATTTTGCTAGCTGCGGACGCAGTTATGACATACGAATAAACTACAAATAATAAAATAAAATTAGGTATCGATTGTATCTCGTACCGCAACCGAAGATAGTTCAATATGTGTAGTAAATAGTGATGGGAATAAAATAATATCTCAGTTGTCGATTGAAAAAGTTTTATTAAAGTTTATTTATAAACTATGGTCGCAAACAAAAAGCATTTAATTAAATGTAGGCCTATAACAAAACATAAATTGTCAATTTTTAAAGATAACATTTACTCTAAAATGACTAAATCGGCTACTATTGAACATAATGATCCTATTAATCTTTACTTATAATAAATTACATAAAAATATCAACGACGAATTTAATCGAATATTTAAGTGTAGGTACATAAATAAAAACAAGAATTGTAAATTCAGTGATTGGGCTACTGTAGGTATTTTCTATGGCGAAAGACAATATAATTTTTCTCCAAGCTTCCAAAACCACGTAAAAAATTATGCCAACATTTTTAAACTCGTTTGTATTTAGGCGAAGTCAATGTACATAAAGGATAAAATTGTTAATTCAGAAAATAAAATACAAGCTACTTGGAGGATTATCAGCAGTGAGACAAGTAACGCCGAGTCTCGCGATTTCAGCTATGAAATATTAGATAATGAAAATAAAATCACTTCCGACACAGAAGTAGCAAGCGTTTTTAAAAATCATTTTCGTAATATACCAATAAAATCAACCAATTCACATCGATACTAGGACAACACTAAATCGAGTCACGCAGCGCCCGCGCCGCCCACCTTCCCTCTCTTGCGTCTACGAGGCTTACGATTTTACGAGTATCAACATGCCTCGTAACGCAAGGAATTAAAATAATTATAATACTGTGCGTTAGGGACCTAAACCATCTCTTATTCTTTTTTTTATGTCCTGGAATTCACCATTAAGTAGGAAGCAAATATGTATATTTGTCTTTCTCATACTTAAAGAACTTTACAAGTTAGAGCCACCCGCACGGAGTGAAAGAACACGATTTTAGTCGACGCACAGTTCCGAAAACCTGTAAGAGATCTGATAGATCTCGTAACGCAGCGAACGTGTTAAATAACTCACTACTTTAATAAGTCACGTTTACTAATGTCACTTTCCGAAAAAATGTTGCTAGTGATTTCTCACACGATTAACGAACGATGTTTTGATTATTCGATTTCTCTTTTCTCCCTATGTCTATTATGATGTGTGTTCATAAAATATAATTAAAAATCAGAGAACAATCAGGAAAGGTTATTAATTTAAAATTAATATAGTAAACAAAAATATTAAACACCGGTGCATGCATGCTTTTAGGACATACATGCACTAAAAGCGCTTAACAATAATTAATTTTTTTATGTGTAGTTATTGATCCTGTAATAACTTTATACAGTATTTTAGCGATTTACTAAACGATTACAATCCGATTAATATTATTATCAAATCGAATCATTTGCGTCCAGGTTACATCACTATTTTTGTGATTATAAAAAACGGTAACACTGGAGATGTCATTTTACTGAATGGAATTAAAAGTTGGAGTATATGGAACCCAACCACAATTAGACCGACTGGCAATGTATTTTACACTTCACAATATACGTTACAGACCATAAAAAATGTTATACTTTATTATTTGAGTATTAATAATCACAATTTTATTACTTATCTTAACTATAACTCAGTTTCCTTGTTTGTGAAGCAGAATTATCATTTCAAATAAACAATTGAGTATGCGAGTTGGGTTGTAATCATTATTTTTACTGTCAACGAAATTCGCGAGGGGTCCTTCAAGTCATTGATCATGATGGGTCATTGACCTGAGTTACGGTACTTTAGTGATTCCCAATGAGAGCCCTTTTTATCGATAGTCCTTAAAGATGAATCGTACCCGTTATAAGGTTTATTTTATTTTATAGCGAGGTAGTATAAATCGTTTTAAAATGTTTTTATGGTTCGCATTTTTTTAGATGTTGAACGCTGAGCTATTTAAATAAATATTTTATTATATTTTATGTGGTGTGTGTGTATTGCATAGATTATTTATTTTTGTTTTGTTTAAAAAATACAGTCGAATTAAAAACCTTTGTTTGAAATAGGTTAAAAATTACATTCCAAATGTCTTAAGTGTCAAAGGAATTGTCGAAGATGCCAATTGGTAAATGGTCTCCGTCTTCCATGGATATCAGCAGAGTCAGAAGTAGCCAAATTGGATTACGGTAAAGGACCCGCCCCCGTATTATGAGCTCTTAATTCCAGACAGTTCACGTTCACAACATGTGGGTGACAGAGACAGCGCCTTATTACATGTAACGTTGTTAAAGTAAACTGTCTGGAATTAAGAGCTCATAATACGGGGGCTGGACTGTAGCAAACATCACCTGTGGGCCAAATGGGTGGTAGGCAACTTCCTGCCATCGTAGCATCCGGGATTTATCCCTGTGAATCTCCATTATGTTTCCTTTTATCGGCGCGTTCAATTTAGCGTATTGACGTTAATACACGACGGTTATTTATGAACCTCCTTCGCATATTAAACAGCTTTTGTCGCACAATTTATTTTTCTTCCTCAAATAGTGTTCGCGTAGCTTCTGAAAAAATAAAATTCTATTTAAGTATAAAGATTGATAGATGAGAGAGCGCGAAGGTAATATAATATAATCCACAAGTTACCTGGCTGTTACAATATATACAATTATTTTTAAACAATGCTGGGAATTACACTACGTAATTTTCTTTGAAAGTACAACCAGTATTAGATTATTTCAGAAAGGTATTTGTACAGGATATTGGATTTCTTATGTTCAAGAATAAACACGTTACTTACTTTTTTATAAACAGTTATCTTGGATTATTTCTTTGCCAATAATATTATTAAGCATTTCAAGATTGTGTTCTCCGACACAAGGAGTATGTTAATTTGGCTAAACTGATTTAAAATATTACTTCGGTTAGTCTTGAGACTTGGTGCCTTATTCCGAACAATTACAAAAAAAATTAAATAGTTATAATTAATAAAATAAAAACACAAAATACATCCTTTGGATTTCGATACACTTTAACGTTTTCACAATTTACGACATTCCTATATATTTATGCAAACCAATTAAAATATAATTTTTCCTTGATAGCTATGGATGAAATCGGGGTCATTTATCTTTAGACACAGCATCGTTTCTGTTGTTAATATAGTCTATGACTTTCGTGCTACCCCGGCGCTAACAAACTTTTTTTGCGTTTATACTTTTCCCACTATTTCTACTGAAACACAAGTTTCGCAAGCTAAAATTACTTAGTTGCAGGAAACGTAACATTCTATTATCATTAAGAACTAGTTTACACATGTAGCACCCATTAGCATCCATTTGAAGAAAACCGCAGGGACCGCTCAAAATGCAAATCGGGATTATAGTTTCAAACTTGCTTCAAACACCCGAGCTCCACACTTTAAGTAATTTGTGACAATATGTGTAGATGAATTCAAGGGTGATAAAACTTACGTAATAGTTTCGTCGTGTTCATAAATTTTTCATCTCTTTACTCACATCTTTAAACTTTTCTTGAGAGCCGTTCGTGAGTGTCTTAATAATAGAGTTCGTTTTTTTTGTTTGTCTTTTTTTCACGTCGAAATGGGGAAATGATGCGATATAATTTTCGAGTGTGAAGATAGTTAGGAGACTGGAGGTTACTTTTTACCGCGGCAAAACATGTCATTCCCGTGGAAAGATCCATTATGATGCATATATGATTCGTACCACGCAAACAAATATATTATTTGATGACAGCGGGCAGCGTTATCTCGGGCTTACCTTATTTTTTCTTGCACCAGAAATGTGTCAAGGTATAAGAGATATACCAGGTCATCGCACTTACCACATAGGATTGCCAAACGAGGTTAAAGACTGAGCCAAAATGTAGCTAATAACTGGACTATAATTAAGGACAATTGGGTCACTCCTGGCGCGAAGTCGCTCATCACGTTCATGGTCCGCCCCGCTGAGATCTCAATCAATTGCACACCCCTAGTGATGGGAACTGACGGATGAGGTACATCGATAACAAATACTTGTTACGGTCACTTCGAGTTTGAGAGACAATTTTTCGTTTTCTTTCTTACTGTATTACTGTTAGTCATGTTCATTACCATAAGTAACAGTAACACCGAGTTGCCCATTGGCAACTACGACCATTTATCATCAGGTGGCTTGTCTAGTCGTTTATTTATATATTACCATGATCGATTGAATAGTCAGCTGTATTAGCAATTAAAACAATTATAAATAAAAATTACACGCATTGTTATGTACTTCATATTATTCGGCATTGAACGCATACAAAATGTATGTATATTGTATTGTATAGTAATAACACGTTTTAAAAGTAGCTTAATGTAATTATTACATATTAACCACATTTTTCCTGTCATTGTAAAGCGCATTAAGGTTTAATTTACTCGTTGCCTTGCCGATATAAATCTACACGAGACGACAGCTCGCAGTTTGTAATTGCGCGTGGGATACGTTACAAGTTACAAGTGACAAAAAATACAACAAAAAACAGAAAAAAATCAACAATATTTTAAAAATTTTCTTGTTTCTATCTATTAGTCAAGTGTCAGGAAAACTGAAGTAATTTGTCATTATAAAGTTTTTAATATTGTACTATTATAAAATTACGATTTCTGCGTATTACAGACACGCTTATAATTATCTAACATTTGGGCATTATAGATGCACATAATGGCATTTGCAATTCGTATATCCCGTATTGAATTGACCAGTGGTACTTATTTCGGCTTAGCCAATCAGTTATGCCGGTCCGGTATATGAATTTTAGCTTGGACAATGTGTCATGCCACTTGGGCCATAAATATTTCTGCTTCAATCGCCGCAGAGGTAACTTTGAAAAATTTCGTAATTTTACCATTGTGGGTGGTGAAACATTTGCGATAATATTCCTTTTTACGCTACTCCTATATACGTACATAATCAGTGATAATAATAATTGCTTTTTACAAAAAAAATAACTGACTTCAACCTTGATAAGCAGAGATAACTCAAAAAGTACTCGCCAGATGGCGCTCAATTCAACATGTAAGTGTAAAGTTCTCGTCACTACAAATTAATCAAACCCAAACACTAGATAACTGCAGTAAATCGTTGAGGAGTTCCCTCGACTGTCTTTCGGCTTCATCAGATCGACTCCAGACCTTCATGAAATGGTAGTGCTTTAATGTACTTATGATAACATGAAGAAACACACTAGTCGTCCATACAATTTTCGAAAGTTCCCCTCGATTTCTCTGAGATACCATCATCAGATCCTGGTGTCCTTATCAGGGGACCCCACTGCGCATATCTACTTTACAACAAAAAAAGAATTATCAAAATCGGCCCATAAACGACGAAAAAATCGCTGAACACCCATAAAAAAAAGCATACATATATACGGTCAAATTGAGAACCTCCTTCTTTTTTGAAGTCGGTTAAAAAAATTATAACTTTATGTAACTTTAATTTTTATTATACACAAAAGAAATTTTATTTGCAACAGTACCTGTGAAGTCAAAAAATACTTGACAAATTTTCGCATTCAGTCCCTAATTTAGCCACCTATGGTGTCTGTTCGATATCGCCTATCGATCTAATTCTACCGATAGCGATAGTCGCTCGTCTCTGCGCGGGGGGCTAAATTACCACCCGCATGCCGTCC
Organism: Hesperia comma; assembly: GCA_905404135.1. NCBI lineage: Eukaryota > Metazoa > Arthropoda > Insecta > Lepidoptera > Hesperiidae > Hesperia > Hesperia comma. The sequence goes on from FR990021.1 coordinate 18,014,512, forward strand.
AACGACCCTCCTATACCTACTACCTAACATACGTACAATACACACCATCATCATTTAACCTGTGCTCATATTTTATTATCTTTCTGATAAAGTCGTCAAATCTCTTATCATTACAATAAATCTTATTTTTAGCAATTTGCACTTCTCGTCATGGCGTCTCGATAAATCTGAAGAAAATTTTCTACATCGCTCGCATATACCTACTGCTTCCTAATATGAACAGTCAGAGGACATCCGCTACCGTGGCATGTTCATCCATCCAGTCTACACGGAGATCTTTCTTTAGTAAATACCTACTAATCATGTTCTATTCCTATTTTTACCAGAATTTATTCGTCCTTAAGCACAAGCAAACCGTTTCCGCTTGTGATGGCCACGATCGTAGTTGTGGCGATAGGTCTATTTACTATTTGAAATTGTTGGGTTATGTACCACCCGTATCCTGATGGTACCTGCGGTGGAGTTACTAGGTACTCTACATACCTAACACCCCAAAATTTTCTCGGATCGGATCAGATGGCTATAATTGATAAAAATACTTGACCAATAAGCGCGCATCCGTGACTGATCTCACATTTTCATTTCCGTTGCATCAAAATTTTAGACATTCTATTTTCCAGCTTCCATCACTACTGTGCGATAAGAAACTTTGTTCCAATAGAGTAGGAACAGTTCTTGATGATATCATTACAAAAGTATAACAGTCCCACAGCTGGGCGTGGTTCCTCATCATAATAAATGAGGTGTGAAGGCTGTGGTCCACGCTGGAAAATTACGTTAATTATAAATACATGCCTGTTTTTTATAATTACATTTAGAATTCCATCCACGTTTGCGAGTGTAATGCGGGCGATAAAATTTCGAGTAGCTGGTTAGAATAATTGCCTTTGACACGTATATAGTTAAATATATGTATACTATTTATATAAGTAACGCATAATATACGTCTATGGTATATAGTGTTAGATGGAATATCTTAATAGCAGATAATGCGCAACACTACGGTCTTACCGATAGGACCCCATCACTAGCTGGAAGATGACAGAACTAGACTTGCCGCGCTTTTGTCAATGAGAAAGTTGTGTAAAGATTAAAGCTATTATTTAAATACAATATTTTGTGCTTATTAATAGTTAAATACTATATGGTTAATGCAACATGTCTTTTTCTCCTATTAAAAAAGCTTCTTGTTGTTGTTCCGTGACTTTCGGAACCTTTTACGTATTTAGTATTTATGTTACTGGATTCATAATAACAAAGAGATTCTCAATTCGACTGTTTTATATGCATGTCACTTCATAACTTGTACATATAATATATATTTATTCTAATGTTGGTTGGTAAGGTTGGTACGTGGGTAATTGTACAGTGTTTATAAGTTTGCTCCACAAAATAATTGATAAAATAGTGGTTAAACTGTGTTGTTTCGCAAGATTTTTATACTAATACGCAGAGGAATACGAAAGGAGGACAATTACATAGAAAATAACATTTGTAAGTTTATTACGCAACAATTATTTACCAAATTAGTGTCGATAAAGTGCGATTTGACAAAACATAACAAGTCATTTATGAGAACGCGTAAGCGACACGTACTGCGCGGCGCTTGAGACCTTTCACTATAACTTTGCCACTTTGCCACAACTTCATTATAAAGCAGTGATTGTCTCAAGTCACAACTGTAACTACTGTTTAATTCAACCGATTTGATTACAAAATAAGTAACTTTACTGCTTACTTAACACTATGTCGGAGCCTATACTTATGTCTTGGGAATGTTGTGGTGTTCAGGGTGAGGATGTGGAGGGCGTAATATGCAAGATTTGCAATAAAAACTACCATTTAGCATGCTTAATGTTGACATGCGCGGATAAAAACGCATCGATTAAAAACGTATCGCCCGAATGGATTTGTCAATTATGTGAAAAGAAACCTAAAACTAATGAGAACACTCCCCTGCGTCACAGAAATAACATCACAACAAGGCCTCAAAAAAGGCCCGCGCTAGATTTGTCGCCGAAAGTAGACACTGAAGGGATGCTAACATTAAGTGGAGTAAGAGATGTGGTACATGAGGTTTTTAATAAAGAAATGGAAAACATGATGTTGCGTCTCGGAAACCACATTAAAAGTTCAATAACTGCCGCCTTGTCTCCTATCAAGAAAGATATACAGGATCTTCAGCTGTCTCTCTCTGATGTCTCTCAAAAGTGTAACAATGTCACAGAGGAGTTAGTAATATCATCTGAGGCAATAAAAGAGCTTCGCGCCAAAAACTTGTTCTTGCAACACGAAAATGATAAGTTGGCATTGAGGCTGAATCAAGTCGAGCAATTTTTACGAAGCAACAACGTAGAAATCCAGTGTGTTCCTGAGAGGAAAAATGAAAACATATTAGAAATTGTCTCTCTTATAAGTAAAACTGTCGGTTGTAACATTACAAAGGAATGCGTCCAAAATTGTAGCCGAATTGCTAAAATAAATCCTAACAATGCCAGGCCGCGTTCAATTGTTGTTCAATTTAATAATTGCAAAACTCGTGATACGTTTTTAGCGGCGACTATCAAGTACAACAGATCCAATCCCGATGAGCGGCTGAACACTGCACACATCAACCTTCCCGGGAGAAGCCCTATCTTTGTTTTGGAACATCTTTCTTCCAGTAATAAGATGTTACACGCAGCGGCTAGGGTGGCGGCTAAAGAAAAGGGTTACAAGTTCGTCTGGGTCCGCAATGGCCGTATCTATATGAGGAAGACAGAAACCTCTAATCACAAATACATCAAAGATTTGGATTGCCTGCAAAATTTAGACTAAGTTGCCTCAAATGTTGCTTCATATCGAAACCTTACTACTTTTATGTCACTCAAGGTATATTATCAAAATGTTCGTGGGTTAAGAACGAAAACACATGATTTTTACCGTAACCTTTGCTGTTCAGATTATGAAGTAATAGTATTAACTGAGACCTGGCTTCATCAGGGTGTTTTAAGTAGCGAATTATTCGACGATCGTTACGTGGTATATAGGAGAGATAGGGAATCGTCAGGGTTTCACCGCGGCAAGGAAGGAGGCGGTGTATTGATAGCGGTGTCCAATAAATTAGTTTCATGTAAAATGAAAAATTGGGAAAGCGATGTAGAAGATGTCTGGGTTTGCGTTGACATACCTACAGAGGACACTCCTAGTAAAATTATTATCTGCGGAGTATACCTACCTCCCCCCGTTCAAATCGGTAGGTTAGACTCGTTTTTATCAAATTGTAACATGGTTTTTGATAAATGTGAGATGCCTATTAAGAGTATTAATATAATTGGAGACTTCAATTTAAGCGGAATAAATTGGAATATTGTAAGTGAAACTATGTCTGAACTCAAGCTAACCCCAACTGAACGTTTACTTATTGACTTTCTTTGGCTCAATAATCTTACACAGTATAATAATATAAAAAATAATCAAGATAAGATTCTAGATTTGATTCTCACAAATAGTTTGACCTGTACCGTTGACACCACGCAATCACCACTTTCGATCGTCGATCCGTTGCACCCTCCCATAGCTATTAGTCTAACATTTTCAGATAAAGACTCGTTCAAAGAAAAAATTAAAACCTTTCCTAACATCCGGAAAGCAGATTATATTTCAATAAACAAATTTTTAGAAAAACAAAATTGGAATCAATTATTCGAAAATTGCCAAAATGTTAATGATATGATTGAAGTTTTCTATAAAATTATTAAAACTGTCATACGTCAATTCGTTCCTATGTACACACGGTTTAACAAAAAAATCCAATTTGGTTTTCAAATGATCTTATTAAGACTTTAAGGCGAAAAGATAAAATTAGAATTCGATACAATAATTATAACAATCCTCTGGATAAATTAAGGCTGGATTCTCTAAATAAATTAGCTGATAAACTCTCGATAGCATGTTACAACACATATGTCTCTAATTTGGAGGATATGATAGGAACTAATATAAAAAGTTTTTGGTCATTTATAAAATCTAAAAGGAAAGGTAAAAGTAATTATCCAAGTACTCTGTCGGATGGTACATTTACGAGCTCTAATGCTGCCCAGATATGCAACATGTATGCCAAATATTTTTCTTCAGTATATGACAATGTTTCTTTAAATGACACTCAAAGCAATTCTAATTTGATTGATAACTTTAGTGGTGTAAGTCTTGCTGCCATCCATATACATCCTCAAACTATATATAAGAAGCTGAAGAGTTTAGACCCTAACAAAGGAGCGGGTCCTGATGCCATCCCCCCATATTTTATAATTAATTGTGCACCAAACCTGGTTGACCCGTTGTACCTAATTTTTAAAAAATCTCTAGATTCCGGTGTCTTTCCACAGGAATGGAAAATTGCAAAGGTTGTTCCTATTTTTAAAGATGGAAATATAACTGAAGTGTGCAATTATAGACCTATTTCAATATTGTCAGCTTTTGGAAAAATATTTGAGTCTTTAGTTTGTCCAATTATTCAATCTCACTTTAAGCATATTATTAGTCCCCAACAACATGGCTTCGTAACTGCACGCTCTACTTGCACTAACCTTGTATCATTTACAGAAATGCTAATTGAAGCTATGGATAATAATACTCAAGTTGATGTTATCTATAGTGATTTCAGCAAGGCTTTTGACCGGGTGTCGCATAGCATCTTAATTTTTAAACTCTCCAAGTATGGCATTGCTGGGTTTTTGCTTAAATGGATACAGTCATACCTAAATTTACGCCAGTTCTACGTTGTTGTGGGTGGATTCGAGTCTGCCTTATATGATATATCATCTGGTGTCCCACAGGGGTCGCATTTGGGACCAATTTTGTTTAATATATTCGTCAATGATATAACAGACTGTTTTAAAAACTCTATTCCATTTTTATATGCAGATGATCTTAAGTTTGCAAGGCGAATAGAATCAAGTTTAGACGTACGTCTTCTGCAAGACGACTTAGTCAGGCTCTGCGATTGGTGTAAAATAAATAATATGACATTAAATATTAAGAAATGTTTTCACGCAAAATTTTCAAGAAAATTACATCTTGTCCCATCATCATATCATATACTCCAAGAAACTGTACAAGAGGTAGAAATCATTAAAGATCTGGGGGTAATCTTTGATAAAAAATTAACGTTTATTCCTCACATAGATTACGTAACTAAAAAAGCTTCCAATATGTTAGGTTTCGTGATTAGGAACGGAAAAATTTTTCGCAAAATAAAAACAAAAATACTGATCTTCAACTCTCTCGTACGTAGTATTCTTGAATATTGTAGCGTTGTCTGGAGGCCACATTTTGCTACTCATAATCTAAGGCTCGAAAGAATTCAGAAGCGATTTTTATGGCACTTGGCAAGTAAGACAGCGTTAGCTAGGAAATCTGTGACGTATAAAACTCGACTTCAACACTACAAAATTGTCTCCTTAGAGAAACGTCGAGACCTAATAGATGCTACGTTTATGTTCAAACTTCTACGGAATGAACTAGATTGCCCATCGCTACTACGACTAGTCAACTTTAGGGTTCCTCATCATTATCCTCGCTTCAAAATTACGCCGCTGGTACCGCCCCTGAGGAAGACAGTTTCAGGCTCAAATTCTCCTATACCAAGAATATGTAAATTGATTAATAGTTTAGATAAAATAGATATAAATTTTGATAGTTTGGCTAAATTGCGAAAATTAATATTTAATCAGATATAAACATTTCATTTCAAAACTTGCTTACCCACGGACATTTTTAAACAGTTTTAAAGATTTTAATTTAATTTAAGTAATGTAATTGAAATTTAATTTAATGAACTTTAAAATTTAATTTAATCGATTTAAATAAAATTTATTATTATATTATTAACATTAATATTCATAAATTTATTTTTATGTTAAGATCACTATACAATGATAATAATTATTATTATTTTGGAATATGTGCATCTCAAGAATTGTTACCCATTGTACCTAAAAAAAGGAATTTCCTTATGCATGTTGTGTTTGCCTGTAATAGGTTGTGCACGTAGTTGTTAATATCATTGTTTGTATTAAATCCAATTATTCGTGTAACAATTGTTGGCAGACCTAAAATAAAAATAATAATAAAAATAATAATATAACTTGTATTTACTGCGTTAACCGATTTTTATAGTCCTGTTTTTATTCGACAGCTAGAGTTGCACGTCTGCTAATATAAATATGATCGCATCGGTTATTTTTTGTAAAAATTAGTTATGTCTTTAGTTTGACTTTATTCACGTTTTAAACACAGAGAACGCCCGTATGTTCAGGTTTTGTCACAATGATTACCTTCACCGAAGCAAGTGATTCTAATACGACTATCATTTTAGAAGCTTAGAGGGAATTTCAGGAGTCAACGATCGAACCATTAATAGTAGGAATTGAGTAAAAAACCCTTCTGTAAAAACATTATGCCGTATGCATCAGCAAACCACAATTTTATTTTTAGACCCATTATTGCAATTCCAAACAAATTGGAAGCTGGCCTGCGGTTCTGCGCACACGTTCATCTCCATATTTGTATTGTATGTACACCAGAATTAACTCCATTAGAGATTACTCCCGATTCCATTAACAGTTCTTTTGATACGTTTGATTTGAAACAATGTTTGATCGATAAGGAAATGTGTAGGAAGATTAGCTTTTTAGTATTTGTTTTATTATTGTGCTTTAGAGACAAACTCAGGCGCTGATTTGTGAGGTTCTTACGGCAATTTACGATTGGGAGAACTTGCAAGTTCAGCGATTACCCGACATCATTATTGTTATAAGAAAATGGAACTCGACGAAGATTATTAAGTTTGGTATTGAATTTATATTTCAGAATTTTAGTTAAGAGTCTTTTGTTCATGTTTCACCAGGATTCATTCACTTCATTCAGGACCTAAAAGGATTCACAGGTTCATAAGCAGCCCCACTTAAATGTTCAAAACGTATGTTTATGTTTTATAACTATTTTGTGAACCCAGAAACCGCTTACAAATTACACTTAGCTTATTTACACGAGCATCAGTTTGTTTTATATTTGAGAGTTTAAGTCGCTAAAAACACAAATTGCAAAGTTGGTTGTTTTTTGTTGGTATTATCTCTCCGTCGACCCTTGGGAGTTACATTTCAATACAAAACAAAGTAAACATGTAGAGATGCCATGGGACGCCCAGTGGCCTAAAGTAACTATAGGCAAAGTTAGAATAATATCGTTGGCTCTAGATTTGAGTTACTTATTTAAATGAAAACAAGGTCGGTTTCAACCCATAATTGCAAAAATACACATACCACATACAAATACCTACATACAAATACATGTAGGTATGTGGACCATTCTAACACAGACAATTCGTCACATTGACACATAATGGACAACAATTTACATATACCTAGACGTTTTTACCAGGTATCCTAAACCCGTGCTTGGGAACTTCACTACAAAATTTCAAAGGCACAAATCAATAATTTAATAGTTTGTATTGAACAGTTTCACACTTTGGGATCAACCGAGTTCCATTTGAAACACAAATACTGAAATGCAACTCGCATGTTACGGACGGTCCGTACGGTAGATCTTGTTTTATTGGTCTGAGCTTTGCCGGATTACAGCGACAGTTCTACTAGAAGCAAACAGACAAAGAACAAATATTATACGAAATAATATAAAATAAAATATTTTGTTTTTTCAATGAATAAATTAATCTTCTTTGGGACTGCATTAAAATTTCATGGTCGAAAACAGTCTGCGTTTACAGGTATTTGAGTAACTGTTTAGGTAGGAAAAAGGTAGATCTTTAAATACATATTATAATAGTACTGTCTGTTTGTAGGGTGTTTTGTTCGGGCTTATCTCAGAAATGACTTAACCGATTTGTAGATTTCACTGAAATTCTCTTTTTATGTAGGTATGTACGTATCAATTTATATAATCGCGTATAAAAAATAACATATTTTTATAATTGCGGGCTACCTATTGTGGCCCCTAAAATATTAAAGAACAATATTAAATATTCTATTTTTTTAATTGCACTAAAAGGAGCTTGCATGAATTCTAAAAATTACGATTTGTTAGTATTAACATTGTCGGAATGAGCGTTGACATTTACGAATACTAGCGACCTTTACACCTCCAATATCAACCACAATTATAATATTAAATTCAGGTTTTACTAATTATCCTATCTTATGGAACACTTTAGTAAAAGGCTAAGTCGTTAAACGTAAGTTTAATCCTTGCTTTAATATGTGTTAATGTGTCTAAAACCTTGTTATTAATAAATTGTAGCTCAGTGTTTTGATATTAAGCTAGTTAAAGATTTTATGAGCAAGAATCTTTATATTTGTTTATTTTTTATTATCTTTATTTTAATAGCTGAACAAGTAGAATAGTGACCTGATGGAATCAGTTGCCAATGTCCACCATTATTAATTACCAGTGCTTTTCCGGTTGAGATAGAAGGGAGAGGTGAGAAATACTGACTCTCACACTCTTAGTGGAATATGAGAAATCGTTTGATGAGAACCGTGGCTGACTCAATACATAGAGAGGTACCTAGCCATCAGGGTGCATGGGTTTTACATCAATTATTGCCAAGCAGAGGCAGGATTGTAACATCTTACATGACACCATGGTCGTTTCGGCCGCCACAATATAACTAGTATTGTTTACCAAGCAGAATTGTAGTGTAATTAAATATTTCTATTGTTCAAGAGACTCTTAAATTACTTTTTATCGTAACTACAATTGAGTGTAACTTTGTATGTATGTCTTAGAGAATTGTGGAATTTTTAATTTAATTTCAAAAGTCACAAATTTCAAAATGAGCAAATAACTTCAAATATCCATCATCGTCGCAGATCTCATTAGCATAATAGGATTAACGTTTCTTGTAATCACGCGCGATGATGCGTTGTCCGAGTCGTGATTTCCCCGGGGATAGCAACACGTGTAGAGCAACGCGTCCCAGACCTCCCGCATCATAACCGCGTGGAGGCCTAAACTGACCCCGATTCACGGTTTCGTAAGAGGCTACTAAACAAAAGGTGGTAAGGCTTCACCGTAAAGGTGTTTAATGTAAAGAACTAATATCAATTTAAAATTGTGGTTACTCTATAACAAAATTAACGCGAACAAAAACACAAACAAACAGACAAAACATCTGAAAGTCACATTTTGTTGGGTTCGGTCGTTTTTATAAATGGTAATATTTTAAATATTTGTAATATTTTTTTATATGTTTTTCTCATTTATCTCATTTATAGGTGGTAGAGCCTAGAGTTCGCCCGGGGTAGTACCACCGCCCGCCAAGGTACTCAGTACCATTCCTACCGTCATAATAATTGTTTTTAAGAGCAATTGTGTTCCGGATAGGAAGGTGTGGAGCCGGTTCACTTTTTTAGAGGCGACCATCTCAGTCCTCAGGGGTAGCAACGCATCTGTGACCGAATTGGAACAAGACTCACACTAATCATTACTAACTGGACAATACTAATATTAACTAACAGGACTAACTATCACTAACAGTCCCTGTCCTCACACTTATTAACAAACTAACCAACTAACATTCTAACACCATCTACTAATTGGACTAACCACCCTAGTCCCTAAATTGAGTCTTGTTCTAAGTCGGTCACAATTGCCATGGGCGGCAGCGGAAGGGTTGTGCTTTATGCTCGTTTGCTATCTTAATTCCATAAAAAAAAAAAATTAAATTCTGACCTGAGTGAAATAAAATAACCACTATTTGTCAAGATAAATTTACCACAATATATGCAAAATGTCATCACATACAAAAATAAAACGAAAGTTCTAAAAATCATCGATTTACGTTCTATTCTGTTAGTGAAAATTATACTTAATTGTTTTTCTCATATTTCTAAAATTAGTGTTTAATAATAAATTTTATATGCCATAACAGGTGGAACTCTGCAACCTTAGACGGTATCTTTTTAAACTCAATAGAAGTAAAGTAAAGATATTACATTTCCTTTCAAGTAGGTACTTTATAATAATACTGATTCTTCCTGAAGCCTGGCAAGCTACAATCCTCTTCCTGGAATCAGCCGCGTATCGTAATATTGTAAAATAGATCGTCTGAATGCTTCTGTTAAGGCTTGACGACTTCTGACGATTATAAATAGCCTTCAGGTCCACTAAGTTGAATTCCCATTAAGTTGAATTCTCTGAATGTTGAATTCCCGTTAAATAGCTTTAGTAATAGAAGTCATCCAACAGACTAATTTCGAAAATGGCTATGAGCGTAATAAATCCACAAATTTTGGTCTACCTATAATATCAGTCTGTTTCGGTCACGGTATTTTTCATTCGTTAATTAATGCACCTACAGCATACTCCACCACTTTGCTCCAGTCATCCGAAATTCAATGTGTTTACATCTTAAGACCGAATTAAATCCCTTCTTCGTAAAACTTGTTGCTTGAAAACTGCGAAGGAACGGGGAAAAACAGCGATAAACGCGGCCGCTAAATTGTATTCCGTCCGGGGGGAAATCAGTGCGCGACGGGACGGGGGAGGGGGAAACGGGACACGGGACGCGGGACGCCGTCACGGAGGCGACGTGACGTGTTTAAAATGTCCCCATTATTTACTAGACGTGATTTAATAAAGGAACTGTTACAATCTTCCATTCTATAACAGCGCCTACGGGTCATAAATGAGATTTGTTATTAAAAGACGACAGACAAAAATTCAATAAGTAATCATGTTCTTTATGGAAGGGAAAATAATAATTCTGTGAAAAAGATATTCCTGAAAATATTTCGTTAAAGGAGGGCAAGCATATTATTTTATATTTAGTCTAATAACAAATCTTTATATTGATTAAGTACGTATAGTCTACCAGGAATTCAATTTTTCAAAAGCACTTACTTCAATTATATTATCCCTGTAATAAATAAATTTTACATAACTCCACTAAGATAGTTACGTCTACATACCTTATTTACTTTTATATTGTTTAGTTTTATAAAATAAAATAAGAAATACTAATTCTACGTTTAAACCAATGTAGGATATGTTCCAGTCGATAGATTGATCTTTAATCTGCGACCTTAATCAATACTTACGATTAATCGTCTGCCTGTAGTCGTATCATAACGCCTCAAGACACGACACTTCCCTATCCACCGACCGGCGACTACCTTCGTAGGATCTCGCGAGGTTGCTTCCAAAAATGAGATGTAAAATCCTCGCAACCAAAACGAATTGATTAATTTAAAATTAGCAAACACTGCTGCATATTAATAAGACGACAGGCTGAAAGTCCGTGACATTCTAACATTGAATACTAGGATCATTCTGAGAGTCAAATTTGCATCCACACAATATGCACTTCCTGATTCTTAATAAAATATTTATACGTTTACAATGGAAATGTTTTTTGTGCGACGTTGCGTGCCAATGCAGTTTCTATGTTTACGTTGTCATCGCATCTACTAGATTATGTATATAGATAGTTAGATAACTTTTTTGTAACTTTGTTTTTCTTAGTCTCAAAATGTCCGCGCATCGTTAAAATGATAGAAGCCAGCTTATGCTAGGTGCAAGTTCTTTGAGTAAGGAAATCCGTTATATTATTAAGTCGTTAATGTTTTTAATGATATCTTTCCGTAAAGCTTGCGTCTTGCTAGCTGCCATACGCTTGCTTATGGCAGCCGCCATGTCACTTATGCTCCTTTGAGAAGCATTACTTCCTATTTCCTTTGACGACAATGTAACAGTTATGTCCATGGGTCACGGTAACCATCCTACTAATAGTATAAATGCGAAAGTTTGTATTGATGTGTGTGTTTGTTACTCTTTCAAGCAAAAACTACTGAACGGATTTTCATGAAACTTTGCAGTAATATAGCTTAGATATCGGAATAACATAATAAGTGAAATAACGATAACTATCAAGTGAGTCGAAAAAAATGAGCCTTCCAAGAGCTATCTTCTACTAAGGGACGGGTTTCCCGAAGCGAAGCGAGGGCGGGTTTAATAGTTTACTGTAATGGGGTGTCCTACGTGAGCAACGAATACGACGCGACGCGATGCAACACGCGACAATGACTACGTCGCGTGTTGTCGCAGACTGTCACATAGGACGAAAGTAGGGATACCGTTGATTTGATCGCTTACGTCACGATCGCAACGTCGCGTCGCGTCGTATTCGTCGCTCACGTAAGACACCGCCTAAGGTGGCTCGTCTACTCCCTTGTCGACTACACACAAAATACTCGACTGAAACTCAGAAAACAATAAAATCAACTCCAGCTTATGAATAAACAGCAGTAACATTTAAAACGAAGATACCCTCGCAACTTTGTTGTTTTAAATGTCTAGATGGAACATCGAATCCGCGCAAACGTGTCAAAAAATTGTGGCAAACTGTTAGCCACAATTTTTATATCATTACGCACACATAGACAATAGCCGAAGGTGAAAAACATCGCCTGCACGCACACATGCTTGATATTGTTGCCTTGTTTTTTTTTTTGTTTTCATTGTAGGGCGACGCTCAATCTAGACATTTAAAACATCAAAGGCTCGCAACGACGGCTCCACAGCTTCATCTGTTTGTTATGCAACATTTTTGGAGCGGAATGTTGATCTGTACTTGACGTTCTCTAAAACCTTCGTTGCAAGGTCGGGCTCAAATACCACGACGGAATCCACCGACCTCGCAATAGTCGGGAAGACAGATTGCATTTCTTCATCGTACCAGCCAATGCGAAGCGAATCGCAATGATGAAATTTCATTGGCACAGATCACAGCTTGTTGATAATTATCCTTTTAATTGTCGGGTTTGGTTCCCGACAGGAACAGTGTTATAAAGCTGTGCAAGTCACAGCTATGACGTGAATAATCCAATAAGTACCCAATTGTTATTTTATGCTTATTTGAAGTTAAAGTAATCCTTGAATCATCTGGTTATGGAAAACTAGATGAACGGTACGTATGTATTTGTTCATTCTACCTACTGAAAAAACTAAGTTTTGTCTTAATTTGGTCGGAGACGTTTTTTTGCGATCAACCATCGTAAACTCTAATTTTCCTGTTGTTGTGGGGCGAAATACGTCTTAGTTATATATATTTTTTTGTTTCATTACATGTTCTTATGTGGGAGGCAGGGAGGTGCTATTTGGAAGGACACATGTTCATCATACCATACATCATATCATACGTGTTTGCTCGGCAATTGCTGCAAAGAAGATTAATCTTTAGTTTGGTGACGTGTTTTTTGGACTGCTAGGGATTTGCTGTACCCGACGATTATTCTAATCTTTATTTCTATTTAAAATTGAGGTTAATAGCAATTCACCATTCATAGGTTGCATTTGATCATTAGGTTACTGTGAAAAGTCGTAGACAGCTGACGATTTAAGAGCAATAAAATTAACTGAGAGATGTCTGAACATGGAAGATATTTAAAAATAACTTAATAGAGGTATTAAATATTTTTTGTTTGTTTGTTTTGTTGGTTTGTCTGTGTATCTGTGCGAGTTGAATACAGTTCTTACTGATTTATATCATTCAGTTACCAATTTCAAAAGCCATAGGTACCACTTTAAATAATCCTCTCTAACTTGAGCTGCGGGTATTAATACAGGTTCTCAAAGCTAATCAAAAGTGGTTAACATACTGTAGCGTATTAAACAAAAACTTATTTGCTTTATACGTGTTTTATTTAGTACGAATTAGATTATTTACTAACTATAGCAAAACTAAACTAGTTTTTAGAATAAGCTAAATCATAATAACTAGTTTACTAGTATTGAAAGGATTTCGAGGGAATATTATATTTAACAAGTTGGTGAGTGAATTAGGTATTAACATCAAATTAATGGGTACAGCTAACAAAGTTATTTTAACGAAGTTTCTCGGTAATATCTTGTTCGTTACTGCTTTACTGTCGAACTGCGAATGTCGAATTTTTGACTAAAGAATAAATAAATTTTACTATAGTTATTCCTTATCGTAAAACAATACATATTTCATAGCACGTTGTTATAACCTTGTAAAAAGAAAAAATGTACCTACCTTTTACGTAATTTATTACTTTTTTTTTTTTTTTTTTTATGGAATTAAGATAGCAAACGAGCATGCAGTACCACTGTACCACCCTTCCCCTGCCGCCCATAACAACTGTGACCGACCTAGAACTAGACTCAAAGGGACTAGGATGGTTAGTCCAGTTAGTAGATGGTGTTAGAATATTAGTTGGTTAGTTTGTTAATAAGTGCGAGGACAGGGTATGTTAGTGATAATTAGTCCTGTTAGTTAATGTTAGTAATAGTCCAGTTAGTTATTGTTAGTATGAGTCTTGTTCCAATTCGGTCACAGATGATAATATATCATACTTATAAATAGTTAAAAAATATAAATCACATAAATGAATGGTCTTACACCCATATTATTACTCCTTCCTATCCTACGTCCTACTAATCCTACTAATATTGTAAATGCGAAAGTTTGTAAGGATGCGAGTGAGTGTGTGTGTGTGTTCGTTACTCTTTGACGCAAAAACTACTGAACGGATTTTGATGAAACTTTGCAGTAATATAGCTTAGACATCGGAATAACATACTTAATTAAAATTTATAGAGATTTTTGAAGGGACTGGTTCCCCGAAGCGAAGCGAGGGCGGGTTTACTAGTAATATAGGTATAATTTAATTATTTTCATCAAGCAATGTTCACCATGGCGGACGTAAACGATTAACTTAACCGTTTCCCAAGTATCACGTTAATATTAATCTTCTTAGGACCACCTTAGCCGCTTATTTACTACCTACAAGTACACAAGTACTTGTAGGATGTAAATACTTCCAAGTACTCGTATTTGTAGGTAGTAAATAAGCGGCTAAGGTAATTCTAATAAGTTTACTCAACTCAAAAGGTAAAACGCAATTAGATAAGTTTAATAAGCTTGTGAAAGCATGTATTATGTGTATTCACTAGTGCCTTAATATAATGAGAAACATGTTCGAGAAGTAGGAAATGTGTGCTAGAGATTTATTGGGAGGAAATACGTTTTTTACTTCATTGAATAACAGCAAGCGTGACTCTGTCTCGCTATATGGTAATTATATTCTAATAACGATTTCTTACTAAGGCTTTAATTAATAACAGGTTAGGTTAAAAGGTATAAACGACGTCACAGATTCTTAGATTCTAACTCTGCTTCTTTTCGTTTCCAATATCATTTATAAATCACATGCATTATTTGGTATCGTAAAAATAATTAAATAAAATTTGGGTACCTTTTGACTGTACTTAGGCGATAGTTGGATGGGTGCCCGCTAGTGGCTTCTGAAGCGCTTCCATCGTCCATCGAAAAGAGAACACGTTAATCCGTCAGTCCGTCAGTTAACCTTAGATTATGGTCATTAAGCCATATCGGAGGATTTTAAGCAGGATGAAAACTAAGGACACGTGGATTGCTCATTAACTTATCCACACTGGTGCAGCGTGGTGGAGTATGCTCTAGGCTTCCTCGATAATGAGAATAGACCCATGCTCAAAAATAGCCATACGTGCTCAGACCAATTATTGAGTTGAAGCCATAATTAATGAGTCCTGGGCAGCTAAGCATCTGCTAAATCAGTCTCAACGTTTTATAAGTTTCATAACACATCCAATTTGTATGCAAATATCAGACGTACTCACCATGATTAAGTGAAAGCATTTTGCATAGCGTCACGCGTCTGTAAAATACGCTCGTAGCAAAGGTCGTCGGTCACAATTTACGCGAGTTGGGCAACGGTTCAATTAGCCATTGTACAGATGATGCCAGAATTCAACAGATCTTCTTCACAATAACTGTAAACTGCTCGTCGTGGCAAGTAAAGATTGGTTGATTTTATATTTTGAGATCATTATGGAGAACTCTCCTTGATTGGCCACTAACCCCTGACCAATCCGCACTGGAGCAGCGTGGTGGAGTAGGTATACTCTGGGCTTTCTCAATAGTGAAGAGGGACTCGTGCTCAGTAGTGGGCTATTAATGGGTTTTAGCCCCATGGAGAACTCTTAGGTATGCAGGTTTCCTCATAATTATCTTTCATTATAGGTACGTCCAGGTTTTCCATTCAGTTCTTACGTTCAAAGCATATAGCAGTCCCTGCTTGGTAAGCCATTTCATCTGCGCATCGTTAAAAATGTGCTTAAGATGAAATTATTACGGAAATAAAATTAAAAATAAAAATATGTATAGGTACAGCGTGTCCGGGATTGACGCGATAATTTAAGGCGGTTTTGTGCATCTCATCCACACTCTAAAAGGACCTCTTAATCTGGCTTAATCCTCTCCACGTCCCAGCTACAATCATTAAATGACAGTTTAGTTTCAGTACATTTTGTTGTGCACACTTGCGAATAGTGAATGTGGATGGACGAAGAGACGATGATGGATGGGAAAGATGGACGGATTGTGTGAGAGACAATAATTATGAAAGATAAGGAAATAAGTGTGGAAGTGACGGCTTAGGGAAGTATGGAAGAGAAAAACATGTATGATGTACTTGCTACTTGAACTTTATTGAATATTTTAAAACTAAATTACTTAACATTATTTTTATATAGGTTAGGTATGTTATGGTAGAGTACATAAATGAGCCGATCACTTGATAGTAAACCCATCACCACCCTTGGACAACATGAACATTTCTAAAACTTTAAGCGCTCGCCTGTACGTCGATATCACAGCTATTAGAATCTCTGCATGAAATTCCAATTCGCGTTTCGAAAATGTATGCACTAAGCTTTTCCGTAATGGCGTTGCATAGACCATAACTTGCGCCTGTGTAATTACTTTATGCTCATCTCTGATACTTGACACTTGCTCAGGTCAAAGCCACGCAGCGATATGCCTAGTAAATACGGAGTCGATTGGTACGATATAAGCCGTCTTGGCTTTTATAGGAGATGTTTTTGATCGGAAATTAATTAATTTGCGAACTTTGTAGGTACTTTAATAAAATTGACACTGGGTAATGACTTATAGGAGACACAAGGCAATATTATTTTTGTTAGAATTTCGTCTCTCTGTATCTGCGCGCAATGTGTAAAAACTACTCAACAAAATATTCAACAGTTGTGCAATTGTATAGTTGTATCATTAAAACTATCATTGCTATGCTATGTTGTTGTTATTGTTTAATACACGACATAATACCTGAGGTATGAACACTAATGGTAACAACATTTGTATTTAATTCTCAAAGGTGGGTTTACTAACATTTTAACTAAAATTGGCATCGATTAGATGAAAAAATCAATGCGTGAATTCCATATTTGGTACCATTGTAATATTATGATAAAGATTAAGTCAAAAGAAATAATAAACTAAAAAGTATAATATAAAATATTCTGTAACTTTTATCTATCTAAATCTCAGAACAATCGGTATGTCTAACATGTTTGTTATGCTCGTAAATTCACGCAATAAATTTAATAGCGAACCGTAAATTTTCCCACAATTAATATTTAATTATTCACCGGGTAAGGCAGGTCGCTGAGGTCAACTGCTAATATGGGGTATCCCTTGTGGTAATAGAATTCACTTAATAATATACATACAAGTAAAAGACATAAGGGTATTTACAAACAAAGCAACTGCCGATGTTTAGATTAGAAACAAATATTTTAGTACCTTTAAATTTATAAGACTAAGACATAGAATGAGCGAATTCGCTAATTTAACTCAGTTTGTAAAATAATTACTTAAAAATCTGAACTACAATTGTACAGGTAAGCAGATACTTTAATTGCATGAAAGTGGGTTTACAAATGTCTTATAATTAATGGTAATTTTACGTTCTGCACATTCTACCGTGAGGCATGCAAAATACAGTTCAATACTGACAAAATTAACAAATTAGATTACCTATATTAAATTCAATTATCAGTGATTATCACTGACCAACTAAATTAATAATTCTACGCAGACAGACTATGCACACACACTGTAACATCCTCGTGATAAGAATTTCAGCCTATATCATGACATCACTCTCCCTATATTCTCGTAGTGAAAAATCGATAAAATCGCCATAAATAAAAATCTATGATACATTAGCTGATACATTAAAGGCTGTTCTGGGATAAAAGTTGCAGCAACTAGGTAATTGTGGCAAGTTGCGAAGTGTGGAAAGCCCTAATACCACACAAGAAACCGTGAAGTACCCGCCCCCCGTACCTTTCTATTTATACTTCGTAACACTCCATGTAAGGTGTTAACTAACTTTATTAGGATTGTGCGTGTATATGAAAAGCTTCAAAATGGCGCTGGCGTGTAGAAGCGTTTATGGTTTAGATAATTGTATGGGTTTATAATTGTTGTTTAAGTCGTTGCTTGTTACGTGAGCTCCGCGAATTTGGTTACGGCGTAGATAATAATTATATTTGAAATCTTTGAAGTGTATTTCAAGATATTTGTACCTACTGGAATGTCACGTCTTTGTATGGACATGCTTACATAAGAAATTATTTACTTAACTATTATTATCTTATTGATTGTGAAGGCAGTTCCTCACACTTATTAACTAACCAAATAATATTCTAATATCATCTTCTAACTGGACTAACCATTCCAGTCCCTAAATAGAGTCTAGTTCTAGGTTGCAGCAGAAGGACGGATGCTTGTTTGCTACCATAATTCAATAAAATTCAATAATAAAGTTCTTTAATTTTAAGTGTAAAAAGTTGAACAATATCTAGTAGGAAATATTAAATAATATGGGGTGCCTCCCTTACAAGGTTACATACTAAAATTTTGACGAACTACCAATTGTGACCCATTAAAATGGCCCTACTTTACCTATAACTCCTTAAATAACTTACATTGGATTATTTTATTGTACAAACATACACTCATACATAGACATTCTGGTTTGTGTGTAATATGGACATACACAGAACTTATGAACCATAAACATTTTTATAGCCAGGTTAATATCTGTATCGTGGGTGCCATAGTGCAACTCATACATCCAGGTCGAAAACAGAAAAAGTCAATATCAAAAAGTCCGTTTTTAATCTGGGAATCGAACCTGAGACCCCTGGATCGCGATGGCATGGTAACCATTGCGCCATTCAGTTCTTCGATAAAAATATGATAATTATTATCAGCGAGCTACATATTTCTAGAATAGTTCCTATAAAGCAGCTCTCTCTCTAGTCAAAGGAACTCTGAATAATAGTTTGAACATCCGATAACAAGTGTTGGCATTTAAAGGATAAAATTTCATTTTTCCCTGAAGATTAACCAGCATAGAATTTTCGCGTTGTTTTTCATCTATCCATAGTTTGTATTTTATATCAAGTTTTCTTCCATAGTAAGGAAAGTAAACGCTGGCTCCCCGAGCTTTATGAAGCCTTTTAGTTAAAGAAGTGGAAACCACTAGGGAATTAGCAACGTTAAGTGAAAAGAAATTGCGCCGTTAGAACCTACTGGAATATAAATGATTTAATATTATTTTATGGAAGCACTGGACCGCTGTTGTGTGAATATATTACCTTTATAATAATTGATTTAACAGCAATTGTGTTCCGGATAGAAAGGTGTGGAGCTGGTTACACTTTTTAAAGGCCATCTCAGTCCTAATGGTCATGGTTGTCATGAGTGACAACAGAATGGTGGTGCTGCCTGCTCGTTTGCTACATTTATCCCATAAAGAACATAGGACTCTTCGAATGCCAGTACTAGTTAACCATAACACCATACTGCTACCTAGACAGTTTAACACAATTAAATGCCTTACAAATCAAAGGTTGTCAAACAACTGTAGGGCGGGAAATGACCTCAGCTGTCACTTTCCATTCGCAGAGGAAATGCGTTCAATGCCTATGTAATCGGTTGGTACCGTTGGATGCCGGATTTATCACCTTGTAACGGGCAGACGGGTTCGATAGGGTTTCTTGACTAAATAGCCAAGAAACTGGAACAAAGTGCCTGTGACTGTATTTTTGTCCAACTACAATGTATTAGTGCCTTCAAGAGTGAATAGGCTTCTAAGTAAATGCAATTTGCCACCATAGTTGAGATTGTATAAACCTAGCACATTTCTGCGTAATAATATTAATTTAATTAATAATAAATTAATTATACACTAGTACAGCTATAAAACTCCAAATTATTGCCCGCTCAAACACTGCTCTCACAGACACGGTTCACGAACACAAAATATGGTATGTACGGTCGGCCAAAGAATTGGTTTACCACTCTAAGGTTGAATGCTGTTTGCAGATTCATAGGTGATAAAGGTTAGTTTCGCTTGCAGATCGATCTGACAACTTTTATTGCCATCTTTATCCGATTATAAATACGTGTCATTTGTTTTGTTCTTAGTTCAAACTTCATAGAACCATTGACGTCGGAAAATCAATGAAATCAGCCCAGCATCAGCAGTTTAAAAGATGCAACAATTTCGGTATTCTTTATAAGGGTTCCCCATACATACAAGTGAAACTCAATTTTTTTTCATCAAACCCATACGTGTGGGATATCTCTATGAATAGTTTGTCAAAAATTATATTGAGGTTTCTAACATAATTTTTTTCTGAACTTTGCGCGAGAGGCACTCTCAAAGTGGTAAAATATGTCCCCCCCTGTAACTTCTAAAATAAGAGAATGATAAAACTAAAAAAATATATGATGTGCATTGTCATGTAAACTTCTACAGAAAGTAGTTTTTTTAATACGTCATAAATCGTAAACCGCAATTTACCTTTCATTCAATCTACTCGAATATTTTTTTATACCCATTATGTTATTTGCTGCTACGGAACCCTTCATAGGCGAGTCCGACTCGCACTTAGCCAATTGTTATTATATTAAGTAATATCCTAGCATTTATTTGACTAAATGTCAATTGTCAATTTTCTTTTTAAAAAGAATTATTTCGTCAATTGAAATAGTTCTTATATGCTTTTGTTCAGAATATTTAAATCTTCTTTGCACAAATTAATGCATTATCCGTTTCAAATAAAGATTAAAATGTTTTGCACCTATAATGTGACATATGATGTACGTATTCTTAACAATTAGGTTTACGTCATTATTATGCGTCTCTTTCAGTGATATTTACTATAAACTTTGATGTAATTTTTGATGTCTAGGAAACTAAATGAAAACTGGTACACCACTTTCTTGGCCCACTGTACCACTTTGACCATTACTGAACAATTTTTCGTAAAACATCGTGAGACATGAATAAAATTGTGTTCTAAGTTCTTACCATCTGTATACTGGACTAACCATTCTAGTCCTCGTTTGGGTCTTATCCTGCGTTGGTTACAGTTATCATTGGAATCGGAAGGGTAGTTGCATTAATTAATAAAGAAACCTTTTGTTTACTACGAATACAGTTATGGATAAAACTGCCTGAAAACAACAAACCGCATCGAATCAATTAGCCATGATTAGCGCCAATTGAATTGTTAATTACTAATCTATTGTTACAAGTTCTACTTCCGGCACTCCGATATAACCCAACATTAATTATTAATTACAATAACTATATCATTGTGTGTATAATAATTCTGTGTATAATAATTTATACCTACGATTTATTAATAAATTCATTTATTGTTTGAGATTATATAAGTGTTATTGACTTCCGATTTAATTGTAAAGTGGGGTTGAGAGTAGGATATAAATATGGCGGACTAAGGTAGTGCAGGTCATTAATTTTGTAACGGTTCTAAGGGGAAGTTCTGCCCGAATGTATACTTGTAAAGATAATTGGTAGTTAAATGTAATAATGTACAAAGTGTAGAGAATAATGTGTATATGCTGTAATAAACTACGTGAAAAGATGTTGCTGAAGTTTATTTTTGTGAAATAACTCATCGATAGGGAAGTTCATCGTCCTTGCTGCAGCCAGTGTGATAGCCATCATCACACCTCAGAAGTGGGTATATTTTCCTTTACAGCCCATATTATCTTGGTCAAAGGAACGGAGATTTTTTTTTGACACGCCATCCATATCTACCAAAGTACTCGCTGGCATGCGGCGGGGACTTCTTGTGATCCAAGGAACAAAGAAACGAACAGGTACGTCATATTCATTTTGTCTTAATCGAAGGAAGTGGTGTCTTTCTTAGGTTATAAAACCTTATGACAGTTCTTAAATATTGAATGTTTTGGTTAGTGGTTGCTGAACCGTTTCAGATTATTATTTCACAAAACTTTAAGATAAAATTACCTAACGATAGGTATATCTACACGACAACACAAAGCACTTATACAATCGTTCGCAAACATAATACTTAACACATTATAATGAATACAGTATACATATTACCCGTAAAGATAATTTAAACATGATTCTCAATAATGTACTGACTTAATTGTCTTTTGAAATCTTTCCACTTTGTTATTTTTTTTACAACTGAGGGTATTTTGTTGTAAAGTTGTGCTCCTTCAAAAGTAATTGTTTTTTTTGCCGTAGTTTGTTCTTATTCGGGGTAGAACTAAATAACTCAATATCACACAGAGATTAGTGCAACAGGCGGCCTTATCACTAAATAGCGATCTCTTCTAGACAACCTATTAAGCTGAATACATAAATAACTTTGGAAACAGGGTAGGGTGTACAATTGAGCTATAGAAATTTATTTGTTTGTCAGCATTAGAACAGAATAGTATTTTCAAAAGTAAATGCAGAAAGGAAATAAATAACAAAATAACAATAAGACTGTGTGGTTAGAATAAAAACAATCGATTTAATAATATCAAGCCGTTATCTTGCATAATAAATAAATCTGTGTGACTACTATATAAAAAAGTGACTACATGGCAGATCTGTGTGACCACTATGAAAATTCTGTGCGTCTACTTGGCAGATTTTTACGGCTACTATAAAAATACTGTGTGTTTACATGGTGAATCTGTGTGGCTTGTATGAAAATGCTGTAGAACTGCATGGAAATCTATATGGCTACTAAAGAAATGCTGTGTGTCCCCATAGTTAGGTTGTAGGACTATTGGCAGATCTGTGTGACTTCTATGAGAATTCTGTGCGTCTACTTGGCAAATTTGTATGGCTACTATGAAAATACTGTGTGCTTACATAGTGGATCTGTGTGGCTACTATGAAAATGCTGTAGAACTGCATGATAGATCAATGAGGTTACTAAAGAAATGCTGTGTGTCCCCACAACCAGGTTGTAGGGCTATTATGAAAAAGTAGTAAAACCTTTATCATGTTCCCAAAGGTACTCTGGAAGAAATCGCAAATTTGATATAGCCTTTTCTGCACAAGTAATATAAATTGCAATATTTTTATTCCAATTTGTTGTTATGGTGTGCAATAAATTGTAATAAATAAAGCAATAAAAATAAAATGCGAAATAGATTAACCTAAGTAGGTATAAAGGAATTAAAAGAAACAAGCGCTCAATAGTAAGTTGCAATAAGTTTTTATTGAACATGCGATAATGTTTTTGTTTGTTATAATGATTTTGAGAATTAGATTGGACCTCTTTCAACATACATTCTGGTGTGACAACATACCTACATAATACACTTTTGACATAAACATGATCTGGTAACACGCTCAGGATTGACTGCAGCCAAATCCTCATTTACCGACTTGCTTTACAATAACATATACGCTGAGTATTGTAAATAAGTTATAGGTCAATAATATCATCACTGTTGTAGAGTGATATGTTTAACGTATCTATGTATTATACGTATGTATCTTATATTTAATATTTGGTATCTATTTGACGACAGCTAGAGCATAGCTATAATAGCATAGCTATTATTATATTATACTATTGCTATGGCTAATTGACTCTTTCTCATGAAAGAGGGAATTTGACAAAATAGTCTATATTATTTATTGTTACATGGGTCATGCATACTTAATGAGTAATTCAAATCAAATAATTACGTAACAACGTGCTATGTGTGCCGAAATAAAATTAATAGACTGTATATTTCATGGTCTTAATTACAGTCGCTATTCAATCCAATTATGCTCTTGATTTATTAATTTATGTATCGTTATTCACAATAATATACAATACGCAAACTCGAGCCACCTAATACATTTATTTTGTGATATACCTACCTACTTACATTACATTTTCAATTAATTGTATTACTTACAACGCATGTTAAAATTATTCAACACAATTATTTTCATCACGTATTCTCTTAAATTATGCCAATTAATAATTTTGTCAAGTAAAAACGTCAATTCGTTTCGTCATAATCATTCTGTAATAATGATTTACTAAGATATGATTATTACTCTATTTATTAAGAAATTTATATGAAATACACTTAATGCATTAGGACGTAGCACCTGTAATGTTAATGATAATAATTTGTAATAAATAAAAAGTAAGTAATTATATACGCAATTGAAGGTGTTACTTTATGTGTTAATGCTGTAAACATTATTTCAATAAAATAATTGCTTATGTTCCTATATTCATTCAAACATTATATTTACAACACAATGAAACAAAACATTTAAAACAAACAAGATTTATTTTAGCTTTATTTTCAATAGATATTAAGTACTGGTTATTTACTCCACTTATATCACCTTCTTATATTATTCATTTGTTAAGGTCCTTCAACAATATATTATTAGAATTTAATTTATAGGAGATTAAAACTCAGGTATTGATTATATTAGTGCAGTGTGATCATGTCCCTTACCTACAGCAGTACACATCACTCATTAGTCATAAATAAAATTATTACATGTATATAGAATAAATAGATGCTGCTATTTATGCTTATTAAACATACGTAAAACAAAAAAAAAACAAATAAATATAATATAATCAGTTCTTGACGATTTCATTATTACTATAAGACACGAAGGATAAAAAATACTTCCTCATGGGCATTTATTAATCAATTATTACTTATCATAAGAGAAAAAAAAAACCAACTCCAATTTTATAATTTTATTTGATAAGGCCTTTACACCTTGTTATACCATTAAACTCCATAATTATATTTGCCATAGGATTATAGTATAAATATCTTTCACCAATCATCACATGACCAACCACACGTTCACATTTATTACACACACGTTAATATTTACTATTATTACTAGTTCACATATATAGTACAGCCATCGTATATAACGTCACAGATGATTATATTTTTTTGAAAATGTTTAAAAATATTTTGTATATGTTTGTGTCCTTGTATATGTTTGTGCCCTTTGACGTCCTAGTATTTATGAGAAAACGGAGTCGGTTCGCATAAGAGTTTGAATTTGCCTCTAAAATGGTCTCTCCCAGTTTTTAACCTACGTGTTATTGCATAAAGCAACTCACAATATTGTACAACAAAATTAAAACATTACATACTTTCGTCTGTAACAACAAGAATAAAATACTTATGTATTTATATGTACCATAATTTAAATAAAAAGAAAGCACTTCAACACACTTCAACATATTAATATTTATTTTGTAATCTGTAGTGTAAAGCGAATTATTTTTGTTATTTATTTAGTTAATCTACCCTCAAAAGTTCGTGGAATTATTTCTGACTAATAACGAGAAACAAAACCGCTCTCTTGATAAGTCCATGTCAGAAGAGTATATTTAGACATTTTTATTTTATGGTGTTCATTTAAAATTGGTAATTGTGCCTGATTGCTGTATGTGTGTGTGATTGCTACTCTGATTCGTGATGGACAAGCATAAGGAAAAATTTATTGATGAAATACAACCCTTTAGGTAGTGTTTATATCAAAATAATATGAACTAAATAATTATTATTACTCTTTGTGCGATCCAGATTATAAACAAAAAATTACACAAAGGGGATTCAGTTGCTAAGTGCGCGCTCTCTATTCTGGTGCTTAATTCTTATACAATTACGAACTAGATTAACTGGGTTTAACTAATACTTACAGTATTTGTAATATGTACTGTTTAAAGTCATACGTGGAAATAATAAGTTTTAGAAAAACAGGATAAATTGTAAACAATGTTAGATGATGTGTAAATGAAATTAAGAGCTGTGTGAATGAACTGTGTGAATGAAATTAAAAGCTGTCTGAATAGAATTAAAAGCTGTTTGAATGGAATTAAAGGCTGTGTGAATGGAATTTAAACCTGTGTGAATGGAATTGAAAGCTATGTGGATTATATTAAAATCTGTGCGAATTAAATTGAAAGCTGTGTGAATCAATTAAAGCTGTCAAAATAAATCAAATTTGTGTAAGTTACATTAATAGCAATGGGATGAAATAAATAAATAGTTTGACTTTCTATCCTGTACGTAATAAAACTTTTAACTGATCGGTGTCTGTACATGGCAACAAATTTAAAAATTCATAATATGAGGTCTTTATTTAATCAAGAGAACCCAAAACAATGTTTTACCATTTTGTCTATTTGTCTGTAGGTTTGTGCACATTAATCCTCTAGAATTGCTTCTCTGATTTGAATGCACTTTTCAGATTTCTATTTTGATGGGCTTTCACTTAACGTTAGACTGAAAAAAATTCAAGTTCTGTGTTGGAAGAAAATATGCAATTGAGAATACAAACGTCACCAAAGAAAAATAAATATTATTTTATTTAACTTTTATTGACAAAAAAAGCCCGATTATTATTTAAAGATGTTCATTCTATCTCCATTAAATTTGCAGTAATTATAAGAACCAGTTACTCGTCCGGTGTTTCAATTTCAGGAGCCGCCGTAGACCGGTGACAAATCGGGACGCAAGCATGATGACCTAATGATGACCGCCGTGAGACACGACAGCTGCAGGATGGCCGAGTGTTACAAGTTCTACTTCCGGCACTCCGATATAACCCAACATTAATTATTAATTACAATAACTATATCATTGTGTGTATAATAATTCTGTGTATAATAATTTATACCTACGATTTATTAATAAATTCATTTATTGTTTGAGATTATATAAGTGTTATTGACTTCCGATTTAATTGTAAAGTGGGGTTGAGAGTAGGATATAAATATGGCGGACTAAGGTAGTGCAGGTCATTAATTTTGTAACGGTTCTAAGGGGAAGTTCTGCCCGAATGTATACTTGTAAAGATAATTGGTAGTTAAATGTAATAATGTACAAAGTGTAGAGAATAATGTGTATATGCTGTAATAAACTACGTGAAAAGATGTTGCTGAAGTTTATTTTTGTGAAATAACTCATCGATAGGGAAGTTCATCGTCCTTGCTGCAGCCAGTGTGATAGCCATCATCACACTATTCTGCCTACCTAATGCAACACTTTGTTTCTTATTTTATAATTAAGTTGCATCAACGTGTTAAAATTCGTATTTGCATTTGAAATTGATCAATTATCCAACAGTTAGTGAGGAAACTTCATCACTTAACGAGCCGCTAATTATCATGCCTTTTTTAGTGTTTGTGCACTGTAGGGCACAGGATTCTATCCTAAAACTATGAGACCTAGAGTAGACGAACACGAGTCAAGAGATGAGAGAAAATTCTAACAAATTCTTTGGAATTCCTTCTAACAGAGAGTGGTAAGCTGTTGTCAAAGTAGCTGAAGATTTTTCACATTTTTTTTACTAAACCTACTTCTGTTTCATATTAATGAAAAACAATTTTTAGGCTCTACAAATAAGAATTACACAAACATGATGCCCAAGATACACGAGACTAGTGTTTCAAACTAGGATACCAAGGCAGTATTAGTACCTATGCAAGCAAGCCACGAACTCTGGCTTCGTAAACACATACAACTTAATTTCT
Organism: Hesperia comma; assembly: GCA_905404135.1. Lineage (NCBI taxonomy): Eukaryota > Metazoa > Arthropoda > Insecta > Lepidoptera > Hesperiidae > Hesperia > Hesperia comma. Next base: position 18,042,268 of record FR990021.1, read on the forward strand.
AGCCTAGTAAACGAGTAAAAAAGCTAGTAAGCTAGGCTGCTTATTAGCTAGTACTGCTTTAAGCCAGTATACTTTTGCTAGCTTGCTAACCCGGCTTCACAATATAGCCTCGTGTACGTATCACGGGCATTACATTTCAACTTGTATAATTACACTTCAATTATTAGGTATAACGATGTCACAAATTCAAAAGCTTTGTCCTCTCGGGCCTTTTCAGGTCCGTGAAATCAAAGCGTAGACGAAGAAGTCGTTAATGAGCTTCGGGGTTATTAAATTTTTAGCCTCGTTTCATCTCCGTTTCAAAAGTGCGCGTAAATGTCAAAGGATTTACGCAAAATATCGCCGATGCTATAATTTATTCCAGCGAGCGATTAAGACACTCAGCACAATCGATGCGTAAAGCTTATGATTATGTTGATTCAGTCGGTAATCATGGTAATAGCGACCCTATAGTCAAATCGGATGGCGTCATTGATTGCGGACACCGCGCCGGTGGTTGGTAAGGATGTGTGTATGCGATTTTTTTTCCGACTGTACTTTGCATACGCTGAATGCAAATTAAACAGTCGACAAGCAACACTTATTAGCGCCTCTTGTAAAGTGTAATTGCTTGTACGTTCAATGTAATGCGTTTGTGTAAAGCCGGTTGTATGCTGTTTGAAATTGAGTTGTCAATGTTTATTCATGTATTTGGGTAACGGCAAATGCTGCTACGAAACTTGAATTTGGTTGGAGGGTGCATCATGAACACAAAAGCTCGACGCAAACTCAAAAATGGATGGAACCCCAAGCGTCAACCAATCATCATTCAATAATCACCTCAGCCCATCCTGGCCCACTTCTAAGCACGAGACTCTTTAGAATGAAAACGTTAAGTCCATAGTCCACCACCCTTGCCAAATGGGATTAGAGTTCAAGTGAATAGCATAGGTATTATTATTCAAGTGAGATTAACTCATTTCTGTTACAAACAAAGACTTCAATAGGTTCACAGATATGTAGTAAGTAAGGTTCCGCTCACTAACCAAAGCCCCGCCTTAATTTGATCAAATCGTTGTCCGTGTACAGTAAGATGTCTCGCCTCACCTTTAGCATACAGGCTAAATGTCAAAATAACTCTGTGATTACCGTTAAATCTCGGATACAGATTACCTGCACCTTGAATCACAATCACTGCAGGTATCTACCGTGAATCACTAAAAACTGCTGTGTTATGTGATTGAAAATTATATTATGTTTTTTATCCAGGTATCGATTTTGTCGGATAATATTTTTTACTGTTATTGCAGCAGAATGTATCAATATAATGATATTTTTGTGTTAAAGGTTTTAAATTTATAATTACAAGAAATATGATTTTCTAACTCGTATTTGGAAAAGCTAACTATTAGAAATTATCATTAGTAACAATGTGTAAAGTCAATAAATGTAAAGTCCTCAAATAAGAATGCAGTCGATTGGTGTATCTTTCATTGAAAACATTTGTAAATTTTAGAAAAAACATCTTCCAGATAGGGATAGGTTATTAGGTATATTAAACGAAATGAAGCTACGGTCAAAAATAAAATAATCAAATTTCGACAAACCGAGGCAAAACATGCTCCACGAACTCGGAAGGCTAATAAGAAAAATTACTTGAAAGTTTTCTTATTCCATACGGCACTTTAAGACAAAGGGCCATTGTCTCTTATTGGCACAAACGAGGCTGTAATGGCTTTACAGGTTAAATTACACTTTACAATCAGATCAGAATCATGCATCGACAAATTTAAAAGCTATTTTAAGTAGGTATTAACACATCTTCAAATTAAATAGGTCTATTAAAGCTTATTTTTATTGTGGGATTTTCGAGATCGAATTCAAAAATAGAGCCCTTCGATAAAAAGTCAGCGGATTCATTTTGAAGTTTCGTTTATCACCGTTTGGATACAGAACCGTAAACTTATTGCTAGGATCTAGGATCTGACGTAACGCATTGAAGCTAAAGACAAAGAAAGTGTTCAGTCGAAACGTTATTATACGTTCGTATTTTACGTTATTGTTACTAATACTATGTATTTATATTTATTTCATTCCACCACATAGCGAAACATGCGAGACAAAAGAGGACTGCGCTGAAAACCAGTAGCGATGGTTCCTACCAGTTCCATGGCGCATGCTGAGCGTATCTCTTTTTTGTCACGTGGTATGGTACGAATACCTACAAATTAACATTTAGAATATTTGTGTGTTAAGTGTGTACCATACTATTGTGGCAAAATAAATGTTTTCTTTCTTTCTTTCTTTCTTTCAAAACGTGACAATGTGACAACGTGGTCAAAACATCACCAGATAATTACAAGGGACAACTTCAAGGCAACTTGTCATGAATAATAAATGGAATGAAAAATGATTGTGACGTCAGAGAATTTACTGAATAATTCACGGCGCTAGTCTCACCTTCAGCTTTCAGCGTAGGAGCGTCTCCAGGAGGTAATATTTAATTACACGACAAACAATGGCTGACGACTGAAATGTCTGTGTGTTTATTTATTGTGTACAGAAACTCGTCGAATTATAACAATCTTCGCTAGTTAAATTCGGCACTAGATTTGAGTTGATCGCAATCATTGCTAAATCTTCTTTGCTTTGCAAGTTCTTGAGAATGAATTCTCATTCAAGAAGACACATTTCAAATCCTTGGATTAGCAGAGGTTTTGTGCATCAATTCGTAAAAATATAAACTTGTAAAGATCATTGCTTTATCAATGGGTCTCAAGTTTTAATGGAGTGTGATAATGGTTAAGAAGCGCTCATATCCCGGCGGCTTGTGATGAAGTGAAAGAGCGAAGCGATCGATATAATATAGTGAGTATAGTAAACGTAAAGTAAAAAAAACGGAACGTAAAGTCGTAGGTCCTGGTTGTTACTATTTGACTGTTGTCGTTCAGCTAAGTCAAAGGCCTTCAGGCGGCTCAAGAATCTTCGTCACTTCAGTTGGCCATCAAACTCTTCACTAATCATCACTGGGTCAGTGAGTGAGTGAGTGAGAGTGAGCTACTAACATCAACTAACAGGACTAATTATCACTAACAGTCCCTGTCCCTACACTTATTAACAAACTAACCAACTAATATTCTAACACCATCTACTAACTGGACTAACCATCCTAGTCCCTTTTGAGTCTAGTTCTAGGTCGGTCACAGTTGTTATGGGCGGGAGCGGAAGGGTGGTGCTGCATGCTCGTTTGCTATCTTAATTCCATAAAAAAAGGTTGAAGCTATAGCAATTCTAATATCATCCGAACGAGTATAATTATGGTAAAGGTTTCAAACGGTACAAATGATATTACGTCTAATTTTAACATACTGAGGCACCACACTTGTGTCACGGCGGCCAATTTGCATCTGTTTGACGGCGACCGAACCGTGAACGCACGCAAAACAAGAACACGTGGCCACAGTGCGTAATATTACCTATTACGGACCAACGAATTATGTTATTATGGGAATTAAACTAGTATGTAGTAGTATTCAAACCCAGCCGTACCTATTTGACATTAACTTGATTATGCCATATTTTATTTATTGCATTCTTCTTATTGATTCTCTGTGTCGTGTCACATTTTGCACAAAAAAAACAAGAATACCTATTTCCAAACAGAGATTACCACTTGTTTCTAATAAAATAAATCATGAATGTTTAAAAAATAACAGCTAACCTAATAAGCTGTCAGTTCTGCACGTCAAATTTAACCGTACGGACCAACCACATTCCAATGTTAACGTGATCTAAACACCTAAAGATAAATGAACATCCAAACTCTCATATTGACTATAGATACTAGAAAGAAATGTAATACTTCATATTAATACAATACAATACAATATACTATATTGTGCACACCAATACAGAAAAATTAACAAATACAAAGAGTCGAGAAAATAACATTGACAATACACAACGGGCGGTCTTATCGCTAGAGTAGCGATCTCTTCCAAACAACCTTTCGGGTGGAGGACACGCGAGGATTAAATGCTTACCATAAATACTATGTTTTAACTGTGTTCGATTGTACTTGGGGCAATCAATCAATTTAAAAAAGCAGTCTGAACTAAAATAAAAACGTCTACCATTTACAATAATTTTATTCAAGCAGAAACTCCTCTCGAGCTACTTCAGATTTTACGTCGTGTTAATATGATTGAGATCAATATTGTTCACGAGGGTTCTGAAAAATTTAAAGAAATTTAAAAATAATTTTATTTTAACGAATTGAAATAAGTAGAAACTGTCAACAATACCTGAATCGTCAAGAATACCGAATTACCACTGCCATCTAAACACAAAGTTATTTATGCTTACAGTTCGATGTTGCTTGTAGTTAAGCAAAATTTATTTACGGCATTTTAATGTTATATTATTACGGCATTTTTCACAACGGAAATCTGCATTATAACTTAATTATAAGGACGAATTATGTATTTGTGTGGTATGTACCTAATTAAAACGAATGACCCATGCTTGGTCTTAGGACTGAAGAACCGCATAGGAATGTGAAAGCCAATTTGATTTCATACTTTTCCTCTTTACTAAAAACAACCAACGTGTCAGTGATATCTTTGTTGTTATTGATGTCTCTCAACGACGGTAACCATTTACCATCAAGTGACTCCTCTGCTGAAACAAACTAAAATGATCGAAAACCCCAAGAAAGGCCTCGTGTATTAAAGTTATCTGGTACGAACCGCTGCCTTTGCCAAGGATACGGAAATTGCGCAATGGGTTTTGAAATTGAAGTTCAATATTTAATCTTTCCGACGAACGCGTCCACTGCGGTCTTAAGACTTCCGTGCTACTTGACCCGTGAGACTCGATAGGGTACGTCTATTTTTAGATTTCCAATACAGAAGACGTACGAGTACCTACGTACCGCAGTTATGGTATGATGACTGAAGTAGGTATGTTATTTTTAACCGACTTCGAAAAAGGAAGAGGTTCTCAATTCGTCTGTAAGTTTTTTTTTAATGTACCTAACCTGTGTAGTTTTATGGCAACATGACCGAATAGTTAGCTCAGGATTTGCTCTAGATCAGGAATTTCTTCATCGGTATAGGTACAGACTAAAATCTAGGTTGATATTTTATTACTATCTACCTAATACATGCGTGATTCTTTTTTATCGACGATATTTTCTAAAAATATATTTTTCAAGATAATCTCATCCAAATATAGTCTTATAAATTATGTCAGAAATAAATTGTGATAAATCAGTTTGATAGCTGCAATATCGAGTTATCGGACGCCGAGGGTAGAAGCCGTAGCCCTTAGCCCGTCCTCAGGGAGTCCGGAGTCGGATGACAAGATTCATTTAGTCCAAAAATAATTACGTTGGTAAATCTATAGGTGGCCATAGTAAGACGTTAATCGATGTCCGTACATGGAAGACTAGCTGTTGCCCGTGGTTTTTTCCGCATGGAATTAGTTTCGTTCATTTTCATCCCTTTGAAAAAGTAAGTAGCCTATGTTTGACTTTATTCACTGAAATCGGTTAAGCAATTTAGATTCTTCATACAAACTTTTATCCCCTATTTTGATATAGGTACGGACAATAAAGATATCAACCCGGACCAACGGCTTTCACGTGCTCTCCGAAGTACAGAAGCGCTCAAGAAATTATGCCACAAAAGAAATTACCCATCAAACTACCGATCGCGCCCGCAGTTGCTTAACTTTGTCGATCACTTCGGATCAACACAAGCCGCCGGGCTATAAGCGTATAACAAATAATAAAATGAAATAAACAACACATAATATATAAAAAATAATACCTACTGATGCTTTATAAAGCACAGGTCAGGCCTCACATGGAGTACTGCTCTCATCTCTGGGCAGGGGCGCCACAATACCAGCTTAGTCCATTTGACGCCGTACAAAAGCGCGCAGTTCGAATTGTCAACGACCCACGAGACACTAACAGGTTAGAACACCTAAGTCTGAGGAGAGACATAGGATGTCTCTGCGTGTTCTACCGGCTTTACAACGGTGAGTGCTCCGAGGAATTGTTCGATTTGGTGCCAACTTCACCCTTCCATCATTACACCACTCGCCGAAGATTGAAGTTCCATCCGCATCGCTTGGACTCGTGGCGAACGACTACGGTCCGTTTTTCACGATCGTTTTTGCCGCGGACATGCAAGATGTGGAATGAGCTTCCTTCTGAGGTATTCCCGGAGCGCTATGACATGGGGTTCTTCAAGAAAGGTGTAAAAAGAGTTCTCCTTCAGGGCCGGCGTTGCACTGGTGACTCCCCTGGTGTTGCTCGTGTCTATAGGCGACGATGACCACTTACCATCAGGTGGCTCGTCTGCTTTTACGTCAGCCCTTCAGGCTATAAAAAAAATATATCTTATTAGGTATAAAGAAAGCCCTAATTTCGTTTATTTTGTTTTCAGGTAAGACATCGGTTGATATCGAGACCAGCAGCGATAATATTGCGGTATGTTATCTATGACACGCTATTCTTATCAGCGAACAATTACCATAACTCCGCAGGGAATCCCCGACATGTCAATGTTACTAAAGAATAGAAATGTCTTCTATAGTATTAACGTCATCTTTATCATCAACTAGTTTTAATTTAAAATTTAAATTACTCTGGTAAGGGATTCGAATTCGAACGTGTCTAGTTTACAGCAAAGTTTGATAGCGCCTCTAGCAAAAACAAAGGTAAACAAGAATTTGCAAATACTTTATTATCTTTCTTCAAAGTTGTACAATTATATGTATATGTTATGTAGATTTTTATCTTCAAACCATATTTCATACCAAAAATATCATTATTTCCTAAAACGACGATTTACGAAGGTAAATGCGTATGAGGATGTTGTTTTAAATATATTATTGAAATTAAAAAACTCAAATGAAAGATTACAAATAATGTAAAATTAGAGTTAAGAATATAGGCATATAAATAATCATTCAGTTCCTAAACAAGCGTTGTGAAGATGTGGAATGCGACCTTGATATTGTTTACGTCCTCGTAATCACGAAATATATTACGTGTTGTATCTGTGGAGGGATACATTTCTAATCCCCGCGCACTCTACGGCCGCCGTTATCACCGCCCCACATACTGACGTGACAATGTGTTGACACTCCAATGAACAACTACCCTTATCGCATACGCATAAAAATGTCTACTATTTTCCATTGCCTAAGAGGAAGATAGGTTTCTTTGAAAATTAACTCGTCGAGGTTATCACTGAGTAGCGGCGAACGAGTTATTAACTGAAAAGATAATAATTCGTTCAAAAAAAAGGAATATTAATAAACGGTTGCACACTCATATTCTAGACTAGACGACATACCCGTAAATGTGAAATACTTAGCACCTTCGACCCAAAAGCTAATATTAATCTGTCTAAATATTTTCCTTAGCCGAAAATCGAATCCAAGTACCTACCCTCCATTTCCGGCCAGGGGCACACCCAAAGATGTGTGAGTCATTGATAACAGTCACTTTTGTACTAATTAGCGACCTACCTCACCGATATAAAATACCAATCAAAACTGTGCCTTTTGAAAATGTCTGTTAATTGTCATTTCCAACTGGCGATTGTTCCGGCTGGCAAGGCAAGCGGTTTGCAGAAAGTTCCAATCTATTTTCTTTAGGGACCGGTTTCAACATTGGCTCAGTACAATTAAATGAAATTATAATCCACCACACTCGCCCACTAGGATTTTTGGTCGCAATTATAGATATATTTTAAATACAAAACAAAAATTGCAAATGAAAAACCATATCACGTGTGTAGAATATAATATTACTTTTACGTACGCAAATATACTTACGAGTAAAGTAACTATCCTATGTATGAATACTTACTCGTATTAAATACGTATGAGTCTGGAAGGATGACTAGCCCAAGATCCGAAAAATTTTAGGAGGCACTTATGCAAGTGTAATAAATCCGTCCTTCTCTTTTGTACAGCTTTTTCTTTCTCTCAAAAAGGATTGCTCGAACGAACGTGTACTCTCCATGTGTAGTATCTGATTCTTTATAACTGTTATTAATTTCATAATATCTCGATATAACTTAAGCTTAGATACTACAATTTGATTTTTATAGCTTGCTAGTCTTTCGTTGACAGTGAAGGCGGTGGTTAATGAAACAATGGTTCAGGGATTAGCAAGTTGTGTTCCGGGTTGAAGGGCGAGTGATTATGAGCTGGTAATTGTGCGGTAGGTGGCGCCACCGTCCATAGAAAGTACCACCTGCGGCTAGGAACTGAACTGCGAATGACCTCGATGTTGATTAATAAATTGTTTTCCTATCGTTATCAATGCGATTTCTGATATGAGAATAGATAATAAAATATTTTACGACTCAGAGTGAGTTCGTGTTTTAACCTATTAAAAGGTTACGTCGGGCGCGGGTTTCTTCGCTGAGAAGGTCAGAAGCTTATTTCAGTACCGGTTAGAGTGATTAGCGGGACACTGCGAATTATTAATAAAGCATCCAGCACCACGCTTTAATAGAGATGATTAAATGTAAATACCAACATAATTTCAAAGACCATTGGACTTCTTATGGCTTTAAACAAATTGTTCTACAATTGCTTAAATGCAATACAATTATTTAAAAAAGCGACCATCTTAATCCCAAAACTATTACTAACAATTACTAATTGACAACAATTAGGTACTAAGATTAATTAACTACCATTAAAAGTTCCTCTGTCAATAATTAAACGTACTAAAGAAGTGTTGGTCACTTCATTCATTAACATTTATAATATCTCTGCTAATTAAACTAACCCTCCTAATCCCGTTTGAGTCTTGTTCTGAGTTGGTCACAGCTGTCATCGACAGTAGCGGAAAGATAGAGCTGCATGGTCGCATACGATCATCCATAAAAAAAAATCTGGCCAAAATCGATTTTTAAGTCAATGTGAACTATTACTTTGAAAACCCATTCAAAGCAAGCGCAGACTTGGCTACACTTAAATCTAAAAACAAGACTAGCTTCGACCTTCCTCCACCTAAAACTAGGTTTGTGCCACAAAAAATAAATGTAACTTGATACCGACACTCGGCCCACGTGAGTGTCCAAAAGCTGCATATTGCAGCTCACATACACGTATGATACAAACTTGCATGTCGCGGAACAGTATCGATGCCGGCATTTTATAAAGTTGCTAGTTATAGTCTGTTTTTTTTTTTAAATTTTAACTTCTTTGTTATTTCTTATTTTGATTATGCATCTTTTAAAAATATAAGATTACAGTTACAACATATAGGTACCTAATCAGGTATGCCGATGTTTCGACTCACTTGCAAGTGGTATTCATCCCCGACCATGGTAAAAAGTCGTTTCACGAACTACAAGGTCCTAAATACGTGTACGCGCTGCTAAAACTGGCTAAGTGTTTGAAATAAGGCGAAAATAGTTTACCTTTAACCATCATCTTGTACGGATTGAGTTTGTCCAACTGGACTTGTCCAGATAGACCCTGGCTATGGCTAGCTTTAGACACTTACTAATGGTTCTATTATTTCCCGTGAACTGCGACACGCACACTGGCGCGGTAGAGCGGACGGCGGGCGGCCTTGCCACGCCTAGCGTCGCTATGCAAACGGAACATGTTCCAGCACCGTTTATGAGTATGAGTATATTCTATTAATATAGATAATATATAGATATACAGTGGAACGGTATGATAATCAGAACTCACCGGCCCACATGGGACGCCCTACATGGAGTTAGTAAGTTTTGAGTGATAATGGAAATTTACTAAGGACGGTTTCTGTGTTACGTAACGGTTTTTGGAACGTTACTTATCGCATGGTATGGATGAAAGCTAGAAAATGAAAAGTGTAAGATTTTTGCGTGACCGAAATGGGAATGTATGCTATTGCCTGAGCCCAGTCATAGTTGCGCATTTATTGGTCAATCAGTTTTTATTGCAGCCAGTCAAGTGCGAGCTGTCAAGTCAAGTACATCAGCTGCCAGGTGGAGTATGTGAGATGTGTCAGAATGCAATAATATAACTTCGTTCCTACCGAGTGATGTAGGTACACCACCGCTCACGCATATTTGTCGGTGATACCAGTGAAGTGTGGTAAATGTCCGCGTCTAGGGTGTACCACGGATCAATGAGGGTAAAAGCGTGTGAATTCGCCGCTAGAGGCGCTAGTGGAGAGTGAGGTTTGACTGTCAGTGCAACAAACTTATCTGACGCGGCAAGAGGGGCGCTACTGTCTTTGTCTTTGTCTGACAACAGTTTAATATTTGCATTAGTTCCAACTTTGGCCACCGGGTCAGTTAAGTTTGTGGCACCGTCATTTCTTAATTGTCTCAATGTCACTTGTCACTGTTTATGTATAGGCGGGCTTTGACAGCTGGACCTCACTCGACAGTGGCGCCAACTGGTGACCACAAAAATGGTGACCCTCATTAGTGTGTAGCTCGTTTGACAAGTTCTAAGAAAAGATTCTTATTCATAGAGTCAAAAACAAGTAACGGTCACCCACCAAAGTTCATAACCCACAAAATTGCTTTATTTTAGTTACGATGGACGTAAGACGTGTTCGCTCTCTGTTATCCCTTTCACCCTGCGCCTCAAGAAATCTTCCTCAAAGAAGTAGTTACATCGTTTGTATGTAGTATACATCGTTAGTGGCCGAAAAATGGGGCAGTCAATATAATGAATCACAATTTTCCTTTGCTATTTCTATAGGGCATCCTGTAATAATCTTCGTTCATAGTTACAGTAATGTCAGGCTATAATTATATAAGTCGGAGTTGATAGAAAATTGCACCTAACGTTGTTTAAAGGAAACATATTTTATTTTAGTCATTCCTTAAATATTACAAACTATTTTCTCACAAAAAAACACTCAAAAATGTCGCTCAATCGCACGACAAAAACTAGCTTTGGAATGAAAAAAGAATTATCGAAATCGATTTATCTAGAAAAATCTATGAGGTAAAAAACATAAAAAATGCATTTGAATTGCGAAACTCCTTTCTATAAACCGAGTAAAAATCAGGTAAAATTACAATGCCTCTATACTTATCCAGGGACTATAGACATTTATGTATCTATCTCATTTTGATTGTATGGGTCTATCCCCGAATCAAATCCATGATCATTTGCCAAGCTCCAATTCAAAAAAAAATCAGTCCTTTCACAAACTGTCCCAATAACATTGTTAAAAAGATTCGGGGACCCTCATCACGCGTGTTTTGACAGGAATTTATAAAAGATCAGGGTAAAACTTTGGAAAACTTGATATCACGTTATACACCGTCGATAACTTAGATCGTAAACGCGTCACGACCCAATAACATTGTTCAGAAGAACCGCTTTATAAGTGTCTATGTTTTACGAAACTAAAATACTGTTAATTCATGTTATCTTATCTCAAATTATAAGTGCATACAAAACATGTATTTTGTTTTAATAATAACAATGCAATTTTCTGATACCACCAATTGACCGTCATTAGTATTTTGTGAGTTAACCATCTTTAATTGTCATACGCTGTAATGTATGTAATTTTGTAATTTCAGGGATAAAACAAATTAATATAAAAAAACCTAACTGCTAATATACAGGCAATACTTTTTTTACAAAAATTACCGACTTTAATATCGCTTTATATGGAATCCGAACACAAGCAAACACTACAATAGAGACATATCCAACGCCACCTTACATGTCATAATTCAAAAAGCCTATGGGCTTAAGAGCGTATCAAAAATATGACATACTAGAGAACCGCCCGCGCTTCGCTTCGGGACCCGTAGGTAACAGCCGCGTAGGTCCCGCTCCCGTAGGATTCTCGGGATATAAAGTAGCCTATATGTTATACTGGAACATAAGTTATAACATTTACCTATGACTTAAGTAAATTAACGATACATGCAGTATTTGATAGCATGATTCAGAACTTGCAAATGAATTTTACTAACGCCATCTGTTAACAGCATCCGGAACTAAATATCTAGCAACTATCAAAATATCGATCTTCCCATGGGAATGAGATGTTTTTCCGCGGTAAAAAGTAGCCTACGTTACACTTCACCCTCCCATCTGTCTCTACATACATAAACATCATATAATAGCCGTGTTGCGACGTGAAAGAGGCACAAACAAACAAACAAACACACTTTCACATTTATAATATTAGTATAGATTCCACATTTTAAAAACCTTTCTAGTGTACATAAAACGAGACAATACCGTGTTCTGTGTTTAGTTAATAGGTAGGTATATTAAGCTCAAATAATAATAATGGTACTCCTAAATGATTGTGCAACTACCCTCCAGCCATTCTCCATAACATCTGCGCGAGACAGCCACGCGACAAGACATTTACAGTGCCACAAACTTATCTGACCCGGTAAGAGGGGCGCCATGCTGTCTTTGTATTTGTCTGACAACAGTATAATATTTGCATTAGTTCCAATTTTTGCCACCGGGTCAAATAAGTTTGTAGCATTGAAATAGAGGTTTCGATGCCCCGACCACACAAAAGTTTTTGTCATTGCAAACGAAATAATCTTAAGTGCTACATAAATAACTCTTGGTATGACGCCTTACGTCCATCATAGAATTAAGCAATTTTGGGCGCGGTAGTAACTTGCGTGGGTGGCGGTTAGTGACAATGTTTTTGACTCTATGATTTGGAATCTTTATTTAAATTGTCAAATGAGCTGTGAAGTTATTGGTCCGTGGTACATCCTCGCCCACGGACATCACTCATCAGTCATCAGTTATCACACTTAAAAATTAAAATGTTATATAACTCTCAGAAAATATACCGATTTCAAAACCGTCTTTAGACCGCTATCAGGCTATCACTAACTTACTAATCAACCCTTAAGTATGTATTTTGTTAATCCGGTATCTACTGTCATAATTCAATTATAACTACTTTCGGCTGTCAATTTATACACCGCATCTTGTTTTCTTATCACTGCCTAGTCCCCGCATTCGCCACGATAAACGTTTGGTAAAATATGTCTCTCTTTAGCGTATGCCCTGCAACCTCGGCTCAGGCCATTCGTAAACGGACATTCAAAGCGTGCACCGCACGCAGGCGGCACGTAAATTTTGAACCTTGTATTTATGCCTTAGGTAGATTTTGCACACTATATTGAACAGTTCCATATCTTCAGCGACTCAAGCATAGTCTCAAGCATAGTCCCTATTTTACATCAGAACACCTGGCCCTAGGCCGTATAGATATATGTAGGTCATTAGAATCATACAAAGCCACCACATGCTAGTTAAACACTAACCACTTAATTACCAGGGCAGTAACGCAGTAATATGCACGCTATTATCATAGAATTAATGATCATAAAATAATAGTTCAATTTGTATAATCTATGTTGTTGTTCGTTGTTGAATATTTTACACACAAGAAAGGATATCGAGTGAATTGATTTACATTTAGTTTGCAACAATGTTACTCGGACAAGTCATGGACGAACGCGTTTTAGCTCGTCTGATTTGGGAGAAACGATATGCATATTACGTACATAATATATGTATATTATTATCAATATAATATGTATATGTTACCGTTAATTTGCGTAAATCAGATAGAATGCATGCTGATGTTTGTTATCCTGATCTAAATGAAGATCTTCTGGACAAACTGGATCGTCTCATTAATAACTGTATCCGTTTTATCTTCTGTCTTCGAAAATACGATCATATCTCCTCATATCGTTCTCAGCTGAAATGGCTCCCGATTCGCCAACGCAGGCAATACAGGATACTTTCCACTCTATTTTCAATTCTATTTGATAATTTCGCGCCGGAGTATCTGAAATGTAAATTTCAGTTTCGGTGCGATACTCATGATCGATTGCTGCGCTCTTCTCAGACTTTGGCTCTGTCTACTCCACTTCACCGTACCTACTGGTTTCCTGGTCTACTCATTTGCAGCCCAAGCTACCCGACTCTGGAATGCACTGCCCAGTCGATTAAGAAAACCGTCCAGCAAATGCACTTTTAAGAAGCACCTATTCTCTCATCTGCTCAATTCCCTTAGTCATCACTAATTTGTCATAATATGTATTTGTATACATATTTATTTATATTATATATATATTTTATATATATTTTTTAGGTATATTTAAGTTTATGCATGATATTATTTTAATTACATGTATGTTTATTTATGATATGTATAATAATATCGAGGGTATAGTGTTAAAACCCAATAAGTGCCGAAAAATGAAAAATCGTTTTATTTAATCATCTTAATGCATTTTTGACGCTCTTTCCAGTGGTATAATCCATTTAGTGGAATTCGCAGTAGAAAGAAAATTACTTGATGTAAGAACCCAATAAAGTGACCACTTTTAGTCATAGCTTAAAAACTAGAACCCTATAAAATGTGTTAACTTGATATATAATATTTTTATTTCACGCTCAAACCAAATAAAGCTATTTATCGGGAATATAAGTGTTCAATGATATCAACGAAAATTACCCAACAGCTAAAAGGCAGTTACCACTATCTGCACTTATCGGGTTTTAGCTTTACATAATGTAGACAAGAAACCAAACAGAACCAAAAGCTAAATCAAATAAATATTTTTGTTGGGTTTGATTGTTCGATTATTTTTCCAAAGTAACAAGTTATGTTTAGTTATATGATATTCGCTCACTTCGTCAACTAACTTTCTTCAAACTTTGTTCAGAGAAAAACCCAATAATCGAGGGGATTTGAAACAGAGGTGATCAGTAAGATGTCCTATCAAAACGTTTTTTTGAATTTCTATAACCAAAGACCCCTATTATTATTGTTTGGTGATACAGGCCACGGGAAACAAGTATTTCCGTGAGGCCACTGTGACCATTCCCTATCTATTGTGGCCATCCCATTGAAATTAGATCTGGTCTCCTACTCCTACGGTCTGGGCGAACCGTTAGGGGAGAGTTGGATAATACCGCGCGGTTGATAATTCCGCGCGTCAGCATAATTCAAAAACTATCCACTAGATCTGCGATGCAGTGGTTTTACATCGAAGTCGGACATGCCAACACTCTTCCCCGCGCACTGCCATTACGGTCCGCGCGACGACGGAGATAGCACGTGCTGTAGACCTTTTTTTCTTCCCTTAGTATAATTTTTCGTATACATTGGAAAGAGGTAAGTAATACTGTATTTATATTGTAATACTTTGATACTAAACATTTTTAATGCTTGTATCCTGTAGAATTAACGTTAGAATTCATTTTTACGTACCTTAATATTTTCCATAAAATTATGAGGTTGATTAGTAAAATGATCAAGTTTGATAATTCCGCGCCGGGGGCGCGGTATTATCAGTCGAGGGCGCGAAATTAGAAACTATGAAAAGTGTTTTTTATTTACATTGACTTGTTTTCACCTCGATAAAAGTTACAAAGTTGGCTGGAAAATGTGTGTATGATATGTTTGTATGTGCGTCTGTTTGTGGATTTTATATATTGAGCGGAAAAACCGATTTAGAATGAATTTGAGTATTTTTATTGACAAACTCAATTGTTTGTGATATCGATTGTTGTGAATGATATGATTTTTTATGAAATTACATACAATAAAAAAATATAATACCTACATACAATTTAAATAATGTAGTTTTATATATTATTCCTGTTTTAGATGGACCAACCTGTGTCAAAGAGAAAGAAGAAGTTATGGAATCCTGAAAATTTGAAAGCTGCACTTGAGGCTATACGAAATGGAAGTAAAATAAAGACAGCAGCTAGGAACTTCAATATCCCTGAATCAACAATTAGGGATCGACTAAAGTTAGGAGAAGACTATGACCCCCCCATGGGGAGAAAGGCAACTTTTACAAAAGAAGAGGAGAAAGAAATGGTCTCATTTATAACTGAAATGGCAAAAAAGTTTTATGGGATAACCCAGCAACAGTTGCGTAAAATGGCATATGACTTTGCTGTTGCAAAAAATATAAAAAATATTTTTTCATCGGAGAAAAGGATGGCTGGAAAGTGTTGGGTGTATTCATTTTTGAAAAGAAATCCCGGAATTTCTTTAAGGCTTCCCGAGCCAACAAGCCTAAACAGGGTTTTAGGATTTAATAAATCCGAAATAACCATTTTTTTTACTAACCTGGAGACACTCATGTCTAAGCATAATTTTCCAGCCAATCGAATTTTTAACGTTGATGAGACTGGGATCAGTAATGTACAAAAACCTGGTAAAATTTATGCCCCAACAGGACTCAAACAAGTAGGCAAGGCTACTAGTGCAGAACGTGGCCAGAACGTCACAGTTGTATGTGCATTTAGTGCAACAGGAATATATGTTCCACCAATGTTTATTTATCCACGACAGAGAATTAAATCTTCCCTGAGAATTGGTGGCCCACCGGAAGCTCTCTATGAATGCTCGAAATCTGGGTGGATAAATGAAGAGCTTTTTACGAAATGGTTACATCATTTTGCTAAAAATATTGGGGCTCATAAGCAAAACCCGGCGCTCCTTATTCTAGACAATCATTGCAGTCATCAATCGCTCGATGCATATGAATTTTGTCGCGAAAATGGAATGCATCTCCTGTCTCTGCCTCCTCATACATCACATAAGATGCAACCACTCGATGTGACATTTTATGGCCCATTAAAATCCGCGTATTCTCGCGAGTGTGATTTATTTATGAAAATGCATCCGTTTGAAAAAATTACACATGACCATTTAGCATCAATTTTTAATAAAGCGTATACACGAGTTGCCACGATGGAGAAGGCCGTCAAGGGATTTGAAGTGACGGGAATATATCCGTTAAATCCCCATATTTTCGACGACGATGATATTTTAACTGCAGATCCTATAATTGAAGAAGTATGCAAGCAAGTTAGTCAATCAGGTGTCGAAAATGAGCTTACAGAACTAGCAATTTGTCATGACAAATCCACTCATAGTCTACCATCGTCACCATCCATTTTAGACCAATCCAACCAATTGACATGTCAGACTCCTCAAAAACAAACAGACCAGAATCCTTTTGATCCCGAAGAAACAACATCAGTCATATCATTTAACAGTAATAGAAATGTAAACACGCCTTCCGCTGCTTTAAGTAAAGATATTATAAAAGATATCTCTGAGCCGAGCACTTCACGACGTATTCTAGAAGAGTTGAGCCCTATACCACAAAAGAAAATAAAAATACAGAGACGTTTTAAAAAACAGCATTCTATTGTTCTCACATCAACACCATTAAAGAAGCAATTAGAGGAAAAAGAACGAAAAAGACAAATTAAGATAGTAAAAGAAAAGAATGCTGTAGAGAAAACGGTTAAAGAAAATAAACAAGTTAAAGGAAAGTCTGCTAAGAGAAAAGTTTTGGTGGAAAGTAGTGAAGATGAAGAAATTAATATGGAAAGCAAGAAGAAAAAGGGCAGGCAAGGAAAAAAGAAAGGCAAAGGGAAGTTTAAGAAATGTATCGACAGCAGCAGTGAAGATAGTATGGATGATGTGCCCCTAATTCAACTGTGTGATGACGATGAAGACGACGACATAGAAAATCGTGATATTTGCGCTGTATGTCAAGAGTTTGGTCGTAATGGAGAAATATGGTTCCGCTGTTGTAGATGTTCAAATTGGATACACAAGGAATGTAGCGGAAAAGATTCTGCCAAAGACTTTTTATGTGATTTTTGCTATGATTAATATAACTTGTTATCTGATATTTAATCAGTATTATGTATTTTAAGACTGACTATTCTATAGGTATATAATTCAAAGATTTACTTATGACTTTAGTTAAAAAAATATTTACGTTTTGTTGTCATAAAGAATTTAAGTTTTTGTTAATTATTGTGTAATTAAAATACTGATTTAATTTCTAGAAAAAGATTGAGTTTCTTTAACTTCAAGCAAGAAAATTAATTTGCATGATAGATATTCGTTTTTTTTTAAATTTTACTTTTGTTACATACTAATTTGTATGCTATTATATTAAATCTATGGTGGGCACGATTTTGTCAACCCTGGGCACGATATTATCAGACCAGTTTGACAATACCGTGTTTTTATTTTTTTTTGATATTTGATAATAATTACTTTTTGGTTAAATTTTTGTAGTTTTTGTTATACGGTATGTGTACCTGAATAAATGTCCTGTAAATTACTCAATCTTGTTTATTCTAATATAAAACAGTTTCGTAATTATAAATCTAATTCCTTAGGGGCTCGGTATTATCCAACTCTCCCCTATATTATGTTTTTAGGGTCTAGGTCCTTGATTTGGTCGGGTGTAAAATGCCTACCCAATATAAGAATCATACAGTGGGTAATTGCTATGCATTCGCAGAGGATATGGATGGAAGTTTCCTCTGCCACACACACCACAGAATCTACATGTTGCAGTGTTACTTAACCTATTGTGTGTAGGTGTTTGTTAAGTCTGCAAAGATCAGTGAGCAGCCTAATTAATATTCGAATCTCAGTCCGGCTTAGGCTGAGCACTTTATCTGAGTATTTCGCGAGTATCTAGCAATGAGGGTCTTTGCTTAACGCCCTGTCTCA
This sequence comes from Hesperia comma, assembly GCA_905404135.1. Lineage (NCBI taxonomy): Eukaryota > Metazoa > Arthropoda > Insecta > Lepidoptera > Hesperiidae > Hesperia > Hesperia comma. The sequence goes on from FR990021.1 coordinate 18,060,818, forward strand.
GGGCTAATGCCCTAAGAACAGCTCGAGTTGTCGTCTTTGATACACCCACCAGGGGTTCGGGACCTATGGTGGGCGCCTCTGCAGTTCCTTGCTAGTTCATCTGCCCTCTCATTTCCTCGTATACCCTTATGTTTGTTTATTGCTTGGATACCGTAGTACTACTAATTTGGAGTTGACTATCTCAGACATTAGGGCCAGAAGCACTGCCTGGCTGTCGGATAGTATTGTTATACGTTTATTAACGTAACCTTTGTTCAGGTTTTGGTGCAAGCAATCAATTATCTCGTAAAGTTCTGCCTGGAATACGGTTGTATACCGCCCCAGTTTGTATTCAGTCTTATCTTGGGTTTGTCTCCTCCTCTCAAGGGTTTCGGTACCGCATCGTCCCATTCTTCCCGTTGCGGTATAATTACTGCGAAAAATTTATTGAGATTTAGTTGTTTATACATGGCGTCGCTAGGCATAGCCATTACTGAGCATGTCATGAGGTCCTCGTAAATTCTCCTCGTGACATTCGATTTCCAGCTCTGCTTTCCTCCCTCTGCGGCCCGGAGTATTGCTGCCCTCGCCTTTTTTGAGCAAGGACGTGAAGAAGTTCGAGATTGAGAACGGCCTCCATTACTGCTATGGGAGTAGTTTTTAGAGCTCCAGTTATCATCCGACAGGCTAGGCCTTGGGTGCTGTTAAATTTCTGATGCAAGTCGCCTGGGTCGACTTTTTTGCCAGGCTATACATCCGTAGGTCACAATGGGTTTGTCAATAGCCGTGTAAATCCATTGCACCTGTTTGGGTTTCAAGCCCCATCTGGAGCCTGTAAGTCGGCAGCACGTTCCCAGAGCGATTTTTTCCTTTTCACCTGCGCTAGGTGTTGGTTCCAAGTAAGCCTATGTTCCATTGTGATCCCTAGGTATTTTAATTCTTTTGAGAACGGTATAGTTGCCTGATAATAAAGTTATTTGAATTTGAATTTGAATTGTAGTTTCGAACAGGAAGACGTTGTGGAGATCGATTATGTTCCTTCTCCGTGTAAACGGTACAATTAACGTTTTGTTAGCATTTACATTAAGCCCGATACTGCTGCACCAGCGTTCTACTTTATATAAAGCTGCTTGCATAAGGTAAGATGTGTCTTACCTTGCTTGCTGGCTACCGTGCTTGGGCATCCTCCACGTATGGTTATGACCAAGTCATCTGCGTATCCTTGGGTATCTAGACCATAAAATTGACGATTTTTCAAAAGTTTGAAGACCGGTAGGGGTCTTAACGATGTAGTTTATTTTTACTTTTCAATTTCTTTAGTAATCCTACTAATATTATAAATGCGAAAGTTTGTAAGGATGTATGTGTGTTTGTTGCTCTTTCACGCAAAAACTACTGAACGGATTTTCATGAAACTTTGCAGTAATATAGCTTAGACATCGGAATAACATAATTTGTTAAAATTTATAGAGATTTTTGAAGGGACTGGTTTCCCGAAGCGAAGCGAGGGCGGATTTACTAGTCTACTATAAATTACGCAACTTTTTAGAAGTCTTTTGTTAAGGAAATAAAAAAAAACGTTTTGACGGGACACCCTATTGATCAGGTACACCAAACCAACAGCCTTTGAAAGTGACGAAGAATGTTTTAACTTGTTTTTATTTGTTATTCGTATAAAAAACCATTTGGTAAAGTAAATTATATGTTTCATTTCTCTAGAGCTAAAACCCAATAAGTCGGTACCCTTTGTAACTTATTTTCTTTTTATGATAAAACGGATTAAATCAGAAACTTAAAAATACTGCTTTACACTAATTCAATGTATACACTTTTACCACAAATACTCACTATAACGATATTAATTTAATAACATGGGTATTTGTGACCTCAAAACTTAAATATTGAATATCTCGAAAGTGACAATTAAGTAACTAACATACCCTGTCCTCGCACTTATTAACAAACTAACCAACTACTATTCTAACACCATCTACTAACTGGACTAACCATCCTAGTCCCTTTGAGTCTAGTTCTAGGTCGGTCACAGCTGTTATGGGCGGCAGGGGAAGGGTGGTACTGCATGCTCGTTTGCCATCTTAATTCCATAAAAAAAAAAATACACTTTTACCACAAATACTCACTATAACGATATTAATTTAATAACATGGGTATTTGTGACCTCAAAACTTAAATATTGAATATCTCGAAAGTGACAATTATGCACTTATTGGGTTTGAGCACTATACCCTCGATATATATGTTTATGTACGTGTGTATATATTCTTTTGCCGCCTTCGTTGTTTTCCCACTGCCCAAAGGTTGACTGGCAGAGAATGCTTTTAGCATTAAGTCCGCCTTTTGCTCGTATACATTGTATGGTGCAAAGAAGCTTAAATAAATAAATAAATGCAGATTAACGAGGTATTCTGCAGATTATCTGGCTGAGTCAGTTAAATTGGAAAAACTATAATTGAGTTCATACATTAACTAGTTAGTCTGCAGACTTCCTAGCTAATCTGCAGACTAACGACCATGCATACGGTAAAGTCTATAAAATAGGTTCTTGTTTGAACGTCAATTGTTAAAAACGAGTAACATTGAACGGAAACATAAAAATTGAGTTGATTTTGGATATAAAACAATGAATACTCATTTCCATTACTACTCAGTCAAATTCTTCAAGGTAGGTAGGTCGAATTGGTTACAGAACCGAATTAGCCTACCCCTACTCCACGTAGTCTTGTATGCCCTACCCCTAGAGTGTTTTTTAGAACCCGGAGGCGCGGAGGGAGGGCAGCCCCCGCCCGCTGTAACAAAACGCAGACACTCGGGCGAGCCGGAGCGGCTGAGGCTGGTCGCCGAAGGCGACCAGCAAGCCGAAGCTGCGCAGGCGAGCGTGGGTGTCTGTGCTTTGTTACGCAAGGGCGAAGGGGTTGCACCTTCCGCAGCGCCGGAGACGTCACGTTTCGAAGTTATGCCCTATTTTCCGCGTTTTTACGATTCGACCAAATCTCGATCGATCGGCCAGATCGATAATTTCATGATGTGAGCAAATCTACGATGTGGCCACGACATCAACACAAATTGGTACTCAGGTAGCCAGTCTTCCTCAATTTAACGATGTACCATCCGTTACTGTGCAGACTAACTGGGTAAAGTGCAAATAAGACCTTTTTTTACACTTTAACGTATCGTATCAGTGTATCTGCAGATTACCTAGTTAATGTGCACATTAGCTTATTATGCATTTTAACGGTAACATAATTATATAAAATTTTTCTGTTACTAAGTTTCTATCTGCCATACATTGCACAGCCTAAAATACTAAATGCAAGAAGCTGAAATTTGGCATGCATGTTCCTTGGAGAATGCAGAGGAGAACTAAGAGAGATTTTTTGGAAACTTCCCCCTTAAAGGTAAAGGGTAAATTGGGGCTAAACTGAAACACAAATTCTAGACGGGCGAAGCCGTGTGTTGAGAGCTAGTTAATTATATACTTGTTGAGAGCTAGTTGCATATTAACAGTCGTTACATACCCTTCTGTTTTATAACACGTCCACACTATCTAACATTGTTGTCTAACAATGAAACATGTTACAAGACCGTACACATTAAAACAACATTGTTGTATAACAATGTTATATAACAATTCAATGCGTGTCATTTCTTAAAATATAGCATATAACATTGTTGCAAAAACTAATAACATGTTGTATAACTTCCACATTTGTAAAACATGTTATTTAACTATGTTTTATAACATGTTTTGTTACATAGTCTGTACGCACCATAATACTCACAACATCCTATTTGTAAAATTGTTTATTGACAAGGTTAAATACTTTGCTGTTATTTAACCATCATAGAGAGTTTTGTTCCTTGAAATGTTGTTTGTTGTTGTTAACTTGATGAGTATCACATGAGTAGGTGGTCTAAGATTGTAAGCCACCTGATGAAAAGGGCTTCAACATAAATAACTTCATATTATAACTACCTACGTTAATTTTGATCTCATCGAAGCGGGTTTCTCTACTCTAATTATATTATAAGTTACTATTCTGTATCCATAAAAGTAATCGACTGATTCCAATTCATTTTGCATATGCCTTGACGTATCAAATCAATGTACTGTATGCATGAAGTAAAACAAAATGGTAAGTTTATAGCAAGTGGTGATTGAAATTTTAAATTATGGCGTTGTAAAATTACCTTCTATGTAAAAATTATAAAATTTATTATTCGCTATTACACGATAATCATTATAATTTGCATAATAATACTTTGTCAAAAATTATGTAACTCTATGTCTATCCTACTTCCTACTAATATTATAAATGCGAAAGTTTCTTTGTAAGTTGTAAGGATGTATACGTGAGTGAGTGATTGAGTGTGTGTGTGGGTTTGTTACTCTTTCACGCAAAAACTACTGAACGGATTTTCATGAAACTTTGCAGTAATATAGCTTAGATATCGGAATAACATAATTTGTTAAAATTTATAGAGATTTTTGAAGGGACTGGTATCCTCAAGTCTCTCATAACTTGCAGTTGTGCAAACTGATAAGACTTATATCTAAACTAATAGGTATCTATGTAGTATTGTAGGTATTCGTTCATACATATAAGATAACGTAATTAAATTAAATATGTTTTTAAATGAAAAAAATAGTAGCCATTTAATCCGATTATTCAGTAAAAATTACCCTTATTGCTTTTCTACAGGCACTTTTTAAAACACAGAGTTTGTTCTTCTTCTTGTCTCTCGTATCCATATGTAAAAGCCTTTCCCTGTGACAAATTAAAAGTAAGCCACTGGTTAATCAATAGCTGAACCCTTTGAACGACATATCAAACGTGAAAACGGTTCGATCGCACTATGCTCTATGAAATCTGTGGCCCAGTCGACCGTGATAACGTTTTGAAAGGCGGCCGGCTTTTTTGTGAGCCTGCCTCGGTCCGAGCTGCCCTTTGTACGGTAGCTGTGTGTGACACACGTTTGCTCGTGTGTGTATTTGAAAGTTTATGCCAATTCAGGTTGGTATGTTAATGTTGCAATGTGTTATGAATAGATACACTGGTTTACGCCATTTAGTAGATTAAGGCGTTAGACTTACAAATATGCTGTTGCGAGTATAAATAAAGTTTGTTACATGTTTTTAATATGTATGTAAGGCACTGATAGTGAGGAAAGGCATGCAGCTATGGGGGTCGAGTCGGGTACTACATCTACATAGTAATTAATAAAATCTATGAATGTTAGTTTGTTCGTATGTGTCACTATTGCTATTGGTCATGTCCAATTTCTTCCACTTATTAAAACATTATCAAACTAATATTCTAGAACCATCTACTAACAATACTAAACAATTATGTTATACATATAGAAATTACCATCTTAGTCCTATTAACAGTCTAGTTCTGTTAGTTACGGTTGTCATGGGCGGCAGTGAAAGGATCTTTCTGTGTGTTTGCTAATTTAACTCCAGAAAAAAAAAGTTAGCAATCACAAAAAAAATTTGGTAAGTTAGCTAATTCATAATTTATTACGGAGTCCTCAGTTGAAATTCTAATTATTTTCTACTCTGCCTACACATTTCAGTTCAATACCGTCTGTGCGTTGCCCAGCTTGATTATGCTTATCAACTACCAGTTACTATTCATTATAGGCATTACAGGCGCCAACTGGCAGCACTAGACCTAATTTACAACCTATCATTACAACGGCATTACCTTCGCAGCTTAAATGCTTATAGATTTGGTTCATGATTACCAAAGACCGAGTAGGTAAGTGCGTATTATTATGCAATTATCATTACGCCCTTATGGTTGGTAAATATATGGGAAAGTTTACTGTTTCTAACGTACTTCAATTTAAATTCCTGATTTTGTTAAAAATATACAACGACCGTAGGTACTTTATCCGAGCTTCAAAAGGGGGCAATTTCTTCCTCCTTCCTGCCTCTACCTACGTATGCCCATGCCCAATAATGTTTCACAGCTGGGCACAAGTCTCTTCTCACAGTGTGGACACAAGCCATAGTCGACGCTGACCCTAGATTGGCGGACTTCCCCTACCTTTAAACCAATATGAAAAGCCTCAGGTTTTCTCATGTTTCCTTCAACAAATCAGTCTAAATTCTGGAATCACATCAGTTTTGAAAGATTGTGATGCAAGCTACGAACCCAGGCAGGGTTCGCAGCTCTTGTTTGGAAATACTTACAGCGATCAAATCACTTGCGTTTTTAGAGTTGTTAGAGATTTTCAATTTAAGATGAGGCTTGATTTTTTCTTCAATTTTTGTAATTACTTAACGGCTTAACTTATGAATTATCTTTTTCTCTCTCTCATTCTATTCCTCCTTTCTCTATTTTCCCTCCGCATTTGCGTTAAACTTTCAAAGCAACCGTTACCTTAATTCCAAACCGTAAGCTTCATTTCTCAAGTGCACTACGAAGTTTCACTCCAACAAAAGACCAAGTATAGTATAAACAAGTAAACAACGTGTAATAAACTACAAAACAAACACTCAATCTCCAACACCAAACGATCCACTAAAACTGGTCTCAACGTAAACATCGCGCGATACATCACTGGCCCACAACTGGACTCGCCAAATGTCACGCTTTGTTCCACTACCCGGATGCAGAATCGTTATCACTGCAAGCGATTAAAGATTTTATATTTAAGGATATACAGTTCAAAATGTCGTGATTATTCTGTGGTGGATACATCCTTTGGTAACTGGTTGTTAGCTTGGGCATCAATGAATGTCAAGGGTAGAAGCCTACGCTGTTCGGTTTGTCACCGGCATGCTGCGAGGTAAGACTTACGAGGCGTTCGCGTCTAGCGATTTGTTGACAAATATAAGAAGCGCGTACAGGAAAAAAGAAAGAAAAATTATTAATCGTGGTAATGCCACAGCAACATGACGAATCGTGGCAACCTACACTTTAACATCTTAACGCCAAAATTAAAATAGTAAATGCATTAAATTCAACGTCATTAATTTTAAAACACATAGCCTGGAACTTTGTTATAATGTTTTAAACAGGGCTCCCATTCTGCTGATTTATAAATGTTCAATAACGTGATCTTTGAATCGTTTGACACAGTCTACAAAATGCCTCACAAACTTGTCAAACTGTTACGACCCGATGCAATGAGGGTCGCCGTTTTTGTGCTCACCAGCTGGCGCCACCGTCGAGGTGAGGTCTTGCTGTCAAAGCCCGCCCATACATAAACAGTGACAAATGAAATTCAGACCATTCAGACAAGCGAAAAGTGACAGACAGACCTCCCTTTTCACTAGCGCCTCTAGCGGAAAATTCACACGCGGTTACCCTCATTGAAGCATTTTTAAAACAAACTTGGGCCCCACGTTATACACGATTTTGTATTGTTATATCGATATTGCGACCCTGTTACGTCGATCGTGATTGCGACTAGATTGCGTTGAAATATCACACATTTATAACAATACGAAATCGTGAGTACCCATTTTCATTTCAGTTGTTCGTTATTCATATTAATATAAGTTAATCTTATTATCTCTAGATAGTCGACGAATGAAATAATGAGTAAATAATCAAGTAATTGAAATCTATTTATACACGGATTAGTACGAATAACTCTGTAACTTATCAGACGCCGCTCAACTTTGTCAAATTCGTCAAATCTAGAAAATAAAAAGAATTATCACGATCGGTTCACACACTAAAAGGTTATATAATAATAATAATAATAATTTTTATTTCAGGCCCTATAGCCCATAATTTACACGATGACAAAACAGAAACAATAACAACATACAATATAAAATACAAAATAAAATAAAATAATATATAGATGTTAGTAACAAATTAAACTTATTCTATGTTAGTTCTTAATTAGCATACAAAACTTTATTATTCAAAATATAATAAAATTAAAAAAAACTATATAACTAAGAACTTTTTCCTTTTTTGAAGTCGGTTAAAAACTCATTGAAATTGCATTAGTCCTCGATTCTATTTACTATTACTGCTTATCATTTATCGGTACTTATTTTTATTGGTACTTATCTTTATTTAACAAGAATAGATACACAATATTTTATTTCAATTAAATATTTGTCAACAAAGTATTGTGGCATTTATAATTAGGTAGAAGTATAAATATAAAGTTTCCAAAGTCCTTTGTTTCTCGCCTGTAAGCGAAGTAGCTGACTATTAACATAAACATTTGATTTTATGTTTTACCACACCTTCGTCTTCGGTACGTTATTAATAAGCACATTCATAGGCTTCCTAGTATTAGATAAAATATTAAAGATAAAATATACAATATCTTTTTTACGCAACTAATAACTGTCCCACGGCTGGGCACGGGTCTCCTGTCACAACGTGTAGGCCTTTGATGTTTTAAATATCTAGATTGAGCGTCGCCCTACAATGAAAACAAAAAAACAAGGCAAAAATATCAAGGATGTGTGCGTGCAGGCCATGTTTTACACGTTCGACCATTGTCTATGTGTTCGTAATGATATAAAAATTGTGGCTAACAGTTAGCCACAATTTTTTGGCACGTTTGCGCGGATTCGATGTTCCATCTAGACATTTAAAACATCAAAGGTGCATATGCCTTATCCGCCACACTGGCCAATTGCGTTTTTTCAGACTACTCACAACTTTTACCCAGAACTCTTAATTTATGTGTGTAGCAAATTAGTGTACGTTCAGGATTCGAACCTGACCCCCCTCCTCCCTTGGGAATCTATCATTCAAACCTATATAACGTTATATACGTTCAAAACTCTATAATAAAAAGTGAATCTCGCAGATCACTCGGTTGGAACGAAGTTATATTATTGCACTTTATGGCACTTCTCACACAACGCTATTTATGAGCTACGCGACTGCAATGCAACCCAAAATTTGTATGTATCTGACACTGACAGGAGTAGCATCGATACGACTCATGTCAGTGAAAAGTGTCAGATACATACAAATTTCGGATTGCGTTGCAGTCGCGTAGCTCGTAAATAGCGTTGTGTGAGAAGTGCCTAACTCTGGCATAATTCTGACAGCTGATGTACCTGATCTGACAGCTAACTTACCTAACCTGACAGCTGACTTACTTAACCTGACCGCTGGCACCTTACTGGCTGCAATTATTAAAACTGATTGACGAATAAGCGCACAATTACAACTCCTTATTTTCTAGCCGCCATTTGTACCGATATTCCATCCGAGCGATACAGAACTTCGTTCTAATTTATTAACACGACAATACTTATAAACTTTGTCAATTTATTTCGTCACCATTTAATTCGATCTGAAAATTGACAACCCTACAAAGCAATGGCATCTAATATTCTTTCTTACGTAACATTTCGCAACGAACAAGCGAGCGCACTCGACACACGCGTTAATGAGTGTAAAAATGCGATGCGAAATTGATTTGGCGAGTGTCTACATGTTCGATGTGTCGTAAAAAATTTGACATTTGTATTTACTGTAGGTAGTACGTATTATATTATTTTTAATGACGTTAAGAAAGGAAGAGGTTTTTCATTCGGTGGTTTTTTTTGTATGTAGGTATGTTATCTCGTAACATTTTACAAAGTGAATCGATTTTGATAAATCTTTTTACATTCGAAAGCTGGTAATTGTCGTGTACTCCCAATTAAAATTTGAGTGACATCTGATGAGCAGTTTCTGAGTTGTCGACTAACCGACTAGTCGACGACCGGGATTAGTGCCAACAATACTTTGATTACAATTAATGTCAACAACCCTATTCCGTGGCTACAATTTCCAAAATATTTTGTCTAGTTGGTTATCAGTGTTACTTAATGTTTTTTTACAATATTCACGATTTGTTCTTTTGCATCCACAAAATCATTACGTTAGTACCTACGCAATGGTGTTATGAAACTGACATAAAACTTCGGAACACGTTAAATATATTATTATCCTCTGCCTTTCATTACTTGCAACGAAATTGTTGCGTGGTACCAAATAATAAGTACCTACTTCTCATATTTGTTACTTCCAACGACCTTAGTGTCAATCAATTTAAACTTTATATAAATTTTACTACAGCACTCAATAATAATGGACCAAGCATCAATTTTCATTGCTTTCACAGATTGGTATTAAACATAATGTAAGTGTAACCAATGTTCGTTTAGAGCGGAGATTGGACGAGAGTATGCAACGAGCATTATACCGAAACGCGGGTTTCGTAAACCTTTCAATCCCAACAGTTTCATTTCATTTAAATGTCAGTATTTAATGGTGTGGTTTTCCTGCTACTAATGTTGCAAACATTTGTTCAAATATTTGAAGTTTGGACAAATATATCTATAGATGAGTATTTCGGTGTTATCATTAGATAGTATTAAAGTTTTGCAAGCCTCATGAGCTCTACAACAGCGTGGCCCTCACAATGTACTATGTGTATTAAATGAAGCAAATTAATTAACTAATTAAGTATACACACCTGCTAATTCTGTGAAATTGCTCATTGAATGACCATTGTAGGTACTTCTGTTAAGGACTATTAGGATCAATTATGATTGAGACAATCCGTCTTATCTGAATGATCAAGCAGGACTTGACTACAATATCTAATTGCTATCATAAAGTTATGTAGTGACAAACTAAACAAATAAATCAATATACATACTAATAACTTTTAGGAACCTGTCTTCAAACATTATTATTTCAATTTCAAACTTAATTGCGTGAAGCTATGTGGCTTCACGCAATTAATGGCCTTTGCGGGATAAAGCGAACTTACTGAGGTGTCCTAAAGCATATTCCACGCATGCATATGGGTAGTACGAATTGGTGAAAAGGTTGGTGGCCAATCTAATTGTGGAAAATATTTATAACGCCCTAATAAGGACTCCGACATGGATTAACTGTTAACTCATGGTAACAGACGGGACCCAAATGAAGTATGGAGTAAAAACATGGACTGACATTTTACGGTAAATCAACAGCCGAGCGATCCCGCAGTCGCGTCCGATTTTTATAATTCCAAGCTCGGAACTGAAAAATATTGCTGCGGCGCAAATAAATTGCAACAGCGATTAGAGAAGCAAGATAGCAGCCACAAACGGACAGTAATTCTTACTGCATTACTGAGGATTCCCGGGACTGATAACTGAACTCCTTAGCTAATTGCAAAGCCGCGTGGGAAGCAGACTTTATTTATTCTTTAACTTTGTCATTTGTAGCCGGTTTGCTTAGTAATTTTATGAGTATGTCGCACCCGATAGTAAGTGATCGACGGTGGCCATCTATATTCGCAGTGACGGTGACCACTTACCATCAGGAGGATCGTTTGCTCGTTCATCAGCTTTTATCATAAAAAGGGTCATAAACATTTTGCCGGTAAATAAATTTATGTAACCGCTTCACAGCTTAGCGTCCAGTTGACATGCATATAAATGATCAAATTACACAAAAAAGTAACAAGAAAATCAATTACTTTTTATTCTCTTAAATTTTTGCTCTGGTTATCAAATCCGGAGACGTAAGGTGGCGGTGGATGCCTTAGGTCCTCAAATAATGAGACAACACCCATAGTGAGCCGGTAATTGATTGAGGCCATATAATTCAAGACATCCTTAACCAATTGCGTATGCCATAATAAGACAAGTTTAATGGAATATTGCCCTCAAATCTGTTATGAACCAAAGGCGAAACTAATCCCATCTGGTCTTACCATGATAAAGCCACCAAGTTTGATCCGTGCATCTTCACTCAAAGATATGCTAATGAATTTTAATGTTGTTACAGAACTTTTTAATGGGGATCCATTCTCATACATTATTCAAGAGCTTGTAACTCCGACCGCCGTTATTTATAGAGGATTAAATAATCACGGTAAATACATTTCAAACGACTTAAGGCCGGCTTATTAATAATGCTGTTGTGATTCGTAAAATGATGTTAAATATTATTAGAAACTTTGCTATTAAATATATTTTTCAACACACTTGCTCGTAAAGTTGCTATTTTTTCTTTAGTCTTACGCCCGGAATGCGGTTTATTACACACTAGTGCGTTTTACTTTTCATTACCGCACTAGTGTTTTTCTTATTCCACTTTTTTTTTAATATCCGTAAAGAGGTTGTTACCAAAAGATTTGTTATTTTGTAAATAAATAAACTTGTTGTACTTAGTCAAAATCTGATAAGATAAGATTATACTTCATCTAATTATCTATTAAAGCATTTAAAAAATACAATATTTTAAATCATATTTAATACATAATTATTTAGTTTAATATATTGTGGCTGAATGTTCGGTGTCTCTGGACTTAACCTGCGCGCGCATAGTTATTCAACCAAAGATACGGCGCGCGAAAAAATAAACCGCGCCATTTTGTGTTTTGTGCAAACATTTGTTCGTTTATAATTTGCTGATTTGTGATTGAAAAATGTCGATACCTAATTGTTTTTTTCCTCGCAAGTGTGTTGAAAAACGTCGTATGATACGCGTGTGCTTTGTTCATTACAGTCTTGGCTCTATTACAGCCCTCGCCTTGCGGCTCGGGCTCAATTCCGCCTCGACTGTAATGACCAACTTCGCGCACTTGTATCATAATGTACTATTATCTTTCTATTCATTCAAGTTGGACATTGTTGTAGTTTCAGTCTATATGAACTTAGTGTCTCACATATTTTATGTGAGGTAGGTGTAGGTTATGTGAATCATTAACAAAAGATTGACCTCATGATGAGTAGGTAGACTAAAGACTATGCCGCCAATGAGCATCCTTTCATATCCAGTTCTGTTCATGATCATGAGATAATAATCATTACGGTTCATTTAAGGTGGCTGGTTTCTTAAAGTCATATCTAGAAGAATATGGATGTGTGAAAGATTTTAAAATACTCCGAATATTCAGAAGTCCATAGCAGTAACTTTCAGTCTTCATAACAACCCATAACTGCGCCAACACTGGTTAGAATCTCTTCCCACGGGCGGGTACATCAAAACATGCTGGCCATTACGGATTCCAAAACCTTTAAGAAAATCAGTGAGGCTTCTATGTATAGATTTCTTCACGATGTCATCTTTTACCGAGCTAAGCTAAGCTACGACCCACTAATGGCCCACTACCAAGCACGGGTCTCTCCTCATTACTGAGGAGGCGTAGAGCATACTCCACCACGCTGCCCCAATGCGGATTGATGGAGGGGTTAGTGGCCAACCCAGTGTCGAAAGTTTTCAAGCCGCCCGAAGGCCTCCGACATGGCTTAACGACTGCTAACAATGGATAACAACCGGGACCGACGGCTTTACGTGCCCTCCGAAGCACGGAAGCGCTCTTCAGGAAACGCTCAAGAAATTTTTTTTCGCCACTAGCGGTCAACCATCCGACTACCGACCGCGCCCGCTGTTGCTTAACTTTGTCGATCGCTTAGGATCGACGCAAGCCGCCGGGCTATGAGCGCTTCGAAGCTTCTACCGAAGCAAGTGATAATTTCTAAAATACGTCATTTTCGTTCATTCTCGCAACCTATAACAGTCTCACGACAATAAGGCTGGGATCTCGCTTGATGTTACCATTCTAACAGGCCTTACCGTATTTTTTTTTGTTAAAAGTAAGTTATTTCGATTCCAGTCCCATACGGATGACGTTCAAACCACATAAAAATGTCAGTAAACCAAGTGTAAGTAACGCGTAACAAGCAATCTCCAACAGGCACCAGCCCTCGACCTGAGACCAATAAACTATAGACAGAGCGCCGTGAACAAAAGAGTGAAGCCGGCAAAAGTCAGCCGAAAGTACAAATCGAAACCAATAGAATGCCCTATGTAGACAGTTTCAACTAGAACAAATTTAAACTTTATTTTTTGGAACACAAAGCTTCATTCATTTTTTATTATTTAGAACACAAAAGTCGTTTTGGTGTGAGTGCCGGCGTGTGTATTACAAGGCTAAGCTGACTTTTTGCTGGCTTCACTCTTTTGTTCACGGTGCTCCGTCTATAGTTTATTGGTCTGAGCCCTCAGCAGTACGTGCAGTCGCCGTTCATTAATACGTTCCTATTTAATCCGGCCCGCTTTGTTCCGTTCCAATCTCGTCTGTCTTTGTTTACGTCGCACTGTCGCGTTTCACATGGAAATTTTCTCTTCGTTACTTCAGTTGTTCTATCGACGGCGATGAGCGAGTAGCGAATAATTCTGGAGTGGGTTGCGGTGCTGATTGATTTGTTACTTCGTTCGATGCTTCTGTGATGCCTCTCATGTTGCGAAATTCCACGATTTTTTTATAGTTTTTCTCATATATTTTTCATGTGCAGAAATCGATTGGTTACTTGTTTATTTTAAAAAAAGATTCAAATTCAAAATCATATATTCATTGAATATAATTATTACCTTTTTTGGAGTAGAATTTTGCGATTTGTACATTTTGCACATTGTGTACATTTTGCGTTTTGCACATTTTGCGTTTTGTACATTTTGCGCCGAAGCGAAAAAAATGACGAAAAAACTCAACACATCTTTTAAATAAAAAAATACAATGTTCTATACTTGATATGTAGATGTACAGTACAGTACACTAACCTCAATGGTACTGGTTGCAGAGCTCGTCATTTCCAGCATCTACGAGTATGATAGCTATGAGCTGTTGATAACATAGATCCTCGCTTTCGGTGCAGCAAGGCGTCAATCTCCGTATAATAAAATTTTAATCAAACGACGCGATTTCTTGACGCTAAAGGAACCGACTCGAGTCCACACAATTTGTTTGTAATGCTGACCGCTGCAGATATTTGCTGTTTCATTTTCTTCTCAATTCTTATTTCCTTTCAGCTAAATTAAATTCTTGGATTGAAGAAACTTATATACCTACATAATATATTATCATAACACTTTAGTATGAGTTATTTAGTTTTAATATTTTTGGTAATGTAGCCTTTCTTATGTGCGTGCGGTTGGAAAACACTGATGAAGCCCTCCACAGCAGTGAAATGTGGTTTTCACTGATATATTTCAGTACTAGTAAATCCGCCCTCGCTTCGCTTCGGGAAACCAGTCCCTTCAAAAATCTCTATAAAGGAGATGTTTCAAATCCGGCCCACAATATGTACAGTATCTCGAAAAATCGACAAAAATTCATGGAATTTGGGAAAAATAAAGATAAATTGCTTAAATGCATACTTTTTTGGTACAAATTTTGTGTTTATAATTCATTTTTATCAATTTTCAACATGGCGTCTTGCCAAGTTGTCATTGATCATAGATCGCGAACTGTCTACTGTCACTTTAAATGACAGAATTGTAGGTACATAATATATGTCAAACTTCTATCAAATTAACCAATATGACGTGTGATGACAGCTTACCGCCATGACGGACTTTTGTTTTTGTGTTGCAATTTTAAGTGTACATTTTTGTGTTGTACCACAAAACTAAAGCAATTTAAAGGAATTGGATGATTGAAAACTGTTTTAATTGTGTTTCTCCATTTTTGAGTATGGTGTACAAAGTGGTGGCCGGGGCTCCATACATTTTGAAACATCTCCTTTTAACAAATTATGTTATTCCGATGTCTAAGCTATATTACTGCAAAGTTTCATGAAAATCCGTTCAATAGTTTTTGCATGAAAGAGTAACAAACCCACACACACACTCACTCACTCACTCACACACATCCTTACAAACTTTCGCATTTATAATACTAGTAAATCCGCCCTCGCTTCGCTTCGGGGAACCAGTACCTTTAAAAATCTCTATAAATTTTAACAAATTATGTTATTCCAATGTCTAAGCTATATAACTGCAAAGTTTCATGAAAATCCGTTCAGTAGTTTTTGCGTGAAAGAGCAACAAACCCACACACACACTCACTCACATACATCCTTACAAACTTTCGCATTTATAATATTATAGGAAGGATATAGGATAGGATAGGATAGGATAGGATAGGATAGGATAGGATATAGGATAGGATAGGATAGGATAGGATAGGATAGGATAGGATAGGATAGGATAGGATAGGATAGGATAGGATAGTAGGAAGTAGGATTAGTAGGATAGGATACTTGGGAAACATTCCCATCCGAACACTATTTCAAATGTGGTTACCATTTGCATAGATAATGTTGTTACGTCTTAGACCTAGGTAATGACTAATGTTCTATCTACAACAGCGAACCAATACGAACGAAATAACAAACAACGAGTCGAACCGATCATGTGAAGACGGCATTACGGTTTAAAAAAAGCAACGCTACACACTTTTAGCCCCATGACAACACACAAGACAAGAACACACACCCAGACCGAGTAAGGATATATAAACTCATCATTCAAATTTCCACCTCGCTGGGATCGATCCTAGGACCCTCGGAACAGCGATCCGGTGTGTTAACCATTACGCCATTCAGATCGTCGTCATAATCTGATTTGTTCATGATCAGGGGGTCATCGATTTCGGTCCAGCATACAATTGAAATTAAGCATGGGACGAAAATCCTGGATAAAGAACTCGCATATCACATCAAAACTATGCTAACTACACTCTTACTCAACTGTTATGAAAGCATTAAATTATGAGCTTTTTATCGTCTTCTTAAGGTTGAATTTTATACGACCGATTGTTATACTTTGACAGCGCGCTTCAATTTTATCTAATTATTGAAAATTCATTCTTAAGAAACACAATTAGTTAGCCAAGTTAACCAATAAAGTGACAAACAATATATTCATTAACTAATCAATAACTTCTAATGAGAATGTGTTGTTCGGAACTTCAGATATTGAACAAGTAGATTGTGGTCGTAGTGGCGGCGGAAGCGAGTAGCGGGGCGGATACAACACACACAGACTGGAAACGTGAGGGGTAAAGGCCAATATCCGCTACGCTGGTCAAGCGCGGATCGGTAAACTTCCCTTTTAAGAAGATTATGAAGTAGACTTAACAGTGATTGCATGTGATTTTTTATTTCTAAAAAGATAACTAATTCGTTTATATGCACTTTTGTTATTTCTATCTATGCAGTTTATTTTCAGTCCTAAAATTGAGCACTCTACGAATACATGTTATTCCTATCCAAAGGTTGTCTGGAAGAGATCGCTGCTTAGCGATAAGACCGCTCTTTGCGAAGTATCTTTCCATTATATTTATTTTGTAATGTCTTGTTAGTGCACAATAAAATAATTATTAAATTTCGAAAATACTTTGCTCTAAGTTGAATCACTTTACAGAGCTTGTTGCGCTATTTCTTATAATAATAATAATAATAATAATAATAATAATAATATCTTTATTGTTTAACAATTAAATGTACATGAATTTTATGAATCCTCTGGTCCCTGAGGTAGTCGAAACTGTGTTTCAATTTCTTATTTTCTTTCTTATTGCAAATTATCTTTCTTTCAGACATTTTTTACAAATGTTACTCCCAATTAAATGGAGCTCCATTTAGATTTGTTACACATCCGGTGCGAACCAATACGCTTCCCGCTATACCGCTACACTCAGCACTCAGCCCCGAAGTTCACGTAATAATTCGGTTAGTCAAATAATTTCCATCGGGTCTTTTGATCCTCAACTTATAAATTGACCTTCGAAGGACAACTTGTAATTGAGTAATTCGAAGTTTAAGTTCGTCTCAAGTTTCTAATTAGTGAATTCTATACTTCTAGACCTGAAAATGTATATCTATACAGAAACTATTAAACTATATCGTGTCGTGGTATTTGATTAGTTATTGTGGAAGGTTTGCAATTATATGATTTCTTGTCGTTATGATCCTAGTAATTAATAATTTCTTATATAAATAAATCAATAACACGACCTATTTCGAAACAGCTATACTTAATTAATTCTTACGAAGAAAACTCGTGGTAAAAAATTGTAGATGTTTAGTACAACTATATCCATCGGCTATCGTCCTGTACCAATCACATTGGGAATGGTGGTTCGTGCCTAGCAATGCAACAATTATGGGCTTTAAGGATATCAAACCAATACCCACGACTCGACAAAGAATTATCTGTTACGTACATGTATTCCTCGGCCGGGAATCAAATCCGGGACCCCCCTGTTTTGTAGACAGAGCCATTACCAACTAACAGCTAAGCTACATAAATTAAGTCGTCATCTTTGTAATCTATGTCAATTTTGTACGTAATATCCATTAGGTATGTACACAGACTAGAAAGAACGAAGATTTCCTTTCAAACTAGAATTAAAGTTGCGCCAACTGCAGAAGTTTTCAAAAGTCATAGAAGATCCACTAATACTCGTAATGCAGACGGCAAAAGTATGGTGTCATACATTTTTTTAATAAAGTATTAGTAACCCATATCATACAATATACATATACAATTTAGTTCTCAGCTTTTCTCCCCGCATAATTTTAACTTTGCCAAATCACCCACTCCTACGTGGGTGTCTTCTTAAAATGGGGTTCCTAAGTTTTCCGTTCACGAATTAATAAAGATACCGTTACGCTAAACCAGAGTTTACCTCTTTTCAGACAAATTTTACCTTTTAGATTATACCACAATAGCCCGAGATGAGAAATAGGCGCCCACGCGCGCTCGAAATAGCACCTCACCCCTTTACGCCCTCGGCTCGCTTACAGGGTGGAACTACGCAGAATGCATGTCTATCGATTTATTTGCCAGAACTCGGAACTCTTTTGTCAATTATTTGAACGAACAATTACGGTAACAATGACTCGCTACGTCTTTTATCATGGGTACTGTGAAAACCTGGAATAAATTGCCTGCGTCGTTGTTTAGTTCGATTGTAATAGGAACGTCCTCAAGTCACGTGCTATAACGGTGAAGGAAAACATCGCAAGAAAACCTGCATGCCGGAGTGTTCGCAAAACTCAATCCGTACTTGGCGCCAGCGAGATGGACTATGGCCTTAACCTTCTCATACTGAGAAGAGACTCGTGCCAGCAGTTTGACAGCTGTGAGTTGTGATGAAGTATCCTCATCCTCATGAGTTGTTGTCTAGCAACCCTTTAAGGACTCAGTTTACGTTACTTGTTTCAGGGAATATTGTTTTTAAAAGGATCGTGAACGATGTTATAGCTCTTAAAGCGTCCGGCCAACCAGTATAGGATTAACGGTCCGTCCTGGAGCAACATGGAGCAACATTACTACTAGACTAGTTTTGTGGTTTGTTTAGTTGTTTTGGAGACTACTTTTCTCAACATACCTACCTTGAAGTTGACGTTGACTATCTGAACATATTTCACACGAAAACAACAAAATTCAAGCTGCATGTTGCTTTTTAAACGTCAAAGGTCAAACCGGAAGAAAAGCCAACTGAAAAATCATTAGTGAAACGCTGGTAGTTGAAAAATGCGCGTTGAATTTCGGACATCTCGCCGCGGCTCGTTGTTTAGCCGTAATTAACCATAAAGAACGGCCGCTTTGTTATTTAGATGTGAGGTAGCTTTTTGCAATGCAATTATGCTAAAAAGTTGGAGATGAGGAATGAATCGCCCACGCCAGCCGGGAATAAAACCTCACCCCTCGCTGGAATTGCGTCGAAACGTCTTGAGAAGAATAGGACAAGACGTTTTTATTGTTTTGTACGTTTGTTTTGTGCTGTAATAGAGAGCTGGGTGCACTTAACTAATACACAAAATTTTTGTAGCAAGAAAATCTATCCTGTCTGCTAATGGCGGGAACACGCTGAACTTATAAGGAAGTGTTAATTTGTTTTACCGACAAAAAGTAGGTTGAGTTTAAATTCTACCCGCGTAAAATTTTGGTTTCAATTTATCCCCCCTTTTTATACCCTATGAGAGGGAATTTTCTAATATCCTCCTAATAATATCCTCTCCCTACCTCAGGAACTTATACATGCTGAATTTCAGCTTTTTGCTATCGGCACTTTTGGCTGTGCTTTGTCTGTCAGTCTCAGAAATGGAATAATTTTATACATACATAAGGGTGCGTACAGATTATGTAACATGTTATATAACTTCTGTTTTATAACACGTCCACACTATCTAACTTTGTTGTCTAACAATGAAACATACAACAAGACACAATGGGTTTTTGTAAGACATATCGTCCACATTTATAAAACATGTTATATAACTTCTGTGTTTTATAACATGTTTTGTTATACATATAGTCTGTACGCACCATAAGTATGTTTGTGAATAATATTTTGTTAGAAAGTAATAAAGGCAAAAATATGAGGAACAACTATTTATTTTGTAATATAAAATAATCGGACAGTACATGAGATAACGCGTTACAGAGCAGAGTGGGCATAGAGAGGAGCGCGCACAGATCAACACGTTCACGTTGTACAGAGTAAAGCAGGCGTCCTTTCAACATCCCCTCCTGGACGCAGAAGCTTTAAAGTTAAGCCCATTGAGGCACTGAATTTTTCGTGCTTCGGTCGATGCAGCGCCTTTGTTAAAATATCCGCAACCATGTCTCCAGTGCATTTATATTGAACTATGATTTGTTTGGCAGCAATTTTTTCTCGCACGAAGTGGTAGCGGATGTCAATATGTTTACTGCGTGCGTGGTAAACAGCATTTTCTGAAAGACTAATCGCACTTTGATTATCACAGTAAAGGATTAAAGGTGTACCTTTAAGTTCAAATTGGAACTCTTCTGCCAGCTGTTTCAACCAAATGGCTTCCTGGATGGCTGATGCTAGAGCCATATATTCGGCTTCACTAGTAGAAAGAGCTATGGTCTGCTGTTTCTTAGAATTCCAGCTTATTGCAGCACCCTGGAACAAAAATACGTAGCCTGTGCATGATCTTCTGTCATCTATATCATTTGCCCAATCTGAATCGCTGTAGCCTGAAATTTTACCATCAATATTCCTTTTATAAACCAGTTTCATATGCATAGTGGCTTTCAGATACCTCAGAACTCGTTTTAGGGCTGCCCAATGTTCATTAGTAGGCTGACTATTGAATCTGCTTAGAGAATTTACCACATATGTAATGTCTGGTCGAGTTCCTTGTGATATGTACAACAATGAGCCAATTATTTCTTGATAAGGAATATTCTTTAGAATGTCTTGCACTCCTTCACCCTTTTTTAGTTTAATATTAGTATCAGCAGGTGTCCACATTGGCTTACAATTATACATGCCAAATCGTGTAAGTATATTTTTTATGTAAATAGATTGATCAATAGCAATCTCATCTCTATTTTCATTCTGTGAAATTGTAAAACCAATACAATGTTTGGCTGTTCCTAAATCCTTCATACAAAATTTTTCTTTTAACTTCTCTTTTATCATTTGTGACGTTTTCTCATTGTTAAAAAAATACAATATATCATCTACATATACTGCTATAATAAGTATGTCATTTTCATTCAAAATACGGTAGTAAATGCATGGATCTATGTTTGAACGAGTCATTCCAATTTCTAATAATGTAGTATTTAATTTTTTATTCCACTGTCTGCTGGCTTGTTTTAGTCCGTATATTGACTTGTTTAATCTACATACTTTATTTTTATCTTCATAGCCAGGTGGTAATGACATATAAATTTCTTCTTCGATTTCACCCTGCAAGAATGCTGTGACTGCGTCCATTTGGTGTATTTTAAGTTTATATTTTGCAGCGAGACCAAATAAGTATCTTATGGATGTATAACGGACAACTGGTGCATATACCTCATTGTAGTCAATGCCCTTAACTTGTTTGTATCCTTTTATCACCAATCTAGCTTTATAGCGTACAACAGATCCATTGCTATCCATCTTAGTTTTATAAACCCATTTACTAGGTATTACTGATTTTCCCTGTGGTAAGTCAACCAATGTCCATGTATTGTTATTTAGCAAAGACTGATATTCTTCATTCATTGCTCTTTTCCATTCATCAGCCTTATCACTGCTTAGAGCTTCTTGAAGACTTTGCGGATCACTGTTTAAGGAATGAATTGTTGAATCAACATTATGACACATTAATGACATAGGACTTTGATTGTCATCATTATTTTGCCTTCTCATTCTCCGTTGTAGTGGTCTTAAGGTTATGTTGGATTCCGGTGAAAAGTCAAGTGTCCTATCAGGTAAGTATGTCTCATCATTCATATCTTCAAATTGATCAGAATCATCTGAGCTAGAAATGCTTTGAAATTCATCCTGTCCACTTCCTTTTTCAGGTTCTTCGGGTTCATCATCCAGAGGTAAGGAAACAATTTTTTTATTTATTAATTTGTTACAATTTTCCTTTGCATTTTCATTATTATTTTCTTCTATTTCCATTTCCTTTTTATAAATAATTTCTTTTTCTTTTTCAGGTACATTGTCGACTTTATTTCTTTTGATAGCAGACTCTAGGAATACAACATCCCTACTAATGATTCCTTTTTTTGTTTCAGGATCTATGAAGCGGTACCCTTTTGTATTTTCACTGTAGCCAACAAATATTAACTTACGTGACTTCACATCAAGTTTAGTTCTATTTTCTTTAGGAATGAGCACCATAGCGGGACACCCAAATATTCTAATATGACTCAAATCAGGCTTCTTTCCAGTCCATACTTCATGAGGCGTTGCATTGGCTAAGTTGCTGGTGGGGGAGCGGTTTATGATGTATGCAGCTGTAGCCACCGCTTCTGCCCAGAACGTGATCTGCAAATCAGCATTTAAAATCATACATTTAGCACGTTCTATTAGAGTTCTATTCATTCTCTCACTGAGACCGTTCTGCTCCGGAGTGTATGAATTGGATGTCTGGTGCAGTATTCCATGTTTTTTTAAATATGTCTCAAAAATACTATTTTTATATTCAGTACCATTATCGCTTCTTAGAGTTTTTATTTTAGTACCTAATTCATTTTCTGCTCTATTCTTAAATTCCACAAATTTTTCAAATACTTCACTCTTATTCTTAATAAAATATACATGTACACGTCGAGAAAAATCATCTGTAAATGTTACAAAATACCTTGCCCCTCCCATAGAAGTATGTTTCATCGGTCCACATACATCACTGTGGATAAGCTCTAGCAAGCTGGTTGCACGGGAGCCTACAGTGGGGAATGGTTTCCTTGTTTGTTTCCCTTCAAGACAGGTTACACAGATGGAATTTTCGGTTCTCGGTGATAGCTCTACGCCTTCTGTACAGTTAGGTATTTTATTAAGATCTGCATAATTTAAATGACCCATTCTTTGGTGCCACAAATAAGTATCATCATCAGACTTAGCCATCATAACTTGCTTTTGTTGAATTTTACAAGTATTTAACAGATATGTCTCATTAATCAAATCAGCTTTTGCGACCAACTTGTTACTTGGATTGTAAATTTGACACCCATTTTCATTAAATATAATTTTACATCCACTTTCAATTATTTTACTGACTGACAACAAATTTGTTTTTAACTCTGGCACATATAAAACATTCCTTACCTGTATTAAATCAGTGCTGCCATCTTTTGCATTTATCTTGATGCATACATTACCACAGCATTCAACTTTTAACATTTTGTTGTTAGCTATTCTTATACTGGATACAGAGGAAGGAATTATATCAGTGAGCCAGTCTCGGTGCATGGTCATGTGCATAGACGCCCCTGAGTCAACATGCCAATAATTGACATCATTTTCTGTGGATGCTGAAAAAGCTGCGACATATCCTGTTTTGTTTTTTTCATTATTTGATGTCTTCTTATGCCAACAATCTTTACTGAGATGTCCGTACTTATTGCAATTAAAGCATCTAGGGCCTTTCTTCTTTTTATATTTGTCATTTTTGGGCTGATAATTTTTTGTACTTGTGTTTGTATAAAGCGCAGTAGTGTCTGATATTTTTACTTCTTGAAGTAATTTATTTTTTACTAAATCAGCACTAATCTTCATACCGGAACTTTCTAAGCCCATAATCATGGGCCTGTACATCTCTGGCAACCCTGCCAGCATTAATGTGCCCAACCACTCATCGTCAACATTAAATTTTATGTTTCTCAATTTGTGTGCGGCTGTCATTATTTTATTTACATAGTCTTCGATTGACAAACTGTTTTCTAAATTGGTATTAATGAGTTCTTTTAGTAAACCAACCTTTCTAGTCAATCCGCTATCCTCGAATGCCTTTGACAAATTGTCCCATACCTGTTTTGCATTTTGAGCATCTTGAATGTGCACATATAATATCGGGTCAACTAATAATATTAATTTTGACTTCGCTTTGACGTCTTGTTTTAAAGAATTCGGGTCAGTAACCACCGGTTCTTTCAAGATGCAGCTATATAAGTCTTCGTGTTGTAAGTATGCTTTAACAGCAAAACTCCAACTTGCCCAATTGTCGCGACCCGTTAGCTTTTCAATTGACATCATGCTATTATTTGCAGCCATATTTTTTATACATTCAAGCTGAAAAAGCTGAAAAGCAAAATTTTCCTACTCGGAAACGTGGTACTTTTTTGTGAGGTTACTTATACTCGCGAGCGCGGTAACTTAGGTTATGCACGTGAGTTTAAACTTTTCAAATTAACTTTACAAAATAAGTAAATAACTTCACACGGCAGGCTTGGGACGGCCCATAACCTGTTAGAAAGTAATAAAGGCAAAAATATGAGGAACAACTATTTATTTTGTAATATAAAATAATCGGACAGTACATGAGATAACGCGTTACAGAGCAGAGTGGGCATAGAGAGGAGCGCGCACAGATCAACACGTTCACGTTGTACAGAGTAAAGCAGGCGTCCTTTCAACATATTTAATAACTAGCCGTAGACCGCGGCTTGGCCCGCGTAGACGTATTGTTGGCTTACTTTAAAATCGTTTAAACTGGTGTTTCGTTGTTCCTAACCTTAATTCTAAATACCAATCTTCATAGTGACTTCTTTAAAATAAACGAAATTTTGGCAGACCCTCAACCCCATTTTGACCACCTAAGGGTGTCAAAATACGTTCTTAGCAAACGTCTTGCAAATACATATAAACTGCCTCTCGGTCAAATTCCATCTAAACTCTTCAAGCGGTCTTCGATATTTGGTGACGACATGAGCTATCTTTCGCTTTTATTTTTAGATACATATTTGCGATATTGAAGGTTTAAAAATAGGATAAAATTTTCTTGTCTGAAGTTAACTTTACCTAAATCTCGTTTATTTAGATTTAAAAAAAGGTCCTTGTTCCGCTCACACAGCAGATTTCCCAGCTCAATGGTCTTCCTAAGTAGTCTAGAGGGTGGCGATACCTTAAAATAGAACCTCATACCCTTGCTCTTAGGGTTGTACCTGGTGACAAATATCGATGTTTTTTACAACAACTATTTTAAATGCTGATATTAGAAAGTATTTATTAAACTGAAACTACTCAACAACAGAGTCTAATAATTTCACACTATATTTATTGTAAAAATATAGTGTGAAATTATTAGCAGAAATTGTGAAAAATGTCTACAAAAATTGTTTCATGTTTTTACTTAATAATCATCAAACAACAAAATAGGAACACATTTTAATATATTACATATCGCATTTCACTATAAAAGCAAATGTCTCGAAAGATGTTTTGCTTTTTACAATTTATGTAACGACGTGTTTACGAAAATAATATAACAATATAGATAAAACTGTGATGCAAATTATAGGCCTTGATTTTAAAATGAATAATAATCATATGGACGAAATAATGTAAAACCGAGATAATATTAATTAATGAAATTCTATTATTGACCAACATTTAATTGCGGAATTCTTTATACGTCCGTTACCAATAAACGAAGATGTTATTTTGCAATATTTATGCTCCTTTCTATTACGTCTTGCACAAAGAGTACCTACTTCATTAGGCTTAAGTAATATTAAAATGGGTGTTTTATTATACATCGTTTATGGCTTAATTTTAAAATTATGACGTTGTTAAAGTAGATTGACCGAAATTTCTCGTATTATAAACAACAATTTACATTTTGGCCATTTTGGCCATTTAGTTAAAATTAATAGTTCCTTAAAGTGAAACGAAAATATTCCTGGCATTTTTTAAAAATGAACTTACGTAACAACATTTAAGTCCACCTGTAAGATAGATTGCTATCTAATCTAGCGAAACATAAAACAAGCGACATTATTTCGCAAATAAAAATAAAATGTAAGTATCGATATCGCGTGGGCGCATCACTAAAGGTCATAGCGGAGCAAGGTTGAAACGTAAATCCATTCGGAATGTTCAGTAGGTATCTCCAGGCTGGAGCGTTCGGTTACGGCAATGGCTGTTTTTACCTCATTCCGGTTATGCTCTACCGTCTCCCCGGCTCTATATCATTTCTAGTCGACTTGGTTCAAATTAAGGAAAATATTGCGATATCTTCCCACCTGAAAGTTGTTGCTAAATTTCTTAAAGATTCTTTAATTAAGCTTTCTAATCCTCACTTGGTTTGCTGCTTTACTTTATTAGCGGGACTTGTAGCCAATCTCAGTAGGTAATTTACGCCATCAGATAACGTCGGACTAGCCTTAAATTTTAAAATGGGTATGTTACAAGTAGGTATCTTTATTTTATCTAGACACTCGGGAACGTGTCAAGCCAAGTTCTAGTTAACATAACTGCCAATAAAATAGTACATACTTAACTACTTGTTTCTTGATAGATACTCTGATCTAATGATACTTGCAAAGGCTAAAATAGTATCAACATGGTTTAAAATTTTAATAATGGTACTACGTTACGAGGCACGAACCGCATACCCGCGTAAACCTAAAGCATTCTCCATCACGCTGCTCCAGTATAGAGTATGAGTTAGTGGCCAATCCAAGTGTTGGAAAATTTTAAACCACTCAAAGGCCTCTGACCTTTGATATGACTTAACGATTGCTATCTAATGAAAAGCTTCATTTATGCGTGCCCTTCAAAGCACGGAAGCGCTCAAGTACCTCACCACTAGCGGTCAGACGGTCGGTTGCTTAAGATGGTCGATTATGATAGTAGTAAGAAAGGTGTAAAAAGAGTTCTCCTTTAGGGCCGGCGTTGCACTAGTAGCTCCCCTGTCGTTGCTCGTGTCCATAGGCGACAATGACCACTTACCATCAGGTGGCTCGTTTGCTTTTATGTCAGCCCTTTAGGCTATAAAAAAGCTTCAGCGCTTTAATATAATTTAAATATTACCGTCCGACATTTTAAAACTTCAAAAGCAAACCTAAATATTTATTTCAAACCAAATATTGCAGACAAACTCAACATTGTATGTGCAAGATTAGATTTGAATCGATTATTTATTAATATCGTTGGTGAGTCGGAAAAGGTATAAATAATGGGATTTCCCGTACAAAAACAATAATGCATTCCGTCTTGGAAGCCGTCGTCGTTTCAATATCGAGCTCATTCAGTATGTATCGAATTTGTTCGCCTCGCTTGCTTTTTATTAAAAGGCTTTCAATTCCAGCCGATGGCGCACTTTGCGGGGGCTTTATGCAGCTTTTATAAGTTTTAAATTCCGAGAAAAAGTTATACTTAAGCTCTAACAAGGTTTGTAGGGAATTGTAGCCAGTTTGCAGTCTTATTCCAATTTAAATTTAGAATCATTTATTCAAATACGTATTTTTAATACACGTGTGTTTGATTTCCTTGCGGTTTCGTAACACTGATTTGTTATCCGAATGAAATGTTTGCTAGGAAGCAAATGTTTCCTAGGGATGTCTTATCCTTATGAGATATTCTTATCCTTGACAGATATTATGTTATTAAAACCAGAGAATAATTAACTTTCATAGAGAACGAGGGCTGAAACATTAGGGGCTTCATTAATAAACGTAGCTTAAAGTTACTCCGGGTTTAAATTTTTTGTCCCTGTCATGTGATTCTCTTAAGTCAAAGGTTAGAAAAAGACGAAAACATTTAAGCTCCAAATAACTTTAAGCCGCGTTTACTAATAAGGCCCTAAAGGTAAAATCTTTAAGTTTGCAACACTTCATTAATATTAGACAGACTAATAAAATAGTATAATCATTTAGCACACAAAATATGCCTAACTTTAAGGTTTAAGGTCATCTCAATAAGCAGAGCTTTTTGCGAATGACGCATGTCTTCTGACGTCAGAGGGCATGCCGTGACGTCACGCGCCCCCAAAGGGAGCGTTTTGAGCGTACTGCGTAGAAGCGAAATTGTAAGATTACCCCATTACGAACGATAATGGATTCTAGAGCCCAGGGAATAGGTTTCGTTCTCGCATGACGGCCTCTGATTATCCGACTCGGTTGGTTAGTATGGCGCAGTTGGCGAAAATGCTTTTGAATTAAATAGCGTAATAACATGTGCTTTACTTAAGCCGAGAATGTAATAGGCTTTATTGGATTTCGTACCTCGAATTTGTAATCACTTTTTGTACGGCTACGCGCCTGTCTGTCAAGTAATTATCAAGACGAGCCAAGGTGACGGATTGAAATGAAGACTTACTTTGTATTCAATATTGGAGCTAGTGTCTGGTATCAATTCCATTACTGTCTTAGTCGCGTTCACGGTAATATTTATAGAAAGAATCAAAGGTAGCCACCCACCCATCTACCCAATATAGAAAAGTATCGTTAACAGTATCAATATGGATTTTACACTACCTAGATACTTCTAGTACTAGTTATTCTTGTGGGTATAGTAAGCAGTATTTAATTTTATTTTTTGATCTACAACATATCCTTGATGGCCATAATATTGCCAATGTTCATGGGCGGCGGAGACCATTTACCAACAGACGTTATAGGCAACAGGCTCCGTACATAAAAAAGGATTCGAACCCAAGCCATGTCACTCAAATATCCCGCTACGCGCCCTCTACGTTACACAATATGACGTCGCTACGGCGCTACGCCGGCTCTAGCAACGCTATGGAAAGCTTTCGGTAGAGTTTTAAGTGCCACTTCAAACTCCTAACTTCACTTTATAATTTGTAGAAGTTTTAAAGGTTCTTTAAGCTTCCATTTTATGGTTCGTTATTTATACTAAAGGTAACAGTGCTCCGCAATCTACCTGCTTATATTAATTATGGCCAAACAACTTGATTCTTGGTTTGAGACTTATAAAAATAAATAAATATATATTAAACTCTGTTACTGATTAACTAAAATACTCTCTGAGAACGACTCTTTTCGTAAACGACGACGCCTAGAGAAGACTCCACCTCATCACACAGTTCTGTGTGAATTGGTGAAGAATATAAATATTAAGTGAGTACATACCGTAATATCATGAATACCGAATAGAATGAATGCTATTTAATACGACTAGACAAAATAAGTATAGGAAAGTGACGAAAACTCCCTGGTTTTCAGTGCGATCTATTTTGCTGCGTATTACAAAACTCAGAAACCATTCTTACCTTAACTGCGAAACATAATGAATTCTAAGAAAATGACATCTGGAAAAGGCCAGATGAATTAAATAAAGTAAGCTCAAAATAAAACTATTCAGACTTGCCTACCTTTTTTTCTGGTATTAAGATAGCAAACGAGCATGCAGCACCACCTTCCGCTGCCGCCCATGACAACTGTGACCGACCTAGAACTAGACTCAATGAGTCTCGTTCTAATTCGATCACAGATGCGTTGCTACCCCTGAGGACTGAGATGATCGCCTCTAAAAAAGTGTAACCGGCTCCACACCTTCCTATCCGGAACACAATTGTTCTTAAAACAATTATTACACGGTAGGAATGGTACTAAGTACCGTGGCGGGCGGTGGTACTTCCCCGGGTGAGCTCTAGGCCCTACCACCTGCAAAACTCTCTCTGACTTCTTTAGCGACAGAGATCTCTGGTTATATTTTTCTTTGAACCGCTGCTTGTGAAAACATCAAAGGATTGTAATCTATCGCTTTGCGTGCACCACGTGCATTGAAATCCAACTCACAGTTGAGTTTCAGGAAATTATGTTGAATTGAAAAATGCCATTAATAAAATTAGAGGAACTAAGAAATTTATAAATATAGAACGAAGAACTAAACGGTAGATAGATAATTACATAAAAGGTCAATTAACTATGTTCGTAAAAATAGAGCTTAAATTCATACGTAGGTATTTTAAGATAATTTTTACTAGGTTGTTCTATCTATAGGTAGAAGAGGTTCTCAAAGTTACCGTCTATCGCCCACCTTTATGGTCAATTATTCTTCAGAACGCTCCAATTGTTCTTTACGTTAGCAAAACCTAATCACCTCTTTTTTGGCTAGTTACCGTCCTCAGAGTATTAGGCCTTCAGCGCCCACACAGGGAAGTTATCATCCACTTTCAGAATTTTTTGGGCCCCTACTATCCCCCTCTACGCCGTCAGCGGCGACAAAGGAGCGGTATCGCCCACTTCGAAAAAGACTAATGTATAACATTGTGTTCAAGATAATTGCTCTCGAAGCACACACTTCAAAACCATGGACGACATAACTGGTCATCTTGTACTAACCCGTTCCGAGCCACTTATATCGCGCCTCTCGTTTATTCGCATTATAGCGAAAATGGCGGCTACATAAATTAAATAGGCGCATACGTGAACTTCATAAACTTCTGTTCAAAGAACATAATTTATAAGTACGTAAATTAGTAATAAATTTTGAATTTTATGCGACAGCGTGTTGAACAACTTCCGTCCCGTGTCGAAATTTCCTCTCTCTTAAATTACATTCAAATCGGCTCAATGGATTTTACCAAACATCGTTACGGTAAAGAGTATGAAATAGTTTAGGAAAAATTTGGTCCAATAATTTTTCAGAAAGTTTTCATTTTGAAACCTCTCACCTTAAAATTCGATTTTACACCGTGAAAGGAACATTATTCACAAAAGGTTAATTGTTAAAAATCAACTTTTCCAGACCTTATGACAGGTAATTTGGTAAAAAAAGTTATAAAAATTTTTCAACCTGGCGAGTTTTCCGACAGTGATTTATTACCTCCCCCGCAGTTAACTACAACCGCTATGCACCAGCCATTGTGAGTCAATACAAAAAGTATTTTTAGCTTTTCATCTTCGAACGCCCACTAATACAGCTGCGTTCGTAATAGCAATGTTTACATACAGAAAAACCCGAGCAACAGTCGCAGTGTTCACCCTCCATTCAGCTTTGCGTAGGCGTATGGTCCCCTAGTAGTAGCCTCTCTCGCTCGCACGCGTTACGGATGGTAACGGACCGTCTCGCTTCCTCCGCCCACGCAATCATTCACGCCCACGCCTGTCCTCATTCACGACAGTAAAGGATAGGGATGTGCTCATAAAGCTCGATAGAATAATTTCAGGCATTTCAGTTCGGATTACGGCTTCAAGATTTGGGTGTATAGTTAACTAGCTTCTGCCCGCGGCTTCGCCCGCGTGGAATTCATTTATATCGCGAAAGAGAATTTTAATACAAACTTTCATCCCCTATTTCAAGCCTTTACGGGTTGGTTTTTTTAAAAAAACGTAACCTACGTGTGACTCTGTGTCTTCAACTATTTTCATTCCGAATTTCATCCAAATCGGACCGGTGGTTTAGCCGTGCAAACGTCACAGTCATACAGACAGACTTTCGCATTTTTAATATTAGTATGGATAATACATTTTTTATGATTGTAAATTCAAGATGGACGCCGATACAAAATGGCGGGTTACACATTAGGACTTCATAACAACCGCAGAATGGGTATCAAATTAATGGGATTGATTGGTAGAATACACCTCATTCCGAAAAACTGATAACTTGAAACACATCGTCAGACCCTAAAATGGTCAAATATGGACTGGTTTTACTATGCTTATATTACCAACCACCAGTATCCTTAACCACTCCAATTTATTAAGAAGTTCCACTCTATGTTTTCAGAACCCGTCATCAGACCTTCACCATCTTTAAGAAGTATAGGTACATATATTTGAAATCCATTTAAACTTAATAGAAGAAGAATATGAAAATTGTTTAACAAATAAATGAAATGGAATAATTGTTTACTTAATACCCACTGCTCATTACGGAGTGGGAATTATTACGAAACTCAAATCAATAAACCATAAACGGAACGCCGGGAACAAAAGAGTGAAGCCAGCAAAAAGTCAGCCTAGCCTTGTAATACACACGGCGGCACTCACACCAAAACGACTTTTGTGTTCTAAATAATAAAAAATGAACGAAGCTTTGTGTTCCAAAAAATAAAGTTTAAATTTGTTGCGTTCAAACTGTCAACATTGGGCATTCAATTGGTTTCGATGTGAGCTTTCGGCCGACTTTTGCCGGCTTCACTCTTTTGTTCACAGCGTTTCGTCTATAGTTTATTGGTCTGAGTTACGAAATATGTAAAATATTCCCACTCATCCTCATTGCTGGAAACCTATTATGACGTAGGGGAGTAAGCCCTACATTTGTAAGATATTGTATAGTCCTACAACGATCTTTTGGCGCGTGGCTGATGTTAGAGTGACAGAAACAGCGCCTTACAGTTTGCCTTCCCTGTAAGGTGCTGTCTCTGTCATCCACACGTCATCCACGCGCCAAAAGATCGTTGTAGGACTGTAAAGTCAACCCTAATATCAGTTTCCTTAGTAACGAAAATAACACCATTGTCATTGTAATTCTTTATTTGTTGTCATTCTCATTGTACAAATATCACATCAAAAACATCGATAAAATAATATTTTCTAAAAACGAAACCTGGCTAGATCGATTTTTCGCCTCCAAAACCGCCTTTAGTACATACATAGTATCTCAATGCCTGTAGACTAAATTTCATGAAAATCTTTGTTGCTCGGTTAGGCCCGATTCCCACTATACCTAGAGCAGGTCACAGTTCTCGGTCCGATGTCGGTACGGTAAAGTATAGGTAGTATAGGTACTTATATTTAGAAACTATGAGTATGAGGGCATTCATACTATCGTTCCGAGTCATGTTCCGGTTCATCACTCCCCGGCAACGAAAGAAAGAATCTAATTTGTAATGATATGTCTTGATCTTGATCTTATTTTCACTATTACTTTAACGTTACGTACTCTGTTATAATGACGCCCGGTATATGTGGTATGACAGAGACGGAATAAACAATTACAGTAAGCGAAAGCGAGGCAACGCTATGTAGTTTTTCATTTTTTTTAGACAAATAGAATTAAAACAATATAAGGCCGAACTAATGGCTCATTTATGTCTTTTAAATCTCTGCAATAGATTCTACAACGTGACTGAACCGAAGACAGATTGTATGTGAAAATGATAAAATTTTGCCACACCGATACCGGACCGCGAACAAACCGACCGGCAGTGTAGTGAAGATCCGGCCTAAGTATTAGATGGAAGACGTCATTTTGTACTTCTCTATTGTCAAA
Organism: Hesperia comma; assembly: GCA_905404135.1. NCBI lineage: Eukaryota > Metazoa > Arthropoda > Insecta > Lepidoptera > Hesperiidae > Hesperia > Hesperia comma. The sequence continues at coordinate 18,094,040 of FR990021.1, forward strand.
CGTCTTATCAGATCTTCTCTCTCTTTCGTGTCGACAGTAAATCATATATCCCGCGGGAACCGATTTGATTTTTGAAAAAAAAAGTAGCCTATATGTGACTCTGGGTCTTCAACTATTTTCATTCCGAATTTCATACAAATCGGACCGGTGGTTTAGCCGTGATAACGTCACAGACAGACAGACAGACAGACAGACAGACAGACAGACAGACAGACAGACAGACTTTCGCATTTATAATATTAGTATGGATTTAAGAGTTTTGTTTGCGAAGTGGATCGACTTTTCTTAGTTCGTTTAGAATTTCGTTTCATTCGTATTTAAGACAGGCATGCCTAGATTGTAAATACTTTTAACAACTTATTACCTCGGCAAGGTTCTGGATTAGGTTAGAAAGAGGATTTTTTAAATAACAATTTTATATTACCTATTTTTAACAGATTTCAGAAAAAACCAAAAGCTGGTGCTCGTTTTGTGGTTCTATTTAAATCTAACGAATCGTTTTTGAGTTATCCCTAATAATCCGTATCTTATAAACTGACTATATTGGTGGTGTTCTCATTTTATCACTTGTCGATGTTGAATTCTGTTGTTTTTTTTAATATTTGTATTTACCAAAATACAGATAGATAACACCTATTCGCTATGTGCAAAGCGGGTGGCAGGTGTACAAAAACGATCGCAGCGCACAACGTGACAAAAAATGGAAACTATTGCGGCTGTGTGTAATACTTTCGAACGCGGTTTTTATGATTATATCCATTGTACACATACACTATTCAATAAATTGCACTCAAATAAAGTCAACAAGTATCATTTACTGTTTATTTTGGTTTTTAATTGCAAAAATACTAATAATGTTTACTTGTCATATTTGACAGTAGCCGAAAAAGTTGCGCCTCGCCACCGTCGTGCACGTTCCCAATAGCGTCATGAAAGCAATCTTTACTGCATAATTTTGATTTTAGACTATAACTTGAATATATCGGTAACACATAGTAGTATTACTTACTTTTACTCTACTGTCGACATAGCTATCCAAAGGATTCCCCTAGATTTAGTCAGCTTTTCGTACGTCCTTTTTAAATATTCTATTAGATTTCAGTTGAACGTATTCATCGCACAATATTCCAGTTTCTGTGGCAGAATGAAAAGATCCCCGCAGCTAAAGCATTCTCTGTCCGACGCAGTGAAAAGAGCGCTCACAATGGCCACGGTAAAGAATATTTCATGATGAATAATAGGTGTTCTCGTCGTATTGCCATATACACTCCATTTTCGTTCGATATGGAATTCTTTTTAATGGCAACTCATTCAAACGATAGCTTGCTACCCCTGTAATTAAGAATCACTCCTGTGATGTAGATTGACGACGATAATCCTACTAGTATTATAAATGCGAAAGTTTGTAAGGATGTATGTGTGTGTGTGTGTGTTTGTTGCTCTTTCACGCAAAAACTACTGAACGGATTTTCATGAAACTTTGCAGTAATATAGCTTAGACATCGGAATAACATAATTTGTTAAAATTTATAGAGATTTTTGAAGGGACTGGTTTCCCGAAGCGAAGCGAGGGCGGATTTACTAGTTTAAAATGTTTTAAGTAAACTTTGTTTACAAACTAAATTGCAAATTACAAATTAAATTGGGCAGTGCGAACACATAATAAATTCGTTTTTAGCGGCGAGTTACAATTCCTTAATCTTGGCGACTCAAGTACCTATTAAGGCACAGTGACTTTTTTTCGGAATTAAGTTAGCAAACAAACAATCTCACCCTTTCGCTGCCGTCCATGACAACTGTGACAAACACAAAACTAGACTCAAATGGGGACACGGATGGTTAGTCCACGGTGTTAGTAGACAGTATTAGTAGACAGTGTTAGAAAATTTAATTGGTTTGTTTTAATTACTTTGATAGTAGTTAAATCCGTATGGCACAATGGTTACACCATCCTGCCGTTCAACGGGTCCTGGGTTTGATTCACAGCAAAGTGGCAATTAGAATGATCAGTTTTTTCTGTTCTTCCGTCTTTCGTTCTTCGTGTCTCGTCTTTACATCCATACTAATATTATAAATGCGAAAGTCTGTCTGTCTGTCTGTCTGTCTGTGACGTTTTCACGGCTAAACCACCGGTGCGATTTGGATGAAATTCGGAATGAAAATAGTTGAAGACCCAGAGTCACATATAGGCTACTTTTTCTTTCAAAAATCAACTCCTAAATGCTTGAAATAGGGGATGAAAGTTTGTATGAAAAATCTAAACCGCCTGACCGATTTCGATGAATTTTCCCAGGAAGATAGTTGATGACGTATCTTCTTCCCCACTTCCCCGGTTCGCGATATAAACGAATTCCACGCGGGCGAAGCCGCGGGCAAAAGCTAGTATTATTATATATTGAGGTTTGAGTACCTATGTAAAGTTATAATTATTACTTACTTAGGTACGTTCCTACGGATGTTACACTGTGATATTCTAAAATTAGCACGCTTAGCTTAAAATAACTTACTCTCCGAGTATAGTTAATTAGTAGCAAGAACTTGTTCTACTGGTGAGGTGCGTCATATACGAAATTAGCTATTTTCGGTCCTCACATCGCTTAATGACTGGTCTTGTACAAATTCGTAAAATACATATAACATGACGCGATTTTTTAATCAACATTTTTTTTCTTTATCAATCGATTGAATGAAAGTCAACACTAATGTTGACTCAAATTATAAGTTTTTAAAGTACTACATCGATCCGTTAATGGTCAGTCACCTAAATACTGGCCGTGCTCGAATTCTCTCACAAATACCAATATGTACTACGAACTGCACTGTAACCTCAAAACTTTTTACTGAGTGTTTATTAGGGTTCCGTACCCAAAGGGTAAAACGGGACCCTATTACTGAGACTTCGCTGTCCGTCCGTCCATCCGTCCGTCCGTCCGTCTGTCACCAGGCTGTATCTCATGAACCGTAATAGTTACACAGTTGAAATTTTCACAGATGATGTATTTCTGTTGCCGCTACAACAACAAATACTAAAAAACAGAATAAAATAAATATTTAAGTGGGTGCCCATACATTCGACGTAAGTTTAGTTACCATTCGGTCCAAGAGATGGCGTTGGGCGTAATATGTGGCTACAATAAAACAATTAAATATTTAAGTGAGGCTCTTATACAACAGACCAGATTTTTTTGGCGTTTTTATACATAATGGTACGGAACCCTTCGTACGCGAGTCCGACTCGCATTTGGCCGGTTTTATTATTTTTATTAGAAAGCTGGCGCTTGTCGTCTAGTCTCATAATTATAAATAGTGACATCAGGTGACTAGTTTTTGAGTTTTCGATGTTGAAGTCAGATACAAAGTCTTTAAGAACGCCTACCCGACAGTAAATTCACCACGCAAACACAATTATGTCTCCGCACAGTAGTTTGTTAAGTTGGTCGGATGGTGCTAGAAACTTGCGGAGTCACGACCACAGCCCCGGGCTTAGAGTTTGTACACCTGTCGCGCCGCATTTACCAATACCACACACTTAGCTTCTATGTAACTAAATAACCGCTTATGCCTAAGTACTCTTTGATGATCTAATGTCTAGACGGAACATCGAATCCGCGCAAACGTGTGAAAACAACTAACTAACAGCTAAGCTAACAGTTAGCCACAATTTTTATATCATTGTATCATTGATCACGCATACATAGACAATAGACGAACGTGTAAAACATCGTCTGCACGCACACATACTTGATACTAGTAAATCCGCCCTCGCTTCGCTTCGGGAAACCAGTCCCTTCAAAAATCTCTATAAATTTTAACAAATCATGTTATTCCGATGTCTAAGCTATATTACTGCAAAGTTTCATGAAAATCCGTTCAGTAGTTTTTGCGTGAAAGAGCAACAAACACACACACACACACATCCTTACAAACTTTCGCATTTATAATACTATAGTAAACCGGCCCTCGCTTCGCTTCGGGGAACCAGTCCCTTCAAAAATCTCTATAAATTTTAACAAATTATGTTATTCCGATGTCTAAGCTATATTACTGTAAAGTTTCATGAAAATCTGTTCAGTAGTTTTTGCGTGAAAGAGCAACAAACAAACACACACACACTCACTCACTCACATACATCCTTACAAACTTTCGCATTTATAATATTAGTAGGATAGGAAGTAGGATTAGTAGGATAGGATTGTTGCCTTGTTTTTTTTTTTTGTTTTCATTGTAGGGCGACGCTCAATCTAGACATTAAATCATCCAAGTAAGTACTATAAAGCTTTCATACACTATGTATAGCTGCAGATTAATATACTCGTAGTATGTTAGTGTCTGTGGTTTCAATCTTAAATTAATGTGGCACGGTAAAATGTGGCTGCTGTTAAGTAGAATGATGGCTTGGTCCCGAAGGAGTTTTGGTTAGTAAACCATACCTACACTAGACTTCAGGTACCTACCTCCAGCAACACAATTATAAAATTCGTATCCAATTTCGTCCCGTAGCGTCATATTATTTTTTTGCTTAAATATTTTGACGCTTGTTATAGCGAACAATTACAATTTTATATTAATAGATTTACGTTCGATCCTTCAGTTTCAGATATTTTCAGGTCAACTTACAGGTTTCTAATAAAATATTTTCAATGTTTTTCAATTTCATCAGTATTTTGACGTTTGTAACGTTGACCAATTACAATTTTATACCATTAGATTATTGAGATTTAGTGTATTTATTAAAAACACCAAACATGGGCACCACTTTATTTGCAGAGACATTTAGTTTTACATGTTACAACTTACAACCATTACAGCACACACGAAGAAGAGCGAAGACAATTTTTCATTCATAGAGTTAGCAATGTACAACCACAGACTACAATAACTTGCCAATTAGTACTGTTCCACAGACTATAATCATTTGACTATCTTAATATAGAGTTTTCCTTTTTCCTCCAGTTTCAGGTATTTTCAGGTCAATTTACAGCTTACTAATATGCAAATCTCTCGGCCCAGATGAGAACCACATTTGCAGGAACTGGGAGTCGTTAATTGAATACCTTCGCCCTTTGTGTCTCCGGGGCGATTTGCATATCCAATCTCGTCACGTACCCTCGGATCACATCACATCACTTACGAGCTCCTATTTACTCCATTGTATGCTGTTTAGTAACCTGTAAATTCAATAAATAGTCCAGTTACTGTCTGCACTACGCAGAGGTCTACTATAAGAGGACTACTATAACTACACTAAGCGAAGAAAACAACGAAAACACTAATAACGTACAGTTTTCTATAGAAAAAGTGTTTTGAGCGTTTTGGTCGTCTAAGGGTCGATTCAGACATATCAGTGAAGTCACCGTTCCGTCACAGTTCCGGCAAATCTTTCATACATTCTCGGCGTTGTCAGTGCAGTGTCAGTGCTGACAACGCCGAGAATGTATGAAAGATTTGCCGGAACTGTGACGGAACGGTGACTTCACTGATATGTCTGAATCGACCCTAATGGGACGCGCTCAGTCAATGTGATATATCTTGACGAGTTTTCGTCAACGGTATAACGACGTTAATGTAAAGGCTCTTCAAGGCATAATTAATCATTATGGCAAAAAAAAGAAAATTAAATATTGTTTATTTTCCATCGACAGTAAACATCATTAATGTAGTCAGAAGCCAATTAAATAACAATGACGAAGGATAACACAAAAATAACATATCAGATCTCGCTGAAATTTAATACAAGCACCAGCTTTTGAATATAAAAGGAATAATCAAAATCGGTACACTCAGCAAAATATTAGGTACGGGGTTAAATAAATAAAAACCGGCCAAGTGCGAGTCGGACTCGCGCGCGAAGGGTTCCGTACCATTATGTATAAAAACGCCAAAAAAATCTGGTCTGTTATATGAAAGCCTTACTTAAATATTTGTTTTATTGTAGCCACATATTACGCACAACGCCATTTCTTGGACCGAATGGTAACTAAACTTACGTCAAAAATACTGGCGCCCACTTAAATATTTATTTTATTCTGTTTTTTAGTATTTGTTGTTGTAGCGGCAACAGAAATACATCATCTGTGAAAATTTCAACTGTGTAACTACTACGGTTCATGAGAATGATACAGCCTGGTGACAGACGGACGGACGGACGGACGGACAGCGAAGTCTCAGTAATAGGGTCCCGTTTTACCCTTTGGGTACGGAACCCTAAAAAGTAAGCTAAATTAACAAAACCCTCTCCTTTTTAAAAATGAGTTAAAAACGAATCCTGAAACCTCAGAGCTTCAAACAAGAACCGAATGGTCTAGAAAGCTCTGACAGGCCAGTACATTCGGAAGTACAATACGAATATACGTCAGATTACTGACATGAAATCTCTTCCATGCCATACACGTACACAATGCAGGGATTAGGGGCGAGGGGCGAGGGGTGGGGGAAGCGGGGGCTTTAGGGTGGGTAAGCCGAACTTTGGTATTTCGGGCGGGGGCTCGTTAAAATGTCACGGTCTAGGTCAGAGGTCAAAGGTCACGCAGCATTTCCGGTATGCAACTGTTGTGTTCCTTAAGCATCTGTTAGAGGTTTGTACCTATTATGTAAACAACTATTTAAACAACAATTTTATCAGTATGTTGTCGCAATACGCGAAGTAGCTGTAAGCTGTAAAGTAGTTTACTAAATTTTTTACACGATCAATCACAATTATAATGTTTAAAAACTCTGTTTCCATATTTGTTTCTCGACGCAAACGCCATTGAACATTTTGAAAATCGGAGCCACGAAAATGAGGTCTGAGTTTGGTCACCTAATACTGCCCGCGCGCCGCGCCCCTAATTTTCTTTGCGTTAGACATTGTAATTTCAATAAGTGATGAAAACATGAAGAGCCTTCACAGAATTCTTATGGTCGCCAGGCGATGGAATATGAAATATACCCCTCAAATTATAAGAGGAGGCCCCTATACGGTATGTGGTAATAATTTGGAAGAATAATACAGGAAGAACAATAGGTAATCTCGCACGCTTCGCGTGGCTCGTCTTGGCAGTAGCACTCCCGTGTCCCCAGACAACAGTCATACACATACGAAATTTTCACAGTTTGAAGGCACTATCTTACGTAAATAGTCCAAAAACTCACTAACAAATCGTTCTAACTAGACACCGCGCTTGAACATCATTAGCACCGAAACCCTAAAGTTAAGGAATGGCCGAGTAGAAACGAGGACTCCAATTGGCGATTTAAGACCCGCTTTCCAACGGCACCCAATTAGCATTAAAAAAGAACTTTATAATACACGTGAATGTCAAACTTTAGAGCTCTGATGATCAACCCCCCTTTCCCCTACCTCGGCCGACCCACCGGCCGCTACGCTAGCATTCGATAATGTAGCATTTAGTATTCCATTGAGAGACTCTAGTGATGCGCTTTGAGTTATCGATATTAATATACTAGATTTTAGACGCAAAATAAGATAACGTTGACTTGTGTATGGTTTTTTATTTGAAAAAATTACGGTAACGGTACTTGTGACGTGAAAAGAAATTATATGAAATGACGACCCCTCAGCTGAGTGGGTAGTGGTTCCTACTTGCAAAATATAGTCACTAACACTCATGCCCCGAGAATAAACCTTTATTATTATTATTAGTTAGATAATAATAATTATGTTACTTGTGTTGTCCATGTTTCCGCGACACAAGGAATCAAAATGCGAGGCTATGAGTATGTTAACGTTTATGTCTTATTTTATGTAAAATAGAAAATTCTCAAATTGTCATCGATTATCTTTCAAATGTCAACGCTGAAGGCCTCGTCCAGTAAAGCTTCCATAACGTTGCGAAATGCTGTGCTCTGCGGCAGAGATTAATGCATAGCAGAGTTGCCTCATCCGAACAAACGATGCCGGTAAATAATGCTTTCGCGTTCCATATCCGAGGTACGATATTCGGAATGCGTCCTAATTGCATCTCACACAATTTCCAGCTTTCTGCCTCTATGATTAAGGTACATAGCAGATTGACGACGAGAATTTAAAATGTCGTAAGTAGGTTTTGCTGACCAGCTAAATTGAACTGTTATCACTAGTAATAAATTTGTTTTTAGCGGGGATTGGCAATTCGGTATTGTTGGCCACGCAGATTTAGGTATTGTGACGTAGTATTGGATCACCCTTCCTTATTGGGTTTTGATAGGATAAACCAGTAGGTCCCAATACCAAATAATTTATGGATGTTACGTAACGAATACGCTTGAAACAATACTTAAAAAATTGTTATTCGTATTATAAGGCAGATTGTATTTTTTGTACGAGTAACTTCTTTATTTTTATAAGAACTTGCAAACGTGCATTTATGTACGTGCATACCAATGATGTTTTAAATATCTAGATGGAGCATCGAATCCGCGAAAACGTGTCAAAAAGTTGTGGCCAACTGTTGGCCACAACTTTTGTATCATTACGCACAGATTACGCACACATAGACAATAAATGAACGTGAAAAACATCGCCTGCACGCACACATGCTTGAGAATGTTGCCTTGTTTTTTTTGTTTTCATTGTAGGGCGACGCTCAATCTAGATATTTAAAACATCATTGGTGCATACCTATTATGTGTTAGATCCGATAGCTCAATTGCTCGTTGGTCGTCTACACGTATAAAAACATAAGGTATTTTAAACATTATAATGACAAAATTTTAAAGCAAGTTAATTAAGAAACATAAAATTTTAATGAATAGAATCAAACGAATCTAATTAAGAAATCAGTAAAAATGTAACGAAATATATCTATTTAACATGATTAGATCACTTGAGACGAAGCCGGTCGTCCTTAGATTAATTACGTGGGGCAAAATTACTGTAGGCAAAGTTCTAAGCCTGCCTTTTACATTAACAGAGTGTTAATTATATTAATATTAAGTCCTGATTCATAATTTGATAAATGGATACGATTTAACACAATTTATCAAGCAGGTTAATTAGTTATTTCGTCACTTTATGCCCATCTCGTTGTTGGATCGTATTTCTGATGTTAAAGTCTTGCGTTTGTAAGTTAAATACGTTTTACATCTGTGACTTCATCGCCGCTTAAGTACTATGAGAAAGGATTGTTGTCAAACATTCTACTAGTTTAACGTAAAAAAGAGGAACTCACACATCAAGTTTTATTTTATTTCATTTCTATGTACCGTGTCACAAAATGCGAGGTATTCTGTATTGATATTTACAAGTAGAACTATTGTTAGTATGTATTAGTATTAACTTACGTTTTTGTTCCAGGTAAGCGAATCGAACACTTGTTGCGACAATGACACCGTCAATTATTACGGCCCTGTCGTGTTGAAGCTGAAAACAGGTATCTAATATTGTTACTACGTTAGCTCCTTAGTTCAATTTACTATTACTTCTACTTACGTCATCACTTATCAACAGGTAGAATTATATAAGAAATCTCTGCACAGTGTCGAGATTATAGACCTACTCAATTTTTGTATTTTGTTACTGTCTTACTAATAAACGCTGTATAAAGTTCTTCAGTGTATAATTTTTTTTGTCTCTTTCTTACCTTTGACTTTAGAGAATCATATGACAGGGACGAATAATATTTTAAATATGGAATAACTTTATATAGCGTTTATTAGTAAGGCCTTTAGAGTTTAGGCGTGAAATAAAATTAGGTAATAAAAAAATTAAAAACAAAAACCAACAAACAAAATAATATATGTAAGTATGTGTTATATATATCCGAAGTTGAATTACAGTAATCAACAACTAAAAACATAATTAAGTTGTAAGGCCTTGTAAAAACTGTAATACATTCCGTACTCGGGGAAAGCGCGACTATTTTGAAAACGGCGCTCAAAGAAAATATTAGCCGTTACTTAAATCATTGGCCGTTACATATACATTCACGTTAACGGTTGAACAAACTCTTCTCTCTATTTTTTTATTTTTTTAAGTACAATTTATTTTTATGTTTAAACAGCTATACAAACACAAAATACAGATAAATTGAGTGACGTTATTGTTCACATTGTTTACCTATATACCTCTAGTAGTATTGTATTATCTATGCCTATATAAATATTGCGCGTTCCAATGAAAACATGACAGTTGCCCTCCAACTACCGAAGTGCCCTCTGGGAAGTAAAGTGACAACATTTAAAAAGAAACAAACTTCGATACGTTACAAAGTAAATTATCTAACCAGTGACCTCCCTGACCGTGTATAGGTGTGCTAGTAATCCTTACTAATATTATAAATGTGAAAGTGTGTTTGTTTGTTTGTGACTCTTTCACATCGCAACATGGATATTATATGGTGTGGTTTATGTGTGTGGGGATATTTAGGAGGGTGGAGAGTGACGTAGGCTACTTTTTACCGCGGAAAAACATATCAGTCCCATAGGAAGCTCTATGTTTTGTTAGTTGCTAGATATTTAGTTCCGGAGTAAAATTCATTTGCAAGTTCTGAATCACGCTATCAAATACTACATATTGCATACAAATACTACTTTTTAGCTGAGATTCCTACGGGAGCGGGACTTACAACACGGCTGTTATCTACGGGTCCCGAAGCGAAGCGCGGGCGGTTCTCTAGTTTTCCATATTTGTAGCCGATCGATTAAAATTTTTATTTTTTTACACTTGATACCATAAAGCAGTAGTTGTTGTGCCGTTTGAACTGGACTCCTAAGCTGAGGAGCCTAGGTTCAAACCCTACAAGTTTCAATAATAAGAAATTTATCAGTTGCTGTGGTAAAACATGGCGAACCATACGAAGAATAAGAAAACTACACAATGTAAGGAGTACGGGTTAAGGGGTAAGGGTTAAAGTCCATCAAGTATGGATTGGCGTATTTCCGACAGCTAAGCACCATTACAAAGATTTCATTCATCAATTTACGACTTGCTCTCTCCCTACAACTTTGCCCACTTATTTTGGTTTCAGCTAGGCTATTCTGTAAGAATATCTTTGACATCTCGATAGCTGAATCCGCGGTGAGACTTTGATTTTTGACGTACATTGCGTTCTGTTAAAATTAAAACCGACGGCAGCGCCAAATCAAGCCCGCAATCGAAGTGACACAACTCACCTGAGTGAGCTTCGATATCGAGTTTGTTTCTTACAGAATAGCCGTACAGTTTATAAGGGAATTTACAAAAATCCTCTCTTTATGCTCCCCCACACTCCACAACGAACCCGCATGCCAAACGGCTTTTTGCGTTCAGTTTCGGCTGTGCGTGTGCGTTTTCTGTCAGACAGTTAGTAACGGAAGAGTTTTATTTAAAGTTGATTTTATTACTTACTTTATATATTATTACTTTACCTTGGGACTCAGTGACTCTATGTAGATAAGTTTGTCGAAAAAGTAAGAAATTAATAGTCTGAAAAACTAAAAACAATTCTTTTTCCTAAGCTAATTTCAATCGCTAAGCAGATTTAGTCACTGCGCCATTGAGTAACCGTTAAGGAGTTTTCTTGTCTCCCTTGTTCCCTCCCCTGATCTTAATAATCGGTCAAGCTTGCCATAAAATTACTTAATCATCGAAATTAAAGCAATAGCTATGCAAAATTTCAAGTTTTTAAAGTAACAGGAAGTAGTTTAAAGCTTGCGAGATTTGATTTAGATACAAAAATTGCAAGGCAAATAAAAGCTACACTATACTCGTAATATGTGACCTTTTGCCGGTTGCTTAGCAACAGGCTAGCAGATTATTGAGATGTAGAATATTTAACCGTTACTGAAACAGGTTTTGGATAGCAACAGGTAATTTCGCCGTATCGCCGTTACGTATAGTTACATCAATATCGTCTCGGCCACAAGGCCTTGGCTGTCGGGCCAGATTACTTATGAAAACCGATCCGAAGGAATGGCTTTCGACAATACGCGCGCCAACAAAAGGAAGCTGATACTCTCAGCTCTGTGGTTTGCAAAAAAGCTGATTCGTACGCCGCACCGTTTTGCGAAACTAGACTCTCCAGGATTATAACTGACCTGTAATGTTTACGTTTATTGTGAATAAATAAAGAAATAAAGAAATAAGTAGGTATATGCTGGCGGGTGGTACAGGAGCCAGTCAAATTCGGCTAATTGTCGTAAGTTTCAAGTCGTATTCCTTCATTTTCTATTTCATAGGTTCCATAATTATCTTTCATATAGTTGCAATAATGTCATCTGAGGAAATTCAACTCAATATAATGAACTTAAGGCATCAATAGGTACCTACTTACCGATAATATCTTTGGTTTTCTTTATCTCATTAATGGCCCTCTCCTTAGCACGGGTATCATCATCAACGAGCAGCAATGGAACAAGCTCCACCACATGGTCCACAAGGCTCCAGTGCGAATTGGAGAGGGGTTAAGTCAATCCATGTATCTAAATTTTTATGCCGCCTGAAGGACTCCAACAGGGCTTAATCATTGTTAGGTATCCAACAATAAAAACCGGAATCAACGGCTTAACGTGCTCTCCGAAGCACGGAGACTCAAGAAATAACTGCCACTGGCGGTCTCCCATCCACTAACCAACCGCGCTCGCTGTCGCTTAACTCGATGGAACACGGACTGACGAAAAGTTTTTGTTAATATAGTATGTATATCAAGGAGCGTACCCATTTAAGATAGACATTCAAAAAAATGTTCAAACAACATGTTCAACAAGAAAACATTCAAAAAAATTGAGATCTGTCTCGATACCAGATACCAGCCACTAATCTTTCAAAAATACTGATACATAAAATGATCAGTTAAAATATTATACGAGTACCTATGTATGATAATGATGATATGGTACTAAATAGGACATTGACCTCGACAGGCAGATAATATAATATTTAAATTAAAATTATTGATACCACGCGGCGTGTTAAAATGAACATAATTAACAGTATTACTATTTCAATAACGTTTAACTATGTGAAAGGTTGTCGCAATGTCGCCGAGGACGGGTCACAATTAGCTTGGAAAATGTATAATATTTAATATTAATAATTGAACAAGTTTTACTGTCGGTGTGATAGCAACACATATGTATTATCTGCGGTTATTCATATTTAACGGACAAAGATAATGGCTACTGTACAGTTCTGACATTTTACAATGTTGCAGCTACACATGTTTCATAATTACTATGGCATCCGTACTAGAAGGTAATAAATACCTAGAAAACATAAGATTTAAGTTTTTATCCCGATAAAGAAGACAGAACTTTTTAACCGACTTCAAAAAGAGAAGGAGGTTCTGAATTCGTCTGTATGTTTATTTTGCCTTGTGTTACCTCATAACTTCGTACTGGATGAACCGATTCCGATAATTCATTCGACATTCGAAATACTGCTGTGTGGTTTCATTTTAATTTGAGATGTCTGACGGTAATTTTTTGAGTTATTCTCAATAATGTGAATTTAATTTATGCTAACTTTTAACTGGATGTTCAGATTATGATGATTCTTTTTTTGTTCGAAATGAAGTCCTTGTCGTGTAATTATAAATTGGGGCGACGTGTGACTAGTGGTTTTTCAGTAATGTCAACTTTGAAGTCAGTTATTTTTTTGTAAAAACTTAGTTATTTATCTATTGATAAAAAAACTATATACCTATTGTTATTGTTGTTGTATTTAAAAATTCTGTTCGACCAGTCTTATTTTCGTCGCAACACCGAGACCAATCGGAATTTGATATATTTAACGTATTTTCCTATAGACCAAACTTAAATATCATTAATTTACATGTACATAATTAAATTTCATCCGTGTCGTGCTGATAATGTATGGAAATGAGACACACGTGATGCTTGGACCTGTCTTTGGTATCATACACCTGAATAACTAGGCTTTGTAGATATTTTTTAGTCATGGTCTCATCTCGTGTAAATTGTCTTGGTCTTGGTGTGGATAGGGTTGCCACCTTTCCAGGGACCGCCAAACCTACCTAACAGCCTGACAGATCAGCCAATTTGGCCGGAAATTTGGGTAAAGAGGCGGAAACCCTACAAAATCATCAACTTCAGCGTTTAGGTTGCTAGCGACGGGGGTTGCGGAAACTTAAAACTACTTACGCACCTTACCGCTAGTAATAAATAACAATATATCGTCCATTTTATGTGTCAGCCGCCTCATCCTAAGTTTACTAAACATTCTACCGTCCCCTTGACGCCTGTAAAGTGCTGTTATTGCTTCAGGAAAGTGTTTAAACCTTTAGATTTCACTGAACATTTACATTCTACTCCGGTATTGACTAACAGCGCATACGCATTTGCGTCATAAATCGAACGCCGTCTTTAGACTCGCTTTAAACTCAGCATTGTAGTTATCATCAGCGGACCGTAAATCATAATGTCTAGGAATATAGTTTTCAAATTGTTAACCGCGTCTTACATTATGTAATGTGTCGGTGCAGTGAGAGATTTATGGCTTACGAATGGATGTTGTGAGTTATGGGCGGCTTACACGGTTTTGTGATTCTCGCTTCGATGATATCGCCAGTGCCTCTAAACCTGGGTAGGCTTTGTATTAGGTAATACGTATGACTATTACCATATTATAACAATTACTTGATGTTCCGAAACATACCTTTACCATAGTCACTTATGGTAATAACTAGTAAATAAAACTCTTGGGTTACTGGTGACTGACAGACAACGCATAACCGAAACTACTGAACGGAAGAAGCTGAAATTTGGTATGTATGTTCCTTGGGGAGTGTAGGGGAGCACTAAGAGAGGATTTTTGGAAATTCCACTCCGAAGGGGTGAAATATGGGGGTGAAGTTTAAACGAATTCCACGCGGGCGAAGCCTGCGGGCGGAAGCTAGTAACTAGTAAATCAACAGATTGGCCAAGAAGGAAACAGACAGATTCATGCTCCTTATGTTTTAAAACCATCAGCTGACTATATAACCGTCCTAGAATGAGCCCTGTACTGTGTTGGTCACAGTTGCCGTGGTCGGTAGCGGAAGGTCGATGCTGCATGCTCGTTTGCCATCTCAGTTCCATAAAGAAACCATTTGTCAAAGTGGTTCTTTTTAACGTGTAAAAATGCTTCGAATTTGAAAGGAGGTACTTATAGTTATTACACATGTAAGATTCAATTGAAATAAATATGATTTATATCTCCATGTGAAACAATGTTTATAGATCGTTTAATATCCGATTCACGACTCCTTAATAGTTATTGCAGACATTTATAACGATTTTACCAATATTATCGGCAAATCGGTTATTATCTCGTACCTAACTGATGACTATTGAAGTTACTAAACTATTTCATGCACACAAATCATTGTATTATACGGCGTCCCTTAATTATCCTCACTCCATAATATCCATATAACACTACTATTTTAGGCAGTCACATGGAAATTCGCGAGCAAGATTTGGTCACCCTCCTACAGACCTTACCAGATTCAATCCCTGATCTCGTGTACAAGAGTAAAAAATGAGTGTTTTACTTGCTACTTACTGAGTATTTATCTATCATTTTTATCATTGCTCGAGATTTGCTGCTAGTCCTAATGCAAACAGGAAAGTGAGATCAAGCCGTCACTGCTGAGTACTTACTGTTGATAAATCACTCGCGTTTAGGGTTGCCAGATGCCGGGAAATCCGACATTGTACCGGGATTTAGCAACTTGTCCAGTGACCCGTAATTTCACTTCTTTGTTTCGGATTTGGTCCAATAGCCTAATTAGTTTTAGTCATTTGTCAAGTATTTGAATGCGTGTTGATTTCGTTTTTAATCAGTGAATGAGTTAGTAGTTAATGTGAAATTAAGATCAAGATCTTTTATTTTCATAATTACATATTACTACGCTACGTCGCCAATTACCCTGGTAGAGTTGTCCCGGAAATCCTACTTCCAACTAATATTATAAATGCGAAAGTTTGTAAGGATGTATGTGTGTGTGTGTGTGTGTGTGTTTGTTGCTCTTTCACGCAAAAACTACTGAACGGATTTTCATGAAACTTTGCAGTAATATAGCTTAGACATCGGAATAACATAATTTGTTAAAATTTATAGAGATTTTTGAAGGGACTGATTTCCCGAAGCGAAGCGAGGGCGGATTTTCTAGTAATAAACATAATTTTGTGGCAGCCCTGCTTTTGTTACTGTTATTAGTCATGTAATGACTATGAATGGGATTTGGAAAACGTGGCTGCGGTCAGATGACGTCAGCATGCACTCTACTTCATGCAGAAATACATGAAGCGTGACAAAAAACAATCATCAGAAAAACTTTACGCAGTCAATAACAAACTTCTTGGAAGTCGCGGGAAAACTCCATGAAAGAAAAATATTTATTTTATTTTATTTATTTTATAATTTATGTACACGAAAAAAAGAGATATTAACAGGTAAAAGAAGTAATGTTGTACAAAGGTACTGCTTATTTCTAAAAGAAATCTCTTCCAGCAGACCTAGGAATGGAAAAGTGATGTAGATTGGAATTTAGCGTGCACTTGTCTTAAATTAATATTCATAATATAATAATAAAAATATATATAATAAGTATAAACTCTATCAATAATAAATACATACTATACATATATATTATACATATACATATATAATTATATATACATAAAATAAAAGGAAATTTTAATCATAAAAAGGAACAAATAGGTATTGAACAATAATATCTATACTAATCCGTGATACTAATATTATAAAGCTGAAGAGTTTTTTCCTTCTGTAATTATTATTCTGTTATTATTTTTTCCTTCCTGTAATATCTGTTTTTTTCTAGTTAAATTCTAATTAACCCGCATAGTCGTGACTATAATAATATCGTCCACGTTACCTTTTCGCTGGAATAATATCCTTCTGTGGAAATATTGTGGTATGTAGTGTGTTCTGTTCTCAAAATATTGTCTTAACAAAAAACATAAACATCACGAACTTAATGACAAATTGCTTTCGTATTTATGGAAGTGACATCACGAACTAATAGCAGATTGAATTGAAGATGGAAATAAAAAATGTCTCCATATATTATGTTAATAGTCAATAGGTCGACGAAGCCAAACATTGCGATGGTAAGTGGTACCTTTAGGGCGCATTCAAGTAGAACGCTGGTTACCGGCGCCGATCTGCCAGCGCTTATCGGCGCTTATCCGCGCAGGTAGTCGGCGCAGGTAGTCTCTATACTTTGTGCCGAACCAGCGCCGATAAGCGCCGACAAGTTCCGACCTGTCACACGACCTAGGTTATGTCAACGGACCAATACCGATAAGCGCTGGCAGAACGGCGCCGGTAACCAGCGTTCTACTTGAATGAGCCCTTACACATGAACATCGATTACATCAAAGGCCTCACCGCGCACCGATGCGCCGCAATTAATATTAATTAAAACATTAAATTAATTCATTTATATAAGGTGCTAGGTTACTTTTTATCTGAATAATTGAGGAACAAGCTGAGGGACTTATAGCGTTAAAATGGTCAGCATCATCAATTGATTTCCATTCCATCAAAGATATCATCAGCGTTTTGCAGGCCAAGTAGAATCAGAAGATCCGCGTAAATCTAAAGTCAAAGTCAAAGTCAAACTGTTTATTTCATCTAGGAATTTACAAATTCACTTATGAACGATGAACGAATTCATAAGTGAATGAACGATTCACTTATGAATGATATAAATAAACTTATCTAGATATTATATACTGCATTTTTTATATAAAATCATAGAGGAAGCTTGAGATACATAAATGGAATCGGAAGGGAACCACAATATACCTAACTACGGTCACATGATATGAGGGGCACAGATTTCATACACCTCAGATAAAATGGACAATTCTTAAGTGTGTCGGTTTCACGATGTTTTGTTTAATTTACCTTCATAATATAGATACAGCTTTGTTACAATTTTATAATACATCGCCATAATATATGATTCAACAGTCAACATTGATAATGCAAGAGATTTTATAATGTTTATTTATATTTACGGACCTTGCCCTTATTTAAAGGTAATTTAAATAATTTATTGGCCTAATATTAACTGGTTAATAACCACAATTTCATACACAACACATTCAGTGTGATAACAGATACAGTATAAATTGTGAAAATAATTATATAAAAATGTTTGCATAAAATTCCTATTTTTACTATAACAAACAAGTAAAAATAATTGCTAAATGGTCAAATATATTTTAATTTCGACACACGCATCTTCTTGACGTTGAGATGATTTGTATAGAGTATCGTTAGTTGAAATAATCGGGCACTTAGCAAAGTAAGTGCTATTTGGCAACTCTTGCAAGAGTGGACGTTAACCTTAAGAGTACGCTTACTTTAATATAACGCTAATGATTTATTTATTTTTCCTATTGTCAGTCATATTGCAGTAACGTAATAAGATAAGATAATATTTTTAAATTTAGTTGATGTTAAATATTAGTGTGTTTTCTGCAGGACAAATATGAAATCAGAGGTTTTATCACATGCAGAAAGGAAATCACAAGTCACCCAGTTTTTCTAGCACCCATAAGAGTCTAAATAATAATAAAAATTCATCGCTATCCAAGTGTGTAAAACCCAACCACTAGATGGGACAGATCTGATTGAAACAGGATCGGAGAGGATCATAGCCTCATTCATTGTTCAACAGAATGCAATATGAGCGTTGTACCGTTGACTTTCGATAAAGTTACATGGATCATATTCACGGTGAAGCTGCGATCTATGCTGCGATGGTGGGGAGAAATTTGTGACAGTTTGACAGAATCTTATGATAGATAAACCTGTGAACTTCGCCAACTTCTTTTAACGTTCGTTAAGTAAAGTAACCATTAGTTCAGACTCCGACCCTAAAAAGACTCGTCCTAGTTTCGGATCGGACTTAACAAATACGGTTAATTAATTCACTCTCGGCATCAAGTATGAGTATGACTGATGTTCATTTATAAAGATAAACTTGGTCAAGTTCATATTATTGTTTATAAAGCCGCTTAGGGAAAATATGCCTTAGCACGTTTGAGTAGAAATAATAACATGGGAAGACATGACGGTAGGTGTTCGAAAAGACGCTCTTCATATTGACATTTTACTGTTTTTTATGCTTGAATTGAACACATAAACAAACAAAATTTCAAAGAAATATTAAAGGTACTTAATGATATAGAATAAAAACCCTACGAGAAACTTTTTTTAAATATCTTGTACAAACATCGCTACACTCTCGTAGGATTTCTGGTATGGTAGGAGCCAAAACTTACGCACTCATATCGAAAAGATTTTTTCAAATTAATCACTCAATTTGCCGCCTCGCTGGGAATCGAACCCAAGAGCGTCGACCGGCGAGCCATTACGCCATACACCGTTCAGTTAATTAAGTATCTTATAGTTAACAAGCGACCCACCCCGGCTTCGCACGGGTGCAATAACTATTTAATGGATGTTATTATACATATAAACCTTCCTCTTGAATCACTGTATCTATTAAAAAAAACCGCATCAAAATCCGTTGCGTAGTTTTAAAGATTTAAGGACACAAAGGGACAGAGAAAGCGACTTTGTTTTATACTATGTAG
Organism: Hesperia comma; assembly: GCA_905404135.1. Taxonomy (NCBI): domain Eukaryota; kingdom Metazoa; phylum Arthropoda; class Insecta; order Lepidoptera; family Hesperiidae; genus Hesperia; species Hesperia comma. The sequence goes on from FR990021.1 coordinate 18,113,576, forward strand.
TGATTAAATACCTACCTTCTTCAGAGAGTGCCGAAGCCTGTGTCCACAGACCTCGGTATGACAATCATTCCGCCTGGACTGCCGCTGCCTTGTACCATTACTGGAACGGTATGAATATTTACAATGACAGACATCATTAGCCATTGTTTTGATGTACGAGGTCATGGCCTTATTTACTCACGCCACGATTGAACTTGAATCATGGAAAATGATTATCGAATTTTGTTCGTTCGTAGTAGAAAAAATGACGGCAACTTTATCTCAATGTCTGCCAGCCTATTGCTGATTTGTTTCTGAGAACCCTTCTCAGTCTTCATAGTCAGCCCATTAAAGGGCCACTATAGGACACGGATATCTCCTTATAACTGAGGAGGCCTAGAGCATCATACTGCGCCCGTGCGGATTGGTGAAGGGATTAGAGACCAGCCCAAGGTTCAGAAATTTAATGCCGCCCGAAATCCTCATATAACCTTAAAACTTAGACTTGATCATGAACCGATGGATTTAATTGCTCATCGAAGCACGTAAGCACACTAAAAATCTTGTCAATAGCATTCACTCGTCAAATTATAACCACGCCCGCTGTTGGTTAACTTAGTCGATAAAGTGAATCGATGCAAACCGCTTATCAAACTGTAATCATGTATGCGGGCCTTCCGTCGGCTGTGGTTGTTATCGTTAGATAACCATCGTCCATTTCGGAAGCATTCGATCAGCACAAAATTCAGCTAACGTACTGAAGCAGCATGTTAAAGTATGCTCCAGGTTTGCTCATTTATCGGAAGAGATTCGTGCTGTTAACTGCACATATTCGTTGATTACTTGTTAGTTAAATTGTGATTATAATCCTGAAGTGTGTAATATTCGATATATTGTCACAATTTACAACATATGTGTACAATTATTTTCTTTTAAAACTATGTCCAATATCACATTCGTACGCGCGTGTTGAAAAAAGTCGTAAGGGCCGAAGACTGAACATTGTGATTTTTCTTCTGAAGTAACACTTAGAATAATTGCTTTTTACAAAAAAAAATAACCGACTTCAATCGTGTAAATTTCTCGTCACTACAAATTAATCAAGCCCAAACACTAGATAACTGCAGTAAATCGTTGAGGAGTTCCCTCGACTGTCTTTCGGCTTCATCAGATCGGCTCCAGATCTTCATGAAATGGTAGCGCTTTAATGTACTTATGATAACATGAACAAACACACTAGTTGTCCATACAATTTTCGAAAGTTCCCCTCGATTTCTCTGAGACGCCATCATCAGATCCTGGTTTCCTTTTCAGGGGACCCCACTGCGCATATCTACTTTACAACACAAAAGAATTATCAAAATCGGCCCATAAACGACGAAATAATCGCTGAACGTACATAAAAAAAAGCATATATACGGTCGAATTGAGAACCTCCTTCTTTTTTGAAGTCGGTTAAAAACATTACCCATTATGAACTCAAAAGCCGGGCTTGAATCCCCCATGTAGTGGGACTACTAATTTTGTCACGTAATAGTTGCTGAGCCTGATTAGCATACAAAAGTCAAAGAAAGGCGACTGTTATGCCCAGTGTTAGGTACTACAATTACAGCGTGTTATAGCAATGTTCCAGTGTTTTCAGAGCTAACACAATATGAGTTAACTTCAATGTTACTTTAAATAATATTATGTCTTTACAACTTTGAGCATCCATTCAGGTTGTTAAATCTCTTGTATCAATATTATGTAAAGAAACTGTCAATAAACGATGATGATTATTATTATTATTACGTAACTCATACGTACACAGTCTTAGTTTTATTTTATAATATTTATTCGGCAATATTTTTAAAGGGACTATAATACGATACTTTTCTATAGCCTAAGTCAGAATAAAGTTTCCTTCGATTCATCTAATGTGCTAGGACCCTAATAATGCCCTTAACGAAACCCCACTCACCGTTATCTGTGAAACAAATTCACTAAAGAAATGGTTAGTAAAGAGACTCCAATCATAACATTGATTGATTTCGATTGAGCGTGAGGACTGAAGTTGGAGTGAACTTGAGAGTTGTCCAGTCCTTGTCAGAGTTATTCCGAATAGTTAGGAAACTTTGCCAACGCAACCTCTCGACTGATCTATTCCCGACTAGAACTTTGCGGAACCGTGATAGAAGCGAAATATTTGACATTCATAACTGTAGGTAGGTATTGATAAGTACCAACCTGAAATTAATGATCTAAGTTTTCAGATTGAGTTTATATAATTATAAATTGTTTATTGATTACTTTTTTTGTTTTATTCGCAACTTCGCCCGCGTGGGTGTTGGATAATGACTAAATACCTTTAAAAATATCTCAAGACAATATATTTAACTAGTAAATCCGCCCTCACTTCGCTTCGGGAAACCAGTCCCTTCAAAAATCTCTATAAATTTTAACAAATTATGTTATTCCGATGTCTAAGCTATATTACTGCAAAGTTTCATGAAAATCCGTTCAGTAGTTTTTGCGTGAAAGAGTAACAAACCCACACACACACTTACTCACTCACTCACTCACTCACTCACTCACATACATCCTTACAAACTTTCGCATTTATAATATTAGTAGGATTTTATCAATAAAATTATCAGTGTTGTGAACATTGTTATGCTGGTTAGCGGACCCAGAACAAGATTCAACAGTCTCGTTCTAATTCAGTTCAGATGCATTGCTAACTAAGATAGTCGCCTCTAAAAAATTGTTCCGATACATCTTTGTATTCGGAATACAACTGCTGTTGAATAAATTATTTATTAAATCATCTTTATTATTTGTTTATTTATTTTCCCTGACCTACTTAAAGCTACTAAAGCTTGGATACCAAAATAGCGTTTTCAATTTACCAATTGATCCTCTGCCTCCTGATTGGCCACATTCCAATCAGATTCGGTCAAATTGAAGTGTATTTTTCTTGATCTTTTGTAATCCTACAAAAGTGTAAGTGCTTGTTCATACTGAACACACGGGCGCGGTGGCGGGCGCGCGCGCGGTGGACGTGGCGAGCTCGTGTTCATATTGACCGCCAGGAGCCCAATTCTCATTTCGTAGAGATAATCTCGAAATCAGACATACCTCTAATCTTTAAATCTCTACGAGACATGTCGGCAAAATCTCTACTGTATCCAAAAAAGCTATTCTGGGGCACATTAGAGATTTTATCCTTTGACATAACCAATCGACATGAAATCAACGTTCCGTTTTCTAGAACGCCATATCAATAAAACTCGACCACACATAAAAAAGATTTTAAAGTAATCAAATCATATAAAACAATCACTATAGTAGTCATCCTAAACTATATTTCAATAGTTATAATTTATTAACTGTAGTATTGCAGTTAAAAACCATTATTACATATTTTAACAAAAAGACAAGCCGTCGCATACCGTATAACGAAACATTCATCTTTAGCTAGTCTGTGCATATAATGTCATATTGTCATGTCAATGACAAGCGAATGTTTCTTTTCCATAGACGATGACAATCGACACATCAGACATTTTGATATCGAATGCTTTACCTACAAGGCTGTGATTGGTCTAAATTCACGACATTTCAATCTCGAACGCCCCGGACCACACGTTGCATGTCGAAAGAAAAGGTTTAGAGATATCTATAATGTGACATCCCGAGAATACGGAAATTAGGTTTCAATAGAGATCCGCCATGTTTTTCAGAGATATATCCATTAGAGATGTATGTCTACGAAATGAGAATTGGGCTCCAAGCGTTTTGCGCGAGAGTTCAGTTGCGTCGCTACTGAATCGCGCGCTCCGCCGCTAGTTCAGTGTAGTGTACACACACAAACATTTCATGCGTTTGATATGCCGCGATCGCGCCGCGCGCGTCGTCGCGAGCTTGCCCGCTACTTAGACCGCACGTGCGATTCCTGTGTGAACACTTGGATATTACGCCATATGTTTGATATTTCGTGACCGCGCCCGCCACCACGCCCGCGAGTCAGTATGAATGAGCACTAAGGCAATTTTCATTAGCGCGATCTTGCCACTGGTATTTACGGGCCTTTGTGTTCTGCGGGAATATTTCCATTACTGTATTTTTAGATTGGCTAGTGATAAATTATTGTTTTATTCTACTCGTCAGTCGATAAAGATGGTATTGTTTATGTTAAGTTGTTAGGTACCTACAGTGCGCCCAGCTTATCTCTGAAATGGCAAAAATTGGAACTAACGCCGCCATGTTAAAAAGTCATTCATAAGTACGTTGTGGTCATTCATCTGTCAGTTACTAGTGTGCAATGATTGGTCAAATGAATGTCAAATGCGTCCGACAGCGCCTCTTTCATTTCAATCTTAAGTTGGGTTTACTATATACATTGATCTATAAGTTCGTATCTCTATGACTATATAGGTATGGCTAGCGTCATATCAGTCTGAAGTTTTAATGTACGAATTGTTGGTAATAATCTAAATATAAGTGTACATAGTTACCATGTTTTAATATAGGTATCCACATGGATTTATTATCAGTAAAATACAATATACCTACCTACTGGTAATAAAAATCTGTGGGTATTTCACAATCAAATACAAGGGTATTGCAAGTAAAATTGCAAATTAAATTGCACTCACTCACATCATATTTCACAACAACAGAATATGAAGTTTTTATTTCGCAAATATATTATGTAAATAAACGGTTTGCATTCGATTTAATATAACTTCATTGCCTTGCCCTTCAAAACAGGTGTGGTATTGATCGTAATTGTTTATTGTTTATAATGACATTGAACGTAAGTGTTATACGCGCTATAACGGAGATTAAATCTAGTTTTCTTGTTCATACATACGCATGTCGGTTACGTTCACTAAAGTAAAAATAATTCAGGTAATTTGGTTCTGATTTCCTGGCTTGTTTTAAAGTTTTATTGAGTACACGTTTCAATTTAAATTTAATTATTCCATTTTGTTAGGGTTCCGCACCCAAACGGGACCCTATTACTGAGACTTCGCTGTCCGTCCGTCCGTCCGTCTGTCACCAGGCTGTATCTCATGAACCGTAATAGTTACACAGTTGAAAATTTCACAGATGATGTATTTCAGTTGCCGCTACAACAACAAATACTAAAAAATAGAATAAAATAAATATTTAAGTGGGCGCCAATACTTTCGACGCCTCAGCGATAGTTTAGTTCCCTTTCGGTCCAAGAGAAAGCGTTGTGGCTAATATGTGGCTACAATAAAACAATGGTCACAGTGGCCATTGGGAAAGCGACTATACAGACCAGATTTTTTGGTGTTTTTATACATAATGGTACGGAACCCTTCGTGCGTAAGTCCGACTCGCACTTGGCCGGTTTTTATTTGTAGTTTAAGTTAGTGTGGATAACATGTATCTGTAATACCTTCGTAGGTACGCAAATATTTTTATTTAATATTACTTACATAGTTGCATATGATATAAATTAATCACTTGTCATTGTGTGTATGTGTGTGTTAAATATACATACAACTGCGCAAACAACTCTTGCGTTTTAATATAAAAATAAAAGTTGATGCTTTTCGAGTTTATATTAAATATCTTCTTTCGTTTCTTAAAGTAGTTTCCTTTAAGTTTTACAGTAATTTGAAAAGTAATTTCATGAGACATTCCATTTCCAATATATACAAGGAATGTAAAGAACTAAATAATAAAAGAATTGAAAGATTTAGAGTTCAAAAGGCTTCAAATGCCTGGTAAAAAGAGTGAGCAACGATAATTACTTTTTGAGTTTTTCCCTACGCAGTTGAATACTCTTTTTAACCCCCGACGCAAAAAGAGGGGTGTTATAAGTTTGACGTGTCTGTGTGTGTGTGTGTCTGTGTGTCTGTCTGTCTGTCTGTGGCATCATAGCTCCCGAACGGATGAAGCGATTTCAATTTAGTTTTCTTTGTATTAAAGGGGACTTACGGGCGCGTGTTTTTAGATATGTTTGATGAAAATCGGTTGAGCCGTTAAAAAGTTGTTGGGGTTGAAAGCGGGGAAGAATTTTCACTCTGTCTCTTTGTGGCATCATACCTCCCGAACGGATGAAGCGATTTCAGTTTAGTTTTTTTTTATTAAAGGGAACTTACGGGCGCATATTTTAAAATATGTTTGATGAAAATCGGTTGAGCCGTTTAATAGTTGTGGGGGGTGAAAGCGGGGAAGAATAATCGTATGTATGCAAATATATTCGTGTGGGGTCTCAAATGAAAGCGTACAGTAAGAGAATATTTATAACTTAATCCAAAATGATTTTACCTATAAAAAGTATAAAATAAAAAATTAAATTAAAAATTAAAAAAACCCCCGACACAAACATTTAAAAAGTAAAAAATAATATCTTTAAAAATAATACGTCGCGTTGGGGGACCGCTCCACTTACTTTACTTCTAACTTTAACACAAAAAAATATTGATAAATGATAAGTCTTGGGTAAAAGACCTAAGTAGGTAAGCAAGTGATACTTATGAAAAAAATCGTACTTAGATAATGAATAGTTAGAAGCGGTCCCCCAACGCGACGTATTATTTTTAAAGATATTATTTTTTACTTTTTAAATGTTTGTGTCGGGGGTTTTTTTAATTTTTAATTTATATTACAGGACCATTCTAATATTATGTCTTGATTCTGTGACAGTCTAGCTAGGACGACAATAACAAAAAGTCCTCTTTATTGAACACCAAAAGTATACATGGACACAATATTATCACACCGAGATGAGTTGGAACAACAGGCGGTCATGTCATGACACTTAGTATTTGGCGATCTCTTCTAGGCAAATTATTAAGCTTAATACTAAAAAAATATGAAAACAAGGTACGGTGCACAATTGAGTGTATACAAATTTATTAGGTCTTTAGGTATTAAAAGATTTGTTAAATACTGAATTTGGACTATTTAATCAAAACAAAACGAGAGTCCGTTACAAGAACGCCGTGCAAAAACAGTATTTTGATAATGGTAATACGATACAGCACTTTAGTTCGGCAAAAAAACGTTGTCCGTGAAACGTGGTATTTTCATCTTTCAAAGGGTCCCGTTGCCCTTCGGCGGGCGTGTTTTGTTTCATTTGCAAGTGGACCTTGCCGGACCTTGCGAACCTCGCCTTTCGCTCGCGAAGTTCACACGTGTCAGAATTAGTCTGACGAATAGCGGGCCCTGCCCCCTTATTATGAACTCTTAATTCCAGACAGTTACCGTTCACAACGTGTGGGTGACAGAGACAGCGCCAGATTAGATTAGATTTTTCCTTATCATTCCCTATTTCAGCAACTTACGGGTTGCGTTTTGAAAAACAAAGTAGCCTTTATGTGACTCTGGGTCTTTAACTATTTTCATTCCAAATTACATACAAATCGCACTGGTGATTAAGTTGTGAAAGCGTCACGGACAGTATGTCGCATTTATAATATTCATAAAGTATGGATGACTTATTTCATAATATGACTCAGGTAATTTTATAATGACCAATTCGTATTGATTTTCCTCAATCAAACTTTATATCTTTCAATTGATACCCTCCATAATTTACATTAGGTAGATACATTGTACTTGGATTACTTAGCAATATTAAAAAGAGATCTTTCGTTTGTGATAATAATATAGGGTCAATGAGTACGTTATACAAAAAAACCGGCCAAATGCGAGTCGGACTCGCGTACGAAGGGTTCTGTACCATTATGTATAAAAACGGCAAAAAAATCTGGTCTGTTGTATGAAAGCCTCACTTAAATATTTAATTGTTTTTAACCGACTTCAAAAAAGAAGGAGGTTCTCAATTCGACCGTATATATGCTTTTTTTTTATGTACGTTCAGCGATTATTTCGTCGTTTATAGGCCGATTTTGATAATTCTTTTTTTGTTGTAAAGTAGATATGCGCAGTGGGGTCCCCTGAAAAGGACACCAGAATCTGATGATGGCATCTCAGAGAAATCGAGGGGAACTTTCGAAAATTGTATGGACAACTAGTGTGTTTGTTCATGTTATCATAAGTACATTAAAACGCTACCATCTCATGAAAATCTGGAGTCGATCTGATGAAGCCGAAAGACAGTCGAGGGAACTCCTCAACGATTTACTGCAGTTATCTAGTGTTTGGGCTTGATTAATTTGTAGTGACGAGAACTTTACACTTATATGTTGAATTGAGCGCCATCTGTCGAGTAGTTTTTGAGTTATCTCTACTTATCAAGATTGAAGTCGGTTATTTTTTTTTGTAAAAAGCAATTATATTGTAGCCACATCTTACGTACAACGCCATCTCTTGGACCGAAAGGTAACTGAACTATCTACTAGCCACATCTTACGCATAAAGCCATCTCTTAGACCGAAAGGTAACTAAACTAAAGGTAACTAGATTCTAAAACTACTTAAAACCACTTAAATATTTATTTTATCCTGTTTTTTAGTATTTGTTGTTGTAGCGGCAACAGAAATACATCACCTGTGAAAATTTCAACTTTGTAACTATTACGGTTCATGAGATGCAGCCTGGTGACAGACGGACGGACGGACGGACGGACGGACGCACAGCGAAGTCTCAGTAATAGGGTCCCGTTTTACCCTTTGGGTACGGAACCCTAAAAAAGATCTTTCGTTTGTGATAATAATATAGGCTCAATGAGTACGTTATACAAAAAAGCTTGCGGAACTTTGCCCTTCACGCGCAAAAACGAGACCAGGTAATGAACTGTATCAAAATTAAATCGATAAAACAGATTAGGTGATATGACGGCCCTCCCCGGCAGTGACCCTGTCTAACATTCCGGATTTAGTTTTAGATCTGATCCGATATCTAAATGATAGAAGGGAGAATGTTTTTTAAGTAATTATTTATTTTGTTACATTTAGTATGTCATTTATTTCTTACCAGGATGTTACCTTTAAATTAACGAAAAACAAATTTCACCAAGTCTTTAACATCATACGTACATATTATAATACAATAATTTACCTTAGCATTAATTACCAATTTAGAAATAGACACCCACGTTGTTACCTAATGTCGTAACTCGTAACACCCACGGTTGTCTTATCTTCAGCTTTAAAAACCAACAGAATAATTTCCAACGACTCATCCCTAGTCCCTAGGTAAAGTGTTGCTTTGCTCACACTCACAATCAAACTCGCTGGGCAATAAGCAATAATTTATTGAAAAGGTACAGAAAACAGTAAAATAATTTAGTAGCAAACTTTTTCTACCGACTGGAGGTCTAAGTATGAGAGTGTAACGTTACATAATTACATAATATTTTTTATTATTTTCTACCTGCTCTCCCGAGACATATACCGAAAAGAAAGCAAAAAATTATGCGCACAATAATCATCGACAACACGACTCGTAAAACATCTTTAAAAAGTTACACAATTCGACAAAAGTTGATGTCGTTGATAGGACAACACGCCGGCCATTGCCAAGGTCACGACAAATGTCTGCGGTGATAGCGACATTAGCGACATGTCAAGTTCAGTGCGACACCGATAACCGACGCACGGTTGTCGGTTGTCGGCCTGTCGCAGATCGCGGCCTGCCACGGTAGGTCGAAGACATCTTACATCATACCTTCGGCCGTTGACATCATAGTTATCATCATAGTACGGTAGAACTGTTCAGTAGAATAGATGGGAATAAAGCATGTGAGAGGTACAGGCCATTGTCTACCTCGCGCTGGCCAAGTGCGGATTCGAGCGACTTCAAACCCCTTTCAGAACATAATGGAGAAATAGATACTAATTACCATGTTTTCCTTCAGCCAAAAAAAATGATAATTAAATAGTGCAACTTAGTTAATTTTGAATCCACACATCATTTTTTTAATTTTAGATACGTGCAGGATTTGAATCTTGGTCTCCAGGTTCGAGAATGCTCATTATCACAACATACCAAACATCATAAAGCTAAGAATAATAACTTATCAATAAAACTGGATGCCGTAATAAAAGTTTAAAACAGAAGGAAGTCAATATAAGATCCCCAAATATCAAATTTAATTTATTGCAGTTGTTTGTATTTATTTTAAACTCGTTTTTATTTTAAGTATCATAAATCCATCGCCCGGCAGATACAACTGATACTTAATGCATTTTAACATTTTTAACGCATTGCCCAATGATGCAGCAAAATACTCTTTATGTTGACATAAATATTCATGTATTGGGTATAACTAACCAGCCAGCGGGAGGTAGGTCCTAATCATAGTTATGTCCAACTTGTAGGTACAAGGTAATTTCTTCTGTTGCAGCTACATACATCTTACTGCTGATAAACTGACGAGACAGTGTTGCCATTATGCTTCTTATAGGTATTAACGTGTAAGTACAAGGTGTTCCCTTGGTATTATCGATTTCAATTTTTATTTATGATTCTTCTGCTCAAACCGCTTTTTCAATTTGAACGCGATCTTAGTTTATGCAATACGTTAAATGTTCGGGGATATTCGTCATCATCATCGCAAGCCATTATTGTCCCATTGCTGTGCACAGGACTCTCGCAGTGCAAGGAATACAATCCATAGATAATCCACCACGCTGGCCAAGTGCATTTTTCACATTAATCGCACCAAAAGACAGTAAAACTCCATCTCCCAACATCTGACTGTTTGTTTAAAATAAAATCGCCTATGTGTGATATGACGGTTATTTGAGCAGGGTCAACGCGCTAGAAATGATTAAATAGTTCTCCAACACCGATATCGTTATCCGCGGGTCGGCGGGTTGCTAGGCAACGGCAACTATGTTGGATTGGCTTCATAGCCCCCATATAGCCCCCAGTAAATCTCACTGACTCCAATGTTACTATCTAACTTGCAATATTGAATGATGCTGAACTGGTCTTTTAAGGATTATTTCACCATATTTCGCCATAGGTCGCCGTAATTCTTGGGCGCTTCCGTGCTTCGGAGAGCACGTTAAGCTCTACCCCGTGTACCCCGTGATAGCCATAGGTAGCAGTTGTCAAGGCATGTCGGAGACCTTCGCGTGGCATAAAAACTGGCCAAGTGCGAGTTGGACTCGCGCACGAAGGGTTCCGTACCATTATGTATAAAAACGCCAAAAAAATCTGGTCTGTTGTATGAAAGCCTCACTTAAATATTTAATTGTTTTATTTTAGCCACCAAAATTTCAACTGTTATATTACGGTTCATGATATACAGCCTGGTGACAGACGGACGGACGGACGGACGGACAGCGAAGTCTCAGTAATAGGGTCCCGTTTTACCCTTTGGGTACGGAACCCTAAAAACTCCCGATACTTGGGCACTATCCTCTCTATCGATCCTCACTGGAGCAACGGTCGATTCTCACTGGAACTGTGGTGGAGTATGCTCTAGGCCTCCTGAATGATGAGGAGAGACTCGTGCTTTAATGGGTACAGACAGTAGAGCGACTTTAATGGGTTGAAGTTAAATTAAAACAATTTATTTTGACTTAGGAACTGACAGCTCACTTAGCGAAAGTCAAAACTCACCGAACCAATAACAATTCAATAACATTATACAAAATATACCTACCGCATTAAATTACTTATAAGATATTGAGATAAGAACAAGATAAGAAATCAGTAAGTAGCTAATCTTATAAAAATATGTCAGGGTATTATACCTACTGTATAAAAAGGTTAATCTCTAGTACGTTCGACTTGCATAAGATGTGATAAGATGTTATGAAGAGTACGAAAATAAACAGCGTCCTTGATAATGGACGAATGGAGTGGTTGCCATGCTGGGCTGCTTCGAAGGTCCCACGAAAATCCCACGGGAATGGCGATTACTATCTACTTACCTATAATTTGTTATTTAACTGTGTTAGCCCTCGAAAATATAATGTAAAAACATAGTACCAGCAGGCCTATTATGAACTTTTAAAAAACCATGCAAGTTCCAGGCAATTCAATTCTCGGACTTAAACTGGCTGGATCTATTTGGTATTATGAGCTGCCTAATTCTGGACGGCTTATGACTGGATGGTTTGTCTCTGGCTGTTTTGTGTTGACAAGCGTAACGTTTAAAAACTTCATTTCAAATTAACCGGTAACTGTACGGTTTCTTATTATTTACATATTTTACGCTTAAATTAAGTATTAACTTAAATGTTTTATGAGAAATATCAAAATGAGTAGTAAATACACGTATTACATAATATTTTTATAAAATAATAGGAATAATAATTATAGTGATTGTAAGTTCATGTTAAGTTACTTTAAAATTAGGTTTCTGAACAATCACTCATTTTCGGCGGCAATTTGTCAGAGTCAATATAATGCAATTCGTCCACTTGTATGTATGTTTGTAATTTAGAGTTATTGAACAATATTAAACAAAACATTATAATATTTACATGTATCAATATATTATATTTATAATAGTCCCCCGTTACTTACTGAGCGACTAACAGACACACAGCCGATATTATTAATCGCAAAAAGCTTAAAGGATGGATGTTCCTTGGGGAGTGTAGATGAGCACTATTAAGAGAAGATTGAGGGAAATTACCCCTTTCTTTACCCCTTAAAGAGGTAAAAAAGGGGCACAATATAAATTAATTATAGCGGACGAATCAGCGCCGGGCGGAGAGCTAGTTAAAAATAATTGCAATGACAATGTTTAATATTTTTATTGAGTATGATTAATCATTATTGTAAATAAAATTATGTCGTAGTTTAGCGGATGAAAATTCTCGTCGTTGCGGTCGTCTTGTAATATCCCTTCTTGTTCGATATATTATTTCTATTGAAATGCACTTTCACAAGTTTGTCAAATTGACTCCTCTTCTCGCACACATTTCCTGCACATTTTTTTTTTCAAATAATTCTCGCGGGTAGCGTCAGACTTTAATAGATACACATTTTGAACAAGCAATAATGTAACATAATTTAAGAATTTAACGACTAAAATTGAGTTTCATTTATAACAATGCAATATAAGCTGCCATACGGCAGCTTAAACTGAATGGTTTTATTTGACAGATAAAAATGTCAAGCAATGTCAATAGCGAGCTCATAATACGATTTTGCCATTCAAAACCCAGGCAGAAGTTGACGACGTGTCACGTGACCGCTGACTGGCTGGTTTTAAGGGTTTGTAATACGGAATTGCCAGGCAGTTCAGTTTACGCCGTAAACTGACTGGAATTAAGAGTTCATAATAAGGGGGCTGTACATATATTATATATAAATCACCGTTGTAATTGTAATATTTTATACGACAACACAACATGCACAAAGATTTTTTACGTCTCATAATTAATCTACGGTTCTTTCCTTGAGATCGTTCAGGCCTCAAAATACGGTGCAAAAATTGACTTCGTAACGTTCACGGCTCATACGAGTATGTAATATGTATGTAGTATACTACAATGTTTACAAGTATAACTACATAATGTATTTGCTACAAGCACGTGTTCGCGTGACAAGCCCGTCATGTCGTCGTGTCGAAATGTCTGTCCTTGGCGGTACCCATAGAGATATTACACTAGACTAGAGTAGAGTGGGTGAGCCATACGGCTGCCCATACATTGCAATCGGCCCCCGTTTAGAAAGAGAAACAACGATAACGGTAATTACCTATCTCTCTCCGATCCCGATGAGCCAGAAAGAGAAAGGTGGTTACTAAAGATTTCGTCTCTTTTTATCCTAGGTACCTCTGAAGCCTCGCCAGAAAGAGAAAAGTGATTACTAAAGATTTCGTCTCTTTTTATCCGAGGTACGCTCTGAAGCCTGGCTTCTGCCCTCTAGTGTAATATCTCTATGGCGGTACCTCGAAATTGACTTTGTTTACAAGCGACGCGTTCATTATCATTATCACAGATTTATCAAATCGAAAACCTGACGCATGTGTAGGTAATTTGTATATTCAAATTGTGCGTACAATTATTTCTACATTATTCCTAATTTTATTCTAGGCTAAATACCTTTACCTTTGTTTGTTACCTAATAAGGGGAGTTTGTTATTGATATTGAATACATCCTTCGAAACAGACTTTTATGAAATACTGAATGGATTTAAATGACACATTTCACACACATACATAATATCTACACTTTAGTACATAGTATCTCAATGTATCTATCTACATCTACGAAAGTGGATTTATTTATCAGGAACTGAAAGATGGAGATTTTGTGAAGTGCATTGTATTTCTTAAAGCATTCATACATTGAATAAACGTCTAATGTAGAAACAAATTACATATCGCTTACAAAAACAATTAAAAAAAATTAAATATTTACAAGTCCAAAAATTTTTCGCACTTTCCGATTAGCGGGATCGGACTAGAATAAATCTTTGAAACACGATTAACGAAGCAAAGCAAGGGCTGATTTATTTTAATAAATTTAATATTGAGGGAATTAAAGTTGCCAATCTTCGGTTAAATTGCCATATCAAATAAATACCGTAATACAAGCCGGTTTGCACTCTATCGCAGTAGGTAAGTGTAATACCGCGAAAAATTTTCCTTTGTCCTTCATAGCCTTGTCGTTTTGTTTACAACGGCCTTATCTGCGATCGCTGTTATCTGCTATCGCCGCTATCTATCCGCTATCGCTATCGAACCAACGATCGACCACATTTGGACTTCATGGTCGAATCGGTGTGATTTACACTCTCTTTTATTTACTCGTATATGAAATAAATAACAACGTCTTGTTCATTCAATGGACATTTGTGAGTAATCGGAAAGAGAGAGATTTTTTAGAAAGGAATGGTAAGGCTCACATGCTCACAACCTATTTTCTCATTGCTTGTTTTTAAGCGCTCATAAGTTTACATAATATTTTTTTTACGTTTAAGTAATTGCTTGATTACATAGCACCAGATGTAGGTACGCGTACGCCTAGCGCTTAGCGCACGAACTTAGAAATGTAGTCAGTAGGTAGGTACACTCGGCTGATTCAAAGACAACCAAATGAAAAGAAAAGAAGAAAAAAATTCAAAAAAAATTGGGGAGGAAGAAATCTCTCACACTTCCAGTTAGAGTAGAAGTTAATCTACCCTTATCATGGTAATTTCAGCTGAACCCTAATGGACGATTTCTTCTAAACTAGCTGGTTTCTTTCCCCTCAGTTGAATCCGAAATCAAGTCATAGTCACACATTCATTATTACCTATTAAAAACTTTCAGAAGTTGTTCCCCTAAACAAGTGCATTAACTTAAAAAGGGGTAAAAACTTTTTTCTTTACTTACTTATGCATAAATTCATGTTGTTGTTAAATCGCTGTCCAGGGCTGTGAGTTTAGTCTTTGACTTTCCCGGTTCTGTCTCCGCGGTATACTTAAAACCAGAATGTTTTTCTTTTTAAAGCAAGTTTACTGTTTAACTCTTGAAGTTTTGCGTCCTTATAATATTTTCATGATGTTTTTATCTCCTGTTACGGCTCATTCACACGAGGACGAATCGTCTTTTTTCACGAATCGTCTTTTTTCACGATTCGTTATTTTTTTTGACGGCGGCAATGCTTTTTAAATACTCATGTTCACACGCTTGACGAATCGTGAAAAAAGACGAATACGGATACGTCTTTTAAAAATCACGAATCGTGAATGTTTTATGATTATGACGGATACGTCTTTTAGAAATCACGAATCGTGAATGTTTCTGAACCATTCTGAACTGAGCTAAATCACGAAATAAATGTGAACTTCAATGCGGATATTTTGACGAATCGTGAAAAAACACGATTCCGTATTCAATGTGAACGTCCATCCGTCAAGACGTATCGTGTTTTTTGACGAATCGTCAAAGACGTATGCCGTGGGAATGAGCCCTTACTTGTTTTTTTGTCCTCATGCAAACTTTTGCAGTTCCTGTAAAAAGGATTTCTATTTTAATAATTAAGTAGCTTTCTTAACCCTCACTAATCATGCCTATATCTCAGAAATAACAGTGATAACTTTGAATGAAATAAGTTATTATTTCAAAGTGTTCTTATGGTTAGTTCCAACCCATTCGCGGTCCACTACTAAGGAAGAAGAATACACCACCACGGTACTCCAGTGCCGATTTAAGTAAATCCAATGTTTGCTAACAATATAAATGCAAAAGAAACTCCTATCTGCTACCTTTTCAGTTTTCACGCTTGATTCGCTGCACCGATTGGGATGGGCGTAGAGATAGTTTGAGGCTCTGGAAAGGACAAGAGTATTTTATTCCAATAAAACTTTCTCTTGGAATAATTTTACAGTATTTAAGCGTTATCCGACATCCACGCAGACGTAACTACTGGACTACTAGTACTGGAAACACATACACCAATGATTTGACTGTGATAGAGCCACCTAAAACTAATGTAATAAAACTGTTAAATATAACAAGAATGCTATAAATTATTATCAATCACAGTTTTTTTCTTGTAGACAACAATATGACTATGATTAATTTGTATAATTGAAAGTGTATGCCTAGGCTTATTAAAGCTACGATAAGAATGCAAATTAATTTGCAGCGCTTATAAAATAGGACTGAGGAGTAATTAGGGTTGACACTTGCTTTTAGCAGTAAATGTATAATTACATATTATGTCAATGGAAAAGCTTTTATAAATACTGTATTAGGGCGTTCAACTTCTTTAATTTCGTCGCCATTGTCCACCATCAGGTGAGCCTTATAGTAAGAGCTTTGAGTTTATCCGAGCAATTGGCATCGCTGCCGCTGCCACGGTACTTACTTCTATTTCTACCGTCATAATATTTGCTTTAACAATAATTATGTTTCGGACATAAAGATGTGGGCCGGTTAAATTTTTTGAAGCGACCATCTCAGGCCTCAAGGGTAGCAATGCAGCTCTGACCGAATTAGAACGAGACTCTTGGTAACAATAACTAACTGGACTAACCATCGTAGTTATTGAATCTTGTTCTAGGTCGGTCAGTCTTTTACGATAGAAACCCGTACCTACTTTTGGGATAAGGGTCTTATATAACGATGGTGAAATATTGTTATACTTTGCAACAATCTAAGAATACAACGAATAATATAAATATTATATATAGATATCCGTGGAAACTTCCTTTCTCTGTCGCTTTTAAATCTACCTACCTACGAAATGTTTTTTACGTGTTTCGGATGCAGTTTTAGAGAGCTTCCTTATTAATCGACTGAATGATACTTTTAAGTTATTGATGTCTGGAGCTGACGTAACCACTTACCATCAAGCGGCCTCACTGTTGTCTCTGCATATTTTTAAATAAAATTATAAAACGAGGGCAATACACTAATTTCCACAATTAATTTAAACGTGTAAGTGATAACCCTAGCCATAATGTATGGCGCGGTGTCAACGTGTCATTTAAAACGATTTCTAGTATTAAAATGGAGGAGAAATAATATATTGTTCGCCGTATTACCTTATTCATGATTTTGTTATCTTTTATGATCCATTTTAAAGGTCTCACTGCCACGCCCTGTTGATACATTTTTATGTTGACAAATATGGACAGAACTAGCATTCCAGTATTGTTACTATGCTTGAGTCGACGAAAATATGGAATTGTCACTCCCCACTCAAAATGAGTTAATTGCCGATGCTGACAGTTCATTCATGTGGTTCAATTATGCTTATAAGCAAAATTTACTTACGGCATTTTAAATGTTTCCGTCAATCTGCAATTGTACCTTAATCACAGGGGCGTAAAGCTAGCATTTGTGTGGGTCGCCTTTAAAACGAATTCAATATAGAACGGGGTATACTCGTAGTTGGTAGAGACTAGAGACTCTACCTGCGAGGCTAGAGGTCCTGGGTTCGATTTCTTACCGGGGCAAATATTCCTATGACAAATAAATGTGTGTTTTCAAATCATGAATGTTAATGATGCCATGGAGGCATGGTCCATGCAACCCGCGACACAACGAATCCTCTTGCTTGGGAATAAGTATGTAAAGCATTTATTTATTAGCTACACACAGACCGACAGGAGAAATTTAAGCTCATCTTTCAAATTACCGCCTCGCTGAGTTTCGAACCCAGGACCCTCGAAACGACAGTCTGGATTTGCAACCAATGCGCCATACGGGCCGTCGGAAATTAAGTGTTTTATAAATAGCCGCAGCATTCAACACGTACTCGTAGTACAGTAGTAAAGTAGTAACCTCTTTGTAGTTTCTACGCACTTTATACACACGTATTGTTCGGAATACTACGGCCTTGCATTGTTTACCGCCGTCTTACTACCACGGTACAACTATCAATCAACTACGAACTACATTTTTCTTTTTAACCGACTCCAAAATAGGTTACCAATTGGATTGTATGTTTTTTTTTATTTTGTGGCCTTTTACTGCGTGAACTTGGTAATTATTTTACACTCATAAGCTGGTGCGTGGCGTGTCGTCCTATTTAGACTCGAGCGACATTTGAAAACTATTTTTTGGGTATCCCTAATAATGCGCTTTTAATTGAAATTGAAAATTTGTGCATTCTATATCTTTGACGTCATTAGCACTTATCATCAGGTGCGATTACAGTCAAGCACATAAAATACATATTTCAATAACCCGATTGCTCAAAGGTCACTTAATATCAATGCCTGAAAAAAATTTAATGCAACTCAATTAGTTGTGTGATTGTGTCTGTGTGTTGTGTTTGTTCATAAGGTAGGTACCTACCTATTAGATATGCGGGTCACTCAATGAGAACCAAAATAAGTGTGTTTTTTACACACTTTCACCTTTCTGGTATATTCCATAATATTTATTTCTATAACAACAAATGCTAAATTATTGCAATTATTATCGCCATCTTTACAAACAGCCTCAAAGGCTATTTCAAACGATTGCGTACCAATTTCGCCACTGTTGCGTAGAACATACAGTTCAATACGACGCGTTAGTTAGCATACGTGCGTTTCTCGGTATATGTTAATAATTACTTAATTATACCAAGTGATTGGGTTAGTGTGTGTTAGTACGTGCGCCGGTACCGACTTAACGCAGCGACTATTACGATATTATCCGAAGGTAACAGGAGCAACCTACTCTAAACTATTGTTCGCCGCTTGTAAAGCTGAATGTAGGGTATTTTGTAGACTTAAAAAATACCCTACACCAATCCAGGATGCTATGTTATGTCACGAACAGACAGACGTACACAGACCATAATTCCAGAAGAAATATTCTTCTCTGTATAATCACTAAGGTATATATATTTAAATGACCCCTACCATTTTGAAAAAATTGTTAATGTACAAAACAAGTGTCTCTCCAGTATTTATAAAAATAATGACTGAAACTTATACGGAATCTAACAGATTCAAATCCTTAAGGTTTTCAGTATTCAAATGACAAGACTATCTGCAGTGAAACTGCAGTATTCACGTACCGTTTAACCACTTTTTGTCGCTACAAAGTAGCCCGTCTATCGCACGTGTTTAATTCATTGATTAATACACGATATAATCTAGTTGGTCGTATGACCTTCAGGTAATTAATATTTGATTTAAAAACCGCTTTCAATCAGCCAAACACAGCCGCAGTCTGGATAAAATTACGCAAAAAATCTAACATAGAATACTGATTAGTGTCGAGTTAAAATTCTGGGGCTGCTCGCGATTTATGTGTGATTACGAAATGTAATATGCCGGTGTATGCTCGCCAATTATATTGGAGCAAGGGACAGTTAAAGTGTATGAGGTATCCGCGTGCTATAAATTAACTAAATGCCACCGAAGGATTTATTTCACTATGCTCCCAAGCTCATACGTTAACACGGAATTCGTTATTAACACTCGGTTGGCTTACTAGTAAATTATCTGTTGACAAAGTCTCTTTCTTTTCTTTGTAAGTTAAAATAGGCTTATAAATATTTGTTTGTATGAAGGCATGTTTGTTTATTTCAGTGTTTATTTTAACAAATCTCAAAAGAAAGTTTCGAAGCTTATTCCGGCTTTTAAAAACACGTAGGTAATGACTTCATTTTATAATTTTGGATTGAATTCTATCTTTATAATATTTTAGTAGACTTTAGGCAGATAGTGTTAGAACCTTAGAACACTAGTTGGTTAGTTTGTAACATGTTTTTACCACCAGGTAATTCGTCAATTCTTTTGTAGCAATTTACGTAAAAGGTAGATACCATCGTAAATTGCCAAAGCTTTAAACTACATACATTATGTTCGTAGAACACAATACACTAATAACAGAAGGCACAAAAAATAGGACCATTTGCAAAACTTTACCGTTCTACTTTTCGCACGCTATAATGCATATCTACTTGATAACATAAAAACAGGTTGTATCCCATCTGGCCCGGTGAATAGTAGACAGTATCTGATCTATTTAACCCGTTGATATTATTGGACCTAAGCGGAGCGCAGGGCCGGCCCTGCCAAGGCCAGTCCACATCCGTATCGAACTGGTTTCGCCTAATAACCGACCGGCACAAACACATTAAAGGCCTTATCTTATTTTTATGGGCTTCAGCTACTTGTGTTGTTTGTGCCACGTTTGTATGGCGTGGACAGTGGACTTCACCAGATCTTTGTCAACTACCTTCCATCATATGGTTCTATTGACAATGACATATGACAAACAACATTTTTACTCTAGTGGACTGAGTTATCACTCGCTTTTATCACTTTTATAACGCATTTAGTATTACAAAATCCAACATCATTGCCTTTGCCACCTAACATCGGGTGGGATTGATGTTGTTACCTAAGTGTTAATTATTAAGAACAGGGTAAAAAAAAAACTAACCTAACCTAATGTTCATTCCCTAGCAACGTGTTACCGTGGAAATAGCCACCGGTTGGAGCGAGAGAAAAAGATTGTGAAGTTATACAATCAAATCATTCGACTTGGCTTGACTGTGTATCAGTCATCTCTTTCTTTCTATTCGAGTATCAGTTTTAGCTAGCTTCAATTCACGTATGGACCTACTGAAATGGGAAACTGCTGTCAAAATACCACATCCATACAACATCATCGTGGAGTTTAAAATTCTGCAGACCAATGATAGCACAGAAAAGAAGAAAGCTCTTACGTCTCTGTCATTCATTCGACTCCTGTTGACTTGACTTGTTTCATCCTTTTCTTGCTCGTTTTAATAGGAATCTATTCGTCCTTTGTATAACGCCATTTTGGTCCGTTTACGTCATCGCCCTTAAACGTACGTCATCCCAAAGGTTCAGTTACCTCACTACCTCTGAGTCGTGTCTGATATTTGCGCTAGAAAAGGGACCTTTATAGCTCAAACATCGTATTTCTTAATATCTATGGCATTCTAAGTTCAAAATCAACGAATTGCTAATATAGGAGAATAGAAGTATCAATCGTAGATGGAAATCATGGTTTGGAAACCACTGCCAATTGAAGAATCCCCGAAATGAAAAACATTGTAAGAATGGCCATAGATAGAGTTATCGATAAAATATGAAAAACGCGTACCATTTGAATAATATTTTAAAATCTGAAAAAAAAAATGACATTTCAGTAACTTATCAAAGTACTTACTTAAGTTTATGTTGCAGTGTTAATAAACCAAGTCTCCAGATAATAATATAAGTATCTGATTTCACACATCAATAAACAAATACAAAAAAAAGGATAATTAATATTTTAAATGCTTTTAATATCTCAAAAACACGCCCAATAAACTACAAACTCATGCAGCATGAAGTGCAAATATTGAACAAAACGAACCACCTAATAAGTATGTTATAATATGTAGTCGTAATTCATCACCTTGGGCTGACTGTGGCCTACTTTTTAATCTGTGGTATGTACTGCTTTCGGTTTCTTACCTCGCTCTTACTTGCGAAGGTCCCTGGCGTTCCCACGTTCTTCTCTGTTGCCCAAATTATTACGTTGGTGTAAAATATCTAATAAAGTTTTGGTTGAGACAACCCAACGCGCGTCGTTATAGTGAACTTGCAACCAAACAAATAAATGATTGTGATATTTCCAGGATCATCATAACCTGGGAAGATATTTGTAAAAATCATTTTTTCTCTTGAAATGTACTCTTACTCTAATACTCTCTAATCCGAAATTCGAGAAAAACACCACAGACTCCAAAACATCCAAAATCCAAGAAAAAACAATATTGTTATCGCTCACAGTATCTGCCTCGGCAGGAACCGAAGCCAAAACACCGAAGCCAAAATCCCTCAATTGTTAGGCAAGCTTAAACTATACCTACATAGCAATCCATAACAAATTGTCTTAAAATGTTTGCTCTATGTTAGTCACTATTGTCTACAATAGCTATAATTATATCTTATAGGTATTTATTTACGAACTCGGCGACAATATTAATAATAAGTAATATATCTATATTCTACATATATATTCTACGGTTGCGTTGAGCGTTGGCTGAACGTTTTGGCGCCAGAAATGAGTGAAATGCGTGAGTAACGTTTCACAAAGTTTCCGACTGAAAACAAAAACAAACATTATTTATTTAATATTTACACGTCGTTTGTTGAATGACTATTTATAAATCCATCTTATTTCTTATACCAGGGGTCTTTAAAAATCTTAAAAATGTATTTTAGAGATGTCCAGGCAAGAGTTTGTCCGAGAAAAAGTCCATCTCCGTTTAAAATCAATTCTGAAATGGTTAACCGACATCTCTCTCTGAAGTTCTCAATGCGACTATATTTTTCTTTGTGTTACCTATGGTACCTACATATTATATTAATTTGGAATAACTTTATGGTATGTATTTTAAATCGTCTTAAAAAGGAGGAGGTTCTAAATTCAATTGAATTTTTTATATGTTAGGTACCTACTAAGCTATATACCTACTCCATTTTCCAAAGCGAAGCGAGGGCGTCTACTAGTAAGAGATATATGGAAAACGAAGACAGATTATCTCGTCTGCCTGTGTATCAGTTAGGTATTAATAAAAATGTAATAATTACCATATGTCAGGGTCACGCTGCGAAATTATGATTGATAGCAGAACCTTGAACGTTATGTGTT
Organism: Hesperia comma; assembly: GCA_905404135.1. Taxonomy (NCBI): domain Eukaryota; kingdom Metazoa; phylum Arthropoda; class Insecta; order Lepidoptera; family Hesperiidae; genus Hesperia; species Hesperia comma. The sequence continues at coordinate 18,136,504 of FR990021.1, forward strand.
TTACACCTCGGTGTTGTTGAACGATATAGTTATTCTTATTATTTAACATTTAGGAAACTTGGTTGGCTCGCGGTTTCGCTCGTGTCGAAATGGAAAAAAAACAATTTAAATTTTAACAAAAAATAACCGACTTCAAAATCAGCAAGTAAAGATTATTTTTAAAAAATATTCGTCACATGCCGCTCGAATTTATATGAAAAAAGACAAGTCTGAAGTTTCAAAAAATATAAAAAGAATTACCAAAACCGATCGCGCAGTAAAAAGTTATGAGGTAACGCATAAAAAATACACTCGAATTGAAAACCTCCTTTTTTGAAATCGGTTAAAATACCGTAAAATTATCCCAAATGAACATATTATGAGGATAAAAACTATCCTGTGTCCCATATCCGAAGTTTCAGACTATCACAACACACCAAATGTTGTACATAACATTTGGTGTAAGGTCCAGTGAATTAAGCGTGAAAATGTAAAAAACATAGACAGACAAAGTTACTTTCGCATTTATATTAATAAAATGGAATGGATAGATTACCCAGCCCAGCTGGTGTCCTCTGTATTTTTGTGTATTGACGTTTCTTGATTGATTGATGATTCGCCCCAAGTTACAAGTTACAAAACAGGTTGCACTCAAAATATAATTAAATAAACATTTTAATACCGTTCGGTGAAGTGTTTCGAAGTGTAAAAACTTTTTTGTCATTCGTTAAAGCATACTTTAAATTTATTATACCTCAAGGTCGAAGCAAATTATTGAAAGTTACTTTTAATGCCGTGTCATATTTGGTATGCATCTATTTCATTAAATTATCCTAACTTTGTAACTAACTTATTTTTTATTCTGAGAATCGGAGCCAAATAGGGTATTATTATAACTCTGAAATACCGAACAAAGACGTCATTACTGTACGTCATTCACTGATTTAACGTGTGATAGGTATTTCAATCTTGTGAGTAACGATAGAAGTTACAAGGTCAAAGATAACCGTTAATAAGTTTGGGGCGTTAAAAATGGTCAATACTGAAATGTTCGAAATATCCTACTTGTACCTTTTTACCTATACGAGTATAGGTTCGTCGCGTCGCGTAGCAACGATTGCGTCGCCATCTACGCACGTAGCGAGCTCTTCTAACACTACGTCACAAATGCGCGCAGTCACATAAAATCATTGAAAGTATGGAAAATACATCGTAATAACTACAAGATTCTATAACTAACTTGTTAAAAAAGTTGTTATTGCTATTGTACGCCTTTGTTCCGTTTGAGGATTGTGTGCAAAACCATAAACCGTGCGTACTCGAGCACACGATTGACGATACGCGAATACGTAGAAACAGAGCGAGCGCCGCGTCGGAAGCGAGACAGATTGATTGGCAGCCGGTATTGAGCGACAAGGACGGAAAGTGTAGCAACAAGTCGCGGGTGGGGGCGCGTTATCGCGTCAGTGACGTCACGACCCTTTCACTCGCGAGTTTGTTCGGAGCCGGCGCGCTCACTTCAGTCCGCGCGGCTCGGTCACTGCGTGAGTACGCTCGCGCACTGTGTTCCTAAACGAACCACGCGTCACTCGCTTAAAAATATTTAACTAGAAAACTTTTATCGGGACGTTATAGCTAGCTACACGCAAACGGCCCATTCGGACCTCCGTGTGTTAACTCCCGTACTGTGCGACTTCGGCTACAATGGGCGTAATCAAAGTGACTCCCGACACCGCGTCTCTCATCTCCGCGTGTGATATGCTCGACGACATGAAGGTAAGTTGGGCTGGAGTGTAGAAGTCATGTGATGTCAGGGAATGGCGTGAGTCCAACGTCGGTTCCGCGTTAGTTAAAAAATTCGCTCTTTATTTAGCGTGCGTGGGCAGACACCCTCGGCACGGGATCTCGCGTAATTCAAAAATATGCGCTTTTACACGATGGCATTCGACGCGCGACGGTACGCTCAATTGCAGATGGAAATGCAAGTGTAAATGAGTGTATGCAGATGTAAAAAGTTATTTTCTAATTGATGTTTCGAAAGCGAATGCAATGAAATCGAAACGAACACCTCCCTGATATCGAGGTTCCTAATTAAAACATCGATTTCACAAAATTTTAAGCCTATTCACTTTCTACTCGTAGTCTTTTATCGCATTCGTTATAACTTTATTATCGTCTTAAATGTTTGTTAACTTACAGCTATGAAACTGAACATACATTTTAACAAGTAAACTGTTATTACTATGAGGATGTTTACAAAATGTGCATATAATTTTCAAATTTAACCTTTTAGTAGATAGATGCTTTTATGAGTAAGACTCGTAATCTATTTTACTGCATTTTAATATTATTGTTTTTAATCTTCGCTATTTGAAACGTAGTAGCTTTGAAATCAATACAATTAAGTAGGGTAGTTCGATTTTATTCGTTTAAGCGCTTGTAGTCAATGCTTATAGATAAAGCTACTGGTAGCCTAGAAAACTACTTTCAATGAAGCTTCCAGATCGACCACCGAGTGTTGTGGTTAGGACCTGCGGTTTTCTACCAGTGTTGGTGAAAACTTCGGCCGGGTCAGCGGAAGCGGTGCCCTTATCAATTATTGACACCATTGCCATATCGAGACCTAAACTACGTGAGAACGCTCGCATCGGAAACTTTTGAGCTACGATTCCATCTGCGTTAGGATCCCAGTCAATTTTAAGTTGACATGGATTCGTTTCATCAGATCTAAGAAGCAATCGATCTATGTATGTTGTTAGGATATTAGATGAAAAAGTTTTAATTGTAATTTAATTCGAATTTATTAAAAAGTGATAAAGTTTTATATTATTTTTTTGCTTCAAGGAATCAAAATTCAATTCTAAAAAAAGACTTAATTTTACATTTATGAAGTCGTTTTAAAAGACTTATTTTATTTATTCCTAATACCTTATAACATTTTCAAAATTTCCTGCGCAGAATAAGTAGCACAGTTAATAAATGATGAGGAAAACATTTCAAACAAAATGAGTTATATAACAACAGCCACCGATTAGGATTTGTATACTGCGTATGAATTGCACCAGCATTTGAAAATTATGACTTCATTTCAGTAGATACGAACTTAATTAGTTCGCGTATTGTTATCAATGAAGTATTTTCTTTATACATATTACTTATTTTTGGCTTTGATGAATTTGCTAACTTTTTATCTGACATTATCAATTTCGCTTGTTGTAAAAGCTGTCCGTCATTCGTTAATCTTTAAATCCCGATACTGCAACAATTTATAGTCACGGCTTAATAAGCAATCAAGTCTTCACTGTTATTTTAATTATAAAAGGTCTGGAATAATCGAAATTTAATGGGATATCTAAGATATGAATATATCCTGGGATACTCGAATTGAATGACGTAAAGTTCTATAACTATACATCAAAGTATGCCTACAAAAAAAAGATGTTGAAGTAATTTTTCCATACTACGTAAGATTCAGTGTCAAAATAAAGAAGACTTATCAGAACAGAGTTAGTAAAGAGAAGACAAACGTCTCTCACAGTGTTTAACAATATTATTCTCTTGCAAAAACAACAATATTATTGGCTGATACTGTGTTAACTAGCCCATATTATTCATAATTTTGAGATCCCAGAAATTTTTGTTTTTCATTTATTCTTGGGCAATGGCATTACTCGTTTAAATTACTTACTGTTAGGTCGGTAGTTTTTGCAGTATTTAATTTACTCTTCATGAAATCTATTTCTACACATGATTCAGGCCGTAAAACTATTACACTGATCCGCTCTGCTGGTAATATACGATGTAATCTTTTTAATTTCTTGATTTTTATAAAAGCTGCTATAACAATTTAGCAATGTTTGAATTTGCGTTATGAATGACGCAATATCTTTTATCGTATCCTAGACGGCGTCTATATGGATAATCCTTGACAAGGCTTTTACGGTTATTGCGACTAAAATGAACGTTCGATGTCTGTGAGTCTATGTTGAAATTGATAAATTCAATTCAATATTCTATTACATTTTTATCTTATTCTTATTTGCCACAATTTGGAATGATTCGAATTAAGTAAAAGTTATTTGTTATGCCGCATGCCGTCGCAAAATCAATCTTTCTAATTCTCAGAACTTTATCTCTACTTAGCTTCCTGTTAGGCATTCATGCACAAAATATTTCTTTCATATTGTCAATTTATATTTGTTATTATCTGAAACATATCAATTTTTAATTGGGTCATCCATCGTACCGACCATTTCATGGACACATTTTATAAAAATAAATTATTCTCAGCGTTGTGTGAGGTTAAAATATTATGAATCACGATTTTTTGCACTTCAATCGATTATTGTAGTAATCAAACCAATACAAAGGTATGTAACGAATGTATGTTTTTTTCTTAAATTAGTTCTCGGTATAACGTATTTTTGTTCATCTATAGCACGCTTTACAATAGTAAATTGTAGCATAGCCACGAATAAGTGGATACTACGATTACTCGTCTACTATACACTCGGTGGAATTCCTTAGTGACTAAAATGCCAGTGGAAGCGCTCACGCAATCTTTTCGCTAGGCCGCGCTGAGCGCACGCGCGTCGCGCATGGCTCTTTAGTCGAGAATTCTTTGTATTAATTTGCTTGAAATTACACATGTATGAATTCATTAACGTAGTTTTCAACGGCGAAACACTAGTACCAATGTTTCACTGCGCTTCGATTTTGGCATGAGTATAAATTATAGGAGTCTAAATGAACTTTTTGAGGAACAAATAATACAGAATGTGTTCTGAAATATTATCAGGGTCATAAACTATAAGATAACAAGCATTAACATGAATAAAATATTAAAGAATTGAAAGAAGATGTTTTAAATGATTGATTGATGATACAAGATTAAAAGACATTGAGACAAATTTATTCAATGATAATAAAAATTGCGTCAAATCCGAATTAATTCAAAGAGGTGTCTCACAATGGTACACAATTTTTAGTCTCTAGGGTAGGATGATATTGTGCAAGAATGCACTCAAAAAACACGCCTTGGCCTATCTGGGCCACTACGTGTCAAACGTGCAGTACGCGATTTCGACAAACAGACTTCACAAGAAAAAAAAATAAAAACAACTCCGACCTTTGCAACAACGGCTGTACGTCAGATGCAGATATGACAGGCGAGATCTATAATCGGCGGTCCGCGAGTCGTGAGCGCCGCATCCTTGATAGCAAGTGTAGCATTTTCTAATATGCAGGATGCACATGGTATGTGGGTCGCGTTTTGAAACGGCTCAATGTCGCGAGTGAGCGTCGAGCCTTACGCCGGCGGCTACGCGGTTGACCGTATGCACTGGCCTTTCAAGTACGTCGAGTGTCGAGTACTAGACTACAGCACTACTACAGTCGAACTACCGGCGCGCGCACCGATGGAAAGTTTTGTTTGATCTCTTCGCTTCTACCTTCTTAGACATCATTTAGACGAGCTTCAGTACAGTGATTGATTGATTTTATTTCTAGCAATACATCAAAGATATCCTTCGCATTTACAAAAAAATCATTAATTACTGCTACGCTGTAATCCATGTTACGACGCATTGAATAAGTACGTGATTATTGTATATATTAACGATATAAATGATACAACAAATAGGTATTTATGTAACAGATCATCGACTTTCGAGATAAGCGTCTAAATTATATGTAGTTTATCTTATCACGGGTTCCGATATGGTGCAGGCGTTAATCGGTAATATTATATCTTTTGTATTTAGAAAGTTAATGTTATTGTTTTCTACTTTCGGCGTTCTTTAATATAAACGCCAAACTACGTCTTAATTTTTCTGAATAAAAAAACTTTATGGCTCGATACAGTAGGCGATATTTGTAAACTTGTATGTTATTCTCCCATTTTCATACCTGAAAAGCTTTTTCTTAAAATTATCTACAGTCAAAGATAAGTAGGTACACAACTAAGAAATAGGTACCTCAAAAACTTCATAATGTTTCATGAAGTTTTGTTATTTATCTTCATTAACTTCCAAATCTTTGTCAGTTCCAGTTCCCATTAACTTAGCAATTACAATTTTCCCATTAACTTAGCAATTACAATGGTCCTTGAGATGTCGTTTAAAGATTGATTCACCCTCGGCCGTGCCAAGCGCTGGGACGGCGTTAGTATGCGCCTGCGCACGTTGGTCGCAAGGGGGCGGCACGCGCCTGCGTTTTCCTCCAAACGGCCCTTGATGAAGTTTTAAGGGCATTTCTGTTACGAAATACACGATAGCAGTGATAGTTGAAGCATTCTTGAACGTTGTACGTTTGAATGACAATGATCTAAAAACCTAAAACAAAGGACATTCGGAGAATTTGCTCTAAATTCTTATCCTATAATTGTTTTTATATTGAATACTAATTAGTTTGTGAATTCAAAGAATTCAATAGATTCAGTCCGAATATCTTTTACTTCATAAAATACAAATATCAAACCATAATTAAAAGATGAGAATAATTATAATATATCTATTGATGATGCTATTATACTCCCTTTATCTAGTTACTCAATAAGTACTTTGACAAATTGCAGTGAAATAGAAAATGGGAATAGGTACTAACCGTAGCTATTACAATGATTTTCCCTAACGACACAAGACTCGACATTTTAATGACCTAAAACATCTCACACCGCTAATGGAAATCAGTAGATTTTTGTAACAATATTAAAAATGGGATAAGAAACGTGATTTTGAAACTAGACTTGAATTTATTACAACAGAAACTTCACGGTTCGTCACAATATGGAGGACAAAAACTTAATCTTATTAAAATAGAAATTGATAATATTAAGATATCGTGAATAAAGAATGACAATTGTTAGTGTTATTTTAGATAAAATTAATTGATTCGTCTTGTTGACGACGTTGGTTGATTTTGTCATACAAAAAACTTTGATGAAGAAAAATGTAATACTAAATTTGATTATTATTTTCTTTCTAATTTTACATAAAACGATATCTGCAATGCAATCTGTACAGTCATTAATGTTATTAGATACTGTTATCTGGATTTCGTTTCATTGTAAATTCAACAGCACGCCCTTTCAATCACCCAATCTGTTTGTATCTGAGGTAAATATATTATGTTAACAACTAACTTGTCGGTTTTAATAAACTTTGGGTTAAGCTCGATTTTTGGTTCTTCTTAATGACATCTTTTCATATTTTGTAAAGTGGCTCTATTTTATTAACTCTTACAGACTCTTCCAGAACTTGAGCTAACTGCACGCAGGGGTATTTTAAGTTCAGAAAGTGAATAATCTATCGTTCTTCATCATGATCAATCCACGAATCTATGTAACTTCATTTTTCTCGAAAAAATTGCACTTTATAAATAAAGCAAAACACACAGGTGCATTGATAAAAAATAGAGCATAAATATATATCTATTATTGTTGCAGTCCAATCATATCTTTCTATAAGTAATAACCAAAAAACAGACAAACATAAAATTTGTTCAATATCAAACACTCTGGCTTATGCATGGATTTTTTTATCTCTGCGTTACAACATGTGTCAGCAAGATAACCTGTTATGTTTCCAAGACAAACATGATAATGGAGATTTTTGGCACGATTACATGTGGTATTTAATATTTATGCATTGGAAAATCCTACTAATATTATAAATGCGAAAGTTTGTAAGGATGTATGTGAGTGTGTGTGTGTGTGTGGGTTTGTTACTCTTTCACGCAAAAACTACTGAATGGATTTTCATGAAACTTTGCAGTAATATAGCTTAGACATCGGAATAACATAATTTGTTAAAATTTTGAAGGGACTGGTTTCCCGAAGCGAAGCGAGGGCGGATTTACTAGTAGTAAAATACTCGTAGTGCACTCATCATGTTCAGTTCATTAAACTTACATTCTGTATTCGTTGCTTCATTTAGTTATTATCAAGTAGAGTTCTTTTCTTACTTCTAAAAATGAACTAAGTTTGTAATAGACCAATATTAGTATTTCACGATTTTGAATGCCTACTACTTCCTTTCCTTTTTCCATATTCTTTGCTGTCCGACAATAGATGATGCCTTTGGTTTTTTTTTTGATTAAGTAAGGCAGCTACGCTGCTTGTTTGCTGTATGACATACATAAAACAGGAAAATACTGCTCAATTTCGGGAATAGTTGGTAGTTCGCTATTAGGACTAAGCTACCGGTTGAGAACGCTTAAAATTCCTGTATCTTCTAAAATAATCTCAAATAATAATTACAGTGTCACCTCCGACACGTTCCTACCTGCTAGCGTGGAGGCCTCACTAAAAATAGATTTTTTATTACATCATAAAATTACGTTACTCTTAAAGAATTTCGTAGACATCCTTATAGTCTCCACACTTTTTCTAGCTGAAACCCGGTCAGGGCCGATCGATACGCCAATACTGCCTAATACACTTTTGCTTAAGAATTAAAATTGCATAAAAGGACTCCTCACTTAACATCGTTATGATAATGTTCACAATAAAATTCTAAATGCGAGTTTTATGGTAAAACATCAAATAAGTTTGACCTAGCGTACAGGTACTAATAATAGCGCAGGGTGATATGGAATAAAAATAAAAACGAGTAAAATACTACATTTTTATATTTTTTAGGTATTGCTGTAACCGTCGCGTTTTTTCACAAACAAAATAACAATCGCTGTATCTGCCGATCGCGCTGCACTGACCGTGACACGGCTGCCATATTTGTTAAAAAATAACAGGTTACTGACTTGGACACTCGGCTAATCGCTTAACATCACAATCTAGTTAGGGTTAGCTAATATAGAAAAATTTTTTGCTTTTTTTGGAAATATATGTAATTAAATATAAAGTCGAAATGAATGAGCCTGTTAATAGTATTGTTTCCACAGAAACACATCTATCTAATAGTGAGTAAAAATTTTCCAGTGTCGAGATATGAACGAAACTGTTACTTTTGCGTTATCAGTGAGCAATAAATTTCACATAAACCATTTATTGAGTAAAAGTTCAAGCAAATAAAGATATAAAAATGTTTTCATTCCTTTTGCTCAACGCTCGGTTATCGCCAGAGAAGAGACTATCAGTTACTAATTGAACAACAATTTAATATTAATATAACAACTTTTAATAACAAAATAAAAACAACAAGTCCTCTCAGTGTGTTTAATTTAAAGTGTTAGTATCATTCTTGTTTAAGTTGTATGTTAATTGTCTTTCTTTATAAATTCAAAGATTTCTTGTTAATTAAGAATATTGATCTTTGGATCGGAAGTGCAAACCGGTGTATGTGTGTAATAAAGCCAATAGGTACACGGCGGTAATATCAATATTGTGATAATGTTATTTAAAATACGTAGGTACGTACGCATAGTTTATGTAGTACCTAGTAACAAACTTGCTATAAAATAAGGATTTTTTTCAGCCTCTTCAATTTCTTTCAAATCTGGACACGGAACATTTTCCGTACCACTTTTCAAATATGTTATCACTCTCGCATCCATTTATCCGTAATGGTACTGATGAAATAAAATTTCTCAGAATAGACACCTAACGATAAATTTTATAGTTTCAATTTACGTATATGGAAATGTCCGATCGGTCCAGAAACCAGATCACAATCAGACCAACTTTTCTTGTTTTAACAAAGGCCTTGAATTTTGTTTAACAAAAAAGACTTGTAATGAAAAAATCACACAACAAATTGTCGCGCGTTTTTATACGTTTACCGGCAACGCCTGGCATTTGCTCGTGCCTACATTAACTATGTACATTGATGTAACTTGTAGATAAATTAGTTATTATTGATTGCGATATGCACTTGATTGATGTTGCGAAGTACCCCATTGCGATACTCAAGTGCAGTTTGTTTGAAACCTGTTTTGTCGTCTACTTCGAAGTATGAACGTTATTCTTAGACGACATCTACTACAGTATTACTACAAGCGATGTTAGACTTTGTATCATTTAATTAAGTGTAACTGCAAACAAACGTAACGCCAATTCAAATTATCAAATGACGCTACATCCGCCCGACGACCGGTATCACCTACCTTAGTCCTCAAAATATTATGTCAACCTAATTTGCATATTGTTATATCTAAAATTCGCCGATCGATTTCGCTTATGTCTGATGCAAACCCGACACCGTCCGTAATATTAATCAGCCTATTCGAATTTAGGCGATGCTCATATAATTTATAAAAGAAAGTGAAAATGGATTCCTTCCCGCGCACGGTGCACGGCGCACGGCTCATGGCGCGGCACGGCACGGCATGGCGACGACGCGGCAGCGATCGGACCGACACGACACGGCCGACGATCCCGCGCCGCGCTAGTTCCGTTCCGTATTACGCAGTGCACGTATGCCGAGGCCATGCTAATTACCGGCCTCACGAAATCGAAAGTACACCTCGTCTAGATGTGGGTTGCGACTGGCGTATAAAGAAACGTAACTTACGATCCGTCCACTTAATGCATTCCGTTCGCGCATTGTTCTATTAACGCGAGGCTCGATAATAATTCAGTTTTTTAAATGTCACCCGTCCTATTATGTTTGGACTACTTATGTTAAATGCAAATATTTTTTTTGTCCAGCGTCAGGTTGTAAAACGCAAACATCTTTGCGTTTGGATTGTCGTTCGGAAATCTACATTTTATACTAAATAAACAATAGTACTTTCAAATGAGCGCATTTGTTTCTAATCTCAAAAACGTCTAAAGCAATTTGAATTTACGGTTTTCAAATTGTGTTGTAAAAGTTAGTGGGACGTTTCCTAAAATAATCACAACTAAGGCGGTCTAAGTTAAAACTAAAATTTTCGTTTTTTACGCTGAGTAAACTCTAATTAGGTAATAAGTTACTCGTATATCCCAAGTGGTGTCGTCACAAATGATTTACATTCAAATGAAATCTTTGTTGAAACGGTGAATGTCTTTCGAAATTGTACACCAATACGTATGTATCAATCTAAATGGTGAGAAACATAAATCTTAAAATGCAGAATTAAAGATGAAAGGCACTTATTAAATAAATTCCAGATTAACCGTAATAACAGTACTAAAACGACGGCAGCAAAGAACAAACGGTCATCTACAAAAACGTTAGTTTTCAGGAGAGCGTTTTTAGTGCAAAAATTGTATAACTTCTACAATTACAAAGATATCTTCATCAATTTTGGAGTAGTTAATTATTACAATATTAAATATTATTTGGTATAGGTAAATTATCAATAATTCTTTTATTATTGAAAATACGGCAGATGACTTTTTCTATTTCGATCAAGAAAACAAGCAAATTGAGTCAACTGCCATATATTCGTTTCTACTTGGGACCCGATAATTATTTATTTTTTAACTATTTTATTAATTTAATGATTAATTTTTATTGTTATTGGTCATATATAACCAATTTCATCAAAACAACAAATATAATTATGATTTTCACTAAAATACTGCAGTTGTCTCACATTACTTCGGCATTCTTAAATTGAAGCTATTGGATAATTGCAGATATACCTAAACTATTTTGAGTTTTAGGGTGTCTAATAAAAAAAAGTTTTGTGATTCTTGTTAATAATTATATTTGTGATATAAAGTAACAAAAAAGTTTAGTTTCAGAGAAAATAACTACTTATAATAATTATATTTTAACAGTATTTTGTATCATAATCATCATCTTTGTATCAGTATCATAAGTAACTCAAAACCTACTCGTCTGACGGAATTCAAATTTTTACAGGACCTAACCTAAAGCTCCAGCTTTCGATTAAAGGAAGAATAATCAAAATCGAAACTCTAAGTAGTACGATATGAGGTAACATACAAACATAAAAATTATTAAGGATAATTCAAAAACTATTGATCAGATGCTGTTCAAACTTATATGAGATCACAATGAAAATACCAGTTTTCAAATAAAAAGAGAATCATAAAAATCTGAACACTCAATAAAAAGTTATTAGGAAAAACCATACATACACACTACTAAAGATCCTTACACATTATTCAAGTAAATTCAAAATAATTCATCAGATGTCGCTCAAATTTATATGGGACTTTATCAAAAGCACCAGCTTTCAAGGAAATAAAGAATCATCAAAATCGGTTTACCCAACACGAAGTTATGGGGTAACAAAGATATCAACAAAGATAGAAAAAAAATGTATAAATATTTTTTACATTTGTGGCTTGGTTGAATGTCCCTTCCGGATTCAATTTTCAATTATTTTATTATTCCAATTGCAAGCAGTCATCATCAGACTTTTTTCTTGCTGAAGAGCCTCGAGACTTCGAAGGTTATTTTCGTAAGGACAGCTGGCCCGCCGCATTGCGCGATGCACACAAGGACAAGTGGTATATGTCCGTTTGTACTTTGTCGAATTTTAAATAAGTAGTGCAGATGTCTTTTTGTACGTTGAAAAATTGGTGTAAAAAACAAAATTTTTCGAGAAAAAAAAATATCACAAGATAAAACAAAGAATTCTGTGTTGAATTATGCAAAAAAAACGATTTTGGCAAAATTGCAGATGTCTTTATGTTCTTTGCTGCCGTCGAAAAATGTATCGAGATTGGCGGGACTTCTCAAGGTCACAGAGTTGGCGCCATTTTGTAGTCCTAGGAATGCAGTCGTTTCGAATCGATGATATTCGGGTGCGCCAAGCGTGAAGCGATCGAGCATTCGATATGCCATAAATATTCATTACAGAATAGTCATTGAACATCATCTAAGAACTCGTTGCTAGTACGATGTTTCACCGAGGATTTCGGTTTCGACAAATCATTAGCTGCCGGCTAATAATAATTAGTGTTCACTTTATCAAAGTGATCTGTGTCGAAATTATTACAGCAGGCGTTTACGTCGCTTTGAAAATTAATGCAACATCTACTCGTACCTTGTGCAAGGAATCTTAATCCATTTTTAATTAGTTCTTCAAAATTAATTACCCCTAATACTTTGTGTCGGAGGGAAGCTTCATTTTTGGAGCCCATTCTTCAATTAAAGACAGATTTTAGCGTCCTTCAAACTGAAACTGAAGAAATTGTGGCTACAGTCTCCGGAATTCCAATTAAATTGGCCAAATAAGATCGTAAAGGACAGCTGTATTGCCTTGAGGTAGACAGAGCGACCGCAAATCGTGACTTCGCAGCTGCTATTGTGGCTGATTCAATGTTATTCTTTGAGTTGAGTTCCACGCGTGATATTTCTCACCTTAAGGCAAGTCAACAACTGCTTTTCTCATTTGTCATTTCACATTCAGTTCCATTTGTCTCACTACCGAACAGTTGTTTTCGTCAAACAATTGTTTTACAATAAGTATCGTCTCTGCCGCACTTATTATTGTCAGTGGAAAACTTCATTTCATTTATAATCCCACCAATCATGATAAACATTTATATCTATACGATATTATTTATATTGCTGATTATTAATATAGAACATGCTGATGACTTTGTTGAGAGACTTTCTGATAAATTACAGAAATTTTGAATCCGATTAATATTACTTTCAGCAGATATAAAACCGCAAGCAGATGAAAATTAACCAAGATAATAATACGTAACTTTACTTCGTATGGAGTAAAATTATAGTCCCTTATTGATATGATACTTACTGAATAAAATGTATCAAAGCCGTCGTTACTAACTTATGGGTATGGTGTCGTGTCCGTTTGATGTTGATACTTCAGTTCTTGTTTTTATTGGTATGGATTTTATCAAGTACTTACCTAAAATTAAATATTTTTCTGATAAATTTGTAGGTATGGTATCTGATTTTTTAACCACAAAAATCTAAAACAAAATTATGATTTCAGATGCACACATTCTTTACCTTACGCTTCCAGCAACATTTATCTAATCCAATCCTTCTTGTGTAATGTTCATGCGCCAAAAATTGTGGGAAAAGCAAAAAAAGACAAATTTATACATTACTTCTATCTAGGCATGAATGTCTATCGTTTGTCCGATAAATAACATTAAAACAAAGGAATCGAGTGCGTGGTTAAGTTCATGAGAGTGCGTATTGTCCAGTATTGTTTCGGCGCGTTGACGTCCGCGCCAATTGTTATTCAAATCGAGGCTGACGTCGAATGGTTAAACAGATGTTTTGTTGCCAACGATTCCACCACTCATGTCATTAAAACTTTTAATGCTTAACCTTTCTATAATAACATTATTTACTATTTAAATTGCCTCATAATTTACCTCAGTCGCGATAGATACCTACGATAGTGAGTGTTGGGGGAATGAAGTGATGGTAATGGTTGGACTTTTGATGCTCGAAAAACGCGCTTTAACCGATTTTTCTTGATATTTCCAACCGCGCTGTCTGACATTTTGTTATAAAATAAACTGATATCTTAATTCCCGCAGCTCTGAAAAAACATATTTTCTCATGCTGTCGATTTCCATCGCGAAGTCTGTGCTTCGTTTCTTAGTAAACCGATTCTATCATTGTTTTTATAACATTTTCAACCTCTGATCTTTTCGGTATAACAAGACAGCGAATAAGTATTTGGAGATAATTGTATAAAACATTCATTGTGTTAGTATCAATATAGTTCATTTCGATGGCAGTTTAGACGAGTTCTGAACCCTAATTGATGTAACAGTGTCTAGTGGCCATATAAAAGTAGGTATAGTATCTACCCCTAAAGTAATAAATACTTATGGCAATCTATTTAGATAGAGATTATTACCTACCAAATATTTTCCATTAAAGGCTTTTGTCATGTCGTATCGATGAGATAATCATTATAATTTATAACACTAGGTACATAAATATAATTATAGTTTTCATCGCTGCAATAGATACTTATTGCGCAACAAAATATTATTTTCATTATCAGATAATAAATATGACATCACGTTTTGTTTAAGTATATTATTATTAAAAACAAACATTCAAACAATAAATTGATGAAAAAATATTGCCCAGCTGAAATAAATTTATGGTTTTCAATAGTTTAAAACGGAAATATTTTTGGTTGAACATAGTAATATATTATGTGAAAATAGTTTGTGTGAAACCGCAGCCTACAAAGATAGTCCTATCAGAATTTCCACAAATAGAAACACACAAAGGTACATCTTTTATTAACTTTTCATTTGTTTTTAACATTCTTAATAGAAATGAATTATTTTATATCTCGTTAAGAATGCACAAACGTATTTCAAACTAGTTTAAGCCAGAAGACACCTGACAGACGTCTATAACTAGTTTAAATATCAACTAATACCTACTATCTACTAGATCTCAAAGACCAGGCGAGACAGTGATGCATTAATGAATCGGAATGTTCTTGTTGCTTCGAACGAGTCGAGTGATACGATCGATCTAAAAATACCCGGTATCCGAGTAACTATTCGTCCTACCCCAACACGAGATTGTAAATATGCCTCTGAAGCGCTTCACGCTTGATGGACGCCAAAAATAAACGTGTGAGCAAATTCAGCAGAACATTTCAACAGACAAAAGAAAAAAGTTGTCAGTATTACTCAACAACGTTTTGTGAATTGCTTCTTGTATCAACGTGTTTGCGGTTTAGATGCTATCAGGTTATGTTTGCGCACTGTAGCAATATGCGGATAGTATGAAATCATGCTTTTATTTGTTATTTCGGTATTGCATAGGTACCCGAGTACTTTGCAGAATGTACCCATTGTGAACCAGTCTATGCTGTAATTTTACATCACAATACTGATCTCCAATACATACCTATAAGTGCCGGCCTAATCAATGTAAAACCTGATCTGTAAACATGTAGGAGCCTTCATTTAAAACATCAATTTACTGACATCCTGTTTCGTTTTGGCTCGTTATCTCCGCTGGATTTAATGATAATTGATAACGATATCGCAGTGAAATGCCAATTGGTGAAATTTACTATGAAAACCAAAAATTGTTACAAATGCCAATAATATTTTTGATGCCAATGAAATTTTTATGACTATTTATAATGATTTTAGTAAATTATTAAATATTTTGGACGTTCATATCACCAATAATAGTCTCGTCATGCTAAATTTTGAACGTGGTAGACATCGTGTAGGTGTACCCACCATGGGTGAAATGAGTTATTGTAAACAGGAAATACGAACGTTGCTGACAAATATTAAAATATTGTGTCTACACGACATAACAACCTCGAAAACACGGAGTTTAGTTTGAAGATTTTCCAGAGGGCAATGGTATGAAGGTCTTCAGAATGCCGTAAGAGATGTCTTCTTCGAGACTTCCTCAAGATTCCTCAAGATGCTTACGGTGACCATCACTTACCATCAGATGGCTGGTCTAATGTCATTTCCGGAAGCTCAAACCACATTAGTAACGCATTACGTGATGGCATTGTCGTAGATAGAAAAAAGCATAGACCAAAGGACGCCTTCTATATCACTCACACAAGAAACGGAACAACTTATGCCAATGACACGAAAACAAATAACGCAGAATGTTTTGTTTCGCTTTGTATGCCGGTTTTTTCAAGGAAAGCAGTTACTAACGAGCACTTTTAAAACCTGACCGTCAATTTGTTATTGTGCCACACCACATACAATTGTAGTTTCTCGTGCTATCTCGTATTGGCCACGATCACGAGATGTCTATATCGTTCTCTTTCTACGGGAAATATCAGTGTTATTGTTTTTTGTAACCAAACGGATCTAGCGCGTGGCAAACAAGTGGCCAAATGGTCAGGATAATTTATTTGTTAAATCTGTGGGCGAGTACCATGACCATCGCGAATCGAGATCCTTGTTGAGTCATTCAGGTAATATTTTACGGAAATCCTTTTACTTACATAACGAATAAAAACAACCGAGTTATCTATGGACAAGTTATGGAATTATGATTGATTGCACTAAATAAGTCTTGAGAATGCATTCAGCAGCATTTATTCCGCCTTTTGTAACAATGAATTTGGTATATTGAAGGTTACAAATAATCAATTATTACGTATTCTTATTTTGTAACTATAATGTGCTTCATGCATAAAAGGCTACATGTCGTGTTTTCTATAGCTATTATAATTATTAATACACACAGAATTGAACTAATATTTCGAGTATTTAGGCACTCCTCACACAACGCTATTTGCAAGCGACTAGGATCTTCGTCTACGATGCGTCTCCTGTCAGTGAACAGTCAGATACAGCGAAATATAAGAGTGTTAAACGTCATTCTAATATATTCTTAGTCATACAAAAGGTTATTCTAAAATAGAATTAGAAAAAAATTCTGAGATAACATTTAATATAAATGCTATTATCTTCGTGCGTCATCAGCAATACAACTTCAAATAGTAAGTAGTAGGTAACTTCTAATAAATTATGCAGCTCGGAAATAATTATACATATCTATAAATAACAGAAAACATGAGGTCTCCAAGAAAGATGATCAAATCTTGTGCACCTACTAGTAGAATTAGATAAGATAGATAGAATTAGACAAGTTTCGTAACCAACCTAACGTTGAATTGCATTAAGGCATCCTCAAATACAAATAAACGCAAACCGATCCTATTCTCATGTTCAAATCAAATCCCGCGAGTAAATAATGGGAGGCTTCGACTTCGACACATTCCCTTTGACAATGTCTCGTGCGGAAGTCCACACAATACTTCGAACTGGCAAACAAACCAGTTTAGCGTCCTTCCGCTTCGATTAAAGGATCAGATGGAATAAAGACGGATAGACTCTATCCATGTTATTGCGTAGATTCTATCTGAGTCACTGTGAATTCGCTCGAGAAAATAAATTTAATCGACGCGGCGACGACCGACGCCGACGACGCGACGTTCGTAATCGTTTAGTTATTGCTGGAGATAAATAAATGAATACGTGCGATAACTCGTCTGTACCGTCGGCATAAAAATAATTACGCTGTCAGTTAGCTAAGGAGCTTAAAGTGAGGGTGTAGTGTATGTTAAACTAATAACGAATTTTAGAATATTATTATTGTAAACAACATTTATGGATATTATTATGGGTTTGATTAACTCTTTTTGATTCTGACCGTACTGAAAGGCATTTGTTGCGAGATGACTGCGAAAGTTGCGCGAATTAGTGGTGTATTAATAAGGAATAACTTAAAATCTTAAATAGATCTGAGTCAAGCTGTGGTCAGACCAGTTTAAAATGGCTAAGTTCAGTAATACTGTGCCGTCGGCGAAGAGAAAGAGCCGTGTTTGAGACATAGCCCCGTTGCTCACGCTAGTTGATCGCTGAAGATAATAATAATAATACTCTTTACTAGCTTTTGCCAGCGGCTTCGCCCGCGTGAATTTCGTTTAAACTTCACCCCTTTATTTCACCCACTTAAGTGTCATAAACGTAAGAGTATATAAAATATAGGTATACTTAATCAGAAAGCTTCGAACTGCTAAGCTATCGGGAGTTACACGTGTTATTGTGAGTCAACCATAAAAGATAGACATATGCTGTCGTGGAATATTTTTTATATAATTTTAAGGAGAACATTTCCGTCATACATGATTTCTGTGTAGCTTTAACCATTAAGGTTGCACACGCGACGGAAGCTTAAAAAATGGAGTAACTTCTCCCGTTTCCCCAACATTTCCCTTCACTGCTCTGCTCCTATTGATTGTAGCGTGATGAAAAGTATACTATAACCAGCGCGGGAGTATGAAAAATAATTGTACCAAGTTTCGTTAAAATCCGTCGAGTAGTTTTTGTTTCTATAACGGTTATACATCCGACAGACAGACAGACAGACAGACAGACAGACAGACAGACAGACAGACAAAAATTTTACTGATTGCATTTTTGGCATCAGTATCGATCCCTAATCACCCACTGATAGTTATTTTGGAAATATATTTAATGTACAGAATTGACCTCTCTACAGATTTATTATAAGTATAGATTGTACACCAAAGCAACACGATTACAACAATGTAAAGAAAAACACAAATTTATACAAAAGGCGGTCTTATCGCTAAAGAGCGATTTCTTCCAGACAACCTGAAGGGCTAGAAGTTATGACTATAGGATTATGTTCATAGGGGCAGGGTGTACATATGGATATATTGAGAAAACAGTAATAGTATATAAAATATAAAGAGATGTATAAATATATAACATAACGGGATAGGGTCAAGTGGGGTAAGAGAAACATACTTTACTGGTATTTTCATATTTTGGCCTCCAGCTATCAAAATTATACATTTACTTTGATAATAATAGAAACAAATCTTCTGTTTTGAAATATACTTACATTTTTTTTGACACAGAACTAAATTCTTCGTGTAATTACGGCACAATTTAGGAACAAACATAGGTCTTATAAATGTTCCTCTTTCCCGAGATTCGGAGTAAGAGGAACACTCGATATTTTTAAGTAATAACTTATGTTTTTAAGTGTATAACATAGCATGTTTTAAACATTTTTTTGAGTAAAAGGAATTAAACCTCGCCTCGTTTTAAATAAGGTCTTCTTTAGGATGACAGCAAACAAAAACGAAATTTGGGGTAAGAGGAACATATAAGTAAGGTCAGAGGTACTAAACTCTTTGTGCTATTAAATGATTGTATTAATAAAAAGAAGAACCGCCATTTTTTTAAGTCGGTAAAGCTACCAAAAACCTTTTCCTAATTCTAAAAATTACTGTACTGAAATCCACTTTAAGATCGGTTCAGCCAAATGCGAACTTATGGCGGACAATACGTAAAACACGTTTTAAAGTGCAAAACTCCATTTTTTAAGTCGTCTAATATACCTAAAACCTTCTCCTAAGTCTGAAAAATACTATGCTGAAAACTGCATCAAAATCATACACATACATACATACAGATCAAACTCAGAACCTCCTTTTTTTTGAAGTCGGTTAAAAATAGAAATGAATGGCGCCACTTTTAACGGCCCTAACTGCTTCTAATAGTTTTTCTTTCGGGTAAGAACTTCTATCGGTCTTTCTTACGTAAGCTCGAGGCATTTTGCTTTTTTTCTGTAACAAATAAATAGTAAAGCAAATCATGGCTATTTTCGGAACGTGTTATATTTTAGCGGATTTTAAATATGTTTGTTACCCCTGAAATAGGAAAAGAGGAACATATGTTTCTCTTAACCTGGTATAGCCGTTCCTCTTTCCCAGCTTGCCATTTTGAAGGTTATGTTATTATTGACATCGAAAAAGCACTAAAAACACACGTTACAAACAATGTAATACGTAGAAAATAAAGATTAAACGTAATATATACACTTGCCATAGCAATAAACCGCAACACTGATGTTTTTAATACTAAAATTAACTTAAACAAGGAACGCCGCTAGGTCTTGTTTTTTTAGCTTGACATCTGATATTTTTTTTTCTCTTTTGCTCGCTTACTTGCTGTGTTCCAGCGCAATCTATCCAAGAATATTTGAACTACGCCTAATATTGTTTTATCCACGTAGTCACCATAGAGCTGGGCATTATAGTTTTCTTTTTACGAGTTATTGTTACTCTTCCCCCAGTGTCCCTCTTACCCCACCTGACCCTATATTGAGAATAAAAACGAAGAAAAAGAGAACACAGATTTAGATAAACAGACTAAGATTTGAGGTAAACATGGATTGTTGATAGCAATGTCTAGCGAGCAATTGATAGCTAGAACAAAAGTAAAAATAAGTAGATTATGACTTTAAGAAATGAGATTTGACGAGAGTTTTGAAGGAGTATAGAGTTTGGGCTTTTCGAATGGAGTTGGGAAGGGAGTTCCAAAGTTGGACAGCGGTTACAGTGAAAGAATTGTGGAAGAAAGACGTGGAATGAGAAGGTGTGCTGAGAGCCAGGTTTTCAGTAGAACGGAGGATTCGATCGTGGGTCAGGTGGAGGAACTTAAAATTTTGTTTTAGGTAAGTGGGATATTTAGGATTAATTAAGACATTGTAAAGCAGAAACAGAATATGAGCATTACGGCGAAGGCGGATTGGGAGCCATTGATATTGTCTACATCAAATAATACACGATTTCAAAATAAGTAGAGTATTTCGTGTTAGTTGTATTTGGAAGTAGGTTAGCTTGAGCGACCTTTGTTGAGATCATTCTGTTTTTACGTTCGAGACGTAGAAATCAGCTGCGCCCAAGGCCGCTCGCTGCACGTACCGCTAGGGTTGCCGATATTGCAATTTAAAAAAATGATGCTATCGGTATTATCAAAATAATCTGCCGTTTATTATTTAAATAACCATTGAAAAATGTTAGTGATTTTTCAATTCTTTTATTATAAAAATTATTTCAACAATGTTTTCTATTACAAGTTTACAAGCAAGGTCAGGTTACACAAAATGCCGTTACGTCATCGGTTAAGAAATTCGAGGGACATGTCGGTTTCGATGGCAACTGCCAACCCTAAGTCCGAACGTGTCAATAAAATGAACGATGCATTAAACAGATAATAAAAATTGGAACAATACGTGCGTGAAACCAGCCTGATTGTATTCATTTGAATTTATAAAACTAACTTTTTCTCGCGACTTCGTCCGCGCAGGACGAAATAGCTTGAATGAAAACGAAATAAATTGATATAAAATACTTTATGGCTCAGTCTTGATAATGTTCTATCAATCAATATACTTAAAACTCTTCCGGTACTTGATTCAGTGACCGGCATACAACACACAGCCGAAACTACTGAACACAAGGATCTGAAATTTGACATATAAGTAGATGTTTCTTGGGGAGTGTAGACGAGTGATGTTTGAAAATCCCCCACACCCCAAGATTATAGGATTTTTGAAAATGCCAAAAGGGATATTAGTTTCCTGACAAGCTTTCCCCTCTTTATCTCCCGTTAGGATGATTTTCGTCATTTCCATATTTTCAAGATACCTTCATACCAAACATATTCGCTTGAACGGAACTAGCGTGAAAACGCAGCAAACAGACAGACATTACTTTCGCATTTAATTATTACGGTTCATAAAACAACAAAACTTGTTTGCTAACTCGTTCCTGTAACAACAGTGTTGTCACAGTACAACAACACAACAGTGGGAGCACGAAATGAACGCACGCAAACGATCGTGAACTTGCACGTTTCGTGCGGAACGGAACGTGGAACATTCGGAACGTACTGACGTGATTTATAGCCCGAGCTCATAGAGATATTACAATAGAGTGGGTGAGCCATACGACTGCCCATACATTGCAATCGCCCCCGGTTAGAAAGAGAAACAACGATAACGGTAATTACCTATCTCTCTCCGATCCCACCGAGCCAGAAAGAGAAAGGTGATTACTAAAGATTTCGTCTCTTTTTATCCGAGATCCGCTCTGAAGCCTGGCTTCTGCCCTCTAGTGTAATATCTCTATGCCCGAGCTTCCCTTGCGGTCAAATATAGATAGCATCTATGCTTGACATATTTAGAGTTGTAACAGATAAAGGATAGTAGGTAGTAGTTACACTAGTATTTAACTTAATAATCATCATTCCAACTACCGACATCATTCTCATCACATCCTCGTGTCATTTCTCTGTTATTTTTTAGGGTCGTAATTCCTATGGAATTGTCATTTGGCTACTTTACTTGTTAGAAATGCTTAAGGAATTATCATTTGGCTGCTTTACTTATAATAACTTTGTTGATCTTTGAGTTTGTAACTACTGAGACGAAACTGAACTAAATGAGCTAAACGAAGTGATCCGATCTAACAATGTACATATACTTATACTTACATTGCTACACCTTTTGAGGGTAGGTATATATTGTGCATAACATTTATAAGTTTGTACTTACATACATGATTAATAAAGAAACGTACTTATTAAGTATTGAAGGTACATAAGTCGGAAGATACATTCGCATTCGCAGCCTTTCGAAAGTGGAAAGAATGCGAAGAAAATCGAAAGCACCCGTTATTTCGGTAAGCGGGTTCGTGTCAACGATTTGGGTCGTCGTCCGACTCGCGCCGAAAGTGACAGTCGGAGGTGCTCTAATGAACTAGATCTGTGACGTCATCGTTCAGCGATACGAATCGCGTGTGACGTCACTGTTGTACGTCGTAACAGTTTTTATCGGTTATCGTCAACCGATATACAACCGAATAACGTTTATAATGGGTTGTTACACTTGTTACTGAGACTGTCGTATTTGTTAGTGTTTGTTTTAATGATGTGTTTCTGTTGTGTGCCAAGTAAAGTTCGCGCATTTAACGGGTACTCACAAATCTAACTATATGAAGGCGTATAATATATTTTACGGTGACATGGTGACTCAGTCGCGTGGTAGCTCCCGTCTAAATATAAGTACCCACTATTGGGGTCGTTAGGTTGATTATAGTTCCGGCTATCGCAAAATAAAGTAGGTATGCGGAAAATTGCGACTTGTGTTTTCATATTGCTTTCAAACTTAAACTCAAAATCGTTTATTTCACGTAGGTATTTACAAATACGCTTGTGAATGTCATTATTTGATTCTACCGCCATTTTTGCAAAGGTGCCTTATATTAGTTTGTAATGGAGGAGAAAAAAAATGGCGAAAAAAAAACTTTCGAAATATCACTATCAAATTCATAATCGTTAGTACCTGTTTCATATAAAATGTTCGTGATTCGCAATGATATATTTGAAATCGTAATTTATTAAACTGTACCTACACTAAATTCAATTTCCACAGTTTCGGATCTTTTGAACATGCGCAGAGAAGTTTCTTTCGGCGTTTCTTTTCTCGAAAATAAGATTATTGTAATAAGATTGTTGTTTTAGAATGTTATGGTGATCTTTTTGTTGGTGCAACATTTAAATAAATAAATAAATAAATTATCATACCACTTTAGCGAAACGGCGATAGACCCAAAAACAATACGCGCATAACTGTGTTGAGAAACCTACATGAATAAATTTTGAATCTGAATTAACTGAATAACAATAAACAATATAAAAACAAACTTTCTCTAAAGTAAGTTGGTTACGTAAACCAAGGTGCAATTGCGCATTCGACCTTAGCTCGAGTTGATAGACGAGGAAAACCGGGCGGCGGAGCTGGGCAAACCCGTAGCGCAAGGTCGGGCTGCCGTGGCCGTGGCATTGGGCTTGTTGCTCCACTGCACTGAAAGCTCAGACCTTCAATATTTTGAGGTCTTTATAGGCGAACAACGAACAGTTAGGCACTTCTCACATTACGCTATTCATTAGCTACGCGACTGCAACGCAATCCCAAAATTCTATGGATCTGACACTTTTGACTGACAGGAGTCGCATTGTAGACGCGTCTCCTGTTAGTGAAAAGTGTCAGATACGTACAAATTTTGGATTGCATTGCAGTCGCGTACCTCATAAATAGCGTTGTGTGAGAAGTGCCTCAGTGACCTGATGATAAGGTCGCCTTTGGACATCAACTGTTGATGTCTGTTACAGGATATGTGCATAATCTTAATGGATTACAATTATTATACATGGGGGTAAGGGGTAACTCCGCCAATAACGGTCTAACTACACTTGAGTCGCCGAGAATACAATATGGAATTGCCAATTCCTCGCTAGTACCAAAACGTGTGCACATAGTTGCATTTAGCTTATAAGCAAAATTTACTTTAAGCATTTTAAATTCTCGTCGTTAATCTACAATGAACCTTAATCACCGACGCGGAAAGCTGACATTGGTGTGATTGCTATTAAGACTAATTCAAACGCGAACAGATTATAGATTACTAGATTTTGCCCGCGGCTTCGCCCGCGTGGAATTCGTTTATATCGCGAACCGGGGAAGTGGGGAAGAAGATACGTCATCAACTATCTTCCTGGGAAAATTCATCGAAATCGGTCAGGCGGTTTAGATTTTTCATACAAACTTTCACCCCCTATTTCAAGCATTTAGGGGTTGATTTTTGAAAAAAAAAGTAGCCTATATGTGACTCTGGGTCTTCAACTATTTTCATTCCGAATTTCATCCAAATCGCACCGGTGGTTTAGCCGTGAAAACGTCACAGACAGACAGACAGACAGACAGACAGACTTTCGCATTTATAATATTACTTTGGATTACTTTGGATAGGGTATTTCCGTGCCCTCAAATATAATTTTAATCAGTAATCTTGAATGAATTTCGCTGCTTTACATTCTAGATATCACTAAATAACAAAAACAATGCGTTGCCGGCCAAAATAAGCGAGAGACTCACATTAATAACAAAAATAATGCAATCGATAAGAACTTCATTTCGTTTATTTACATGTATAAAATCAAATAGAGAGATAAAAAAGTAATTACCTAGACGATAAGACAATGATATTGACTAACTTTGCATGCATTACAAATCGTTTCTTATTCGGATATGCTAAATAAGTTATTTTACGGACTGTTCTAATCTCGAGTAGATATACCTATAATGTAACGTTAGCTTTAGCTTATAAGTAGGTAGTAGTGTACTTCAAGCTATAAATATCCTTCGTTTTACAAAATGTAAACAACCATAAATCATTAATTTACACTGAGAGACCACGTCGAACTATTTATCACTGAAACACTTTTCCACTCGCCGATATTTTATTTTAAATAAAATTATTGTAACTTTTCTTCTTGACTATACTTAACTTGTCATAAACAGGGCCGGACTTCAATAGCCAATTCAAATATATTCAGATTCAAACGCGAACTCAGGAAAACGTTTATAAAAATAATAATTCTCATCATGACTCAATAGTCGCCACAAAAGAAATAAGTACTTTATTGTCAACCAATTTAAAGGCAATTTACTTTTTATTGGCTTCCTCGGAAATGCTAACAATGATAATCACAGCGCTTAATACGAACTGAATCAATTGAAGGAGGAATGACACGTAATATGTGTGAAGTAGATCCTTGTTTAATATCCTTAATGTCAACAACAACATTTTACATCCTATTACTAATGTTTTTTACAACATCTGTTGTTAGGTAGAAGTAGAATTCATTGGAAATTAGTTTTCCTAACTGATCGTTTTTTATTTATTTTAGACTGCGATTTCCGTCGTATCACAAATTTCTGCATTGTCTGCGGTTTAAAATTTTCCAGTATCGTTAGAATGCCTAAGGCACTTCTCACATAACGCTATTCATGAGATACGCGACTGCAACGCTACCCAAAATTAGTATGTATTTGACACTTTTAACTGACAGAAGACGCATCGTCCTGTCAGTACATAGTGTCAAAAACATACTAATTTTGGGTAGCGTTGCAGTCGCGTATCTCATGAATAGCGTTGTGTGAGAAGTGCCTAAGACTGTTTACTTTAGACTATGACTGTCCACAGTTTGATATATTTAGACACATGTCAAAGGCCAATCCATTTGACTTGAAATTCGGTTGTGCAAATATCACAAGCAGAATTTGCTTACTTTTCTCCTCAACTGCTAAAATAAGTATAAAATAACCTTGATTCGGTCTTCATTTGATTTATCGCGATATAAACATGTATTACAAAAACATACGTAACTGATTTTGTTTGCATATTAATAGTTATTTTGTAAAGGTTAAAAACCATTCCATATAACTGATCGTAATGTAATGGTATTAAAATAGATTGAGAGTGTAAATAATTCCCTATAAACTATTGATAAGTAAGTAGTAATGTTTCACCGGCGGCACAAGATATGAAATTATTAAATAACAAGGCAGGCAACGAAGAATTTGCCGTAAACAATGTGTCACTGTTATCTGCTAACATAAATTTAATTTTAACAAAACAATATTTATCACTAATTACTTAGTTACTCAAAAAACATATTTTATTGTTACAGAGCGAGTCGAGCTACACCTCTTCGGAAGAGGGCTGCGGTGGCGGGGAACGCCACGCCGTGCTTAGCTACGAACAAGTACGGCGGCTGAATGACGTGATGGACGAAGTGGTTCCCATCCACGGGCGCGGGAACTTCCCCACTCTTCACATCCGGCTGCGAGAGCTCGTGGCCGGAGTCCGCGCGCGCCTCGAGGCCTCCCAGAGCACTGGCGGCGCGGGCATCACGGTCCGCGACGTGCGTCTCAACGGCGGCGCCGCCAGCCACGTGCTGGCCGACCGCCCGCAGCCGTACTCCGACATCGACCTCATCTTCACCGCGGAGCTCCCGACCGCGCGCCACTGCGATCGCGTCAAAGCCGCAGTCCTCGGACATCTCTCCACTCTCCTCCCCGCCGCGACGCCGCGCCGCCGCGCCTCGCCGGCCGGCCTCAAGGAAGCTTACGTCTCCAAAATGGTGCGAGTCAACTCTGACGGAGACCGCTGGTCGCTCATTTCGCTCGGCAATTCCCGCGGGCACAAATCTGTGGAACTGAAATTCGTGGACACCATGCGCCGTCAGTTCGAGTTCTCCGTCGATTCATTCCAAATAGCTCTGGATTCGCTGCTCGCGTTCCACGAGTGCGCCCAGTTGCCGATCGGAGAGAACTTCTATCCTACTGTAGTGGGTGAATCTGTGTATGGAGACTTTAGTGAGGCCCTACATCATTTAGCCGAGAAACTAATTGCGACTCGGCAACCTGAAGAAATCCGCGGCGGTGGCCTGTTAAAGTACTGCGCGTTACTGGCCAAGGCCTACCGACCGGCGCGGCCGGATAAGATAAAAATCCTGGAGCGATACATGTGCTCAAGATTCTTCATAGACTTCCCAGAGCTCGGACAACAACGCGCCAAGCTCGAGGCGTATCTGCGGAACCATTTCGTGGGCCGTGAGGAGGAGACGCTAAAACACAGGTAAATAAATCCTAATGCAATCATAATCTTCCATTGTGCATAATAGCTGTCAATAGCGAGAATCTTGTGTCAGGCTGCATAGATGTTTACGTAATGCAAAAGGGTAACTCGTGCATGTCTACGACGAGCGATTTCGTCCTTCATTTCAGTCACGTCTCGTTATTCTGGTTTTCCCCATACGAACAAATGTGTATTGAAGAACATAAGTATTTAGATGTCGTCCGAACCACCAGACTTATAAAGTTAAGTGATCGTTGTAAAAATCTTACAGATACTTTCTGTAATTAAAACCTACGTACGAACATAATACGAATATACTTAGTACGAATACGAATAATCTACGAATCCTTACGTAAATGCTCATTTAATAGTTGACACAGCTGTAGCGACTCACTTAGTCGCACTTTTAGCATACAGGCGATGACCAATCATACATTAAATTGGATCGTGCACTACGTAGGTAATTCAAAGTGAAGAGTGAATAGATCAAGAAAGTAATATCCAGCAAATTTTGGATATGATCGTATTGTAAGGGGTTCGTTATGTATATTTTGGCACTACATTGTGGTATGATATGGTATGGTATGACAAAAAATCCTCGAATGGCGACCACATGTCAGTAAAAAGAGCTCAGGTTGCCCCCCGAACAGGTAGACTGGTGACCAAATGAAGATAGCGGGAATTCGCTTGATTTATAGATCGTAGGACCGGTCGGAGTGGCGTTAATTAGGGGAAGCCTATGTGTCGAATTTAAAAAGCTGATAGTTAGATAGAGGTATACTCTGGTAAGATGTTTATTTCATCAATCGGCACTGTTGCAGGTACCTGACGCTTCTGCACGGCGTGGTGCGGGAGTCGACCGTGTGCTTGATGGGGCACGAGCGGCGGCAGACGCTGGCGCTGATCGAGGCGCTGGCGTGCCGCGAGCTGTGCGCGCGCGCGCCGCTCATGCTGCCCGTGCTGTCGCCGCCCGCCGGCTACTACGTGTGCGTGTGCGCCGCCTGCGCCTACCCCGCCTGCGCCTGCGCCGCCTGCTGCGACTGCTGCCGGCCCGCGCTCTGCCCGGCGTGACCTCCTGCGCACTCGATCTTACCCTCCCTATCGATCGACGATGAATTTAGTGCCAAATGTATATAATATTGATAATATATGTATGATTCGACGCTGATAGGATTGTACATAGTAGGATTTCGCGCTTCGTTTCTCTCGGATCTGTTAACGTGTTGCGGTCGTTGGAGACGATCTACTACTGCGTCAATTGGATGTTGCTCACCCGACTCTGATCAATTCTCGTCAATTCGCGGTGCGGTGCGTCGATCGTTCCCGCGCGCCGGGCGCCGAGTCTCCCCGAGTCCGACCGACACCGCCCGAACGTCGAGCGGCTCGCTCGCTCTAACTCACATGCTGCAATTCTTCTATTTGCCAATTATTTTATTCAAGACACTAATTATCTAGGTGTATAAGAACGATGAAAGTATATAACCGGCTAAGAATGATCAATGCGTGGAGGTAATTTCTAGTCGTACTCCTTTCGTGTTGATAAGTTAATATGTTAGCAGTACGAAAATTATTTTTCACGATACTATGGACGCGACGTTAGGATGTAAGCCCGAGTCGACAGTCTGCCTATAAAAAGACTAGTTAGTTATTTTTAAGCTTTGTATGTAAAAATTGTCTCCATAAATATAGTGGCATGTCTCTCTCCGTAAAATCCACGGAATATGTACTGCAGTGAGATGATTTGTAAGCTACCAACCAACGAAGGATAATTAGATTGAAAGAAATAATTCACTCTCTCGCTTTGAATCGAACACTCTAAAGACAAATGCCGGTATTTTTTGTAAAACTAAGTCCGGCCCTGTCCGATGGCCTTCGAAAAGCAAATAATTCCGTTCTGTCATATTTTAAAATTACGTATATTTATGATCATGAACAAGTAACAAGCTGCACTCAGACGCGCAGATAGGTATAATTGTTGCGACGCGTCAAGCGCGTCGTTTTCGTAACAAATGTCAGATAAAAGTCCCGTATCTTAACGAGGGATATAAAAAGCTATTTTACTATTGTATTTATTAACCTGAAAGATTGTATGTATACATAAAATTTTATCATTCGTGATCGCTCTAGTATTGTATACGGCTTGGAGTGCAAAGTAACAAATTAAGATAAATATAAACGAGAAAAAATATAAAACTACAAAAAAATATACTAAGGTGTGTACAATATTAAAGTTCTCTCTTTTTAATAATAAACATCATATATAATGAATATTTTAAGAACGTTTACAAGTAGTGAAGTCATAGTAACAGAGTACTTAGGGAAATGTTTTTGTTTTAATTTTTAAAAGTCTTAATAAAACAGTAGATGGTATGAAAAAAAATGTGATTTACTTGTTGTAGAGTTAATCTAATGTTGTCGATGAATATTATTCTTACATAACATTATTATGTAGTTAATTCAATAGAGAGATATATTATTATTGTTGTATTTTAACGATATAGTTATACGAATGATGGTGTAAACAGTGTCCGGCCAATTCAGCATGACTTATACATAATGCCAACGCATAGGAAAGTTGTAACTTTATGCGTCGTATGGTTTAATACTTAGTGTTTTCTTCTAAGCTGTTTATCCGAAGTGTCAAGTACAATTCACTTTTTACTAATTTTAAACTTCGGTACAATGAACGATTTTATGAACGAATTTTTCAACTTGCTCACTATCGAACCAAAATTTTAGATCTCATTTTTATTAGCCTCTTGAAATGTTTATTGGAAATTTTGATTTCACAATACGTTGGCTGTTACCCGTGTTGTTTTGTTAGTGCTCTTCAGACTAAAGTCGTCGCGGTCTAGCTGCTTCCACCCATACTATTGTTATGTGAATCTGTAAAACGGATGTTATTGTGGTCTGAGAGATTTAAGATATATCTATTGCTTTTAATAAACTTTATGATCTAATTGAACTACGATATTTTATATATAGCAACACAAAAGACTTCTTTCTTATCTGTTTATCTTGTAGTAGGTATTATCTAAATTGTTATCGTGTAGCAGTAAGAGATTTCAAAAGACATTTATCTGAGGTTAACGTAAAACAAATTGTTTTATGGATATGGGCGGAATGCAGCACAAATCCATTTAAATAGATCTAAATTATATTATACTACATTGATGACGTAAGTGTCTGTACTCTGTACTTAGTAATAAATGAAGTACATAATGTAGCTAACGGACTTAAACTATATTCCATTTTAAATAAGAGTATAAGATTATTATCACTAGTGTTAATCCTCGCTGTATCGAGATGGGCGTCTAAGTTGTGATTTGTGGTCTTTTCGATAAATACTTGAACTATTCTTTCCTTATATCTCATTTCAATGAAAGGAGTTGCGAATAAAAAGTAGATGATTACATTTTCTTGAATTTGATGACGTTCAAATACAATTCGTTACTCAAGTAACACAACTTAACTTGAACTAAACATTTTATAATTAAATATTGATCTCTGGTTTTCTAAGCCCAGTAAGTCCTTTCTCCTGTAAATTATTGGAAAATGTACCTACCAGCTATTGGCATAACATAATCTGTTAAGATCTACCTCCTTTTAACTGAAAGTCCGATATAAGAGTGTGTATTTTGCGATTGTTCCCTTTAACGGTACTTATGTATGTATGTTGAATAAAGATTTATTTTGACTAGCTATGCATTTAAAACATAGTCACAGCAGTACAACATATGGGTAATATATCAATTTTTACGTATTATAAAATTGCATAAGTTGTTGGTAGTTAAACAAGCACGTAACTGCAGTAGTATGATTAACTAAAAATAAAGACATAAATTATGAAGAAAAGTTACACCATAGCTAGTCAGTATGAATTTTTATACTTTCTATATAGGGTACTTTAAAATGTACAAAAATTAGAGGCAAGTAATTTTACTTGAAAAATAACATTTAGACTTGACCAGAAGCCTAGTCAAGGTTGTATTATGATGTATCAGACTCAGAGTAACTTGGCCTAAATAGCTCTTCCAGAAATATTTTTGTGTCAAATCAGTCTTAATAATTATGGTTAATTTTCAGCCGTTATAAATTGTTTATTCGGAGAGACATTGCATTACATAATAGCATAAGGTTTTATTTTTCTATAGTTACCATCAGTTTTCAGCTAGCCTTATTTTAATTGTTAGTTTTTTATTTCTTATTTTGAGCACTGGTCAATGGCGCTTGTGTGCTTCGGTAAAGTATACGGTCTTGTTAATTACGAGAACTGGATTATCCTTGAAACGTACGTGTAACCTTGTAATAGGTTGAAGAACAGGTCCAAAATTTTTATTATCCAGATACAAATATTTTATGAAAATATTACTTTAAAAAGATCGTATCTTTTCACGAATTCTGAGCAAAATATAATTTAAGATTTGTGTTGTGGGTTTGCAGATTGACTTTATATTAGAATATATAATATCACAAAATTATATAAACGCAAAGCATTTATATATCGAATCTTGTCTTTTGTATAGAAACAATATTGCACTCACGATAAGTGCACTTTTAATGGAGTTTACGGAAATTGAAAGTGGGTGTTTGTACGTCAATATTTTTGTAAATTCAAGCTATATTTATAGGTTACGTTTAGTTATGTAGCAGAGAAAAGTCAGTTTAAATTTATTTGATATATCCATAGGTGTAATGTTTTAAAAGTTGTAAAAGCATACAAGCGCCCGAAAGCGTAGTTTTCAGAATCTTGGCGAAAATAAGCAATAGCGATTGGACATTACGATATAACAATAAATTGTGAATATGGACTTGCATCTCGGCGACTTTTCACGTGTAGGTATTAAACTTTGTACGGCGATGGACTTTCTGTTTTCCATTAATTCATGGACGCGTCCAAAGGTGACGCTGTTCCTTATTACTTTTTATAACAAAATTATTTAAAGCGATGACTTGCGTTAGGACGCGATGTCACCTTAGCAAGGCGTGAAATTCGTTTGGAGAAAAATAAAAGAAATTCGTCGTTTATTTGTCGATTCACGTGACATCATCGTTGCTGAATATTGCGGTAGGGTTGTCAAAAACTGATTTTTAAGTTTTATAGTAAAAGTCAAAACGTGAATTGTCAGTCCATCGCCGACGTGTTGCCGGTCGCAATGTGGATCGCTAGTGCTGGGCGCCGGGTCGAGACGCGCCACGCCGCGAGCCCGCTCATATGTTACAAGCGTGGCCACGGCTTACCGACTCTCTAGATTAAGGTTTGCTACAACATAACGCCTTACGTTGTATAAGCTTAAATAATAGGTTTTATGAAATATATTTACATTTATAATTTTTTCTCTTCCAAGTTGCCTGAATGATGACGAGCGCTCGCGCTCTTGTTGGGTTACATCACGGAATATAGATTAGGTGGAAGTGGGATACGTCAAAATTATTACTGAAACCGGTGTCGCCAAACGCACACAAACATACGGTCGGCATTTACTCCCATTTTGCTCCACAAATAGTGAAGAGTAGTTTTAATTGGTCGCATATATGTAAAGCTTAAATACCCTAAATTGTACAAACTTTAATGCAAAAACACATCTTGACTCTGAGCAATAGAGTTGGCTTTTCTATAAAGAAAGTAACGTATTTGCGACATTTTGTATTGACCAGGTGGCAAGTGATATTTGTGAAAAATATAATTTGATCTTTATTTGTAAGCAGTAAGGTTAAATTTTCAATGATTTGTCAAACATAATTCCCGTTATCGTTTAGTGATTTGACACAAGCGTGATTTTATCGATAAATGTTTCAAATAGGTGGTTTTATTTATAGGTGTTATTTATTATTATTATTATTTAACTTAATTTATTATATTGTTTATTCATTAATTTTCTGCTAATTAAAGTCATCTAAAACGTACGAAATTTTTATAACGATATTTTCGTAAATGGCAAGTAAAGCACTGCATTTCTGCCTATAAGGAGCGCACGCCCCTGTTTGTTAGCGCATAACATATCTTTATTTATATAATTTATCTAAGCAGGTTAAAATTTTAAACATGTTACATTACAATTGCTCACTATTGTAATAATAACTAATAAAATGTCGATGTCGATAAACTTTTTTCGCTTCACCTACGGAGACAGAGATAGATATAGAGGTTAATGAACCAAAACAAGTTAGATGACACGTGCAAGCTAAGCTAAAGCAAGCTTTATTGCCCATTCTTTATGGTTGATTTCAGATTAAAATATCTATTAGGTTTTAAGTAATTGAAATTAAATTACGATAATAAGATTTATTGCAAAAACTTCACTTACCGGTGATATGAAACACCTCCATTCTTAACATTTCTCGTTTTACTATTATTTTGACACTGCAAAACGGAACAACAAACCATAATTTCTTTGAAATACCGTAAAACAAATAGTGACACGAGACGTCCGTTCTTGAACCGGATGACAGCGATGACTGAAGGCAAGTTTGCGACACAACACAAACTAGTGGCGCGCGGGCCACGCCTACATCGCACTTCCACCTATATCTATATTTCGTGGGTTACATAATGATTACTATATATTTGTGAGGAGTTTTAAGCTATTGTAAATTTTACAGAAAACTAAATAAAAAATGTTGTGAAAATAAATTATAAAAAAGTGATAAACAGTGACGTGCGTGTTTATTTTTTATCCTTCGTCAGATACGTGTGGTGGACATACGCAAACATTAAGGATCTAGTAAACATACAATACCTATATGCTTATAAAAATAATGGCATTCTCTTATTAACCGGGCTATGAATTATGACAACAATGCTAGATATTTTCCACTCTTATACATTCTATGGATAGGTACGATAAAAAAGAACGATGTATGCAGCCAAGGGTTATAAGATTTTAAATAATCCTCTTTTTACACCTAAAACCAACGTTGGCTACTAGCATTATCAACCTACAGAAAGAATACGTAATACTTCAAAACAGCACGGCTATTCTGTAAGAAACAAATTCGATATCGAAGCTCACTCAGGTGAGTTGTGTCACTTCCATTGCGAGCTTGATTGGCGCTGCCGTCGGTTTTAATTTTAACAGAACGCGATGTAAGTACGTCAAAATCAAAATCTCACCGCGGATTCAGCTATCGAGATGTCAAAGATGTCCCTTACAGAATAGCCTAGCAGTTCCACGTCCACTGATCTGTACCGGGACTGCTGATGTACCTACTAAGGAGTTTCTTAACCAGTGACAAATATAATAGGTAATAAGTATGCATCAAATCTTAGTCAAAGGGGTAAAGTTACACTAATAATAATCAGTCTAATTAATTATCATAATAAAGTATATGAACATACAATACATAATATATATAGGTATGTGTAGTTACATAATTTCTTGTTAAATAACAAGTAGGTATATTATGGTAAAACATGCAATTATATGAACAGTGGCAAGCTACACATCCACCATAATTTTACTGTCAATTATGGTGGTTACCCTCGATAATAACGTGATTTAACACTTCCTCTGATATATAATAACAATATTTAACATTGAGTTGTGTCGACAAACATAATGTTGTAATAATAGTCTATGGAACTATGGAAGGTATACATTTTTGACGTCGGAGTTAGCGATAAACGCTATGATACCTGTCTGATAGTCTTACCTGCACAATTGATCTGTCCAGGTAAACTTAAGCCTGAAACAAGAGGCGGCCAAAGATTGCGAAAAAAATATTTTTACTCGGATCCATAACAACCAACCTTCCCTGCTGCCTGCTGCTTCTCTGCGTGGTACACCTGAACAGCGGGCGAGGTTACGACAATAGATCCATTCCGTTGCAGGTCCCTGGACTGTTTCGCCCAGTTTGACTTGACCCCAACGGTACTTTTGATGGCAGGATCTTTGACAAGGTTATGATAAGAATAATGCAGACTGCTTTTACTATGATTCTACCATACCCACGATATACATTTTGTACATCGATATTTCGGACAGTCCATGCCATGCAACTGGGTTGAAATATCTTAGAGTTACGTTGATGATTGCCAAATTGATAACCAGTACTTTCTTCCTTTATTCTTCTTTAGGCCAGGAACTCATTCCTGATGACTGGAGTGACTGATGACCATGGACACTTACTATCAGACTGGTAATGCGCTCGCTGGCAGGTTATTTACATAAGAAAGGATAAATAATAACGGCTGTAGCCTTGAGTAAGGTTGCTGTATGAACTTGATAAAGTAATAAAACTAGTGGATTGAAAAATACTACGTGTACATTTCACATCACAGTTGCATTTAGAAAAATAATTTTGTTTAGGTACTTTACAATTCAAACTAGGAAGTTAAATATCAACATAAAGTAAAAATAATTCTACAGTAAATAAATGGTAAATTCCACTATTTACGTTTGTTTAAGGATTATAAATTTATAAGTCCACGAAAAAATCGGAGATGTACCTAAGTGGATTTATAGAATTTCAATAAATTATACTGAGATATCAACCGTTTACTAAAATAAAACGTTAGTAGTGCTTTAAAACATTCAACACTCACTACCTTATATATGTACGATACACTTTTTGACCCAAATGATGCAATAAATAAATAAACAAACGCCTGACAACCCTGGCCCTGACCGAGTCATGTCGACGTTACCACAGAGTAGGTAATAGGTATACGAGTACGTTATGTCGCACACGCGAGTCAACTCTGTGTCTGACCAACCAGCCCTTGATTAGATGATTACTGAACTACTTTACAAGCTTGTTTCAAGCCACAAAAGGCCACGTAACGCAAAGAATTATTTTCGGCATGTTACAATGCAGTCAACAAAGTTTATTAAAAAAGGAAAATGCTTTTGTGTATTCATTGTTGTTGTCAGTTAAAATGTTTTATAAAGAGCCAATTTTCTAGCTGTTTAACAATAACTAGTGACAAAGTGTGCATTATCTCCGCATCTGGGATTACCTGTATCGTGAGTGGGATAGACAACCTAAATAAGACAACATTAAGACCTGTATGTTGCAACCCGAAAACTTAGGTTTATGTGTAGCATCAATGTCTGCCTCGACGAGGATTGAACCTGAGAATCCTCGCTTAGCAGGCAGCTTGGTCGTCGTTACATTTCCCCTATAAACCCCAAACATCGAGGATGATCAGGGCTGCTGCTAGCTGCATGAAAGCCTGCCTGACTTGCACGCCCACGCCCTGCCCCCCGATTCTGCTAATTTATAAATGGATGAATTGGGTCTCAATTGAATTGTTTGACACGTTTTGTATGAGGCATGTGTCAAAAATGTGTCAAATTATTCAATCGAGCTGCAATTGAAGCATTTATAAATTAGCAGAATAAGGACCAGAGGACAAGTCACTAACACGTTTCATCTGCACAAGCGATATTCACACTTTTCTGGACAAGGATCACGCCCTTTATTCCTATGGGTAAGTGTGGGCACCATCGCGGCCGCTGCTAGCT
The DNA here is from genome assembly GCA_905404135.1 of Hesperia comma. Classification (NCBI taxonomy): domain Eukaryota; kingdom Metazoa; phylum Arthropoda; class Insecta; order Lepidoptera; family Hesperiidae; genus Hesperia; species Hesperia comma. The sequence goes on from FR990021.1 coordinate 18,173,625, forward strand.
ATAGGTCTGCATTAGTATGTCGCAACTAAAGTACCCGTCACGGGCCGCAATTTGACTACCACGGGCCTACACATTTATCCGCTATTAAATTTTCCATTGGACATTAATAAATTTAAGGTATGTAGTTACTAATTAATTACGTTACTCCAAAGGTAATAAAATTGTCTACCCCATAAACACCTACTAATAAAGGTAACTGGTAGGTATTTCCAATTAGTTGTAATCGAATCTTAATAACTCGTAATCCATTTAAAAATAATGGAACCACTCACCTGATAACTTGATGAATATGATATCTTTTTAATTTAATTAGCTACATTTTTGCGGTCAATTAATCTTTCAAGGAAATACAATTAGTGTTGAGTGCAATAAAATTGTAAAATGTGACCGTAAAAGGAAAAACCTGATTGTCTTTATTTGCTTCTTAAAGTTGAAGCTTTGTTTGTTCTTCGATTCTTATTAAGGAAATAATTATGAATGAAGAACATCCCTATCAATTATTTCTGTTTATTTCTCATAATAAGAAACTCCTTGGGAGTTTCTTGCCGCTTCTTCTACCAAGGCCACTCATCATAGGGATTTGTGGAAGCGATGGCGTAGATTGACATTCGAAAATTGTTTGTAAAAACCAAGTTCAAAATAAATCATTTCATTTTCATTAAGGCTCCGCGCAAATTGTCCTACGGCGCTACTTTAGGAAGTGCGACACAGTCACCAAAAGCCGCTAGTTTTAGGTAATAACCCGTTCACTGCAATACAATTATCCCGATCATTCATCAGATCAGCAGACAGCCAGCGGCGGGTGTTCGAGGCACGTCCGAGTCCCTACTGTATGTACTTACTATGATTATAAGTTTTTACAAAAAAATAACCGACTTCAAAAGAGACGAGCAGATAACTCAAAAATTACCCGCCAGATGTCGCTCAAATCAATATGGGGCTCCATGACAAGGAGCAGATTTGGAATAAAACAAGAATCATTAAAATCGCTTCATCCAGTCGAAAGTTCTGAGATAACAAACATAAAAATAGTTGCATGAGAACTTCCTTTTCTGAAGTTGGTTAAAAAGATAAGCACTGCATATGAACACTTGCCGCCTACCACCCGGTGCCAGTAGTAAGTGGCCAGTTTGCGCGAGCCGTAAAAGTACACTCTCTATAATAGACACAAACTATATCGTGAATGCAGTGTACTGTACACTGCATTTGTGCCCAATTTAATTGCAATATATTAACCACAAAAACATCCGGACCAAGAATAGGTACAAAAAACTAATCTTTCCAATTTCCGCCTCACTAGGAATCAAACCCGGGAACGATTAGAATGCATTTAAGCATTAAGCTCGCCATTTGTGCCGTAATATTTTATTGTGGTCAATAAAGTATAAATAAATAAATAAATTAGAGGGTAGCCTGGTATGGTAACCATTGCATCATACAATTCTGTCATTGAAGAGATGTTATCGACATTGTATGTGCAATATTGCAACTACATATAATTAGTATCTACTTAGTTGATTATTGTAAACCTGCGAGCTCTACTATTATGTAACTAATATTGCAATTATTTACCTCTTAATTGAATCACATGTGATGATGGCTATCACGCCGGCTGCAGCACGGACAATGTAATGTCGATAAGTTATTTCATACAAATCTTTCCATACAGTTTATTAGCACACATTGTTTAGGATAGTTTCACCAAATACTGTAATTAACGTAAATTTAAGACATTTATTATAAGAAAAATCTGTTAGTCTCGAACGCCTGACGCATGTCAATTGCACCAATTCGCTTTACGCATCTCACGCAATGCGTACAAGTACCGTATGTATGTTACCGTCCTTTATTACACATTACAAGTCTTTACGGTGAACTGTGTGGTTGTTTTAATTTTCATTGCCTTGTACCAAGTTGCTATAATACCTGGACAACAGCGGCTACATTGGTCACTTCGGCTGGATTATTTACGAATAATTTGTGGTGATAAATTATTCGCGTTGGGAAGAACTGGAAGTTAAAGTTTAACCAGAGGTCATTGGAAGGACAACCGCGTGGCGTGAAGAAGAAGAACTTTGGAGAAAAGGCCTAAAAAGTTGAACTTATTATGGTACTAGTGTTCCATTGATTTCCACCCAACACTCTGTTAAGGTATTATAAGTATTTTGTATAAAAACTTGGATTTTCAACAAGGTTAGTGAATATTTACTTCGATTACTTACTTTCAATTAACAGTGTAATGCTTAGTATAATCAGTTAATTGAGTGTAAAGACTAAAAGTAATCAGTTATTAAGTATTTTATTTAGTAACTTTCAAGTAAATATTGCTATAAATAATAATTTACACAGTTCCTTAAAATAATTTGTAAAGATTGTTAAAGTTAACATTAGGGACATAATTAAAACAGTTTTGTTAATTTATAAAGCATTTATTTACATTAAAAAGTATAACATTTGTAAACATAATGAAAAAAGTGTTAACATCATAATTAATTCAAGGTTTGGTCGTAAATTGTAATACCTAGTAGTTGTTGTTTAAAATTGTTATTAATTGTACTTAAATATTACAATACAGTTCATAGGGACATAACTATTAAACACATATTTAGACGTTTTATAAACTAGCTATTATTGTATAAATTCCAGGTTGACTACATACCAGCCCCCCAAAATGACGCAAGAGGTAAAACTTATTCGTCAACGTGCAGCTTACAAGGGGCAATTAACGTCATTTGCGAATTATGTCAATGAATTGGATGCTTCTTCTCTGAACACCTTCGAAGTTGACGAGTTGCAGCTACGTATCGCGCGGATGGAAAAAATGTTTGACCGTTTCGAAGAGGTACAGTTGTCTTTAGAGTGCTTAGGAGATGAGACTGAATCTCACCTACTAGAGCGTAACGAATTTGAAAAATTATACTATAAATTACTTTCGCAAGCTCGTAAAATTCTTAACGATTGTAGGAGGGCTGAGAGTGTTGCGACTGAGGTAAGTGTACGTCGCTCCTGCGCCCACAACAACATTAAGTTGCCTACCATTCAATTGCCGAAATTTAGCGGCTCCTACGACAACTGGTTGGAGTTTCATGACACCTTTTCCAGCCTCATTCACGAGAATGACGATATAGACAATATTAATAAATTCCATTATTTGAGGGCTTCCTTGGAGGGATCTGCTGCGGTAGTTATTCAGTCCATTGAGTTCTCATCCGCCAACTACTCAATAGCCTGGCAGATACTATGCGATCGCTACGAAAATAAACGGCTGTTAATTCACAATCACGTTTCTGCTATATTTAATTTAGAAGTCATCACAAGAGAGTCATCAGCTAATTTAAAACGCCTTTTAGACCAAACTAATAAACACTTACGAGCATTAGAATCCCTAGGAGAACCAACTAAACACTGGGACACGCTTCTTATTTATATCATTACACACAAACTTGATAGCAAGACCTATCGGGAATGGGAGCAGTCTATAAAACAAGATAGGAAAATAACATTTAATATTTTTCTTTCATTTATTAAAAATAGGGCTGACTTATTAGAAACTATAGAAATGTCTACATGTTCAAGTAAAATACATAATAGTTTAAATTCACCTAACCTGAATAAGTCTAGCAATAAGTTAAAAATTTTGGTTACTGTTTCTGATAACAATAATTGCAACAATAAAAATAGTGCACATCCTAAACGCTGTCCTAAGTGTAATTCTGATCATAAATTAATTAATTGCCCTCAGTTCTTGTCACTCACTAATGAATCGCGGTTAAAACTACTGCCCGAGTACAAGGTGTGTTTTAATTGTTTACAGTCCGGTCATTACGCTAATAATTGCAAGAAGCCAGGCTGCAAGGTTTGTCGGCGTAAACACAATACTCTGGTGCATGTCTCGGACCGCAATAACAAACCGGTTTCTACTATTACGGGTGCATCACTTATTAACTCGGAGAATAACAATATTATTGAACATCCTATTGCGCATACGCAGCTCCCGACACAGCAGCCGCCCGAGCCGAGTGCTCGCTTGTCACTGTCGGCAAGTGTCGCTGCGCAGCCTCCCTCTCACAACGGAGATGTGTTATTGTCCACTGCGTTGATTAAAGTATTCGGTAAAAACGGTAAACAACATGTCGCTCGTGCATTATTAGACAGCGGTAGTACGACGTGTTTAATGAGTGAGGAACTGTATGAGAAGCTAGGGCTGCCTATTACTAGGATAAATAACTCCATCTTAGGGATAAATAATATCACGTCGCACATTAATAAATCGTGTCGTTTACAAATAAAATCTTTAGACGACTGTTATTCAACGAATATACAGTGTTTTATTTTGCCTTCAATTACTAATAATACGCCATGTAAATCAATAGATTTGTCTATTATAAACATTCCGTCTGATGTCTGTCTTGCGGATCCACACTTTCATGTGCCGGCCGCTATCGACATATTGATAGGCGCAGACGTGTTTTGGGACATTTTAGGAACACAACGGCTTAGGTTAGGAGACGGACTCCCGCTACTCTGTGATACGAAACTGGGTTGGATCGTATCAGGTCCCATTACAGGCGACCATGTATCATCATCTCAAGCCTTGTGTCACTTTACCAAATTAAATAATAATCAGTGTGATGAGGATATTCATGACATTCAATTGCAATTAACAAAATTTTGGCAACTCGAAGAAGTAAACGCAGATTTTCAGTACTCACCGGAAGAAAAGGCTTGTGAAAAACATTTTGAAACCCACACTACTCGCCTCGATGACGGTCGATTTTGTGTTAGAATCCCGCTTAAACAGTCGCCTCAGTTATTAGGGGATTCTTTGTCACGAGCGAAGCAGTGTTTTCTTTCATTAGAAAGAAGACTTCACGCAAAGCCTAAACTTTTCGAGATGTATAGGGATTTCATGTTTGAATATGAGTCCTTAGGTCATATGACTAAATGCCATAGCATTACTTCGAGTCCTAATGTGCATTACATTCCTCATCACGGAGTTCTACGAGAAAGTAGTTCCACTACAAAATTGAGAGTGGTCTTCAACGCAAGCAGTCCTACTACCACTGGCGTTTCGTTTAACCACATTCAAATGGTTGGGCCTGTGGTACAAGACGACTTGTTATCCATTCTGCTGCGGTTCAGGCAACATAAATATGTAATCGCAGCAGACGTTGAGAAGATGTACCGTCAGGTAATTGTTCATCCAGATGATCGCCAGTTACAACAAATTCTCTGGCGCCATAGTCCATCTGATCCTCTCCAAGCGTACCAGCTTAACACCGTTACTTACGGTACGGCAAGCGCTCCGTATTTGGCAACGAGGTGCATGAAGCAGCTAGGATTGGAGGCTTCAGACAAGAAAGTTGCCGATGCTATTATCCATGACTGTTATGTTGATGATTTATTAACTGGTGGGGACGACTTACAAGAAGTCATTAATTTGCGTGACGGGGTCACTTCCACATTAGCTTCTGCTCAAATGAATTTGAGAAAGTGGAAGTCTAACGAGCCTCGGGTGCTTCCTAAGCCTGAATCTCCACAGTCATCACTGGATCTGAACATCGGCGCTTCAGAGCCTAGTAAAACGTTGGGTCTTGGGTGGTTACCCAATTCTGATCAGTTGTGTTTTCCAAGTGGCTTAGTAGCCAGTGGAAATACCAAGCGCGATATATTGTCAGTAATCGCACAGATTTTTGACCCACTAGGTTTGCTAGCTCCCTGTGTTATTGTCATGAAGATTTTACTTCAACAACTTTGGTTGGAAAAATTATCCTGGGATGAACAACTTCCGCCTGAAATCAAGAAATTGTGGGCTGAGATAGTTGTTAATTTACCTTGTTTAAATAATATTTATGCCCCGCGACGTGTTATCTGTAACTCACCGAAATCCGTTGAGTTCCATATTTTTTCTGATGCGTCTGAACGTGCATACGGCGCGTGTTTGTATGTGCGTAGTGTCGGTGATAACGGTGAGGTGATGGTGCGCCTGCTACTGGCTAAGAGCCGAGTAGCCCCGATTAAGGTCATCAGTACACCAAAATTAGAATTGCTGGGCGCCTTAACAGCCAGTCGTCTGTATGAAAAGGCTATAAACTCATTACGAATAGAGAATATTCGCACTACATTCTGGACGGATTCCACTATTGTCTTGGGGTGGTTGAGAACATTGCCGAGTAAGTTGCAGCCCTTTGTTCGTAACAGGGTGGCAGACATTTTGGACAAGACTGCAAACTGTCAGTGGAGGCACGTACGTACCGAGGATAACCCTGCGGATTACATCTCTCGCGGAGTAGATATTAAATCTATAGCTACCTTAAACAACTGGTGGTCAGGTCCATCTTTTCTTTATTCAGATGTCTCACTGTGGCCATCTAATCATTTACCTATTAATAACGACACTTTACCAGAATTGAAGCCCAGTAAAATTTCTTTATTTAATGATATAAAATATAGTAATGAATTAATTGATTTTAATAGGTTTTCGAATTTTTTGAGACTTAATCGTAGTGTTGCATTTATGTTAAGATTTATTAAACGTTGCAGAAAGCAGTTATGTTCTGGCCCTCTGCTTACTAACGAATTACAATCTGCATTAAATGTGATTATTAGGCAATCACAATATGAATCCTTTCCTGAGTATAAACTGCTCATTAGTAACAAAGAATTACCTAAGAAAAGTTCATTATTAAAATTTAATGTTTTCTTGGATGACAATAAAATAATGCGTGTAGGAGGCCGTTTGTCAAATTCTGATTATTTATATGAAAAGAAACACCCAATTTTATTACAGTCCGCTCATAAGTTTACTAAATTATTATTTGATTTTGAACACCGACGGTTACTGCACGCCGGTCCACAATTATTATTGTCTTCCATAAGAGAAACGTATTGGCCGATTAGAGGTCGTAATTTAGCTAGGCATTGCTGTCGACTTTGTATCAAGTGCTGCCGAATGAAAGGTCAAACAGTGTCACCTATTATGGGTAACTTGCCGCAGCAGCGCGTTCTAGCAGGTTTTCCCTTCGAAAATATAGCGTTAGACTACGCGGGTCCCATGCACTCTGCATCACGCCAAGGTCGTGGATGTAAATTAGTTAAAGTCTATATCGCCATTTTTGTGTGCTTCACAACAAAGGCCATTCATTTAGAACTGGTAGGCGACTTAAGCAGTAACACTTTCCTAATGGCATTGCGTAGATTTATCTCACGCAGGGGAAAACCTTCGAACATTTATTCCGACAACGGTACCTCATTCGTTGGTGCGTATAACGAAATTTCTAAATTTCTAAAGAATAGCTGCAATTCGCTAACTGAAGGTATGGCTGCTGAAGGAGTTAACTTCCACTTTATACCCGCGTATTCTCCTCACTTTGCTGGTCTTGCGGAGGCTGGTGTGAAGTCAACGAAGCATCATTTAGTTAGAGTGTTGGGCAATTGTCATCTAACATACGAGGAACTTTCCACGACGCTAGTTCAAATCGAGGCCATATTAAACTCCCGACCGCTAACGCCTCTTTCTTCGGACCCTGAAGACTTGATGCCCTTGACTCCTGGACATTTTATTATTGGACGTCCTTTGACCTCTCTGCCTGCGCCAGACTATCAAGACCGCTCCACAAATATGTTGACCAGGTTCCAGCGTGTTGAGCAGTTGCGCCAGCATTTTTGGATCCGGTGGAGCAAGGAGTATGTGTCAGAACTCCAAGTTCGTACAAAGTGGCTTTCCAGCAAAGGTGCAACATTAAAGATGAATGCCCTAGTTCTTCTAAAGGAAGAAAATGTGCCACCATTGAAGTGGAAGTTGGGTCGCATCATCGCAGTATACCCAGGCACTGACGGCGTTACTAGGGTTGCAGACGTAAGAACTTCAAGTGGAGTACTGAGGAGATCGTTTAGCAAGATTTGTCCTCTCCCTGAAGTTGACGATTTGGGTTGAGATCAAGGCTCTCAACGCCCGGGGGCATGTTTAGGATAGTTTCACCAAATACTGTAATTAACGTAAATTTAAGACATTTATTATAAGAAAAATCTGTTAGTCTCGAACGCCTGACGCATGTCAATTGCACCAATTCGCTTTACGCATCTCACGCAATGCGTACAAGTACCGTATGTATGTTACCGTCCTTTATTACACATTACAAGTCTTTACGGTGAACTGTGTGGTTGTTTTAATTTTCATTGCCTTGTACCAAGTTGCTATAATACCTGGACATCATCGGCTACACACATATTATTACACTTATAACACACATAATACTTTATTACATTTAATTTGCAATTAATTTAATAACAAATTTTACAAAAATAAAAATAAAATAATTCGCTGCACTATCTTTGCTTGCAATCATAAATATTTATCCTACCCTCAACCCCACTTTATAATTTAATCGGAAGTCAATAACACTTGTATAATCTCAAAAAATTATTGTATTTGTTAATTAAATTCGTAGTAATTAATTATTGTAAACAGATAATTGATTATTGTAATTAATAAAATTTATGTTGAGCTATACCTATAGGGGTGCCGCGCCGGAAGGAAAACTTGTAACACAATACATAACTTAGGTAGCACTTATCAATCGCTTCTCATAAGGAAAGGACTGTAAAAGGAAAAAACACGCTCAGTATTTTTCATGTTTCGTTTATAAATAGGTTACTGAATATATTGTAATGCATTTAAAAAAATAATTTTGTCGAAAATTGCGTTTTCTTTGATCGGACAGACCTATTTTTTTAATGTTAATTTTTTTCCACGTGTTCTGTGTTGTTATTGTAATGCATTTAAAAAAATAATTTTGTCTAAAATTTAGTTTCATTTGATCGGACGGATTACCCCTTTTTTAAATGTTAAAAAATATTTTCACGTGTTCTGTGTGTGTCTATAATTTTCTGGAAAATTCTCTAAAGATCAATTAGAAGACACTAATCCATGGATCCAGCGAGGGGCGGTTGACGTCATGCGTCTATTTGGTAAGTAGATGTAAGCAACCTCGAGTAACGGTTGGCCTCAATACAACATTCATCGCCCCGGCGCCGCCTGGCCGCGCGCCGGCGTGGGGTCGGGAACCTGTCTCTAAACAACAGGAACAAATAATGTATCCAAAACGTGGACAGATACACAGATTACTTACAATATTGGGTACATCGCAAAAATTCAAGGATTTGTGATGATGGTTGGTTGCCGCAAGCTCGATACACTTTGATATTGGTAAGTTATTTCATAAGAATAAACTCCAGCATCATCTTCGCATTAAGTCATTTCATTTTATTCTCTACTAGCGACCCGCCCCGGCTTCGCACGGGTGCAATAACTATTTAATGGATGTTATTATACATATAAATCTTCCTATTGAATCACTCTATCTATTAAAAAAACCGCATCAAAATCCGTTGCGTAGTTTTAAAGATTTAAGGACACAAAGGGATAGAGAAAGCGACTTTGTTTTATACTATGTAGTGATTTCTGTACCTATATCATTACAATAAATTACCAATGAATTTTACGAGTATAAAGTCGGGCAGCACTTCCCCTTGCAACTGGTACAACAATAATGTGTTTGCACTACCTTGGCTTGCAATATTTACAATTTACATCCTACCCTCAACCACTTACGATAGAATGAGAAGTGGATAATACTTAGATAATCTGAAATAATAATTCTATTCACCTATTGATATAATTCGTATTACGATTATACATAGGTAAATATTATAATATTCATGATCATTAGTTTAAGGACATTGTAGTAGGTAGGTATACCGGGGCGCCGGAAGAAGAACTGTAACAATCCCACAACCATGATTTTTAGTCATTTTAAATTTTTATCACTATAGTTTTTACGATAAGGGTAACATTTGATTTTTTTAAATTGGGTACGTTAGCATAAATATATGCCAAATTATACATCGCTGCATTACCCTTTTTAACAGTGTTGGCAGTAAGGCATTGGTTCCCGTAATCGAGCGATTGGAATAACTATTCTGGAATAAAACATATTTGTGTATTCTGAAAGCGAACATTGAACCTGAACTAAATATAAGCCCGTTAAGATATGGATTGTGTGGCCTAAATACAAGATTATTCTGTTTATGCCAACCGTTACCCTGTTTCAAAACAAGCGGATCCATAGTAAATCGAAGTTTAAATCGTTCGTCATTTGAATTTCGGTTAATTGTCATTCGCGCATGCGACGTTAAACAGTAGAGATTCAATAAGGTTAGATATGTAAGTGGAGTGAGGTCTCTGTGACGTCATCTAACGCTGGTTGCTGGTCCCTAGTCGCTAGTCGGTAGTAAGTAGTCCCTTGTCCCTAGTTCCTAGTTCCTAGTTCCTAGTTCCTAGTTCCTAGTTCCTAGTTCCTAGTTCCTAGTTCCTAGTTCCTAGTTCCTAGTTCCTAATCCCTAGTCCCTAATCCCTAGTCCCTAGTCGCTAGTCGCCAGTCGCTAGTCGCCAGTCGCTGGTTGCAATATTTCTTTGTACCTAATAATACTTTCGACAATAGGGGCGAATGTAAAACATCGAACATTTAATTCAAAACCATTTAAAGTTTGACCCCGTGGGGAAATTGTCAGCTTTTCAGCTTTCAGCAGTTCATAAAATAATATAAAATCAACTAACTAACTTATTGTGCTGTTTCTGTTATACCAGGTAGCCTGGAATAAATCGCATTTAATGAGGCCGCCCGTTGTTTCGTATTTCTACCTTGTGCTTTTGTGTTTATTTTTTATTTTAATTGTTAAAAAAATAATAAATAGCAAACAGTATTAAATCAACCAAACAGACAAGCAAAAAATATAACTAACTGACTGCAACCTACTCACTACTGAGCACGGGTCTCTCTTGGTCACTAAGGAGACCTATATAGGGTAAAACCTATAGGTAGATTTGATTAGGAGAGCTAGAGATTGAGACCTAAAGATTTTGATTGAGCCAAAAGCCCACAATAGTTACATATTCATTTTCGATATAAATTCCCAAAAGTTTTTGTGCTATTTGAAATAATAATTTGAATATTTGGATTGGAAAAGTTTTTCAATATTATCTTAAACCTTAACACATGGCCACGCTTTACTTAGGTTTGAAATTAATCTGTACGAAAGTAAATTAATGCCCTTTTAGAATATTTTGTAAGTGAGTGGCGCGGACTCAAACGAGTTAAGCAGTACCTAGAAGCGTTTAACATTTGCTCAAACGATTACCGCCACTGCGATAATATAGTTTCATAAAATTGACGCCTTCCACTCACTTTACGCGATATTACTTAAAAAAACTAAAGACATTGCTTGAGCAATAAAATTACTGAGGAATTTATTTATTGGCGACATATAATTCTCCCACTGTTGTACTTGAGTCGCCATAATGAAAGTTTATTAACCTAAAATGATTAATTGCAAATAATTAAATTTAAAAATTAATTTCGAAATAGTTAAGTACGTATATCTTGAAAAATGGTGCCTAGAAGCAGGAAACAGCCTGTTCAGGTTGTGGTCGATTTTCATAGGAGTACCTACTTTTTATAGAGCTGGTACGATATAATTATGTAGAGTACATACCTACTACAATCTCAATTCACACCCAGGGTATAAATAATTTTTAATCTCCCATCCCGAATCAACTTTTACAATAGATAATTATAGGCAGTCACTTGGATAGGTACACTTAAATTTCTTTGATTTTCCAATAAGATTCTGCTTGACAATAATCCTATCAAATTAAATATCGCTTCCAAGATTTGAACGAACACGTTTATTGTGAAGGACGATACGTTCAAAGTCGATCGTTTATATTTCACGCCAGGTCGGTACCTAAACCGTTCTTCAGTATCTGTATCGTATCGAGCAATAAGAACCAAGTTAAACAAAACGTAATAATCACCAGGTCATACGAAACACGCTCCGATCGACCTTTCGACTGAACCGTAATCAAAAGATTATTAACATTGACTTAATGGCGTGCGCAGATGATAAATCGTTGAAAACTTAATCGCAATATGAGCTCTATCCGCTTAGGAATAGGGAGGCTCGTGAAATAAACAAGTGGGATTAAAATAACAAAAGTGCATTGACTGAAACTTGCCCCCGAGTGCGCGTGGGCCCTATCGCGTGACCATCGCCGATGATTGGACGCTCGGTTAATTCATGCTGTGATACTATATACTTGTATAACTTAACACACTTTTTAAACATATTGGATATCTTTGGATTAATAATAACAATTTTGATAATGTGGGGATGCTTCTACTACTGAAACTAAATCAATGTTTCTATCAGGCCTAGGCAGGCTTTTGCTTGTTTGTAAAATTCTAGTAGGTACATACCTACTTACTTTTAGGATATTGCTGTGTTTTTAGTGTTGCATAATACAAGGGCCTAATACGTATCTAAGAGTAATTATGAGATCGTAAAGGATATAAAGAGTAGAATAAGTACATTAGGTAGGTAAACCTTAAGGATTAAACAGGCTTCTTCAGATCACAACAGGCTATAACTTAGGTCGAACCAACTGATCCCTTTGATTTCTTCGCAATTACTGCGAACTGCGCTTAAATTAAATAAACATACAATTAAATACTGGCAGAATAAATGTGTTTTCTTTCTCTTTTTGGAAATATCGACTATTTTCTAATCTGTGATATCGTGCCCAAGTACCTACATTGCAAATGATATTCGTTCAATTTTAACAGTTAAATGTACCATACTAAAAATACGTACCGACAGACAGTAATCCGATTAATATATTTATCAAATCGAATCATTTTCCTCCTGGTTACATCACTATTTTTGTGATAATAAAAAACGGTAACACTGAAAATGTCATTTTACTGAATCGAATTAAAAGTCGGAGTATATTCCTATCTCTATGGAGTATAGAGATAGATAGTAGAGATCATTGAAAAGTCAACCCGTTACAATTTTTAAACAATATTATTTATGTATTTATTTCACGCTTTACTGACAGCCTTTAACTAGGTATTTCAATGGGTGGACTGCCTAATGGCATTTTATTGATTTTTTGTTGCGTTTTTAAGAGCTACCTATTAGTCGGACACCAGACGTTTGTACGTGTATCATTTTGACATAGATACCTATTATGTTTATGAAAACCCAATGACCATATACAAATCTATCTGATATCAGCAGATCTTAAGAACTTCCGTCGTTATTGAACTGGCGGATAACATTTGCCCTGTGAAAAAGACACTTGCATAATTTCTTCCGTCATTTCTATTACAGTCAATCTATAGATGGATTGAATTAACGTTAGATTCAGTGAATGAGTACTCTTCTAGACAAGAGTTTGAGCACATTGTCTTTCATGCTGGTACGGATTGATGGAACAAAATAGTGTTCTCAAGATTCTGTTTATGAAACCCCCACTACTTTAATACGTCGTCGTAGTGTCCCACTACAGCAATGCACGAGGAACTGTGTCTGAATGGTTGAATTTACTTCCTAAGGTACCCAGTTATTAGTGTCAAGCATCATCACAGCGTATTTACGTTGAGTCAACTTTTAGATCATACATGCACATGTTTTTAGTTTACAAAACGTGGTGTACTCAACAAAATAAAAAACTTCGCCATCCACATGACTTTACGGTACTTCCTCAACGAAGGCGTCTTCCTCGAACGTATCCTGGAACCTTCAACATTGTATGACGGCCCATTAGAAATAACTCGATCTAAATTCAATCATTTTATGATTGTTTAAAGTATAAGACTGATTAACGCCTGTATTGTAATTGAATATTAATAAAACATTAATAAAATTAAGCATGTTTTTTTACTAATACCTGCTATCCTATTAATATTATAAATGTGAAAGTTTGTGTATTTGTTTGTTTGTTTGTTTGTTACTCTTTCACGCAAAAACTACTGAACCGATTTTCATGAAATTTGGCACACACATAGAGGGCAACTTAGATTAACATATAGGATATTTTTTATCCCAGAAATCCCGCGGGATCGGAATTTACGCGGGAAAACCTTCTTCACGTATGGGGTATAAATAGCTTCTAAACAAACATTAATATAAAACTAACAAACATCCTATCCTATTATTAATATTATAAATGTGAAAGTTTGTGTATTTGTTTGTTTGTTTGTTTGTTACTCCTTCACGCAAAAACTACTGAACCGATTTTCATGAAATTTGGCACACACATAGAGGGCAACTTAGATTAACATATAGGATATTTTTTATCCCAGAAATCCCGCGGGATCGGAATTTACGCGGGAAAACCTTCTTCACGTATGGGGTATAAATAGCTTTGTTACTCCTTCACGCAAAAACTACTGAACCGATTTTCATGAAATTTGGCACACACATAGAGGGCAACTTAGATTAACATCCTATCCTATCCTATTAATATTATAAATGTGAAAGTTTGTGTATTTGTTTGTTTGTTTGTTTGTTACTCCTTCACGCAAAAACTACTGAACCGATTTTCATGAAATTTGGCACACACATAGAGGGCAACTTAGATTAACATCCTATTAATATTATAAATGTGAAAGTTTGTGTATTTGTTTGTTTGTTTGTTTGTTTGTTACTCCTTCACGCAAAAACTACTGAACCGATTTTCATGAAATTTGGCACACACATAGAGGGCAACTTAGATTAACATATAGGATATTTTTTATCCCAGAAATCCCGCGGGATCGGAATTTACGCGGGAAAACCTTCTTCGCGTATGGGGTATAAATAGCTTCTAAACAAACATTAATATAAAACTAACAAACATTAATATAAAACTAACAAGTCTGTCTTCCCGGAAATCCCGCGGGATCTGGAGTTACGCGGAATAAACTCCTGCGCGTACGAAGTAGCGGGCACACGCATAGAGGGCAACTTAGATTAACATATAGGATATTTTTTATCCCAGAAATCCCGCGGGATCGGAATTTACGCGGGAAAACCTTCGTCGCGTATGGGGTATAAATAGCTTCTAAACAAACATTAATATAAAACTAACAAACATTAATATAAAACTAACAAGTCTGTCTTCCCGGAAATCCCGCGGGATCTGGAGTTACGCGGAATAAACTCCTGCGCGTACGAAGTAGCGGGCACACACAAAGAGGGCAACTTAGATTAACATATAGGATATTTTCAGAAATCCCGCGGGATCGGAATTTACGCGGGAAAACCTTCTTCGCGTATGGGGTATAAATAGCTTCTAAACAAACATTAATATAAAACTAACAAGTCTGTCTTCCTGGAAATCCCGCGGGATCTGGAGTTACGCGGAATAAACTCCTGCGCGTACGAAGTAGCGGGCACACACATAGTATTATAAATGCGAAAGTCTGTCTGTGACGTTTTCACGACTAAACCACCAGTCCGATTTGGATGAAATTCGGAATGAAAATATTTGAAGACCCAGAGTCACACATAGGCTAATTTTTTTTAAAAAATCAACCCCTAAAGGCTTGAAATAGGGGATGAAAGTTTGTATGAAAACAACGATTTTGATGAATTTTCCCAGGAAGATAGTTGATGACGTACTTTCTCCCCCACTTCCCCGGTTCGCGATATAAACGAATTCCACGCGGGCGAAGCCGCGGGCAAAAGCTAGTGTATCAATATTTTAACAATTAAAATCTGCTATGTGATCATTTTTTCTCTAATTATGTAATAATAAATTAATTATTATATTTTAATATTTTAAATGCAAATAAAATAACGTATAAAACATATAACTGTAATTTTAGTTAATTAAAAAAAATCTTCTTCATATAAAAATTTACAGGAGAACGTTTTTATTCAATATCTCAAATTTACACTTTTTGCACATAGCAGATATTGGTTTGACAACGACGATATACGACGTGACACTATAAATAAAAAAATTAAGCATTTGTCCCAAACATGGACAGGGAGTGGGTCACAAAATCATGATTAAACTCGTGTGATGTATTTTCTGGATGGCACGTAGCTTGTGGTTAATGTAGAGCTTACGAGTTAGAGTAACTATCTCCGTGGTAAGCACCGCATGTCAATATTATGAGGGTATGCTGTTTCGTTCTTTCAACAATCCACTAGTCAGCGTTATCAAAATCACTTCAAAACATTTTTTTATTTATAAATTCTGATTAAAACTAGCGCATTGGGCAGTCGTATTTGCCACCATTGTACCTCTAAGGTGCTTGCTGTAATCCATTATTATTAATGGTAGACGTATACTTTAAATTTATTATAAAACTTTCAAATGCAAAATAATCCACAACGTTACAACCTTGACTTTTATTGAACACCAACTTTTTCTATCATGTAGAAAAATAATTTTATTCAGCACTCATAATTCAAGTCTGAACTAGACCTCAACTCTTTGATTGGCGTATTTTAAATGAAGGTTCCGCTACCAACTCATGAAAGCAATAACGCCTATAACGAAGGATTTGAAAGTAAGCCCCTTTTGCCTGTACCAAATTGAAAAAGTTCGCAACACCGCCCACGCTCGCTTTGTGAGCTTAAATATCATGTGCTGAAGGCACCCTTCGACTGTAATGATTAGAATTTAAGGGGCAACCTTTCTGAACAGGTTGAACAACAATGTGCCTCTCGTAGCTATCGTATTCATAAACTATAAAGTGGCTGTGACATACGAATGGTCATACGTACATGAAGAATCTATAAGGCTTCCGTCTCCACCAATCCACACTGAAGCAGCGGTAGAGTCCTTTTTTTTAATGGAATTAAGATAGCAAACGAGCATGCAGCACCACCTTCCGCTGCCGCCCATGACAACTGTGACCGACCCAGAACTAGACTCAATGAGTCTCGTTCTAATTCGGTCACATACGCGTTGCTACCCCTGAGGACTGAGATGGTCGCCTCTAAAAAAGTGTAACCGGCTCCACACCTTCCTATCCGGAACACAATTGTTCTTAAAACAATTATTACACGGTAGGAATCGTACTAAGTACCGTGGCGGGCGGTGGTACTTCCCCGGGTGAGCTCTAGGCCCTACCACCTTGTAAACGTTTTCAATTAAGAGGAGAGACCCGTGCGTTGCTACCATAACAATTATTATAGGGTCATTATAGGGTTTATTTGAGTCTAAAGTCGGCAGTCTCAAACATAGTAGAGCACTGTTTTACCTCGCTGGACTGCCGTTCGCTTTTCTCAACTTCTCATTGAGTAAAAAGTTTGTTTAGGCACTCTACGCTTCAACAAAGCTGTAACAAGTCTAGGCCTAGCTCGGAACAGTACGGATCGGTGTAAGAAACCAGCTAACATCCCGCAGCTATCCTATTACGCCTACATTCGCATAAATTTCAATTATCGGGTTCGTCTTAATTAGTTTGCTTCGCGGCTTGTACGGCGTCCCTGAACGAATAAACTTGTCCTACTGCCAAGTTCTCTTTTGTGAGCTTTGGAAACAATCGGAGCTCAGTTTTTTTTTTCATTTATTTATTCATAACATTAATTTAGGTTTACAATATGAAAGCATTGCAAAAACCTTTTACAGTTTGTCCGCAACGCTAGTTAGTCTAACTTAGTTACATAATGTTTATATTCTACATAAATAATAATAATATAATAATAATAATAAAATTATTTATTTGCTCTCACAAAAGGTCTTAACACTATGCCTTATGAAATAAATATAAATTAATTATAGATGAAGTCCTTCTTTAGTTTCACTTGAGAGTTTACAGAACTTGATACGATTTTGTTCTGATATTAGAACAAGTTGTAAGGGTTACGCTTATAATCGAATTTAGTTAAATAATAATAATATATAAAAGCGAAATGTCATTCACTCACGAAATATCGTAAACTGCTTGACGTATTTTATTTATTTTTGCCCATTTTTACCTAAACATGTAATTTGGCACTAAGGGACTAAACTGAGGGGTCAAAGTTGTATGAAAATCAGTTAAAATATCTCCATGCGGGCTAAGCCGCGGGCAGCAGCTAATTTAATGATAGGTAGATACCAGATACAATAATAACAAAGGTTTTTTTATTACTTAATGATTTAAATTGCTGTCCTCTGTCTGAATGTCCCGGGAACCAACTACATATATGTGGACTAGGTATGTGAAGTATGCGTATGTAACGTACTATTTTTTTAAGGTTTGTTATACGTTGGTTTCAATTATAAAAATATGAATTGTATGGCCAAATAATAAGCATTACCATAAGCATTAAGTCCATCGTTTCACCTGGCTCATAAGCCACGAATAGATAAATAAATACCCCAGATTAACAAGAAAAAATATGCTAAACCCAGGAAAAAACTTGTAACACCTTTAATATAAATAAACGGGGCTCTATATTAACTTAATAAAACTCTAACGTAAATTGCGAAATGTAACCGCATTGTATTTCCATTTCTCGGTCTGCTTTTCTTTATACAAATAAAAAGATTTTTATGACATTGGTATACAATTTAAATACATTAATTTTAATATTTAAATAGTATGCAATGGAACTGTTACCTAGAACTATGATGTTTGTTACATTGAATGCATCGGACATAACAAAGGACTCAACAAATTCATACAAGGATGGCTCCAACGACTCTATCTGCCACCCTCCCCCTTGCATCTCATGCACTCTCCTCTCCTCTCTTGTCCTCTTCTCAGCTTACCTCTACTCATCTCACCTAACCTCACCTTGCAGATGACTTAAAATGCTTTCCAACTCATCTCTACTGTTTCCAGCTCCCTTATTATGAACTCTTAATTCCAGACAGTTTACGTTCACAACGTGTGGGTGATAGAGACAGCGCTTTACATGTTATAAGGCGCTGTCTCTGTCACCCACACGTTGTGAACGTAAACTGTCTGGAATTAAGAGTTCATAATAAGGCCCCAGTTCATAAAATTCATTGTTAAACATGTTCTAGATGAAGAGGAGAGGTTGTGGTCGGTTGGCACGGCAGACAGAGCGCGGCTGCGGCTGTCTGCTGTGCACCAGCGAGATCAAAAACTAGCATTAAGTTAAGAAACGGGGTCGGCGCAGTTATTTTCCAATGCTAGCTACATAGTGTTACAATCTATTCGCTAAACTATGCTGCGCTCCTTTAATAATTGGTTGTTAAAATCCATGATAGATCTAAGAGTCTACGTCGCAACGGAAAGAAACGAAGAAAGAATGTTCAGAATATTGGATGTGAAAATTTTCGGGAGAGCTTAAAAGGGATCGTTACAACCACTCCCGATTTTCCTATCCATCTGATTTAATGTTTTTTATTCCAGAATGTTGGTCAAATTTTGGCTCACATAAATAGTTACAACAGTATTATGTGAATAATAAAGAGTAGAGACCGCACAACAAGTCCACAATTGGTATATTGAATCTTAACATCGCACAAGCAATTTATAATGTCCATCATTTCATTACCTTTAGTTTCCCTGGTTTACATCACTGACGAAGTTATCTGATTGAAAGTAAGTGTTTTCTAATATATGTCTGACATTTCAGACAAATGGCAACCTTTAGGGTGCCTTTCCACCAGAGATGTGCTATGCTACGTTGCTAAGGATGTGTTTGCCATCCACCAATCACGTTCAGCCCTCAGGCGGTTGCTAGGCGGGCCAATGTATGTGATTGGTAGATCTCAAACGCATCTTTAGCAACGTAGTATAGCACATCTCTGGTGGAAAGGCACCCGTACGCGTTGGGTTAGTTATGGCTTATGGCACGTTAGTAAGATCATGATAGAGGTTTTTCATTTGATGTAAGTCACGTAAGTTGATTTAAAACCCTCATTTAAGTCTAAAGCCAATTAAATTTCTAATTGGCCAATACTTCGTTTATTTAGGGAATCTATGACCCTATTTAATCTAGCATTTACTGGTTGAATAGATATCGTTGCAAAGGCACAAGTACTCGATAAATTAGGCGCTTTGGATTTAAATTCCATGTTCGTTTAGACATACCTATATACTTGCAAGTGTAATGGCTATTTCATATGGAACATAGCATTATAAATTGTCGAACGATTCGCAATAAGCAAAAGTAAATCGGCAAGGCCGTCCAAGGCAGGCCGGCGGCGCACGTGGGAACGCTCTCTCGCCGCCAAATCATTTAGATCGTAATATTGTTACTAAGTACTTGCATCGTAATTCACGATCCGTGGACCTTATTAACACAGTGCTAAGATCGAGAAAAGCTTATCTCGCTAGATACGTGCACCTTATAGTTTACACACCTCCTCATATTGCCTGCGCGCCTGGTTCACTGATTATATATTTTGAGCTCGTATTCATTAGGGTTTCTGATATTTCTCACATATTCTTTTTTTATAAGGACATGAACAGTTCAATAAGAACATTGGAAATATGCAATTGTTTAATTCACTAAAACTCTAAAAACTTAAACTAAAAAAAAATTAAAAGAAATAATGATTTGAACTGAACGCATAGAATTTCTCTTAGAATTTGAACTCCATTTTGTCACATGAGTAACTGCATCTAAGTTACTACAAAGAGTGCAAAGAGCTGTAAATATTATAAGGCTCCACTAGAACGAACGTCAAAGCCAAAAGTAAATTAATAGACACAAGATACTACATGTACGAGAACATGTAGAAAATTAAAACGTAATAATACACGACGTATGTACAAAGGACGGCCTTGTCAACAACGAAACATCTCTTCCAGGAAAACTTCGGAGTTGACAAATGGTTTAGTTTGGTAATAGTTTAACCTTATTACAAGTAACGACAGATCTATTATTTATGTATGTATCTACAAATATATTACTGGCCGTAGGAATACGGAACTAGAAGCAACAAGGAAATAATAACCGCGTCAAGTTATTTCTATTTTAATCTACTTAAAATTTCCTAGAAACATTATAACCGCCAGTTCTGAAATGTTTCGAAACGGTCGAGCCTAACATATGTAATTAACCATTCACTTAACTTTTCAAAGGTAATTACAAAGGTCCAATGTGGACTTCTTAGTACCGAATAAGTATTTCATAGTTAATTCGAGTCCAGCTGTTTCCTAACGCAGTATAGTACATACGGTGGTCAAGGCGTGGTCGCTTAGTTTTACCTCAGGCGACAATTTAAATTATGACAGTATTTACAACTACACGCAACGCATTAGTAACACAAGTTACACTACCCGTTAATTACGAATACTTCAATTTTGAATCTTGATACACCTAATTAGGCTCTAATTTCAGATGATCCAATAATTTGTCACGCGGCCAAGGAATGTATGAAACATATTTAATTTGATGATTTTATCTACATTTGCATAATTAAAAATTTAATGACCGTACCTGAACAACAGCTGATTTTGTTAGCGGAAGGTAATAAGGCTTTAGAATTAGGTACAATATTCAATATTATGTTATTATTAACCATTAATAATTTAGTGGCAGACTTTACTTGGCTCACTCTGAATTTTACTTCAAAACTCAAAATCTTCAAGAACCCATGCGAAACCTTTATAATGTTTTCAACGTCTTATTTAAACTGTGTAGGTAGGTATAGATTAATTTTATTTAAAGAATAATTTAATATTTAAATTTTACATGGATTAAGTAGCGGCTTCCGTGGATAGACTTGTATTATTTTAATTTTGTAATGTCTAAGTTAATATTATATTAAAAAATATCAAAATTCAGATTCAAAAATTCAGACATTGTTATTGAATTGTAAAATTTTTCAACCAATGGTTCCATTATCACTATTAAACACTAAACTAAAATTATACAGGTTGTTATGCATCACATCTTTAACTTTCCATTCAGCTGCTGCTAGATCGACTAATTTTGTTTCTTTAATCAAGCTTTTCTTCATATCAACAGTTTTGTTTGAATCAGACAAGACACTTTTATCTACATTTATGTCTGAATCATCAACTACTTTAAGAAGAATTACATCATTTGCTTTGAGTTCTATGACATTATCATCCTTGTTATCATAATAGCTATGTTGTGTAGTGTAATTGTATCTCTGATTTTCCTTAAAAGTAACATTTGATTTTAATTGATTAGAACTCCTATTTCTTCTCAACTCTGTTATTTCTATGTTTTCTTCAGAGACAAACTTTATCTCAATTTTTTTATGGCCATCATCATCGACAATTTTTAGTAAAATGGATCCTGGACCATTTTTTACACCGTGAAGGTTATCATCGTTAACGGATCGACGATGCCCTTTTATTGGCGAGAATGTTTCCATTTCTCTAGACTTTACTTCTTTGTCTTTTGGTTCTTCAACGTTTCTTTCTATAACATCATCGCTTGGCCCGATCGGTGGAACGACCTTTTTAATCGGCTCAACTAAGTAGCTTCGTACTGTTTCGAAATCAAACTTTTTAACTTTTGCCATGTAGTTTTTTCTATATTCATCTGCATCTACTCCTTCGGGAATTTTCTCAAGTCCATAATCGGGATTATCACGAGGAAGATGCGAATCTACCGAATCCATATGATTGGCCTAAAAATAGTTAAAGACCGTCAATCCTAAACGTAGGTATATTTGCTTGAATAAATATTAATATAAGGAAATACATAAGAAAGGATAATCTGTGACATAAATAATTTAAAACATTTGGAACGATCACTTAACGATAAATACATTCACAAGCATAATTCACATTTATTTGATATCAATACTGCTATTTGTCTGCTCGGATGGATATTTTATATAAAAGAACTTTAACTTAAAGGTATTAATGTTCCCAAACGTTGTGCCCAGTTTAGCAATTGAAGATGTTAACAATAAATTAATAAAGTCTAACCGATATAATAACTTCTATATTCTTTGTCTGTTTATAGTTAATTATCATCATTCCGATTGATCCAATAAGTGTTTATTTTTGTACAGTGTCTTTTAACCAGATTAAAGTGATACCCACGGGAAGATATCTTCTGGTGTCGTTTTGTGAAAACTTGGGCGGGTCGATGTTTGTCATTAGATAACAGAAAACACCAAAAAGTCCAAGTACAACCAAGGAAAATACAACAACAAATATTTTACCCTTCATAACAATAAAATCAAAAATTTACATTCGGTCTATAAAAATGCACTCTACGTCGCTTGTCATTTTGACTTCGTAAAAAGTTAAATAAGTACGCATCATAGAGATAGGAACATAGATACAAGTTCAACCATAGAGTTCAACTATGGCTAGATGATATCTAAACAGATCCATTTGAATTCGTATAAATAGATTAAAAATTTACATACAAACACAAAATATAGAAGATAGATCAAAAAGAAAGAAAGGAATATTCAGATAGACGGTGCCTGAGATGGTCGCTACTAAAAAAGTATAACCGGCTCCACACTTTTCTATCCAATACACAATTGCTAGCAATTATTATGACGGTAGAAATGGTACTAATCCTACTAATATTATAAATGCGAAAGTTTGTAAGGATGTATGTGAGTGACTGAGTGTGTGTGTGGGTTTGTTACTCTTTCACGCAAAAACTACCGAACGGATTTTCATGAAAATTTGCAGTAATATAGCTTAGACATTGGAATAACATAATTTGTTAAAATTTTTAGAGATTTTTGAAGGGACTGGTTCCCCGAAGCGAAGCGAGAGCGGGTTTACTAGTACAAAATAAGGATAGCTAGATACTAACATGTACAATGGCAGGCCGTGGTACTTACTGTGGTTAACTCTAGGCTCTTACCAACTATAAAACATTATGTAAATATAAGTACTCACGTTTAATGCGACCTTACATGTATTATGAAATATTTACTGTGGATAATCTGCATAATTCTTTCGTCGTTTACAGTGATATCAAGATAATTAGATTTAGAATTTTAACAAAAACAACCGACTTCAATATCGGCAAGAAATATAAAGAATATAAAAAATGAAATACCTACTATCATTTCAGGGTTTCTCTAGAATTTACTGCAATTCCATCATCAGCTTCTGACTTGGTAGCCATGGTACTAATAATTTAACTTTTTTATACATATAACAAAATAATAAAAACCGTTTTTCAAATTACGTAGAAATTAAAAACAATTTTTATTATGTCTATAGAACGTTGTTCACCGTTGCCTGTATACAAACAGTTTTTGTTGAAGTTAGCAAAGCGCAGGCCGTAATTTATTTGTTGTGGAAATTAACTTTGTTTTAATTTTAAAATTCAATACCACTTGTTTCAACATGTTTATATTATTTTCGATTACCAACAGATAACGACAGGTTATACCAAACTAAATAATATTTTATGTAATTCTTTTGCTTATGTTTATTTACATAACTCGAAATATACCCGTTACATGTCGGTCAAAATTAAATGGGATCAAAATACAAGTATATATTTCGAATAAAAAAAAAATTATTAAAATCTGTTCATCCTTGCAAAATTATGACCTTATGACACAAAAAATACAGCCGACTTGAGAAGCTCCTCCAATTTTGAAGCCAGACAGAGCTACCATAACAGGGCCGTGAAATTATCGAACATGTATTAAAAATAATCTTACGATCTGAGCTTACGATGAAGTAATCCCGTACATACGTGGCGAGGGTTGAGTATGCTAGAGTAGCTGCAAATTAAATGGTTATCGTACGAAGTACGATAGTAGTGTAATTTTGCATTTCGTACACAGCTGTGAAATTATCGTGTACATACTTACTACGATAATCGTACGGTTAGGACACTGCTGTGTATCACACGGGGTAATCATGTAAGGAACTTTACAAAGTGGAATGACCTCGTAAGAGTCAATTCTCTAAAAGCCTCGGGTATTAGGGCTATTGGGGGCAGATCGATACGGCGTTGTCAACAAGTCGCAGACGTGAATCGTTTCACGTAGGCACGGTCCACGTGATGCTGTCGACCTATCACCGTCACTACGAGGTGTAACAACGCCATGAACTAATTTCCAAGAGTACATACCTACCGTCACTACACCTTGGGAAAGCTATGCTCTAATTTGAAGACACGAGAAAATATTTAAATGGGATTCTTTCCGTTGACTTGACACAATTTTTATCGGTAAATACCAGAAATCAAGGTTTTTCTTTATTATGTAATGAAACCAAACGCACATAAAAACAGACATTAATTCTTAAAATAATTAGGTATTTATTAT
Organism: Hesperia comma; assembly: GCA_905404135.1. Classification (NCBI taxonomy): domain Eukaryota; kingdom Metazoa; phylum Arthropoda; class Insecta; order Lepidoptera; family Hesperiidae; genus Hesperia; species Hesperia comma. The sequence goes on from FR990021.1 coordinate 18,198,673, forward strand.
AGGATCTATTAATTATTTTTAAAACTATTGTCTTTTTTCCTGTGCGTTTATCATGGTCTTTATCATTAATTAATATTTTTTACCTTAATTTCTTCCAAGTGTAAAATTCAGCCTAGAATTTTTATTTATTATATGATCTGACCATGGGATCTGACTTTTCCAATTTATTTGCGAGCGTATCGTCGTCGTGAACTTTGCCTGAAATGGAGCTCGATCGTCACCCAAATAAAAGATGTTTGTCATGTTTGTACGATATTTATTCGTATAACCAAATCCGGAGCTTATCAACTATTCCTGGCACTGAACCTTCGGAGCCATTGACGCGGTAATCACTGACGTCCACGTACATTGCAGGCGGCTGTAAAACAATAAGGGATATTTAAGTGCCAATAATATGATCTTAGATAAACTGGTGATCTGGGGGCAGGGCGAAACGCAAGGGCGCAACCTTTTCTCGAAGTGCTTCATGTTTTTAAAAGTGTAAAAGAAGAAGAAGTAAGACTAGTTGTGATAGCCGAACAATATGAACTTTGGCCCCCCACACCAGGAGGCCCGGGTTCAAATCGACTGCTAGAACCTCTTGTTTCATGGGCAAAGTCACTACCAACTGATCCATGGCATTAAGAAACTTTAAAGAAGTTTTCAAATCGTAAGATTTTACATTGCTAGCAAATGCTTAGGGTTTAAAACATGGCAAATAATTAGGTAGGTACATATGTAGATTACTTACTAGTAGAGTGGGTTCCTCCAAGTGTCTTAATCCAGGGTCGACAATACTCATCAAATAGAGGAACGCCAGAAAGAGACCTAGAATTATTATCGATACAACATAATAAAGCAAAACCTTCATTGTCCTTCCTAATTCAGCTATTACCGATTGATCTTATCCTCTGTAGGTATATGCCGTGCAATACATAGGTGCCTACTACCTAACCTCTGCCTAACCTAATAAAAATTCCATAAGATGGTTTTATGACATAAATAACCATAGATTAGTTTAATAGATTTTAATTAATAGATATTAGAAAACACAAGAAAATAACTTCAGACTTTTGTCTATGGATAACATAAATATCTCTCCTGAAAATAAATCGAAGAATGGCTACAGAGAGTGGGTTCGGTCTTCTAACACTATAGGTACAGTGCCACAAAGTTATCTGACCCGGTGGCCAAAATTGGAATTAAAGCAAATGTTATACTGTTGTCAGATAGGTAAAGTCAAAGACAGTAGCGCCCCTCTTACCGGGTCAGATAAGTTTGTGGCACTATACTATATACTATTAATTCCAAGTCACCCTGCCCTACTATAATAGGTCACCAAGTTCTACAATGCAATGATGTACATGTGTATTACAGAACCCTTTACTTTAATCTTCCTAGCTTCGAAAAACCATCCTTCTAGAATCAACGTAAAGCATACCTATGTAGATCCTGCATGAATCTGATAAATTTTTCCAGCTTCACCTTCATAACCAAAGCAAACCGATATGCCCAATATAATTATTGAAATAAGTAAAAAAAATATTGTCATTAAGAAGGGAATCAATCAAATTCGTAGGTACAATTTTCCTCCTTTTCCTAATATTATTTATCACATAGGCGAACACAAAAGTGGAACGCGCGTTGTATGAACGTAGCGCATCTGTAGCTACGTATAATATCATCAAATATTAGGTACATTTATCATCAGTTCATACGAATATGTTTTGACGTGACAACGACTTATACAGTCCGCCCAACTTATCTCTGAAATGGCAAAAATTGGAACTAACGAAAAGTCATTCATAAGTATAATGCCACCAACTTATCTGTTCAGTAGAAAAAAATGGAACTAAAAAAAGACAACGTCAATTTTGAAATATCATGTCCGCTGTCAATTTTTTGAAGTGCGAGTGCTCTATGTGTTTTAATTCAATTTCATTTGCAAAAAGTGATTAGAAATGCCTGAGCCTCTTAGAAGTGATGCAATATTAGTTATTTTTAAAGTTTTAGATTGTACGAGGGAAGAAAATCGCCTGCTAACTCCGAAAATAACGTTTAAAAAAGTGGCAGAACGCTTCGCCGTTGCTACAGGTTAGTGTTGCTATTGCAAGTTAATTAATAGTCCTGTTAAATAATTCAGTTATTTTATGTTCCTCACTTATCTTTGCATAATCGATTAAATTGTCACTGAATATATTTGGTATCTAATTTTTTTATACTTCATATAATATTATGTCTTTGTTACAGGAGTTAGTGAACGATTTGTTTACAAGCTAATGAGTGAAAAGAAAAAAGCTGAAGAAATTTCTCTGGCGCATCGGCATCATTTTCCACAGGGATTTCTCGTGTGGAACCCCCTCAAATTCAGAGATCACCATGACAATTATTTTTATAAAATATATAAAAATATTAACAATTATAGTCAATAACAATGGATCTTTTATTTCTCTTGTCCTGAAATTTAAATTTTTATATGAAAAAGTAAAATCTGACTGTGTTGGCCTACGTAATTCTTTTATTTTTGGATGTTTCCGTTTTTTTAAGTTATGTGCGTTTTAAGCATTTAAATCTCACTTGCTATAACGGTAAAGGAAAACATTGCCAAACCGCACTTGTTCAGCATGGTGAACTATGGTCTTTACCTTCTCAATATGAGAAGAGACATGTGCTTAATAGTGGGCCCTGATGGATTGAGATAATGTTAACATCCTATGTTACTGCTGTCATTGCATGGTAGTTTAAGTTAGTAGCCACAGCCCAAATTGTGTGTCTATATTCGTCGGAAAGGCTTTGTCATCATTTACCATCGAATTATGTGCAACATCTGGTAAAAATCATAGGTCTCAAAGTTGTTGAGCTCCCTTGACAGTCGCCAAATTTTAATATATGGTAACATTGACGCTGCACTAGCGACATCCGTTTACTGAACAGATAAGTTGGTGGCACTATACGTTGTGATCATTCATCTGTTAGTTACTAGTGTGCAATGATTGGTCAAATGAATGTCAAATGCGTCCGACAGCGCCTCTTTCGTTTCAGTCTTAAGTTGGGTTTACTATAAATTGGTTTGCCGGGAGGCACTTCAAGAAACTGCGTTAGTAAGCTCCGCTCACGTTCCTTGGTAACAGTGTACAGAAAATGGTACAGCGCCATCTCTGGTTAAGTAGAGTAACTAGTTTGTTACCTCACTTACTGTTGTGACACTTGTGACTAATGGTTAATGGTCTAACGGTTAGCAGCGCTAGATGGCGGATGGTGTTACAATGTTTTAAATATAATTCTTTGTATACGTTTACCCCATGAAGATACGGGAACGCAGGGTCAACTTTAGAGGTGAGACGTATTTACCATACCAGGTTTTAAAACCAGGGCTTTACTTGCAAGTACGGCGCCCTGGTACGAGCAGAAAATACTTGCAAGTATTAAAGTATTTCAGTACGTGAAAAGAAACCAAGGTAGAAGGTACGACAATACTTGCATGGGAAAACGATCCAAATCGCTCTATGAATAAGGAACACTTGTATTTGCGAATAAGAGACTTGCAAGTATTTTTTCCTTTATACGATTCTCTACCTTTTATACAGAAAGGTCCATAGAAATACGGATCATTTTGCTATGCAAGTATTTGTCCGTCGCTATCGCGGCGGGGCTCGTACGGGGCTCTGGTTGCGGGGCTCGTACGGGGCTCTGGTTGCGGGGTTTGTTCGAGGGCTCGGTACGAGACTTGATGCGGGGATTGCCGTACCCGCCCGAGTATTTCCGAATAAAGCCGAACAAAACGACTAACGTACTATTAGAGCGAGTAGGGGTCTCGTGAATCAAAAAGAGTAACTAAGTTATACAGATTACGGAACATAATTGCTTAAAAATTATGGCACTTTCAATATCGCTTGAAACTTTTGACTACGATTTGTTATCATTTTGGCACCGTTCACCCTTATGGCTCTAGGAATAAAGACATTATTGTGTGTACACATTTCTTAAACTTTAGAGGTGATAAATTATTCTTAAAAGCTTTGTTTTGAGTTGTTTTTTGAGTTCAGTTGCAGGTTCAGTGGTGAATTTGATATTGTGAACTCATTACGACTGCGACCGTGACCTCATTTTAGAAAATTATATCGCGTGTATTGTTTTGAATTCTAGCCAATTTTTGAACTTTTACTATTATACTAGCTTTTGCCCGCGGCTTCGCCCGCGTGGAATTCGTTTATATCGCGAACCGGGGAAGTGGGGAGAAGGTACGTCATCAACTATCTTCCTGGGAAAATTCATCGAAATCGGTTAGGCGGTTTAGATTTTTCATACAAACTTTCATCCCCTATTTCAAGCCTTTAGGGGTTGATTTTTGAAAAAAAAGTAGCCTATATGTGACTCTGGGTCTTCAACTATTTTCATTCCGAATTTCATCCAAATCGCACCGGTGGTTTAGCCGTGAAAACGTCACAGACAGACAGACAGACTTTCGCATTTATAATATTAGTATGGATGTAGTAAGTAGGTACCCTATCTAAATAAATGAAGTGAACATTATTGATTATAGCAATGATATTTAAGTATAGATATGTTATGCCCTTACAAATCAACCTAAAAATCTGTTCCGAAAGGAACTATACAACACACCACGTTTATCTTTTGTTTCACTACACCAATCACAACATCGGTATTTGCACAATTATGTAAAAGGGATGGCATTACTAAACTAAAACCATATTAGTGAAAAAGACAGCTAGTGTTTGTCGCTTGCGTCACCCAGTTGGTGCACTTCCGAAAGACACACGATGGCATTTTTAATTATTTTCATAACAACGTATATCAACCAACGGCGCGGCACGCTCGTAGTTGCGCTTGATGCAGACTAATCACAAGAAGTTCCAATTGGAACTTTTTTGACTCTTCACAACGCGTGCGCTTATAACGTAGGTATCTGCCTCTTGTAATATATAATATCATTGGATTATAGTGTTAGATATTTTTTATTATTATTTTAGTTTATAGTGATTTTGTGAACGTAAAAAGTTTAAAACTTTTAAAACATTTTCGCGAGTTAACAGAACAGACGCATTTGAAATAAACTTTAGATTTAAGTGTGGTTAGTGTGTACTTATATAGGTATTAAAATTAGGTTAATAATAGTAGGTAGGTATATTAAGTATAGTAATTTAAACCCATAAGCATGGCTCCTACGAAAAGTTTGGCTTGGGATCATTTCGTAGATAAAGGTGAAAGCAAAGCTGAATGCAAGATGTGCAAAGCGATTATATCGTACAAATCGGGAGTGTCAAATCTTACGAAACATATTCAAAGGAAACATATTTCTGTAAATTTAGTTAGAAGGGAACAAGAAATGCAGCGTCAAGAGGTACAAGCGCCCGCTTCAACCACTTCACAAATTACGCCACCCAATACCACTTCACTCCAAACTGTGGCATCTAGCGTAACAAGACCCAATACTATTGCAGCATTCCTTCGGCGCGATTGTCAAAAAATAAAAAAACAAATCGATGATCATATAATGAATTTATTTATATGGGACTTGCAGCCGTTTTCAATAGTGGAAGATAAAGGATTTCGTGAATTAGTCAAGTTTGCATTTCCAAATTATGTTATTCCATCACGAAAGTATTTTTCCAATAATTTATTACCGGGCATGTATGAAGAGGTTAAAAATAACACCAAAGCAGCTCTAAATGAAAATGCAAAAAGTATATGCCTAACAACCGACATATGGACATCGAGAAACAGTGATTCTTACTTAGGAGTCACGGGGCATTACATTGATAACAATTTTTGTTTACAATCGGTGCTCCTTGAATGTAAAGTATTAGAGGATCGTCACACAGGTCGTCTATTAGCTGACGAGTTAAGAAATGTCGCTCAAGATTGGAATGTTATTGACAAAGTCCTCCTTGCAGTATCAGATAACGGGGCCAACATAAAAAATGCTATCGCTCAATTAGGGTGGAAACATTTTGGGTGTTATGCGCATACCCTTAACCTGGCAGTGCAAAAAGTATTAGGAAGCTCTCAAATAAGTGACTTAATAAACAAAGTGAAGGCTATAGTTTCCTACTTCAAACGAAGTAATTTAGCCTGGAATAAATTAAAAAAATACCAGGAACAAGGTAATAAAGTTGTAAAGAGGCCATTACAAGACGTATGTACGAGGTGGAACTCTACATTTTACATGCTTCAAAGATTTGTCGAATTAAAAGACGAAATTAAATGTTCGCTTAGTAATTTAGACATAGGTAATTTAAGTATATTAACCAATCATGAATGGGATATTTGCCAGTCATTGATAATAGTATTACAACCGTGTGAAGAAATGACGAGAGAAATGAGCCGCCAGAAATATGTAAGTGGAAGTGCAGTCATTCCCTTAACGATTGGCCTCACCAATGCACTCAACGAGATCGTAAGTCCGACATATCGGCAAGAAAATAATATTAACGTTTTTTCTGATGAGGTTGAAATGTGTCGCCAAGATCTCCTCTCAGAAATATCAACACGGTTTTCTAATTTAGAACAAAGTCGAACATATACTGTCGCAATGTTTTTAGACCCGCGATATAAATTATACTTTGAAAATGAAAATATTGCAGACATTACCAAAAAGCACATCGTGGGTTTAGTAACCGCGATTATTAATGAAGGCGAAAGATGTGAACCTTCAGCATCTACTTCTAGTGAGCCGGATGGGCAAGATAAAAAAACTAATTTATTGTGGAAACATTATAATAAAAAAATGAAAAATGTAAGACCCACTGGAACAGCTCACAGCAGGGCAATCATTGAGACCCAAAGATATTTAGATGACGCAGTTTTGTCATCAGACGTGGATCCTTTGGAGTGGTGGAGGATAAATCAAATAATTTATCCTAATCTTGCAAAACTTGCTAGAATAAAATTAAATGCAATGGCCTCTAGCGTGCCTTGTGAAAGGTTATTTTCTGTAGCCGGAAACATATTAACGGACCGAAGATCTTGCCTGGGAAGTCGAAAAGTAGAACAATTATTGTTTCTACAACAAAATAAAAAATAAACTTAAATAAAAAATAAAAAATATTAAAAACCATAAAAAAATATATAAAAAAATAAAAAAATAAACAAAAAAATAAATGAATTTATATGTATATAAAATGAAATCTTTTAACTACGCCTGCATCTTACTAGAAGTTATTAAACTAGTTAATGAAATACCGTATAACCAAAGATGTATTAAATATCTAGATGGAACATCGAATCCGCGAAAACGTGTCAAAAAGTTGTGGCCAACTGTTGGCCACAACTTTTATATCATTACGCACAGATTACGCACACGTAGACAATAAATGAACGCGAAAAACATCGCCTACACGCACACATGCCTGATAATGTTGCTTTGTTTTTTTTTGCTTTCATTGCACTATTGTAGGGCGACGCTCAATCTAGATATTTAAAACATCATTGCGTATAACATAATAAACTTACCAAGCAGACAGTCCTAAGCCTGTAATTTAAAAAGTAGGAAGGAAAGATTTTATTTTATTTATTTAAACTAAAAGATAAGACAAAAACTAGAATCTATAATCAAATCAAATTTACACTCTAACGAAATTCTTCTGCTCGCCCTGGTACGAGTGTAAAAAAACTTGCAAGTATCTATGAAAGTAAAACTTGCAAGCCTCAGATAAGAAAATACTTTTATAGGAAAATAGTCCGTACAGTATTGTATATAAAGAGCACACTCGTATTCATAAACAAAAACTTCCAAGTATTTTTTCATGTATAAGATTGTGCTCCTTATGTAGCATAAAATACGGCTCGGTTTCCTATGCGAGTATTTTCAACTTACTTGGCGCGTTGGTGTGAGGAAAGTGCGCCTCATATCGTACCAAATACTTTCAAGTATTTAAAAACCTGGTTTTCGACCCTGGTATTTTTACGTCCTCGTACTTTGAAGCCCTGGTATTGAATTTTGCAAGTATATCTCACCTCTAGTCAACTTCACAAATAACCACAACTGCTTGCAAACCCAAAATAGCAGTTTATTATAAAACCAAAGAAGTCGACACATTGCCCTCTACAAATTTTTCTCTTATATAAACTCCACGTTACACTCGTTAGCGCGTTTCACAAATTGGTACAATGCCATCTTGTTTACAAGTGAGGAACTATTTAACAAAAATATAACATTAAACTTAAATTGCTTCCGCCTTCACATGACGGTTAGACAGTATAAATAAATGTTTTAAATTGTTACTATTATTTCATCCTTCTTCCTACTATACGAATGAATATTCACATTAAAATTATTTTACCACTTAAAGTCGTTGTCACGTAAAACTTTCGCCCGTATACCGATGTTACAGGCAACCAATTTTTTAAATAAAAATTAATGATCTGTTAAAGGAATTGTCTAAAGCCTAGCTGCAGTTAGTTCTTTTAAAATATGTATTTAATTGAATGCAGAAATTCTACTAAGAAATCGTAATGGACGACGCAGTTAAAGTCGTGTTGTAATTCACTGTATTACCTTATTATAACTATCTATTTAAAATGTCTATGTGCATGAATTTTAAAAGATTCACTCAGATATCTATACTATTCTTCTTTGATTATATATAGTCGTACAAGGATCTTTTGGCGCGTGGCTGCCGTGAGGGTGACAGAGACAGCGCCTTACAGTTTTCCTTCCCTGTAAGGCGCTGTCTCTGTCACCCACACGTCATCCACGCGCCAAAAGATCGTTGTAGGACTATACACGGCCTTCTTCTACGTCTGTGTGTCATGGCGTAGGCACCATAGGCCCCAGTAGGCCCTCATAGTTTCATCGACAATAGACGATTTATTATAATAGAAGGAGCTCTTTTTTCGAGGCCAGTTAGGCCAGTATCCTAAAAAAGAAACTAACTGACAGTCACGCTGACAGCGCTTAATCATCAAAAGTAATCGTATTGTGCCGGAAAATGTGTTTCTCTTGAGATTTTTTAAAACTTTACAAAAATATCTAAGTGAAACTTTACAAAAATATTGCAAACTCGGGATAAGGAGGCATCGGTAATTTAAAATTCAGTGTATTTCGAACATTTGTTATGCAGTTCACATGTATTTATGTAGTTTACTCAATGTACATCATAGTCGACTCAATAATTTAGGTTTAGGCGCTACTAAAATACAAAGATGGATAATAAAAGATAGACAAAAAGATAGAGATAGATAGAAGATAAATAGAAATACAACCCTTCAAACAAAATCAAACCCTTAGAATAACTTGCCCGAATCCGGGTTATGAAAAGGAGGTGTATGCATGTTTTGAGAAGGAATCAATCCCATAGGACGATATTATGTATATGTAAAGCGAATAAAAGATTGATTTCACAGTAAAAAGAAGCGTATGACTGTTGAATGGACGAATAAGAGTTGAGTGAATTTTTAGGGTAAGCAGCAAAGCTGCACAGCTGCTGCTGCTGTCTCTTGGGATAAAAGCACTGGTTAGGGGGTTTTTTACAAAAAGAGCGTGTATTAGGTATGTAAATGTACCTTAATTTTCTGCACATTAATGTTTATATTTATCTTATTTATTTATTATCATTTATCAATTGCCGTTTTGCTGGAACAGTCCTAAAGACATTTGCCTGATCTATATGTTTTGGATACTACGTTGCCTTTTATCCTTTATCGAATGTTAACGTGGGCACCTGAAAGTGATAAACGATAATTCATTTCCAAATATTATCAATAAATAAGTTTACAAGTTTATACGTAATGTGAGCTCTATACACTGTCGACGAAGTTGACAGAAAAGCCAAAGCCAAAACGGGAGTGTAGAGTTTGGCACTTCGAATAACTTTGTGCTTCATCGCCTGACCTTGGACCTTGGGTCTTGAGCGGCTTTGGCTTATTGTCGGTTTTACAACTTCTTAAAGGACCTGTCATGTGAAACTTGCCTGGAACACCTAACTAAGAATTCTCGAAGTAGAGCGAATTTACCGACGAATATTGTACTCAGGGCTACCGTAAGCGAGCGTGCAATGCGTGCACGGCACGGCACATGTGGTGGCAAATGGACCATGGAGGGACGGTACGGGATATTAGCAGTTGAAGCAACAACGGGGGAGGGGGAGCAAAACAGTATCGCACGCGGGCTTTCATATAGCTAGCAGCGGCCCTGCTTGTACTCCTGATACTTTAACGAGTGGATAGCAAACTATAGCACTGCTATTACCTCCTGTTAAACTACCTAACATTAAACAATCTTCCTTCCAGTAATGACCAAGGAGTCGGACCGGCACAGCGACACTGACACCGAGGCGGGGTCGGTGCGTTCGAATCGCGCGGGAAAACTGGGCGCCATCTTGTGTCCCGCGGTGTGCGCGCTGCTGCTCGTGTGCATGTTCGCCGTCTCGTTCATCGGCACCAAGATAGCGTACGAACAGTACGACGCGCTGTGCGCCGGCCGCCGATACGACGTCGCTAAGTTGTACATCTTCCCCAATGTCACCATGATGCGGGTGAGACCAGCGGCCACCTTGCATTGACGACGATTGTAATAGGTGCGTTCCGCTAAGCGATCAAAACGCTCAGTATTCTTTTGTACTGAAAATGTTTTGAGCGTTTAGCGTCGCTTAGTGGAACGCGCCCAATATGGTATTCAAGCAGTCGTAGGTTTGCATAGCGCTTTTAATAAAAATGGAAACTGAAGTTTATTTTTTATTTTTCTGGTAGGTTCATTGATGATAATATTAAATGTATTATGAAATGATAAGGTAACCCGCAAACGATAAACAGGAAACTCATAAAAAAGTGAGACGTTAAAAAAATAGGGTTCGGTCATTTGTACTTAGTTGTAGAATGATTGCCAGGCCATCTGACATAATATACCTGTTTATAAGCAGCTGTTTAACAAATAATTAAAGTGAGAAGTTACAAAATATTTAGCATTTAAATATGCGGACCAGATAAGTAGTGTAGCGAGACTACTTATTCGAAAATACTGATAGACATCTGTTCCACCCAAACGCTTGAGCTTACAACTAAAATACTTCACGCACAATTCACACCTGAACAACGCTGGTTAGATTGTATCATGATCAAGTTTCTAGTGCCTGGCAGTGATGGGTTATACTACAGAACGGTAATTTATCTGTTTGGTGGTGAGCGCCGCTGCGAAGTCTTGTATTCTTGTCCAGACACATTTGACCTTAGCTTAGGCAATACTGCTTATTTCTGTTTTATCTTTATTCATTTTCTTCCTATTTTATATCGTGTCAGGTGAGGTTCGTGTCGTCACTGTTGAAGAGTTCCTTTTTCTTGCGCCTTATTTAACCATGTTTCTCATAACTTTTCATTGTCACCGGCCTTTGACTTTTGTGCAAGTGTTCAAATTAATCTAACATAATCAAATTGGTGAAAATTAAACTGAAAGTTTCCGTTACATACATAAAAACATACATACGCACTGGTCAAGCTTATAAAATTGTGTTAAAATCAAACAAGTTTAGTTAGTCAATTCACTTGAATCTTCTGTAATTGTCTATTCTGTGGTGTTTGATACGCAGATAACAATGCTTTTACATAAATTCCCGCCCGCCACTTGTAGGCGCCAAATCTTTGAGTCACGATCGCTGTTCCGGATACGGTTGCTAAGTCCTGGACCTCAGCTCAGTAAGTAGGTCCGTGAATTGCCTTTATTACATTATGCAATAGCACTTAACAAGGAAGGTAAAATTGCCACAAATAAATTTTAAAATTTGACTGACTATGTTTACCTAGGTTCCAATCCTTCACGTGCCTTTAATTGTCAAAGACGTTCATTCGTATAAAGGTTATTACAAACTTGATGATTACGTATTTTTTAAAGATAAAACAGCTTGGCTTCAAGCCATTTGTAGTAGTCAGTTCAATCTGGTGAGTAGGAAAAAAAGCTCCTTAGGAGCTGCTTGCCGATTCTTCTTCCAAGATCACACACAAGATACCGATTTGTTGAAGCAATGCGATGGCGTAGTTTGACTTTCGAAAAGTGTTTGTGAAAACCTACTTCGAATAAAAATTTCATTCAATCACTCTTTCATTTTTAAAGGTGTGAAGTCCGCCATTCTGTACTTGGACAACTGGTCGACTATGGCCTGTGTCCCTCTCCCTCACATTGTGACAGGTGACCCGAGTCCAGCAGTGGGACGTTTATGCCATAAAAGTGAGAGTAAAAAACTTTAGTTGAACGACTGCTTTATTAATGGAGATGCTGGTGTCCCGACGAGAGGTCAGGGCGGTCAGGGAGCAGGGAGGGCAGGCGTTAAAAAATCTTGATTCGGCCCTTATTTATGTTCTGATGCTGACATAGAAACAGATCTTTAAAGAAAAAAAATAACATTTCTGTAACAGAGTGGATGGTTACCAGTGGCGATTTCTCTAAGATGGCGCGTATGGCGGCGCCATACGCAATTTTAAGCATTAAATAAAATGTAAAAAATCATATATTTACAACCTAATTATTTAGACCTAAGTACAATAATTACATTTTACGAGCGCTGCGGTCTTGTATCACGAACGCGACTCGCGGCGAAATTGTCTTCGCGTTCGGTCGGCGCCGAGCGCGGCCGAGGCGAGCGATGCGCTCCGGCCAGCGCATGCTTAATCCATACAAAGTCGTTGGCCCGCGCCGCCCGCGCCTCTTCGATCGCTTAGTATCACCATAGTAAAATTATACTGTGGTATCAGCGTATCACTGAGTTTGAAACGCGGGTCTGGCGCTGGGAATGGCGCATTACCTAACGAGTTTTCGCATGTTTTTCGTGATGGTGTAGATTTGTGATTACGGTTTCTATCTTTCTATTGATTTAATTTACTTTCTATTTAGTAGGTAATTAGTTTATAATGAAATGACATGAAATTATGAGTGATTCAACAAAATCTGTGATACAAGAACTTTTAGAAAGACGTTTCACGACGAGATAGTTTGCCGAAAAACGGTTGATAGTGGAAAATGGACTTTCACTATGGGCCAAACCCTAAAATCGTGAAAAAACATTAGCTATTTCATACAAAAATAAAAATGTCAAATTGTATGAAATTTCTTTTTAACCGACTTCAAAAAAGAAGGAGGTTCTCAATTCGACCATATATATGCTTTTTTTATGTACGTTCAGCGATTATTTCGTCGTTTATGGACCGATTTTGATAATTCTTTTTTTATTCTAAAGTAGATATGCGCAGTGGGGTCCCGTGATAAGGACATCAGGATCTAATGATGGCATCTCAGGGAAATCGAGGGGAACTTTCGAAAATTGTATGGACAACTAGTGTGTTTGTTCATGTTATCATAAGTACATTAAAGCGCTACTATTTCATGAAGATCTGGAGTCGATCTGATGAAGCCGAAAGACAGTCGAGGGAACTCCTCAACGATTTACTGCAGTTATCTAGTGTTTGGGCTTGATTAATTTGTAGCGACGAGAACTTTACACTTACATGTTGAATTGAGCGCCATCTGGCGAGTAGTTTTTGAGTTATCTCTACTTATCAAGATTGAAGTCGGTTATTTTTTTTTGTAAAAAGCAATTATTATTTGCGATTTCAAAGTAGGTTTCTTAATGAAAGACTGCAAGTTTGTTAGATTGTCCGTCTGAAGAAATGGTTTTCCGGTTATGCGCACTTAACACTACACCCTATAATATAACAAAAGCTGGAGCCATCCCAATTATAAACACCAGGAATCGCCACTGATGGTTACTTATGCGAAAACTTTTTGGGCCTGTCAGAAAAGAGTTGTAAATGCGGAAGACGTAAAAATTTACAGTAAAAAAAGACTATTAAAATAGAGAAGCCCAAGTCACATCTATTCAATTTGCTCTACTACTCTACCTATTATTTTGGATAAAGTAATCAATGGTACGTAGGTAATCATGATATCCATTTGTTCCCTTTTGGGCAAGGAAGGGATTTGTAGTAGGTATAATTGTTTTTATTCGCAAATTTCGCAATACATAAACTTTCTGATATTATAAAATAATTTATCAGTCTCATCCAACTACAAATAAGTACAACTTAAATTATTTCATTCGCCCTTCTTGCAAGCGCTGTTTTACTACAGCTAGCGCCATCTTACAAAATATTCTTGAATCACGTAGTCAACTTACGTGTTCATCGCCTTGTACAACTGTATTTACTACCTACTGAACAAAATAGATTGATACTTCATTATCCACATAGATGTCGCACAGATGAAAAATAAGAATAGTAAAACAATAAAGATAAGTTTTTGGACTTTAGGAGTTACTTTTATTTTAATTATTAAGATTATTAAAATATAATTCCGACTCAAATAAGTAAACTGTACAATTTTTCTTCATACGAGTATATTTCATTTTGATTTTTACTTTGGCAACTAATATGCACGGGCTGTTTGATGGCAACAATAGTTAAATTTGACTTGACAGGAAGGATTTGAAAAAGAAAGAAATGGGCGGCCGCAAATCGTAAAGCAGGCTGCCGCAATTTTTTTAAACATTTTCAGTTCGTAGTGTTGATTGTTGTAGTTATAAACCGCGCTGTTGATCTACGGTGATAGCATGGAGGATAGAACTAAGGAGGGTCATCTGTGTATATGAAAAGTGTCCAGTTGTATGCGCTAAATAACAGTTCCAAAATCCTCCACTGATGGCGCTGGTGGATTCACAGGGTATGGTATTATTAACTACTTTACATGGAGGATATCCTCCATGCTACTTTAGTCGATAATGACATTAAATTTTTTAACTCGGCATACTTCAATTCAATCAATTCATCTACGATTGCTACATTCATACCATACCCTGTGAATCCACCAGCGCCACCAGTGGAGGATTTTGGAACTGTTATTTAGCGCATACAACTGGACACTTTTTCAACTTTTCTCCCATATAAGATGACTCTCCTTAGTTCTATCCTCCATGGGTGATAGTGTTAGTTGCTTCCTCATCCTTCCAGTTACCTATTTACGTAAGTATTAACTGAGTTTTATACATTTGTATCTTACATGCTATATTGATTGTTGAAAAGAAGGCCAATGTCAAGCCTTCACTACGATGTAACAGAAATAAAACATGTTTTTCCGATGAAGTTACATATTTCTTATTTGAAATATTAATAAGGTTTCGTCCTTTCAGTGACTTTATTTAATATCCCTGTATGAAGAAAGCATTTCGGCCTTTGAATTAGGTAACAACTTAGATCTAATTACTGATTCTAATTTACGCATTCTTTACTACAAAGTTATTAATTACTGAATCAACCTTAATCTGTAATTTTACTAAAAGCGTAGATATGTTACATAGTCAGAAGTACTCATGAAATTAGGTGCTATAACTTTAATTAATTATGTGAAAGCAGCTCTCAAATAGTTTTAGTAAGGTTTTAGTGTTAAAAAAATATGTGGTGGGACCTCCCATTATAATTTCTAACCACATGACACCCATGGTAATTATTCATGTGGTGGCTGTGATGAATATGTTAAGATAAAATACAATTGGAATAAATTAAATTAAAATTGGAATAAATTGAATTAAAATAAAATTGGAGACAAAATCAATATTTTTTACTGTCTTTGGAACAGTAGATACTTCAAGGACAGCATTTAAATATATTTAATTGTTTACAATACAAAAAAATCTTTAAGGAACTTTGATAACCAAACTGACAATGTATTCTTGACTGCAAACTCCTTTATATCTGTGCACCCAACTTTAACTTGGGAGTTGGTTGACATACATAGATAATGATAGTCTTACTGAAAGGAAGCATGTGAAGTTTCACAGATCTCATAGTCCAGTTGGTTGTGATCTTGTGCTGTGAATCTATTTTCCCCAAGTTTAATTCCCAGTCAAGAACACAATTTATGGGTCAGATACTCATTTGTACTGGAGATGTCATTGATTTCTGATGTTAGAATTGTATTTTTCATGCCACAAACCAGACAGAATACTTTGCAATGCAATGTTTTTATAACTTTGAAAATACACACTACACTAATTTTGCTATGAAAAAGAAAAATCAATATTTGTGTTGAGTATAAGTATCAACTATTAATTTCAAATGGTTGGATGGGTGAGCAATAGTAATAAAAAAAATCCAATCTTCCGAGAGGAGTTTGAGTAGTCAGCCTCAGTTGTTTTGTTACATTTGTTATGCTATGTTAAACTTTCGGCACATGAGCAGACACTGACCCCCAAACTGCACTGAAGTACTTGGTAGAGTATGCACTAGACCTCTACAGTAAAGCCGGATTTACATTACGAAATAATTTCTAAGACGACGTTTTGTATCATAAAATACAGCTCTGATTTTGACAGGGCCATTATCTACGCAATACTGATGATTTCATGACACTAAAATTTTTAACGAAAGAAGTTTCACATGTGCTACAATTTGTTTCACGAAACTAGTTTTACCATGCATGACACTTGTTTCATAATGTAAATCCGGCTTAATGAAAAGAGACCCATGCTCAGGCAATCTTGGGCAATTAATCAGTTGATGCCAGGTGAACTACTGCTTGTGGTGGCTCATATTTTGCAAGAGCCAACTTCAATCGTTATAGGTTCAAATCAATAACATAGTTCGATATTTTATTTTTACGGCGTCGGCGTATACCGTGGTATTCATGTAAGCTATCTCCACAAGACATTCGACCTTACAGCGCGACCTTGTGTCGCGTGGCAGAAGCATATGAACGTAACACGCGAGGTACACCGAGCCGAGACACCGGCATGTAACGAGCGTAACGTACGCATCACATCACACGGTCATGTTAACAAGCTTCTTACAGTACCTAATTAGATGCTGCACCTAGAAATACGGGGTTTTATCGATATGGACATAGCAAACCACCATACGATTATTTCCGACAAAGGAGCAGGGCAGTTAATTGACGAAAAATGGTAATAGGTACCTGCACAAAGTTATTCGACACTCCCAAGGCATCGCCGACGTGCTTATGAACAAAATAGAAACGGGAAACCTTCGATGCTGTAAACGAAAGATGTTAAAATATTTCAGTGGTGATACTAGAGGTGCGGACAGGTAGATAATAGTAGATTGTATAACAAGGGAGCAAAGTAATATTTTTACGGCGAGGGCGCTTTTTTGAATCCAGAGCGAAGTGAGGGATTCAAAATATGTCGTCCGAGCCAAAAATATTTGCTCCCGAGTGATACACTCTACTTTTCATCCCCCCCTATGAGAAAATAAAAGGCGCCTCAAATTCAGGAATAATACTGTCACAGTCACTAAACTAACTAAACTGACTAACCCGACTAACCCGACTAACCCGACTAACCCGACAAACCCGACAAACCCGACAAACCCGACTAACCCAACTAAACTAATTAAACTAACAAGAACTCATTTTTTCAAAACAAAACCATGAATTTCTAACAATCCGAACTGAATTTCAAAAATTTTTCCTCCCTCCTGAATTTTTCCTCCCCGTTATTTAAAAAACTCATTCCCGCCCGCTAAAAGTTTCTTATAGAAAACACCAACTTTGGGCCTCTTTAAGTCCGAACCAAGTCGTCTTTTTCGAATAGGTGGGATGAAAAAAATCTTTAAAACTTGCATGGATACCGTGAGATTTAGACTAGCTGGTATAAAAGAGACTAACCAGGAGAGATCTGAGCTCTGGCATTGTAACCTCATCTATTGTTCACGAAGAATGGCATGGGACTCAATGGTGGTTAAAACTAAAACTGTCGAAAGGGTCTTGGGATCTAATTTGAACGCTACTTCATATATTATGTAATGCTTAAATGGCCCCGAACCGAAGGTACTTCCTCCAATTAGGTAAAGTAGGAGAAGGGTAACATTACGGATAAAAACTGTGGAGATCAGGATTTCAGCTTCTCAATTATGAGGAAGGTAAAAAAACTAAAAATCTAGTAAAACATTTCGTGAAATTGCTAAAAACTTAACCACAAAAGAGACCTGCTCTTTTGTAGATAGAAATTTGTCTCTAAGACCGCATAGTAAGATGGACCTTCGGAAACGATCATGCAAATTTTTGTATTCCAAGCTGTCTAAGCTGTTATAATTCGTACATTGTACAAAGGTTGTGCGCACATGTGAGTAAGCATGATAGTAGTGAAGACACCAAACTTGAAAATGCTCATAGACATACACTAGTCACTAGGGTCAGTCGACTACCAATCGATCGCACCTATTATTGCGTTATGGATTCCTAAAAAACAACTTAAAGATTAAACTATAACGGAAGAAATAAAGAATAACATTCATTATTGCCGCATGCGAAATAAATAATGTATTTAAAACTCCAGAACGATTTAGACGTTTTTGACATTTGGGACTTATATTCGCACTTAGGAACTAACTTTATTTTCAAAGTACGGATTTACCGTATTGAAAGTCGAAAACAGTCATTATGACGAAGTTTTAAATGTGCCAGTTATTGTAAGTTCACTAGTTCAATTAAATGTGATAATTTAGCAGATAAATGTGATAATTTCAGTTTTCGGGATTCTCCAAACAGTTTCTCTGTTCATGTTTCTTCATATACCTAAATACATTCAATATCTATAAATTGGTTTTAATTGATATTTACGGCTTTACAAAGCAGAAGTCACGAAGCGTGAAATTATTTCGATTTATAATACCTTCTGTTTTAATTTAATTGTCTACTGTCTTACGTCGATGTAAATGCACAGTCCATGACCGGCTTTTTAAATCCTTATAAAGAGTAGTGTACCATATCTACAAAAAAAATGATTTACATGAATTTGTGAATCTATTCTTTAATAGTGTTGAATATTAATAGCACCACAGAGCGTTGCTATTTGCAGGGATAACTGAAATTCGATTTAATGACAAAGGTCATTACGATTCAGGCTGAATCATTTCGTAGCATTAATTTATTAGTTACCATCTAAAATTCTTGTCGATTTCCTCATAGTGATGTTTCTGGAAACTATGACCCAATTTCCTGGATCCACCTGGGACACGTTGTGACGTCGGTCCGTGACGTCACGAATGGCACAGTGACCTATTTATAGGGGGGTGGGAAGGTCCCCATTCAGTTTTAATCTACGAACAAGCCGATTCTATTTTTAGCTTCACTACTCCATTCATTGAGCAGTGCAGATGCAGCATTGAATATGGTGGACAATACGCCTCTTGTTGAGGTACATGTGATTACTATCCGAAATGACTACATTAGAAACGAGGCTTTTGTTGAAACTGGGATTCTAGTCTCGCTTTTATGCTGTCCTTTCCATTATGGTGAGTCTGAATGTGTTGTTGAATTCTTACTTTTTGCTGCTCTCGCGGGTCCCATTGAACATGATATTTTTATATTACAAACAGCCGAAAGTCGTTACTTTTAAAATGTTTTTATATGGTATCAGTTCGTGACACTGCCTCGACCCGAATTCAACTTATTTGCAATTGATGCAGTGCAGATACTCTCAATCAATACCTTAATTCTTACTGCGCTATGATATATTATTAAAATTTTATCTTAGCTGAAATAAATTATTTTTTCTCGGACACCAAATTCAATCCGAACACTTTCTTCTTTATCAATTTGTCATTAAATTCTAGCACCATTACGAGAATGTTTCTCCAGAAAGCGGTTTCCAAGTCACAGATTCCCATCGGGAACCAGGGGAATATAAACATTATCACAACCGTATATCTGTCGGTTACCAGTGAGAACGACCTGTACGTCTTTGTACCGTTAAAATATTTCCTTCTTTTAAATTCCATACAATTACAAATGCAGTCAGACCATGCCGTGGCAATTTATTATTTAGAATGACGTA
This sequence comes from Hesperia comma, assembly GCA_905404135.1. Taxonomy (NCBI): domain Eukaryota; kingdom Metazoa; phylum Arthropoda; class Insecta; order Lepidoptera; family Hesperiidae; genus Hesperia; species Hesperia comma. Next base: position 18,218,442 of record FR990021.1, read on the forward strand.
GGTGGAATCATTGTTGAACTAATAACTTTATTTTGTAGGTACTAGATAGATACTTCAGGATATGAATTGCGATGTGCACGCGTTCACCGCCTTTTGACAAGTTGTGACTGTTGTAATTGTATTTGACACGTTTACTCCTATTTATTCTTATCTGCGTCATTAGACTACTTTGTCGGTATGACTGAATATTTCCACACCGCTTTTTGAACGTAAATATATCTGATTCATACTCATATCACTATGTAAAATAAACTTTGGTAAGTTATGTGTATTCTACAGTTTAAACATCTTACGGCGCCTGAAGGTCTGTAAATCATTCATGCATTCCATTTAAGGATAACTAGTGGCGCAAACTCCTCAGCTTAATGAATCAGGGAAGTGGTCGGGCCATCAGTGTAATCCTATTTCGATCGTTGCAATATTCAGTGTCGTTGTTACCTACCGAGGTTTATTAATATAGACGTTAGCCATATAGCATTTGGATAGCTCTTCATTTGGTCCGCCTGTTTTATTGATGACAATCAGATAAAATATGAGGAAACGCGAAAACTGTTGGAATCATAATTCTTTTCTGTTATCCAATTTTTGGTCACAAAGCAGCAATAATAGGGTCATTAGAAGCGAGATCAATATTATCAGCTTGGCCCATTACTGCTAATCTTTGAGATCGTTACAGCACTCTATCTTTGTTCTTCTCCATTCACGCTATTCTTCAATGTTCTCATGATCATTATCTTTATTTTATTTTCCGTTTGTCAAGTAATCAAGAGTTAACGTGAATTCTGCAACGTCTATTACATTTATTTCTTGAACATTCATTGTTTAATGGAACTATTTGAAGTGTTTTGTTGTTATATAATCCCCCTTCTTAAGTAGGTATTTACAATACGATTCATTTCACGTTTATAGTTTGTTGTTTATTTCGTCTACTGTAACGGGGCCAAAGACCTCTACTACGGGTTACAAGAAGAAAATAAATGAGCGCGAGAGGAATGAACCTCGGTCTAAGTCGCACAAGCCCCTCTTGAACCGGGGATTACATGCGCCAAATGTAGTTTACTCACGCAACGCTTTGCTTATCAAGAACTTCTTACAATTTTGAACGTAGTTTTAATAGTACTAATATTTTTAAAGCTATTAATACCTAAGGGGCACGGTTGTCGTCTCCGTGTCGCTTCATGAACGCTAAATTGGAAAATTTGAGCTTATAAAAAAATAACATTGAGACGCAACTTACGTATTGTATTTTGGCTGTCAGATGTTCTATAAAATATTGAATAGTAAAAACTTTGTTGGTCTTGGTAAGCAAGTTGTTTCCGGAGGTATGAAATTGAAGCTCAAATCTATCTAATGTTACAATCCCAAAATGTGTTTGGTCATGTTTCAAATCCGAGCTTATATGGCATTTGTATTTGTAGCCACTTAATGTTGAAATAGTTTACTGTTAATTTTCTTGATATTTTATTATGCTTACTTGTTATTTGATATAATGGCCATATCAAATTTCACATGTATTACATTCTTGCTTGTAACAAAGCTACTAGCTACTACTACTAGCTCTGTGGAAAAGACATGAATCAGTCATCCATCATTCAAAATTTTATATTTGTGTTGTTGATATTGAATTATCCTTGATTCAAATTTGATAAAAGCAGGTTAATGTTATAAAAATTTGCTTTTATTTCTATTGCTTTTAATATAACCAGTATTAACAACGTTCAATTTAGTGACATTCGGCCTTAATTCGTACAAGGTGAAGAACACTGTTATTTCTTTGGTACTTTTGTGTTTGATTGATTGAATTGGTCGAACATCCTTTTAATAATGTTTAATAACCAATCTAATAAAGTAATTTTAACGATTACTGTTCATGGCGGCAATTTTCTGGCGAAAACATTAATTATTTCATTGCAATGACCATAATGACAATTGAAATTGAAATTAACAATTGTATGTATATTTATGCAAATGTCCAACTGCTACATTATTAATTTAATGAAATTGAATCATTTTCGATCTAGAAAGGCTTTGATAATATTAATATGTTTTGAGCCAAATTAAAATACAAAAGTTTTATTTTGTTTCTTCGTTTTATAGTTTTACTAATGAACCTTACAATAAGCATAGAGGTTGGAGTGAGGCAGTGAGCACACCTGAGTTTCTGCTAGTGGCCTACTAAGTATGAAAGCTTGTTTATTCCTCCAAGCAAATATGAACTCTGTTTCTTTTGAATTATAATGCATTCTCAATAGCATCGTCCGCTACTTAGAATTCTCGGTGAGGTTGATCATCATCATGGTTTGGTTCACCGTTCAGTACACATCCGGCCTCCGCGTGTGCTGTACGTATCGTACGTTTCGATCCAAATAAGTGTTTTGTGTGTCATTAAACCGAAGCTTTTGTGTTGTGAGATAACAGTTTTTTCATTGTTAAGAAGGTTCCGATAACATTGTCACACTGGATTTCCAATTGGATGGTATGTCACGCCACTTATTTTTAGCACTAACTAGTTTATGGTTATTTATTTCTTGCCGAGTTAAGTAAGTAAGTAGATACTCGAGACGTAGTTTTTCTAAAACGTTAACTGTTTGTGTAGACGAGTTCCATGTATTGTGGCTGCTTTTGAATGCAAAATATTCACCATTGTAATATGTAACTCCAATTGTATTGCGGTTCTTATAGTTATGTTTTGTCAAATTATCACTGTTGGCCCACACTATTTTGCTCAATGAAATTAGGTTTCGCTACACGCGTAGTGTAATTGGCTTAGTTATCACAAGTTCGTAATAATGGTTATTACATTTAAAACACCCGTGACCACGTGTGAAGTGCCTTATCGTTATCGATAAATAATACCTCCGCCATTAATTTTATTCAACTGTTAACTTTGTAGCGATAACTTCCAACGACCACTGATTACTGACTTCATGCGTGTTAGCTTCAAGTCATTAATGATGTCCTACAAGACAGGAGCCTGTTAGACATTTAAGAGGTCCGGAGTGTAAATTCCGCTGTTTAGTGCGGATTTGGGGAGGGGTTACCTACTGGCCTACCCAAGCATTGACAATCACCACAGCTACGTAACATGTCCATTAAAGACATTGATACAAATTAGTATTATATCTCTTTGATTTTGAACTTATTTGAATCTTATTTTCGAATACAAATTTTATGTGTAGGCAATCTTCATCATATACTAGATATAATATTCTTAATAAGTGCACAGAACTGAGAGCAATTTCGTGTTTATAACGGTTTGTAGAAATTTCCTCCAGCCAGACAACCGTTGAAATTTTCTGAAAATGATAAACAATGTTAAAGTCGATTTCATTGTTGAAATTAAATATTTTTAGGAAAATACATTCTTAAACTTAAAAGACTTAAATGACTTAAGACTACCTGTGAGGCGCAAAATTTACCATGCCGGATCGCCGTTTAGAGGAACGATTCGATTCCCAGCGAGGCCGAAATTGTAATGATAGATATACTTTTTCTGTTCTTGATATGGGTTTGTGATCTTGTGTCTCCTTGTGTGTTGTTGATGTTGCCCACGCCACAGGAAATCCTAGTGTGGGGCTTTGCTGTGAGTGTGCACCGTTATTACTATAGTGTTATTCCACAATGACTGAAGGTAGACTCAGCCTACTTATTACATTTAATTGGATTGTCTTTAATCAATACTAAATTATATAGCAACCATTTTGTTATATTAGAGCTGTATAGTTTTGTAAATATTTTAAGTATCGGACGCAACGAAATGCGTCATTTAATATTAATTTATAACAACGCCCTGCAGAGGTAATTTAATTAACCATCCATTGTATTCGAAGTCTTACAAAAACCGATCGGCTTTGACGATTTGCGTATACAATGTTTTATTACTCCACGGCCAAGTTCTAAGGTTGATTGTAATCCTCTCTGAGACTTTACTTGAGAAGTAATATAGTAGAAACAGTAAAAAGTAGGAACAAGCTAGTGAATGCACGCCTTTAATGGGAATTCACCTTTACTTGCAATGAATTTGCAGTCTTTAGCATTGAAGTAAGTACTCATGAGGAAGATCTTGCATCCAACGTTAAATTTGATTTGAATGTTGTATGTTCTTTAAGAGTTGCACTTTATTTTTTCAGTTATCTTAAACACGTTTAAATGGGAAAGAAACGCTGGCTTCCGTTCCATAACGCGAGTGATGATGGACGGTTTCCTCTATTGAGACCTATTCATTTTAGTGTTTGGTAGTTGTGACATAGTTTTTTGTATGTTCAGAACGATTACTGAGTATCCGTAAATTTTAAATATACAATCCTCGAGGCATTGACTTTATACTGGTGCATCAAATTTTCCTTTATCTTTTATTTTCATATTTTTAATATCCATTGCACAATTATTTCATACTTATCTTCTCATGTACAGTAGATTCTCTTGCATATTTTTTGCAGTTGTTTTTTTTATTTTAATTAAAATAAAAACTGGTTGTCTGTAAATTCGGTTTACTGACGATAGTTGAACGTGACAACGTCTTAAGAAAATACTGATGGAATGATTGACAAATAATATCATCAAAGTAAACAAACGTCATGAAATCGTATTTAAAGTTACAGAAATTTATCAATAAAAATAAAGAAGGAATACAGGAAACATTTATAAAAACGACTTTGAGTGGTAAAATAATTTTAATGTGAATATTCATTCGTATAGTAGGAAGAAGGATGAAATAATAGTAACAATTTAAAACATTTATTTATACAAAGAATTATATTTAAAACATTGTAACACCATCCGCCATCTAGCGCTGCTAACCGTTAGACCATTAACCATTAGTCACAACTAAGTGAGGTAACAAAAAGATTACTCTACTTCTTCAGAGATGGCGCTGTACCATTTTCTGAAACACGCCAACGTATGTACGCCGTAGCTACCATAAGTAATGTTAAGGAGGAAGCCTTTCACTTTTTATGTCTGTCTCTCTCGCTCTTAGGCGGGCTAACCATGCCCGAGTGGAAGGGACGCGTGCCTCTCACTCGCTCTCATTGTAAGCGCATAACGTGAGCGGCGGAGCGTGACCGTGACACAGTTTCTTGAAGTGCCCCCCAGCAAACCAATTTATAAGACGTTATCACGTCAAAATTCAACATTTTACAACCTTCGGTAAATGTAATTTTCAACCGGCAACACCATTGATGCTTGAAGTAAACCAATCTTACTTTAATATGCCAATGCATTCGGTATCCCTTACTAGTGGACGCTCTGAGGTTCCCGAATACGAGACCTGTGCTTCCGAATGGGTTTTTGAGGTTTACCGACATTAATCATTGCCGTATTCCTCAATTAATCACCATTCATTACCATAATTAAGTACTTTACATAATACCCACATATTAATTCTAATTACATTCAAAGTAATTATATTTTTAAAATGAGTTAATAATTGAATATCATTGCATAATTATAAAATGTACATAATGCTTCGTTATCATTATCGGAACCTATAACTTTTCCACTGCTGGGCATCGCTATGGGAGGAGTACAGTCCACCACGACGGCGACGCTGGCCAAGTACGTATCGAGGGAAGTAACATTCCTTTGAATATTATGGAGACCCCTCAGGTGTGCAGGTTTCCTCACGATGTTTTTACGATGTTTTCCTTCACCAAAGGAATCGATTATTAAATTGTTGCGTCCATAATTTTTAAGATTCGTACCTAACCTCCCCAGTTTGGGAGCGCATCGTTCAAACCACTCGGCTATCACTGGTTTCATATAAGTTCTTAAACCTCACCTGTTAACCTTAAAATGTATTCGATTATTATTATCATTCCAGGCACGAGTGTATATTTAAACATCCGTAGAATGAGTCATCAGCCTGATACTTACAATAATTAGCATTTCTGTAAGGCAGCACTAAAGTCTACACTCGGTACTTACACGTTGTGTATGCATACCTACTTTGCGCAATAAAAATCATGACTTGACTTCTGTCCACTACCGACTTTCTCAATTGTCTGTACCCAACTACCCATATCCTCTAATTGATGATGTTCAAAAACGCTTAGATGCTTAAAACTTATTGTTACGGAAAGGTTTATGGTATACGTAAGAGTTGGCCGGAATATCGGGGGTTTCATTTCATAATTTCCTTGAAGCGTGTCATAGGAGCTAAAATAGAAATCTTCATCTCCAATGTGGTTTAGCGTGTGCTATTAAACTATAACAACAAGGTTTAGCCATTAACCTGTCCTCGAAACTAGAAAAGTACTTAGTATGTACAAAAACTTCGGGCTATAAAGCTCTTCTATGTCGTGACGTATTCATAGACAACATGTGTTATAGTATATGTTTATGAACTCCTTTAAAGTTTCGGAAAACGTGATGACATGCATGATTATTATGCTTGCGTAAATTTACTTGTTAAATAAAAGAACATTAATTCGATGTTACACTGTTAATGACCGACTTATCTTAATGGTTGTGCATTAAAGGTGTTGTTTTGCATGAAAATTCCTTTGAGTGTGACTCACATTATTTGTAAACAAAATATTTGTTCGAGTACCAAATACTGTAGGTTTCTCTTAGTAAATATCGATTGTGAAATTCTTTGGCTTAAATCTGAAATTATCCATGAGGTCTGTTACCTAAATCTGAAACGATCGCTTCCCTACAGCCGAACTTGGAAAGGAAAAAAATCAGAGAAAAAATAACAGCAGAGAAGCAATAGAAGCAAAAGTTTGCGTCCATTTATTTTCTTTTCTAACGAATGCATCTCATGTCAGAGCGATCTTTGTATAATTATGTTCATCTGTAGTTGATCTAAATTGCCCCCAAATATAGTGCTGGCAGAAACGTTTGATAATTTGTTATGATTAGGTTAATTATCGCTTATTGTTCGTGGAGTGTTTGACCTCTTGCTTTGGTTATCGAACTCTACATCCAAAGTTCATGGCATCTTGTTACACTTCCATGCATTTATATTCAATTCTACTTTGTATGTATTCTTTCTCTTATTGTTAGTAATCTTGAATAATATTTCATTTACTACAAATAGCGATATTATTTTAATCTTAATATTGCTGCTCTATTCAGAAAATTATTTAAGGACAGAGTTTGAAGCAAAGAAACTTTTCTGAAATTAGAAAGGTTTGATATTTGCCGTTTCTTTACAGATTACCAAGCATAAGATTTCAAGCATTTTCCTTGTAGGTTTCTGTGAGCATATTGCATATTTTATACGATCACTACAACGAACCTAAATTCATAGTGGTTCCATTGGTGTCAGAAAAAATCTGTCATCCACAACTCAAACGAAACATATCAGAAGTGGGAGCAAAAGGTGAAGTGCAGATAAAAGCGAATTAAGTTTCCAGTGTTGGCTTAGCAAAAGGAAAATAGTAGTTCCATCAGAGGGATTACCACGGAACGTTTTCCTTAAACTCAGCAGTAGCTGATCTACCCTCCGTCACGTGCGGCGTGAACTCTCCTGACACCACACTCGGCAGCCAGCCGCGGACGTGCTCTGCTTAGCTAAACACCTCACTGTTATTAATACACTTATGCCACTCCCAACGCCTTTTTTGCATCTAGGACAACGGACATTGGAACATGATCGCAATGCTAATTGTAAGATTAGTACGGTTAGTACTAGTTTGAATGTTGACTGGATTTACATTCGAGATTCAAATATTTGATACCTGGTTCGCTAGCGGTGGCTGCTAATTTAAGTAAGATATTAGATAAGATACCTACTAAAATGAAGAAATATTACTGGTATGTATTGTGTTGTGGAGCTCCTTCCACTTTAAATCCCAATCCCAACCAATCTTGCAGCTTAGTAGATTTTTTCTAGGCTGAATTGTAATGCTGACATTTACACCATTAAAACTTGGGTAATTCCTTATTGAAACCATTTTTAGGTTCCATGTCTTAGGTATATAGCTAAGTTCTGTTATGAATGCTTGGGCTGATGATTTGAATTCAAAAATGTAAACTAGTTCAACTGCTTTGATGCCTCCAGTCATGAAGGTAGAACTATGCTTAAGGCCTTGTAGTGTAATTTTATAATGGAAGCAGATACGCTCCAGTCGCTACAACCAACGGACCGTGGGGAACTTAAGCAAGAACTTGGTTACAATACACAAGTATGATAACCAAAGATTCCGCTTAAAGGCCTACGCACATTACGTCAACTCCGACTCTATCCCAATTCAGTTCAAAGGAAAGCATTGCAAATATGAAATAGTCCGCCGCACTTGGCATACGTAGTGGACTATGGCTTATACCCCTCACATCTTATGTGAAGATCCGAACCCAGCGATGGGACTATTTATGGGTTGCAGTGATGACGATGATACTGATATTTTAAACAACTTAGATTTATCAAGGTTAAACTGCATTATGTATTGAATGCATAGGCTCGGTTTGCTCTAGACTTCCTCAATCATGATGAGATTCATGTATTATAGTCAACTATCAATGGGTTGAAGCCCTTGAATGCCCAGCCGAGACCAGGTTTTCAGAGAATGAGCGTACAATACTCCTATTGTGCCGTTAGCGATGTATAAATACGTATCTTGTATTGGCTGTGCTGTTAGATCAGGGCAAAACGTGAGATGCGGTAGATAAACATTCACGTCAGACTAGTCGTGCAGTATATTTATTTGAGCAGCACTCATTGATCGCTGGATCTACGGTTCACTGGTTTGCAGATCAGCAATGTACTGCCGGTTATAGGACAGGGGTAGCTACTTGGTCGTTTGATTACATAATTATCCAAATAATAATGAGTACTAAGCTCGTGAATGAAATGAATGATCATTCGTATTGCATTAACTTCATCTTTAGCCTTTCAAGTGTCTCTCTTCTATTTTTACGTTTATTCGATAGCTTCAGGGGTGAGAGCGGCTAAAGATACAATCGGTTGTTGCAGTAAGCAGGTTCTAATGTAGTAAATATATTTAAAGTGGAATATTAAAATATAAGCCAGACAGACAAAAACACAGAAATAGACCCGGAAAATCTCAGATTCATGAGAATATTAAAATTTCATGAAAATATGAAATATTAATCTGAATACGAGCGCATTTTCCGTGTTCCTGTTTGATTTACAATGCCGAATATCAGAAAACTTGAAGCTGAGAAACTTCGTCTTCTGGTTTTATTTTGCATCAGTAGGTAAGTACGTATGTTATTTTTACTATAGCTAACCTTTGTTTGTCTGTTATAAAATACTTACATTGGAAACAAATGTGGAGTGGCTATGACTGGGCCAGTATCATTACTTATGGGAATTACTCGAAGTTGCGTTACTATTTTATAATGTACACATGGATACGCAACTTTTTTTAAGTACTCTTTCCACAATCCAAATCATCTAATACCTCTTCAAGGCAATGCAACATTGTTCCATTTAACATTGTTCTCTTGGCTCGAAGTCAAATTCTCACAATGACTTTCATGAGGAACAAACGATACAGGGAGCAGGATTTGCACATGCGCATTCGATTGCTGTAAAGCCCGCGCGTTCATCGGGGCACGACGACGCGCTCACTGGCGTAGCGTAAGGTTTTCCTCACACTTTTCGATGCGGAATCGGCTAACGCTTATTATTAAGAGGTTCATGTCTAAGGAAATAAGAGCTAAAGAGACGTCCTTAAGCTCGCCGTTGTTCGGCCGCATCCGTACAACTCAGTACTTGTAGTAAAGAGCTGGCTCTCTGTACGTACTCTTTCCTTACTCATGAGCTGTTTTTTGCTTTGACATTCTCGTAGTGATCAGTGAACAGAGTATAGTTCATGTAGTACAGTGGTACTCAGCTCCTCGCAATGAAGAGCTACCTAGTTTTAATTGAACAATTGGTAGTATTGTATGCAGGAGGAAAGCGTTTTTGGCTTCACAGCTTGTGTCAATAGTAATTGATCGACCGAACTGAGCAGCAACGGCCACTTTATTAGGTAATTTTTAAAGTTTTTAGTTAGATCCTCCGTCATAGTATTTAGCTACGCTTTAATATGTAAACCGAGGTAGTAACGAAATGCGGAATGAAGTTATATTATACCAGTCAACAAATAATTTTCTTAATAGTCATCGATCGCAATTCTTTGAATTGCAAACGATAGTATTATACACAATCATTCTAGACTAATTATATAGGTATCGTTAAAATAGGGTATTGTGCAAATCCCTCGGCTTCCTCCGTAGCTGGGCCGCGGAAGCCTTCGAAGTTCGCATTCCTGTATCAGATTAATAAGGCTTGACGGTACCGACATGTTGACGCAATATCGTGTACTTGATTGATTTCTTCTGTACGTTGCGTGACGGTCGATGTAATAAAACGTTAACGTAACGTATATCGTAAACGTACGACGTAGAATAGTTGGAATAAAGCCCCGCAAGCCTTCCAAGGGTAATCCTATTTCTTCTAAACATTACCTTTTATGGCTTGCACGTGGGAGTAAATCATATTTCGTAACCGTCTTCAATCCGTTAGGACGTTGCTGTACTCGTAGCTTTCCTTGTAATATAGTAGAGCTAGAGCGTACTCTACTAAGGAGCTTCAGTGTAGCGGAGTGGGTTGTTTTTTGCAATTATCTGATGGCGTTTATATAGATCATCGACTACGACTGCGATTAATACGATGAGATAAAATCATCGAACCCGCTCGTGGTTGCTTAACTCTGTTGAACACCTACAATGGACAGAAGAAGGGTCGTTCAATAATTTTGTTAACTATCCCATGAAGTCGATTCGATTCATAAACCACCCTTGCAAGACACAGTCGTTATAAAATCTGGGGAGGCCTGGAGGTAACTCCATCATTTTGCAAACTTACAAGAGTTACACTACAATAAAACTGCCACCCGACGGCACGACAAGGCCAAATGATTACCATCTAAAGATATCACGTCTATGATTTGTCGATACACGAAATCGCTCATGAAATTTTCTATTAGGCAGGCAATCATCAAACTCCTTTAGGTTATTGATCGGTAAACCCAACCATCCCGTAGGCTTATAGCAGAGCTTTCAATTCTATAACAACTGATTTCGTAATAATCTTACGAGGTGGATACAATTTTGAACGAATTAACAATTGTATGATTAATCATAGTGTATTCTTAGAAAATTTTTAGTTAGAAGAACAATACGCTAGACGTAAATGGAAGTAGTAGGTTGCAAGCACACAGCACACTCATTAAATTTCGCAAGGATATCGTGTCGATCATACAATTGTATTCTAACCTAACTACATATATATGTATTATTAGTAGACTCGTTTCGCTTCGGGGAACTTGTTGCTATGCTCCTATTGGCCGTAGCGTGACGTTATGAAGCTTTAAACCTTCCTCTGCAAATCGACTAGGTATCCCATATGAAAACATTTGTTCCAATCGAACCAGTGGTTCCTGACATTATCCCGTTCAAACAAACAAACGATTCAGCTTTATATATTCGTATAAGAAAGTGACATATTACGACTCTTCTCACTTTAGTTACATCCAGGCACATTTAAATTTTGAACTTGTAAATGTTTTGTAAATAGGGCAGCCATTACATGTTGATAGCTTTGCTGTAAAAAATGGCAATTTTAAAACTATAAAAACTGTAACATAAGAGCAAAAACCACAATTGGTAAAAACCTCCAAGGCTTCCAATGGAATGCGTCAAAATTGTGACTATCTTGGCTTGGATACAAAACACGCCCCGCTAGAGGTTTTTTAACGCCACAGGCATCATATTGTTGTTATTTCGCTAACAAGTTCAATAAATATCGTTGCAATTTGCAGCGCAGTTTCGTTCACATACATACGTATACTTTTTGTTGTAACTTACACTTTTGCTTATTCGTGCGTCACTTGTTTAACTATCTCGTTAACTATGTTCTTTATGCTCGATTGTTTGTGGATGCAACGTACGGCGCAGTAACATTTATATTTAGTACATCATCAGCTTTTCTATTTTATATAATAAATCTGGTGTTGGCGTTCTTATTTCCAGAAATATTAGTCTTTGGAGTCACAAAATTTGAGAGATGGATTTAGAAAATTCTTTTCTTAGTTCTACCCTATAGTACATTAAAACTTTCTATATGTGTAATGTGTTCCGTGTTCCTTTTCAGACGAAGCTTTGTCTGTCAGACAGTATCCGTATCTTTTTATTTAGTAAATAGTTATCACGTGATTCTCTTACTATCGACGACAAAGCCAATACGAAGAGGAGCCCCGAGCCGAGCCCGTCGTAAAATTGATCATGAATAAACATTAGCCCAATCAAATCTCATCTTTTAAGAAGATTATTTAAATGAACATAATGCAACAGAGGAACACTCGAGCGAGCATCTAAATATGTAAATCCTTCTTTGGCACGAACGGAGAGCTTTGAGCGAGTCTTCTAATCTGCATTACTTGTTAGTTGAAGCACATTGCGGGTACCGCGACCGAGGACAGGTACCCTTAGATGTACTATTCTTAGTTGATACTTTCCAGATTTTTGATTATATTGCAGTAATAGAAGTTTGTGATTAATTTGTTATTCTGTTTTACGATACAAAATACGTTTTGTGTTATTTTGTGCTCAGTCAAATAATACAGGCTTCGTGGACATTGCAGGATTCACCTAATCTCAAACATTGTACATTCAGCATTCAAACAGAGTGTACTTTACGATTGCGTGCAAAAAACAATATTGATTTAACATTTCAGTCAATTTGGGCGATAATATCAACGTAATAACGATAATAACAAATAATAGACAACAAATCTACAAAATGGTAAAGTTGTTGGTATAGGTAACGCATAAAGAGAGCCATGTTCGATTTTAAGTACGTACAACTACAACCATAGGGTGAGAAAACGAAATATCATCGTGTATTTCGTGGGATCCACTTTTAGAAATAAGCGATGAAAAAATAATTATCGTTCCAGCCACGTAATATACGCTTAGCGTTGGTACTTAACAGATACCGATCACGTAGCCGGCGTAGGGCGAGGGTGCGTTAGCGTGAGACAGCACATGTGGATACACGGCGAATACATAATGTATCGTTTACCGTACAGAAAAGTAATTACCGCTGCCGATATCCGATAATCGGATGACGGTTCGATCAGTTTCCGGTTTGTGGGTTGAATCCGAATTTTGTCGAATATTCACACAACAACGACACTGCGTTAAATAACATTCGTTAGTCATGTTGGAGTACTACCAGCTTATTAAATACTAACGTCTTCACCAACCTGCATTCGGTCAGGCAGGTAGACAACGCTCTAATCCTCCAAAATAACGAGGAAAGTCCGTAGTGAACTGCTAATGGCTTGAAGCCGGCGGCATTGTATCAAACCGTTCCTATTAGTTGCTAATGAGCCTCGCGCTGAATCACCGACGTGACACTTTTACGTCGTTTAACTTGAAATTCGGTTGATGACAGTATAACCATTAAAGTTAATAGGCCGTGGCGTGGACAATGGCCGAGTTTCACACGGTCTTAAAGGAAATGGGTTTAACCAAATAATCTTAACCGCATTCGACCCCGATTAAATGTGTGTTACTCCAGAACTTCTAAAGCCTTCCTTCGACTTCAAGCCTTTTGTGATCAATGTGTGTCTGTTAGCTTAATGACCTGTCAAACTTACCAGTAACAATTTTCCACTTTAATGGTAAAAAAATATTTGGCAAAAATACATATTATATTTAAAAGTGTAACGAACGCATGAGGCATCGCCTATTTCTGTTAATTGAAACCAGTCAGGTTAGTCTAAATATAGCCTGTGACTAATCACTGCCTTTTTATTATATATTGAAAATCGTTTTGAATAAATGCAGTATATTACCTACAGATTTATTTTTTTGCCATTAATTCAAGTTTTGCTGGTCATTCTGCTGACTAATGTCTTTTTAGTAGGGAACCCAATGTACCCATGCGTAAAAACAGTGAGTAAGCGGAAGAACAAGTTGAATTTTGTTCTGGTCTATCAGTGACCAAAATATCAAACCTATCCGAACTTAACGATAACCCCGTTCTGAGATAAGAACTGTTAATTAAAATAAGAACCAGTATGTAAGAGACAACACTACTTAATTTGGACGAAGACGAAAGAGCATGAGAGCCATTAATAAGCAGGTTGTATCATGACTCATGCGCAGTGGTACTTTTTGGCGTAAAATTGAATTCAAGTATGGTAAATTTAATTTAAAATTTAAATAAGTCCAAATCAAGCCAAAGTGACTACAGAATATAAGTAGGTTCAGTCACATAATACCTAAAGGTGTCAAGCATAGCTTAATTATATTATATCGCACACGGCCGCTGCATTGAGTGGCCTGCGAGGGTTAACTGCACTGCATTTAAGTAATTTACTGACGATAGCCCACCGGTCGTTATGCCCTGTAATTAGTGGCCGGTTAACTTTATTGCTCCCCCGCTCCACTATCGGCATTCAGACGAGCGCATTTGATTACAGGACCGGTTCTGCTTGGCATTTGCGCTGTAGACCGCTGTCACAGGAATTTACATAAAAAGTCCTAATTTATTTTAGGTAAGTGATGACACCCAAAAAAACAATGCGTCGAGGTAAATGTAATCATAGGTGAACTCATCTCCTGATTTTGGGGGAGAGAGCGGCAAATCGGATTTTCCAGGCAGATTTTTATTCATCCTAATAAATAATGCTTTCTTAACGCTTACTTCGGGAAGAGGGGAAATAAAATGTTTCAGTCTGTCGCCCTTTTTATTCTTTTATGGGGGGGAATTTCCACAAATCCCTTATTAGTGCATCTCCCCTACAATCGCCAAGAAAAATACATGCCGAACAGCTTCATGTATTCAGTAGTTTCGGTTCTTCGTCGTCTAATTATATTAATTACTTAAACGCGACAAAACGGTAACTGTAATGTCATACCGAAATCATTTTTAAAGACAATATGGTTTCTTCGTGTCTACAAGTATATTTTTATTTTTAATAATTGAACTTTATGCGCTCAGATAGTACAACAAATGTATTTATACCGAGCAATACCTGAATAATTAACTTGGAACTAGCTATTAACGCCAACTACCGTGGGCGCTGAGTAACCTACATACTATGTAGTCACTATGGTCGTAGTTCATGACGTCATTAGAGTTAAAAAATTCAAACAACATACTGATTTCATCCACTAATCCTTCATTAAGAGAAATACGTGTTCTATTCTTTGCACTGAAGTATGCACCCTATTTCACTTCCATCATCGTTGATTTTTCTGAAACCTTTCGTCACTGATCTTCTAGGTTACTTATTACACAATGTTTAATAAGGAATTCTTGTGCTGGATTTCTTCCTTCTATGCTTTACCTCTAAACTTCTGATAGCTTTATAGCTCATGTCTTTTAGACCCATCGCTTTATTCTATACGTTGTGGGCTGTCAGTCAGTCAGAATTAATTTTCATAATCATAATGGAATTGGTTATTATCTTGTAGTGGTAATTAGAGTAATTGTTTCACTATTCTTATTTACTATATAATTAATTAATGTTACCTTTGATGAATTAACATTTTAATTTATATACAGAATACTGGATCAAGGATTAAAGTGCAAAAAGATCCATCAATAGATTTTTGCCATTGAAAGTAAGTGCTTAAAATCCATTTTGCAAAAAATCCCAGATCATAGATTAAAGTGGACATAAAAGTTGAAAAAGATCCATCAATGCATTTAAGGCGATATCGCGTTTTTTTCGCCCGCAATAAACTGATTACTGATGTCCATCGATGATGGTGACTTTCGTATCGTGCATTTGTTTGTCAACTAATAACATATACATCGGCAATTATAACAACATCTAACTACCCTTAGGGTTGGTTTTAAAATGTTATTTTCTTGACATTTTCGTGAGCAATTTTGTGACTGAAAATAAGCTGTCCTCGATTGAGGGTCCTTAAAATGTCATTACGAACGTTAGGCAGCGGGCGGTGACATCATTGTATGTTATGATGCAATCGATGATAAAATCTTTTAGCACTTTGATACTTTTAGGAAAAGTATAATATATATCTGCGGTTGCGTGCAATGTATATCTTATTTATTAACTGGTGCTGGCGTGGTTTTATACTTAGAAAATTACCAACCATTTTATACCTTTACAAGAAGAATTTTCAAAAATCCTTTCAAATGCTTCTCAGGAACGCTCGTATAAATTTCTAAGACCTAGAACTGTACCGTCACGACAAACTATACTACGGGGTCATCCACCTTTATGTGTCGACATAGCAACACAACATACCTTTTTGTAGAAAAAATAGGTAAAAGGTTCTATGAAGCGATTAAGCAATTATCATCAATTTGTATTGCAATGTTGTTAACAGTTCTGCCAGTTTTATCTTCTAGATATAAGCCCATTTCCAGGGATTAGTAATTATTGATGTAACTCTATGATAACGATATTGGGTATTTGCCATTTTCAAACATTTTTAATTGACAACTATTTGACAGCTATTTTAGTAAGTATAAATAACACTACGCGACACACTCAAAGCCCCACACTAGAATTCCCTGTGTCGTGCGTGCTATGGACAACACACAAGACAAGGACATACACCCATACCTAGAACGGAAATTAAAACTCATCATTCAAATTGCCGCCTCGCTGGGAATCGAACCCAGGATAAATAGGTTTATTAGGTATATTTCATAATAATAATGTTGCTAGGTGATTAACAATATAATCATACTTTTCTTCTCAACACTCTAACTACTTTTATTTAAGTACTTACCACAGACTAAACCACAATACATGGATGTAGGATGTTTCTGGAACAAAAACAATTATATTATATTCTTTCAAGGGTCTCAAGTCTCAATCTACCTTCATTACCAATTTCATTAAATTGTTCAGCGATAAAGCTTGAAGAGACAGAGAAACAAGCAGACAGAGTAATTTTTGCTTCTGTAATATTAATATAAAGACATGGTGACACATATTAGTCGCAGTCACCACTTAACGACAAGCGAAGTGCATTTCCATTTATTGTCTCAATACTAAAATAATAAAGACAAATTAATTAACAAACGAGATAAGATAAAATGCGTTGATGTTTGCCACCGAATTAATTCAGCTTATGAGTTTTACGGCACTCGTTATAACAACTCTATAGAATTCAACAGTAGCACACCTTTGATGTTGTAAAGAGTATATTTTTGTTCATCGCCGTTAGTCTGCATAAATGTGGGAAAGAGTTTAGAAGGCTGAAGTAACGTTATCTTCAGACAATAATTGAAAGTGTGTCAATCTAGCTTAGCTAAGTTTAGCAAAGTGCCGAGAATTGTACACATTAATTCATTCGCCCACCTTCCTCCCACGAACATTATTTATGACTTTGTATCTAAGGGCGCATTCATGTAGAACGCTGGTTACCGGCGCTGATCTGCCAGCGCTTATCGGCGCTTATCCGCGCAGGTAGTCGGCGCAGGTAGTCTCTATACTTTGTGCCGAACCAGCGCCGATAAGCGCCGACATACCGACAAGTTCCGACCTGCTCCTATAAGCGCGCGTAGGCCATTGCTACTATGTACCTACTAAAGTACTAGTAAGACACCGCAAAGAAATCTTATGTTCAATGCGCTTGCCAGCTCACATGCGCGTATTACGTCTGAGACCTGTCAGTGTCTTCCTAAAGACATCCCTACAAAACCCAAATTGTTATATCCAAAATTCAGAGTCGGTTTTTAAATGAATGAAAAAAAAGACGAACGACATGTATTATTGCTGTTGTATCGTAAGTTCGTAAGTCATTAAACTAAATATCGATACTGTTTCCGTCCACGTAGTGCGCACAACACTAGCAAAAGCGGACATGTTTTTTTTCACTAAAATTTTGTCAGGCACGCTATTTTTGCTCTAGTGTCTAATCCATAATCATCCTATAATAATCCATAATAAATCCTATAGATCAATGATTCAGAGAGACTGTCAGCCAGCTGCTGCTTATACAAGCTTGCTTTATGTAGAGGTTATCTCGAAGGACCAGTACCGATAAGCACTGGCAGATCAGCGCCGGTAACCAGCGTTCTACTTGAATGCGCCCTAAGGCCTACACCGCGCACCGTATAAATAGGCATTATGCGATACATTCTTAATAAAGTTTGGCGAGTGAAGGACCTAAATTCCCAAAATTGATGCTTGTTATATAAGCTAATAATCAATATTATTAGATAGAAAGTTTTTCAATAGATGCAGTTTAACTGAAAGAAGATATATTTTTAGTACCTAACCACTAAAACGTTCTCGAACATCAAAAGGCTCTTTTATGATTAGATTTCGGAATCTAGCGATCGTATCGATAAAAACGATTAACCCATTACCGAAGCTTGTGTAGCAATAGCAAATTTTCTCGATATTTTCTGCAAGAGGAATAGAACAAAAGTTGTATCCGCGATTATAATAGATGTATTAAACTCGTTTGAGTAGTATTCTAAATGGCATAGAAACAAGCCACATACTTCACCCACTAGCGAACTGTTCAGTCCGCTTTGTGAGCCATTAACTGATCGAAGTCCATTACGTGCCGGACCGTAGTTAGCCTAGCCTAGTAAACAGTCTACCTCAATTTGCATTTAATGTGCACTTCCACTGTCGCCATTATAACTTTTAAGTATGTTTTATTGAAAAGCTGTTTTCTTAAATTTATCTTGAATGTAATATTGATATTGGCTCAATAGCTCAATACATCTTCACATTTTTCAAGGGTAATATGTGCAATCGATATTGATTTTTTGTGGGTAATTAATTATGTTCACATGTGCCTTGCGCCCCACCTGTTTCAATAGTCGCATCTACATATTTATGTTTTACATATTTACAGAACCACGTACCTACATAGTTCAAAGAAAACTGCTCGTATCAGTGTATATACGTACCAAGTGAAATTTCTTTACAACCTGTTGTAGTTTGTTCTTGTTCTTTGTCATATTAATTTGTAACGGTTTCTTAAATTTATTTTTTCTTTAGTTACCTCCCACTCCTCGTCTCTGTACGGTACTTTGTTCTTGATGTGGTAAATCACTCAGCCATGATGACAGTACTGAGTACACTACTTCCTGCCTAAGAGAACGCACTTCCGTTTCAGAACAAAAATTACTAAATTTTTGACTGTTATTTGAGTATGTCAATGTAGAAGCTTCACTTCAGAAAGTTACAAGCGAACAAGCAGTTCACCTGGTATTTCCTGGCCACTACAACTTAAAGACATATTGAAAGTAACTTAAATAGGGCTTTAAGTTTAAATGTTTCAAGCTAAAAAGTCAACCACAGGTATATTGGGACTTCAGAGGCATGACTCAGAACTCCTAACTATCAGTGATGGTGGATGGAATTAACGGATTTTACGCCACGTTTTGAACAAAAAAGCACTTTGTCGCCTCATAATGTCTTCATTACTCTTATTTTCAACGCAGCCGTTGTAATGGTAAATGGGTCCATTTCCCGTCATCAGCGTCAACTAGTTAAAAGCCTCAAGTTTATGCACGTCTTGAAGCAGATTTATTTTAAGGAAAAATCCAACAGGTTTTGCTAACAAGCACGTTATTAATCACTTCTTCACCACACTCGTTAAACATTATTCTGCCTTATAATTACAAGTAATCTTCTTGTATGTCTTTTATTTACTAGTTTTGTAAATTGTATGTTTCCCATGTATCGGCTTTATAAGTTCAATATTTTTCATCCAGATGTACACAGCATAATATGATTTCATATACAATTCGTAATGCTAGTGAATAAACTTGACCCGTATCATGTTAATACGATTGTATTAATCCAATAATCATTAAACTCTACTAAGTCCACAGTCCTTGAACATACATCCAATCACCCTTTGTTTGCACGTGACCTTCCAGCTTTATAAGTACACTTGTAATTTAAAGACAAAGAAGATCAGAACGAAGTGGAGACTAACATCGTCCGTGTAGTCGCGTTCTGTAATTTACAACCTTTGTTCCCTAAACAGCTCTTAGCATGCAATGGTTTGTTTCTGTTACTTTGCAATTACTTCGATTATTGAATCGACAAATCGCTTTTCCAAGTAACTGATGTACTTTATAGTTAACTGCTTTCGTATTAGTCTGGTCGATTTAATGTTTGGTAGTGTACGGGCTAACACCGTACATAATGCATTTTGTAGCGTAAGCAATTTCGGGCACCGCGCGTGGAATTATAATTTTTACTTCAGTGCACAAACAATTGTCGCCCGCGTCGCGTGTGCTCTCAACTAGCTAGCTAATCTTATCGACTTGAATAAAGAGTTTACTACATCAATAGCTTTTATTCATCAAATCCTACATGGTCCTTCGAGTCTCCGTACAGACGGGACCCTAGTTCTTTTGTGCGGAGTAACTAGCAGAACTTGGATTGCAGTGCCAAGGATCAAATTACATTATAAAGGCAAGCAGCAGCAGCGAAATTCAAGTAAGATCTTTCCGATTACTTCTTCTTTGATTATATAACTGTATTAAGCAGGATAGCAAGCATCTAGCAATGGAGGCCTTAATAGCAAAACAAAACGAATTAATTAGTGCCATCCGTTCATTAGGCATAAATTTTATGAAAGATGGAAAGGAGAGAAAGGCGAACGCTGTGTATCTTAAACGAAAACTGGAGACCTTGGAGTCTTATTGGAGGGAGTTTGAGAGCAATCATCTACTGCTATCAAGGTACGATATCCGTTACGAACCTTATCATATCAATGGGGAATTTATTCGCACCACGTCGTCTTACAAGCAAGTAAAGGAGATGATAGTGAAGCATCTAGATCAGCTGATGCCGTTGGTAGCGACAGGATCGGCTGAGCAGGTAACCTTTCATACTGAGTCAAAGCAAGCAGAGAGCGAAGATGCTCAAGAAAACCCGGAGGGAAACCAGCCGGTGGCCGGGGCCGGGCAGCAGCCCGCGGCAGCCTCGACACAACCGCAACAACAGGTATCTCGGGGAGTCACTAGTAGATGTGATGATATGTTACGAAAACAGTACGTAAATTTTAGGGCTTTCGTTAGGACGGTAGCAAATATTCAGGTGGATGATATTAATGAAAAATGGGAGTTCGAAGATACTTTGAAAAGTTTAGAGTCTCGTTGGTCTGTAATAGACGCTCTTCATTGGGAAATTGAAGCGGAGTTGGATGGTGAGGAATCACCTTATCAGGGAGTATTTGGCATGCATGAACAAACTTACTCTAACTTAAAGAAAAGCATAAACAAGAAGATGTGGGCAGTGTCTCATAGAGAGAAGTCTACGCCAGTAATGGACATACCGACGTTCACAGGTAGTTATAATCAATGGACCTCATTTAAGGATTTATTTTTTGAAGCGGTCCATAATAATCCATCATTATCTTGCGCACAGAAGATGCAGTTTTTAAAAAGCAAGCTAAGGGGCGAAGCGGAGTCATTGATCCGTCATATGCCGGTTAGTTCCGATAATTACTCTGTTTGTTGGGAGATCTTAAATAACCGGTATAATAACAAAAAACAAATCTTTACATCTCACGTCAGTCTTCTATTAAATTTGCCCAATTCTCAACAACCATCTGTAGTTCACATCAAGAAACTTCACGACTCTATCGTAGAAAATTTAAACGCAATCAAGAACCTCGGTATTGATATTGGAACATGGGATCCTATCTTAGTTTATTTGTTATCGCAAAAGCTAGACTCGAATACCTATTCCGACTATATTGAGTCTATAAAAAACCCTAGAGAACTACCTAACTTACAGGACTTCATGACTTTTCTAGAATTTAAATTTACCACCTTAGAAGCATCCCGGAGAAAACAGGAACAACCTACACCTAGAACAAACATATCTAAACCAAATTACAATAACCTAAAATCTCATAACTTTACTTCAAATAATTATAACCAAAGGAATTTTGTGTCTTATAACAATACAAAACCCGCCTGGAAACCAACAGCAAGCGGATGCGGTTTCAAATGTCTTCTTTGTAAGCATTCTGATCACTTAATATATCAATGCAAAAATTTTATTAACATGCCGCATAACTTAAAACTTAAAACGGTGAACCAATTGAACATATGCAAAAACTGCTTATTCGATCATAATGGAAAGGAATGTACTTCGACTAAAAGGTGTCGCAATTGTAAATGCAAACACCACACATTATTACACGAGGCATGCATACAAGCCATGCCATCGACCTCTTTTGAAACGACCAACCACGTGGCCGTAACTAGTAATGTATCTCAAGGGGATGAATCGCAGGTTCTTCTAGCAACAGCCTTGGTATACGTCACCGCAGCAAACGGTGCGAAGCTTACAATGCGCGCCCTAATAGACCAGGGGTCGCAAATATCTTTGATTACCGAAAATGCAGCTCAGATGTTAGGGTTAAAACGTCGGGGTTGTAGTGGGGTAGTTTTTGGTATAGGACAGAAGCCTAGCAACAGCAGAGGCATGATGAATATAGAATGTTCGTCTCTTTGTAACGAGTTTTCTTTTAATACTGAAGTACTTGTAATGAATGATTTAATCAAAAATCTCCCCACGCAATCTTTTAACAAGCCCTCATGGTCACATATAAAGGGGATCCAACTAGCGGATCCAGAATTCAACATCAGTCGTCGTGTGGATCTATTATTTGGGGCAGATATCTATTCCATAATCATGTTAGGCGGTATCGTAAAAGTAGAAGATAGCTCATTACCTATTGTACAACAAACTCAGCTGGGGTGGATTTTATGCGGAAGTATGACGAAAACTTTTCATTGTAATGTAGTATTAAATAACATTGAGGATATAAAGCAATTTTGGGAAATAGAGGACATCGAGGAGAGCTCTAATTTATCATACGAGGATGAGGAATGCGTTAGGTTTTACAAAGCGACTACGGAACGCCAGAGCGATGGTAGGTACGTAGTCAGATTACCGATGAAAACAGATGACTTACATACATTAGGGTTGTCAAAAAATAAAGCAATAGCTCAATTTGTCAACCTGGAGAAAAAACTAATACGACAGCCACAGCTAGCAAGCCAATACAAGGACTTCATTTCTGAATACAGAGATTTGGGTCATATGAAGCAATGTCATGATGAAGCACTGGCCACGCAGGGTTGCTACCTACCTCATCACTGCGTTCAGCAAGCCAGTGAGAGCAACGTTAATAAGTTTAGAGTAGTATTCAATGCATCCGCTAAGACGTCTACGGGAGTGAGCCTTAATGACGTCATGCTACGCGGACCGAACTTGCAAAAGGATCTTCAGTCATTAATTATAAAGTGGAGACAGTACCGATATGTGGTTACAGCTGATATTGAGAAGATGTACCGCCAAATTATGGTAAACGAAGCAGATCAGATTTATCAAAAAATTATTTGGCGGGATTCATTGAATGAGCAACTGAAGACATATCAGTTAAAAACGGTAACTTATGGAACGAAAGCAGCACCATTTTTAGCAATGATGACGTTGAAACAACTAGCGGAAGATGAGCGAAAAAGATTTCCAGAAGCTAGTAAAGTGCTAGAAGAAGATCTCTTTATGGACGATCTTTTATCTGGGGCCCACTCAATAAAAGAAAGTCAGCAATTAGTTACAGATCTAAACAAATTAATCGAATCAGGAGGATGTACATTTCGAAAATGGGCTTCGAATCATGAGGATATCCTTGAAGGTGTTGGAGAAGAACGTAAACGGTCAAATATTCGGTTTAACTTTAAATTAGAGGGTACTAAAACACTGGGCTTAACGTGGAATATCAATGAGGATTCATTTACCTTTAAACATCAATTAAACGATAATATAACGTCGAAGCCGACTAAACGAATCTTATTAAGCGAGATTTCGAAATTATTTGACCCACTTGGATGGCTATCTCCAGTTGTCACGAATTTAAAACTATTATTCCAAGAGGTCTGGAAGGCCGGTTTGGACTGGAACGACCCGGTATCTGATGATATATATGCAGATTGGATCAAGATAAAAAAGGACATACATAACATTGAGAATTGTAAGGTACCGAGATGGATTGGAAGCTGCAAGGAGGGTTCCATCCAATTGCACGGATTCTGTGACGCATCATTGAGAGCCTATGCATGTGTGGTTTACGCGCGAATTCAAAATAAAAATAAAGTATCGATAGTGTTAGTAGCGGCCAAAACAAAACTCGTACCGTTAACAAAGGCTATCACATTACCAAGGTTAGAGCTCAGCGGTGCTCAATTATTATCCAAACTAATGACAAAAATTTTACGAACATTATCAAACTATCAAATTGAAGTTTTTGGATGGTGTGATTCAAAAGTAGTTTTGGGATGGTTACACGGTGATCCGGGAAGGTGGAAGCCATTTATAAGCAATCGAGTAAAACTCATTACTCCGATAATGCCTAAACATTGTTGGAGTTACGTAAGATCTACGGAAAACCCCGCCGACTGTGCAAGCCGGGGTCAGTTAGCTTCACAGTTGTGTGAAAACAAACTTTGGTGGGAAGGACCGGTCTGGCTGACGTCATATGAACAAAAAAAGGAGCAAGAAATATATACAACGGATATAGAAATACGAGTGAAGCAAGCGAACGTCATCCAAACTGAGCCTACGGAACCCACAATAATTAATGAACTCTTACTGAGACACAGTTCCATAACAAAAATAATTTCCATTGTTGCATGGATCCAGCGAGCGTTGAACTCTAATCGTAAACAATTACCATCATACCTTACATTGCAAGAATTAAACAAAGCAAAACTACTTATTATAAAACACGTGCAATCTTATGAATTTAGCGAGGATATAAATAACCTAAGCAAGCATAATATTGTCAAATCGAATAGCAAGTTATTAAATCTAAATCCTTTTATAGACCAGGACGGTATTTTGAAGGTCGGTGGTAGGCTAGGAAAGTCTCAGTTGAAACTAGAAACTAAACACCCAGCTATATTACCACATAACCACCGTTTGACAACGTTAATAATCGATGAAGCACACAAACAAACCTTTCACGGTGGGGCTCGACTAACAGCTACGTGGATTAGACAGAAGTATTGGATTCTAGGAGGAAATAGAAAGGTTAAGAAGCAACTCAGAAACTGTGTCACTTGTAGGAAACATAATCCTCAGCTTCAATACCAATTAATGGGTACTCTTCCTGAATCAAGAACGACGCAAGCCCCACCCTTTTATCACACAGGGGTGGATTTAACAGGATTCGTGGATATAAAATCAAACCGTGGTAGGGGTATTAGGACCACGAAAGGATATATTGTACTATTCGTCTGTATGGTTACCAAGGCTGTACACATTGAACTTGTTTCCGATTTATCAAGCACAGCATTTCTATCTGCGTTGAGGAGGATGGCGGCCAGACGTGGCGCGCCACACCATATGTATAGCGATAACGGCACCAATTTTATAAAAGGAAACCGGAACTTACAAGAAGAATATTTTGAGCTGGCACAAATCGTGGACAATAATTTTTTGAAGGAAATCACAGGGATGAACATAGAGTGGCATTTTCAAGCACCACGCTGGCCGAGCGCCTCAGGGCTAATAGAGAGGGGAATACGTAGCATAAAGAGTCATTTGAAACCAGTGATCGGGGACCAAAAGCTTACCTTCGAGGAGTACTCAACACTACTAGCTCAGATTGAAGCATGTCTGAACTCGAGGCCATTATGCGCGCTGACCGAAGATCCCGAAGACCTCGATGTGTTGACGCCGGCTCATTTTTTGACTTGCCGAGGAGATTTGACGGTAATAGAAACCGAGAAGGATGCAAGAACTAGGTGGCAACTGATTCGGAAATTATTAGAAGATATCTGGAAAAGATGGAAAACAGAATACCTAACTCAAATGACAGTAAGAAGCAAGTGGCTAAAACCACAACCGAACGTTAAGATCGGAGATATTGTATGTATCCACGAGGACCTCCTACCACCTGGCAAATGGTCAATGGGAAGAGTTGTGCAGTTACATCCCGGCAGCGATGACATTGTAAGAGTTGTCACCCTGAAAACAAAGAGTGGTTACATGAAGAGGCCAGTATTAAAATTATCGAGACTACCTGTGCAACAATTAGAAACAGTGGAACCCAAGGTAACAACCTCCGCTGCTATAACTGGTGTGAAAAAATCAAAACCTGCGAGCATTATATCAATTTTATTATACATAATCTTGTTTATGAATGTTTTTACAAGTTCACTGGCTGACAACTTCCATGTGAATCAACTCGAGCGAAATCAAAGCTTATATTTCGATAAGATCTCTAATCTACAATTTGTTCAAGATGAGTGGAAACTGGTGGTGTACTATGAGTTAGAACCCTTCTGGCAAGGAACCTTTGCATTACATAAATATATAAAACATCTGAACCGAACATGTGTATTATCAAATTACACGTCACATTGTGGTGTACTACTCACGCAACTACGTCATGGCTATACTGAATTGCAATATTATAACGAGATGTTGCTCACACAGCATACTGGTGGGCAGTCTAGACAGCGTCGCGGTCTCATCAATGGAGTGGTTTATGTATCTAATTATCTATTTGGTGTATTGGATGAGAGGTTTGCCGAGCAATACCAGCGAGACATATCTCAAATTCGCACTAATCAACGATATTTAACAAGATTGTGGAAAAACCAGACATCAATTGTAGAAGCGGAATATAATCTACTTAAACGCGCTGAAGAAACGATGAGCAAGCAACACGAAGCTATACACCAAAACTTAAATACCCTCAGCGAAGCAATTACAAACCTGGCTAGCCAAGTCGATCAAAATAATATCATAAATGACATTTCCCTTGGAGCACTGGCAGCCAGTAACATGTTAAATAATCTAAGAGAGATCCAAGGTATGCTACTAGATCAGATAACTGATATCTACCATGGTAAATTTAATTTCCATCTCATCACTCCCGAACAACTACTACATGAACTTAGCATCATTTCTACACAGCTACCGTCTGATCTCAATTTACCCGTTGAAAATATCCACAGCGATCTTCGTAACATCTATTCTTTACTAAAAGTTAAAACAAGAATGTTAAAAGAATATCTATTATTCGAAATACGAATTCCCCTAATAAACAGAGATACCTATGAACTATATGAACTTATTCCGATACCACGAGTTGCTGAAAATAATAAAATGATAACATTAATACCAAAATCAAAGTACGTGGCGATCAACCAGGCCAGTACTTTTAAACGATTTGCCACGAAATTTCATAGTAAATGTAAAAAATACCAACCAACTTAAAAATAAACTGGTGAAGCACTACCTATCATTATGTCCGTAGAATGTGAACATACATACACACTCATAATCTACAAGCACATGCACACTCACATACACACTCACTATCACACACACACGCGCACATGCACACATACAAACACACACACACACACACACGCACACACACGCTTAAACAAACATATACGCCCATACATGCATTGCATAACTACGAACACTCATTACATACATAAATCTCACTCTCATTCTCTAATGCACTCTCTTGTCAGTAAGTATTACTGATCCATTAATATTGTTAGTCGAATTATTAAACTTACCATAGTGTTAAATAAAATTTAAAAATAAAATGTTGCCTACGTTTATAAGTGCTGTGTCTAGAATAGTAGTTTTTTTTTATAGTTATAGTTTTATATTGCAAATAGTACAATAATTGTCAAGATTCACGAGAACTGCTGCCGACAAACTGTTGTACAGTTTGGCAGAACAGTAATTATGTTAACTTGTGTACTATTTTGTTTACAATAAAAAAAAAAAAAAAAAAAAAAAAAAAAAAACTTACGAAAGGACACTTATATTGTTGTTACCGACCGACAAGTAAGTGAATGCTTAACTTATGAATTAAATACTTACTTATGTTACCTACAATCTCCTATTAAGCAGCTTAGAGCAGACCACGATTTATGTGAACCAGCTGACGATGCAAGATCCTCGTGCCAAGTGGCCACAGCTCCATGTAATAACAGGTGGGTCAACCTAAATAAATTGAATACCTACCTGTACTTTTGTTGCGATCAATGCACTGTGCGAGTGCATTGTGGAGTAGGTCAAGTTACCTCTTACCGACTGTCACGCGCTGGCATAGCTACTTCTGGTGAGTGCATGATAAAGACGGACGACACTATTCTCTATTCCCATAAACTTCGGCAACCTGATACCTTACATATAAGGCCCGAGGTTATCGTTACGGATGTACCGCCAATAAATCACCTTATCAACTTATCAATTTCGCTGCTTGACATGAAAGACTCCGATGCCGAAAGTAGAGAAGCAAATTTAACTAAAATCTACGCGAGCATTCAGCACGAAAAGGAAGAAGCGGACCTAGCTGACATGCAAGTGTCCATGCATGACATCCACCACTATGTGGTAATTTATGTATTGCTTGTGGGGGTGAGCATCGCCGGAACGATCCTGCTGTGGAGGCGAGTGAGGCGACGCTGGCATGTGGCCGGCATACGGTCGCAGGAGCAGCCGCAGCAAGTGACGGGCGTCAGGAACGCCGTCGCCGCGACCAGTCAAGGCAGCAGTGAGAGTGCAAAGTGCAATGATTGTGTAGTTTACAGTGAAATAAGTGAGAGTGCGCGGAAACGGGATCAAGGCACCGTGCCTGATCCGCGTAAACGAGTGTTTGAGTGAGCTTATAGACACGTAATTATGAATAGTCGTCGTTTTAATTTGTCT
This sequence comes from Hesperia comma, assembly GCA_905404135.1. Classification (NCBI taxonomy): domain Eukaryota; kingdom Metazoa; phylum Arthropoda; class Insecta; order Lepidoptera; family Hesperiidae; genus Hesperia; species Hesperia comma. The sequence goes on from FR990021.1 coordinate 18,247,136, forward strand.
TTGTTTCTTAGTTTTACTACTTATCTTTTATTTTTTGTATTATCTTACATTTTAAGCTATTTTCTCTCCCCTGGGAGCATGTACGGGCTAACACCGTACATAATGCATTTTGTAGCGTAAGCAATTTCGGGCACCGCGCGTGGAATTATAATTTTTACTTCAGTGCACAAACAATTGTCGCCCGCGTCGCGTGTGCTCTCAACTAGCTAGCTAATCTTATCGACTTGAATAAAGAGTTTACTACATCAATAGCTTTTAAAGAAGCTACAGGTAGTTTCTTTGTTTGCGCCCTATTTTGGTCTAACGTCATTGATTACCATCTTAATCCCATTAATGTTGAGGGAAAACCGTGGGCGACTATCGAGTTTGTTGTTGCCGAGATATTCACTGCAACTCATTAACACCTTTTTATTAATTCCAACAAGCACTTAATTTTCTTAAATTATTAGTTGGTAATTTGTAAAGCTGTTTTGTGATAGCTTTAAAAGTATCTTTCCCATTCTAAACTACCACAAGGACCTGTTTCTTTCTCCATGATATCCAATACACGCGGAAAAGGTCCAAAGGCACGAAGGTACGCAGGTAATTTATTAAGGTACCATGACTGCTCAGAACTTACCCCGAGGGAGGTCGTATTTCTGGAGATATATCGCCTGTCTAGCCGCTATCGATAGGTCGCCGACCTCGTCGTACCTTACTCTGTAGAAATACACCTCATATCTAGGCTCTCATATGAATAATTCATAGATAGCGCTGTTTGGAGTACTGAGCTTAATGTAATCATGACTGCAATTTTACTGAGACGCGGAGTTTACCCAAGATTACAAAGCAAAATTATCTTTTGATGGTTTTCTTGCTTTGAAGTAACTGTGTTTGTGGATTTTAGTTTTGATAGTAAGCTCTATTTCAACTAGTGCAGTTGAAACTGAAATGATTGTCAAAACTATTGTTGGTGAACAGGCACTTTCGAATACAACTATTAATTTTAGTGGTATTTGATGACATCTTATTTAATAATTTCTGAACAAAAATTTTACTATTTATATTATTAAATCTTCTCGTAATGTTGGCTTGTATCGCTATCGTAAAGAAAGCATCGCAACGCCGCACAAAAAATGTGTCTTTATTCAGTTTCTTTCTTTTGTCTGCCAAGCCGTGCTTTTCCATCGTTATGTATTATGTTCTTAACAGTTTATATCCTCTTACTCTGAATAAAAACTTGATCCATAAAATAGGCGCCTATTGTTTTACAGAGTCAAAGGAATTACAACGGCCTAATGTGTATTGGATAAGTAATAAAAAACATTTGTATGCATACGATTAAATACTGGCCTGATAAACTGTTCCAGTTAAAAGTATGTCAAAGTTTCTTTTTATGCGCCTCCGTCCATTCAGACCCAAATAGGTCCCAAAACAATGGAGTGCGACCTCTTTGTCATCATGTTGCGGGGTTTAAAGACAAAGGCTTCAAGGGCTCTTCTGTATTTAAAATTTTGCTTTCGCTGATGGAGAGAAGGGGCTGTGTTTTAGCAGATAAAGTGACGTTTTTGTTTTATTGTCGGTTTATTTATTTTACAACAACAATCCAAGTAACAATATCTGTTTTACCTCTTTTCAGTTTTTCTTCTGGGCCTTAACGAATTTCAATTTTCTGTTTTGACGAGCTTTTGTATAAATCGTACAGTACAGAACGTACAAACAAACAGAAATACGTTCTATTATGACCCAAGCGAGGATTAATCGTTGCAATACGTTTTTTTTACCGTAAGCTCTATCAAAAAAAAAGAAATAGGTACGTTGCTGTAATTTATCCTTTTCAGACAAAAATGGATCGATTCGGTTAAATTAAGTAATGGTGGATATTTTTACGAACGCGGTTCGACCTAAATGGAACGAACGATGCAGACAATGGAGCAGACGGGGCCATTGACTCGCCGCCATCGCCCCATCACCACGCTTCCGCTGCCAGCTATATTGGCTGCAGTTCAGTCAAGCTGTCACTGAGATTATATTTTATATCATAATCCAGATTTCGAGAGCTATCTATGAAAGATTCTTACTTTATTTGGTAGAAGATATTCTGGAATCAGATGGATATGACAAAAAAACAGCAGTAGTGACAGAAAAACCGCACAGTTTTTTCTTTCTCTTTTTCTTTAATATGGCAACGAGAAGAGAAAATGAAGGATAAGGAGGTAGTTAGTAGCTGTAAACATTAATCACAAGAATAAATTCTAATGTACCTATTTTATGTGTCACTACATAGTATAAAACAAAGTCGCTATTTTTGTCCGTCTGTTTGTTTGTCTGTTTGTCTGTATGCTTAAATCTTTAAAATTACGCAACGGATTTTGATGCGGTTTTTTGTAATAGGTAGAGTGATTCAAGAGGAAGGTTTTTATGTATAATACATGCATATATTCCCATGAGAACGGGATCCACGCGGGTGAAACCGCGGGCGGGCCGCTAGTTTAGTAATAATATTACTCAGTAGTTTTAGCATGGCAATCACAATGTATAATAAACTTCTCGATACAGTTATGGAATACAATATACATATTTTAATCAAATAGCGTTGTTACTGTGGACTATTTCTGCAGAATTGATTATAATGAACGTGATTGTAATTCTCGTGAGCTTATTCCTCTGCTATCAAATTATCATAATTAATAATTATCATCCGAAGCTGAAGGTAACTTGCGAGTAGGTATATAATTTGTTCTGTATAAATAATGGCACTCGCTTTTGACATATTTATTTGTATTCGTACGCAGAAATGGCTAAATACACTTGGCGTAATTGTATTATAATTGGCAGTAACTTTCTGAGTTTTTGTAGCGTGTGAATAAATGAAATAGGATTACGCAATCACATAAAGACGTCGCTCGATCACTTAGCTCTTTTATATCCTGCTTATCGTATTAGTGTATCTTGTCTGGTGACCTTCCCAATTTGCGACACTCTTTTTTTTTCTTTCGAAGGACTCGTCAAGGATTTAGCATTCTTTATTCGATTTTGTACTTTCAACTCCAGACCATGATTCAGAATGCTTGTCTTTCGATAAACATATTCGCGGGTTCAAGCCTCTCCCTTAACGTTTTATAACCTACAATTTTGCCATTAAAAAATTTCATAGGGCTTGAAGTTTTTCCGAGTATTGCGATAAACCGTTTTTCCCTTCAAAAACCCACCCCCAACCCCTTACCGACCTCAGATCACCCGTAAGTTATTTTTCCTTTCATTTTTGTCATATTGTCTTGTTGTTACTATTTTTTTGTTTCAAAAATTATCGGCACTGATCTAAAGCGGCTACAAAATTTTGCATCCATTTGTGTGTTAAACTTCGTTATTCCACATTAAACGTAAGTGAAAAAAGCTAGAAAAAAATATAAGTACACTACTACTCAGGACTGACCTACTTTAAATATTTTTCAAGCAGGTGAACACGCAAACATAACCCTATTTACTGGAATTCACATTTAAATATTTTAATCGAGCCACGGCGAAGGGTAGTATTCTGGTGGTATACTGTCACCATTCTGAGGTACCTTATAATATAGCTAAATTTAGGAATAGTGTAAAACAGTAAAAACTTGACAATTGTATGTACCTAATTGTAAGGTTAAGATTTTTATTATCAACAATTATGATTTTTATCGCCATAAAATATGACGAAAAATGAACATTTACTTGCAATATTTATCCATCCGCTTAAATTTTAGCGAACCGGGTCTGTAACTGTTAGTACCTATAAAATAAGATTGCATAAATAATTATTTCCAAGTTACATCCATTCCAGAACTTGGCACTGGTAAACCGAAATTTAGTTGGAATCCATGAAGTGTGCAACTGCATTTGGGTCAGTATGTATGTACTATGTAGTGTAGTAGTTGTACTGGCTGTTCCAGAAAACATTGCAGTATTAAGATCTACGCTCGTATTTCCCAATAGCATGTTCTCCTGCGATCGCTACGTCTCTCCTATCACATCATATAACCGGTAAACACGTTTTGCAAGTTTTATGATTATTACTTTATTAGCCATTATCTATCTCGTCTAAGCCGCTCGCCTTGGTGTTTTGAATTATCGTTGTAATCTTAGTAAAAAGTGTGAATCGGTTTGTCTGTACATTCGTTATATTGAATTCTATTTCTTGAAGTAGAGCTTCTAATCGGTACTTTTATGAAGAGTAAATATACTTTTTGCCATACGTATTGCAAATTGTTTTTGAGTACTTAGTCGAAATTATTAGAAAAATTACAGTTTGACTTTGACTTTATGGAATGAAACTACTTACCATTTTGGTGAACATTTGACGATATTGATGACTAACGGACCAAACTGTACATACTTGAAAATATTATGCTGATTTTGAATAGTAGTTTCAGTTGATGGGCAGTATGATCTCCACTTACTTAAAAGGTATTTTATGGATACTGTCTGTTAACTTGAAGTATAAGATTTAAGTTTTCGAAATGTAACGAGTAACGACTAGTGATTATATCATGCTATTATTCTACTAATGACAGAGTAGTATAATAACCGATTACTGAGCATAATATACTAGTCGTGTGATTAGAGTCAATAGCCGCGTCTTAACAAAAGCTGTGTATTGTGTCGTGTTTACAATCCTCCAGTTTATTGTTCGTTTGTTTGCCAGTAATCTCCACGTTATAGCACAGTAATGAGGTCATGCTGCACGACGCTGGTCTCAAGTCTACAGACAGTCTTGTTTGCGCTTTTGTTATAACCAAAATGGGCAAAGGTAATAATGATTGCCGAAACAATTATACCAGCAGGCCCGGCAATGCCCCCGCGAGCTCCATTCGGGAAAAGATAGTTTGAGCTTTATTGGCGTAACCCTGATTACATTTTGAGCTAAACGCACTGGATTAAATTGTATCTTAAATCATTATGATATTTGGCCTATCCCTGGTTATAACTACGTTGTTAATTGCACGTTATAAGTACCTGCCGTTTGGTTGGATAGACCTATGTTTTCTTTGGGCAAGTTGAGCATTGGTTCATTTATTTGCATTTTGCTTCCTTGACAAATGTTGGCCGACGTAAGGCTTGCGAGGTAGTAAGTGTTTATTATGTGTAATTGGAGCGTTACTGACTCGGTAATCAAAATAAGTTTGTTTGTAAGAAATTCACAATTGTTAAGGGTGTTCAAAAATAACCTTAGAAAAGAAGTAGTAAATACTGTAAACATAATTACCTTCGAAGTACCTAACTACATATTCGCAATTCGTTTCATTGTGGGTGAATCAGCAGTAGGTACTAATTTAAGATGTCTCTAACTTGTTTTAACTTGGCAACAATACAATTTTAAAAACACATTACTAAGAGTGCTAACAGCGAGCAAAGTTAATAATGCAACGAGAAAAGAGAAATGCATTTCAGCGTTTCCTGCGAAATTTACGTCCACCAGCTTAGTGAGAGGTTTCTCAGGAGTTACCTTGGAACTAAGTTATCTTCGGTTTAGCTCCGGCAGAAGTTCGCGAAGCCATTACTGTTCATTAGTTTCTAGTGTGCCACGTACTGGGAATTCATAACATATGTCCATATTAGCACAGGTGCAGAGTAGCACTGAAATAAGGCTTACACCAGACCAGCTGTTATTAGCTGAATAGAAAATCATTTCTCTATAATGGTATTGGCTTTTGATTACCTAACTAAGAAGTTAAAATTTTAATTGTCATATTCATTTATTTTTAAAACACAGATACATAATATAATATATTTTGTTTTATGCGAAGTAATAAGTTCGATGTGGACGTTTTAACAAATAGGTCGTTCGAAATAAAGATATGTAAGAAAACTGAACTACGTAAATATAAAATATTATAATTTGCAACAATTCAATCCATGTAGGAACTGACTGAGAAAAAGTAGACGGGACAAAATGGTCCCCACTATAAAATAATTGCGTCTTCGTCATCCTCCAAAATCAGTTGTATAAGCGAAATCCAATTGTGAAGAGAGAGACCTTTTACAAAACACCTCGGCACTAACAGAGCGTGCAATACGGAAAAGCAACAATATGTCTGTGTGGAAAGGTTGAATATTGCATGCATCGAAAACACCGTCTCGTTGAACATCTTCATTCCTTAGTTCGCATTTTACACGAATATTGTAAAGGTTTTATTCTCAGAACAAGTATACTTCACTTCATATCTATGCAAACCATCATGCGAACCACCTCTTAACCGTCTTGTACAGAATCCTTATTGAAATTCCCATGCAATTTCCTGCCTCATTGGTGCTAATAAAAAACCTTCCGAAGTTTGACAAAATATTTAAGTACCAAGCATGTCAAAAATTTGTACCATTCATAAAGGTGTTGAAAGTAAAAATCCATTCTAGATTTTTATTTCATTATAGAATTGACTTAATCTACCATAAACAATAATAAAAGTTCATAACTGCATATTAAATTATAATTCAATATATCTGATTTTTTATTATTTGCAAATGAAACTCATCCGAAGTTAATGCTACAAAAAAGTTTTAAACATCTCTTTGTACCTATTGGATTCACGGGTTTCAATGAATAAAGTGCGTAACAAATGCCATTGTCTCATACCTTATGTAAGTAACGGGATAGTACAAAGGCATGAGGTTGGACCAACCAGATCGACCGACGTGATCCCGTGACCCACTTCCGAGGGTCGTCGACCGTGTGACGTCACGCACCCCACCCCCATCCCGCCGCGTCACCTCGGGGGTGTAGCCGGCCGTTGGAGGTCACATGTTCGCCGTGCCTCGAACGGTGCGGACGTGCGATTCGACGCCTAATAATTAAGTTGTGAATTTTGTGCCCTCTTCTACGGAATGACGATTATAGGTATGGTCCATAGTTGATTATACAAAAATGCTTTGAGCTTTGAAATTTTTTGTTATTATTAGTAAACGTCTCGCAATTTACATTTCAAATTTATAATTTTTGAAGGGCGCCAATTACATACCATTATGAACGTCAAATATTTTTCTTCTACATAATTAACCCTTTGGAAAGTGCTTTATCATAACAGCGAACAATCAGTAAAAGAATTTTAACAAGTACAGTTTTGAAACAATTAACTGTAAAAATTTAAAACGTTTTAGTCATATGAAATAAAAATTTATAAAACTCATCAAATCGTTGTGCACATTTTTTATCATAACATTTCGAAATTGAGATGATAAAGTGAATATCGCTGGAACAATAATTAAACCGTCCATGTGTCCATTATTATTCTAATTACTGTAATAGTTTATAAAGAGGTATTTGTTCGATGAAAAACTCAAGTCAGATACATATAAGATATGTATACATAATTATGTATATTTCTTTCCACGGTCGCCTGAACATTTCCTTGGTAATGTAAAGAAAAGCGGCCTTGGTTACGTCACAACTTGTTAAATATTCGTTCTACAAGCAAATTGCCTTCCAATTTGTATTCATGTATTTAACCTTAGGAATTATGAACATCCGTTACACAATACAGTAGTAAGTAACGAACATGATTTTTTCTTTTTTATGACTGACATTTTGGCATTTCTTATTGAATTTGTAAGCAGAATTTCAATACTATGGCAGAATAAATTGTTTCCGCCCAATTTCTTTATTTCTTTGGTGGGTAGCATTTTAGAAGAAGTCTAGGCTATGTTTCGTGGTTAAGATACTTTGAGCTTTGATATTTTGCTGATGCCTTTGATAGCCGAAGAGTCACTTAAAGGTTAAAGGAAACTAGATGTTCGAAACATGACAGAGACAATTAGACATGTTACCTTTACATAATGCATAGTACTCTTCAGATATGAACTAGTACAGTATTAAGAGAAATTAACCCTCTAATAGGCGTAACTACTGCATATAAAGAATCTCTTTATAAGCCATAACTAGACTTATTTGTCTTTACGGTGCTAGCCGTCACGCTTTGATGACCTACATCATTAGGGATAATGCCGTAATTATACATTATGGTGAAAAGTCTGCAAGTCACTCCTTACTCCTTATATTATGTCTTTTTTAACTTCACAATCATTGTTGTGTTTTTGGGGTTATTCAGCTTAAAGAGTGTAACCTTGTTGAAAATGTTAACTATCCAATTTATTAATGTCCAATTTATTAATCCCCTTTCTCTTTCAATGTCAATAAGTTGCAAATAATCTGTGTAAGCTTTAATCGTTTCTAAGTTTTTATATTCAATTCCTTAACTTATGGATACGTCTCATATTTTTTTCTGATCATTACTTCTCATCTTATTTTGGTCATTGCAAATATTCATCACACACTACCATTCCAAATACCAGTTAATCCCTTTTTGTTGTATGATTTAATGAAAGCTATAAATTAAAATTGAAGATAGTGCTCTATTTAATTAAAAGTACATTTCAAGTAATGAACGAGTTTTCAGTTACTACCCGGGAATATGAAATGTGACCTCAATGATTTTCCATCCCGCTTACGTTTCTGTAATGAAAGGGAGATTGCATCGCACGTCATCGCGCCGTGTCCCACTTATGGGGGTCACGCGAAACTGAATTATATTCCCATTTCACTTGTGCAGGTTGTACCGCTTCCTGCGTCCGCTGAAATCGACCTACTTACCACAGTATAAAGAGCTATTTTACATCAAAATTGAGTTCCGTAAATACAGCTGGTGTAAGCTTCATTCTATTCTCGGAAGTGTATGACGTAGTGTGAGTGTGACGCCATGAATGATGTATTGAGCTGTGAAATCGTACCGTTGGAGTTGTGTGGCATATAGTTTGGTCGGAGACAAGGTTATCGGAAGCTCTTGAAATAGAGTATATATATGAGTGGTAGCTAATTTTATCATTGACGGATTCACCATCGCAAACTATATCTGTGGTACAGACCACTGCTGAGTTTGGTTCTTCTTCACCTTTTATTTTGCTACCCTTAGGCTAAGGGTCCACAGGTCGGTATCGTACGCATCGCATTAAACGGATCGTAGTATTCTTTGTATAGAAAATCATACAAGTGCGTCCACTGATCCGCATCGTACGGATCGTACTTTCTATACAAACTGCGATACTGCGATGCGTCCGATGCGTACGATACCGATCTGTGGACGCTTAGCTTTATTTTTCTTTTCTTGCTTCTTGTATATTATTAACTGTAAATTCAAATAAGTTGGGTGTCGTTTTGCCGATTGTAGAGAAAAGATTTATTTAAAGGTAAACATGATTAATGCATTGACTGCAGCAAAGCTTGCTTGGTGTTTCTTCTCGTAATAATCGAAATTCATAGCGCATGATCGTTCAATTTAAAAATCATATTTGCCAGACAAGTAATGTAATACGTAAAAATAGGGTCAGCCGTGTAATTTGACTTGAAATTCTCGTTTCACTTCTTGGTCCCACCCCACGCACTTATCATTTGCATTAGAGAATTAATTAATTTGTATTAATTTAATACGACCGTCCCCTAGACTACTCCTATTCTTTTAACTCTTTTTATCCAAAGAATGTCTAGAATAAAACGCTTTTTGGACAATCTAAGACTGTCTGCTGTTACATTATACAAATGTTGTATTTTGTTACGTCCTTGCTTATGTTATAGTGTACGATAAATCATATTACGTATTATTATACTTTCTTCTTTTTAGGGGCGCGCATAAGACTCGAATATGCTACTTATGTATTTTCTATGCGTACATTTAAGGCACTTCTCACATTACGCTATTTATTAGCTACGCGACTGCGACGTAATCCCAAAATTCTATGTATCTGACACTTTTGACTGACAGCAACTCGCGTATGCCTGTCAGTACATAGTGTCAACTGTCAAATACATACAAATTTTGGGTTGCGTTGCAGTCGCGTAGCTCATGAATAGCGTTGTGTGAGAAGTGCCTTACAAATCTTTATGACTGTATCGTGAATTTGGTATTAACGGAGTCGTGCTGTAGGACTCAACCCACACACACGTGCGTACAAAGAGGAAAATGTATTATAGTAATTATAGAACAGTCATTAGGTAGAATTCACTTATATAACTCGTAACTATAGTAGGTATGATTATTTATTTATCATTAGTTTTAATTATTATTATGGCCCTAATTAAGGTAAAACTAATGTCTGAAATTGATATAGGTACGATTATTCGTTTTTTGTACCGTATTTTCCATGTTAATAAGGGACATTATTTTTTATTCCATTTGCAAAAGAAATAAGCAATTTTTATGGTTAAGTAGATACTTTTTCATATCCATAAGTTATTGCATGAGTTGTGTTTAGCGGATTATCTTATTTCCGTACAAAATTTATGTCATGATAATATTTTTATTTACATAAATCAAAACAATAGTAAAAATAAACACCCTACAACTTTGGCATTTTTACGTAACGTTGTGTGAGATTTTTCTTGATCCCCTCCTCCTCTTGAATACCTCACAAATTAATGAATAAATGATAATTATTCTATCAAAAAATATTCAGCACGCTTTCCAGTGACATAAGAAAACTTAGTCAAATGCAAATTTAAAAAACATATACGTATACGACTAACGCTTCACTTCAGTTTTTAAAAGGCATATAAAATTTTTGCGATATTGGTTATTTTATCAAACAAAGACATCATTGTCCGTAGCAATCAATAGAGGTGAAAACAAAGGGCTGATTAAAACCAGATTGTATTCAGTTGGTATATTTTAATCTCAGACACGCATGAGTGGGTAGGTGGGTAGCAGAGTGGAGTGGACTGGAGTGCCAATCAGGCAAACTGCTGGCCTGCCACTATACATATAGCCAGACGGCCGGTGTACTTCGTAATTAAAAACCTGGTTTTTATTTTTACGACCTTTGTTTTTAACCGCTCGTGCGTTAGAGGGTTGATAGTATAGTATAGCAAGTAGGTATTGGAAAGTGCTGGATTGTTGTTGTTTCATACATAATAAACGGTTTACTCATGGTAATTGTCTCGTAACCTACTTTGCATCTATTTGCGTAATGGAACGACGATAATAGAAATATTTCAGTATTTTTGTATATCTAATACAGTGCAAATTTTCGACATTTGCGTGACTACTAATGGCAGGATTATAATAGTATTATCGTACTATATTTTCCTCAGTCAAAGAGTCGTTATAATTTACGTTCTGAAAAGGATAGAAAAAAAACCGGCCGGAAGGGTTCCGTACCATTATGTATAAAACGCCAAAAAAATCTGGCCTTTTGTATGAAAACCTCACTTAAATATTTACTTTAGTTTTGTAGCCACATATTGGCCACAAGCGGCGCCATCTCTTGGACCGACAGGTAACTAAAAGCGTCGGAGGCGTCGTATCCAGGAGATGGCGTTGCTTGTCGCTAATACATGTTGGCGACAAGCAACGCCATCTCTTCTAAGGTAACTAAACTAAAACTACAACAGGTAACTAAAAGATGGCGTTGCTTGTCGCTAATACATATTGGCGACAAGCAACGCCATTTCTTCTAAAGTAACTAAACTAAAACTACAACAGGTAAGTAACTAAAATCGTAGGAGGCGTCGTAGCCAGGAGATGGCGTTGCTTGTCGCTAATACATCGAAGCCATATTTCGACTTAAATATTTATTTGATTCTGTTTTTTAGTATTTGTTGTTGTAGCGGCAACAGAAATACATCATCTGTGAAAATTTCAACTGTGTAACTATTACGGTTCTTGAGATACAGCCTGGTGACAGACGGACGGACGGACGGACGGACAGCGAAGTCAGCAATAGGGTCCCGTTTTACCCTTTGGGTACGGAACCCTAAAAAAAAGTTCCATGCTGACATTTAACTCCACGGAAGCTACGTAGTTCCTAAGTTACATTGTTACTTGTTTCTATCAAGGGCATAATTAAATATACACCAAGCGAAGGTCTTTCGATAATGTTTATTATCGAAATTACATACATTTGTATAACTTCAAATTGTCAAGATAATACTTTAATATTGTTTATTTCTTGAGACAGTAATGTTTTACCTAAATGTACTTGAGTTCACAGAAAAAACCAACATAACCAGTTAAAGTTTTCCGTGAATAGGTATTTGCAATAGCTAAGTTGTTAACAATCCGATCACGCCCAAGAAGATAGTAAGAAGCTACCATCAAGCTAGCAAACAGGCCTGAAAATCTCGTATCCATACAGTACACCTCACGTAGATTTTATTTACGAGAAAACGTGAAGTTATTCGAAGTTGCTCTTTCATTCTTCGCTTAGTTACGAGTTCTGTATTAGGTCGTTTTACTGCTCTCTTTCCTCCTAGATGTCTGGACTGGGAGGCATAAAACTTAATATGTAGGTAGTTTCAATGGAAAAAGTCAATGCTACCCAAGTCAAAATAACTTTTTGCAAAAAACAACCCATTTCATGTTCGCCAGATGTTGCTCAAATTCATAAGGGACAACACGACAAGCACCAGTTTTTGAATTTAAAAAATCATCAGAATCTGTCTACCGATTTGAAAGTTCTAACCATAAACAAAACAGTTGAATTGAGAACCTCCTTCTTTTTTTGAAGTCGGTTATCATACTACCTACATCGCAAATGTTTAAAAAGTCATAATTTTCCAAAGTTCATGTTTCTAACTTCAGCACATTAGAATCTCTCAGGGTCTCTAAATTATTAATCAGTCAATTAAGAGACACAATTCTGTACCGTCAGTGAAAAGTAGTATAAGTCTAAAACATGAAATGTTGGGAAATTCAAAAAGAAGTTTTAAAATTTTCGAAAAATTATTACTTCGTCCGTATTTCACGTAGAGTGTTGAATGAAAGCTCAATAGTTAGTGTTCATCAAACAGTTTTTTAATATTTAATTAAATTCTATCTTACTTGGTTTTCAAATTTGAAATTTAAAAAAAAATGCGAGTTGTATCACTAGACACGAATTTTACTTTTGTGTATAATGATGCAAATAAATTTGTATCAATTTACACGTGGCAACTATAATGGATGTTAACGATACAAGTCGCTAATAAAAACGATTTTTTGAACAATTGAAAGAAACCATCAATATTATGTAAAATAAATTTTGTAAGATATTATGGCATACAAAGGATGCTTACATTATTTTTTAGAATATAGAGACTTTTTTTAAGATATATTATTTTACACCAAAATTTTTATGTATTTTTCTGTGTAAAATGTGCAGATTGGCAACAAAAATTAAGAAATTAATGATTTTTTTTTATTATTATCAATCGAAAATTAACTCCCCCACTGAAAGGGTAAATAAAGTGAGTCATGCCTTCGAAATAAACAGGACTGGCAATGTTTAAGAATTTAATAAGGTGTTTCGTGACGGTAACAATAAAATTATTTTATTATTATTATGATACCTACTATCATAAGACCTGTCGTAATGTATCATGGATCAGAAAGTTGTGCTGCAATGAAGACGGATGAGAAGCGATTGTATGTGGCGGAGATGAGAATGTTAAGGTAGATGTGTGGAGTAACGCGAATGGATAGAGTAAGAAATAAGTATATTAGAGGAAGTCTGAAAGTAGCACCAAGAATGATAATGAATGTACAAGGTACAAGGCCTACCAAAGAAAATATGGATGGATTGTATGAAAGAAATATGGAAAAGAAGGGAGTTAATAATGTAGAGGTGACGATTGACAAGGCGGAGTAGAAGAAAAGGATATGTTGCGCGGACTACAAATAAAATAAGGATAATGGGCAGGAAAAAGAAAAGACCTAAGTACTATAAGCTCGTTCATCATACGACCCTAGATTCCAGTACTCTTCAAAAACGTATAGTCTGACATTGTTTGGGATTCGATCAGCGCATTTCATTCGACACATCGCCAAAGGCTTAGGGTAACGAGATCTTACAAATTTTCCTTTTTTAGTAAAATAGGGCTCCCCAGCATTTCTTAACTTAAGCCTGTCTAATCTATCTGCTCTCCTTTCTTTTAACGATTTTCTCTTTTTTCTTTCTTTTCTCAGTCCTGTGCCATTTTCTTCATTGGTTGAGTCATCTAATTTTGATTCCGAACTCTCAGGTACCACTATACCTCTGGACTTTTGGTTTCTTATTTTTTTTCTAGGTTCACTGTCACTGCTACTAAAATATGTTTCATCACTATTCGGAATGAAATAGTCATCGCTGCCATCACTAAAGTCAAGTAAGTCATCATTAATTTTATCTTGTTTTTCAGCAGATGCAGACACTACAGGTGAGCTGATGTGCGGATCATCGGCAAAAGTTGGCTGCTCATTACCATTGCCAATTTTTGGTATAAAACTGAGTCCGACAGTTTGTTGAATGTCTTCACCAAAGTCCTGTATGTCAACATTAACTGCATCTTGTTTTTCAGCAGATGCAGACACTGCAGGTGAGTTGATGTGCGGATCGTCGGCTAAAGTTGGCTGCTCATTACCATTACCAATTTCTGGTATAAAACTGAGTCCGACAGTTTGTTGAATGTCTTCACCAAACTCGAGTATGTCAACATTAATTGCATCTTGTTTTTCAGCAGATGCAGACATTGCAGGTGAGCTGATGTGCAGATTGTCAGCTAAGTTTGGCTGCTCATTACCATAGTCAATTTTTGGTATAAAACTGGATCCAACAGTTTGTTGAGTATTTTCACCAAAGTCAACATTCATTGCATCTAGTTTTTTAGCAGATGCAGATACTGCAGTTGAGCTGATGTGCGGATCGTCGGCTAAGGTTGGTTGCTCATTATCACGGTAAATTTTCGGTGTAAAACTGGGTCCGACAGTATGTTGAGCGTTTTTCAATATACGTTCAATACGAGCTTTTGAAACTGCCTAAAAAAAATGAAATTAAAACTGTAATATACTGAAATAAACCATTAAAATAAGTTTAATAAATGCATTTTTATCAGCAGATAAATAAAATTATTACTACTTACGTAGATAAAAAATATTTTAATTCAAAAATTCAACAAATAATGTAAGTAATGACAAAAATGTAGTGGTGTTGTTATAAGTACCTTACTACAAACGTGTAGTACCCACGTTATCTACACATTATAATATTGTTTATTTTAATTTTAAAAGTTATTATGTTAGTATAAACACGCGGTTGGTTTGGTGTAAAGAAGTATAAGTAACTTAAAACACACATTCTGTTTGGTGTAAAGTCATATAACTATTGTCAATATGGCACACCAATTGTATGCATCTTCGTGAAAAGTAGTACATGTTACTTACATTTCGCGCCATCACGAACAGTAAATACGGACACCACCTACAAGCCTCGGCGTCGGACTGGCAAGCTCGTTGCGCTACCCCGCTCTCTAAGCTCCCTACCTGTCTCGTTTTATCTTGCAGTTTCTTGTTGGAAGGAATGAAATAGAATGATTTCGGTGAAGCGGGGAGGGTGCGAGTTGTATGATTTTACACAAACATGAATTGCGTAATGCAGTCGCGATCCACAATACTTTTTTAATATAACTCGACGTATATTACTTTACACTATTTTCAATTTAAAAATGTAATGGTGATAAGGAATTTATCTTAAGTTGCATCACTATTCACATATTCAGTTAAACTAAATGTCTGGGATAAACTAATACAATTACAGTTGTATTAGGTTGCACAAACTGAAGTGTTAAAATAATTTTGTGAATTATAAAACTACTTAACTTATATCAGTGTACACATTTGTAAGATAGCGAAGAAATGTTTTATAATTAAGTTGCATCTCCCACCTCGTTTTCTCATTACCGTCCTATTTCTATCCTTCCCTTTTTGTCAAAAGTTCTTGAGCACGTTGTCCATGGCCAGCTAGCATCTTTTCTCTCCTCTAACAATTTACTGAGCTCATTTCAGTCTGGTTTCCGACCCAATCACAGCACGGTGACTGCTCTGTTAAAGGTTACTGACGACATCCGCTGGGCCATGGAAAATAAACAAATGACTCTTCTGGTCCTGTTGGACTTTAGTAATGCTTTCTCTTCCGTGGATTTCGACATTCTCGAAAGTATTCTTCGCTCCATCAATGTATCTTCCACCGCCATATCATGGTTTAACTCATATCTTCGGGGCCGCTCGCAATCTATTCGTATTGATAACTCTTTCTCTGACTCTTGCGAACTTATTGCGGGCGTGCCTCAGGGTGGCGTTCTCTCTCCTTTACTTTTCTCCGTTTTTATTAACACGGTCACTCCCATTATTTCTTCCAATTTCCATCTTTATGCAGACGATTTGCAGATATATCATCATTTTGGCGTGGCGGACATAAATTCGGCTATATCTCGTGTCAATCATGACTTAAGTAGTATAGATATGTGGGCTAAATCATTTGGTCTCAACATTAATGCTAAAAAATCGCAAGCTATTATAATTGGTAGTAGGTATTATTATAATTTACTAAATTTGTCACAGGTGCCTTCGATTAGCTTGGGCGGTATAGCCATACCGTACACGGATTCTGTTAAAAATTTAGGTATTATCATCGACTCTAATCTCTCGTGGAATGCGCAGATCAGTGAAGTTAGTCGCAAGGTTCGTCATTCTTTCCACTCACTGAGATGCCTCCAGAGCTTGCTGCCTTTGAAAACTAAAATATCTCTTGCTCAATCTTTAATTCAGCCCATTATAGACTATGCTGACGCCTGCTACTTGGATGCCACAGAGGAGCAATTAAACAAACTTGAGCGCCTGCAAAACCTTTGCATTCGTTTTATCTTCGGTATTCGCAAATATGACCATGTCTCTCAGTTTCGCAAAGATCTCAAGTGGCTCCCAATTCGTTTTCGCAGAAACTCTAGGATTTTATGCCTGCTGTTTAACATACTTCGTTGTCCCACCGCTCCTTCCTACATGCGTGAACGTTTTAGTTACGCTCGTCCCTCAACCGCTCCCTGTAGAACTCACCTCAAGTCCCTCCTTAAATTTCCTTCACATAAAAGTTCTTTCTTTTCCCACTCCTTCTCCGTGCAAGCAGTAAGACTTTGGAACTCGCTTCCACCTAACATCCGCGAATCCAAAACTATCTCGATTTTTAAGAAACGGGTCAAAGAGCACTATATTTCTCTAGTCGCATAAAATATTTATATATTATATATATTTATTATTATATATATATTATTGTATATATGTATATATATATTATGTATATATTTATTTATTATAGGTATGTAATAATTGTATTAGTATGATTGCCTTAACATGTTAGTTATTATTATTTTTATTTCTGTACACGGTCTTTCTACCGTTAAATATACCACTTTCCAGTCATAGGTCTGCTGGAAGAGATTTCATAAGAAATAAGCAGTACCTTTGTACCATCCTTACTTATCCGATTTTGTTAATTTTGTATCCATGTGTACATAAATATAAAAATAAATAAATAAATAAATAATACAAGTGAAGTTATATGGATAAACACGAAATTAATTACCAAAATTCTTACTTATACCACTAGACACAAAAAATATCTCCGTTTCTATTTGTCGTAGGACTAATCTGAATATACAGATCGATAGATAATTTTTTTTGTAATTTTATGACGTAAAAAAATAAAAAATCGTATAAGTCGAGTTGTACTACTTTTCACTGACGGTACAGAATTATATTATAATACTCGTATGTTTATAATAAAATGCATAATGACATAGCCACCTTACATAGCGCCATCGTTTGAACACCTATAAATTCCATAAGATACAAACACCTCATAAATAAAGCTCATCTCCAAACGCCATTTGAAAAATAGGAGCCCAAATTTTGCTATGCTGCTTGAAAATGACTAAGCGAGTGTTCGTCGCACAGACGCCGTTTCAAAAATCAAGCCCCTGTCCTGTATCGTTACAGAAGGCAGCGTGATGCGGGGTCCGGGGATAAAATACCATCTATATACTATCTACATACTCTATATTAAACTAATATTATAAATGTGAAAGTGTGTTTGTTAGTTAGTTTGTTTGTGGCGCTTTCACGTCGAAACCTAGCTATTATAGGGTATAGTTTATGTGTCTGGACATAGTTAGGAAGGCCAAGAGTGACGCAGGCTACTTTTTACCGCAATAAAACATCTCATTCCCATGAAAAATCGACGTTTTTAGATATTTGGTTCCAAAAGCTGTTAATAGATGGCGTTAAACGTATATATGGTGTTAGTTAAAAAACTAATTGTTATATTCCTTTGACCATGCGGGCGTAGCCGCGCGTAAGAGCTAGTAGGCACATATTATAATAGCGCGACCTATCGTTCCAGAAGGCAGCGTGATGCGGGGTCCGGGGCCAGGCGGGCCAGGCGGGCCGGCGGTGGCGGTGTGGGCGGCGGCGGCGGGCGCTCCGCTCACGGACTACGCCGCGCGCGCGCCGCCCGCGCACCCCGCCCCGGTGTTCCCGCACGACGACGGCATCAACCAGCGGTTTGCTATATGGTGAGTTGTGGTATTGACGGTGGTACTGGGGTGTTTTGTGGAAATAGCTGATGAAGCTCATAATGCAGCTGATAGTTACCTGATGGTTAGTGGTTAGTCCATATATTCATACATGAGCACGCAATTCGTTGTAGATGCTAGAAGAGCAATACGTGGCCAGTTAAAGAGTCAGAGTAGCGTACTCTCATGTAAGTGCAGTCAGATTTAAATGGTGGTACAGAATCCAGCGATCTCAGACTGATGGAACACGATTATGAATCACGGCTACGCCCCAAGCCCCCAAGCATGATCACCTAACCTCCAGGGAGATCTTCTTTGCAAAACATTAGGCAAGTGCATAGTCCTACTATTGGGGTTCCTTTACTTTTAATTATTTTTTATAACTAAGGAGACCTCACAGCCCTGTTGGTAGTGTCAGCTTGCAACGTTAGACGTTTTGAGTATGATGTCCGGTCGGTGCATATAAATTAACGTCACAGATAAATGCTTTTTTCTAGGGTCATGATGATGCGTTTTTTGCGTTGTAAATGCTGTCCAGGAGGGGGGCGGTAGTATTATAGCGTTCCTTAATTAATAACCACAATGACACCATGCCATAACATAGCCGTGTGACCGACATTCCAGGCAGGGCGACATAACGTCGCTGGAGGTGGACGCGGTGACCAACACGACGGACGAGACGCTGTCGGAGTGCAACGCGGTCAGCGAGCGCATCATGGCCGCCGCCGGCCCGGACCTCAAGGAGGAGATCGTCACCAGGGCACACGGTATGGACATAATGACCACCATTTCAGGCAGGGCGACATAACGTCGCTGGAGGTGGACGCGGTGACCAACACGACGGACGAGACGCTGTCGGAGTGCAACGCGGTCAGCGAGCGCATCATGGCCGCCGCCGGCCCCGACCTCAAGGAGGAGATCGTCACCAGGGCACACGGTATGGACATAATGACCACCATTCCAGGCAGGGCGACATAACGTCGCTGGAGGTGGACGCGGTGACCAACACGACGGACGAGACGCTGTCGGAGTGCAACGCGGTCAGCGAGCGCATCATGGCCGCCGCCGGCCCGGACCTCAAGGAGGAGATCGTCACCAGGGCACACGGTATGGACATAATGACCACCATTCCAGGCAGGGCGACATAACGTCGCTGGAGGTGGACGCGGTGACCAACACGACGGACGAGACGCTGTCGGAGTGCAACGCGGTCAGCGAGCGCATCATGGCCGCCGCCGGCCCGGACCTCAAGGAGGAGATCGTCACCAGGGCACACGGTATGGACATAATGACCACCATTCCAGGCAGGGCGACATAACGTCGCTGGAGGTGGACGCGGTGACCAACACGACGGACGAGACGCTGTCGGAGTGCAACGCGGTCAGCGAGCGCATCATGGCCGCCGCCGGCCCGGACCTCAAGGAGGAGATCGTCACCAGGGCACACGGTATGGACATAATGACCACCATTCCAGGCAGGGCGACATAACGTCGCTGGAGGTGGACGCGGTGACCAACACGACGGACGAGACGCTGTCGGAGTGCAACGCGGTCAGCGAGCGCATCATGGCCGCCGCCGGCCCGGACCTCAAGGAGGAGATCGTCACCAGGGCACATGGTATTATTATTATTATTATTTAAGTGTCCAGGCATGGGAATTAGTATCCCCATGAGCCATGAGGCCACTGCGACCATCTCTAATTGTGGCCGTTTTAATTAGATCTGGGTCTATATTATGAACTCTTAATTCCAGACAGTTCACGTTCAAGAAAAAGATTGAATTAAAAGAACCCGAAATATTTTTTCTAACGTGAAAAGGTCGTTATTAAAGTTTCCTCAAGTATACTAAATTCCTTTACAAATGCCATGATAGTCCTCCACGCTGGCAAAGCGCAGTTTGATGACTTCACACACCTTTGAGGTCATTATGTAAAACTTATTTAAGTCGTATTAAGTTACGGTATTTGGGTCGCCGAGAATGCGGAATTGCCTTTCCTCTTCACAAAATTACCTCCACAAAATTACAGTTCAAGTCCCTGTCCAAGTACTGACACTTATTAAAAAACTAACCAACTAACATTTTAACACCGTTTGCTAACTACAACTACACTAACTATACTAGTCCCTAATTTGAGTCTTATCGTTCACAGTTGTCATGGTCAGTAGCAAAAGGGTGCTACTGCCTGCTCGTTTGCTACCTTAACTCCTTAAAAAATGTACCGTAGTGGAATACAAACAGGGTTGGTTATGCGAAAGAGTAGAGCTGCCTACTGTCCACGGACGCGTCAAATGACGAATGCATGCAACCTACAATTGAAAGCAGGCGTATTTGCATATTTGTTGTGTCGAACCGTGGATTTGATTTGATTATTTCTACGCAAGATGCAAGTAATCGGCAATTGACGATAGCGTGCGTATGACGTGCGGTTTACGTGGATAGTAGGCCTTAATTCGATAAAAAATGCACCGTAGCTATATACAAATAGAGTCCATTACGGTTCGCAGAGTGCCGCACGGGCGAGGTGGTGGCGACGGGCGGGCACGCGCTGCGCTGCCGGCACGTGCTGCACACCGTCAGCCCCAAGTACCTGCCCAAGTACCACACGGCCGCCGAGAGCTCGCTGCACAACTGCTACAAGTAAGGCCTCTTTCTATGTGCTTCAATGTAAGGCTTCTTTCAGTGCGGAATCGGTACGTTTGTCGTAAGGCACGCACGGTCGTTTATTGTCATACAAAGTGCACGGTGCGGCAGCAGTGCGAATGTGGTACGTTTGCGGTAGCGACTGCCGCACTGCTGCTGCACGCTGCAACTTTATTTGCTCGGTGTACGCCTGTATCATGTGACGCTCTGAGAGAGTGAATAGGACGTTGTAAGGCTGTGTTTGTGGCGGCATCGCACAAGTCGCACGGTGACACCACGGAGCCTTAATCACGCTACCAAAGTTTTTTACGCCGCTCGCATATATATACGGAGCTCGGGCGCTTCAGGGAGATCTTTATCTAACATTTAACAGCTTCCATTGGACTTCATCTGGATTGTGGTCAAACATGAAGTTTTTTACGAAAAAATCAAAGGCAAACGTCACTTGATGGTAAGTGGTCATTGTATCATGTAGATATCAGTAACACGTTGTAGTAATGCGTTGCCAGCCACAAAATAAGGAGAAAAAAGTGGTTGCTTTCGTGTATTCATCAATGTAAAATAAACAATTTTGAAGTTGTTTTTAACCCCTAACGCAAAAAGAGGAGAGTTATAACTTTGACCTGTCTGTCTATGTGTCAGTCTCGTGGCATCGTAGCTCTCAAAAGGATTCGCATTCGATAGCCTATTTCCTTGCGCTGGTTTTATCTGTTTGGTAGAAATCGGTTCAGCAGTTTGAAGAGCATCAGCTCTTTTCCAAAATGATCTAAGTCATTTGGCAATTCAGCGCCATCTCGATATTATGGGCGATTCCTCGTGGTCCAACTATTTAGTCCAACTATGACGTCACAGTTGGACCACGAGGAATAGGTCGTCCTCGTGGTCCAACTGCCAAATTAATATGACGTAATAGTTGGACCACGAGGACGACCTTATTCCTCGTGGTCTAACTGCAAAACAATTTTATGTTTTGTGAATTATTTTATGTTTCATCAATTATTTTATAAATATAAAATATATAAATATCAATATAATATCGTCATATTAATTTCGCAGTTGGGCCACGAGGAATAGTGAGTGAATAGGTCTTCCTCGTGGTCCAACTGTCAAATCACTTAATTTATCGAATTTGCATTTGCCCGATATTATTATCGAAGAAGGAAAACTAATTGACATGAATGAAATTGTAATACGGTTTTATTATAATTCACTCCCAGTACACTAGATGGGGCTGTACAAAACGTTACGGGGTCTCTAAACGGTGTCGGGGGTTTTACAAACTTTCAACTCACAATTTTTCAAGCTATAATAAGATAAGTATTAGTAATAATTATGATCGTGTGTGCAGGAACGTGCTGTACACAGCGGGCGAGCTGGGCGCGCGCTCGCTGGCGCTGTGCGTGGTCAACACGCCGCGCCGCAACTTCCCGCCCGACGTCGCCGCGCACGTCGCGCTGCGTACGTATTGTTGCTGTGTTTGCACTAGGCGATCACGACGATCAGAATGAAGCGTTTTATACAGATAAAGGATTGCAACGCTTAAAATAATTCGTTTTCTATAGAAAGTTGTTTTAAGCGTTTTGATTGCTTAGTGTATTTATTGTACTCTGGATATGTTATGGTCTGTTCAAACTACTAGAGACAGAATTTGGATTGCATTTTCCGGCTTAACTGGGCGTTTGAAAAACCTCCAACGTTGCACTACGTAACAGACTACACCCACAACCCGAAAATAAATGTCTGAGACATAAATGTCCAGTCCTGTCCCAGTATGCCATGTCCCGAACTTGGGCCTGCCCGATTTGCAGTTAGGATCACCGCGGACTATTACTATCCAGAATATAAAATAGAACATGCATACGAATGTGGTTGCTTAACTGGACGTATATTGTAGACAGATATGGACATTTTATGAGCGTGCTACTATAAGGTAACATTTGAAAGTAAGATTGTATGTGACGTAAGAAAAAAAAAATCGCTTAGTTGGCTTGCTCAAAAAATTGGCACGCAAAGCGAAACAAAACATTTATGCCGTTTCTTTTCTTGTATGTGTGTGATAGATGTAACCGTTGGTCTATATTCTTTGTCATCTACAACGTTCCTGTACAGAGCTGTTCAAACAGATCGGTAACAATATAATCTGTGTTACACTGCAGGCACAACCCGCTACCTAGAACAACACTCAACCCCGTACAGATCATTAACGTACATTACCCGCATTACAGGCACAATCCGCCGCTACCTGGAACAACACTCGACCCCGCACCTAGTAATCATCTGCAGCGCGTCCGGCGCGGAGCTGGGCGTGTTCCAAGCGCTCGCGCCGCTGTACTTCCCGCGCAGCGCGCGCGAGGCGGACGCGGCGCGCTGGCGGGCCACCGACGCGGGCGGCGCGGCGGGCGAGCCGCTGCACCCGGAGCGCCGCATCCGGATCATCCGCAACCCGCAGTCGCACGCGGATAGAGACGCAGGTGAGTGTGTGGGGTGGTAGTAGTGAGGTGGTTGTTACGCTGTTCTTCCCGCGGAGCGCGCGAGGCGGACGCAAAGACACCGTTCACGTTCACCGTTCAAATATAGAACCACTTTGAAGTTTGAACCAATATTGAACAATTTGTTTCGTGTCCGCGCACGTTGTCTATGGGTGCGTTGCTCGAGCGCGTAATGTATGGATCTTTACATCTGTACTAGTGTATGACTTGTGCCATTACATAGCACGTTTTCCTCCTCAAAACTGAATTGGCTTAGAGTGAACTCCATAGCTGCAGAATGGATAAGGGAAGGACTCAGTGATCAATAGATGTATCGAAATTTTTTATGGCGCTCAAAACCCTCGCACATCGACGATTGACTTGTCGATTGTTATCTAATAATAACAAACTGGACCGCGACTTAACAGACCCTCCAAATAGAAATGCTGAAGATTTTTACCATCGCTGGCGGTCACCCACCCCGTCCACTAAAGAGGGGTAGACGCTTCACTCTGTCGATTACATGGAATCGACGCAAGCTGCTGGTCTATTAGAAATTGGATGTCACATAGGTACAAACGTATCTTTTGGAGTAATTTTCCTCAAACTTAAACTACTTTATTTCATGGTGTTCAAGTTAGATTATAATGTCCCTGTGAATGTAATTACTTCACGATTTAATTCCCCCATCCCCTTTCCACCATCGGACGACCAGACCCACGGCGGATATTCATATTTTATAATAGTTATAGGGTAGTCATATAATGCGTATCGCGAAGGACTGGAACAAATTGCCTGCGTCAGTAATCCCGTACGATTACAATATAAGTGTCTTTAAATCAAGAATGAATAGGCTTCTAAGTTAGTGCGCTTTACCACCCATGACTACATTGATGCTTTTTAGGCCAACACTGAATTCACAAACTTATACTTATGAAATTTACAGGCAATCGTACAGTTTGTAGCCTTTGTACCCATAACTATAAATATGTTATACTAACTGTTGCCCGTCGCACAGGCCGCGTAGAAAAACTTGTGACTGACTTTCAAACAAACTGTCAAAACCTATTTTACTCCCTTAGGGATGAAGTATGACAAAATCCGTTCTTTGCGACCCATGCACCTTTTAGCTACAAAGTACCTCCCTGTCGAATTTCATCTTTATACGTCAAGCGGTTTTTGATATCTCATGATGAGTGACAGTGAGCGACCTTTCGCTTTTATGTGCAGAATATAGATTGCAGTTCGTATAAGCCATCAAAATGTCTACAAAAACGTATTGATTCATTGTACCTGTTGTTACAAACACCAATACATTCCGCAAATATTAAGTCCATTGTTCTAGATATTTTTATTAATGATATCTGATAATTGCGACCCAAATTAGAATTACCTACTGATTGTAAATAAAGATATCACTGTTTTTTATTGCGAAGTGTAAGTACGGTATGTTCGCGTTGTGATGACTCACAGAATAATTGAACTGTAACAAAGGTTGTTAGTTTTTCAGTTTGTGTGTAATATATTATGTACATATAATTCGCTAAACTTAGCAAATTGGGGATTTTTACTATACTTACTAACGAGCTGTACCCCCCGAAATCGTTCGCTCATGGGAGTTTTTTAGCGTAAAACCCGTTCCCACAGGAATGCCGTAAAAGCCTTTAAGAAGCCCCTTAGATAACCTCCTCTATCTTTCAGTGAAAGTTCTATGAAAATCGCTTCAGCCGTTCCAGAGATTAACCCAAACAAACCGAACAAAAGAGGCAGACAGATAGACAAAAATTTTAAAATCTTTTGTGTTTTAGTGTCGTGCAAATAACTTTATGCACTTAAAAACACATATTTTGAAAACACGGACAGCGTAGTGAAGTAGGTATGATATTGTCACATAGTGAGACGAGACTTGGATTTTATAAGTGGGATAGTTATGATTTAAAATTTAAATGAATAATCAAAAAAAAAGCTTGAAATGTTGAAAAAATGTGCTTACCTCAATTTAAGTAAGTACCTGCAGTATTGTATTAAATGAATGTATGTTAAAACGAAAGGCTATCAATAGGGTCACCAATAGAGACGCCAGCTGCTCAAACTATGGGTTTTTTAATTTGGTGATGTTTTGTGACGTGACAACCTTAATTTGTATATTATTGATAACATATTTTACTTGACTTGAGTATAATAAAATGAGTTTTGAATTATGTCTAAATGTAAAGTATTATTATGAATTTGTTTATATAAATATAGGACATATACTTTACCTTAAAAAATTTAGATAAAATGCCTTGAAAATTAAATATTCATGTGGTACTCTACAGTGTATTGTTGTAAACACAACTTTTATGATTTCCAAAAAAGGTATGAAACCTTTAAGATTTCTAAAACCTATGCAGGTGCCTCAAACTACAGTAGCGACATCTATGAAGAGCTTTGCGCACTTCCTGTCCGATGTCAAATGGTGTGCAAATATTACAAACTTTCATAAAAACGATTTTGATCTCCATCGTGTATAATAATATACGAGTATTATGTTCTACGCAGCATAATGGGAGCAACGTTTTATAAGTAAAAGAATCAATCAATGAATTGAATTTTAGGAAAACTGACAATTTTATTATAAGCCTCCTATCTCGAAACATTTTCTGGGACTATTTGTGTATGTAAGGACAGCAAAACATAATAATTACAGTGTTACAAATGTAAGACTAACATTATCTTATGCACACGACTAGCCATATATATGAATCATGGTAAATATGTTATAGGAAACACGTGTCACTAAGTTAATATAACGGTGGTGGACACAAAGAACATTCCTAGTATTTGACTAGTACGTATATAAAAAGTTATCTAAGATAAAGCGAATCATGCCAACGGCTTATCGACATTGACGCATTGCGCTATCGATCCCGACAGTAACTGTACTACATTGTATTTGTTACATCGAGGATCCTATCCGTACTACATTGTATTTGTTACATCGAGGCAACCGACTGGTTATATCCTGGTTAATGATGGGTACTGTGGACGCTACCACTATTGTGAATCTGGAGTTGAAGCCGCGACTCAGGGGTGAGTTTTGGACATGTTAATAATGCTACTTAGGTAACAGGGGAATTCAGTTTTAATATGTTTGTCTGACTAATCTCGTGATATGTATTTTATATTGGTTCAATTATTTATTTATTTATGTAACTATAATTAGTTATAAATTAACTAAATTAAGTAGGATAAGAGTTAGTTGCGATAATTTCTTGTTTACAAAAACGTACTTTTAAAAATCTATGTATTGAATGAATTAGAACATAATTATATATTATTATGTATAAATATATTAGCAGTCGCTTGACAGTCGTTATTTAAAAATTTTCATTTTTGCGTGTCATTGACGTTATTAATTTAAATATCAAAAAGTATAATCGTTATTTGTTTGTAATAAGTTTATTTTGTCCTTTACGTAAGCTTAGAATAATATATTGAACACGTTTTTGTGGTGTTGTAAGTCTACCTACACCGATCTGAGGGTAAAATACAACAACAAAAAAATTGTGCCGGTAACTTTTTTAAATTAACTGCTTTCATTTAAATAAATAACAAGTCTAAGATATACATACGACATGCAGAGACATCTATCGAAGTTATAGATATTTTCTAACGTAGACTACTGCGTGTATTTCGTGCAGATGGCGTGTTAACAGTAACTGTCTAATTTCTTATCTTTTATATCTTACTTCTTATCTTACTAATATTATAAATGCGAAAGTTTGTAAGGATGTATGTGTGTGTGTTTGTTGCTCTTTCACGCAAAAACTACTGAACGGATTTTCATGAAACTTTGCAGTAATATAGCTTAGACATCGGAATAACATAATTTGTTAAAATTTATAGAGATTTTTGAAGGGGCTGGTTTCCCGAAGCGAAGCGAGGGCGGATTTACTAGTTAGAAATAAAGGTGAAGTGTTTGCCTCTGATTTCAAAATAACTGTGTTGTCAAGTACACATCATCATTTTAACGATACAAGAACGCAGATAAAGCATTTAAAAAATTGTCTTTCTGTTTATCCGGGATAATATCAAGAACGCCTGAATCAGCTTCGAATATCATTTGTGATACCGGAGGTTAAGGCAACATAGAGGCTACTTTTAATACAGGAATTCTTGATCGGGATATACGCGGGAAAAAACTGCCACCCGTAAATGAAGTAGCGGGCACAGCGCGTTGTTACTCTAAAGGCATGCCAGTATGCCGCACTTAGGTACAAGGCCTGTACCTTTTGGCCGTATTTGGATGTCCTATTAACTTCTGGCCGTATTTGGATGACCTAGAATACTGACCTCAATTCCACGCCAGCGGACCAGTCCTGTCAATCCTGTCTGGCTACAGCCACCATCCTCTCGTTGGTGTCGATCGACAAACCCCATAACTTATTCCGGCAGGAAGCTTACTTACGTACTCCTTTGGTGCAGTAACCCAAAGTCAGTCTTGACCTATGACACGAGAGCTTTCTATCTAGCTTGGACTTTTACGATTGCCAGTGATTAACTTGAAGTTCGCGCACTTGCGCTGACATCAGGGCGAATCCGACAAAATAGTAACGTGAGGTAAGCCGTGTGATATACGTAAAATGTATTCAAACACTCACGAATCATTCAGTACTAAAATCTTTTATGAACTGTTCGTGTCAGTATTAACACACAATAGTTGAGGGAAATGACCATCTTAATGAGTTTCAGGCCAATAATAATTAGTATCATAACAATAATAGAAAATATTTATCCATATTAAATTATTATTCATAGATGTATGTATAAACCTTGTAGAAGATATCTAAACAAAGACTAAAGAATTATTATAAAGGGGGGTATTGACCTCATTATTAGTAATTAATAAACGGTAAATAAATAATGAACATAAAAAACTATTTATAAGATGTATTTTTAAACTGCGCAATGGATTTAAGCATGAATAGAATCAAGAATCGACGGCCTGGATGGCGCAATGGTTAACACGCCTGATCGCTGTTCCGAGGGTCCTGGGTTCGATTCCCAGCGAGGCGGCAATTTGAATGATGAGTTTAAATTTCCGTTCTCGGTCTGGGTGTGTGTCCTTGTCTTGTGTGTTGTCCAAGGCACCCACGACACAGTGAATCCTAGTGTGGGGCTTCGAGTGTGTAGCGTTATATTCATTTATTTATTTATTCATCTATCCAATGGAAGTTTAATTGTTAGTAGTCGACAATAGATGTTTTGCAGTAGTTTCGATACTAGTAAATCTGCCCTTGCTTTGCTTCGGAGAACCTATCTTTTAGTATTCACATTGTAAAGTTTGTAGGCGCAATTCTGACAGACATTACCTATACTTACAAACAGGCATATGGGCGCATTCATGTAGAACGCTGGTTACCGGCGCTGATCTGCCAGCGCTTATCGGTATAGTCTAAGATCCGAATCTAAATCGACATTCATCGGGTTGATAAGAGAATCAAACACACTAATAGAAACTTTTTTTGATAGTTAAAAATATTTGTTAATATTTAACAAATAATTTATTAGAGACCACTTTTTAGTGCTTAATAAATATTTCTTAGTATTTAAAAAGGTTTATTAATATGTAATAAATGAATATCAGATTTATTAAACACAAAAAAATCATTTTAAATACTAAGAAATATTTGTTTAATACTAAAAAGTGGTATAAACTAATACTTAATATTCTGTCCAGGATTTTTGTTGTCTACCCATTTTTAATATATTTTCTAATATATAGTACGAAATTTATTATTTTATAATTTTGATTCTCTTTTCAACCCGATGAATGTCGATTTAGATTCGGATCTTAGACTATACCGATACGTGCTGACAGATAGGGACAGGGATGGGCAAATGGGAAAAACATATCGACATTTATCGTATCGATATTTTCCAAATGTATCGATATATACCACCCAAGAAATTTAATATTGATATTTCGATATATCGGAATGTTTTGCCCAATGTGCAATTATTTATAAAAATTGCCAAAATATTCGAAATTTTAAAGTACCTAAATACACATCTGGCTGTTATGACATCAGTTTTATTATTAAAACATGTTTATGTACCTGTAGCCAAGAAAAAATCAACATACAGTGCCACAAACTTATCTGGTCCGGTTGCCAAAATTGCAACTAATGCAAATGTTATACTGTTGTCAGACAAAGACCAAGACAGTAGCGCCCCTCTTATCGGGTCAGATTAGTTTATTTTTATTTTATATATATTTTTATTTTATAGATATTTTTCTGAAAAAATATGGATATTTTGATATATCGATATTTTTTACCCAAACCTACTGGCAGATCGGCGCCGGTAACCAGCGTTCTTTTCGAATGCGCCCTATGACATAACTTTCTTGATTTATGAACCGATTGACATAAGACAAACGCTACATGTTAAGTGAAGCCTAACACAATACATTAAGTAGTCACCCGTACAATCGGTTTAGCCTTTTCTGACATTAGCATACCTACACAAAAACAAAACCACACATAAAAAATCTGAAAAATACTGTTCTAGATTGTACTGCGATAATAATTAGCCCCATAATAGTTTATTTTTCAAATTTCTTCCATGGCCCAGATGTCAGATACAGATTTATTATTGGTACAAAAGATTATTTCCATGAATGAAACGAAAAAAATGATAATAAATATAGATGGCGCTGTGACCACTTGTGCAAAACACGATAGTGAATTAGAAAGGAATTAGATGAAATTATTCAAATAAGAACGTGATCACTAACGATAAATTAATTTTTAAATTACGAAGTATACTATTAGGCTAAGCGTCCACCGGTCGGTATCGTACGCAACGGACGCATCGCAGTAATCGCATTATTTTTTCATACTGCGTCCACTGTACCGGCAGCGTTCGGATTGCCGACGCAAGTAACAGCAATCGGATTGCCGACACCAGTTTCATTCGGATTTTCTTAGTGATCGCACGTGTGTTAAAGAAAATGGAGGAAAGCGAAGAAGAACAATTTGTCTTTATTGCTTGTTTGTTAGCAGAAGAGGAAGAAAATGTCTATGCCACTCGCTTCTAATATCTTTTTAACCCAGTGTGCTAATGTTTGAGACCCAACTTTTTTATGAGGTTTTCTTATTCCGATGAAAAGATTTCCGTCAGTTGGATATCGCCGCAACCCTGTTGTTTTTTATATGTATGTTTGAACAGCCAATGCCGGACAAATGCTCGGATTTTCGCGAATGTAGGGTAATCTGATGAGAGGTTGGCAAACTCCAGGCTTTGAATTTTTAATTAGGTCAATAATCTTAATTACAATAAAATCATTTTCTATCAATATATTTTCTAATTTAATTAAACTAAGGGTCTGCATCCTTTGAGCAGAAGCAATAGCTAAGAGAGTGCAAACTTTATGAGATAAATCAGCTAATGATATATCCTCATAAGGATACAGTTGTGAGAGGTGGTTCAACAATATATTTATGTCCCACGTCGATTTATATTTGGGATTTGGTGGCCTAAGTCGGTAAACGCCCTTAAAAAATCGATTAACATAATCATTTGAATATAGGTATATTATGCCAATCACCACACAGATAGCCACGATGGTGTGGGCATCCGCTAGATCCGTTACATAGATGATCCGGTGGATGATGCG
This sequence comes from Hesperia comma, assembly GCA_905404135.1. NCBI lineage: Eukaryota > Metazoa > Arthropoda > Insecta > Lepidoptera > Hesperiidae > Hesperia > Hesperia comma. The sequence goes on from FR990021.1 coordinate 18,278,262, forward strand.
GACCGAGCGAGCGCGCGGGGTGCGTCCACAGATCGGCATTCCGTATGACGTCATCAGCACGCATCGCAAAAGTTGCCTCTCGGAGAATCGGCGTCGGCATTGCCGATGTGCGATCCGTACGATGCGGATCAGTGGACGCACTTGTATGACTTTCTATACAAAGAATACTAAAATCCGTTTAATGCGATGCGTCCGATGCGTACGATACCGACTGGTGGACGCTTAGCCTTACACGCCCTCGCTTCGCTTCGGAAATCTTGTTGCTCCGCTCCTATTGGTCATAACGTAATTTTATATAGCCTAAGGCTTTCGTCAATAAATCAACATTCAACACAAAATAATTCTTCAAATCGAACCAGTAGTTCGAATAAGATTAGCCTGTTCAAACAAACTCTTGAGCTTTATAATATTAGGTAGTAAGATATAAGATGTGTGCGAATATGAATAAATTAATAGCGGCTTACGCTAGGTTCACATTATTATGTCGGGGTGTGTCGTGGCGCGCCAGAAGGCAATCGCTTACGTACATTTACTATGACTAGATTCACATTAGTAGGTTGTGTTGTGTTGTGGCGCGAATGTGAATCTAGTCATAGTAAATGTACGTAAGCGATTGCCTTCTGGCGCGCCACGACACACCCCGACATAATAATGTGAACCTAGCTTTAGCGGCTGTCTTTTATCATTACATACTCCTACGTTTACTAAAGGCGGCTCATGAATAGCATTCGACCCGAATTTAGAAGTCACATGATGTAAACCATCTCATTTTAGTTTATTGGGATTGTTTGGGGTAATGAATATATTATTACATTTGAGATATTGTATTGTCACGTATTTACCTGACATTTAATATTAGATTAAAGATTAGGTCTATGTTGCTAAATGTAAGTATTACATTCATTATTGTTATATACAGCAACTCACGTTCATGTCATATTAACAAACATCTTAACCCGTCAAACATCCGAACATCCGATCTATGCGTATATTATTATATGCTTACCTCCACTGGGAATCGAACCCGACACTTACTTCTTTTTCACCTCGATTACACTCCTGATATTATGTCTGTTATTAAAGAAAAACAATTTGTTCATAAAAGAATCAATGATTGAGTTTCGAACTTTGGACGACAACCATCATTGAGCTAATAAGGTTTTTTTTTCTTAATTTTGTAATGTCAAAGCGGGTGATAAGCTGAGAGCTCCACTAGGTCATCGCGACATTAAGACTGTCGAAATTGTACCGCTATCGCAGTGCTCTGCGCATTAACAGACATTTAACACGTTTTAAATATTAGCTCGTCGTAGTCGTCGCGTTCAAACACTTTTACGGGTTATTTACTTATTAGATAATTTTAATTTTGGCACCTCGTCCTGTTTACGCCGTATCTGTGGCGACGATGTATGTTCTTCACTAAAACGTTATGTTTTCATATGTATCTAATGCTTGCTAGGTCTATATAGTTTATTTAAGTGTAAATTGTATTAAAAATGTTAAGTATAATAATAATAGTATAAGGTTTACAATATTGTGAGAGTGATGTTGGACATAAGTGACAAAATGACGTGAGTTTTCCCGCGTGGACGCCATGTTTGTTTGTTTATGGTGCATTTGGAATAGATAAAAATGCTGAACGAGGCCTTTGAATTTGATCGTAAGTAAATTGTTCTACTTTTTCATTGACGCGTGTGCTTTAATCTGCAGGTCAGGCCGATCCTCTTAATGCTTTTTTTATAGAATAAAGGTAGCAAACGAGCAGGCTAGCACAACCTTCTGGTACAGCCCATGACAACGACCGACTTAGAACAAAACTCAAATAGGGACAGCGATGGTTAGTCCAGTTAGCAGAAGGTGTTACAATATTACGAGTAGTTGCTTAGTTTATCATTAAGTGTGAGGACTTTGGACTGTTAGTGACAGTTACGGACGATTCACACATATCAGTGAAGTCACCGTTCCGTCACAGTACCGGCAGACCTTTCATACATTCTCGGCATTGTCAGTGCAGTGTCAGTGCTGATAATGCCGAGAATGTATGAAAGATTTGCCGGTACTGTGACGGAACGGTGACTTCACTGATATGTGTGAATCGTCCGTTAGTCCTCTCAGTTGTTGGTGGGAATAGTCCAGTTAGTAATATTGTTAGTAAGAGTCTCGTTCTAATTCGGTCTCGGATGCGTTGCTGCTACCCTTGATGACTGAGATTTTCGTCTCTAAAAAAAAAGTTTTGGCGTGATTACCGTATATAAATTAATTCCAAAACAGTGATTTGGATCCTCTGATAGGAAGGCCTTAGCTTATTTTCATTAAAAGTGTATTATTACTCGGTAGTTTATAAGGAACATAATAATTTTAAATTTAACATGTTCAGATTGCGAATCTTTGTCAGATACATAGTCAACTCGATTTAGCCAAATGAATCGATTTAATAATCGTTTTCAAGAATGAGATCACATAGTTATTTCTTTATTACTACATGGCAAACTTGTTGTTGGTTTCTAACCTTTAATTACTTGAACATAGCAACTTACGGTTAACTGTTTTTTTTTTTACTTTTTTTATAATTGCTACTACCACCCACGCAATATTTTCTCTCTGAGAATAAACTCAAGAATCTCGGCACTTTAAAGGATCTTTAGATACTACATTAAATAAACGAGTAAATACAGTAAAACTATATCAACACTAATTAATGAATGTGTATACAACCTTGCAATTTTGTTGTAAAGATTACATTATGAACATTAAATTTAGGGCTTATTTTATCTTAGAACACACTGCTAGAATGAATCTGTGTTGTGCCGTTAAAGACCGCATTGCAGAATTTTTGATAAAAACTCAATTAGATAGTGTTATCTGTCTGTTTGTACATCTGTTTACAAGCCGCAGATTGAATGAGAGACCGCATTGCGGGACTCGAATACTAATGTTCACTATCAGATGTGTTTTAACCTGTTTGATTCCTTTTTTAACTGGTTTAACGAGCTGTGTAATAAAAGGTTAATGATTTGCTTCGTATAACGTTTCTTTTAGTATCAGATGATTGTTGTTGATTAGATGAGTAGTTAGCTGATAATTTGAGCAATTTCAACCGTTACATATACTCCGTTCGTTTTCTATCTGCAATTCATAATAATTACATGTCACACAAATGCCAGCTTTCCGCCTATGCAATTAAGGTACATTTCAGGTTGACGGCGGGAACTAAAAATGCCCTTAGTATTTTCTTTTTACAAGTTAAATTAAACTGTGAGCACAAGTAATAAGTTATCTACTGTATTTGTTTAACTTGATTCCATGTTTTGTTCTATTCTTTAATACGATTTTGTAGACTTTGTTCTGCAATATTTTTATTCTTACCAAATGACCTAATATTTTAATATAGGTAAGGTAGGTACCTTTAGGAAATGCTCTTTTCATGGAACTTTTTTGAGGCAACACTACAATATCTACAATAGTTAGGCTGATCTCTTAGAAAATCTCGGCAAAGCGCCACCTACCGGTTTTAATTGTAAATGTAAAGCATCCAGAAAACCAATCAAACACATAAATAATTTCATTAGGCGAACTGTTCTTCTAACGTATGAAGAACTAGCCCAGTGACTGCAACCCTCACTCTCATCTATCGATCAGTAAAATGTTCTATGACACCTCTTCACCTCCTTTGCCAGGCATGTTTATAAACAGTGTTGAAGCATAATAGTGGCTTTCACGACGTTAATATGACATAATAATATGTGAAATGAACTAATTTGAGTTTGCAAAAGATTTATTGTCTGATGATAAGTAAAGCCAGTAAGTTAAGCCTCTGTAGATAAAACACATTAGTTTTAATGAAAACTTCTTTATGATTTATCCAAACTAAAATTATACATTAAAAAGTCTGTCTGTCTGTCTGGCCTGATTTGGATTAAATTCGGAATGAAAATAATTGAAAACCAAGATTCATATTGTAGGCTCCTTTTTTTCAAACAACAACCCCTAAAGGCTTAAAATAAGGGGACGAAAGATTATATGAAAAATATGAACGGCTGACCAATTTCAATAAATTTTCTCAGCAAGAGACCTTTATTTACCTATTTTATCAATATAAAGCCACGGATAGCTAGTTTACGATACCTTTGATAACTCCGACATACAATTGCTATAGAGCAGCGTAGTAACCATGAAGCAAGTAGTAACTAGGCTTGCCACCCGTAGTTTATAATAAAGTATTGTACGTTATTTCAGGCAATTGTACTCTGTACTTTTTGAGAACAATAAAGTACACGAAAATACTTTGTTTCGCATGATTTTATTTCTTTGTGATTTTGAAAAGTTTAGTCGTAAGTATTTTTTCGTTAAACGAAATAATTATATCGATTGGTGCTGAATCGATGTCTCCGCTTGACTGTTACAAATAAAGTCTTTGTGGTTCGTGGTACATTCCGGCATTTTTTCGAACCCATTACTCCTGACACGTAACAGTACTTTATTTTGATACTATGTACTTTTTTTCTCACCTATAATAACCAATGTACTTTATTTACAAAAGAAAAAGGTGGCAACCCTAGTAGTAACAAACAATTTGTCCGCAGCGGAAGACGACACGTCGCTATGCGACGACGAAGCGGCGGCGGAGGCGGCGGCGGCGTTCGCGCGCGCCTGCTCGCCCGACACGCAGCGGCTGCTGCCCGCGCCGCACGCCGCGCCGCGCGCGCCGCTGCGGCTCGCCTGCGACCACGACCAGTGAGTGATAGCTTTGTTACTTGTACTTCTTTAGCAGAGTCTATATCTATAGCTTTACTTGTTGGGTAGGAGCGCGTGTGGCCACGACCAGTGAGTTGCTAGCTTTAGTTGTTAGTTAGGAGAGCGGGTGACTACGACCAGTGAGGCGCTAGCTTTATTAGTTGTTAAGGAGTACCTGCGACCACTACCAGTGAGCTACTGAGCACGGGTTTCCGCTCTCTATTTAGGAGACCTAGGACATCCACCACCAGGCTGATACAGAAGGGACCGATAGAGAACTATCTCTACCATGAAGCAAATATAGAGATGAGACGGCCTAAGCAACTGTGCACTGTGACTCAACTAGGTCCTGACGTCATCACAGTAGGCGTGGCCTAAAGTCACATTTTCAAAGAAAAGGATATAGTGCTGTCTACTCGACATTTTTCTTATATTTTGAGTACGTCCCTGTTATATCCTACATTTAATGACATCTAGTGTGAGATAGTTAAACTACGTAGTAAAATCGATATAGAACGAAGCGAGTAGTTTAGCTATTGACCGTTAGATGGAAAATAAACAAGTGGGCGGGATGTCACGCCCCCTCGCCCCGCAAAGTGTCACGCGTTCTTTCTTAGGGAAATCTACATACAACGTCTCCTCTCTATATTTGCTTCATGATCTCTACCGATGCCGCTAGGCCAACCCAAACAATGATTTATGTCACTCGAGAACCTTTAAAAGGATTAACGAATACTATTGAATGATAAAAAAACGAAGGCGACTATTTTCATGCTCTTCAAAGCACGGAAACGCTAAAGAAATGTTTATCACTAGCGATGATGATCGACGCAAGGAGCCGTGAGCCGTGCAAGGCAGTGAGCGAAACGCTCCTATTTGACGGAAGATGGTATTGTCTATGGTGTTATTTCAGGCTTATTCTACTGGATGTCCCCGGTGGTAGTAGAGCTTCGTCGTAAACACCAAAATTACCCACATATACTTTTTAATTTATTTATTGTAAACCAAAGAATACAACAATTAATGTTAGCTTATTTAATAATAATCTGCCAAACTGTAGATTAGTTTGTCGGCATTTTATCCAACTCGATTTCCAAAAACACTTGGGAACTTTTATCCCTCGTAATGCACAAAAACAACAAAAACTGACGTAGTATAAATGTTGTCTTATAAAATAATGTCAATGCTACTGACGTAATTATGTAAATAGTGGTATTTGAAACAGAACAGCTTACTATTATATTCTATGTAATTACACTATTAAATTTAGTAGTTTAAAAATATCAGTTCGTAGGTCAGACGGTACGTGACGTCACGATGACGCAGGCTTGCGTCAGAAGGGTACTTTAAACTACCACCCTACTTGTAAATCGTCTGTGAAATGTTTTACGAATGACGTTTTATTCCGTAACTTACGTTTAAACTGACTATAAATGTTTCGTGTCCAAGTGGAACGCCCACGGAAACGCCCATTGCGTTGGATACATTCTTGCGTTGCGATTAGTTAAATGCCGTAGAGGAAAATGTGTTGGCGTCCTTTTTTCTTTTTTTTTTGCCGTCCCTTTTGCCTGTGTAGGGACAACATAATACCTAAATACCTATCTACTTTGTAAGGACGCGAGCAGTCTTGCGCTCGCACTGTGCTTGTACGTACGTGTAAAGACATTATACGTTTGACCTTTTCTTTGTGACGTTTTCTTTGTGATAAAAGCCACGCACCCCTGCTACGCACATAATTAGGTATTCACCACACAAGTACCTAAATTGGTGACCCCTGACATCGAAGCCTGATATTGACACCTGACATCGAGGAATTTATCAAGCTTCGAGATGGCCCACGCAACTTCTGCATCTGCCGCTGCACAGCCCGTCGCCCCATCCGCACCTTCGATATCAAACCCGTCATCCGAGTTGGCAGCAATCACCCTCACGTCGAAGATCCCGGATTTCTGGACTGACCAGCCCAGGGTCTGGTTCATCAGGACGGAAGCGATGCTGGCACCTCAGAAACTTTCGGACGAATCCAAGTATGACATCGTGGTGTCCAAGCTCAACAAAGAGGCGATCCAGCAAGTTACGGATATCTTAGTGGAGCCGCCCGCAGTGAAGAAATTTGACACCCTGAAGGCACGCTTACTAACTATTTACGAAGAGTCCAAAAATAGACAACTCCAAAAGTTAATAAGCGAGATGGAGCTTGGTGACCAAAAGCCGTCACAACTTTTACGGCGCATGCGAGAACTGGCCAAAGACAAGATACCTGATGATACTCTCAAGATCTTGTGGCAAGGCCACCTGCCAAGCGCAGTAAGAGCAGTGCTAGCCGTGTCAGACACCAAGGAGCTGGATAACCTGGCAACAATCGCCGATAACGTCTTCGAGACCACACGAGCAGCACACGTTATCAACGATGTATCGCAGCAGCAGACCAAGACTCTCAAAGACACCGAGCTAATCATGGCAGAATTAGCAAAACTAACTCTGAAGATAGCTGAGTTAGAGAGATCAAGACCCCGATTCCGACGTCGCTGGAACAACAGGAACCGTTCGAAATCCGCATCCCGAAATCGCAGCCGCGATTCATCCACACAGCGCTGGACCCCGGAGAATCCTCTCTGTTTTTACCATCATCGTTTCGGCGCCAAGGCTAGGAAGTGCGCGGATCCCTGCACCTGGACGGCGCGTCAGGAAAACTAATCGAGGTACAGGCTACGGCGGAGCTCTGTGCCATTTCCCCGTGTCACCGCCTTCGGATTCTTGACCTTAACAGTGGACTAAACTTTCTCGTTGACACTGGTGCAAATATTTCGGTTTTACCTTTACCAAAAAAACACAACTATCGCGAGTGCAGTGAGTACAAATTATTTGCAGCTAACGGATCGGAAATCAAAACATATGGGGTAAAGTCACTTATTTTAAATTTTAAATTACGCAGACCATATCGATGGGATTTCGTTATCGCTGATGTGAGACAACCAATTTTGGGAGCCGACTTTTTAAGTCACCACAAACTGCTGGTTGACGTCAGCGCTCGAAAACTCATTGATCAGGTAACCGATTTAAATGTAATAGCATCTCTCGTACTAGTACATGAACCGTCTGTATTTTCCGTTAATATCGATCATCCATATCATGACTTGTTATCTAAATTTCCTAACATTACCAAGCCCATGTCATTCGTGGAAACCGCATCGAATTCGGTACAGCATTGCATAGAAACTACTGGACCGCCGGTTTATTGTCGCGCGAGGCCTCTACCGCCCGCTAGATACAAACGAGTTAAAGCTGAATTTCAAAAAATGATAGAATTAGGAATCTGTCGACCTTCGAAAAGCGCTTGGGCAAGTCCCTTACACGTTGTTGAGAAAAAGAACGGCGATATAAGACCTTGTGGAGACTACCGACGCCTAAACGCAATCACGAAGCCCGACAGATACCCAATCCCTCGTTTACAGGATTTTACATACATATTAGCAAACAAACACATATTTTCCAAAATTGATATTAATAGGGCCTATCATTTTATTCAAACTGCACCGGCCGACATCGAAAAAACCGCGATAATAACACCTTTCGGTCTTTTCGAATTCCCTCGGATGACATTTGGCTTGCGTAATGCAGCTCAAACCTTCCAACGCTTTATGGATTCAGTATTTCAAGGACTAGATTTCGTATTCAATTACATAGACGACGCTCTTATCGCTAGCGAGAATGAATCACAACACCTTGAGCACTTAAGTATTATTTTTCAACGTTTAAATAATTATGGTATTACAATTAACCTATCTAAATGCGTTTTTGGTCAAACTAGTCTCGAGTATTTAGGTTACCAAGTCTCAACGAAAGGTATTCGACCAACAGAGGACAAGGTCAAGGCCATTGAGGACTACCCAAAGCCACAAACAGTCGAAGATTTACGTCGCTTCACAGGTATGGTAAATTTTTACCGTTCTCATTTACCCAATGCAGCATCTTATCAGTCTCTTTTCAATAAGTATATAGGTAGTTCCAAAAAGAGAGATAAGACTCCAATTGAGTGGACAGAAGATGCCAGTAACGCATTTCAACAATGTAAGAACAGCCTTAAACAGGCAGCTACATTGTCACACCCGCGTACTGACACCGACCTCGCATTGATGACCGACGCTTCGGATTTTTGTATAGGAGCAGTACTACAGCAACAGGTAAATGGTATATGGGAACCATTGGGTTACTTCTCCAAAAAGTTAACCGCAGCCCAACAAAAATATTCGACCTACGATCGTGAGTTATTAGCTATTTACATGGCAATAAAACACTTTCGTAAACTTTTCGAAGGTCGCCAGATCACCGTGTACACCGATCATAAACCCTTAACCTTCGCATTCACAAAATTGGCTAAGGATTCTAACGAAACACCTCGCAGGATTAGGCATTTATTATATGTAAGTGAATTTACAACTAACATACGTCACATAAGTGGACATAGCAACATGGTAGCTGACACATTGTCACGTGTAGCAACAGTTTATTGTCCCACGATTCTCGACTACGACAGAATCGCGGAGTTGCAAGAAACTGATACTTGTTTGCAACATTCACTGTCCATCGCGAACAATAACAACTCTATTATTCTAAAGAAACTTTACTTACCTACATGTAATAAACCTATTTATTGTGATGTTTCTACTCAAAATGTTAGACCGTATATTCCAAAAGAATTTAGACGTATCGCTTTTGAAAGTTTACATAATTTATGTCACCCAGGTATACGGGCAACACGAAAATTAGTCACACAAAAATTTTTTTGGCCTAACATTAATAAAGATATTAACAACTGGTCAAAAACTTGTATAAGTTGCCAGAGATCAAAAATAGATCGCTACACAATTTCAAATTTAGGTCAATTTCCACAGGTTGATCGATTCGAACACATCCATATAGATTTAATAGGACCTCTACCAATTTCACAAAACGGTCACAGATACTGTTTAACTATAATAGATCGATGTACACGTTGGCCTGAAGCATTCCCCATCCATGACATTAATGCCGAGACAGTCGCAAACACGTTGTATACTAACTGGATCTGTCGCTATGGATGTCCCGTCAAATTGACGAGCGACCAAGGCCGTCAATTTGAGAGTTCGCTCTTCCGACAGCTTATGAAACTTTTAGGTATCAACAGGATTCGCACAACAGCATATCACCCGCAGGCAAATGGCGCCGTGGAGCGCTGGCATAGGACTTTAAAAGCCGCGCTTATGGCACGACTGAACACCAAGTCATGGGTTGAAGAGTTGCCTACGGTACTTTTAGGTTTACGCGCAGCATGCCGAAGTGATTCTGGTATATCAGCAGCAGAACTGACGTTTGGTCGCACCCTACGTCTTCCCGGAGACTTCTACGATGCTACTCAGGTAGGTTTATCAGAGCCTCATAGCTTAGTAGAGCAGATAAGGGACCACATAAATTCCTTGCGACCAGTACCAAAACCGCATGGCAACACGCGATCATGTTTCGTTCATCGAGACCTCTCCAAGGTAGATTACGTATTCGTTAGAGACGACACGGTTCGAAAACCTTTAAAACCTCCCTATGACGGTCCATATCGTGTTTTAGGAAGAAGGTCTAAGGTTTATATTATTCAACTACCTGGACGAAAAGCTAGTATCTCGATAGATCGTCTTAAACCTGCTTATATATTACATGACAATACCATTAATCCTAATGTCAATACAGGCAGTTCAAGTGACATAGTACGTAATATCAACGATGAGGTACCAACGGGAATCAAACCCGCGACCGTACCTATTATACCTATCACGCGCACGCGTTAGCAATTAACAATCTACATATATTACTTATACAAATACTTTTACGTTTTATAAATTTCAATATAATTTACATTATGGGAAAGACATACAGTAAACAGGAAGAGATTATTATTGCCCAAAACGGTGCAAATAATGCCAATAATTCTTCGCTGGAAGAAAAAGTAGAGAAGTACGGATTATGGATAACAGGTATCCTAGTTACAATTCTACTAATCATCTCCATTTGTGTCGTTAAAAAGTGTAACAGAGGTATCAAAAAGTGGACGAGGAAGGAGATAGTATCCGCAGTATCTTCCACGCAGATAGATAAGGCTGGACAACAACCTGCGACAATACAGTACGCATAGTTATTGTGTGTTATATTTTAACTTGTATTCCTAATTATATCTTTTATGTGTATTTCCAGTGATATAATGTTTCTATTTCATAACAAAATGTTCATTGTATTAACATTTTAATTAAGTATGTACTTACTTTCTTACTTCCTTTTCAGACCAAAAATTTTTTTGTAAAATATTCCCGTATTATTGTATTCAGTTTTTTCTAAAAAGGGGGAATATTGTAGGGACAACATAATACCTAAATACCTATCTACTTTGTAAGGACGCGAGCAGTCTTGCGCTCGCACTGTGCTTGTACGTACGTGTAAAGACATTATACGTTTGACCTTTTCTTTGTGACGTTTTCTTTGTGATAAAAGCCACGCACCCCTGCTACGCACATAATTAGGTATTCACCACACAAGTACCTAAACCTGCTTTGCGTAACGTATACTTACGTTAGAAGTTGATTGAAATCATCTATTGTCGTATGGACATGGGATTCGTAATGACGGGGAACATGTCATCAGACATCGTCATCGTCATTAGACATAATGTGAAATGCCATGCTGTTAATTTTATAAACTGTAATTACAGCAATTACGTCCGAAATAATTAATATCCGTATCCCTCGGCGTTTTGAAAATTTATCGGCAGACAGATATCAAGAGAATATAGGGTCGTTGTAAGACAATGTATGATTATAATAATCACTTGTGTGTATAGTGGAATATTGAATGCATGTTGTGATTTGTGATTGACAGCATCAGGCGGGGAAAGCAAATGTGTGTGATAAAAGTGTGAAATTAATTAACTTTAAAACGACATAAAGTACCTTGTATTATTGATACTCGGAGGTAAATAAATTCCAGTCATCTCTCAACGGTCACTTCTTAAAAGTTCAATATTTTTGTAGCCGACAATAATCATACAATTGCGTGCGGATGATTCTTTGCTTTACTCAGAAAATGGGTTGATTATGACGAAAATCACCAACCGGATCTCACCAAATATTTTACCGAGAAAAATCATGTGATCTTCGACCGACCTCGCTTACCGATTTAACTTTCATATGAAAGAGGAAAATATTGGATAAAATGAGTCGCCTGCTATCCTGTATTAATTTGAACGACGTTATAATTATCTCGGTTAGTACGCCGCGCTATTCCCAGAATACGTTGGTACAGCGGGAAAATATGTGCATAGGCGAAAATAAGACGACATCCCTAGCACTAGCACACGACACAGGGTTGCCACGTGGAGAAAAGAAAAATTATGTCACGTGAATAAAAAAACTGAGTTAACATCGACGAACAATAAACCGAGAACATCATCAACGTAATCGAACACAGTTCAATAATTTCAATATACATTATTAAGGATAACTCAAAAACTACACTTCATATTGTATCGCTCTAATCGCTATTTGCTAATGTTGCTAAATGGGATCACACGACAATAATTCAACTTTCAAATAAAAATAATATCAAAATTTGATCACCCAGTAAAAGTAATTTGAAACTTCACATTTTATAATTATATTCTAGCATGGAAATCGTATAAAATCCGCGATTTATTTTTAAGTTTGTTTATGGATTGTTAAACATGTAAAAGCAAGGTCGCTCAATTCCGGAATTGTATTTGTGTTCTGACTTCTGACGAAAGTCACGTCAACCTCCCATGCTCTCATAAAGTATTTTAATGAATTTAAGTTGTAAATTACTTTCATAATCAGCGATAGCATGAGATAAAGGTTGGGTTCACACAATTTTAATGTTCTTGTGAATGTGAGTAAGAGGTAAGATGTAGGTTGGAATTAAATTATAAAAAAGCCAGAAAACATTTTCTATGTAAGCGAATCGAAGATATCTTTTTTTTTGAATCTCAAAATGTTTTGAAATCATAAAAACTTAAGTTGAAAATAAATCATGATAAACATTATTTTCTTCAATGGCCAGTGCCACCCCTACGACATCTCCGCCTAAGCACGCAGTCACAGTAAGACGAGGCGTCAACAAAAGCCCCGCTCTATTATAGAACGTCATCGTTATCAACACTAAACACATCTGACGCGCTCCAGTTACTTACATTACAATATGTCCTTAGCTGATGTAATAACGTCACAACACTGGATTCGCCATACCACTTATTCAATACCTATTTGTCACGAAACGTTTGCTGTAACCTACTCGTACGATCACTAATTAATTCGTAATGATACGAATATTAAGTATTATAATCTTTATTTGCAGCAGTAAATGTATTTTTTTTTACTTTTTATCTAACTACCTAGAATGGGAATTTCGGTGGTAACGTTAATAGTATTTTCGATGTGTTGTAGCTACATATTATGTGTATGAAAGAAAAAGTGCTAAGCATCTCTAGTACGTCTGTAGTATCGATTTGATATAATCTAAGTTATCAATTCTATAATATATGTTAATGTATTAGTAGATATTTGATTTCGCTAAACCGATAAAGAAACAAAACCATGATATGTTATTACGGTCATATGCAATACAAGTATGCAAATAACCCCCCGACCGACCTTCGATGGGTGTTGGCCGCACGTGCGTCCGCTTTATTGACGCCGAAATAGATTTATTCCAAATTACGACACTCTGGAAATTAAATCGGCGGCACATTTCAATCACTATAGAACTTTCGGCACGATGTGATGTGATATCCTAATTCCTACATGCGCGCAGCGCCCCGTTTTTGGAACAATCCAATGAGAGTAATTAATTATCTATAACATGCAGGTACGAATGCATGTTAAAAAATATGCAAAAAATAGTCTAAATAAATTGGTTTAATAGCAATTGGTCTTTTTATAATTAAACTTAATAGTGTTACAATTTATAAAATCTTAGGTACTTACCTACATATAAAACGTTATAAAGCTCTCAAGTAAATAATGCATAATGAATTTCATGCTATTTTTATTCCTTGAAATTGATATCTGTGAAATATACTTAAAAGTCTTTATCGAGGTTAATGTACAAAAATTAAATCTTTATTTTTCTGACCGCAATTCCTCCTTCACTGCGTGCAAGGTACATCCGGCGATTTCATTGACCTCACCTGTTTTTCGTTGCCAATAACGCTGCTTCATACCATGCCAACTGTATCGACGGCTACAAATACGCGGGAAGTGCGTAAATGCGCGGGAATGTTCGCAGATACGGTCCGACTGCGAACGCATCCGAGATGAAGGACGTTATTCTATTAATAAATTGTAAACATTAGCGAATACGCCGCAGTTTCATTCAGGCTGCGTGATGGCCGTTTCACTGGAAGCGCCAGGTGTTTGGAAGGTCAAACAGTTTCGGATGAATGGAAAATTCAGTGTAAGCGTTGCAATAACGGAAGTTATGCGAGCTTACTTCTACTAGAGCAAGGATTCCCTGTATCTTGGAGGTCATGAATAATACAGTTAAGAATTCCTGAACAAACTTTGAACTATTTTGATTTGAAACGTTAGTTTCATGTGGGAATTCGCTTATTACGCATAGCTACAATGAAGAATGCAAGGCATTGAGAACTACTAATAGTACTTTAATCCGAACCATAACCATGCATTTAAACTACCGTGAAATGAATACCAAGTAAGCATTTAATTCCTCGGTGATACTGAGTCTAATAAAACTTTCAAATGACACGTTCTATCAGTCTTCAAAAACAATACGGGAGTGAACTATTTCGAGTCATCTATTAGTGGCGAACTCTATTGTGGTTATAGCATACATACATACATACATGGGCAAATGTTTCTTCGTTCGTTCCCAGACAAATGCCAGGTTTTTGCCCCTATGATTAAGGTACAGTGCAGATTGACGGAGAGAATTTAAAATCATCCTCATCATCTCAACCGATCATGGCCCACTATTGAGCACGGGTCTCTTCTCAGAATGAGAAGGTTAAGGGTGGTTAAGGCCATAGTCCACCACGCTGGCCAAGTGCGGATTGGCGGACTTCACACACCTTTTAGTTTTGCGAACTCTCCGGCATGCAGGTTTCCCCGCGATGTTTTCCTTCACCGTTTGTAGCAAGTGATATTAAAATGCTTAAAGTGCCATAAATAAATCATGCTAACAAACGAAATTAAACTGTGGGAACAGGTAATAAATTTATTTTTAACGGAGAGTAGCGATTCCGTATTCTGAGCGACTCCGTATAGTCAACTAGTAAACCCGCCCTCGCTTCGCTTCGGGTAACCAGTCCCTTCAAAAATGTCTATAAATTTTAACAAATTATGTTATTCCGATGTCTTAGCTATATTACTGCAAAGTTTCATGAAAATCCATTCAGTAGTTTTTGCGTGAAAGAGCAACAAACACACACACACACACACATACATCCTTACAAACTTTCGCATTTATAATATTAGTAGGAAGTAGGATAGTAGGATATCAATGAACGTTATCCGAAATGGATTTATTTCAGCCATGGCGGGCGGTTTTGGGCGGCTACACTAAAATATTAATTCGGCATGGTCGGAGGCTCACACCTTCTAAATAATTCCTTGGCGAGGCTTGTGTAACATTGATGACATTGATGAAAATTGATTGGAAGTGAAAATAAATTCGTAGCAACCTGTATTTTAAATCCTCTAAAGATGGATGAGCATAAACAAATATTTGGTTTCCTTCTTTCAAACAAAAAAAAGAATAAAATTTAATTTTATTAAATTCAGTGTAAAAACAGTGGATATAGTGCAATAAACTGGCCGAATACCTACTATCAATGAATTTTCCACACCGTTAACATTACTATGAACATTTTTAGCTATTTCTTGATGGATTTTACTATTAATTCGTGTAATCGTAGTTTTGTCTTCACGAGAAAAGAAAATTACAACCCAAATTACAACTTAGGTACAACACGTAAGAACGACATTTAGCATAGTTGATATTTGCATGGAGAGCTGCAGAAAAATTAAATATTCGCGTTTTTACGAGCCTGGCGTTTCATGATGTATGCTAACGCTGTTTACAGCGACCTCGACCTTTGCAGGTTTTTTCCTTGCAGCACGAATAGCTTAAGTTTCTTTTGTTTCGTGACATTTAAGACTTCATAGGTACCTACCGACTGCAATTGACATTCACACAACTGGTACATATGTAGTCGCTGTCCCTAATTATTGCAATTAATGTGGCGCTACTAGGGTCTCATACCCAAATCATTGTCGTGAGAACCTGTTACGACTCCGCTTTCGATCCTTCAGTCACTCTTTCACAGAGCCTATGTCTTTAATATTTAAACCCTTAACATAAAAATGTGTGACTACTATAACAAGTAATATGTGTAAAATATACCTTTTTTTATCGAGGGGAAACCTTCAAAAGGTACCCGGTGCCGTGGGAGCGACACAGGGTTATGTGGGACTTTTACCCACTAAAACCCCCCCGGTGGCCTGCCTCAACGCTTGTGGAGGACTCCGGGATCTCCAAAGGAACGCGACCGGTGCCCTCCAAGCGCGATGTCCCGTACGGACCCATCTCAAACGGCTCTGTGCGGCCACACACAGAGCAGTTCTTCCCGGGGTTGCCATTGGGCGGTTCGAGCTCCCACTCTAGCCGCCCGCAACCCCGAACGCCCCCTTTTAGTCGCCTCTTACGACAGGCAGGGGATACCGAAGCTCGTATTCTGGTCCCGAGCCACAGGGACAGTGTAAAATATACCTAGTCAAAACAAACATTTTTTCCCCTACAAAATATTGCTCAATGGTCCTGTGCGAGTGCGATAATAATTAATTTACGTGCTTGATAATACTTTACAAGTTTGTTATTATCTTAAAGTCTATTGAACTGAATGTTTTAAGTTCAAACTGAATCTATCTGATTCTATTATATCTACCTACCTAATTTAGGTTAGGTTTAGTAAAGTATTGGAAGGACAATCATCAAAATCAATTAAGAACGTACTTACTTAATTACATATTTGCCAACTTACTCAGGTTTATTTTAATGGAGGTCAATGACAAATTCAACGCTAAGAATAGAATATCAATCGGCAAGTAGTCACGCAATTTAAAAGAATAAAAAATGCGTGTCATTTTCAACTCACTTGAAATACTGATAGTGTTTTATGGTAGAATATTCATGAGCAGCTATCGGACCAAGACAATGGCCTTATCCATAGGATAGGCCTTGGGGAAACAACTATCCTTATCGTAAGTATCGGGTTGATTGACGGATGTAAGACTTGGAACAATAGACTATCCTTATCACGACCAGGTTTGAAAGATTTACAGCACTATGAATAACAAACCAGCAATTTTACTGAGTTTTAGTTTAAGATTGTTATCTCTAAAACTGTTCTTCTATCGTATTTTTTTATTTACATGATTCTATTTTAATTTCCTGGACAATGATGTAGCAAAGCTTGTAATTAAATGAACATTACAGTATTTATCTTATCAAAATGTTCTTTATCTATTTTGTACCGATAGTTGTGAGAAATTTGTAATTACCCTCATTTGAAAGTTGAGATAACCGTTAAGGAAGTGGAAAATGCACTGAAATTAAATAAAAGTATCGAGATAACTCATATGAAAACATCGCTTTAGGCGTAATATGTTCTGAGTTTATTTATCGCTACAATTTGTAGCGCCATTTGATGGCCATTAAGGTCGAATACATACATTTGTTTTTAACGCTCAACGCTGACGCTTGCATCGCAGAGTAAAACCGATTTGAGCGGTTCATTTCATGGCCCTTGGCTCAGCGTTTTATTATTTAGATCAATATATGTATAACGTTATTATATCAATCAGTGGAACCATTTATTTCCGATTTGATTGGTATGTTATGTATAACTCGTCTTAGGACGCACGACGCTCGGAACAATATTGCGTTGATAATCTGTAAATTATGGACAATAAACGACGATTGTTTCCGCTATTTCATGACTATCGCAACGACACATCTTAACGGTGCAACAATTATTCTCGTAATAAAGAATTAGTGTTGCCCCTACAACGATTAATTACCTACACCTATAGAAGAGGGCACCTATAGAAGAGCATATTGGAATGCAAATAAAATAGTAACGTTTCATCTTAATATGTACCTATGCTTATACAAATAAATTGAATTGAATTGAGGAAAATGCGTCAATAGATCTTACTGCTTGGAATCTAATCAAACGGGTTCTAAACAGAAGTTAACTTGACTGAATTTCAGTCTGAAAGTTGAATTCTCGATTGTAGAGTAAAGACGAACCGCCTCTCAGGGGCATTTAAGAAAAAAGTATGATTCGTAACTGTGTATAGAAAACATCATAAGGTATTTTGCTGGCTGAGAAAATCTCAAAACAAAATGCTTTCTCAGAAATAGGATATGAAAGAGTAGCGGGAGTGGTACTGCGTAATATACCTCCTGCATTTAACTAATTGTACCTATTATTAGCTCCAGATCCGTTCCTACGGTTTTATTGTCTTACCGAAAGCCTACAATTACGTCAAAATTTATTTAAGTATTTCTAATTATCACTAATTAATTTATATTAAGCAGCCCTGCAATTATATTTAATCTAATATGTTATGAGGTCGGCTCACCTTGTTACCTCAATAGTTGATAGCTAAATCAACAATTTGCTCGTGTCTCCTCTCTTACAATGTTAGCAGACCTAAATAATAGTATGCGACGAGTTTCGTCAACAATGGGACTGACGGTCTTTGGTGATGATATTTATCGCAAAGCTAACAACGCACGACGTTATTAGGCTATGAAAATACATTTTTATTTGTTGTAACACTACTGTCAGACAATATCTGTTTTCGGTTTTATTTCCTGTATTTTGGTTGTTCTAGAATGATAATGCTCTTAGGTAAAACATGCTTAGATACGTGTTGATACGAGTAGAGCAGACATACAACAAGACAAAATTGAAAAAGAAAAGATTTTATACTTACATAAATAAAAAAAACGTTAAAATTACATGCTTATATCTAATTAATACAGTACCTACATATATTTTGATAACGCAATCCATGTATCTACTCACTCATTAACATTAAATCTCGAAATTAGTCTACTTAAGAAGCTGAAATTTGTTAAGGAATTAAGTAGTTCCACCTCTAAGGCTGCAAATACCCCAAGAAGCAGCGGGCAACACCTAGTTATATCTACATAACTAAAAAGTTTTGTAGAAAGTATTGCTAGCATAATATATGCTTAATTATGCCCAGAATATCACTGCGCAGCAAACATCAATTAAATGAAGTGTTTTAACACTGGCCATCCCAACACTTCCATTCACCACGTTAATAACGGATTTGCATATTGCATGGTCGCTGGACGCCGGAACATAGAAATATAATACCTACATAGTATAGAAAGTGTATAAAAATATTATTCTTAACTTGTGTTTTTTTAGTACGTAATAGGTAATAGTAATACGTAATGAGCATAATTATATAGGTACTAATACGATGAATAAAACAATACGCAGAAAATAATTCTGCTACAAGTGAACCGAGGCACAACCGAGGTTTAAGAAGACGTTAAATGATACCTTTTTACAAAATAGAACCGACTTTAACGCCGAAAAGTAAAAATCGGTTCAGTTAAACGCGGTTAATATTCCTAAATGCTTCTCCTAAGTCTGATAAACACGATACCTATTGAAAATCGTATCAAAATCGGTTCAGCCAAACAATATGCCTAAAACCTTCTCCTAAGTCTGACAAATACTAGGTATTAATTATTCATATATTTTGTATGCATTACTTATATTCTTCCTTCGTATTTCCCTTTTACAGTTTATACACCTACTATCTGCCTTTTCAACATCTACCCAGGGCAGACTGGTAGAGAATGCCATCAGGCATTAAGTTTTTGCCCTTGTATACCCTAGAATAAGGTGTTACAAAATAATAAATAAATAAATAAATAAATAGGTACTATGCTGAAAACCGCATCAAAATCGGTTCAACCAAACGCGAGATAATCGCGCACGAATATACATACATACATACAGGTCAAACTGAGAAACTCCTTTTTTTAAGTCGGTTAAAAACAAATAGGTATAATTATAACTTGAAGTAATTTCACTTGTAGGTGTTGTTATTCATTTGTAGAGCGCGTTGGGTGTTGTCGACGATCTAGATAAGTGTTACCACAGCGCAACGTTACATAATGGCTTGTGAAATTAGTGCAATATCATTATTCATTACACTCGTATGTAACCGTTTTTTACGGCTCCCGATCGAGTCTAAGGCGTTATAACATGTCCGTATTCGACAATCGAGCGAGGTTTGATGTAGGATGAATTCGATATAAGCCATCGAAGTTCGTGGACTACAGTAGTCACTCACATTTGGCCACAGCAGATTTTTTTCCCCCGGCGCCACCGCAGTCTCGCCGTGTCCATGATCCATGCAATTGGGTCGAAATATCGGTGTAAATAATAAATATCGTGAGTACCCGTTACAGTTAAAATGTTTAGTGTCCGCGATGATAAAAGTTTAAAATCTTAAAATCTTAGATTTTTATAGCCTCAAGGGCTGACGTAAAAGCAGACGAGTAACACCAAGAGACTCGCCAGTGTAACGCCGGCCCCGTAGAAAAACTCGCTTTTACAGCGTCTTGAAGAACCCCATGTCATAGCGCTCCGAGAATACCTCAGCAGGAAGCTCATTCAACAGCTTGCAAGTTCGCGGCAAAAACTACCTTAAGAATCGGACTGTAGAGGTATTTCAGTCCAAGCGATGTGGATGGAACTTCAACTGGCAGGTGTTGAAACATGACCTTGACGACCCCATAGGGGTAGTCTATTGGATACTGGCCCTATCTGCTAACGGTAGGATTTGATTCTCCGTGGCTTAAGTCCGAGGGCATCACAACTGGAAGACCCCAACTTGGGTAACTTGGATTCAATGATAATTTGAGCTTCTCCCGTCATAATAAAATTTATTATTACCATGCTATGTTTATGACTCAACTTGTCTTATATAGGACATTTCTATTTTACACAGAAAAGCGTGACCGACTGACAAAATGTTTATACAATATGCCTACTTCAAAGATCAGAATCCTTTGATGCAAACGAGTTAACTGCAAACAGTACACAAGCTAACAAGTTATTGGGGTCACCTATTTCTGAGAAAACAATTTGTAAAAACTGTATAGGCTTTGTTTACAAAATAAATCCGTCTAAATTTTAACATGGTGCTGTTTTGAAGCGCGTTCAATTGAGGTAAAGGGAACGTAAACAATAAGGGTAATAGTACCTAAACAGTACTGGTTTAAAACTAAAGTCTTCTGCACTGGGGACCCTAGATTCGAGTTATGCCCAAACCTTTATGTTTGGATATTCGCCCCATAAGGGGCTAAATAGGGAGGGGCTCAAATAGGCATTAAACTCCGTCAGTTTTGAAACTAAATCGTTAAATAACATCGCAGAGAAAGTCCATTAGAACTCTGTGCTCAAATTCTAGCTATATTCATTCATTTAAATATTGATAAAGAAGGGTTAGTGAAGTAGGTACACGCAAACAAAGTGAGTGGGCGTAAAGCTAGTTTTACATAATTTCCAATATTCTCCTGTAAGTCGTAATTAAACGGAAGAGAGGGGAAGTACTTAATATTTTTTTTATGGAATTAAGATAGCAAAGGAACATGCAGCACCACCTTCCGCTGCCGCCCATGACAACTGTGACCCACCCAGAACTAGACTCAATGAGTCTCGTTCTAATTCGGTCACAGATGCGTTGCTACCCCTGAGGACTGAGATGGTCGCCTCTAAAAAAGTGTAACCGGCTCCACACCTTCCTATCCGGAACACAATTGTTCTTAAAACAATTATTACACGGTAGGAATGGTACCAAGTACCGTGGCGGGCGCTGCGCTGGTACTTCCCCGGGTGAGCTCTAGGCCCTACCACCTGCAATATGCGCTTTGATTGGTATCCCGTTATAGTGGGAACTACTAGCCTGGCAGACGGCAGTCATGGGTTGTGACGTGGAACAAAACAAGGGACGGTACAGTGATTCCATAGTGTTGTCGGCTGTCGCTCCGGTGTCCTCACATCTCATTGTCGTGTCGTGTGGGTACGTCGGCGTCGCGTCGCCGCGTCGTGAGCTAAACCAGTTTTCCTGTGGAATATGATACTTGCCCACTGACCTCATTTACACGTTATAACAATACGTTTAATGAGAGCACAACGTGAATCATAAAGCAGTGTTTAGACTGTTATTAGGTTTATGGTCTTTTCGCCTCATAACTTGCGAGGAGACCTGAGCTCAGCAGTGGGATTATTATGGGTTGCGAATGTTGCGATAAACGAGAATAAATAGAAATATCAAAAAATATTCAATTAATATCTTTTATCTTTGAAAGATGCGAATTTACTGTTTTTTTTATGGAATTAAGATAGCAAACGAGCATGCAGCGCCACCTTCCGCTGCCGCCCATGACAACTGTGACCGACCCAGAACTAGACTCAATGAGTCTCGTTCTAATTCGGTCACAGTTACCCCTGAGGACTGAGATGGTCGCCTCTAAAAAAGTATAACCGGCTCCACACCTTCCTATCCGAAAACAATTGTTCTTAAAACAATTATTACACGGTAGGAATGGTACTAAGTACCGTGGCGGGCGGTGGTACTTCCCCGGGTGAGCTCTAGGCCCTACCACCTAAGTAATTTAAATAATGTTTTAACCTAAGTAATGTTTTAATTTGATTTTAATGCCTTAAACAATTAGTCATCTCATAATGTTTTCTGATTTATCCTAACCTAACGTTATTTTATCAGATTTACCGATATCATTCAGAGTTCAATAATTAGATACACTAATTTGATGGTAGTATAATGTAGAAACTGATTAATAGTCTTTTATAAATTAAGTACTACTCAGCAGAGTTTTAAGTACCTAGGTACTGCATAAAAGAGTTGCTACAGGGTTCCATTTAAAATTTAGGCGTAAAGAGCTATAATTATCATGAGTATAATTATAATTATTAGTATTAATTATAAGTGTACCATCCATGATGAGTTTAGATTAAAATCATAGAAAATCGTAGCTATTTTATATTGAATTAATCTGATTTAGGTATTGTCTTCCTCTTCTGTAAGAGGACTCAGGTTCAGAACCAACCCGCAATTTTAAGGTACTTGGTAATTTTATTTTTACCAAATCTTTGCTTTGCTTTAGTTTTTCTGTTTGTTTGGATTAAAGAATAATTAACACAAACTAATACAAAAAATACTTATACATTTTTTTAATGCGACTGACTGGCAGTTCCATAGATTAGCACGTTCAAACAAACAAAGAAACTTCGGCTTTGTTATACGTATAAATATAGATAACCAAACGTATTATTTTAACGTCTCTGTCTTGTATCGTGTTTGGGTTTATAAAATAATAAATTTGTTTAAACATTAAATACGTACGTTTATTTCGACCGGGACAGTTTAAACAACTTGTTCAAATAAAACGTTTGCAGTGTTTACTTTGAACGGCGCCTTTTGCCGGATTCTGACCGGTTTTTATCGAATTAAGTATTTATTGTTATTAGCAAAATTCATTGGCATTTTATTTTTATTTTTAGAGCTGTCTGCTTAAAATATCTGTATTGTAAATGAAGTTTAGACTTTGCAACGAAGCTGCAAATATTCGTATTATTTTTAATTTAGCTTCATTATAAGTTGTGCAATAATGTTATGGACTTTGGTAAATGATGGAAGTATTATTTTAAACTTTTTGTAAGCATGTCCTGAAAAATACTTCTAAGGACTGTAATAATAACTGCCTAGTGACAAATGAATAGGTACTTACAAGCTCCTTGGTCGGCAAAGGATCTGCATTGTTGTCTCCAGTATTTATGCCAGTAAATTATAATTTTGCATAGAGAACAGAAACATACATATCTGCTCCGGTAAAAAATAATCTAGATGTCATTGTAACTATCCATATTATTTTTATTCAATTTTTAGGATTCCGTAGCTAAATGGCAAAAACCGGAACCCTTATAGATTCGTCATGTCTGTCTGTCTGTCTGTTTGTCCGTCCGTATGTCACAACCACTTTTTTATTATATCCAAAAATATATTGTTAGAAACATTAGCAACAATAAATTGTAGAGTATTTCTACTTAGCACCCTTTTTCTTAACCACATACATACAGTATTGACGCGAGTACTCCCGTGGTGTATGTAGTCAGAGGTCGTGTTCGATGTGAGCACTCATAATTTTTCTATTCTATTCTTTCATTTATTATTTCCGAACCTTTGATGTTTTAAATATCTAGATTGAGCGTCGCCCTACAATGAGAACAAAAAAAAACAAGGCAACAATATCAAGCATGTGTGCGTGCAGGCGATGTTTTACACCTTCGTCTATTGTCTATGTGTGCGTAATGATATAAAAATTGTGGCCACAATTTTATGACACGTTTTCGCGGATATAAAACATCAAAGTTCCGAACATAAACATTGAAACATTGACAATAATAAATTACTGAGCATCGTTCCCTAGGTTTATTAGTAAGTACCCTTTTTCTTAACCACATACATAGAGTATCGACGCGAGTGTTCCCGCGGTGTAGGTAGTCAGAGCCAGAGGTCGTGTTCTGTGCACATAATCGCCGGTGACGTCACGCCCGTCGCCCTACTAGTTGCGCGATCGATCGCTACGAGATGTGGGTGGGCGGCGTGTCGGGCCACCAGGCGTGTGGAAAACTATGGGACGTAGCGGGAATATGTGTTGTGATTTGGATTTTGTTCGGATAGTCGTGATGGTTTTGGGTTGCTGATAAGATTTGGCTGTAACTGAGGTTGTCATTTTTGTAGGTTCATAAAGAAGGGGCCTCGGTTATGAGACGATGATATGTGATAAAAGTTTTGTGGCTTAAAGTTTTTTATGAAATCATTTATAAATTATAAAGATTATTGGCACGTAAAGTACCTATAATCAAAAAAAATCTCCATATTTTCTTTTTTTATTTGATTTGCTTTATGTGAAACTCGTTTTTTAAAAGCATATTGAGAATAATAGCCATACATAAATTAAGAAGGCAACTGAAAGCAGCAAAGGATTATCAGAACTCACTATTTGCATGATGGCAAATTTTTGAAGCCCTAATTAATGGAAAAATTGTCTAACTTCCAAAACAGTATGTCCCTATAAATTTATATTTCTGGCGACCCTACAGTGGTAGAAGTTACAGCAGTGTTATTTGTTTGCTGTCAGTAGCAATGGCCGCCGTCGTGCGGCTTGCCTCCACACTCCGGGTCAATCAGCCGCCAATGTTTAGTATTTACCATTATCCGGATTTCTCAATTGGATGGCGATAGGGTTTCCCTTAGCATATTGCATTTTTTAAGGCTAGATGCAGAAACTAGAAAACGACGGCTTTGTTGCATTTAGATATCGTTGTCTGTTACAAGAAAGCTATAAATAAATGCGTATAATATGTATCTTCCTATTTGTTTCTACATTGATTTGTAAAACTATTAGATTTGGTAGTAGATTTACGTCTTTTGAACAGTGTAGCACACACGTAACGATAAGTATATTTTAACTAAAACCTTCAGCAAAAAAACTAAAGCCGTTGTTTGTTTGATGTAATGTAGGAAAATTCTTTAATCTGGCAGGTTTGAGAAACTTTCCAACGCCGGCCGTTATATTTTTATGTCACTGTAATCAAAACGATGGGCAGACAGTGGCGTCGGCACCAAAACATTTCATTGAAAGAGACGTGTAAACAAAAATCACGGTAAACATGCTGAGACGACGGCGCTGCAAGCCTCGGGTGTTAGGCCGGCTCCACACGTTGGCGCCAACGTTCGCGCCAACGTTGGCGCCAACGCCATTTTCTAGCTCCACACGTTGGCCGAGTAGCGCCTGCTAACTCCCAACGTTCGCGCCAACGTTGGCGCCAACGCCATTTTCTAGCTCCACACGTTGGGCGAGTAGCTTTGGCGCGAACGTTGGCGCCAACGTGTGGAGCCGGGGTTACCCCCGGGCGCGCGCCCCGGCCTCCGCCCTCGCGCGCTCGCCCTTCCTCGGCCGCCCGCAGTCAGTCGGTCGGCGGATCTCGTAGCGATCGGACGTGTCGCTCTCGACAATAAAATCCATTAGCGCCGCTGGGTGCCGTGACCGTGTCAACTAATATTTCTAGTGATTTTCTCACAACGGTAATTACTGAATAATTCGATACCAAATATTAGTGTGTCTGTGGCTAGCAGCGACGAACTCTGTGCCGCTTCCGATTGATATAGGTTGCACAAAAGACCAATTCGATGTGGAGTATAATGAATTTTCAACGTCCTTCTCGCTGGTAAAACTGATTTACTTTGTTCTCGTGTTATGTGATTTTTCCTACATAATATCAAATTATCCCAAAATCATATGGACGCCTATTTTGTCACCTAAATTAAAAGCCAGCAAGTAGTATTCTCTAAATTTTATCGGCAATGCAACAAGATGAGATGAATTTTTAAAATTGTTCAAGCCAAAGCAAAAGTTCGAATATTTCAGTTTACTGCGTGTTCATACAAACATACCTACTTGCACTAGTACAATGAATGTTGACTACTTCTATTTTATACCTAACAGTGATTACACATTTACCCACAATACAAATTATTGTAGTATATGAAGTGACAGATTTTATCACAATTTCAACATGTTGTTCCGGGCTCGGTATTATGTAGTTATTCATATCTTGTATGCTCAATATAAATGTATAGAATAATTACTTTTCTAAATGAACATTACAGTCATTTTTTTTGGATTAAACCAAAGTTCAAAATGTGTAACGAGCCAGTAGACAGCTTATCTCAAAATTAATTTAGAATGCTTACAATGGAGATTACAAAAGTGAATGAATTTGTAACAATATTCTTCAGTTAACAACACAAACCATAAAAAACCAGTCGATAACCTACAAATAATGAAGTCCAAAATGAATGTATATGAATAGAAAGAGGGTAGATTAAGGTATCATCCGAATTATCGTTTCGCGGCGATAGTCAGTAACTTAATCAGATCAACTACAATATGAGGGATTCTTATTTCCGAGGGGATTCAATGACCTTTCTAGATAATTTTAAAAATGTACAACAAAAACAGGTCGAAATAAAATCGAAAAAAATCATTTCAGTTGCTTAAAAATGCGAGTTCTTATAATAGGAGACTAAACAAATATGATTAATGGATCATTTGGGCTACTTTTCCGGCGATAAATAGGATTTTACAAAGCTACATATATATTTTAATTTTGACAGGATATATTTTTCAATGAGAATAATCACTGAAATAAAATTGTAAGCAATGATCGTAATAAACTACATTCGTTGACATGCTGATATTAATACAACATCGTAAGTCAATCGGTTCAATGTCAAAGACCTCGCGTACCAGTTGGGATTGGCGCAAGTCACATGTATTTACAAACCAATTTAAATTTATACCAAGCAAAGAATGTATTATAATAAGCTTTTTAAGGTGTTCAACCACCACAGGCCCACAGGCATCATAATGTAAGGAAGAAAATTCCTGGAACAGATCTGGTAGGTACACCATTTAGCCTAATCTTAATGTTTATGAAATAAGTGCAATCCCGGAAATCATCTCCTGACGGGGTGAAAAGGAAATTATTAATTATTCTTATCACATTGTGATAAACATTTGCGTATAGGTACTTACTCCACAACCTAAACTGAGACGTTTTTGTTGTTGTTTTTCTCTCACGTGGGCGAACGCGCGGACAAAAACTAGTGTAACAATGTATAGGATGGTACTAATTGAGTTGTTTAATTTGTTTCTAAATATAAACGAGAAGTGGGTAATACTATCAGTATATCATATGCTGGAAGTACACGTCAAATTTTAATTCCTTCTTCAGTTATCTTATCTCATTGTTTAAGAAAGTATTTGAAGAACTTGAAATTCCTTGACTATAATACTTTATTTGCTTTACCACATCCGGAAACTTACAAATATTTTTATGATAGATACTTATGACTAGAAGTACTAGAACAGTCCCAAGTTTTTGTTATATTTTATTTGTGTTAAGCCAGAAAGTATTCCACGCCAAAGCGCTATTGAATAAATTGTAATTCAATTAGTATTTGCAGCTGAAACCTTATCTTTTAGTGAGTAGGTACCGACTTGTATAAAGTTAACTATGAATTGTTCGTTTTCGTGGGCGATATGTAAATCAGTAGCTTTGGTAGCTTCTTTGGAATACGTCGTAATATTCCGTCGATTGAAGGCATTTAGTTTTGAACAGAAAACAAGACAGTTTAGTTTTATTACTTGCGCGTGTTTGGACTGAACTTCTCCAAATATATTACTTTCACGTCTACCTTACCTATCCTGTAATTTGAATCGAGAAAAATGATGATAAAGAACTATAAAATATTACAGAAAAAACTTTTTTTAAAGTTACTCCTGATTAATCGATGATCTAATGAAATGCAAATAACCCCGTGAACATATAGAATCTGTCGATGATGTTTGACATAAATCAGTATATAAATACAAGTGATGTAAAACTGTCCATTTATAAACACTGTCACGTCTCATTACCCCGTTGTCATAATCGAGCTGGCACTTTCAAAGGGAATTGCCACACGTGGAACTGTTGCGTGCTGTCCGCGATAGGAAATAACTAGATTGACGTTATGCACGCACGTTCATTGTGGATATGGATTTCATTACAATTAAAACTATCTAAAGGTTTACTAGGTATACTCAATGAAATCAATCACTCATCTAATTACATTGATAGTTTATGTAATATTATGGCTTTGATACAAAATGTGGCAGTCTGTGATGTTATTATAAAGAAAGTTAATATAGGTAATATAATTAAGACTGAAGTTAACAGACTCTTTAAAATAATAACTGTAATAAGAAAATACATCAAAATCGTAAAACTAATTAATTTTAACCCACTTTATTCGGGGCCCGCAGTGAATGATCCAATTAATTTCGATGACTTGTACGTTGAAAATTTATTATGCCAAGCTCTCCTCTCCACACAAATCTCGTGATTATATTAAAAATTTTATCACGGTTGCTTGTCAGATACGTTCTGATAAGAATTAAACCTCTCGTTACATTTAAACCTGGCTTTAGTACCCCGTCAACGCTGATCGTGTGCGGTCGTATTAAATTATAAGTCAAATAAAAAGTAAATAAATAGCCTCTCCCAAAGTGGGCTTTATCACCAATAGCTACACCGCAACTTAATCAACTTACAGTTAAATGCTAATAATTAAAAACTACTTTCGTTCAATTTTAAAATCTTTTCTTTTTATAACTTCAAGGTGACCAGGAAGACAAAACTGTTGATTTTAAATACTGTGTTGAAAGAAAAAAAGTGTTTAAACAAGGAATCAGAGTAATAGTTAACAAACCAGAAATAATTACCAGTTTAGACAGTAAAAGTGTTAATAGATGTGTGTGATAGTAAGAACCCAGTGAATATAATTGTATCAAAATGGCGATGGACACTATGGCAGTTGAACTGCCAGATCTGAACACGCATACCCCACACCCACCAGCTGAGGAGACGCCAGAAGAAAAGTAAGTATGCATTAATTTAGCATAGAGTACAAAAATGAGTCTTTTAGACAATTTGCTGTGAGTGAAATGCGTTATGTGGATTGTGAACAATTGCAAGTGAAAAAAGTAGAACTACCTAACTTTCGCTTTAAATTAACATTACCAAAAGAACAAAGGAAAAACGTTAAATTCTAAATTTAAAATGCTTTCATTGTTATGACAATTGCTTTTAATTGAGCCAAGCATTCTACCTTAATGGGTCTGCGGTTAATTGTTATACAAGCCAGTGCAAAAGCCAACAGTAAATATACAGCTACCAATTTATTTAATTGGTTAATTATTGCGTTTAGACAATCTTGGTGTTGTTAAAAAAATATATCTTTGATTCTGTACTATGAAAGCATTAGCACGTAAAGATTTTAAATGAGTATAAATGACAGCAATTGAGAATAATTTAAGTCGTCATGCCATATTTATACGTCTCTGCACGAATTAACCTGAGTTTAACGGTAGGTAATTTTCGCGTCCTGTGTTCACTTAAGTAATAGATAATTATGTAAAATTGTAAACTGTGATGTTGTTACGTTTCTTATGTTCCGGTTCTTCGCATAGATATGTCAAATTTTTTAATTTTTCTAAATTCACTTACACTAATAGACTGATCGATATCGAAAGTTTTTTCAAAAACATGTAAGATCAAAAGCTTTATTTCGAAAGAGTTTCAGGCTGATTAATGAAATTTATACCAAGTACTCATTTCTGTATACGGTAAATGTTCATTTTCGTTGTCAAAAAATGCTTTCCAATTAGGATTAGTAACATCCAATTCATAATAAATGTAGCTTCAACATATTTGAAATGAGCTTTTGTTTTCCTGATCAATAAAAACAAAGCGCTAAAAGAAACTATGCAATGTTAGATTTACAAAGATAGCTTCGACTTTGCTCCATGGCTTCGACACAGGTTACGGAAACTATTGTGGAATATTTATATCCAATAAACTATGAAATCAAGTATTCACTAGTCGGGTGCACTCCAGCCAAGGAGACACCAATGTTAGTTCAATGTCAAATTTAGGATGCACATAAATGATATCATATGAATTATTTTTAGATGTGTGTTAATGTTAACGTTACTTAAACCTTTCGTCTTAGACGAGGTCTGATCGTGTCTGTGTATACGGTGTAGGGTATCGATCTCTCTAGACAAGTTGCCTAATCATGTTTTATCGCTGATCGGTCGTCTAGACCAAGTTCTAGTTCAATACGCACATAAAATCTGTATAGCATTCAATTGCTGTCTAGTATCTGCCTAATTTGTTTTAACTTTAAAGGTTTTTCGGTGAGTTGTTTTGTTTTATTGGAAAACGGCTAAAGCAACGGGTAACGATCAACGTTTTGAACTTTATTTTAATTAAACTTTGCTCAGATAATTAAGTGCAATTTAAATAACTTGATCACTGGTCTGTATACCCCGCGAAAACGTTAACATTATCACAAAATAAACACTTTGATTTCTTTGTGACCAAAAATATTTTAATCGTAACGGTTGCTTTCAAGATTTTTAAAG
Source organism: Hesperia comma (assembly GCA_905404135.1). NCBI lineage: Eukaryota > Metazoa > Arthropoda > Insecta > Lepidoptera > Hesperiidae > Hesperia > Hesperia comma. The sequence goes on from FR990021.1 coordinate 18,309,225, forward strand.
AATTCGGGAATTCATTTTATTCTTTAGATATCGCTGAAATCTTATAAGGCCCAGCTTAGTGCTCAGACATGTTTCTGAGATTTCTTTTAAGGTGTTCCAAAATTTTCTTATACTGAATTTGTTTCTTGGGTCGTAAGTATCGTGGTAATTCCATATGGAGCATTGGTAATTCCGCTATTTTAGCGAATGATAGCTAATTTCATCTTTATTTAGGTCACTTTTTAAAAATTGCTATTTAATTAAGGCCATTTTTTATCACTCAACTACCTACGCCTACGCTTGTATAATTGCATCTTATGTTCGCGTTAATTGAAATTATCATTAATCGGAATACCCAACGATGGGTCATGCGTCATGCCCTCTAAACATTGATGTATGATTCTAAGAAGCTACAATATTTTAAGAATGCCTCATTTTTATTCACATTTAATGTATAAAATTCCTGCGTGGATATATTCCAATAGTCGTCTGAATTTGCCCGAACAGTTTCAAAAGCAGTCCACGTATCCAATCACTATATTTGGAGCGAACGGCGAGACAGTTTCTCGTTATGAGTTTTGTACTTTAGTACATAGTATCTCAATGGTTTTATCCTCGATTTAGGGCCGAAGGTTGGGTTGGGAGGGGCTTCTAGGGGCAAAGGCGATACTCCTTCAAACGACCCCAATAATCTTCAGTCTAGCTTTAGATATCGTTTAAAATAAACGGAGCTAGATAAGTTGCTGACACTTTGTGTTTATCTGTATCATCTCTCTTGTTTTTGCAATTTTTATTTTGCTCTTCAGAATCATAACCTATCCCACTGTTAATTACGTGTTTTCGGTCACAATAGTATTGTAGCTCTTTCGCCCTTGTAGTAAAATTGGAAGGAACAACGTTTCAATCTGTGACGTCTGCCAACATTCAATTACACGATTGATAAAATATGGCAGCTGACCCAATACGCCTTAATACACCTATTATGTGCACAGGAAAATTTTCAGATATCCATAATCCTCATAAGGGTATAAATTCAAGAGCTAGAAGTATGTGCCTACATGTTAACCAGTGTGGGTTGATTGAATCTAAAATCACTAGGCTTTATTTCATACAACGTAATCAATATTAAGGCACAATGAACTCGGCGGGACCACCCTTGATGTTATGATTCGCATAACAAGGGATGCTGACATCATCCTAGTCTGGAGTATACTGGTATTACTTGAGGAAAATATATATTCAGAAGCTTAAGTTTCATATAATAAATGGGGTCATATGAACAACGCACACCCCTCTGCCAGTGGAAATGCAATAGCATATTATAGGGCTCGCTTCAAGCATGACGTCACTCTTTGTGACATCATACGCTCCAGTTCCATTCCAAATATATAAAACAGTGGATGGCTCGTCTGACCTCTCCTTATTTGAAGACATCTTCACTATGTTTACGCTCCACATTCCCCTCCAGTAGGTAGGAGTAGGGTACGTGGCTGAATCGAAGATGTAGTCGTGAAACTGACGTCATGTTGAATGGCGCCGGCATGCTGGCACCACGCCAATATGACGCTGCATCGCCGCGTGGGAGATGTTCGTGAATATGGGGATGACCTCTGGAATTCTTTAATGCGTTTAGGAAAACAACCCCAATATGGACTGTTCTACGACAAATGAGTTTCTAACGATCGTAGCTATTTTGTTGATGAGGATTGTGACGTCAAAGTCTATAACTATAGACTGTAGGGTGAAATGTCGTCGAGCTAAGTCGTAATGTCACGCACAGTAGAAAATAGCCATGCCTTACTGCGTGTTAATGAGTAATGCTAATTTTCTTACTCGCAATTTCCTTTCCTCTATAGGTCAGAGGAGCATAACCCGTTAACTTTGTCAAGAGTCAAGAAGCATCTTAAAAATATTGGTTGTCTTTGTAAAACTTTCTCGTTTAAAGTTTGCTATACCTCCTTTCTTAAACTGTGTATATGTAGCCGGTAGCGGTACATCGTAAAATTTATTTCAGTGGCCTTTTTTTAAATACCTACTGCCGTTACTTACCTTATCAAGCGTGCATCCAGTCACTTTTATTTAGTAGGAACATCGATCGTTTAAGTCCGAATACTTGTTAAATAAACTTCTGTATGAATATTTTAATCAATTACCATTATTTTTTTGGTCTAGGAAAGAGTTATTGTGAAATGCTATTAATATTCTACTAGGTGGTTTGTAGCAATATAATTGTTTCCTTTTAATTCTTTGTCATAATTAATGATTCAAACTTAATTGAAACAGTATCTACTTCCCTATTGTATTGATGTAATATTCCAGAGTACCTATTATTATTTTTATCAGACGCCATCTAGTGTCAGTTCTTATAACAAACAATGTAATCTATCATGCAAATCAAATGAAATCATCGTATAGAGATTACTCATCGCTTAAATAAATTAATACTGGCTGGTCAGCTGGTGTTGTAAATTATAACCGAGACTGCGCACACGGATTACAACCCCGAACACACATAATCCTCATTACGGTACAAATCCGTAATTACAGTAAAGGTCAGTCGCTCACGTGTCGTTTGAGCTAAGCTCCTTAACCTGCGCGCCAACGTGACAGATTATAATAATGGATGCAGATAATCCGATGCAACGTTTTGCAGTGGAGGATAGCATGGTAGGATGTTGTGCCCGATACACACGAGGATAGGTTTTCAAGCTAGGATAAGCTAGCGCAGCTATCCTGGCTAAACCCTAGCTTAAGTTCTGGCTCTTTTATTAGCTTACTAAGCTAGAAAATAAACTAGTTGTGCATACACTCAGCCAGACTTATTAGCTTACTAACACTACCTTGATATTCTAGCCTGAAAAACTAGCCTTATCTATTTCGTGATTCTCGTGCATTATAAAATACTGGTCACTACATAACACCAGTAGGTATCCCACTCAAGTGTGGATCATACATCAGGCTTACTAGAGGCAGACTACTTATGTTAAGATGCATTAGTGACAGTATTTGGTAATCGGTTACCATTAATATAGATATGAATAGAAGTAGAACGCATTCATATAGCGAGGGCAAGTGACGATCGTATACTCGTATTTCCTAGCATTGGGCTATTTCTGTTAGTGGTGAGTTATGACACAGAATGTATTTTAACTCCTAATGTTGTTGTATTGCACGCCATAAAAAATATGCACTACGACGTGTTGACAACTGCGTTTCATGTGCTTAATATTATGATTTATGATCTAACTTACCGCTTAAGAAATTTTTTCAGAACAACCCAATAGAATGAATGGAAAATCTTTTATGAAATGTTTAAAAAATACTGAAAGATAAGGATATCTGAAATCATAATAATATTATGCACTAAATTAATTGATCGGAAGCCAATGATGAGCAGAAAATGATGTGCAGAAATGTTCGAAAAGGTTTATAAAAAATCATAAAATGTAACAATTCGTTTCGGAATAATTTTGTTCGTAACATTAGACGAACGGGTTTTTTATCATCCAAGTAGGTACGTGTTAATACATCGTTATGAGTATGTACCTGTGTCTGTCTGCTTTAAAATTATCATTAAATAAATGGAATATTTCAAGTGTCGAAATATTCCGATGCAATAAACATTAGCCTTCCAGAACATTCGTAACCGCATCTGCGTGCTTATAAAGTGGCGTGTTTGTTAGACTATTTTTAGGTTTTGGAAAATACGCGAGGAATAATGTCTAAGTGGAAACTGTGGGGAACAATGAGATTTCCAAGGCACCAGCGCTAGCCTTGTGAAACTACGGCTTGTTAACTGTGAGAGAGTTGTTAACATCATTATCACTACAACAATACGTCCTGGGGCAGATCATACATAAGCACCTATATGTAATTGTTTAATAATTATAGGTATCTAGTCGTCACTTGTTTTGGGCTTTGTCGTTTCTGTTCTCAAATTCAAAAATAATTTCAAATTCGTGAGGAAATCTTATACAAGAGGCACACTGTGCACGTTTTTTTGCGTTTTTTCATCTTATCTCCGCGAATAAGGAAACTACGGATCACTATGACACTATTTCTGCGTTATAATATTTAATTTATGTTTGACATGGCATGAACAAGGCCTAAGGTATTATAATAATTATAATTCAGAAAATTATAAAACCGGGAGACTGTGTTTAACAATGGCCATCGAGTACTTAGTAGTAATATCTTGGACACATAGAAGTCGTGCTTAGCAACACATTAAAATGTTATGTGAAACAAATAGCAATAAACAACATTTTAGTTACATTGTAATATTTAAAATCACGTAATTACATTTTAACATTATGAATGGATAGGTTTCCGCTCTCCGTCTCTGCAGAAAACTTGAGTTTTTCGGACGCAATGCTAGAAAAGATGACCAGAATCTAGTACAACATTTGGTACTGGTAATATTGATCGACGGCAAGTCTAACTAGATAGACAGACCAAATTGTCCCAGTCTGGACACCAACCTACACGACATACTACATGCTGCTAATGACAATAATTATTATGGTAATGTCAACGAGTAAATGGCGTGAAACTAACTGTAAGGCAGAAAGTCATTCCATTGCCAGGGTATCACGACCCTCTGTAATGAGAAAAATGACGCAAGGAGAAGGAGGTATATCTAATGACAAAGATATTTGAAACTACGACGTCTTAGCGTCCATTACTCGAGACCTAATTAACAACGAACGTGAAAGTGTTGTCGTGTCTCGAAACAGAAGAAATTTAAAACAACCGAAGAAACTAGAAGAAAGACAAGAAACCTATGATCGAAAATATTTTCATTCCGTATTATAGTTCTCACAATAGTGTCGCATGCTCCTTGTGTGCTGTTATCACGAAACATTTGCTCCATGGCTGTTATGCATTATAATAAATTGTCAACACGTGATAAATCCACAATAACTGAACAATCCAGAATTGCATACTTATATTATCACTATGTAAGTAAACTTTTGTCTGTCTGTTATTTTATTCCGTAACTAGCTGTCCCCTCGAAGCTTCGCCCGTGTGAAACATTTGTCTTGAGATTATCCCCTTTTTATACTTTTAGGGATTGCTACTCTGCACTCCCTAGGGAACATTCAAATTCAAGCTTCTTGCGTTCAATTGCTGGCTGTGCGTTCTCTATCAGTCACTCAATAACGGAAGAGTTTTATATAGGTACTTACCTACTACCTACCAATATTAATATTCTCGAGTATTCTCGACCACTAACTGTACCGTCGTCGTTGGCTTGTTCGTAACTGTTCGTTTATTTATAAAAACAATTGAGGTAATTATTGATATGCCCATGGCTCATCAATAAACCAAGTCCGATCAGACCCGTCAATAGCAGGTATAGAGTGTGCACACAGTTCTATTCAAAGTGTTATTATTGTGAGTGGAGAAGCCCGTTCGGCGTGTGTTATGGCGTCGTCCTTGGCCCAAATACTAGCCAACATTGGTGACCCCGTTTGAACAGATGGGTACGCGAATACCGCGAATAGATAGGTACTCGTAGGTAGGCTTAATGCTTCCGTATAATATTAGCCCGCTCTATGGTTTCCTCGGCTGTGAAACGCTAAGAAGTAAGTGGTCATTCAGAAATTCAGAATTCAGAAGAATGATGGAATTTTCATTTTCGTGTCTTTCATCATGCTTTCCGTAGTTTCCGTAATTATTATTTTTCGCATCAATAGTTCCAATAATGTCATTTCTGCGGATAAAAGGTTCATCTCGCGCTGAATGAACGCAACGCTAAGAGCGCATGTAGGTAGTATATGTACCTATGTATATTTGAGTGCAGGGGTGTTTGTGATGAAGTTTATTGTTAATGACACCCTGCCTTTGCATCAACGTTCATCAGTTCATCACCAATAGTACTGAATCTGACTACTGAATACGGAAGCCACAAGGCACAATATAACGATAGCTCCGCGCGTGCTCCCACTAGTAAACAATAACAGTGGACACAATCGTGTGTAAACAAGTACCTAAACTGTAATGCGTTTGTTTACATCGTAAATTAAAAGCGGGCTTGCAATCTACACGGGCGATCGTTACACCGTACATTACTGCCCGAGCCCCGCCTTCCCGCGCGCGTGCGAGCTGCCGTGCTATTTGCATGGCTATGGTATTGCTATTGGTATTGGCAGCGCCGGATTTAGCTTTAGATTTACCTCGGCGGCCCATAGGCAGAGCGTGTGGTGGAGGCCATCAAATAGTTTGATGGACCCCGGCGGAGCGACATAATCATGAATCTGTATATGAGATTCGTATTCAACCAGGGGGAGGGGGGGTGCAAATCGGGTTCGCACGCGGGCGCCGACACACCTGACGGCGCCCCTGTTAAGGTAAAAAATAGAGCAACTGTATAAGTTGGGTAACAAAATTTATTTAAAATATAAAAAAAAAATTTCGTCTATTTGTAACAAAACTCAGTATTTTTTTCTCTCTCGCTCTACTGAGCCTCTATCGATTTAATTTAATGTTTTTGTGGTGTGGTGGCGGCCCCCTTGTGGTGGCGGCCCATAGGCAACTGCCTATGTTGCCTATGCTTAAATCCGGCACTGTATTGGTATTGCTTGCATGTTTCAGTTTGGTTGTGGTACCGCTTGTTTCACAGAAGAGGACTCCTATACTGCTAATTTAGAAATGACTGCCATTTTTGAACCGTTGCGTATATAAAATGTGTCAAACTATTCAATCGAGACCCAATCGAAGCATTTATTAATTAGCAGAATCGGGGCCCAGGATTGTAGCTGATTATGGATTTTATATGCATTCTTTAAACATATAAGTACCTAGTGCATATAAAATACCTAATCACAAATGAAAATCTAATTACTAATTTAATTTAATGGAAATGGACGAAGGTAAAAAAACACGCACTGCATTACAAATTAATTAGCATTAATTAGAATCCTTAATTAATTACTGTCGAAGAACTAATATTAAGTATAATATACTCTACTTGATACCCGCTGATCAACCGTGTCCTAATCTGAAACGACCTATTTCGTAATCACAGCCACATAATATCTAACTGATATTTTGATCTCGTAATAGAATACCCAGAAATTATAATTAAAGCTCTGAAATATATCGGTGTTATTTATGGAGAGTCTGTGTGAGATTTTTATTTTGGATTCAATCGGTTACGTCAGAGGAAGTAAATAACTTCGTGGGTGCCCTCGGATAACTCTGGTGTTTATTTATCAATCAAAGTATCCCGAAATGATTCTGGAATGCGGACAGATCCGGGAATTTTTATAGAGAATGTTATTTACATAATCTTGTGAATGGCAAGAATGAAAGGCAATTCTGATGTATTCGCCGTAATGTGCGACGGACGAGACTTGAGGGGTAAACATCGATGTAGAATTTAGTTTATTTGTTTACTAGAGAACCGCCCGCGCTTCGCTTCGGGACCCGTAGGTAACAGCCGTGTAGGTCCCGCTCCCGTAGGAATTTAGGCTAAAAAGTAGCCTACTACTCGCTCTCTTCACTCCACCCTGTCTGAGGTGTGTGGAGCCCTCGGGACAGTTAGTTCCCCTTTGGGGGTGTCTCTCGCGGCCCGTTAAAACGGGCCGGTTCTTGGGCTGGGCCCTAAGGCCCTTGGTTGTCCATCTGTGGTTAACCAATAGGTCAAGTCCGGTGTGTGGTGGCCTTTTTACAGGCCACAGAGTCTTGAACGGGATGGGGTTCATCTTCGCGCCGCCCAGGCGATCGAGGCCCTACCGGGTGAATCCCGCTGGTGGGAAGCCCAGCAGGAGCCGATCAGCGCCGGGCGACGACTTACGAAGCCCCAGTATCAGTCAGTGCTAGGCCCGTCCTGCGCAACCAGCAAGTCGCGCGGAAAGTCCCAGCGGTCCGGTGGACGGGTGTGGAGCGGCGCCAGGTCCTGCAGATGCGGGAACCGCGACGCGTCGACACGCCCGAACATATTGCGTGCCAATCTCTCGATGAAGTCGTCCAGGCTCTCGACTCGAAGGTCCCTCTGGTCCGCTGGCACTATCCTGTTGACTGAGCAACTTGCGGACATCAGTCAACAGGATAGTGCCAGCGGGCGGGCGGTACACTGAATACAGCCGGAGCGGGGAGTTCTCGAGGCAGAGCTAAAGTAGCCTATTACATTTGCCTATGACTTAAGTAAATTACATGTAGTATTTGATAGCGTAATTCAGAACTTGCAAATGAATTTTATTACCGCCATCTATTAACAACTCCGAAAATGAATATCTAGCAACTAACAAAACATCGATCTTCCCATGGGAATGGGATGTTTTTCCGCGGTAAAAAGTAGCCTACGTATCCCCTATCCTCGTATCCTCCTAACTATCCCCACACACATAAACCTTACCATATAATAGCTTTGTTGCGACGTGAAAGCGTCACAAACAAACAAACAAACAAACAAACACACTTTCACATTTATAATATTAGTAAGGATTAATTTAATTGTTAATTTAATTCTTAATTAATTTCATTGTAAATGTAATTTAATTCTTAATTAATTTTATTGTAAATGTAATTTAATTGTTATTTAATTTAATTGATATGTTGCACACCTCTACTAGAGGTATATTACAGAGACTGTATTTTAATATTGTGTATTGTACCACCGAAATTACCTGTAATAATGCAATAAACTATTATGAATTATGAATAATAATAGATCGATGGGGCTAAACTGGATTCTAAGATTTCTAAGGACGTGTTAGTTATTGTGATTGCTAAGCAGTAGGTACTAGGTATGCCGCCCGCCTGGTCGTACCCCGACGATACGTGAAAGGTGGTAGAAATCCAGCCTAGTTTACCAACAGCCTTTCTCCGTCTCATAAATTGCATTTAGATGTTCGTGTTTCGGTTGTATTTATTGAGAATGACAAATACACCGTCACAGTTATGTATGTGTGCACTAAAATTAATGACCTAAAAATGTAATTTGCGTGCGCAAATCAGATAGTAAGTAATATTTTAACTTGAAGGTAAAGAAAATTAAAGTCACGGCCACGATTCAAACGTGCATTCCAGGAATGCTTGTGAAGCATGGCAATGACAAATGGAAGTTAGCGAAATGTTTACGAGACCTAGATATTTTACGACTGCGCCCGCAGACATTCAGGTCGGAGTTGGTGTAACGTAGCGGCGCCGGTCAAACGGCCGCCATGTTTAACATCAGCTGTTTATTTTTCTTGACATTAATTTTATTACAGGAAACTAACTAGACGAACATTCATGAAGAAATGATTTTCTAGGGAATTTATTTTGACGATGGTCAATTTTATGTATTATACTTATGTAGTCAAACAAACATTTTGTGTGTTTGAATCGGTTCGTAGAATCGAAAAACCGAAAAAATAATTGATTTTTTAATCTAGTTATGCATACATACTTCACATATCTATGTATAGAATAAAAACACACGTATCAGAACGAAAATGGAAGTTTATTAGAGACTACATCACCTATAGTTACGCAAACCAATCAATATTTTGTTTTACCTGTCAAAACTGACCATGCTCAATTATCCCCGCCTATCTGCAAGCCTCTTTTCACCGCCCGTCTCTCCCTAGATGTGAGCGTCTGCACTCGTCTTATCACCGTCCATCTCTCCCCAAATAGAAGAAGAAAGAAAGAAAGAAAAACAGTTTATTTAGTCAAGCACTGTTAACGACATAGAAGTAGGTACATTACATTAGTACATTACATCAGATCAAATACGAGCATCACATCAAATACGAGCGTATACATGTATAATACGTACATTACATCAAACACGAGCATCTGCACTCGTTTAATCATCACCCGTCTCTCCCCAGATACGAGCGGCTGCTGCGGCGCGCGCGCAGCGAGGACCTGAGCGAGATCTCGGGCATCGGCTGCCTGTACCAGAGCGGCGTGGACCGGCTCGGCCGCCCCGTCGTCGTCTTCATCGGCAAGTGGTTCCCCATCGCCGACATCGACCTCGACAAGGTAAGGGATTGATACTCCACGCCAAGAACAAACTTATTGCCGATGCTTACAGTTAAATTTTCCACGCTAGAAACAAAGTTATTGCTGGTGCTCACTGGTGCTCAATTTAGCTTGGAAGTAAAATTTATTAAGGACATTATTATACTCGTCGTCAATCTTAAATATATATTAATCGTCACATTGTGGTATGTGGTTTTGGTCCGTGACCGTCCGTGACAGTCTCAAGGCCATACGGATTATAACGGATGGTAGGAAACATGGATGATACAGTAGGTATGTAAAGCCCTACACTAGGGTATACCTGATACCCTAACCAATTTCTTTGTTCGCATCACGAGTAGGGGAGATCTTTGAGGAGAGGATTTGGATACGCCCATGGCCCCACCTAGCTCCTGATTCTTGGGAGGGAAACTCCTGACCCAGGGAGAGAGATGTCCGAAGCAGATTTTTTAAAGGATACTGGGTCACAACTATGGGTGGGGCGATGTTACCAAAATGTTACCGAAGTATTACCGAAATGTAACCTCAGTGTTACCAAAATGTTACCGTAGTCTTACCAAAACGTTACCTTCATGTTACCTACCTGTTGGCAGGCGCTGCTGTACCTGATCAAGCTGCTGGACCCGATCGTGCGCGGCGACTACGTGATCGCGTACTTCCACACGCTGGCCGCCTCCAACAACCACCCGCCCTTCTCCTGGCTCAAGGAGGTCTACACCGTGCTGCCTTACAAGTTGGTATTACTTTGTAACGATAAACTCGTACCCCATAGCATTAGGCTGCCTGCCCACATGAGCGGAGAAACGGAGAAATATTAACCAATAGCTAGCACGCGTTAGCAGAGATTTTATGCAATGTTATTTGTTAATTTTCTCCGTTTCTCCACTCCGGTGAACAGGCCTTAATTACGGTGCCTTTCCACCAGAGATGTGCTATGCTACGTTGCTAAAGATACTTTATCCAACAAAACTATGTGATTGTTGGATATCAATCGCAACCTTACCAATGGTCTGTTGAAATTGGAGGACATGGATAGCACAATGAAACATCACGGTCACTTATGACCGAGAAACAAATAGTTGTCTGTCACATAAATGTCTATCCCGGTCGGGAATCGAACCCGGGCCTCCTAGCTTCGCAGACATGACAATTACCAGCTACACTACTGTAGTGTAGTGTGTGTGTAGTGTCACTACATCATGGGGTGAACAAAACATCACATTACTTGTGAGTTCTACCTTACAACTACTTAGGAAACTAATAGTAATTAACTACATAGTATAAAACAAAGTCGCTTTCTCTGTCCCTTTGTGTCCTTAAATCTTTAAAACTACGCAACGGATTTTGATGCGGTTTTTTTTAATAGATAGAGTGATTCAAAAGGAAGGTTTATATGTATAATAACATCCATTAAATAGTTATTGCACCCGTGCGAAGCCGGGGCGGGTCGCTAGTATTATATATAATCAACTACAACTATAAATTGCGTCACATATAATGGAGAAGCAACAGGGGTACAGTGTCACATTATTTATGACGGGGGAGGAACAAGTTTAATTATTATTATTTCGCTAGGGAACGTGACATGTATAATGTCAAATGGTTAAACTGTGAAATTCATTAAAATTGCTAATATGTCACGAATGACGATGTATCATAAACTGAGGAAAGCCCTAGACATTATTAAATCCGTGAGACGTAATTTATGGATAGCTCCAAATACATTGTATACTGCCTTTCAGACTCATGTACCTAAATCTTGGATTGTAATACAAGATTGTGCAATCTGCACTGTATTCTAATCAACACTTGCTTGGGTGAAGGAAAACGTTACTATTAAAAAAAAGGGAAGAAAGAAATCTGACTCCTCTCCTCTCCTCTCCACTTAAACACTACACTCCTCAAAAGCACCGCTCCTCTCAATAGCACCTCTCAACTCCACATCTGGCATCACCAGTATGCCAAAACTGCCCTCGCTTCAGCACATCTCATATAGTCATATCACCACCTCCTGCAGTCATTGCTCCTCACAGTTGTTATAGTACAGGCATAAAAATCATCCGTAACAGTTCATGGGTCATGACTTCAAGTTCTCATAGGATACTGAGGACTGCTAGTCCGCACTTACCAATGTGGTGGGCTTATGGCCCGGACCCCTCTCATTATGAGAGGAGACGGATTATGAGTTATGAGGATGACGAAAATTACTGGGACATTATGAACAGAAGTTTTGGCTTGAGTCATGATATTCCGTTTACATTTTATTTTAATTGGTTGTAATAAATAAATGTACCTAAATGAGTTCAACACATTCATACCTACTTCCGTACTAAATCAGAAACGTTTGTGTGTCATGTACATTTCTACACCGGCCGATAATTTTGTACATATACATACTGGGAGTCGCCAATTTATTTCAAGATTGCAATGCAGCCTCCGTAGCATGATTAGAAAGTCGTAATTACGATGTAATGTGCAGATGTAGTTAGTTCGGTTATTATTGACACCTGAATCATAATAGCTATGACGAGATCGGTGACTCACCGCGATACCAATACACTGTATAATGCCACTCGATGCGAGGAAGCTACGCAATTATTATAATTTATTGCGGTATAATTACTCCGTCTTTGGCGTATTTAGTAAGTCATTTAGTAAATAAAAGATTACATACTCAGAACCCCGCACTATGAATCCCTGTGTCGCTAACAATAAATATGTGACTAACAAAAGCAAACATTAGGTAATTTACATACAAAATAATCTGCCCCGGTCGAGAATCGAATCAGGGATCTCTTATTCTCTACTACCGACAGGGTCACAAGGCTACGGTGTAGACAATAATTAGATATAATATTATATGTAAAGACACAATTTTGTACAATATAATCAAACATCAAACTCTTGTGCAAGATAGATAAGTACTTATTGAATTGTAATGTACGAACGAGTATGTGAATCATTTGAAACTACAACTGTTTTCCATATCTGTTTCAGATATAAGAAGAATCTTAAAGCGTTCTACATTGTACATCCCACGTTTTGGACGAAGGTCAGTATATCGATAAATAATTATAATAATATACCTAGTGCTAACTTATTTTATGAAAGCTTTCAAAAAAAACCATTCAGTAATACTTCTGTATGATACTACTGGTCGTATTAGTCATACAACACATTATTGTTGTCTGACTAAGAGGTTACTACCTGACTTAAGTAGACAAGCGGGCGGTATGACCTCCCCGCCCTAGCTCTCACTGCTTCAGGTGTTGTGATCACTTAGTACCGTTCGCAGCATCAATTTCTTCGTAGTATGTCTTTCTTTCCTTTTCTCTCTTCTTGGTTGACAAAGCATCGGTGATTCTTTTAGGGTTCCTGACGGTGACCGGTGACTGACCGGTGCTGACACTGCTGACTAACTAACTACCATCAGGTAGTCCGTCAGGTCATTTGTTGGCTATTTACAAAAGTTTAAAAATTCTCAAATTATTTACTCATATAAAAAAAACACTATACCACAAAACACACCGTTTACGGACATGAAACAAGCACCAAGTATTTTACAATAGTGGTTCTAAGTGGTTCCATATTTGGTGTCCGTGATAGGTGTCTTATGTGTGCGTTGCGCGAGCGCTCAGCATATAAATCTTTATATTTGTACTCGTGTTTAAGGGTGGTTGCATAATCAAGTTTACCGCCAGCGCGGATGAACCGCGCCGATGAAGGCCGCTACAAATGTACGTGACTTGTGCGCGGTTCATCGGCGTGGGCCTCTTTTCACTATAAAACGGTACAAGAGACTTGTAAGCTCATGTCTCGCGCGCCGGCCAACCGCGCTGGTGGTAAGCTTGACTATGCAACCAGGCAACCACCCTAATTTGTGCTAACATACAAATACCTAACTTTCCATCTCCCCCCGGCTTGCAGATGATGACGTGGTGGTTCACGACGTTCATGGCGCCGGCGATCAAGGCCAAGGTGCAGTCGCTGCCCGGCGTGGAGTTCCTGTACAGCGTGATGCCGCGCGACCAGCTCGAAGTGCCCGCCTTCGTCACCGAGTACGACATGACGGTCAGTACCACCATCAGTACCACGATCAAGGCCAACGGGCATTTTAGCACTAAATAATCACTCAAATGAACAAAATAAACCACGACAAACAACTACGAGTGACGTTAAGAAAATAAGTGTGAAATGGTGAAAAACACATTTTTAAGTCCTTACAACCAATTAATTTTTTTACGTACCTACTGACATGAGCGAAACCAGTCGCGGATGTCTGTTTCCAAGTAAGTTGTCATATGTTTTATATATTCTTCGACGTCATCAAACTAAAGCATTATTTAACATTGTTTTGTTATCTTTCCACAGATAAACGGTCTGCACTACTTCCAGCCGGACACCAACAATACGTAAGGCGCCGCGGCCGCGCCAGCCGCTCGCCCGTTGTTACTGCGCCGCACCGCTCGCGCTGTGTTGCCACTCGTACCTCGTACCCTACCGACCACAGCTCATCTCTGACTCTATATACATTATATACGGACAGATTTAAATTCATTTACATTTATATAAAACAAATTATATTTATACACAGTTGAATTGTTGAATAGTTTATCTAAATTGTCATCCAATTGACGGATTATAGCCAAATTATAACGTTGCTAGTTATCGCTTGTAGTTTGTGATAAATACACACGTTTTTATGGAATTGATTTTATACAAGTCTATACAGATTGTATAATAACATTTTTGTACTCAAATGTGCTAGCGTACGATTGTATAATGGACACAAATGTATATCTTGTTCATAAGTGTACATTATTGTACGCAAGTGTGCATTATTAAACACAGTCACACATTATTGAACGCAAGTGTTTATTATTGTAAAAAAGTGTACAGTTTTGCGCACAAGTGTAAGTGTGTGTAAGTGTATTTGTGGACAAAAATGTTATGGTTATTAATGATTGCAATACCGAAGGCGAGATGGCAACATGGACAGTTTGTGAAACAATCGTTGGCTTCTTGCCTAACCTAAAGCAGTTATTTTTGTATGACCATTATCTAGCCCATACCGACCATCAGCGAGTAGCTTTGACGCGGAACAAGGTAACGTAATTATAGTACGAGAGGTATATTTTGATCGCAATAAATTGTAGTTTTTTGAATCGTTTATAATACAATATGTCTATAATATACTCGTGTGCGATTAGCCCATTAGGCAAGAGCCGACAATTCAATTGCGCTGCTGTTAGTTATTGTGAATCGGTTGTCAGTGGAATTTCTAGACGGTTGTGAGCGGGTACATGCGTTAGTGATGGGTAGTGCGAATTTAAAATTTTCTTAGACACATTTGAATTAAATTTTTTAATTTTAAATTACTTAATATTTGTATCGTCATCAGGGTAGAATTTTATTTCTGGCAGCTATATCGAATCCTGAAGGATATTTTGAAAACTGGTGTATAAAACATTTTCAGAAAGTAATAATCACAGTGATTCAGATTTCCAACTGAGATTTAATGATTTTATTTTGAGTCTTTAGTAAGTATACTGCGGTACCGTCCGTTGTGTAATGTAAACATTTTTTTTAACTTTTGTGTTGTGTCATTAGTTTAATGCGGTGCAATGAGCGAATTGCCTTAGTATTAAGTGAACTAGAAATTCCACTAAGAACGATGTTTGTTAAAATTGTATTATGTAATTAGTATTAGCGGAGCATTTTTATATTACCTAAGTATTGTCGTGGTGAGGACCGTTCTCGTTGTATCTAGCTTGCTAAACTCCTTGGACATTGTAATCGCACCCTATTTACTTTATATAAGGCCTACGATATACTATCTTTTGTTTTGTATAGTAATATTTACTTATTTGAAGGATTATGATTGATCTATATTTACAATATTAATCCGTAAAGTCATTTATCAATAATTTTACTATTTACTCCATTACTAATAATTCATTACTTTTTTTTACTCAATATAATTAATTTCCGTATCTTTTGTCTTCGTATTAATTGAGTAGATTATACTTAGTCTATCCCAAAACAGGGTACTAAGAACATTAAATTTTAATTAGTAGCAGCGTGAAGTTTAGCGCAGCCGTTGACAGGCGCGCGTACCCGACGCACGGTTCGTGTGAGATATCGTTAAACGCTTTGTCCAACGTGTATAGGAGTGACTACCTTGTAGTACCTATGTTTTGAAGGTGCTTTAATAATGATTTAATTACGATTGTTATAGGGCTTACTGTTCGACTTGTAAATATTATGCTGTTGGTTGTTGACGGCTAGTGGATAGTTTTGTTGAAAACGATTCCGTTCACTCATTTTTGGAGGCCGGTACGATGATTAATGTGTGGGTAGTACTTGAATATTGACAGCTTGGAATAAATTGGTTCTGAATAAAATAAGACCATGTTCTTGTGTAAATTTTTATTTTTAAAGTTGTAGTAAAATAGCGCCATCTATCGGTGTTTTGATTTAAAGTAACGCAATATTTATTGTTATAAATACCCCCTACCATATTATTCCAAGGAGTCAATATATATTATTTGTTAGGTTCTTTAAGTACATACTGTATTAAAATATAAATTTTAAGATGTATTTTTCAAATCGATTTCGTCACGAGTAGCTTGCATTTGGCCATTGCCTTCCTTTATGCGAATATCTGTAGAACATTTTTGTATCTGTAGATAATATTCGCAGAGTGAGTTTACATTTACACTGCCAAAGTGATCCTAGCGGTAGCGGGTAGCAGCACGCGTGCCGGGCGGGTATACGTAGAGTTGTGTGGGAATTGGGAAATCTTCAGGGAAGTGTACTGTGTAGAGCGGCTATGTCAGCCAACATAAAGGAAAAGCCGTAAAGTTTGCAAGATCTAGATAGCGCTACAGTTTGAGACTTTAAAACAACTGTATGTCAATAATTTTAACGAAGACAGAACCAACTTCAATAATAATATGAGAGAAGTTATATGAAGCATGTATGTGCGTAATATTTTTTTGTACCTAATTTTTGTAAGTTTGCCTCAATTTTTTTAGGATTCCATCATTAGATCCTGGGTGGCATGAAGCCCCAAAAAATGGTCGTCAAAGATATTTATCTTGGTCTAAGTCGTTTGCCGAGACGTAACATGCAGTCTACTTTTAGTAAAGCAATAATTAATTCTGGAGGTATCACATTAGGTGGTTCTCAACACATACAACAGTACACCTCACTGAAGATCACATTGTGTAACTTGCTAATAATAAGTTGTATGTGGGTCTGTGTAGCATTGAGGTTTGGCAAAGGGAGATCTCCCGCCAGGCGAGACGACATGTCTGGGGGGCGGCCGGGCCCCGAGTGAATGTACTCGAGGCGTGGTATATATGCCAGCGATGTAGAAATCTTCGATAGCGCGTTTCAGGCTTCGGTGACGTCACCGTGTGACGTGTGAGGGGTGTCGCCACATCACCCCCCTGCTCAGAACGGAGGTCGATACACCGATGTTGTAGCCCGTGCTCCTCGAACTCGTCGGTCTTCTCTCACGGCACACTTGTGCTGTGGGGATACAGTTTCGGAACTTTTGTCCCCTGACTGTGATTTCAATCGCAGCCCGTTATTACGGGCTGGTCCTTGGATTGGGGCCCTAGGGTCCTCCATGTTGTTGTCCTCTTGTTGTTTTTATGGTCATGTCCTGCGGGGCAGCCGAAGCCGCGGCGTCAAGTCCGGTTACTGTTCACGCCGCCCGGGCGATCAGGCCCTACCGGGTGGATCCCGCTGGTGGGAAGCCCAGCAGGAGCCGATCAGCGACCGAACGGCGGCTTTGGTCATCAAGATTGTGGTGGGCCGTCCCCGCGCATTAAGTCGCGCGGGAAGGCCCGTCGATCCGGTGGTCGCGCGTGGTGCGGCGCAATATCCCGCAAATGTGGTTGTTGCGACGCGTCCGCGCGCGTGAACATCTTCTGCGCTAGGTGTTCTACGAAGGCGTCCAGGCTCTCAACTCGCAGGTCGCGTTGAATGGTGGTGTTCCTGACATACCACGGGGATAGGGCCAGCCGGCGCAGCGTCTGCGATTGGACGATCCTCAGGCGCCTGCGTTGAGGTTCGCTCGCGAGCGCGTACCAGGCTGGTGCCGCGTATGTCAGGCGGGAACGAAGGTAAGTCTTCCAGATCGCGACTTTCACGTTCAGTGGAAGACGCGAGGAAAGCGCTGGACGTAGCGCTGCTGCAGCCGCTTTGGTGTTTCTCACCACGAGGTCAATGTGCGGCTTCATGCTCAGTTGAGAGTCTATGATGACCCCAAGGTACTTCGCCCTTCGGGCCCATGTGATATCTTGATCAAGGAGCCTTAGAGTGGGGTCGCGCTCTGTCCTGCCCCCAAGCTGGATAGCTTGGGTTTTTCCCACGTTGATAGACATCCTCCACTCGTGCAGCCACTTTAGGAGGGTGTCCAAGCATCTTTGCATTTTGATCGCGGCGTGACCTGACTTTATCGACGTGGTCAGGTACGCCGCGTCGTCTGCGTAAAGGGCGAGCATAGCGCCCCCCTCTGCAAGTATGTCATCTGTGTAGCACGAGTAGAGGATCGGCGAGAGGCAACTTCCTTGAGGAACTCCGGCCATCACTGGGCGTTCTGTGGAGATTGTTCCATCGACTGCCACTCTAAAGCTCCTGTTTGTGAGGAAACTGGAGATCACGTGGATGGCACGCTTTGGCATCGACGTCTGCATAATCTTGAAGAGCAGGCCGTCGTGCCAAACCCGGTCGAACGCCTTCTCCATGTCCAGGAATACCGCACATACGCGTTCTCGCTTTTTCAGCGCCGCGGTGATGTGGTGTAGTACCCTGGACAGTTGGAGAGTCGTGCTGTGTTCTTGCCGGAACCCAAACTGTTCCGGACGAGTCACGATGTGGTTTGTAAGCTGTCGCAGCAGGAGTCTTTCAAAGACCTTGGATATCGTTGGTAATAGTTGTATTGGCCTATAGCTCTCAGGTTTTAATATGTTCTTCCCTTGTTTTGGGAGCATGATAGCGTGGCCGGTCTTCCAGGACTGCGGGAAGGTCCCCGTGCGCAGAATCCCATTGAAAAGCCTGGTGATGGCTCCTATGGTCTTCGGCGGGATGTGACGGAGCGCTGTGTTGGTGATACCGTCTGCGCCGGGGGCCTTCTTTGTTGGTATTTTCTTGAGCTCACGTGCTACCATGCTCGGTGAGAGGACAATCGGTTCCTCGTCCGGCTAGGCACGGCTAAATTGTTGGCAACTTGCTGCTCAACTGCTGCGACGTGATCCACTTCAGCCGTTGGATTTGGCTGAAATTGGCGTTCGAGTAGGGCTGCGAAGATCTCAGCTCGGTCTTCGGCTCGATATCTCAGCGTACCATCTTCGTGTCTTAGCGGTCGGACAGGAGGTGGGGTGTTCTTGAGAGAACGACAGAGTCTATGAATAGACGTCCAGTCGTCTCCTGTGGTATCTATGAAGCCCTCCCAACTCTTGGCCGTGTCCGCTGCCAGCTCGGCCTTGAGTGCGTCGGTGGCTCTGTTGAGCTCGTTCTTAATACGGGGACATCTGGTCTTCTGCCAGCGTTTCCTCAATTTCATCTTTTCCTCTAGCAGCTTCTTTGTGCGTGGAGGAAGAGGTTGGAAGCGTTCTGTCTGTGTGATGGTGGTTGACGATTTTGCCATGGCGTTCTGTATGCTGGCAGTGATGTCTTCCGCCAGTCGGTTGACGTCTTCTCCTACGTGCACAGGCCGAGTCGTGGTGGTGCTCTCCAGTTCCCTCACAAATTTGTTCCAGTCCGTGCGTCGACGTGGTCTCGTTGGGACCTTTGCCGGTTTTGCCGCCAGGACTAGTAGAACGGGCAGGTGGTCCGAGCCCATTGCGTCTTGGAGTGTCTCCAATATGGGTTGGCAGTGTAGCCCGCGGTGTACGGCTATGTCCAAGACCTCCGGTGCAGGCCCCTGTTGATCGGGGAAATGCGTGGGAAAGTCCGGGCCAATGATCTCGTACCCGCAGGACTCAGCGTCTTTAAACAACCGGTTTCCTTGTTGGCTGGAGGTGGAACAGTGCCACGATTGATGTTTAGTGTTCCAGTCTCCCGCTGCAATAACCGGGTGTGGCGTGTCAAGTAACTTATGGACATCTGTCAGTTGTAACGTTAGATTTGGTGGCTTATATGTAGGTGGAATATATTTGCAGCGGGGTTCCTCCGAGTAATATTTCCACCCCCAGCGCATACATTGACTCCAGCTTGATGTGTGGGAGCGGTTGGTGAATGATATTCCTCTTCACTAACTAATTCCAGTAAATAATCCTAAGGGGCTTGCTATCCATAGTCCGGCCTTGTCAGGTCGGCTAGTCCCTTGAGGATGATGGGCGTTGGATCCGCCCCTTCCTTCAGCGCGTTGAGCAGCGTCAGCATGAGGGTTATAGACTTCTCCAACGACGTTTGTGGTGTTGGTCGGTCCTCCTTTTGTGGTTTTGGTGCCGGTTGTGCTGGCTTGGTTTGTTTTTTTGGCTTTCTTTTTCTTGGGGAGCGCTTGGCTCCTAGGAGTCGGGCCGTTAGCGGCGGCCATCAGAGATGCAGTCGTGCTCTGCATCTCTGGCGGCTGCTGCGGCTGCTGCTGCTGTTGTTGCTCTCCCTGTTGCTGTTTGGCGGACCTGCTCCTTGATCGCGCCTTACTGCGGGTGAGCGCCACTGTACCTGCCTTCCTATTTCTGGCCTCCCTTCTGAAGACCGGACAGGCCGTGTGGTTAGCGGGGTGCGCGTCCTTGCAATTTGCGCAGGTCGCGGGCTCTTCTCTCGGTCGCGGGTGCTCCTCGATGTTGGTGACCCCTTAGAGTCCGTGTCGCACGCGCTCTCCACTATTGTGCAGTCATTATCTTGTCGCTCTGGGTCGCATGGTGGGCTTCTATGGTATCGACCAGGGCCGATAGACGCTGCCGCATACTCTGCGTGTCCACTGCATCCTGCTCAAGTCCCTGTCCGATGTCAGCGCAACTCTGTAAGCTGTCACGTCTGAATTTATCGAAATCCGCCTGCATATCGGAGACGCAGCGAGTGTGCTCGGCTTTGTAACTATCCAGTCGTGTTATTTCCAGGTTCTCTGCATCTCTGGCGGTTGCTGCGGCTGCTGCTGCTGTTGTTGCTCTCCCTGTTGCTGTTTGGCGGACCTGCTCCTTGATCGCGCCTTACTGCGGGTGAGCGCCACTGTACCTGCCTTCCTATTTCTGGCCTCCCTTCTGAAGACCGGACAGGCCGTGTGGTTAGCGGGGTGCGCGCCCTCGCAATTTGCGCAGGTCGCGGGCTCTTCTCTCGGTCGCGGGTGCTCCTCGATGTTGGTGACCCCATGATGTTGTGCCCCGAGGTGTCGGAGGTGCACCTGACGATGGGCGGCTGGGCCGGCTGGAGCGTTTGGGCTGGCTTAGAGTCCGTGTCGCACGCGCTCTCCACTATTGTGCAGTCATTATCTTCTCGCTCTGGGTCGCATGGTGAGCTTCTATGATATCGACCAGGGCCGATAGACGCTGCCGCATACTCTGCGTGTCCACTGCATCCTGCTCAAGTCCCTGTCCGATGTCAGCGCAACTCTGTAAGCTGTCACGTCTGAATTTATCGAAATCCGCCTGCATATCGGAGACGCAGCGAGTGTGCTCGGCTTTGTAGCTATCCAGTCGTGTTATTTCCAGGTTCTCTGCATCTCTGGCGGCTGCTGCGGCTGCTGCTGCTGTTGTTGCTCTCCCTGTTGCTGTTTGGCGGACCTGCTCCTTGATCGCGCCTTACTGCGGGTGAGCGCCACTGTACCTGCCTTCCTATTTCTGGCCTCCCTTCTGAAGACCGGACAGGCCGTGTGGTTAGCGGGGTGCGCGCCCTCGCAATTTGCGCAGGTCGCGGGCTCTTCTCTCGGTCGCGGGTGCTCCTCGATGTTGGTGACCCCTTAGAGTCCGTGTCGCACGCGCTCTCCACTATTGTGCAGTCATTATCTTCTCGCTCTGGGTCGCATGGTGAGCTTCTATGATATCGACCAGGGCCGATAGACGCTGCCGCATACTCTGCGTGTCCACTGCATCCTGCTCAAGTCCCTGTCCGATGTCAGCGCAACTCTGTAAGCTGTCACGTCTGAATTTATCGAAATCCGCCTGCATATCGGAGACGCAGCGAGTGTGCTCGGCTTTGTAGCTATCCAGTCGTGTTATTTCCAGGTTCTCTGCATCTCTGGCGGCTGCTGCGGCTGCTGCTGCTGTTGTTGCTCTCCCTGTTGCTGTTTGGCGGACCTGCTCCTTGATCGCGCCTTACTGCGGGTGAGCGCCACTGTACCTGCCTTCCTATTTCTGGCCTCCCTTCTGAAGACCGGACAGGCCTTGTGGTTAGCGGGGTGCGCGCCCTCGCAATTTGCGCAGGTCGCGGGCTCTTCTCTCGGTCGCGGGTGCTCCTCGATGTTGGTGACCCCTTAGAGTCCGTGTCGCACGCGCTCTCCACTATTGTGCAGTCATTATCTTCTCGCTCTGGGTCGCATGGTGAGCTTCTATGATATCGACCAGGGCCGATAGACGCTGCCGCATACTCTGCGTGTCCACTGCATCCTGCTCAAGTCCCTGTCCGATGTCAGCGCAACTCTGTAAGCTGTCACGTCTGAATTTATCGAAATCCGCCTGCATATCGGAGACGCAGCGAGTGTGCTCGGCTTTGTAGCTATCCAGTCGTGTTATTTCCAGGTTCTCTGCATCTCTGGCGGCTGCTGCGGCTGCTGCTGCTGTTGTTGCTCTCCCTGTTCCTGTTTGGCGGACCTGCTCCTTGATCGCGCCTTACTGCGGGTGAGCGCCACTGTACCTGCCTTCCTATTTCTGGCCTCCCTTCTGAAGACCGGACAGGCCGTGTGGTTAGCGGGGTGCGCGCCCTCGCAATTTGCGCAGGTCGCGGGCTCTTCTCTCGGTCGCGGGTGCTCCTCGATGTTGGTGACCCCTTAGAGTCCGTGTCGCACGCGCTCTCTACTATTGTGCAGTCATTATCTTGTCGCTCTGGGTCGCATGGTGGGCTTCTATGGTATCGACCAGGGCCGATAGACGCTGCCGCATACTCTGCGTGTCCACTGCATCCTGCTCAAGTCCCTTTTTTTTATCGTGTGGAAAGACCCTCGTCTCGTCTATCCGGCCACGGGGAGCCTGACAGGTATGTGGGACTCGAACCCACTAAAACCACACGGTGTCGACGCCTACCGCCGTGGTGCCGGGACAGTGTGCTACTCTCGCTCCACTGTCCCAGCGCGGTGGCCGCTAATTTGGCGGCCTCTGCCCAGCCTTAGCGGCCTACGCACGGCGCTCTCTATCCCCTCTCCTTGATGAGAGGGTTGGAGCGGCCGGCGAGTTGGCTCTTCAACTTCCCTCTTGGGTAAAGGCGCGCTCGACACCGGCGCGCCTTTCAACCCGGGCCGTTAAGTCGGGCGACGGATTCCCGTATCCGCCGCTCGACCGGCTGTTGTTATGGGGGCAAGTGGTGCAGGCCGTAGGCCCGCCTTCTGCCCCCTGTGCGCCGGCGGCGGATAGAGAGGTCTGAGGTAGCCTCTCGCTCTCTCTCCGCCGCCTCTTTGCGGAGCATTATATGCTCCGCAAAGGCCTGCACCGCTTTCCACGACATCTCACTGTCGACCATGTGTTTTACCACGGTCGGCAGCGAGAGGTCGTCCCCCACGACCGCGCGTAGCTCCGCGCGGTCTTCCGCCCAGGCTGGGCAGTCCTCCAAGAATCCTGCTCAAGTCCCTGTCCGATGTCAGCGCAACTCTGTAAGCTGTCACGTCTGAATTTATCGAAATCCGCCTGCATATCGGAGACGCAGCGAGTGTGCTCGGCTTTGTAGCTATCCAGTCGTGTTATTTCCAGGTTTTTTGACACTACGCTCTTTTGCGCTTGTCGACGGTTTCGTGCAGGCGCTTGTCGACGGTTTCGTGCAGGCGCGTGACGTCACCGGCGGCGGCGTCGGCGGCTGCGAGCGCGGCCGCCTGCTGCTGCGACTCCTCGTAGGTTCTCGTAGCTAACTTGGTTCTTTCCAGCATCTTGTTTGGCAAAGGGAGATCTCCCGCCAGGCGAGACGACATGCCTGGGGGGCGGCCGGGCCCCGAGTGAATGTACTCGAGGCGTGGTATATATGCCAGCGATGTAGAAATCTTCGATAGCGCGTTTCAGGCTTCGGTGACGTCACCGTGTGACGTGTGAGCGGTGTCGCCACAGAGGGATCTGAGGTTTACATTATTTTTGTATGAAACACACCAATGTGTCGACCATTCCTGATATTTATTGTATTATCGAAACGTTTAAAAGCGTAAACTTTAGCACTCCAGTCTCCAAGCCGTGTGTTGTTACATATTATATTATTTACCTAGAATCAATAGAACGTTATAACTTTGAGGCATTTTACATCTCAAATTTCTTAATATGAGGTGCGTACAGTATATTTTTTACACTTTTCAATTACCCATCAATGTGCCACGATGTTGGATGTTTGTGTGACGTAGCCGCAGTGTGTGTGTGCGCGGTACGTTACGGTTACACTGAGTTGTATACAGTATATTTTACGCAGTTGTTTGTTACAAGTGATGTAAATGTTACACTGTTGTGTATGTAACATTAGTTTGAGAATTATTTTTCAGCGTCCTCGATGTTTAATCTTGTAATGTTTGTGCTGTTTGTGAGCGCTGATTATTGTAAATGTTAGCGAGATGAAGTTCCCAGCTTGTTTCACGAAATGTAGCTGTAGTCTTCCTTCTACGCCGTTTGGTACCTACTGTTTGTGTGGCGTCATACCATCTCTCTTCAACTAATTATTATGTACTCCTAAATAAGGACTTCTCCCAATTTCTCTGTAAACCGACTAACATTCCGGTAGGATAGGGGCATCTTGCTTGATTTTCAATAATCATGCGCGTGTATAATTTTATTAATTAAAAATAACAAAAGGCCTTAGATGTGTATAATTGTTATTTTCTATGGATAACATTTGTTTGAGCAAAGTTTATTGCTGTTGAGATTTGAAGGATGTCAGGTGGATGTAGTCATTCTATAAGTGTGACCTTATAGAATCTTAATTTAGGAGTTATTTGAACAATGTGATCAAGTAAAATTGGTTAAGTTTAATATTTTATTAAATAGAGCATTAAATAGGCTATGTAAATATTTAACAAACACGAAATAAAATTATTAATTTACTAAAAGGTTGTTTTCTTGATATTTTTTATTTCCCAGTATACTTTCCTTAAAACTCTATAGCAGTTCGGGTTTTTATGGCAAAAAATTTTGCCAAAGGCAGCCTTAATGCTTAAAGTATTCTCGACAAGTCAACCTTTGGTCTACAAAGAATTGAAGAGAAAAACATTAGTACAAAATGAAAATAAATAGGCATATTGCATTATACAAAATACCTTCATACACATTTACTAGGAAACTGAATCCAGCCTACCTTGGGGGCACTGAATTTAATTTTAAAATATTCTGACATAATTTGCTCACGCAGGTTGTTTGTATTCCATTAGTCATGTTTTTTGAAGTCAAATCTACACTCAGTCTTGTTTTAGAAACTAATTGATGTGTAGTCATAGATTTAGCATACACCAATGGTTAGAAGTAACTCAAGTAACTGCTTTCATCATGGTTGCTTTTTACTCTTTTTAGTGAAGTTGGATAAAAATGTTCAATGCACAAATTCACTACATTACTTAAAACTAAGATGACTTGCAAGCTCTTATTGGTTGAGGTTAAATACTAGGAAACAAATTATTGTTTTGTTTTCCCTTTGATAACTTAATAAATGACAACGCACCTACTTGTTTAAACTTTGTGTTGTCAAATAAAAGAATTACTTTCAGTACTTATAATAAAGTATCACAATTACAAGGTAGACAAACCCTAAATGTACAAAAATTAAGTCATGTTGCACTTAAATTTTCCAGTTTAATTTCACTTACGTTACTTTTACTGGTTGACTGGCATATTAGCTGTACCAGATAATAAATAGACAACAATAAAAAGGATGTTACTATCATAGGTTTTAGATACAACAAAGATAAACAATCAGTAAATTAGGTACATAGTTATGATAATAATAGTTTATGTAAAACACAGAATTTAGTAAGTCATATGATATATTATCATTTATTAAAATGGCAGTTTGTATCAATCCACAGGTAAATGCAACCACAATCTACAGTTCATTTGAATAGTCCATAAAGTGTAACCAAAGTATCACATTTTAGAAAATCATAAGAAAACTGTTCTAAATAATAAATATTACAACCCTCAGACCAATAAACTATAGACGGCGTGCCGTGAACAAAAGCGTGAAGCCAGCAAAAAGTACGCCTTGCCTTGTAATACACTGCAGCACTCACACCAAAACGACTTTTGTGTTCTATATAATAAAAAATGAATGAAGCTTGGTGTTCCTAAAAATAAAGTTTAAATTTGTTCTAGTTCAAACTGTCAACATAGGGCATTCTATTGGTTCCGATGTGTGTTTTAAGCACACTTGCCAGTTTCACGCTTTTGTTCACGGCACGCGGTCTGTAGTTTATTGGTCTGAGTTACAACCATACAAAATAATACTGCTTTACTACTAATAATTATTCACTTTGTAGGTTCCAAGTCATTCAAAATCGACACCAAGTAATGTAACCCTGGATACTTGCTGATTGCCGTTGTCAATGGAATGTGTATAATATTGTAAACATTGGCCACGAGGTACCCACCGAGAGCTCCTAGGTAGCAAGGTATCGGCCACTTCTGCCACGGTGTGTTCCAGTCCAGCGGGATCACCACAGCTCCCAGCCATGCCCCCAGCACGGTCATCATCGCATTGTACACCAACATGCTCGCTACACTGTCTTTAGAGAACTTCTTCACCCGGAACAATAACTGCATAGATGCTTCTATTCCACTGTGTGCCACCAGGGGGAATACAGCTAACACTGTCAGCAGGGCCGACAGCATCAGCGTCTCCTCGTGGCAGTCCAGCAGCGGCGCTCCGAACAGGATGATCCCCACGAAGAAACAACCCATCAAGCCCAGCAGAAACACGAAGGACCTCAGCATATCACCAACTCGATTCTTACCTTTGCTCCTTTTAGCTTGAGCATCGTTGCCAGAGCTTAGGTAGAACGACTTCATCAACTCTGCGACAAAGATAAGTACGAGAATGTAGAAGGAGGATCCATTTCCGACGGAATACAATAACCCCTTGTAAGATATCACCGTAACTAATAGGGGTAAATAAATGCACGTCACTAAGCTACTAATGGTAACTTTTCGCAGTTCCAGCTGATTCACTAGCGGAAACATTGTATTATTTATTTTATAATTATTTAAACATTCTATAAAATCTTGATTTGTTTCGATCGATGTTAGATGGATTGCCACTTTACTTGACAGTTGACACTGACACTACGACACTAGCAGTTGGACTTGGCCATAGATTATACATGCATGAATTGGCTCAATATCGTCGATAAAATGTGATAAAACTGATGTGATACGTGTAAATAAAATAATTATGGATAAATTAAAGAACATAAGCAATGAAATTGTAATTATTATCCTTAATTCAATTTTATATATTTAAAAATAATTATCCTTTATTTATTTAGTCATTTACTTCAGGAATACGAGTATCCAATCGCATCGCCCATTCGACACACTTTTCTTCAAAAAATCTTAACATTTCATCTTAGTAGGATGTATAAAGAAATCAATAAATAGGTATTTTTAAATTAAACAATGATTTACATCAATAATCCTTTTTTATAAGATTTACGTAAGTAACGATATGTACGACTATCCGATCGCAACAGCTGAGACCTTTGACATTGTTTAAAATTGCCAGTAACTATAAATAAGTTTTCTTATTTTAATGGTAAATTTTCTACATTAAATAAAGAAAATAAAATGTCGCAATGAACAAATTCAGTGTTTTCATATAAATAGTCCTTTATTGATTTTTATTGTATGAAACCATGTAAATTTAACATTTTAAAATTACAAGATACTAGAAATATAGTGCCTGCGGTCAGGTTATTATAGGAAATTGTGGTTTTCGATATGACAACACTGCAGTATGATGAAATCAAAATAAAAATTGGACGTGGTATTGTGAAGTCTCCCTATTTCAATCATAGTCAATTCGTACATTTCGATCGTGCGGACGTTTCGAATATGACAACGAGAACTTTATAAATGAAGCGTTACGAGAAACAAAGTGCCAGTCGAAGATAAAACTTGCAACGTTCGGCTACAGTGCGAGCCAACGTTAACGCGAGAAACATCGAACGCCCTTAAAGTGATACTTCAGTTTCGTGTTTTACCTCGGTGCGTGTAATCGATTACATAAAATGCCGTGCCCCTTCCTGGGATCGTTGAACCAGGCGTTCGTGAGGAACTACGGGGCCACCCTGCTGAAGCAATACGGAGGCTACTGCCCGATGCTGGCGCGCGGCTTCCGCTCGCTCGGGAACGACGAGACCAAGTGCCCGTTCATCCAGGAGAACGCGATCGTGGCGGACGCGCCGCGCGAGATGTCCGAGGACATCTCCGAGCCGACGCGGGTCTACCCCTACGAGAAGTTCTTCCGGGACCAGATCGGGGCCAAGAAGCGGGACCACTCGTACCGGGTGTTCCGGAAGGTGTCGCGGCTGGCGGCCGAGGGCGCGTACCCGACGGCGCTGGAGGGCGCGGGCAACCGGCGCGTGACGGTGTGGTGCGCCAACGACTACCTGGGCTCGTCGCGGCACCCCGCCGTGCAGAGCGCCGCCGTGGCCGCCATCCGCGCGCACGGCACGGGCGCGGGCGGCACGCGCAACATCGCCGGCAACTCGGCGCTCACCGAGCAGCTCGAGGCCGAGATCGCGCAGCTGCACGACAAGCCCGCCGCGCTCGTCTTCAGCTCCTGCTTCGTGGCTAACGACGCGACGCTCTCGACGCTCGCCAAGATCCTCCCGGGGTGCATCATCTACTCGGACGCGGGCAACCACGCCTCGATGATCCAGGGGATCCGGAACAGCCGGGCGCCGAAGCACATCTTCCGGCACAACGACCCGGCGCACCTGCGGGAGCTGCTCGCCGCGTCCCCGGAGGGCGTCCCGAAGCTGGTCGTGTTCGAGACGGTGCACTCGATGAGCGGCGCCATCTGTCCGCTGGAGGAGATGTGCGACGTGGCGCACGAGTACGGCGCGCTCACGTTCGTGGACGAGGTGCACGCGGTGGGGCTGTACGGGCGGCGCGGCGCCGGCATCGCGGAGGAGCGCGGGCTGCAGGCGGCCGTGGACGTGGTGTCGGGCACGCTGGGCAAGGCGTACGGCAACGTGGGCGGCTACATCGCGGGCTCGGCGCTGCTCGTGGACACGGTGCGCTCGCTGGCGCCCGGCTTCATCTTCACGACGGCGCTGCCGCCGCCCGCGCTGGCCGGCTCGCTGGCGGCCGTGCGCCTGCTGGCCGGCGAGGAGGGCCGCGCGCTGCGGGCGAAGCATCAGGCGATCGTGCGGTACCTGAAGCTGTCGCTGCTGGTGGCGGGGCTGCCGCAGCTGCCGTCGGTGAGCCACATCGTGCCGGTGCCGATCGCGGGCGCGGCGACGGTGGCGCGCGTGGCCGAGTCGCTGCTGCGGCGCGGCCACTACGTGCAGGCGATCAACTACCCGACGGTGGCGCGCGGCGAGGAGCGCCTGCGGTTCGCGCCCGGCCCGCACCACTCGCCGGCCATGGTCGACGACCTGGTGAGCGCGCTCATCGATGCCTTCCGCGAGAACGATATAGAATTCAACCAGTTCGTGGAAAACGGCGCGTGCCGCGAGTGCAGCAAGGAGTACCGCGCGGACATCGCGTACGAGGAGCCCTACCGGTACCCGCTGGTGGCCGCGTAGCCCCGCGCGACCCGCGCCCCATGTTGATACGTGCTGTATAGTTTATTTGCGTTGTCTATTTATGGTTGTTAACGGTGGGGGAAATTAAAACGTTTGTGCATCGAAATAGTTTTTTATTTTCATAAACGGGGTAACGAGGGCAAGTAGACCCTAAATTCGGTCGGTTAAG
Source organism: Hesperia comma (assembly GCA_905404135.1). Classification (NCBI taxonomy): domain Eukaryota; kingdom Metazoa; phylum Arthropoda; class Insecta; order Lepidoptera; family Hesperiidae; genus Hesperia; species Hesperia comma. Next base: position 18,339,221 of record FR990021.1, read on the forward strand.
ATTTTCATGAAAAATTACAAACACAGATTTGTAAGTCATTTTATTGATCATTGATTTCCGAGATAGTCTTGGTGATTCATTAGTTCAGTCCCAGTACTTGATGAGGCCGTCCCAGCCGGCAGTGAGCAGGCGGGAGGGCTCGTGCGGGTGCCACAGCGCCGAGATGCAGACGCCGTCGTGCGCCTTCCACTTCTTGTACAGCTTCGTGGTCTTCCAGTCCCAGATGTAGCACTTGCCGTCCGCGTCGCCCGACACCAGGTAGCTGCAACAATAAAGGGCATCTTATCACATATTTCGTACATATACACATATACAGTTGTTAGGATGTAGCCTAATCTCTACCTTAGAAATATTGTAATATGCAAGACCAAGAAGCAATTACTATAGGTCTATTAGATGACAGTATTAAAATAAACTTAAGAAACCCATTTGTATTGTTGTCTATTGTGATTAAAACAATACACAAATTTCAGAATTCATGATAACTATGTATGTATTTCATAAAATGACCTAATAAATTCTATTATCTAATAATAATTATCTAATAATATTCTCATAAAAGTAGCAATAAATTTCACCACAATGTTCAATACACTGTATTACGTCAACCAGCCCTCATTTAGTTATGTGAAACGGCCATAACAATCAAAATATTTGTCTATAACAGTAGTGTGAAGCTAAGAACACCAGCAGCCTTAGGTACTAATAAAACGTCTGCAACTACTATGTATTTACACAACTGCAAACGAGGTCTACAATCACAAAGGTGAGGTTAATATTCTGTGTGCAATGCAACATAGTTGCACTTTATTGCGAAATCTACTTCATAACAGCTGAAACTTTTGAGATATGTATTATCTTTCATAACTTCACGTTTTTATATCGTGTAAGTTTCTGAGAACTCATAAAAGTCATAACAAGTTTGGAGCAGATTTTTAGCGAATAACCCATTTTACGATCACGAAACGTAACGCTCAAAGCGAATACGCTCTGCACTGAAGCGTCGGCGTTGAGCGGTAAAATAATATTATTTATGTTTGATATTATATGGCCACGAATTTTTTTTTATTTGCAGAGGTAACAATGATTGTGATACTTACAGCCGTATTGCCTAGTTCATTATAAGTAGGTCAGAATGTCAGATGCAGCCGAGTGTGAGATCGATACATCTCCGTGGGTAGCAGTTATCGCATATCTCTATTATCGCTCTAAGCCTAAAGTATTTATCCTACAATTCGAACGATCTCTGCAGCGGATGTTTGCAATCAATATCCGAAAACAAAACACTGATTATAGTATAGCCAACTTAAGATTGAAACGAAGGGGGGCGCTGTCGGATGCATTGAACCAATGACAGATGAATGACCACAACTTACTTATGATTATGAATGACTTTTTAACATGGCGGCGTTAGTTCCAATTTTTGCCATTTCAGAGATAAGCTGGGCGCACTGTAGGTACATTCAAATCTCTTCACGACGCGATGTTTTCCTTCACGGAAGTTTTGTAGTAACGTAGTGTACAGCTACTCGTAGTTAACCCTCATCACTGGGACATAGATTCAACAAAACCGAATAAAATAGAATTCCTAATGTATTTCCTACTTCAACTCTCATAATATTTTATAAAAACAGATATTTTAACAGATTTCAAAAGATAAAAAATGATTAAAATTTCTCCCAATGATTTCGATACTGACCTGCATGTTTTTTTGTTCTTGTTTACAAAAATAAGATTACTGATCGAAGATATTACAGTAGTATGTAAGATGAAAAAACTAAAAAAGAAAAACTATACACACAGAGGTGCCTGTACGTACCCTGTACATGCAATCAAAATTTTGCCCCTTGTAAATGTATATAAGTCGCTTGTAAAATATATAAGCCACTTGTAAATATATATATAAGCCACATGTAAATATTATATAACTAGCTGTTGAACGCGACTTAGCCGTTTCCCCTTAGCGTGGAAGTACTTTTGAGTCAAAAGTTTGACTGATTTTTAAACAAACTTTTAACCCCGATTACACCCTCTTAAGGGTTGACTTATTAAAAACAGGATTTTCATGGTCTTTAAACAATGTTCACAATTTCTGCTTTGCAATTTGCAGACTTCCATACAAACTTTCAACCACTGTTTGACCCTTTTAAGTGTTGAATATGACAATATACTCTCTTAGCGGATGTCTACTAACTAAAAACAATTTCCTCGTTCATATGTCAAGAGGTTTTTGGATATTTCGTGATGTATGACCGGAACCACTAATCAAGGAAGGAGTCAATTCTCAAAGAAAAAATACTATTGTTTATTATTTTATTTAAATTTTGCCTTCATTTTAGCATGTAATAATGAGAAACCTCTTAACCATGAAAAAACCGGCCAAATGCGAGTCGGACTCGCGTACGAAGGGTTCCGTACCATTATGTATAAAAACGCCAAAAAAATCTGGTCTGTTGTATAAAAGCCTCACTTAAATATTTAATTGTTGTAGCCACATATTACGCCCAACGCCATCTCTTGGGCCGAATGGTAACTAAACTTACGTCGAATGTATGGGCACTAACTTAAATATCTATTTTATTCTGTTTTTTAGTATTTGTTGTTGTAGCGGCAACAGAAATACATCATCTGTGAAAATTTCAACTGTGTAACTATTACGGTTCATGAGATACAGCCTGGTGACAGACGGACGGACGCCGGACGGACGGACGGACGGACAGCGAAGTCTCAGTAATAGGGTCCCGTTTTACCCTTTGGGTACGGAACCCTAAAAACAAATTAGAAATTCAAGATGGATTATTCTGCAACGTGAATATAATCCGTTAATAAATTATTTATACAGTGGCTGTGGACCTTGGCGGCCGACATTGGTGCATGTCGGGGCCACAGAGGCCACGCGGTCAAACTGCCTCAGTCACTCAGTCCACAGTCCACAGGTTTGGAGCTGATGACATTCACAATCAGAACGAAACATTACTTCATCAGATTGCATTGATAAAGGTAAATTGACGTTGCTTAAGTTACCTACATGTTTTGTTAGTAGACAATAAAATAAATTATACACAATGAATATTGGGTTTAGCGCACTACTCGCGTTGTTTCTCCACAATGGAACAACAACACTATTTCTTCCCAGTATCATAATGTCCTTCAATTAAATTTCCTAAAACGAATAATATATTTCTACATATTCCTCATACCGATTCATGGAGATCCAGTACGCAATGACGTCATTACCCATTAGAAGATTGTAGGTAGGTACCTACTTGTAGCAAAATAAGATTCGCGCAACACTGATCAATATCTCAACAGTAGAAATAGAAACATTAAATAAAAAATTCACAACTAATTTCAATGATTGATTTCCAAGTAACGGCGCACTTTACGGCCAGCATCGACATGTTGGATTGCTAAATTGGTATTTCCGATAATTGAAAACGATTTGATGCTGTTTTATTTTGACTCGATCTCAACTTTGAGATCGACGTACTCCCCAATAACAAGGAAAGACCCGCAAGATGGCCTCGTCAACATAGGTATCTATTTAATGGGTTGAATCATAAACACCAAAGTGTCCAATGATTGTGTAAAAATGTTTAATTAAGTAACCCGTGATACGTCCTCATACATATTGAACGAAGGAAAGTTTCTATATTCAACAGTGCTGTTTTAAATGCAAAAATCGTAAATGGAACACGCTGTAGAATCGTGGTCAAGGTAGATAATACTATAATAATTATACGAGCGAGAACATAAACATACCTACAACTTTTTTACCAACACAGATTCTTCAATTGTGTAGGTAAAACCTGGCATGTGGTTGATAAATTTATTAATTTTGATAAATAAAGTTTACGTAATCCCTTAGATATATTATGTATGTCGTTAAGCAGTGATAGTAATGTTGTTTTTCCGCCAAATTTCCGATTACGAGGATATGGCATAGATTAGAAAATAGTTACTATGTTAGTGATGGTTCGAATCGTGCCTTTACACTTTCGATAAATTATGTGTAGTACGGACATTAAATAACACTAAATTAAATTAAATAACTAAATTAAATAACACGTGATTCGATAAAGGAAATCAACGCAACGAAACCTGTACAACTGCGAAATGCCCAAGATGATTTCAAAGGTGGGTAAAGTCTACCAATCCGAACTTGGTCAATGTAGTGAACTAGGGCTCTATAGGCAATCTATAGGCGTATGGACGCCTATAGATACCCATCACAGTATGAGGGGAGATGAGATAAAACAGATAAAATTTTATCTTAAGTCTAGATAACTTTTTACATGTTTAATTATAAACGTAACTTCCTAAAGTTAGGTTTAGAATAGCTGATATCTATTAGCATCCTCGATTAATACCTAAATTGTTCCAGCATGCGGTAGGTCAAAATTGGCTAAATTAAAAGTATGTACCTAATAAAAATGTTATAAGGTTATCAAACGTTTCCATGGCATTATCATTACTGTATGTGAGATAGATAGCTTGATCGATTGACATTTTACAATCGGCGGCACAACCGCGATAACAGATATAAAATGTATTATAATGATTCGCACATAGCGTCACGCTCATGAGAATGTAAGTCTTTATTTTGCGTCAATTTGAGGTCACTTGCGCCAAGTTTGACCCAGAGGTTCTACAATGACCGCGCGCAAATAAATAATTTATTAACTATTTATTCAGGTTGTATACGTGAGACGCAATGGCTTACACGCCAGAACGCATTGAGTACTTTAGTACATAGTATCTCAATGCCAGAACGCCGATCAAAATCAAAATCAATCAAAAGGGTTATGAGTTCGATTCCTAATAAGACGGACATTTGAATTATAAGTTTACATTTTTGTTTTCAGACCATCCAGTCCAATCCAGTCTTGTCTTTATAATATAATCATTCAGTTAGTGACGCGACCTTTTGTACTGTGTTCTTCGGTCAAGCTTGTCGTGAACTTCTGTACTCTAGTAATCTGACCTACAATTTTATTTTGTTGAATGTTGCGTGCAGACACTTGAACTGACCTACTGAAGTAGGCGTTAGTATAATGAATTTAAATAAGTTTGAAAGGCCCTTTGAAAGACGAACGCTGGACAATCCAAAACGCGTCAGTTCTTATATAAGAAAAGATAAGACAGCATCTCTGTTTCCGTATTAAAAATATACATATCTATTAGTAACCGATTGTTGTTTGTAGATATAGAAGATACTCATATAGGTATGAGAAAAACTATTAATGGAGTGATTTTGGTGTGATTCGTACTTAAATGTTGTGGTGTGGTAAGCTCCACATCCACATAAATAAAAAAATCACTGTAAAGAATCACGCCTAATAACTTCCCAATATCGCTACGAAGGGACTGGTTGTTCCCTGAGCAAAGTCAATAGTCAATAGTCAATAGTCAATATTTTTTATTGCAACATATGGTGTACATAAGGTCTTACAATATGATATATTTACAGAGGCACACATATGGACCCTAATTGGGTATAGCAATGTAGTTGGTGGGAGCAAACCGACCTGTTTTATAATAATACGTTTTAATTAAGAATTAAGAATTTCATGTATCACATTCTATTTAATTTTCATCAATATATTCTTCTAGTTTATAGTAGCATTTTTGTATTAAGAATTTCTTTAATTCAGTATCAAAATTTGTGTCGTTATATATTAGTCTTATTTTATTGGGTAATTTATTAAATATTTTTACACACATTGCGTATGGTCCGGAACTATATAATTTTAATTTTGCAGCAGGTATGACTAGTTTATTCTTTTGACGGCTCTCGTATCTACATGATAGATTATGTCGAAAAGTAAAAAAATCCGGGTATTTTTTGACAAAGATACAGGCCTCCAGGATGTATATACATGACATTGTAAGCATATTGTTCTTAATAAAATGTGGCTTGCATGTATCGATATCATTAAGGTTTTCTAAGATACGGATGCACTTTTTTTGAAGAGTGAACACATGGTGTGCGTCCACGCTGTTGCCCCAAAGCAGAATGCCGTATCTTAACCATGAGTAAGCATAAGCATAATATGCGGACATTGCCGTCTTGAGGTCTGTAACTTTTCTTAGTTCCCTTAGGGCATATGTGAAGCTAGACAGTTTATTTCTTAATTTTTGTATATGGTGCTTCCAATTTATATGCGAGTCAATTTCTAATCCTAATAAAGAGAACGCGTCTACACATTCTATATTTATATTGTTATAAGTATAATTTATATCAAGGGAGGTTTTTTGGTACGGTCTATGTAGCATTATTTTTGTTTTATTAAAATTTATGTCAAGGTTGTGATCGTTCATCCAGTCAATTATAATATTAAATATGTCAGTGAGTTTTCCATTTAAATTGTCATTATTATTATACGATGTCAAAATTGAGATGTCATCAGCAAATAGAACACAGAAGTCATTTAATAATTTTGGGAGGTCATTTATATAGATTAAAAATAGTATACATCCGAGCACACTACCTTGTGGGATTGAGTTATGTATTTTAATATTATTTGATTTTATTTTTTCAATTTTCCCAGCGTCCGAATCAAAGTATTCTATTTCTACTACTTGTGAGCGATTTTGAAGGTACGAGCTGAACCATTTATGTGTTATACCGCGTATTCCTAGGTCATATAATTTGCTTAAGAGGATATTAAATTGTACTTTGTCATATGCTTTCGTCATATCTAGTAGAATTCCAATGGCGTATTTTTTATCATTAATGATGTCAAGTGCTTTTTGTATATATTTATAAACTGCTAATATCGTTGAGCGTCTTTTCCTAAAACCATTCTGGGCATCGTCATATAGATTATATTTTTCGCAAAAAGAATTTAGGCGGCTTTGCATTACTTTTTCGAAAATCTTCGAGGAAGTTGGTAGGAGGGCTATTGGCCTATAATTGTTAGGGTCTTGTTTGGATAATTTTTTATGTATAGGCTTAACGATTGCCGTTTTCAATAGGTCCGGAAAAGTACCTTCTGACAAAGATTGGTTTATTAATATGTAATAAGGTAAGGTCAATTCCTCTGCACATTTTTTTATAAGAATAGGTGGTAGCTCATCTATACCGTATGAATATTTAGATTTAAGGCGTTTTAAAATGAGGAATATTTCGCGTGGTTCGGCCTGGCTCAGGAACATCGTGTACTCGTGTCGGTTAAGCGGTGGGCGTCCTCGCACTGCGCGGGCGCTCGCCACACTGCTAGCCCCTCCCATCGATGCAAAGAAGTTATTAAAATGGTTTGCTACCTGAGTCGGATCGGATGTTATCGTATTGTGGATTTTTAGCGAAATATTGTTTTTTGGGTGGCTTACGGTTTTATTGGTGCGTTCTTTTATTATATTCCACATCGACTTTGTTTTATTCACAGAGTTTTTCATTTCTGTTATATATCGATTACGCTTTGATTTAACTACTGATTTTTTTAATATTTTAGTATATTTAATGTAGTGGTTCGTTAAAATTGGATTTCTTGAATACGTGACAAGTGTTTTAAGTAATCGTTTATTTTTACTTGATATTTTTATGCCCCGGGTTAACCATTTATATTTTCTATTTGATTTTAATTTTATAATTTTTTTAGGTATATGTTTGTTAAGAATTTCTTGTAATTTGTTATTAAATATATTATAATTTTCGTTAAGGTTATTTGAGTTATTAAATAAAGTATGCCAGTCTATAGTTTTTAAGTCATTTTTGAATAGATTTATGTTATGTTCATTAAATATTCTTTTTTCAATTTTCCATTGCGCTGGTTTGGTTACATTATTTATTACATTTTGTACCTTCGCAACTACACTTTTATGGTCCGAAAAACCGTAGTCGTGGACATAGGTAAGTATATTGCTTTTGTCAAAGTTGGTAAACAGTAGGTCTAGACAAGTTGATGTGGAATTTGTTACACGTGTGGGTTCTTTTATAAATTGTTTAAAATTGTACTGCATAAATAATTGTATCAGTCGATTAGATTGTTCATTTGTTTCTAGTATGTTAACGTTAAGATCGCCGCCGATTATTATGTTGTTTGAATAATATTTTTTATTTAAATGAATAAGTAATTTTAAGACTTGTTTATAAAATAGCTCGGGCTCCCTGGTATTCCAGTAAATAACAATTAGTAAGATGTGTATCTTAGGGATGGAAACAGCACAAATTTCTACTACATATTCAATTGACATGTCCACAATATCCTTTAACTCTAAATATTCTAAGTCTTCATTTAAAAGTATGCACACACCGCCTCCAGTGCGGGTTTGTCTACAGTACGATGAGACAATATTATAGCCATTACAGTTAATCAGTGCTAATTTTTCGGAAGACAGCCATGTTTCAGAAAAACATAGTGCATGGAACGTTGGGGTTTCTTGTAGAAAAGCTTGTAAAGTGGAGACTTTGTTATTCAAGCTTTGCATATTCTGGTAAAGCAAGTTGAAGTTTTGCCCCTTATGTTCGAAAGGAATGCCGGTTCTTAGAATGTTGCTGTGTTTGTGAAGTGTTTGAGTTTGAGCCTTCACTGTGCCTAGATGTGATTTGTGGGGGCTGGGATTTCTGTGGCGTCTGCGTGGATGGTGTCTCAAGGTCAGGTGATTTGTCAATTTTTCCGTCAATTATAAGTGAATGATTTTTAATGTAAGCGTGATGTCCGTTTTGCCGTGCTATGCGTAGCTTTGCTTGAAGGTTTTTCCTTTGATTGAGCCTACTTTCAGTTAGGTATTCTGATATATAAAGTCCTGTATTTTTAAAACTGCGTCCATTTTGTAGAATATACTTAGTCATTTTTTTACTTAATAGCTCAATAACAATAGGCCTACGGAAGGATTTTCTTCCAATTCTCTGGATGTCTTCTATGTATCCCGTTAAATCTGTACTCAGCAGATCTTGAAAAATATTTATTATCCGGTGGTAAAGTTGGTCTTCCGTTTCGTATTCGTATTCTGTAAGACCGTATAGAACAATTTTTTTTGAAATGTCAATATTTTGTGATGGTTCTGGTCTATTTATACTATCTAATTTCTTCTGCATTTGTTTTAACTCTTCTTGTAACATATCTTTTTCATGGTGTATTTTCTCAATTGTTTTATTAAGTATATTTATTTGTTTATTTATTGATAGTTGCTCATCCATAATATTATTTGTTTTTGTATTTAATTCTTGAAAGATTTTATCTGTTGTTTGTAGTATTTCAGCTTTTATAGTATTTTTGATTTCTCCAAGGATGGAATGTTTGTTTTCGTCTAGTTTTTTATCCAGTAGCAAGGTTATTTTTTCTAGCATACTACTATCTTGTTTTGATGTGTCTTTGTCTGGGGATATCGGATATTTAGTTGTGTTAGTTTCGTCCAAGGTGTATGAATGTCTGCTTCTAATAGGTGTATTGTCGTTCCTTTTCCGTTTTGTAATATTGTCGCAGGATGGGCATTGCCAGGACTTTTTGAGTTGTGTTGTATCAAAAGTCTGGGGTATATTTAGGCATGCATGATGGTAGTTTAAATTGCAGGATGTACATTTAATAGCTCCTGTAATATGTGTAACTTCTTGATTGCAGGCGGCACAATTCATTGTCGAGAAGAGATTTAAATTTACTTATCTATACCGATGTTACGCGTTGATGTGCAGTGCGGCCGCTCAGCTGATTTGATGCGTTTCGTAGTGGGGATACAGGTCATTGAACTCTCGCGCAGCGATTGCTTTATGTTCAAACTTTTTGTCAGTTTAGATTTTTATTTCACTTTTATTTTGAATTTTACGATAGCATTTAATATAAATTTTATATCACTTTGTTTCTGAGATGATTAGCTTGAGTTATATATAAGTTTCGTGCATATACGTGAAGTTTTTACGCACTTTTCGATTTTTTTCACAACACGTAAGCAATGTAATTGCGTCTCGGTAAGCGGTTCGCTCGGCACTCGGCAAAGCGAGGAGTTTACTAGCCAATAACTCCCAAAACATAGTAATATATTTTGTCCAAAAACTCAAGTAGGGCTGAATAATAAGTCTGACAATTACGGTGTTACGTTATTCTCTACGAGAGTATCTTGCGTATGGAGAATGTCTGTGTATTGATCACGATTTGATCACACGACTTTATCACCAAATTGACAAAACAACACGTGTCTTTAGCAATAACATTCACACGAAGAAGTAATTAAAACGTCAAGGCTCCGTATATAAAACTCACTTCTTACATGGAAGACTGTTTGGCACTTAAAGCGGTTATGAGGTCGCCACATCGGACTTTATTGAGACATAACTTTATAAGGAATGTCAATGTCTACGTCTTAAATGGTGCAATGGTTAACATGCCGGATCGCTGTTCCAAGGGTCCCGGGTTCGATTCACAGCGAGGCGGTTCGAATGATGTGTTTAAACTTTAAATTTCCGTTCTGGGTCTGGGTGTAGGTATATCTTTGTCTTATGTGTTTTCCATGGCACCTACGACACAGGGAATCCTAGTGTGGGGCTTTGAGCGTAGTGTTAAAAAATAAGGGAAAATATTATTGGGAATTCTGTCCAAATATCGTTCGCTCCGGGCTAGACTGACCCCAATATCATTCCGGCTGACTAGGTTACTATAACAGGCGAGAGAAGCCTGCCACTGTTTGATGATAGCTAGGGCTTCGGGTGAGGATTACATTATCAATATCCTTATTAAGTCATCAATTTTATCATAATTAATCATTTCTAAGTCTAAGCTGGCCAGTTGTCATCAGCTCGTATGCTAATTTACTGCTATCATTAAAAAAAAACAATCGATGAGTGAACCCTTTTACCTGTGCTTTTACGCTGAGGATTTGTCTTTGATCAGAAGTGATAGGTGATGACGACTGAAGGAAGGTATGATAATACAGATTATAATATCACGAATTGCCTTTGATGTAAGGACATCCTGCCACCAAATATATTATTCGCCTGTCCAATTCAAAACATAGCACGTTTATCAACATAGCACGGCCGAGCTTACAGTATAAACAGTATTGTGCACGTGGGCCCATCACGTGTCACCATGAACATCGACTGTCACCTTTATTAACCTGGGCAATTAAGGCAGCAATCGTATAAAACTATTTGGAAAGGTTGCAGGGTGAACGTCCCAAATATCGGTCAGGTCGTAACGAGAATTGAATAAAAATATTCGCCAGTAAAGTGTTCCATTCGGTGCAAATTTCAAAACGATTCGGTTGAACCACAAAAACTGGTTGAATGAAATACTTAATGACAAGTGGTGTTACGAAATTACAGGCTTTGGGCGGCAGGTCTTTGGTCAGCTTTCGTGAAATGTGTTAAGTATCGTATCGATTATACCGGTTGTAATTAACCTTGAACATACATGAACGACAGGTATCTTTATTTTATTACAAATACCACTTTTCGAATGCATTTATAATGCACAACATAAAAATGCTAAACTATAAGCCTAATAACTGACTTCTTATCTTAAAAACGTTTAAATATTGATAAATTTTATAATGTAATGAATTTGGTACAATTACTTAATTCATTATCATATTATAATTGATACACTGTCGCTACATGGAATTCTTTAGTCACACTCGTCATTAGCAAAACCCTCATTCTTTTCTATAATTATTATAATTGAATATTTTTTTCTTCTTTCACTTTTATCTTCTTTTATCTTTATATCAATACTCGATACAAATTCTACACAAACCTGGCTAATGGCCCAATACTGTGCATACTCCACCACGCTGTTTCAATGCGGTTTAGTGAACGTAAAATCGCCAAAAAATGTTTCGGAAGTTTTTATTTCTTAACACAGTTGACCACTTAAGATCGACGCATAGTTACATAAATTAAACACGACCGGACTTATAACCTTATAAATCATGTATTGACAAATTAATTATCTTTGTCGACCGCCTCCGGTCACTGATGTGGCCTTTACCTCTCATGTTATGAAAGAACACACGAGCGACATACATATTTGCTTATGCTAATACGAAAAGAGAAGATAGGATATTAATGGCCTTATGAATACTGACCTCATCAGTCAATATAATATCAATGTTTGATCGATATAATATTATGTAACTTTGTCTTGTGAAGTTCTTACCTATCCTACATCTGTTGCATACAGATTTTTTGAGCTGATATTTATTGAACACGAAATACTCAGTCCTCAGGGGTAGCAACGCATCTGTGACCGAATTGGAACAAGACTCACACTAATCATTACTAACTGGACAATACTAATATCTATTAACTAACAGGACTAACTATCACTAACAGTCCCTGTCCTCACACTTATTAACAAACTAACCAACTAATATTCTAACACCATTTACTAATTGGACTAACCACCCTAGTCCCTAAATTGGGTCTTTTTCTAAGTCGGTCACAATTGCCATGGGCGGCAGCGGAAGGGTGGTGCTGCATGCTCGTTTGCTACCTTAATTCAATAAAAAAAAAAACCTAAGCACACAGTAGATCATTCATTATGTTCATTCCTCTCTCTTCCTTTTTGGTCTGCAACGCATCGCGTTACGTATTGCGTAACTAATATTCATGGGCGACATTGACCATTTACCACTAGACAGCTCGTCTGCTCGTTTATCGGATATTAACACAAAAATACTCGTTTGTTCACAAAGTCGCCGACATGAAAGTGTATTGCAAACTCGTGTCTACATTATATTATCCAACGACCACTCAACTGTACAGAGCACCCTACCACCTACGCCACCACCGATCACGTGCCGCTGTTATTACCCGTGTGATGTAAACTTTCTGTATGTTATGACATGAGTACGATTCGGAAACGATAACGACCATATCCAGTTCGGTCCGGTTTGTAACATCAACATTATCGGTATCGTTCCAAACGCGAGTCACGTAAATCGTGCGGACGATATCGGTGATACTACCTTGATTTACGCTCACACAAAAAAAAGGATCTATATTCTATACTACGTTCATAAAATAGCTTTTATTCAATTTTACGATAATAAAAGCCAAATGATTGACAGGAAACTGGATTTGTGTGCAACTACGATGACGATGATGATGATGAAACCGCTGATGTTACTGTTAATTTATTCAACAAATTAATCCTTGGAAAGCAAAATATCAGAAATAACAAAATGCCAACCCAATGAAACGGCATTGAGCAAAATAAAGGTGATAATGAATAATAAACTAAATAAATTTGCACCCTACCTAGATATTTTGTATACCGTGTCCTCCACCCGAAGGGTTGTCTGGAAGAGATCGCTACTCTAGCGATAAGACCGCCCGTTGTGTATTGTCAATGTTATTTTCTCGCCTCTTCATCTTTGTTTATTTTTCTGTATTGGTGTGCACAATAAAGTATATTGTATTGTATTGTATTGTACATTTAACATAACAATAAAATATAGGTACGTAAATGGTAAACTGCGTACATTTCAATTGCCAGTTGCACAAATAAATTCAAAATTGCGTATTAAGTATAATAAAATGCATCGTCGTTCTTTCTACCTGTTTGTGATTCTGCTACCCAAAGCCTTACTTACATATCGCGTAACGTTTAACTATCTGAGACTTGATAAAATATAATTAGTTTCAATAAGTAAAAGGAAGCTCAGAACATGAAACAGAGTAGGACTTGCAGTGTTAGAGCATTGCGTCGTCATATAAAAAGTATAAAAACATTACGGTGTAATTTCGGGAGATAGTCGACCTGTTAATAATTGAATTGTTTAATAAAATGCATGAAACAAATCCATTCATATAACGTTATATTAGTTTAAATTCTCACATAGGAGAAAAGTTTAACCCCCAAAGGAAATTGTCTAGTCAACGTGCAAAGGTCGTTTGTGATCCACAACGTTGAAAGCATCAAGTTGTGGGAGAAACTTCTAAACTGACAGTTACACCGTTTCAGATTCATTATAATTATGTATTCCTGATCAGTGCTGAAGGTGAAACTCGCGTAATGTAGGTACCTACTTCAGTTCAATCGTTATTGGCCTCAAATTGTAATAACTACCAAATTACCCACCTATTAAGATAATAACAAGTTTGTATTTAAATAATTACATTAAGTAATTAGAGCGCCTTTGTTATTTGATTATACGTTTTGTTGAAATTTTGCACAAGGTTTTGTTTATATGTTAAAGTGTTCATTATTTTTTTATAATATTTCGTTAATATAATAATCTTATACGTACGTACGTACGTACGTATATAATACGTACTATATAATATAATATTTTATATAATATTTAAACGTGCAGACGAGACCACGCAACGGTAAGTAGCTTAGCATTATTGCAATACTTCTAACTCATAAGGACGAACTAGAGACCAGTAGGTATCTCTAGATAAGCCTTGATAGTTTTAGTTTTACATTTTTGGTAAACTCGTTGGAAAATTTTACGAATTTAAACTCACACAAGTCGGACCCCAAAGGAAACCCTCGTCTGGGGGCCCCGTAGCACTGATACGACTACTAAGGTGGTAGCACACTTCTGGATAGTCCGATCTAAACAAGGCGTCTAGCTTTTTATTTTTCCAAAATCAACTGATTATTTTTGTTCGGCAGTAGAATATAATGATTAAAATAAATTTAATATCATACACTTGCTGTTAATCAAAGTATGAAAATCTGCAAATCAAATTTTACAAAACTTCCATTACGTCAATGGCCAACGCGAATAACTCACTGTTTCTTGTGCACACTTTATAAAAACCACGTGTGCCATAATTATTAAGATTCTTCATGGTTGTATAAAAAACTATATAGGTAGCGTAACGTTTCAAATAAGGTTTTATATAGTCTCAAATTCTCGAGTATTGGCATGGCTCATCCTCAGAGGTCCCAAACAGGGCCCCAATGTGTGAATATACCTTAAAACATTCAACGATTCTACGATTCTATCACGTCATTTGTTCACAGTCACTTAATATTCGCATTAAAATACAATACCTAACTTTATAAAACTGTTATTACTTCTATATAATAGTTTCCGTGTTCCGGTATATCAAGTTTTAACTGCAACAGAACCTGAAGAAATGTCATCAGAAAAACGCCGTAAGGGCCTCCATGTTTATCTAACCTCCAGTCCCGCAACCCTTTACTCAATTCACCCTGCTGAAAAACGTGCCAGTTATCCACGTATACGATATAAATGTTCACTCGTAACAGCATCGCTACATCCTCCTAGCTACAGCGAGCTATTCGTATTTCCTATTTCCGGGTCCCATTAAGGTTCCAGCAATTATTTATTATCGTCCGCTGTCCTCGCGACGTAATCTCCGCGCCTCGGCAGTCTCGGCACTCCGTGTCTTATATGACGTCACGGCGCATGCGCATGCTCAATAGTCATCTTCATCCGAAGATTGCAAATTATGCGTATTTCTTACAAGCGTAAGTACATAACATAATGTATTTGCTATACTTAAATACCTACATTCGATCATATTCATAAAAATAAGTGTTGTGGATGAGATGTTATAAGTATCTGTCCCACACAGATTTTTTTTGGCGTATAATGTAACATTAAATCAATGTCATCAAAAAATGTACCTTAATTGCATTGTAATAAGAATGCTCGCAAATTCAAATCTATTCTAAATGTTACATTACACGCGAATGCTCGTCGGTCAGGGAGCACCTTGATCATATTTTTAAAATCTGTATCCTTCCCAAGATTTCCTGCCAGTAACACATAATGGACGCATTACGCCAATTGAAGAACAATGGCTTTCAACATTGAACCAGTGTGCCAATACTGCTGTATATTTAAAAAGGAGTGTCTTATTGTAAAGACACAAGGTCTGTATCATCAAGGTCTGCGGGCGACCCTACAGGATGTCCGAGTCTGGGGCCCTAGCTAATGCGGAGGCCACACACATTAGATATGACAAAATATATTATGATGTACTTATATAGTGTCTGGAATGTTAATCTATATCTATTTTCTATTATATTCTTCTATCTATAAATATAATTAAACTGTAACGGCTGAACAGATATTTATGGGACTTTCACTGGTAGATAGACGAGGCCATGTAGTAACATATAGGCTATTTTTATCCCAGAGTTCCCGTGGGATCGGGATTCACGCGGGAAATACGAACGAAGTCGCGGGTAACAGCTAGTTTATTATCAAAACAATACCACGAACAAATGACCCTGTATGTAAACCAGTATACTACGCGAACTGCACGTCATCACACAACTTGAAATGTAAATAAATTAGCGTCAAAGACCACTGGTTCAAGGAATCGCCGCGGATTCACAGAATCAGACAAAGTTTGAAGTATCCAGGTCAAACTACATCCAATGTTTGAAACATTCGAATAATTTTATTTCCAAAACAACTTTTGAATTTGGTAATGGCCCTGAATAAAACATCATGTTGATAACTAGACGCAAAATAAATTGCCGAGCCTCTTATAAAAGCAACGTTCAATTCTAATCCAAGCCATTAGAAATTTAAAATAACTCTTAAGCTTTATAATAAAAAAATAGGCAAACTTACCAGCGTTTTATATAAGTATAGGTATTCTACTTTTATGTTAGATGTTAGGTAATACCTTCAGTCCAGTTAGCAATTGTTAGTCAAAATCTTGTTCTAAGTCGATCACAGTGATGTGTGGCTAATTGGCTACATTTGAGGATTAATTTGGCGTTTGTTTATTACAATTCTCTTTCAAGCAAGCTAAATAAATCATCATCATTATCAAAACCTATATGTCCCCTTCCTGGGCTCAGATCGCCTGACTTCTTACATATTATTTCTCACCATGTTTTATATGAAAGCATAGATAAATCAGTAATCATAATTAATTTTGCGTTGATCACTAGTCTGCTTGTATCATCGTACTACGGCCGATTCTATACCTTATCTACTACGATATTACAGTATCTAATGTAACAACGTACAACGTAACTGTCATGTTTATTATTGTAAATAAAGTTAACATGACTTGCGACTTGCGACTTTAAATTAAATGATATACATACTTATAAAACTCTCCAATACAAGTGCTCTTGAATCCTAATTAAGTTCTAAGCCAGTCAATTTAATTAAGTACTATGTTGCAGTACCGCAGTTACTGCAACATAGTACTATTAATATTTTCGGATATTATCTTTCTACAATTTTTGTTCATATTTCCTCCTTGAAATTGTAGAATGGAGACATTATCCGTACTAAAGCAGAGGGTTGAAGAGGACCTAATTAAACGTCTTTATGAGCTTTTTAAGGGATTTCAAAAGAAGGACAAGAATCTCAATTCGAGGGCATTTTTATTTTTACTGGATGTAACGATTTTGATGATCACTGACGGTGCTCGTATTTTAATCTGATGAGTAGTTTTTGAGTTGTCTCGTCCCTAATAAGGCGTTTTTAATTGACTTCGTTAATGATGTTCTCATTTTGACGACAGTTTTTTTGTTAAACATAAGTTATTGTAAGTAATTTAAGTATATAATGTGTCTCACTTAGCAGTTTATATCAACCAACTGGTTAAACTGAATTTCAAAATTGTTTATTTTTGAATTAATATGATAATGATGCTTCATATTCACTTAAATAATATTGAATTAAATACTTGGATAATGAACTCAACAGTTGTGCATGCAATATGTGTATCAGAACTCAGAACATACATAGAATAGACACTACGCAGAACGTCCGTGTTTGATTTTATTTTGAAATAATTGCTTTTTACAAAAAAAAATAACCGACTTCAATCATGATAAGTAGAGATAACTCAAAAACTACTCGCCAGATGGCGCTCAATTCAACATGTAAGTGTAAAGTTCTCGTCACTACAAATTAATGAAGCCCAAACACTAGATAACTGCAGTAAATCGTTGAGGAGTTCCCTCGACTGTCTTTCGGCTTCATCAGATCGACTCCAGATCTTCATGAAATGGTAGCGCTTTAATGTACTTATGATAACATGAACAAACACACTAGTTGTCCATACAATTTTCGAAAGTTCCCCTCGATTTCTCTGAGATGCCATCATCAGATCCTGGTTTCCTTATCAGGGGACCCCACTGCGCATATCTACTTTACAACAAAAAAAGAATTATCAAAATCGGCCCATAAATGACGAAATAATCGCTGAACGTACATAAAAATAATTGCTTTTTACAAAAAAAAAATAACCGACTTCAATTTTGATAAGTAGAGATAACTCAAAAACTACTCGCCAGATGGCGCTCAATTCAACATATAAGTGTAAAGTTCTCGTCACTACAAATTAATGAAGCCCAAACACTGGATAATTGCAGTAAATCGTTGAGGAGTTCCCTCGACTGTCTTTCGGCTTCATCAGATCAACTCCAGATCTTCATGAAATGGTAGCGCTTTAATGTACTTATGATAACATGAACAAACACACTAGTTGTCCATATAATTTTCGAAAGTTCCCCTCGATTTCTCTGAGATGCCATCATCAGATCCTGGTTTCCTTATCAGGGGACCCCACTGCGCATATCTACTTTACAACAAAAAAAGAATTATCAAAATCGGCCCATAAACGACGAAATAATCGCTGAACGTACATAAAAAAAAAAGCATATATACGGTCGAATAGGGAATATGCATGATTTTTTTTTATTGTTTTTATAGCTCATTTATGTTAATATAATACCGTAAAAAAATATACGAGTCATGGGAAAGTCCAAATTTATTTTAAATTAATTAATGAAAATTGCAGTGACATAAAGCCGATTCAAACGCCGCCCTTTTGGCGCGTTCTATGGTGACGTCATCGTTCCTCAGGTTGGAGTTGTTTACTAACAAGTGGTTATGAGCGAGGTTGAGAAAGAGTATTTTATAGTATTAAATTTACGTTTTCTAGTTTAATTTCATAAACGGAAGTATGGATGGAAACCGAAGACCTTATTTTAAGTACTGTATTGTACCTATGCTACTATGTTATATCTACAAAAACCATTGCATACTGTTGCGAAGATCATTTTAACGTAAGAAGAAAATCATTATTTCTACCAAATATTAATAGTTTTGGTTTAATTTGGCTAACAAAAGTACAAACCCTAAAAAGTTGTTGTAGGTAAGATTCTCGTTCAGATCTGGGATAAAAACAGATTTGATTATAAAGTATTCCCAAACACGGATTTATTTATTAACAACCATTTATTCCTAAAATGTGATATGAAGGATAAAGTATAATTTGTATGTAGAAGGTAAACGGCTAAATCTTTACAGGTTATGCTAAAGACTTTTATGAATTACTTAGAAAAACTGTACGAGAAGCATGTACCTAAATTAAATATCTATCACTTCCTCACCTTGCGGCTTTGACTCCCCTGATTTCAGCTGATGTAAAATCATTATTTGAGGCGAAGTACGAACTCATCATGAAAGCATCAATGTACAGTAGTACACTGGAGCTTGGTGGTCAATAAAAGATGATTTAATGATGAACAATGGGTTTAATTCTGGACTTTGCAAATACAATTATCATCTGATTTAATTTAATACGTGAGAAAGCTTATTCACTGTGCGCTCCGTTAATAGAATGTTCGAGTCCGAATGTACGTAAATCGCGGGTAAGATATAATTTTCACCACACAAACTACCGACATTATTGCGAGCGCCTGCACAAGTTTTCAAAGCAATTTGACGTCAGTGAATGTAACTGTAGGCGCAAACAATCAATTATCGAAAGATTATCCGATTGCGCCTTTTGAAATCCACTTTCAGACATTGTTAGTCATTCAACACACCACTAACAAACAAAAATCACGCAAGAAGTAATCAAAGCAAATCAAATTAACTGAAATATAAATGAAAACAGCTAGTTCTAGTATGTTTTTGACATGTCCATGGCGAAGGATGACGTCACGCCGATGTCTAACCAATGGCGTTGCGTTTCGACATTTTAAATTTGCCTCGTAAAATTTGCACTTTTCATAAATTTATTTTAGTGATTTTAAAAAGATTAAATAGAAAATAATGTGACAGCTATCATTATTTTAGCGATAACGACTGTACAAAAAATATTTACTTAAATTTGAATGACATGCATATTCCCTATTGAGAACCTCCTTCTTTTTTGAAGTCGGTTAAAAAAAGCATATATACGGTCGAATTGAGAACCTCCTTCTTTTTTGAAGTCGGTTAAAAATGTCGCATCTTGTTACACAATGGCCGACACACTGAAAATATTAGTCATCATTTAACTAAAATTTATATAATTAATTTCTATATTAATCTAATAAAATCTTAATTATTTTCTAATTTGTACCTACGATTCGACAGTAAAATTGACGTTGAATTTGTTAAATTATTTTTCGACAACAAGGGTACCTAGTCCTGCGGCAACAGAATGAAATGGATCTTAATAACGTTTTAATATTCTATGATCGGGACTTTTGTTTTTCGTGAATAATAATTTACATTAATTACCTTGGAACACAAAACCTCATGCAGTAAATACTTTAAGAAATAATTTTACTATTGCTAACAGTAATTAAGTCTTAGTAAAAACTAGCAAGCATATTTTTTAGACCTATCAAGGTTTCAAAGGATTCAAGTATTTACAGTGATTATGAAAATAATTGTATACATGAGTAGGTCAGGGTGTGTACATAATTATCAAAAGTAATATTTTTTTCTCTAACGGAATCAAGATACAGTAACCTTTATCTTGAGCCGATATTTATACGTAGGTATATTTTTAAATTATGTGACATAAACAAATAATTTTTCACCAACCCGCATTGGAGCAGCGTGGTGGAGTATGCTCTAGGCCTCCTTAGTAATGAGGAGAGACCCGTGCTCAGTAGTGGGCCATTAGTGGGTTGTAGCTTAGCTTTTTTTTTTAAACAAATAATTTTTACTGTATCAGGCACAGATTTGTTAACTTCAAATAAAATTTATTGAGTACTTAATCTAGCAAAACGATCTAGCCTTCATTTTAATGGTTATCGATGCTCAAGTCAAACTATCGTTCGTATTAAAAAAATAATAAAAATCAGGTTATGAAACTTGTATCTGCTGCTTGGAGATTTCTCGGACGGAGCTGTAGCGGCGCGATATCTAAAAGTAATATGAGCGCGCGCCGCACATGATGCTGACCACGCAACCACAAGTAACGAGTGCAGTAAACAATAGACTACGTCATACGCGTCATACTGAACTGACCAATCAGAAGACGTATCCTCAACCGCGCTATCAAAATTTCTACAGAATGTAACATATACCTATACAAATGGTCCGAAGTTAACATCGGACCGCGGTCCCTAGGCAGTGACATTGCCTGGCGGGAGATCTCCCCTTTTCCTCCACAGAGCCACCCCTAGACGGCCTAGATGCGGCATTTGTCTTAAAACGGAGCAATAAAATGAAATGAAAAATATTAGTTAAATTATTAATGTTAATTGCTGTAGAGTTCTCTCATCTGGAACTAATTGTAAATGCGTATCAGACCATGCAAATTATAAAGATGCATAGTCATCGGTACTTCAAAAGTGTGTACAATTTTAACTCCACAAGATAAGAGGAAGTAGGTTTTGTATTTTATTGAGGTTGCAAGATTTGGCGCACAGTTACTAAACTAACTGAGAGTATGTATCGTGACAACCTAAATAACAGTTTGTAGTCATGTTGAGATAGTCTTGGTAATAGCTAAAATAATCTTTATTTATTTGTGAAACGTTACGTACCTAACTCGTTAAAGCTTACAACTAAATGGAATGACTTTACTCGATTAACAACTCATTATAGTATTACGAGTATTAGTCGGGGCGGTCTTAACTCACAATTGCCAATTCCCATTGAATTAAATCCGATTACAGCTCAGTAAGCTTACATTTACGCGCGCATTCAATTATAATCTCTGCAATAAAGAACGCACACAACGATAAACCAGCGGCTGGTAGGACTGTCAAAAAAAATCAAAATAATGTCAAATCGTCAAACAAAAATAATAACAATAAGAAATAGATAGTGTGTCACTGTTACAAGAATCATTTCAGATAAAATAAGAATAGAATAGAAATTAAATGCTTTATTATTAACAACAGCATTAAAAAACATTGTGTGAGAGGCATCGGATTTTACTGAATATAATACGCCTTGTAGGTATAATACGCCTCATACGATTTATTCATTCATTAATCATTAATCTATTTATCTTGCTTTGATAAAATCATGTTTTTTATTTTATTTTGTAGGAAATTTTGAGAAAATACCGTTCAATTGAGTCCTGGCAACCTAATAACGTTAGAAACACATTTAACTATAGTAACAGTAGTACTGGCATCACGGGCGCGGACGGCCTTAGCCTTCACACGGTGAAGGGAATCCTACCAGCGAATAGTTAGGCAGTCGGCCAGTCACTGTTCTCTCCATACATAATTATATTTATAGTTTAGTTTAAAACGATCTTACGCTAAAATAGATAATAGCACAAAGCAATTCCACTAATAGAATAACGTTTTACTGTTAAAATAGAAAACTGTGAAATCAAGTGCAAAGTACAAATCTACCTATTATAATCAGCCAATATAAATACCTAAAATCTATGTTTCGCGGTGGATAATACAACGCATGGGCAATTAATTAGCATTTAATTATAATAATAATATGTACATATTATAATTATAAAAACTGGCTCTCTCACCTCGCTTGTTACCTCTATATGCAAATAACTAATTTATGTGCATCTGCATTTGAAATTTCAATGCTTACTATAACCTATCATGCAAACCCGATATCAGAATTAAATTCCACAGACAGTTAATGGATTAATTATATTATCGTCATCGTTAGAACTGTTATCTCAGGAGTTATTCATGTAGGTAGGTATATCATAAACGTAGAAAGGTGCTTGAACAGTTTTGGTTTAGGATATTAAACTAATTTCAATTATGACGCTATATTACTTCTCGTAGGTACTCGATTATTTTGAGCATTGTGACAACCCTGCTCAAATGACGACATGACGACTTTTCTTCCGATATAAAAAGCGGAAATCACCCTGAAATTTTATGGTATTGGTATGACAAATACTTACTACAACACCACAACGAATACTATACTATCACCAGTGACAGTGACGTAGCTATAGCTATCTACTACCGTATTAGCTATACCAGTGATCTTAAAGGATCAAATGCTCCAAAAAATCGTAAAAATAAGTACCTATAGTTAAGTAAAAATAAGTAAGTGCCTCTCGATAAATTTATTTGTATTAAGTACTTAAATTAAATGTTAAACATATTCATCCGGCTCATTCACACAAGGACGAATCGTCTTTTTTCACGATTCGTTATTTTTTTTGACGGCGGCAATGCTTTTTAAATACTCATGTTCACACGCTTGACGAATCGTGAAAAAAGACGAATACGGATATGTCTTTTACAAATCACGAATCGTGAATGTTTTATGATTATTACGGATACGTCTTTTAGAAATCACGAATCGTGAATGTTTCTGAACCAATCTGAAATGAGCTAATCACGAAATAAATGTGAACTTCAATGCGGATATTTTGACGAATCGTGAAAAAACACGATTCCGTATTCAATGTGAACGTCCATCCGTCAAGACGTATCGTGTTTTTTGACGAATCGTCAAAGACGTATGCTGTGGGAATGAGCCCTTACGGCTCATTCACACGAGGACGAATCGTCTTTTTTCACGAATCGTCTTTTTTCACGATTCGTTATTTTTTTTGACGGCGGCAATGCTTTTTAAATACTCATGTTCACACGCTTGACGAATCGTGAAAAAAGACGAATACAGATACGTCTTTTACAAATCACGAATCGTGAATGTTTTATGATTATGACGGATCCGCGCACAGTTTAGTATGCGTTTGTGTGTGAACTTCAATGCGGATATTTTGACGAATCGTGAAAAAACACGATTCCGTATTCAATGTGAACGTCCATCCGTCAAGACGTATCGTGTTTTTTGACGAATCGTCAAAGACGTATGCCGTGGGAATGAGCCCTTGGGTATCATTGAAAAACGAAAAATCCCCTCACACCTATATGACACAACTCTAGAATCCAGATCGTTCGTAACACTGAACTGAATGTGACTTTAGGACTTGTAGGTATTATACATTTTTATCTACATTAGTAATTTCTTTTATTAAGTAGTAATATTTCAACTTTCAACGTAGCGCTACGCGACATAATATTATCGTAGGTATCGTAATAGGAATGTTCGCTAAAGTGCCTGCTAAAAATTATCTAAGTAATAAGTAATAATTATAGTACCCATATTCTATTATCACGTTCGGAGCATCTGAAAACACCTTAATAGATATCGGACGAGTGATGATTTATTTATAGCGTAATATTATGTAACTTCCATACAAATATGATTATGCCAAATCGTCATAAAACTCATGTCGTCGATCTATTGAGACTCGTTTTATTCCTATCGAAATAAACAATTATAGCGGTTGCCAAACAGCTGACTGAATTTATTATGTCATATTGAATTTATTTCTATTACTATGAAACATAAGGTTTAAAATCAAATACGTTGTTCATGTGTTAGCAGTGTTAGGTAACCTTTAGACCTCTGAACTAAATCACAAAGTTAATAAGTACCTACACTACCTACTATGTAGCTTTGTGCCACCAACTAACTTGTTTTCAGATCGAAAGAAAACGTGTCAGATACCTAGTACATCTGGAGTATGGGATCATAGTTAGCTTGTAAGTAAAATTTACTTAAGGCATTTTAAATTCTCACCCTGCAATGTGCGTTAACCGCAGGGGGGGGGGCTGATGATATGTGTGTGACTGCAATTAAAACGAATTCCACATCGATCATACGTTCGCGACGTAGTATAGGTATAGTGACTTGTGATCGATTGAACCATGAAGCAATACCTACATATTTGCTTCATGGATTGTTGAACCCTGCTGTAACATTTTAACCCTGTGTCCCTATGCCCCGTGCATAGTTTCTATAGTGCATAGATTCCTTAGGGATAATCTAAAAGACTACGACGCCATTGCCTACAAGATAGAAACAAAAGAGTAGTGAAGAGTTAAGCGGGAAAGCCAGTCGTTGACCCGTTCTCCAACAAACAAGTCATAACAAAAACATTCCATTAGGCGAACTGTGAATTGTAAATCATAATCACAAACACCTGACTGTATAATATAAAATTTACCTACATTAATAATGCATTTTCTAGAAACATTCGCGCTGAACTGCCGCGTAACATGTACGTTATATTATTATGTTGATTACATTACGAACTGAACTCTGAGCCATAAAAAACCTGCAGTACTTCTTTATAAGCCTCGTTGAGTTTACGCACCAGCGGAAGTACAGACACGTACTTTTCAACCTCTCATTCTGCATATATACGCAGTGCACGGGTCCTGAAGGGGGTCACAAATCAAACACGGTAAATTAAACTTAAAACACAAAAAGAAGCAATTTATCGGCCTCTACTTACGAAGCATTTGATTGTCCGCTGACATCTAAACAGTGCTCTTATGAATTACAATGTCCATAAAAACCTAAATGCGAAATCTAAAAATCTAAATAAGAACGACGTAGTTTTGATTATCCTAGCAGAATCGGTTTGCGACCATCCGAAGAACGGTCACTGGACAACACTTATCAGAAATTTAATATGCCTAATAGGTATGTAGGTCACAAACAAGAAATTACGTACTTTTTAAGCCAAACATACTTAGACAACGTGCTTCAAAGCACGCAACTGCTAAGAAATGGTGCTACTGTTGTGTTTGTAAAAAACCCTCTTCATCATTCATTCACCCATCGTACTTACGAGTAAGTATCAATGCTTGCGGGGCTACTCAACTTTAACTGACGCAAATTGTTGGACAGGGAAATCGAAAATCCTTTTGACCATAAACAGTAAACACCCAGAAGTGGGATAAGCTAACATCTGTCGGCGAGGTCGCGGAGAGAAAGTCGGCTGTAACCTCGCGGCGGGCAGCCGATGGCGCGTGATCGAATTATGTCATCACACACACACGCTCTGAGAAAACTATATTATTGTTCTGGTACGAAAGTGGGTCTCTTGTGGTGATCCCTTTCTTTTCGCTCACACATGGGCGACGCGCGACGGGCGTAACCACTTCCTAATCCAGAAGGGGGAGGGCAAAGCTCCTGATTTGGTGAACTTGGGGAGATTGTGGGGTACTTCATCCGACGTCCAGGGTACTGTCTCCATTACCATGCCGATAGAGAAGATTGTCGTAAAAGGCCACAGAAGCCAACTCTTGGTAGAGCCGGTCACTAAACGTCATGTCGTATTTTGAAACCGAACTGAAGTTAAGTCTTTCTTTCGGTGCAATCCATCTATGATGCCTAATACTGATGTTTATGGGCCACTGTGGCCATTTAACATTAGGTAGCTCGTCTGCCTGTTTGTTGGCTACTTACACGAAAAAGAACGAACCAAGCGACTCTACTTTAATACTACCCTCAAAATTCAATTGTAATGGTTCTCATTTGTTCAATTTAATATCATCAATATTGTTATCGTCAATATTATTTGTAAAATATGTATATGATGCGTCACGGTTACAGTAGACACACTATTTTATTAACAACTCTCAGCAACCTTTGTATTTGCAAAACTCGAAGATAAACCAAGATAATTATCTAATACCTACACAAGAACCTACTAAGTACACGATTAAAAACTGGGCATGCAAAGTGAAAGGCAATATCTAACCACAAATTTTCGTCACAGCAAAGCACTTCACGACCTCAACGTTGGTTTTAGAACTTTTGTACAAGAACCGATCGCAACTTCGAAAGCTCGCAATCATGTGGTGGAGTTACGTTACGATTACGACACATCACAAATTCACAACCGTAACGTAAATCATTCGTAAGTACTAAGGGTTCGTCCTAATTGGCTACGATCGTAGTCGTACGAGCGGACATGCGATTTTAATCGCACCATGAGATTAAAGACACAAATCTCTGTCCTTCCTAATTGAAGCTCAGAAGACGCAAGTCATCGCATGAGTATTGACTACAGGAAATGTTTAATAACGATTGTATGATTAGTTCAATTGAGCGATGTGTCCAACTTAATTTAATTCGCATAATACGAATAAATCGCATATATACGAAATATCGCAAGCTAGGTACTTAAGGTTTGGTTTATGAAAAATCGATTCCATCTATGGAGGATAAATACGAGAATTACGAGATATTTAAGATTTAAATTATTTGCTGCAAAAACAGCGGTCAACGCTAACTTATTGATATTCAAGTAAAGCGTAACGATCGCTCACAAAAAGCGGCGGACAACATGTTTGGGTTTGAACAATCCCTCACAACACTAGCGGCCAAATATAACGCACAGTTCGCGCCAAAACGTAGTTGTAAATCGGTTGAATGCTCTGGCGACTGACACAGATTATGTCAAACGCGTTTGTCGTCAACAGATTACTGAATGGTTTGTTGTTGTGCTAATGGGATTAAAAATAAATCATGTTACCGCAATGTTCAGGGAAGAATTTGATGAACTTTGACATTTAAATGGCCAATTAATAAACGTTATTAGTTTTATGGCACAAAAGGTGCACGTGCATGTTTAAATCATATAGGTAATTAATTCAAGATAATTATGATATCTGTACAGGAAATTTTATTTTTCCTATTTCTTCAGTACATTTATACTCTACAGTTACCTACAGTACAGATGTAGTAATTAATGTACAACAATAATATATCTACCTAATTATTTTTTTATCGTTGTATATAATTAAGAAAGTTTAAAATAAAGATCTACATACTTTCTTCATTTATGAGATCTGTTTTCTTACTCTTTTCTTACTACACATTACTGTGAACCTTATTAACAAATTATTTGTATAAAAAGAGAACATTATAATGCTGTTTTGGGGAATACGAATATGGAGAACAATGTCTTCCTAAAAACGGCTTGGACTTTTCTCTGAAATCGACCGCGGTTTATCCCTTTGCATTTGCACGGTTAGAAAATCGAATAATCATACGGGCATACCTGCGAACACTTTCGTTTCTAAATAAAAATATTATAAATGCGAAAGTTTGTAAGGATGTATGTGAGTGAGTGAGTGTGTGTGTGTGTGTTTGTTGCTCTTTCACGCAAAAACTACTGAACGGATTTTCATGAAACTTTGCAGTAATATAGCTTAGACATCGGAATAACATAATTTGTTAAAATTTATAGAGATTTTTGAAGGGACTGGTTTCCCGAAGCGAAGCGAGGGCGGATTTACTAGTTTCTAAATAATTATCCTATTCATCCAAATAAATTAAATACTTCTGGTGCTTCCCCGGCCTCCACTGAAAACCAACGCTGTAGTATATGCAAATTAGATTACTTTCCCGTGCCAAATTGCAGCTCTGAACTATAGAATCACAAGAGAATGCTTGAATTTTTTACATCTCTGAATGCTTGTTCTTAAATTTTTTCTATTAAAGTTGTTTTAAGAACTTGAAACCCATTTAAAAAGACATTAGGTACCATATTTAAGATACTGCAACAAGCTTTCAATTTATCTTAATTGCTTTTTCCCTGCCAATCGTACGGTAAATAAATAGATTTCTCGTCTCTTTCTCTATCCAGTCGAATAAATAATAGAAGTTATTCTTCGTGGCACTACTACCATTAACTATTCCAAGAAACTATTTAACTTTCGTTCTACAAATTTTTCAACAATCACCTCAAGTTGATAAGTATAAAATCAAGTTGACCTTCATTACATAACACCAATGATGTTTTAAATATCTAGATTGAGCGTCGCCCTACAATGAAAACAAAAAAACAAGGCAACATTATCAAGCATGTGTGCGTGCAGGCGATGTTTTTCGCGTTCATTTATTGTCTATATGTGCGTAATCTGTGCGTAATGATATCAACCAACTGTTTGACACGTTTTCGCGGATTCGATGTTCCATCTAGATATTTAATACATCTTTGCATTAACTATTCCAAGAAACTATTTAACTCTCGTTCTACAAATTTTTCAACAATCACCTAAAGTTGATAAGTATAAAATCAAGTTGACCTTCATTACATAACACAAAACACTGATCTACTTGTTATTTACATCGTGAATTTGTTATAATGTTGTAGCATAAACAAATTGTTATGTAACTTTTTGCTCGATATGGTTTATTGATAACTTATTTACATTAAGCTTGTTGCCGACCAGTTGGGCATTGATTTATTTGCAGAATTTACTTGTATACTGACGCTATGGCACGGACTCTATGATAGCTTTCTATGCTTTTATACTGTTACTATAGCTGGGCTTAAAATACTCTTACTAAAACTGCCTTTTTTCACTGAAAGAAGATACTTTTTTACAATATTCGTGCCATCCATTGTCTTTTCTTCATAAATTAAAGACACTTTTTTTGTGATAAGGTAACCCATAACCTACCGGATTACGATACTTTTTAATTCTTACCCTTACTTATCTAGTAGAGATCACTCACTGTATGTACTCGCTGTATTTTATGTCGCCTGTTGTAAGAATTCCGTTCTGTCTTTTTTAACCGACTTCAAAAAAGAAGGAGGTTCTCAATTCGACCGTATATATGCTTTTTTTTTATGTACGTTCAGCGATTATTTCGTCGATTATGGGCCGATTTTGATAATTCTTTTTTTGTTGTAAAGTAGATATGCGCAGTGGGGTCCCCTGATAAGGAAACCAGGATCTGATGATGGCATCTCAGAGAAATCGAGGGGAACTTTCGAAAATTGTATGGACAACTAGTGTGTTTGTTCATGTTATCATAAGTACATTAAAGCGCTACCATTTCATGAAGATCTGGAGTCGATCTGATGAAGCCGAAAGACAGTCGAGGGAACTCCTCAACGATTTACTGCAGTTATCTAGTGTTTGGGCTTCATTAATTTGTAGTGACGAGAACTTTACACTTACATGTTGAATTGAGCGCCATCTGGCGAGTAGTTTTTGAGTTATCTCTACTTATCAAGATTGAAGTCGGTTATTTTTTTTGTAAAAAGCAATTATTTTAGTCTCCTGTGTGTGGTCAATAAATAATATTTGTAGTTTCATGAATTTCATATTAATAATCACTACATAGTATAAAACAAAGTCGCTATTTTTGTCCGTCTGTTTGTTTGTTTGTCTGTTTGTCTGTATGCTTAAATCTTTAAAATTACGCAACGGATTTTGATGCGGTTTTTTGTAATAAGTAGAGTGATTCAAGAGGAAGGTTTTTATGTATAATACATGCATATATTCCCACGAGAACGGGATCCACGCGGGTGAAACCGCGGGCGGTCCGCTAGTTAGGTATATAAGAAAAACCTTCAACGGTAACGAGTACAATAATAAGCGGAAGCTAAGTATATTACTAAGTCGTACTAGCATGGAGATATGTTTCAACCCAGCCTACCTTGTACCAATTTACTGGGCCTAAGGTCAGTTACCACGTGAGCAAAAATTAAAATATTTCATACGTCACCTTCTACTGAGTGACGTGTCAAAAGGATTTAATGAGTACAGCAACACAAACAGGTTATGCCACATTCCTTCATTAATTTATGTAATCATTAGCAGTTATCATAATCGTTCCGGGTAAGAAATGTAAGAAATGTTTCCATAAGTTAACATAATAAAAGTAAAACTGAAATGTTATGCCGATTTAATTTTAATAGTATTTCAATTTGAATGTTAATTCAGTACGATTGGTCATACCAATGATGTGTAATGTATTGTTTCTGTACAAAGTACGGTATAAGTTTTATGTGATTGAGTCTTTTAGTAAAAATTGGACTTGTTTCAACTATATTCTACCACTGCTTCTAAACAACAATAAATAGTTTTTTATAGGACTTCAAAAAAAGGAAGAGGTTCTCAATTTAAGTGTACTTTTTTATATGTATTACCTCATAATTTTGTATTGGGTGAGACGATTTTAATATTCATTTATTATTCGCTAGTTCTTCACATCTAGTCTCACATTAATTGAGCGACATCTGATGAGTATTGTTTGAGTTATCCATAACTAAATAAATAGTATTTTATTGCTGGTGAATAGTGACCATCTCACATGACAAGTAGTAAAATCAGAGCACCACAGATGCATAGTAAAAGTTTAGATGACTCCAAGACCTGCTGCTCAAAGGTTAGGTTCTTAAGAGGCAGAAATTTGACACAGTCTGCGTGTGTGTCGTTGTCTTGTGTGTTATACATGGCACCCACAACAAGTGACTAGGAGTGCTTATAGTTAAAAAACCGGCCAAATGCGAGTCGGGCTCGCGCACGAAGGGTTCCGTACCATTATGTATAAAAACGCCAAAAATATCTGGTCTGTTGTATAAAAGCCTCACTTAAATATTTAATTGTTTTACACTCTTTAATATTTATTATATATTATATTATATATTATTTATAACTTTACTCACTTAAATATTTAATCTCTTGGACCGAATGGTAACTAAACTTACGTCGAATGTATGGCCACCCACTTAAATATTTATTTTATTCTGTTTTTTAGTATTTGTTGTTGTAGCGGCAACAGAAATACATCATCTGTGAAAATTTCAACTGTGTAACTATTACGGTTCATGAGATACAGCCTGGTGACAGACGGACGGACGGACGGACGGACGGACAGCGAAGTCTCAGTAATAGGGTCCCGTTTTACCCTTTGGGTATGGAACCCTAATAAATATGATGGTTTATTAACCACTGCACTATGCTCCGATAAGAGATAGCGTGTTTGTAAAGTACTTCCTTGAACGTGATCTATGAAATTATTCTGTGTGATATATGTCCATTGATACATCAGTTTAACCGTCACCGTGACTCTTCGTCACATGAACTGATAACGGTCATATTGAATAGCCTGACGTCACCGATATAAAGTCATACTGATAGGTGACGGTACTACTAATGGAGTACCGTCACCTATCAGTATGACTATTTAAACATTTTAAACTAACTTAAAGCTGCTCACAGCGCGGTGGTTTTCGTCAGTCCTACTTACAAAGTGCAACTGCGGCCGCGGTCAGTAGTTGAATGGGTGACCGCTAGTGCACCAATCATTAAGCCATATTGAAAGCTTTCAGATGGCATAAAAACATCCTACACATAGATTGGCTATTAATCCCTCTACCAATTCACTGCCATTCAATTCCTGCAGTAGTGTGTTAGAGTATGCTCTAGCTAGGCTTTCTCTATACCTATGTGTCACAACCCCTTTTTTATTTTATTATCTACCTTATAACTACATAACTAACTTATGTTTGACAACAGTCCGATCTGATGGTAAGTAGAGATAAAGATTTTGATGTTGAGCGTAAGAACTTAGTAAATCCTTCTTAGAAGTCTTCACATTCCACATAAATCATAACAACAATCCCATCAGTTCATGATAATAAGCTAGAAAAAACCCAATTCCCCTTTGAGTGCTTGACAACAATCTCACCATCAGTTCAAGATGGTGCTATGCACATTAACTTAGTAAAACCCTATTCCCTCTCCACAGACTCCTATAAACCTCATATCGAGCGAATAGTCGAACGAGTGGGCCTCACATAAAGCGAGTGCTACCATCAGCTCATAATGATGATAAATGTTTATCATCTACCACTAACTTAGCAAAACGCCATTCAACCTCTTCCTAAAACTGACGATATGTGCTTTAAATTTAAACTACCACTAAGTTAGTAAAATCCTCTCAGTAATCCTCGTAATCACGTCGGGGTCACCAGTTTGGCAAAGGGAGATCTCCCGCCAGGCGAGATGACGTGCCTGGGGGGCGGCCGAGGCCCCAAATGAATGTACTCGAGGCGTGGTATATATGCCGGTGATGTAGAAATCTTCGATAGCGCGTTTCAGGCTTCGGTGACGTCACCGTGTGACGTGTGTGCGCGGTGTCGCCACACATCCTACACATAGGTTGGTCACTAATCCCTCCACCAATTCTCTCTGCAATAGCGTGTTGGAATATGCTCTAGGCTTTCTCCCAAATCCTTAGGCCAAAATCATGTTACCAGGAAGATCTATCTGTGTGTCACAACCACTATAGAAATACTTGTTATCTCCCTTAGGCAAGTGCATGACAACAAGCCTACCATCAGTTCACGATAATGATAACTAAATAACTTTTTACTAAGTTAGTGTACTTACTACTGACTAAGTTAGTATACCCATTCCCCTAAAACCCCCACGTACCTCATATCGGGCGAGAAGTCGAGCGAGCACGCGTACCCGGCGACCATGTGGCCGCTGAAGGTCTTCCGGCGGTTCATCTTGAACCGGTTGAGCGCGCTGAACACCAGCACCTTGTTGTCCATGGCCTGGCACGCCAGCCACTTGCCGTTGGGCGACGCCGTCACCGCCGGCAGCGAGTGCATCGACGGGTCGGCGATGTACTTCATGTCTACCGGGATGTCCCTGAAGCAAGCGAATTTATGTCTTAAAGTGCTGTACGAAAAGTTGATTTTAGTTTGTCGCCGTCACCGCCGGCAGCGAGTGCATGGAGGGATCCGCTATGTACTTCATGTCTACCGGGATTTCCCTGTTAAGCAAATTTGTGTCTTAAAGTGCTGTACGTAAAGTTGATTTTAGTTTGTCGCCGTCACCGCCGGTAGCGAGTGCATCAACGGGTCGGCGATGTACTTGTACCTGGGTAACCTAGGGACATCCCAGTAGACATGAAGATGGGATGTCCCTAGGTGACGGAAAGGTTTAGATGAGATCTTAGCAAAACAAAGATTACATCAGATTTAGAGAGAGAGAGATTGCTACATCTATCGCATTCACACAGAAAACGGGGCAACTTAGGCTAATGACATAAAAAAGTGACAATGATATTTTATGCTTGAAGGTTTTTCCATTACTTTACTGGACAAATATTAGTCTTGTTAACTTCTCGTGTTATTTCAAGTTAGCCACACTCACTAGAATTATATCTATCTTCTTTGTCTATGGTTTAAAAATTTTAAAACCAATATTAATTTACGGTTGCCAGGCATCCAAATAAAGACAAACACACTCAAGTTTTTTGTTATATTCTAATCTAACCGACTCAAACATAATTATGGATACGACAGTAAATAATTTAGACCAACTAGCCAAGGGTGGTACTGACCACTCCCAGACGCGCAGGCTCTTGTCGTCCGACGTGGTGACGAAGCGGCGGTTGTCGTCCACGAACGTGATGGTGTTGACGGCGCCCAGGT
The DNA here is from genome assembly GCA_905404135.1 of Hesperia comma. NCBI lineage: Eukaryota > Metazoa > Arthropoda > Insecta > Lepidoptera > Hesperiidae > Hesperia > Hesperia comma. The sequence continues at coordinate 18,373,407 of FR990021.1, forward strand.
GCCGGTCGTACTCCTGCACGATCTACAGTATACAACACAGCAGTGACTGCAGTATGTGGGTGGTACTGACCACTCCCAGACGCGCAGGCTCTTGTCGTCCGACGTGGTGACGAAGCGGCGGTTGTCGTCCACGAACGTGATGGTGTTGACGGCGCCCAGGTGCCGGTCGTACTCCTGCACGATCTACAGTATACAACACAGCAGTGACTGCAGTATGTGGGTGGTACTGACCACTCCCAGACGCGCAGGCTCTTGTCGTCCGACGTGGTGACGAAGCGGCGGTTGTCGTCCACGAACGTGATGGTGTTGACGGCGCCCAGGTGCCGGTCGTACTCCTGCACGATCTACAGTATACAACACAGCAGTGACTGCAGTATGTGGGTGGTACTGACCACTCCCAGACGCGCAGGCTCTTGTCGTCCGACGTGGTGACGAAGCGGCGGTTGTCGTCCACGAACGTGATGGTGTTGACGGCGCCCAGGTGCCGGTCGTACTCCTGCACGATCTACAGTATACAACACAGCAGTGACTGCAGTATGTGGGTGGTACTCACCACTCCCAGACGCGCAGGCTCTTGTCGTCCGACGTGGTGACGAAGCGGCGGTTGTCGTCCACGAACGTGATGGTGTTGACGGCGCCCAGGTGCCGGTCGTACTCCTGCACGATCTCGCCCGACCGGATGTCCCACTGGTGGACAACCAACAGATAGAAATTAATTTTAGATAAGGTAGCCTCCAGCTAGAAAAAAAATTGTGTAAGATTTTCTTCGGCATGACGTAGGCTATTGACTCTGCCCAGTCATAAGTAATGTTATGCGGTCATTGGTCAATCAATTAATTGAAAAAAAATTGTCAGGTGAGAGTACGACATGCTTGTGGAGAGGCCGAGTTCCTGTTCCTGTCTCTGACTGTCAGAACTTACATATTATAATAATTATGTAAAAAGTGTACAAAACTTCGATAGCGTGTTTCAGGCTTCGTGACAGCACCATGTGACGTGTGTTCGATAGCACCACACAGGGATCGTTACCACAGCTGAGGTACAGTAACGCGGAGTTACTCAATAACTCTAGTACTCGGTACTCACACAAATAATCTTCTTGTCGGACGTGCCGGCGACGAACAGGTGCTGTTTATCAGCGTCCGGGTTGAACTTGGCGCAGTAGGGCACCTTGCGCGACGTGAACCGCGCCACGCACGCGCCCGTCTCCGTGTCCCACAGCTTTATGTAGCGGTCGTACGCTGCGAACGTATAACGTATGCGATAAGGGTCAATTTTGTTTGGACAAATTAGTGAAGGTCTCATGCAAAATGAAAATGAAATAAGCGAATTCGAACTTGGTTTTTACCCATTGGATTCCAGCGAAGTGAACGTACTATGGCATTCGTGACATGAATTCATGTCGTTGGAATTTAATGAATTTAAACACTTTTCCAAAGTCAAACTACGCCATCGCTTCCACAAATCCCTACAAAGTGGCCTTGGTTGAAGAAGCGGCAAGAAACTGCCAAGGATTTTTTTTCCGACTCACAGTTACAGAGAACATTTATTACAGGTGCGAAATACTATTTTATACATTTTCTATGAACGCATCCACACGTGATTGTCGGTATCGACACTGACACTTGATAAATAGGGATGTGTATGTATAAAACTAAAACTCTGAACTTCTTTAACTTAATGTAGCTTGTAGTACGTCCTACCATGGTCTGTGCCACGTGTACGCATGAGCTACGCCTTGCCGTACCATTTATTATACACACACATACACAATCGTCTTTGCCACGTGTACGCATACGCCACGCCTTGCCTTACCATTTATTACACACACAGATACGAAACAAAACTGCAAGATTGAAGCAAGGTGTTTAGCATCGTCACATGACTGCCCCACCGGTAAACAATTCTGAATCTCTAAGGCACTTCTCACACAACGCTATTCATGACCTACACGACTGCAACACAATCCAAAATTTGTATGTATTTGATACTATGTACTGACAGGAGACGCGTCTACGATGCATCTCCCGTCAGTCAAAAGTGTCAGATACATACAAATTTTGGATTGCGTTGCAGTCGCGTAGCTCATGAATAGCGTTGTGTGAGAAGTGCCTAAGTAGCAGCGTAGGTCATAGGTTGGTCAACATAAGTACAGCACAATATACACGGGGCTGACTCACCAGCGGAGAGGAACCTGTCGCCGGCGTTGTTGAAGTTGACGTCGCGCACGGCCTGCCGGTGGCCGAAGTACGTGCGGACGCAGCGACGCTCGCCGTACACCTCCCAGATCTACCACATTATGATATTATCGTTACGTTATTATGTGCATTATTATATAAATTTGAACATAGACAGGAAAACGTCAAAAAAGGATAGTGAAACAGAGTATGGAATCTTAATAATCAATTATTTAAATTAAACATGTTGTTTTAGTGTTTTTACTTATTTACAGTAAGGTCTTTATAACTCGGCCGCTCTGAATATAGTTACGAGTGGCTGCGCAGATGTCGATTTTAAGGCCAAAATGGTGGTATGCCAATACGAAGTAGCGCATCACAAAACACTGTCATGGCCGCCGTATTTTGATTGGTCAGTTACTGTACCTGCGCAAACATCTTGGAAAACGAAGTTCAGATCGGCCGAGTTATAATGACCTTACTGTACTTAGTTGATAATGATAAAATTACCTTGACGCGGCAGTCCATGCCGGCGGAGAGCATGAGGTGTGCGGTGGCGGGGAACCAGCGCGCGGCCGCCACGCCCTTCGTGTGCCCCTTCCATGTGTGGATGTGCGCCTGACGGACACACACACACAACATTAAAGACTGTGTTACTTAGTACTTGATAACCTAAACGAAACTAACATGTTCTATCCTCAGACCAATAAACTATACACGGAGCGCCGGGAAAAAAAGTGAAGCCGGCAAAAGTAAGCCGAAAGCACACATTGAAACCAATAAAATGCCCTATGTTGACACTTTGAACTGTCTTCGGAACGCAACAAATTTAAACTTTATTTTTTGGAACACAAAACTTCATTCATTTTTTATTATTTAGCGCACAAAACTTCGTATTGATGTGAGTGCCGCCGTGTGCGTACAAGGCTAGGCTTACTTTTTGCTGGCTTCACTCTTTTGTTCCTCAGCAATCTGCCGAAATATTTTCATTCCATTTCAGATGGAAAAAGTTATCATTTACCAAAGTCACCTATTTTATATTCAAACCTAAAAAAGTTCCAAAATTTAAAAAAATTAAATTGTTGTTTCATGGGCAACATAAAAAGAGCCAATCCCAACCTTAGGTAAGAAGCACTTATCAGGCGGGGCGTCGCTTCGCAGCTGAGTCTCGCTTCGCGGCGCTTCGATCCACGACCTGCCCGCGTAGTCTGTCTCCTTGTCGACTGGAAACGGTAAAACAAATATGTAATGAAGTCGGTACTGTAGTCAGTTGTTACCATAACCTAAACATCAAGCATGTTTTTGACGTGACAACGTTACGTTTTATAAATCGATATACCCGGCTGCACGCACGAAAAACATGACGTCTATGCGTCATTATCTGACGTCATGAGGCATCCCATGTAAAGCTTGAAGTGCAAGCGAGAGCGCGGAACGAGCGACAAAGAAGCACAATCGGCCTTTGTCAATGTAACTCTGACGTCTCTTTAGTTTTGCTTTTTATCGAAATTATTTATAACCAGCCAGGTTTGTTTTGACTTGTTTGTGGCACATTGACATGACATAATATGCACAGACTAGCTAAAGATTAATGTTTAGTTATACGGTATGCAACGACTAGTCTTTTTGCTAAAATATTTAATAAAGGTTTTTAACTGCAATATAACAGTAAATAAATTATAACTAAGTATTCAAAGATAGTTTAGGATGACTATTAGTGATTATGCTACCATTCCATCAGTATTTTCATAAGACGTTGTCACGTTCAACTATCGTCAGTAAACCGACTTTACAGACAACCAATTTTTTTTAAAAGAAAAAGAACAATATTACAGCCAGTTATGGAATCTCCAAATTTGTATACAAACATGTCTGCCTAATTTTTAAAATATTTTACGGTGGAAAGAGTGAATTGTGAGTGAATATATTATACATGTAATGTATATAGTGTTGATTTCTCCCAAATATTTCAGAACCGAGCTTAGAAATGTTTCTATCAAAGATGAAATATGATGCAATAATGATTCACTTACTGTGGAATATAGATTTCTCCTCCAGAGGTTTGTCATCATCAACTTTGCCCTTCTTTTGTCTCTTCGCCAATATTTCTTCCAACTCCTTCGCCTCATCACCTTCCGGCTTCATAACTCTGCAAAAAATAATCCCACACACGGTGTTTATTGTGTATACATTTACAAGATAAATAAATGTTCTTTTCAAAGCAAGTAGTTTTAAGTCTGCATTTATAAAAGTGACCATTAATTTAATATTTCCTTTATTTATTATATACTGATTTACTTGTCAACACATTTCAATCATTCATCAAGTGCATTCCATCAATTAATTTCATGACTATGATTAGATTCATGATTTCCAGAAACACTTCTGCTACACTGCACTTCTGCTAGAAACACATATGCATTGGAATGGTTTTTATTGACTACTAATTATACTGTACTAGTAACTACTTTTCAGGAGAACAATAATGTGAAAACCCACCTCCTTTCTCCCACATATCCACCCCATGGCCCCAGAAAGCCAGTAACATCTTCAGGGTTGTCATTTTTGTTTCTTTTTTTCTTGTCCAGAGGCCTTTTCTTGATTGTCTCAAATACTGTTTTTCCTTCTGCTTCCTCTGGAGGTGCTACCATTGCTGATACTGGAAAGAGTTTAACATTATATGAAGACACAAAGGACAGAACAACAGTGTAGTGTAAACCATTCAAAAGATGATAAGACAAAATCAAGGATGTAACTACATTTCCGTGATATACCAAGTATGGTCTACAAAAAATATAAACTTACATAAATGATTAGAGTTTTCGTTTGAGTATTAATGTATTTACTATTAGTTACTTACACACAACTGCATCTCCAGACGCTGTCTCATCAGTTGACGGGTCCATAGCGTAGCCGTAGCTGGCAAATGTCCGTCTTTGGTTCTCAAACTGAAATTCACTAATGTGTGCCTTCTCAACAAAACCAGACAATATATTTCTGTTTGCCTTCATCTGCTGGGTTTGGAATGGATTTTCGGGACCAAATGAAGGTGCATAGAGTTCCTCATACTTTGGATTGTGCATTAGTTCCTGATTGTTGGGTATGAGAACTCTTGAGTCATCACTATTCTGAAAATCAAACATAAAAATCTAGATTACTGTGGGTATTAAGCGTGCGAAATGTCTTCTTTGTCTGTGAAATGGAAATTCCTAGCAACCTCAGATTACTCATGTTTAAAAGAATTTTTTATTTTATAAATTCTATTAGTAACATCAACCTAACTGTAAACTTTTAAGTGTCAATAGCCTATTAAATGTACATAGAAATATAACTATGCACATCATACCAGAAAGCTCAAAGTGGCTAGGAACTGGGGTTCTAGACCAACTCACTTAAAATATTTTAGTTAAATGATATTATTATATTTATTTCATGAGGATTTGCCCTACCGTAGGCATTACTGCTGGGGCTGCACATATTTCCATTTTCTTAGCAAGGGATAGTTTGGGGTCAACAGGTTTTAGGTGAGTCAACAGACCCTCATTGCTGTGTTGTTGTTTACTTTCCGCATCCTCTGCCTCGTCCTCTGAACTACTGCCATAATTCTGTATATTTAGCATTATGGAACCTCACTTATTCTCTTATCTACACGTTAAAAATATATTAATCACTAACTAATTACTTAAAACAAAATAAATCGTCATTATTGTTGAACAATGTGCAAAAGTTCATTTCGTTTCATTATTTTGACAGCAACAATGACAAATTGACAACTGGGACAACTGTCAGTCTATCATTTTTGACATTTCAGTTGTTGACGTTTGGCACAGTCTATACTCCATTGATCTATAAGGACTATGGATTAGACACTAAAGCAAAAATAGCGAGCCTGACAATGCCTGTCAAAATTTTAGTGAAAGAAAACATGGCTGCTTCTCCTAGTGTTGTGCGCACTACGTGTACGGAAACAGTATCGATATTTAGACTGACTCTGAATTTTGGATGGATGTAACAATTTGGGTTTTGTAGGAATGTCTTTAGGAAGAATTAAAAATTAAATTGTTACAAACACAATAACTTCTGCTGTGTAATAATCTCTCTAAACAAAATGGCTGCCATTTTATCATGGAGGGGATAAGAAAAATTTGGATAGTGATTTGTTGATAAAAAATACCATACTTTATCACCTTTAAGTCTGCGACACCGGTGACCTGACACATTGTATATTAATGATATACAAACTTTTAATTCGTTCTGACTTATCATGACTACAAAAAGGTATTCATGCGATTCGCACTTGACCATATTTTTATCGATACTAAATAAACATATTTCACGTCACTACTGTAATGTTTGACACGAGATGACATGTATTTGAGCGGTGGAGAAAATGGCCGGCCTGCCACACTTTTGCCAGCTAATTTTATATGACGTTTAGGATTAGGGCGTCTCTATCTAAGTATATTCCTATCTCTATGCTATACTCCGACTTTTAATTCGATGCAGTAAAATGACATTTGCTAATGTCACTTTTTGAAATAATGTTGCCAGATTTTCAATAATAGTGAAAACTTAGACGATTAACGAACGATGTTTTGATTATTCGATTATTCTTTTCTCAATATGTCTATTATAATGTATGTTATTAAAATATAATTCAAATTCAGAAAACAATACGGAAAGGTTATTAATTTAAAATTATATAGTAGACGAAAAATAATAAACACCGGTGCATGCATGCTTTTAGTACATAACATGCACTAAGAGCGCTTAATAATTAAAAATCTAGGAGATTATTGATATCATTCGTATTTTTATGTGTAATTATTGATCCTGTAATAACTTCATACATTATTTTAGCAGTTTGCTAAATTATGCGAAACGATTATAATCCGATTAATATTTTCATCAAATCGAATAATTTGTGTCCAGGTTACATCACTATTTTTGTGATAATAAAAAATGGTAACACTGGAAATGTCATTTTACTGCATCGAATTAAAAGTCGGAGTATACACCACAGATGATTGTTGCTATCATGAAAACTTTAATTTTGCGTGTTTATTTAAATTTTTATTTTATCTGTCTTAATATTATCCGTTGGCATAATTGATTTAGATAGATAATATAAGCAAGGAAAGATTTTTGAAAACTGAATTTGTGCCATATATGCCGTTGTTACCTGTCTTATAATATGTATGAAACCTTCGGCCTTCGGCATTGACATTGATATTTTGTATGAGTATAGAGGGAGCTACTAGATAAAAGAATAAAAAACGTTTTTCAGATATCTTTTTCCTCATGTCAAAACTAAGACATAATTTGTTTAATATTTTAATACGATAATTTAAATAAGTAAAGGTATTGTTAAAAGTTATGTTATGAACACAAGGAAAGCATGGACATTTAGTTGTTGATTCTCTTTTCTTTCTAGGTAAGTAAATATTTCATTAGTTCATAGTTCAATGTTTGTAAAACCAATTGTATTTAATAAATAAAACTCTTTTCTTTCTAGACGAATCACATTGTTGTTCATTGCTTAAAAAAAGAAACCCTAACATTATAAATCAACAACAATTATCGTACATGTGAAGCAGGAAAAAGTCGTTGCTTAAATAATGGAGAAATTACAATTTGAATTTACGATAAAAGCAAAACCAGACGATAACAAGACGAATATGTATGCCATAACCTCCATTACGGATACACAAAACCAAACTTATGTTGTGCCTAATGAGTATCAATCAGTGCATTTACACAAAGAAATACTAAAGCATGACATATTTGTAAAAATAAAGAAATCCCTCCAAAAAAGGCACGATAAAAGACAGGTATGGATAACACTAACCAGGGAAATGAAATCAATATATCTAGATGATGAAAACATACAATTTGATGGATTTCTACTTGAAAAAGTGGAACAATTTCATGACGTGCAGTCAAATGAAGCTACATTGTTTAAAAAAACAGAAAATAAGACTAGATTAGTAGCAGAGTTTTCAATAGAAAATTTTTCAAGATATACATCAAATGTTCAACAATGGTTAAATACTTTTGAAAGTGAATGTGCTCGTTTACAAATAGATACAGATTTACAAAAAGTTGAAATTCTAAGATTGCTACTGGAAGATACATGTAAAGATTGGTACACCTCAATGTTAATCAAACATACCATAGACTCAGAATGGTCTGTTTGGAAGAGAAGTTTAAGTGAAACATTCGCTGATAAAGGCTGGTCACCGATTAGGTACGCAATGAATTTCAAATATATACAGGGATCAATGTTAGAATATGCTCTAAAGAAAGAAAGACTATTACTGGAAATAAACAAAACAATAGATACACAAACCCTTATTTATTTGATCGCCACTGGTCTACCAAACTTCGTAATGGACAGAATAGACAGAGAAAGCCTTAAAGAAGTAAATGACTTGTTTAACTACATAAGAGGACTAGAAAGTTTAACAAGAAAGAACGACACAAAGAGAAATTTAAGCATGGGAAGCAGATACGATAAAAAAGAAATAAAACAAACTGAAAAAAAGTCATGCAAGATTTGTGAGAACAAAGGGAAACTAAATAGATTTCATCCTGAGAATGTTTGCTGGTACAACCAAGAAAAAAGAACAACCGATGACAAACATTTTAATTCTAACCCAATATTAAAAGTTGAACTAAGTAATGAAGATTCAAAAAACTAACATTCCCTCCACTAATTGAGATTGCAGTGATGTTGAATAACACATTAGTAGCCAAGGCGTTATATGATCCTGGTTCACGAATAACATTAATAAATTCAAGATTAGTTCAGGTGACAAATATGAAGCCAAATAATGATTTTTATGACACAATAAAAACAATAAGTGGAGGGGGAAAAACTAAAGGGTTAATTACACTGGATGCAGAGTTATTGCAAAAGAAGATTAAAATAAATGCATTTATCTTTGAAAATGAGAATTTTGAATATGATCTTATACTGGGATTAGATTCAATACAGAAATTTGGGTTGACTCATGATGAGAATTTAAATATCCAAATACAAAAAAATGAAACATTCAAAATAAGTGAAGATACGTTAGAAGATAAACAGAATGAAAGTATGGAAGAAGAATATGCAGTAAATTTTAATGAAGGTATAGATACAATTAAATTTGATATAGACACAGAATACTTAAATACCGACCAAAGGGAACAGATAAACATATTATTGGATAGCTATTCGGAAATTTTTGCTAAAAATAAATATGACACTGGAAAAGTGAAGAAGTATGAAGCCTGTATAGATTTGCAAGTTGAAAAATATTGTTCTAAAAGACCATATAGATGTTCAGTTCAAGACAAGGTAGAAATAGAAAATCAAATCTCTCAACTTTTAAAACATGAATTAATTGAAGAATCTTACAGTCCGTTTGCAGCACCTGTTACCTTAGCGTTTAAAAGGGAAGAAGGAAGAAAGAGTAGATTATGCATTGATTTCAGAGAGTTAAATAAAATAATTATACCTCAATCACAACCCTTTCCGCTGATAGAAGACTTAATAACAAAGACAATTAATTGTAATTATTTTACAACTCTGGATATAAATTCAGCTTTTTGGTCCATTCCTTTAAAGATAACAGACCGACACAAAACTGGCTTTGTTACTCAAGAAGGTCACTATCAATGGACCTGTTTACCCTTCGGCCTGAAGACAGCACCGGCTATATTTCAACGGATCTTGGGAAATATTATAAGAAAGAATGGTCTGACAGGATTTGCATGTGATTCGGTTAAATATTTAGGTCACATATTACAAAAAAATACGATTACACCTTTGAAAGATAATTTGAAATCAATAAAAGAGTTCCCAGCTCCTCAAAATAGAAAACAAATACGACAATTTTTAGGGAAGATTAATTTCTATGGGAAATACATTCCAAATGTCTCAATAGTACTGGATCCTTTACATAAATTGTTGAGGAAAGATCAAAGATTTAATTGGACAGAACAATGTGAGGATGCATTCCAGAAAATTAAAGACTATCTCTGTTCCAAACCTGTACTAGCTATTTATGATCCACAAGCACCAACATTTATTTATACAGATGCTAGTGCTATAGGAATTGGAGCTGTTTTGAAACAAACTCAACAAAATGGCGAAGAAAAACCGGTAGCATACTTTTCTAAAAAGATAAATGAATCACAAAAGAATAAAAAAGCTGTATTCTTAGAATGTTTAGCCATAAAAGAGAGTATAAAGTTCTGGCAACATTGGTTGATTGGAATATATTTTACTGTCTACACGGATCACAAACCTCTAGAGAAGTTAAATATAAGAAACAGACCTGACGATGAACTAGGAGATATGTCACTTTATCTGTCACAATATAATTGCGAAATAAAATATTTACCAGGAAAAAATAATACAGAAGCAGACTGTCTGAGCAGAAATCCGGTATTAAACATTGATGAAAATAATGAAGATAACTTAAGAACGGTAAATACTATTGATATTAATGACATAAAATATGATCAAGCTCAAAATATGGAACTGATAAAACTTGAAAATAATATTGTATTAGAAGATGGAATTTATTATAAGAGTGGAAAAAATAAAAAAATAATTCTAAGCGAAGATTACAGCAAAGCATTAATAAAAAAAGACCCATGAAAAATATTGTCATACTGGAATAAATCAAACAGAATCTAAAATAAAACCATTTTATACTGCACCACATCTATCAGAAAATATTAAAAATATATGCAAAAACTGCGAGATATGCATAAAGAATAAAACAAGATTAAATAGAAAATATGGATTGATGTCGCAATTAGGGCCAGCTAACAGACCCTTTCAAATAATGTCACTGGATACCATAGGAGGATTTGGGGGTCAACGTTCCACAAAAAGATATTTACACCTACTAGTGGACCACTTCACTAGGTATGCATATATCCTATGTTCTAAGAATCAACATGCTCGAGACTTTATCAAACTCATAGAAAAAATTCCTAAAGAAGAAGCAATAGAAATCTTATTGTCTGATCAATATCCAGCTTTTAATTCAACTGAATTCAAAAATTATCTGAAGAGCCGAAATATTCAATTAATACTTACAGCTGTAGATGCACCCTTCTCTAACGGTTTAAATGAAAGGCTTAACCAGACTATTGTAAATAAAATTAGATGCAAAATGAATGAATCAAAAGGAAAAACAAATTGGTCAAAAATAGCCGAAGAATGTAGAAATAGATACAATGAAACAAATCATTCTGTAACAGGGTTTTCTCCTAAATATTTGCTATCCGGGGAATCTACAGATATGCTACCAGATGAAATAAAAGAAAAACAGTTATTAACAAAAAATTTGGAAGAAGACAGGAAAATAGCATTACAAAGGTCAATAAAATCACACAAATATAATAAAAGTTTATATGACAAGGATAGATTACAATACGAATTTAAAAAAGGAGATAAAGTATATGTTGACTATGGAAACAAATTGAACAAAAAGAAAATGGATGAAATAAGAATTGGTCCGTTTGAAATTGAAGAAAAAATATCGGATTCGGTTTATAAAATAAATACCGGTCGTGGATCAAGATCTATTGGACTATATCACGTAACAAAGCTCATCCCTATGTTTGTTGAATAAGTTTTACAGCTAAATTTTACACAACTTGTTGGAAAAATTTGCATTTCGATGGGGGGTGATGAAACCTTCGGCCTTCGGCATTGACATTGATATTTTGTATGAGTATAGAGGGAGCTACTAGATAAAAGAATAAAAAACGTTTTTCAGATATCTTTTTCCTCATGTCAAAACTAAGACATAATTTGTTTAATATTTTAATACGATAATTTAAATAAGTAAAGGTATTGTTAAAAGTTATGTTATGAACACAAGGAAAGCATGGACATTTAGTTGTTGATTCTCTTTTCTTTCTAGGTAAGTAAATATTTCATTAGTTCATAGTTCAATGTTTGTAAAACCAATTGTATTTAATAAATAAAACTCTTTTCTTTCTAGACGAATCACATTGTTGTTCATTGCTTAAAAAAAGAAACCCTAACATTATATGTATGTGGTTAAAAAATACGAATATTAGGCGAAAATATATAGGGCTACCAGAAATTAATAATTAAAGCATAATCATAATTTAAGTACTGGCAATGAATCACCACCATCGCTTGAACGACATTGGCTGCGTTCCGTAACTCGACCAAAACGCCCAAAACGTTCTTTGTATGAAAAAGTGTCGTTTTGGGCGTTTTGGTCGAGTTACGGAACGCAGCCATTGTAGCCAACAAAAGAACAAAAATCCATAGTCAGGTGATAGCGCTTGTGACAGTTCTTGTTTTTCGTAAAAATAAATTTAAAATTGCACAAAAATGGCTCTCCAGGCCGCTGTAAAAGGGAAGTTGATCAGCGTGATCGGAGATGAGGTATGTACTTACTCAGAAAAGTAAATATTTGAGCGTTAGACATTTATTTTTTCCGTACAATCTATGATCCCAAACACATTACTCTTTGTGATTGTTTCATATAAATCTCGTGAATTACAGGATACTTGCGTTGGGTTCCTCCTCGGAGGTATCGGCGAAATCAACAAGAACAGACACCCCAACTTTATGGTGGTCGACAAAAGTGAGTTCGATTTTTTGAAATCTTGTTCTTGGCATTTATGCATAGAAGTAATGAAGACACAAGAAATCCATTTAGAAGCTGCTTCCTAGAGCGGTACAGTACAGCCCATAACGAATACATGATATACGATGATTTAAACGTATCTGTAAGTTAAGACGGAATGCCTAATTTTAAAGTGACTGCCAACAAAGAACAACCAAGGTTTCAAGGAAATAACAATTCAATTGCAAATGATGTTGTGATGGTACTTTGTATAGCAGATTAAACAAGATAGTGTAACTAAGATCAATAATCATCAATCAAGTGGTAAACCCATAGTAACCCTGTAAATTGTTAAATTATTTCAGACACTCCAGTGAGTGAAATCGAGGAGTGTTTCAAGCGATTTGTGAAGCGCGATGACATCGACATAATCCTCATCAACCAGAACATTGCGGAGCTGGTCCGGCATGTGATTGACTCGCACACAGCCCCGGTACCCGCTGTGCTGGAGATACCCTCGAAAGATCATCCGTATGACGCCAGCAAAGACTCCATCTTGCGTCGTGCTAAGGTAATTGATTCCTACTTTATATTAAATATTATTTTATCCATTATTAAACACTTAACCATGAAAACTGAAGTCTGAAATTGCATATTTTCTAGAAGGGAATATTAGTACTTAAAATCTGGTAAGCGCATTGGCTCTTAACAAATAAATTAGCAGGTATAATTTATTATTTTTTTTTCATCTCGTTGTTGACAATCACTGGATCTTTGTACAATATATTAAAAAAATCATATTTATTCTAATTCATATATAAAATGAATGGAGACAACTGCACAGATAATTCACACTGATAGACATTTCAAAAACATTGTTAGGGGATATGTGAACATTTGTTTTAATTTATATCTTCAAAAATATTCATTGATGTCAAAAAGTGTCTATAGATCATTTTATATAGATCATTTAGATATTGATGATTTTCAGATAAAATTGTTAGAGATTTTTGTTTGCTTATTTCTATTGAGATTAAGAGAGAACTTATTTCTATTGACAAAGATAATACTTTATTTTGCCCATAGATGTAGCATACACTGACGTTTAGATAGATTGGAAATACGAAAGAGCAAAACATATGATACACGTATGGCAGAGCAAGATAGATAGACAAAACCAATTTTTAGATGGCATAGCAGGCTTAGCGGGCACTTGTCAAAAATTGTTCCTCAATTTTCTCAAAATACTTAATTTAGTTTTTACATTTCTGTGTGGAATAACGTCCTTTGTAGTGTTAATTAGTGATGGTTACTTGTGCGGTACCTGGATGTGACTCCTCTAGATATAAAAACCACCAGGAAGGCGTCGCGCTCGGCAGTGACATTGTCAGCGGGCGATTCATTTTTGGTTTCGTCCAAGTGATACAATTGCCGATCTCTAGTTATAAAATAAATCTATGATTTTGCCATAACATTAAATAACAATTTTGTAATAAACAGTTTTTTTTTCTTTTTCCAGGGCATGTTCAACCCCGACGACCTGGTACGCTAAAATAATTGATATTGCATGATATTTTGTCTGTGGTTTTGGAGCAGACCACATTATAAATACCAAACGAAATTTTAAAAAACTAACTTAAAACATTCATTTTCTATCGCATTTAAATAAGTGTTTTTTGTGTGCAATTAAAACCAGTGTTCAAATGTTCATGGGCAGCAGTGGCCACTTATTGTCAGGTAACCTGTACAGTTTGTTTGCATTATGCATTAAAAAGAAACAACAGTTTGGTTACTAATACATTCCGCTACTGAAAAAGAAGTTATATTTTTTTGGACCGTTTTAATACTGTTATGAACCGATAATTTATTTAAATTGTTAATCAACATAGTATTATAAATACCTATTTAATCTTGTATAGTTGTTGAAATTGTATTATAGTATATCACCAAGAACAATTTTATTGTTTTATTTTTCCTTAAACTGAATGCATGTTTGTTTTACGTAACAGTTTTGTGTGTGAAATGGTGAGATTAACAAGTGTGGTTTTTTATACAAATCATGAAAGAATTATGTAAGTATTATATGTATATTACTATTTCTGTTTATATTTATTAATAGCATGTATGTTTATTTCAATGATTAATATATTTTTATTTTCTATTTTCAGTCCATGTTTGGAGCGGATAACTATTCCACTTAACTTCATATTGTATGTAGATTATAACAGTTATTATATTATATCGATATCAATAATCGCCTGTATCAGTATTTTTAAAATAAATATTCTCAAATATTGTTATATTTATTTATTTACACGTATTAATAACACTTAAAATAATACTGCACACTTCACCATGCTATATTGCACAGCACATATTTAAAAACATAACAATACATTAGGATTACAGATCATTTTGGTATTGAGTGGTGTTCAATGTATACCCGCAGAGCGAGAGACGAGCTGTGATTGGTTAGTCCGAATTTGGTTATGACAGTTGTGACGTCATAGGTTGTGTTCAATCATCGAAGTCATTGACGTCGTTTTCGGCTTTCTTGTGGCCAACCCAGTCCCATTTGGAGTAGTGGAGCTTGGTCTTCTTGAATTTGGGGTTCTTTGAGGTGATCCGGACGAAGACCCTGCGGCCGAAGAGGGGTTGCAGCTGTCTGAAGTTGTCTACAAGGGGCAGGTTCAGGTTGGAAAGGAGACCACGGAAGTTGTCCATCTGTGTAAAAGATTTTATAGATAATTAATTTCATTCACACTTGTAATTATTGTCAGGGAGTTTCAAGGGTTTTCAGCATAATGTTTCAGGCTATTACAAAATGTTTTTTAATAAAATGACATTACCTGGAAAACAGAAATAGGCAGGTAGTCGGAGAAGATGACCCATGTGACGGCTTCAGCGCAAGGGGGCGTGGTGAGGGAGCCCTTGTAGGTGTAGAACCGTTCGGCGTCCAGGCCGGACAGGATGGACGACAGCGAGAAGGTGTGTGGGAGCTGCATCGTCGTGTTGTAGTTCTCGATGGCTGACAGGTTCTTGATGAGGGGCGTCAGCAACTTCGCGTCGTATTCTACCACCTGTGAATGAGACGTGTCATGTGTCGTTTTGGGGTCACCATCGGAGTAGTAGGGGTCACCAGATTCGGTGACACCTTTTACTGTTGGTGGTTATTTATCATCGATCTACTTATCTGGTTATACATTATTTCGTTACTCCATTGTAGTATCTACATTAATCATGGCTGTCTTTAAACCACGTAAAGCAATGGAACAGTTTTAAAATTCTATAATAAGTTGGTAAAAAATATTGAAGTACCTATCAATCTACTGAAGAATCATGTTTTTTGTAAATTTTGTTAAAACCTAAGTACTTAAATAATTGCTAATGGAAGTTGCGTGATACATTGCCTTAGTGGCAGACAAATTATGTTATTAATTAACTTAAAAACACTAATGAGTTACTTGTTTATAATTATACAGTTTGCTTTAATTGTGTAATTCATTTAATTGTGTAATTCATTTATTTAATTGTGTAATTTAATTCCCATGTATAAAATGGATTAGAAATTAGTTGTTAGATGTTTGCACTTGATAATATTTGTATGCCTAATACAGGCTAAGTGCCTCAGTGTACCTAATACAAATAAATGAATTTGAATTTAAGTTGCATAGGAATTCTAAAATTTAATATTAGAATGATGAACCTGTTACAAAGATGAGATTTACCTACTTACTTAAATATTTTCTTACATGATTCACATTATCATGAATTAATAACACTATAGTCCACAAGTCTCGTTGCGTTATATATTCAATTTCCTACACATTACATTGTTTTGATAAGAACAACACTGGGACCCTTATAACCCTCCATATAATTTGGATCAGGTTCAGAATGTTAAAATGACAGTAACAGAAATGGTTTCCTTTCCCAAACTACGTCTTGAATAGTCTATTAATAGAAAAGAGTAGGTAATAAGAGAGAAGATTGTACCTGATAGAAGAACGCGAGCACGCAAAGACCATCAGGGTGCTGCAGAGCTTCAGCCAAGTTCCTGTATTTCTTATTCCTGTGGATGATGTGCATCTCGAGTGGCAGCCGCATGTCGTTGAGGGTGTGTTCAGCGCCGCGGTTGTTCTTGTCTCCCCAGTGGAAGTGCAGGCCTTCGATCTCGTATTCATTATCGAGGGGACCGCCGAAAATGTACGGGAGACGGAAGCCTTTCTTCTCTTCTTCGGGTGAGTATTTGGGGATGGTCAGAGCCACTGGAATAAATATAATGATTTATTTAACAATTGCTCTAAGGGCTCATATACACGAACGGCACGATGTCAACTGCACCGGTTGGCGGCGGCCGTCGACGTGTCGGCGGCGGCCGCCAACGTGTTGTTGACATCGTGCCGTTCGTGTATATGAGCCCTAATCAAAAGTCATTCAATGACACTTTTCGAAAGTCAAACTACGCCATCGCTTCAACCCCTACGGTGAGAGGTCTTGGAAGAAGAACCGGCTAGAAACCAATGTTGCAAAGCCAAATCTCTAACAGAGAAGACCACATCTTGATGAAACTGTAATTATGGTAAGTCGTAACTACCTGAATGTCCATTGTTGGTGATGGTGAGCGGTCCCGGCAGAGGGTTCTGGTATCCGATGAGCTCCATGGCCGGGATGGAAATGGGGATGGCTTGTCTGGCGGCGATGGCGATGGGCGACTGCTGCCGCCCGCCGCACGCGGGGTGCAGGACTGCCCAGCGCCTCTGGTCAGAGGCCCGGTAGCCCCAGCCGAACACGAGTGGTACTAGGGCAGCAGAAACGTAGAACGTTAGCTTGGTTATTGGTTTAAATCTATGAATGGCTCAGATCTTAGCAAGGGTCTTGCCTCATAATTGTGGAGGCGTAGAGCGTACTCTATCACATTGCTCCAGAGGTATCGGTGGAGGGGTTAGTGGCCAGTCCATATGTCGTTAGTTTTTTAATTGGTTTCAATCTATAAATGGCTCAGATCTTAGCAAGGGTCTCTCCTCATAATTGTGGAGGCGTAGATCTCTGGAGCAGCGTGATAGAGCGTACTCTATCACGCTGCTCCAGAGATATTGATGGAGGGGTAAGTGGCCATCCTTATGTCGTTAGTTTTTTAATTGGTTACAATATATAAATGGCTCAGATCTTAGCAAGGGTCTCTCCTCATAATTGTGGAGGCGTAAAGCGTCCACCACGTTGCTCCAGAGATATTGGTGGAGGGGTTAGTGGCAAGTCCATATGTCTTAGTTTTTAAATTGGTTTCAATCTATAAATGCCTCAGATCTTAGCAAGGGTCTCCCTCATAATTGTGGAGGCGTAGAGCGTACTCTATCACATTGCTCCAGAGATATTGGTGGAGGGGCTAGTGGTCAATCCATATGTCGTTAGTTTTTTAATTGGTTTCAATCTATAAATGGCTCAGATCTTAGCAAAGGTCTCCTCATATTTGTGAAGGCCTAAAGCGTACTCGAACACGCTGCTGCAGAGATATTGGTGGAGGGGTTAGTGGCCAGTCCATGTTTCGTTAGTTTTTATCTTTTTATGCCGTTCGAATACCTCCGACCAGAGAGGGACTCAAGCACGGCCACGTTCAAGAAATTTTTACCACTGGCGGTCAAAAGATTGTAAGTACCAAAATGACGAAGTCGCAAATGTAAACATCAACGTGTATAATCATGTTAATACATCACCTCAATATTAGAACGGATATCAGTAGCGTATATACTAAGCTATAGTAGAGTCTAGATTGTAGCAGAAGATGCATGAATAGATAGCCCGCTAATTAGCAACCTACAAGGACAGACTATCTAGTGATACCGAGCGGAAATATGAAGTTTCCTTCAAAGCATGGAATCGTAACAAATTGGCCGAAAGTCGGTCAAGCGTAATGAATCAGACGTTCGGACGTTCGGTTTGGGATACATGCGAGATTATTAATGAATAGTAACCCGCCCTCTCTTCGCTTCAACAAATATATTCGTTATTTGATGAGTTGAGCGTGATTCATTGCAATAACATTATAATACCTATTATTTTTATTTGTTCTCCCAATTATGTTAGAAGCACTTCCCTTTGAATTTGACTCAGTGCGCCAGTCTATAGTCCGTCAAAGACAGGTCTGAAATCGCCTACGGGTGGTCTAAGTACATATTTTTTAAAGTACCTAGGTACCTATTCATAAATACTCCTATCATGTTCTTATTAGAACCTATGAATAAAACATAAGTCTGTTTCCTAGCTAACCTCACTAGCAAAAAAGACCAGTCGGTTGAATAGCCGGTGGCGCGCCGTATGATTCATAGAGAGTAAAAACAAATACGTAGGCGATCTGACTATCCTAAAACTATTTTTAGTTGTTCCAAATGGGTGCGTCTATAATGTTTTCGGATCGTAAGTATATCTTGTAAAAGATTTCTTCTCGTATTATTTGAGGGAACTATTCGATAGTATTTGACGGAACTATAAATATTCACCTAGATGGCGCTACGTAACGAAAGGTTGTTAGGGTGGTCGAATATTCTCTAGGCCTACTACCTATTAATGAGGAGTGACGAGTGACTAGTGGTCAACAGTAGGTCGTTGCAATCAACCCCGAATACTGAGAACATTGACGACACCATGGCGTCCATCTCCCTGCTTAGCGAAGGGTCCCTGGGTTTGATTCTCGGCCGGAGCCAAATTGTATGTAATAGATGAATTGGCTGAGATATAGTGGTGTGTTTAGACAGATAATTATGTTGTCATGTCTATGTGTGGACGTATGAATGTGTTAGTGTTCTAATCAAAAAACTATAACGTTAAAACGTGAACTGATTATCCAAAATAATTTAAATACGATTCATGTGATGTACTTCATTGTATCTCAGTACTCAGGTAAGCTTACCAGTAAGCTACCTACGTGTCATGTTTAAAGATGTTATATCCACAGAAGCCAAAAAACGCAATTTAAATTTCAAGTACAATAAAAATTATAATTTGTATCTTCTACCTAGTCCGAATTCATTGCAAGATTTATTAGCGTTTAGTTCATTACTATGCAACGTTGACACCGCGTTCTAAGTTATGGTTTAAAAGTTTTATTACTCACTTAAATTTTGCTTGTCAATCAATGTGTATTCGTATTCCAATCAATTTATTTGAGATTGCATCTTGAATCCTTTAGTGACCTGCCTACCTACGTACGGTCAGCTTCATTTTTATTTGTAAAAGTCGTCATTTATGGATGCCATAGGACTTTGGTTTGAATATTTAAATTTTTTGGCGGTATTGCCGGACCCTAAGCCATATTATTTATATCCCAGTCCATACCAACGAAATAACCAAGCTGAGCAATGCTCGGTTATTTTGTTTCCAAAACGATTGTCTTTGCTTAATGATAGTAGAACTACCCACAAGGCGTAACGGGGCGTACAGTGCCACAAACTTATCTGACCCGGTGGCCAAAATTGGAACTGAAGCAAATGTTATACTGATGTCAGACAAAGACAAAGACAGTAGCGCCCCTCTTACCGGGTCAATAAGTTTGTGGCACTGTACATAAAAAGTGTTCCTTTAAAAAACGAGTAGGTAAGTACGAAGTACACAAATGAAACGACATCAACGACTCGTTGCCAGTAACTTGAAGCCATGGAATATCGATATAGCAACCGGACTTATCTGAACTAATCATCCTAGTCTCAGACAGACCTAGACGACAGTAAAACGGGGGCTATATGCTTGGTTGCTAAGTCCAGTCAGAAAAAAAGTCCTACGATCTTTTGGCGTGTGGGTGACAGAGACAGCGCCTTACAGTTTGCCTTACCTGTAAGGCGCTGTCTCTGTCACCCACACGCCAAAAGATCCTTGTACGACTGTAATGAAATTGCCACTCTCGGCCAAATCAAACTTATTACCTGTGTTCACTGTTCAATTTAGCTTGTGAAAAAAAAAATACTAAGGACATTTTTAGACAATGCAACAAAAATGTATCTTAATCGCATTGGCGGAACGCTGGCATTTGTGTGTCATGCAATTAAAACGAATTCCAGATCGAATAGGCGTGACGACAGTATCAAATAATCAGAGATTTAATTATTTTTAGGGCAAAATACGTATCAAAAGGATTTAAAACACTGATTTAGTTTAATTTAAAAACCTGAGATCAAAACTATTTTCAATAAATTAAACGATGAGAATGCTGCAATCGGTCATTTTGACTGAAACACAAAAGACAGACGAAGATTGACGATGACGTCACAGCTAAATGAGCGTTTATTAAACTTTACTATGTTTTGTGGTTGTGTTTGTTGTAACTGTACTACTGCTTCCTCATTTGGAATAATTTTTAATTGTATAAGTGTGTTAAATCAACTCCAGTCGATTCTATATAATGGAAATACACTTTTATTAAGATATCTACTTTATTTATTTTATTAGATTTTTCTGATTAAGTATATTAAATTATTTCAGGTCGTCAAGAACATGTTAAGGGGATTATTCTTATTATTTTCTTGTTAGGAACATGTAAAACATTTTTATTGGGTTTCGTTATCGATTTGTTTATAGGTACGCAAGAGGTACAAAGTAGGTACCTAATACTTATACTCTTTGAAATTCATTTTTATCACGAATTTCGTTTACTTCCTTAGGAAAAAGGACTTGATAAAACTTTTAAAACTTGATAAAACTGTAGTTTTTTACCGAAATAAAGTTTTTTTCCTAAATAGTACACCTGTACCCCCTTTATAAAAGGAGATTTCAAAATCTTTCGACATGCCTATTCAAACGGAGTATAGGTACTCGCTACGTGGTGTGGTATCACTGGTATCCCTCGCTATACCCTACATGGATGGATTGTACTTACACTTCATCATTGATATAATATGACGCATTAATTGTTTTACATAAAATAATACACTTAAGATAGATAAAAGCACTTAATTAGCGTTTTATTACAAAAAGAAGCTATATCCAATTGTTGTTATCTCAAATGTAAAGATAAAATCGTGACAACATTGATTTTATAATAAAATTATCATTCGTGATAATGCATAAATGTGATGAAAACCTCAAATATATGCGACCTTTGTGTGGCTAATCTTACAAAAAGGTCATTGCAAGTCTACGTGAATATGGATAATGTAGACGAGCAGACATATTGTAAGCCGTATTACGAGTACGACCCCTTAGCGCATTGTATGGTGCATCGTCTACTCCGACGGTTATGTAATATTTAATGTTTAGTGCACTCTTGCAGTCTTTTATTTGTTTTGTTAATTTGACAATAGAATAATGCCCTTAAATACAAATATCTTTATATGTATTGGTAGTTATTTTAGTATAATTACATAACAAAAATCGTGTTTCTAACCAAAGTAGTTTGATCGATTTTAATTTAACCCTTTAAATAGTTGGTAGGTACAAATCAAAGTTTAAAAAATAATTCTAAATTTTGTACTTGATGTTATATCCTGTATGGGACAATCTAGGGTTTAATACTGAAAATCAATTAGGTAATTGAAGGGTAAATAATAAATATATAATAGGTATTTTTATCTAAATAAATGACTCAGTCAGGAGAGACTCGGAAAAACAGAATCGCAATCAGGGCCTGATTTACCCTATAGGCTAATTAGGCTGCAGCCTAGGGCGCGAGGATCGGGGGGGGCGCCGAAATCGAGTCTTCGCTTGCACTACTAATCTACTAGCATCATTGCACCCTACATATTTCAACTAGATCGAGACCAAAATACAAAAACTAAATGCGGTGTGAACTAAAAAAGCTTGAGAATCCCTGAATTTTGCGCGCGTAAAACAAACACTGCCTTATCACTCGAATCGGTCGGTGATGAGCGAGTGCGAGCTGGCAACATCGCAGCTCGCTAAAGGTACCGTCTACAGTACGCGACAGGTCCGCATGGCAATCGGCATATGAGGTGAGGCGCGGGGGAAGGGACACCCCGCATACCGCACGTCACCCTTAGTAATAGTAATGCGCGACACTATATCGACCGCGTTTATCGATTTTAATCTCACTCACATTTTTGTTTGTTGTTGTGTTTTAAAATGACTTCGGTAGCTTTAGATTTTATCATAGAAGTTGAAAATACTAGTGATGAAGAGTCACTAAGTGCTTGTAGGTTGTAGGGATGTTAGTATGAGCTGATATGATATTTATTGTGATGAATAAAATATTCTAATTGTATAACAACATAATTGTAAATCTTTTTACTAGCTCATTCCTTGTCTACATTAAAATTATTTAAATATTTACTTGTCTGTCTATCAACATCAACAATATTAATTTTAATGAAGTCTTATGTGCTAGTACCACAATAGCCTAAACTGAATAAACCAGATTCATTTTCACTTTACTTAGGTATAACAAACCTTATCTAATTAATGTTCCTCTTATTTTGTTCCGTGGAAAAAATATCGATATAAACATAGTACGTGCCACATCACTAGAAAAATGTCATGTCTACCTTTCGCGTACTAAAGGTAAGTAACTCTGTGAATGAAACAACGACGCGCGGGGCTCCCCGTATTTAATAGAAAAGTGACTTTAGACACTGCAGTCTGCAGTTAGTACAGTTTGTCGCACTTCATTTGTTTGTCTTTTTTTTTGTTAATTGTCGTTCGTCCGTCATATCAACCTTATTATATTCGTTTTTGGTTATTGATATTTTATAGTCCTTTCCTTAGTGTTTCCGTGTTTATTTAATACTATGAGTGGTAATGAGAGTAGTTCGGTAATAAAAAAGGCAAGTGGGGCAGAATATAGAAAAAAGGCAAAAGAAAAGGAGAAGAAGGTAGAAAACATTTTAAAACATACTCGTAAACTAGAAACATTTTTTACGAGCTCTGCTGAAAGAAACGAAACGGTGATAAATGCTGCACTATCGTCAGTGATTTCTTGTCCTGGTCCCTCTACCGCGGTCTGTTCAGTCTGTTCTTACGTTTCTCCGTCCAACACTAGCCCTATAACAGCGACGACGCCGAAGGTCTACGATGAAGACAAAAGTAGGTATAATAGAAGAAATGCCGTCTATTCCGTCAAGCGATCCTGCACTGTGGCAAGTAAACGATGAAATTCGAGATTATATTGCTAAAAACGGACTGCAACAAAACGAAGTGTCGTGGGTGCCATGGACAACGCACACGACAAGGACACACCCAAACCAAGAACGGAAACTTAAACTCATCATTTAAATTTCCGTCTCACTGGGAATCGAACCCAGGACCCTCGGCTTAGCGGTCCGGCATGTTAACCATTGCGCCATCCAGGTCCAACCATGAATCATACCATGAATCATGTTATAAACATTAATATACTACTTTTTACGTAACGCGCGTTACGTTTGAACGCGCGACTATAACACGCTTATTTATGGACATTAATCTGTATGAAATTCGTATTGAACCCGGGGGGGGGGGGGGGGTTGCAAATCGGTTTTGCACGCGGGCGCCAACACACCCCCGGGGGGGCGCGTCCTGATAATTAGCCTAGGGCGGTCAGAACTCTTAATCAGGCCCTGATCGCAATAAAATTCAGCGATGCTCAATAACGGTATTATTTCATGAATAAACAATTGGAGCATTGGTTTCATCGCATTATCTGCCCATTGAAGGGCACGGCTTTGGGTACTCGTAATTGAGGAAACCTAGAAAATCTATTAGTTTTGTTTGATAATAACTAGTTACCTAAGGTAAAGTAAGGTAGGTCTATAGTGTCTATACAATTGCAACAGTCACGTATCGCCGAAATAGCTCAGTTGGGAGAGCGTTAGACTGAAGATCTAAAGGTCCCCGGTTCAATCCCGGGTTTCGGCAATACAATAAAGATGACCACGCTTTTTTAAATCACAAATTACTAAGTAGTGACTTGATAATGTTTGAAAAATACAGATGCAGAGATGTTAAATAAATATTTAAACAGCGTACTGAGCTAAAGGTACAAGAATAGATTATTCAATGATTATTGAATAAATATTTCTAACAAAGTGACATTCATCTCTGACCCTTTCTCTGGAGAAAGACGTCAATCAACATTGCACGAATTCTTTGTTTCTGCTCGTTTATTGTAAGGTTTTACCATTATGCCCCGAAGAATTCATTTTACTTCTTTGTGACTGTCCACCGCGACGATTTCCCATGTTTAACGGTTTACCCATTTTTAATTGAGTCGCTATGCTTTTGCATTGTCTTATCATCTTGTCGTTATCTTTCATTGCGCTTTTACTTCAGCAAACATGGCTTGAAATTTGAAAGTACAGATACTTTTTTAAATATAGAAATAAGATAGGAAAAAGGTTAATTAATTAAGTGGTAAAACCGTAAAATTTGTGTGAGTAGGTACATAATATTTTCAGTTAATTTTGGTTGATAGGTTTCTAACTTTCAGGGAGATTTTAACAATATCAGTGAAGTTCTGGCGGCTTTTAAGAAGATAATTTGCTTCGGTAGGTATATGTATATATACTAAGTTATACATCATCTTACATTAACAAGTAAATTAACATAATAACTTTAACATTTATAAATAAATTATTGCTTAATTTAATGGGTAGGTAGATACTTAATAGTTATTTTTGTTAGTACCTACAAATTAAGCTTATACCGAAGTAATTGTCGGACTGTAAATAGAATAAATACCTACCTACCTAAGTACCTACACAGTGTGGACTATAAATTTAAATAATTTGATGAGCCTGATTTGATTAAAATTTACTCTTTAAATTATGATCTTAAAAATATATAAGTACACGATTCATAACATAATTTGAACGAAAGGTACCTACGTCAAAAACTATTTATGTTTATTTTAACTAACGCCAGTTCTATGGTCGAAGGTCCCCAAATATCTGATGAAATACTGTAAAATTTATCTTCATAATGTGTATCGTCAATGGCTCTATCGGATGTTTGTGCGATCCGTTTTGATCCAATACAACACCAAAGGAAGACGGTACATGGTTCGCATATTTGTGACTTGTCTTCAGGTGCTATAATGTTTATTACTGCTACTAGTTTCAGTTTAACTAATATTTACATGACACCAATTAAAAAAAATGGATACGAAAAACATTAAAAATTAAGTTCATCTGAATTTTTGTATCCAAAACTTTTCTCATTGTACGAGTATGCTGGACTGTTACTATTGCGCTATACTGTTGCGCTATTAAAAATTCAGTTAGTAAATTATAATAGGCGAGTACGTAACTTTGCCATTAATCATTAATTCATTTTTCCAATAGTAAAAAATATTTTTTGGTTTTATTATGAATGTTGATGTTTTTTTTTAATTTTTTACTCAATTAAAAAAAAATGTTTACGTCTAAGTCTTTAACTGTTTCACTACATTTTTGTTGGCTGAAAAAAGCAGTGAAATTATTATTTTAAAAAATATATTTTTTTAACTTACCGGTCACCGCTAAAAGGGCGATGGTAGTTGAGATGAGGGTATTCATATTTGACACAATGTTTTTTTTTTATTAGGTTCTCAAACTGTAATTAGCACTTGATGCTTCCTTCCTCGCGGCCAGCGGTTTATATACTAGAGATCCACATGTTGAACACTGCGATTTCAATGGCCTAACGCGTCACCGACGTGAGAACCAAACCCTTCAATGTGCAGCTCATAATTAGGTTATCCCAGAAGTCACTCAGATCCTAATCTAATTTTTAACTTAGGGACTGGTATTATTACTGCCGTTCAGTGTTGCATTTCGATTTATACGAATAATTGTAAAACAACAAAGGATATACAAAGTATGAGACAGCTCACAGATTTCAATTTTCTAAAATTATTTTTGTAACACTCTTGACTTGTTAACCATGCTGCTTAAAAACTATCAAATATTTTGTTTGTTTTTAAATAAACATTACCTAAATGCATGTAATTTTAAATTGCACAAGCAACAAAAAATATTATAATTTTTCATTTTGTATTGATTTTACTCCATTGACATGTTTAAATTTGCGGTAACGTATCCGGATAATTAATTTCGATCCATAAAGCGAGTGTATCTCATAAAAACAAAACGGGTAATGCTACAATACTTTCAATAAATGTAGTGTAATTATTACCTGATTACTAATACAGGGTCGATTCGACCTTTGCACGCAAGTTGAACGAAAATGTACTCGGCTGCAGCGCGAAGGTTGAGTCGGTCAGGCCGCGCGTCCCGAAGGTATGAACAATAGATGATAACAACCCCGAGATGATGTCAATTATTCTAACAGCCAAAACAGCCATTGATTAGACCAATAACAAAATAAAAGTGTTATAATTAATTGTTATATAAACGGCCGAACGGCTGCTACTCTTCAGTCGATAGGGCCTCGCGAGAGTAGGGTACATTATCAAATAGATTTAAAGCGGAAGAGTTTATTTGTTTAAAAGCGCTAATCTTAGGAACTGTTTAATTTTTTTTTGTGTTCAATAGTCAATTTATTGAGGAAGGCTATACTCAGCAGTGGTGCCCAAACTTTTTGCTGTGAAGATCGACTTGAGAAAAAGTTAAGGGTTTAAGATCGACAGATTTATTTTTATGTATTTTTTTTATTATCTATTATTTTATGTTGTAATAATAAGTAATTATTAATGATTAGATTTATAATATGATTATAATCAAACAGTTTTACATAGTTTCTTACTCTGTACACACATTTGTACATAAAAAATATTAGTACCTGGTTGACCGAGCTTTGCTCGGTTGAAAATTATATTTAGTATGAATCGCAAGAAATACGAGGAATTCCGCCATCTATTCAGGAGTCAAATCATACAACTGTTCACTGAGCACAAAATTCATTTTACTTATGTTACGGCCAAAGGATCTCAACAGCGTGTTTCACAAAGTTGTACAGCGCCATCTAGTTTCATACTACTGAAATTTCAACACGTTACAAACAGTACCTCATAGAAGTTAACTGTGTGAGCGAATTAATTGCATTTTAAATAGGTATATACTTAATTAGATAAATTCATTGAACTTTCCTTCGTACTTTTCGCAGGCTTAGGCAGTCCCCGACTGAAATTTTTATTTGCGATAAAATGTATTGAATGTTTATGATAATTAAACAACATAAATAAATATACTTTTAGTTTAATGAGCAAGTTGTAAGGCGTACTTAAAATTTTATTGATTCTATTTACAACAATAGTAATTTCATCGATCTGACCATTATTTATTTAAAACTTTATTAAAATATATTATTAAATCGATAATAACAAAACTAACATTTATTTACAAATATTCTCGTAAATATCACAAACGCACGTTAAACTATCACTACGCGTCCTGCGAGGTCAAGCGAGATAATCGCACTGATTTTTAATTTTATTCAAACAGAAAATAGGTAGGTATAACGCAAAAATAGCGCTTCAACGTAAGAATGAATATTAAAAATATATTCGAGCGCCATCTAGTTTCATACTACTGAAACAAACAAACCGTATCTCATAGAAGTTATCCTAATGTTTCATAGATGGCGTCAGTTCAACACGTTACAAACAGTACCTCATAGAAGTTATCCTAATGTTTCATAGATGACGTCAGTATGATGTTTTTAAAATCTCTTTATCTCGGGAACCGAGCTTTTCTCGAACCTGGGACCTTGATAAATCGATTCCTTGAGCCGAAAACCCCCTAATCTGTAACTTTCATGAAAATCTTTGCAGCCGTTTCCGAGATCGTGATTATATATAAATAAATAAATATACAAGAATTGCTCGTTTAAAGATATTAGATAATTTCATCGATCTGACCATTATTTATTTAAAACTTTATTAAAATATATTATTAAATCGATAATAACAAAACTAACATTTATTTACAAATATTCTCGTAAATATCACAAACGCACGTTAAACTATCACTACGCGTCCTGCGAGGTCAAGCGAGATAATCGCACTGATTTTTAATTTTATTCAAACAGAAAATAGGTAGGTATAACGCAAAAATAGCGCTTCAACGTAAGAATGAATATTAAAAATATATTCGAGCGCCATCTAGTTTCATACTACTGAAACAAACAAACCGTATCTCATAGAAGTTATCCTAATGTTTCATAGATGGCGTCAGTTCAACACGTTACAAACAGTACCTCATAGAAGTTATCCTAATGTTTCATAGATGACGTCAGTATGATGTTTTTAAAATCTCTTTATCTCGGGAACCGAGCTTTTCTCGAACCTGGGACCTTGATAAATCGATTCCTTGAGCCGAAAACCCCCTAATCTGTAACTTTCATGAAAATCTTTGCAGCCGTTTCCGAGATCGTGATTATATATAGATAAATAAATATACAAGAATTGCTCGTTTAAAGATATTAGATAGATTAGAAAAGAAAATAAATACAGGTCAAGTTAAGTATATTTTTCTTGTGGCGGAAAATTAACGAGATGTAGATGCATGCTCAGTAAGTAGGTAATTTATATATTTTCGAAAATAAAATCTTGTACTGGCTTAACTTCTAAGATCGACCGTGAAACCTCTCGCGATCGACCTGGGCACCACAGTGCTATAGGCTATATAACATCACGCTACGATCAATAGGAGCGGAGGAACAAATGTTGCAGGACGTTTTTTTTATAGCCTAAGCAGGCAAACGAGCAGACGGGTCACCTGATGGTAAGTGATCACCGTCGCCCATGGACATTGGCAACACCAGGGGCGCCACCAACGCGTTGCCGGCCTCGAAGGAAGCGATAGACCCGCTTCTTGAAGGACCCCATGTCATAGCGCTGCCGTCTGCCGTCAACGTCTGCCGGATCAGCTAGTTAAGGATTTAAAAGTCATCGAAGTTTTGTTTCGATCGTAAGCGATAAACCAAATATGATTAACAGTAAGGTACATAGTTGCACGGGAATAAAAAAATAACAATTTGCGACAGCATAGGTATAATTATGGGAGAGGTATTTGAATATTTACTTAGTTGTGCATATTTTCCTGATATGAATTTCGTACCTAACTTGATATTTCCCAATATAATCGTGGCCACGGTCACACTAATCGCGAGGGTGACGAAAGAAGTGTGATTTTTTGCCGGCATCCTAAACTCCATGCTTCTTTACTTTAGTGTCGTTGTTAACATTATTTTTAACGCAGTTCGCATATTGAAAAATAAGTCAAAAAGTGGCTTTTCTTCAATGGTTTTCTTCTTGCACCTACGCCTACGCTACGTGTTAGTACGGATACTTCCGGTATCATGGATGTCAGTTAGTGGCACAATTTTCTTGAGCGCTATTCCGGTTCCGGTTCCGGTTGTTATCGATAGATAGCAGTCTTAAATCAATTTCGGAAGCTTTCGGGTGGCATGAAAGCTTCCTATACTTAGGTAGGTAGGTACTTGGGTTGTCCACTATGCCCTACTTTACCAATCCGCATTGGAGCAACATGGTGGAGGATGCTCTAACTTTCCACACGGTGACATCAGTGATCCTGAAACTCGCTATCGAAGATTTCTACGACGCACCGCTCGCATCCTATCCTTCCTACTATCCTATCCTATTCTACTAATATTATAAATGCGAAAGTTTGTAAGGATGTATGTGAGTGAGTGAATGTGTGTGTGTGGGTTTGTTACTCTTTCACGCAAAAACTACTGAACGGATTTTCATGAAACTTTGCAGTAATATAGCTTAGACATCGGAATAACATAATTTGTTAAAATTTATAGAGATTTTTGAAGGGACTGGTTCCCCGAAGCGAAGCGAGGGCGGATTTACTAGTATTAAATAAAGTCCTAAGGATTCACTCAGGAGCGTCGGCCGCCTTCCAGCCATGTCGTCCCAGCTGGCGGGAGATTTCCCTTTCCTATACCAGTGACCCTCGGACAAAAGCAAGCCCCTTCTGAGCACCGGTAGCAGCAGAGGGCCCATCTCACACCACACCTCCACGCTCACACCCAACACAACACACACATTGCAGCATCTCCTCGACACTCAGCCAAACCACATCACGTGTCAATGGCCCTGCACTCACGACGACTTCTGACGACGGCGACTGAAATGCACATCACTCGCCCTCCGCATTTGTCATCTCACCCTCTTATCCCGATTTACAGACTTACAGATTACAGATACATCAACAAAACCATCAAAGATCGAGGAGCACGAAGTGCAACATCCGTATCACCCTCCGGTCTGAGCAGGGAAGTGACTTGGCGACGTCGCACACACGTCACGAAACCTGAAATACGCTATCAAAGATTTCTGCACCGCTCGCATATACCCCCCGACAGCGACAGCCGAAGTCGGGGCCCAGCCGCCTCTCAGACATGTCTTTCAACATACCTATAATAATAATAATAATAACGCTACACACTCAAAGCCCCACACTAGGATTCCCTGTGTCGTGGGTGCCTTAGACAACACACAAGACAAGGACAACACCCAGACCGAGAACGGAAATTCAAATTCATCATTCAAATTGCCGCCTCGCTGGGAATCGAACCCAGGACCCTCGGAACAGCGATCGGCATGTTAACCATTGCGCCATTCGGGTCGTCATTTTTATATTTCAGGTTCTAAGCGGCGTATCAAGATGAAGCACTATTTTTTTAGTTAGATCTTCTGTAACAAAACTTCGAATAAATTGACAGTACGAACCAGTGTACTTAGTTCTTGATTAGCGCATTCAAACAAACAATAAACTCTTCCGTTTTAAATTGTTAGTATAGATCATAACAGCACTCATTTATCCCATCTTCACAGGTGTTTCAATGAAAGTCATTTTACCTATTAAATTACTCGTAGCTGTTAAATATTCACTTTGGATGCTAATTGTCTCCGCCGGTCGTTAGTTGCTTTGTCCATTATCAAAGTAGATATACTTACCTAATAACTCCGCTGGTTCCAAGTGCTTCCTAGGTATATCAAAATTTAAGCATTCCTCGGGTCATCCCAAATGTCGTAGATGTTTTACGCTCAATTTAATTACTGTAGCGCAAACAATCCGCGTAGACATTTTCATACAATCGTCGAGATCAACACCTATGTGTGGTACAAGTGATCGGAACACGCGGTTTACCTAACAAAAATAAATATTCGCTAACCCACTTCTACAGGGAGTGCGATTCGTTGTCACTATTGACATGGACAACACAAATACGAGTACTAACACCCTGAGAAACAACATTTATCTGTCACATAAAAATCGGCTCCAACCGTACAATTCGTACCCGGGGTCCATTGCGTTACACGCATTACCTCCTCTCCTAATGAGCTACGGCACGGTCGTCATAAGTGATTTATAATGTAAAAATGTATTGTAACTGCCATGGTATGTCGTCGAGTGTGATGCTCGATGGAGGATTCAATAGGTATCTCACGTCAGTCACGTCAGAGAATCGTATAAACACTACCAAATGTCCACACATCGAATGACGTCACAGTAAAGGTTACTGGAGGCTAGGTCGTAACTTTATTAAGAAACTGAAAAATTATGCGTTAAATTATGCAATTAATTATAATATTTTCAACATACGACGACGGTAAATTAATGTTACCAAATGTACTAAATCTATGGTATGTTAAGGTATATAAAATATTGTCCTATAGAGTTAGGTACTTGACGTTTCTCATCCCAACAACATTCACCGCTACAGGCGATTTAAGTTATTATGAAAAGCTAATAGGCCATCGCCATCGCTTATGTTTTAGGCCGCCATCAATCAAAATTCAGGTGGCGTAGACTGTCAAATACATCCATCACGCTGGACAGGCGGGGCCTAGCCGTCGTAAATCACAGACGGCCCAAGTTAATTGTTAATGAGTTTTATAGACTTGTTGGCTATTATTTATTCCATGGTATCGACGCTATATGGTCCCACGTCGCTTGGTTATGACGGTGGGTGTGGCTCGGCGTATCGATGACGAGCAGCGAAGTATTGTGGACACATGATGTAACCGCGACGTTTTTGATCAAATTGATCAATGAACAGTGAGTTATAATGTTAAGACCCACCACGTTGGAATGATTTTACCTACATTTTCCATTTTTTGTTGATTTTTTAAGCTATTGTATAGCTTTTATCGCGGGCCTTGAGCGCGGGGACCGAATTCAAAAATTTCGTAACGAAAATTTATTACACCCTACACACAGACATAGTTACTATGTCTATGCACCCACACATCGATAAATACCAGAACTTTTAACTGAGTTAACTAACTTTTACTTTATAACGGCTAAACCGATTTGGCTAATTTTAGTCTTGAAATATTCGTGGAAGTTCAGGGAAGGTTGCAGCGATGAGAAAATATGAAAAATTGCGAGCAAAATACTAAAAATATAAATTTTAATTTCCCATACAAATCTTACCTGTCAAACATTTGATTTTCGCCCCGTCGGTTCGGTGTTTTAAGAATAATTACATGTAGATCTGGATTAAATAAGGCGTTGGAATCGACAACATGTATTCATAATAGTCGAATTATCGCGTATTTAGGTTTAAAACATACAAAATAATAACATGACATAAAATAATGACACTATATTAATGACTTGAGGGTGATAGAGACAGTGCCATACAGGCAAGGCAAACTGTAAAGCACTGTCTCTGTCACCCACACGTCATTCACGCGCCAAAAGATCGTTGTAGGACTTAAATGTCAAATGTCAATTTTCTTTTTAAAAAGAATTATTATATGCCTCCAGAAAACACGATACGTTGATTGAAGAAGCAGTTGTATACTTATCTGTGGCCGCTGGATAGTCTGTGCTTGCATGAAGGAGTTCTCCTTTGGTTTAACTTTTTCACTTAGCAGGCTCCCAGATAGAACGCGGATTTTTTAAAAGTTTCCGCTGTCTTTTGTTTTCATAGCGTTGTGTACTCCCGACAAGAGCGGTCGAACACTAAAATATTTAGATCAAATCGTTAAATTTTTTGATGTTTAGTCGTTATTACATTTAAATAACGTTGCTCAATAAATTTAACAAAGTTTTAATATTAATCCCGCACTAAATGTCTGTGATAATATTAACTAAGACTGCAGTAACAATTCGACTACGCCGAAAAGGAATCGTGAAGAGGACAACTCGATTATTATATTGGAATATGAAAAAAGAGCTAAGTAAAACACGAATCAGGATAAAAGGTAGTATCAATGCCTTACCAGGTCAGTGTCTTTTCGAATACTTACTACCTATTATAAATTACAAATGTATGCATCAACCATTGATTGTAAGTAAGTACCTGATCCTGGATAATAATATTTATAATAATGGCATCTAGTAAATGTCAGTAAAAATCATAGAAAATGAAAGGCCAGTTGAAATTTCTTACATCTCTTACATTAATAAATCACGCCTTAATGGTGATTTTGTGTGATAGATTTTGACAATTTAAAATTTATCAAACTATCAAGCTTTCTCAAAGTTTTCACATTTATACTTATTAAATATTTCAACTGTCTGGTTTTCTGCGATTAAAAGATAAACATGAAATCGTGTTGTCTCTTGGAAATGCACTGCTTCAACAGAGGAAATTTACTTGTAAAGCATTTTTAAATTGAAAATCGGGATGGTGTATTTTTATCATTATGAAACCATATACTAAGTTTGTTTCCGAGATACCTACTTACAAATATTTTGAAGGAAAGTTACAATTAGGTATTTAATGATAAAATGGCTGATTAATCAGTACAAATATATCACTAATTATGTTTCAAAAATTATGATATAAATTAGGACACAGATAATAAATATCCAAGTGTCTTACTCACTAAGAAACTTTAATTTGATTGATCGGCTCGGACATCATTTATTCCATTTATGCATCAATCGTGGGTCTTTTCTGTATTTAAAAAAAAAAGAAAACTGTAAAAAAAATATACAATCATAGAAGTAAAGAAAAAAAAAGTTTCTTGTCATAATTACCTACCTCTCGGTTTAACAAGTAGGAATAATTATTCAAGATACGATACAGGCATCGCTGGTGGGCTACCAACTTGGTGCCACCTACTTGATAATGTCCGCAATTTTGCAATTGACCTTACCTTCTTTGATGATACCTGCCGGAAAGGTAGTGATAGAATTCTCCACATACCTCCAGTGATCCATGAAATATAACAATAGCATGTCATAATTACAAGCGGTTTTGTGTAATTATGTACACTCTGTGAAAGTAGTATGATGTAACTTCTATGCTTTCAAGTTTGACCTGCGAAGACTAAGATCGCGAGAATGAAACATTTCTAACAAATTTTCAACCTGAATAGATATTTTGAAGGCATATTTCCATATCCCTGTGACAAATGCATATAAGATTTCCTTACGTTTACAAGTATTGGCTTGAGATAACATCTCTACAAAACGGTTTGGCTATAGCTCCTCACCCGTAAGGTACAGGTTGAGTCACAGAGACCTTGCATGTAAAAAAAAAATTTAGTCGCGATGTCGCGACGAACTTGCAAGTAAACATTTGGGTCGCGGAGACCTTTAATGTAAAAACGTTGGGTCGCGGAGACCTTGCAAGTGAAACTGTTGGGTCATGGAGACCTTGCAAGTAATCATTCGGGTCGCGGAGACCTTTAATGTGAAAATGTGAGGTCGCGGAGACCTTGCATGTGAAGGAATGTCGGGTTCTGCGGTCTATCCCAGACGACATTCCAGTGGTCCATTGGGACCCGTCCAAGTTAAGTTCTCAAGTTGCGGAAACTGTGAGGCTCTTGGACCATATGGGCTGGGAAGTCAATTGGCGGAAGTGAAAGTCTAACTATAATCAGAGATTTGTTAGCAAATAATAGCATAAAGTACCAACAAAAGGGTTGAACAAACTGAACAGTTCATTACAATACCTAAGTACATGATGTTTTCGCCAGTTACACAATTTGTTAGTTAATATACTACATCTTGTCAATTCCAAAATACCAATGAGAAGGTTGTCGACATAGTATAAGATGTTATTTACGTACGTTTGGAACGTATTTCCACCATCCCAGCCCATCCCTCAACCGGTCCACCGTGTACACCTCTACAGGTTCGGTGATGTGGCGCAGAGCCACATATTACATAGTTTAAAACTGTCATACAATCTTTTATAACAATATATGCCGGTTGGGGGGCACAACTAGATGTAATTCTAGTGTCAGGGATATGGCCCTTTTTTACTATAATGATGGCACTAGCAATAATAATTATAAAGATTGGATTTGAAACAAAATCTTAAAAAATTAACAAGGATATTTCGACAATCCTAGTAGCCATCATTTGGATCTGAAACATACTAAAAGACTAATGTTTTAGTTTTATAAAATTCAATAAATTGGTCCCTAATTTTATAAAAAGGAGGGAGCACAAAGTATTTGGAGTTACTGGTTTGGTCATTACGATTGCTAAATGTCATTGACTGATTCAACTATGTTCTATGGGCATATTACCTCCCAAGGAGATGCACCTTAATAGCGGACAGAATAATGGGGTATCCAACAGAATGGAATTTCTGGCCCCAAATCACTACGGACGTATTCAAAAGTGCGAACGGTTGGACGGTTGCGAGAGACAGCAGAGATCCGTCAGAGAAATTCAGAGATGCGCTCAGCCGACCAAGGACACGCTTAACTGGGGTAAACCCTTGCCTGATCAACTCTCCAGAGTTATGTTGGAAATCTGAAGTACTCAGAAAAAATAATTTTAAAGACATTAAGATGTAACCTAACAACTTACTATAACACTTATTTGATTTGACATGTGCAACCATTCGGAGATAAATTCCAAAATGTCGTGATGCCACTTCTATTATTAATAGGTGGAAATTGGGCATAGTTGGCGTTACCAACGGCCATTGAGCCGTAGCCATTGCTAATTTTTTTTAGCAGCCAGCCCTATGGATATAACATTCGGTCCCCTGGACCTATTTAATATCTGTTTGTGGATCAATAAAATATAGAGCGTATATCGTATACCCTTTATCACATATTTATAGCAAATGACGCAAACTGGTAATACATAGTAATAAACATAATGACAATAATGATACAATGTTTCATACAATCCTCACTAATAAGGGATATGTATAATTTTGCGAACGCTTTTATCCAATCTAAGTACCTCATATATCTGTTTACAAAATAGCTCGAAAGTCAGCAATTGCTTGCTTAAAGATATTTTTTAATAATTTTACTGTTTTGTATTGTAAGTTGTTGCTAAATGCAACATTTTGGTTATTCCGATACTGGCCAACAATTTTTTCCCCTATTCTATCATTCGATTCTGAATTTAAAATAAACATAATTATTATGTCTACATGATTGCCATTCTGCATTGATGCTTTCAGTACACGATAATATATGCCAGTGCCTTTCTTTCTTTAGTAGAGAAAGTCGGAACTTAACGAATTAAATAGATTTTGCATCTTGGTTACGATATCTTACCTAGCAACATAGGGGTAACCAGGTACGGATACAGGGATGGAGAGACAAGTGCCTCCTTGAATGGTGTGACTACAGTTGGTGAACACCTTAAATCTGCCTCGGAGATCCGATTTGCTTCCGCCTCCTCCCAGATCAGGAGGAAATTGCTGCTTGCGAGGTTCTCGTACTGCCATAGCAAACTATATAAATACTGTTTATTCTTACAAGATAATGTCATTCATTCAGCAGTATGAAGCTACAGATCATCAGTGGTTTCACTGGGTTGGTTAGATAACCAGCTAATAGAAAATAATAATAATAATAATAATACGCTCAAAAGGTAACTGATAAAATACTTCCTAAGGGCAATTGGAAATCATAAATGTATAAACTCTCGTATTACTATTGTCATACAGTAAAGTTGTCGAGAGATTATTCTTACTCTATAGGTGGTTCTTGGTTAGGAAATCAAGAAATACTATACATATTATATAAGTATGCTCCAACAGTAGCAAGCAGAAAAATAATTTTAGTTTTAAGTTTATTGTAAACTGATACTATTAATGAGAACTAATTATACTGAATTTTCAGGTTTTTATTTAATTTACTTTCAAAACGTGAATGAGATTTCTTATCACGATTTTATTACATTATGTAAGGTAAGGTAATAATTAACCTTTTCTTCTGTAATCATCATAGCGTTGTGTCTACATTAGCACCAGCAGATAGGTAACAAACACGTCTTCAATCAACGTATCGTGTTTTCTGGAGGCATATAATATGACGGTTTTACAAAACAATAAAACCGATATTATGTGCCGAAAAGGAAAACACAATACGTTGCAGGAAGTCCTTCCTGGTGAAGACTATGAAAACAAAAGACAGCGGAAACTTTTAAAAAATCCGCGTTCTATCTGGGAGCCTGCTAAGTGAAAAAGTTAAACCAAAGGAGAACTCCTTCATGCAAGCACAGACTATCCAGCGGCCACAGATAAGTATACAACTGCTTCTTCAATCAACGTATCGTGTTTTCCTTTTCGGCACATAATATCGGTTTTATTGTTTTGTAAAACCGTCATATTTTGTCAAATGAAATAGTTCTTATGCTTTTGTTCAGAATATTTAAATCTTCTTTGCACAAATTAATGCATTACTTATCCGTTTCTAATAAAGATTAAAATGTCTTGCACCTATAATGTGACGTTATGATGTACGTATTCTTAATAGCGGCTACAAACTCACGCCGAGAACCCCCGAGAACACCCGAGAAGCGTGAATGTGATCGGTTTCTCGCAGTCTCGTTCTCGGGCTCGCCTGTGCTCGGATCGGTGTCGGTATTTTGTTTTGTTAATTTATTCAAAAAAAACAACAAACAAAATGCGTTTATTTAGGAAAATCTTGAAGAACTTTGTACACGGGGCTTCCTGGTAAGTAGTCAGAGACACTTGTATTAGGAATGCCTCGGTCTTCCACCGTTTGGTATCTTAATTAGGATTAAGCACAAATATTAGCACTGTGATCAAGACAAAATAAAAATAAAAACAACTAAAAATAAAAATAAAACAACAAAGAACAATTAAGTGTAGAGTGGCCAGCAGGTAAGTATGTATGTGTTCTTGCAGCATTGCGAGAGTGTATAAGTGTACTTATGTGTGTGTCTGTGTTTTTGTGTGTGTGTGTGTGTGTGTTACGTATGTGTGTGTTACGTGTGTGTGAAGTAGTTTGATTGTTAGTAATATAAGCGAAGCATGCCAATTTCCAAGCGAGAGGGATCTTGTACTATAGATTAAATACTTACTCAATCTCAATATAATTAAGTAGTTATTTTAGTCTTATTAGGAGGTCCTCGACCTCTGTATAATTTAGTGTTTGTAGCCACTTAGTTAGTATCAATTTACAATTATGCGAGGTCATAGGGTATATCTGATGTAATCGGTTAATTTTATTATATAGGTATGTAGCTTGTGATAAATATTGCCGTTGAGCAAAAGTGGATCTAACAGAATGGGTGGGGGCTACAATATCGTTACGTCTTCTATTTAGGAAGGTGTTATCAAAAGGTAGGTTTTTATGGAATTTTAAAATTAGGTACAAGATGTAGAGTTTTCTAACAGATAATAATTTACTGATAGCGTAGAGAGAATCAGTAGGGAACCTATAGGGCTTAAAATACATAACCTTAATAAGTGATCTCTGGACCCTTTCGAGATCAAGAAATTTTGTTTTATTAGCACCTCCCCAGACCGGGATACAGTATGTAATAATAGGTTGAGCTAATGCCTTGTAAACTTTGTTTAAATTATCCGCATCCATTACTTGTCTTAGGGTTTTAAAAACCCAAATTAGTTTTCTAATTCTGCTCATGGTTAATTCTAGGTGTGGTTGCCAACTCAGTCTCTGGTCCACCATAACCCCCAGGTATTTTACACAGCTTACCTTTTGTAGAGCTGGGCAATTACAGTTAGTGTAATTCGAGTTGCAGCCGGAGAAGTTATGTAGTTTAAGAACAAAGTCGTTAGCAGGTTGTGATTTGTTATACGGCGCAAAGCAGATGAAGTTTGTTTTTTGTAGGTTGAGAGTAAGCAGATTATCATTTAGCCATTTGTACACTTTACTTAGCCCCTCTTCAGCTTTCGCTTTCACTTCATTCCAAGTACCTCCGGTAAATACAATGGCCGTATCATCAGCATAGG
This sequence comes from Hesperia comma, assembly GCA_905404135.1. NCBI lineage: Eukaryota > Metazoa > Arthropoda > Insecta > Lepidoptera > Hesperiidae > Hesperia > Hesperia comma. The sequence goes on from FR990021.1 coordinate 18,413,248, forward strand.
AGAAGATCCTCCCTCCAACGCCACGTAGATTACATAATTCATTAATATAAATGAGAAATAGCGTTGGACCGAGGACACTCCCCTGCGGTACACCAAAGGTCACATTTTGTTCGTCACTTAGATATTGACCTATTTTTACTACCTGTTTCCTGTTTGAGAGATAGCTGCTGAAAAGGGACAAACGCGGTATCACGGATTCCAAGACTTTCTAACCTATTTACAAGGATGGCGACAGAAACTGTATCGAAGGCTTTTTTGAGGTCAATAAAGACCACTAATTTATATATAATGATATGCAATAGCTTTACCGCGGCAGTCTCCGAGTGCCACACGTCTTTTTATTTCTGTAAAATGAAATAAGTCTAATGACTAATGACACTGAACAGGTAAGATTTGCGGACGAATTTCAAGACTCAAAGTCCAAGCTTGTTTTGGCCTCACCTAATTTTATCATACAGTACACTTACAGTACAGTCATGACGCCGTAACTAAATACATAGGTAGGTACTTACTTTAGGTCAATAACCTTAACAACGGTAACAAAACAATAAATAAAATGTTGCCCCGTAACTTTTACCCTGTACACCCGTTTTATAATGTTGTACAAAATAGTGGAGTATATTAAAAAACCTAAATTTATATTAATGAAGCAGATATTATGTACCTTTGCAGGTAGGTTGCAGGTAGGCAGGTAGGTAGACTAGGTACATATCTGCTTCATTAATATAAATTTAGGTTTTTTAATATACTCCACTATTTTGTAGAATCTGCTAATTCATACAGAAAAAAACTCGTGTTATGATGATTTTCGAATATTTACTTATTAGGGACCTTTTGCTATCTATTAGAGATGGTAACACTAATACTTAGGTACTATTAGGTACCTCCGTTACTTAATAATAATATCAACCTATTTCATTGATTTGTATTTTTAATAACATGACGTCTGGCGAATAATGAAACCCTCGACTTGGCGGGGGCACTGCTGTGCCCCCAGATTTTAATTGGGCATCTACTCTAAAAGATGATGCTCCAAAGATGAACAAATATTTACTGTAATTAGATTATACTTACTTAATTAGAGATTATTAGATTACTAAAAAAGAACAAACATTAGACAACACAAAGACACATTACTATCCGTTGCGTCGTCGCGCACACGGATTATAATTCAGGTAAATAAATGCTTTAGAAATGGACAGTTTTATGCCCAATTTCATTAAAAGACTAGACGGTTATAAATCCAACGGGACGAGACTTAAACGTTCAGTGGATAGTGTTACATTTTTTGCTCAGTATCCAGCCTCCATTCCACGTGTATCTATTTTTTCGTTTCAATGAATCCTTTGATACACACGGTTTAAGTGGCAACCACGTTTCAGTTTACATCTTGTCCAACGCACGAATCCTAGGTAAATTATGTGGTACTTATTAATAGAACGTATTTGTTATGCTTTGAATAATTCATACATAATATAATTTTCTTCATATAAATATTGAAAGAAACTGAAGTACTTATAAACAGTTCTTAATTTCTTTCCTCCGATCTAGGATTCATTATCGTAGGTGGCATAGACGCAACACACAGACACAAACACAGGCACGCGTTCGCACGCGCGTCTTTAAAGTCTACCGTGATCAAGAGTCACGGGATAGACTCCCGTGACTATATTCATTCTGCTCTGCAGACATAGTCAATAATAACTGTGGAAATTCGTGGTTATCGTCGCCACACTATCGACGTAAACTACGCCGCGGGGCCGCGCCGCGCCGCCGCTTTTCCGAAGAGTCCAGGGTTCGATTCCCAGCGAGGCGGAAATTTCAATAATGAGTTTTTTTCCGTTCACGGTCTGGTTGTGTCCTTATCTTGTGTGTTCCCCATGGCACCCGCGATTACCCACGATACAGGGAATCCTACTGTGGGGCTATGAGTACCTACGTGTAGCGTTATTATTATAATTTTTTTACCTTTCGAACCTCTTCTTTCGATTGCACCGAAACACTCCTTCCTTGGCCGACAAATACTTGGCGGACAGCTTGGTCGACGATGTCGTTACTAATAATAGGTTCCTCGTCTGCTCTTGCATAAGCTATTTACTAGAGATGCGCCGAGTAACACTTTTGCCGAGTAACGAGTACCGAGTTTTACTCGGTTCAATTTTTTTTCAACCGAGTACTCGGCCGAATAACTCGGTTTTATCAAATTCCCATTTCGCGCGCGTAAGCAAGTAGAAACGGTTCGCGGTGTCCGTCAGAATGGCGGGTCACTACTCATTGATGTGCTCATTTAACGTTGATGTAGATTTAGAAAATTGCTACCTATTTGCTACATAACATTAAATATTTGCTATCTCCGTATTTTTCAAAATAAATCACTTTTAAAGGTGACCGGCCATACTGACGTCAGCTTGGCGGGTCACACATCCCGTATGTAGGAACTTCTGAGAATTATCGAAATGTTTTTTCACTATTAATTGCTACCTAATTGCTACCTAAAAACCTAGCAGTCTGGATTCCGTAGCCTTTAAGGATAAATAGTTATTAACAAAAACAGTTTACGAAACCTTAAACGCCTACTAAATCAAAATTGCAAATGATGCGTAGATATTTACGTTGTATTATTATTACGTATAGGCGCTAAATGACAAGAATACATACTAAAACACGTACAGTCCTACAATAATCTTTTGGCGCGTGGATGACGTGTGGGTGACAGAGACAGTGCCTTTCAGTTTGCCTTACTTGTAAGACGCTGTCTCTGTCACGCTCACGTCAGCCATGCGCCAAAATATCCTTGTAGGACAATAAACGTTAAATAATACTTGCACTGACATGAAAATCGAGCTTTAGATAAATAAATAAATAAATAAATAAATAAATAAAGAAACACCTGTCTAATTGTTAAATTTATGTTTTTCAAGATTTTGCGTTTATGTTTTGCAATTTTGATTTAGTGAGCGTTCAAGGTTTCGTAAACTGTTTTTGTTAATAACTATTTATCCTTAAAAGCTATGGAATCCAGACTGCTAGGTTTTTAGGTAGCAATTAATAGTGAAAAAACATTTCGATAATTCTCAAAAGTTTCTACATACGGGATGAGTGACCCGCCAAGCTGACGTCAGAATGGCCGGTCACCTTTAAAAGTGATTTATTTTGAAAAATACGGAGGTAGCAAATATTTAATGTTAGGTAGCAAATAGGTAGTAATTTTCTAAATCTACATCAACGTTAAATGAGTACAATAATGAGTAGTGACCCGCCATTCTCACGGACACGGTTCGCGCTGGTCGTGAGGCCTCCGGCCGGCTGTTACCAGAACGTGCAGAGAGCCTTGTGTTCCTGCATCATAACGTACCTTCATTAAGTTTTTAATATTGATTATTTTTATTACTGTTCTCTTTATTTTGTCTCACTAACTACTCATTCATTAGTATAATTTTGATTTTATTAATTGAGATTGACAAAGATTTCCTAAATTAGTAATAAATACTTTTTGATTAACACTGTTGTTTTAAATAGCTACCTAAATATATTGTTTTTCTTAAACAAAGTATACTCGGCAACTCGGCATTCAAAAACCGAGTTATTCGGCCGAGTACGAGTATCAAAAAACCCGCCGAGTACGCCGAGTACCGAGTATCAACCGAGTACTCGGCCCATCTCTACTATTTACACAAAAAACGAGATACGACATTAATTTTATTATCAGTTTTAGGAGGGCAGTAGACTGTTATAAATTCCACCACCATGCCGTGCCATGGATGAAATGTTCTGTAGTAGTTAAGTATTTCAGGGTTCCCAAAAGAATCTTGCTAATCTACTATCTAAGGGCATGATTAATTAAATTATAAATCAACTCAACACCAAACCAAGGCATCATATCATTAAAGTAACCATTAACATTGTAATAACGTTGTTGGAGTGACAAGTGTATGCGTCGCTGGATCATAAACTACGCTGGGGTCATCGGCTATGGACGTCGCGTACCGGCGCCCAGACAATTTTCGTATAAAAACAGCCGTGGGGAGAATCTTAACACCAACTTGTTAAGGAGCAGACAATTTTAGCGGAGCGAGAATACTATCTCATACTTTGAAATCTGGAGCGAACTTTAACGATGCTTACGTGTGGATTAGCAGGATTAGCGCAGAAGAGGTTTAGTTGCAGCCACAGCTCTGTCACGCCTTAAGAAGACATTCTGCTATATAACGGGGATCACAGGCCCTTCGAAGCTCAAATTTTGTTACCAGCTAATAAACTCCTAATTAGGGTTAATATTTTATGGCACATCTAGGCAGGACAAGTGGGAATAAACGCTAGGTAGGTTACCTACATCAGCAAGTTAAGTATACTTTTTTATCTTATGTTTGAGGGTGCGGTTCCACTGAGGCGGAGCGGAGCGGAGCTGTGCGCAATTCACCAATCACATGGCTTGAAATCCATTTATCTCATTGTGCCTCGTGCGGTTTTCAAGCCATGCGATTGGTGAATCGCGCACAGCTCCGCTCCGCTCCGCCTCAGTGGAACCGCACCCTTATTCGTGTATAGGTATGCGGTATTTCACAAATAAATTATATTAGTTACCTTATATGTACATGTACTTCTTTTATTTCACCTTTCTTTTTTGTTTAGTGCAATTAATGTAAAAGGGTCAGCCCGGTAATAAGTTGGTGGCAGAGAAGCTTAGAAGAAATATAGCTAGGCACTCAGCTAGGCACATAATATTATGTACCTAATGATCACGATAATAATTGATTATCCCGAACCTAGTACTCGGCTGCGTTTACATACAAGTTATTGAGGTACCTTTAGTTACTCAAGTTCAATGCAGGCCCTGCTCAGTATTCCGAAAATACAAACTGAAAAAGCACTATTGGGTTATGACTATGAGTTATGAGCACTTAAATTCCCAGACTGATCGCACAACCTGGCCTTAACATTGTATTTAAATACAAGATGAGATCGTCTACTGCCGATAGCTGCCGAATTTGACCGCAGATTACTAACCCATTAGAGCTGTGACATAATAATTTTATTATTATAATAAAACACTACTCATTCAACGGCATGCTTAATGGCTCTATTATTAGGCTACTGTAGGCATTGAGATATTAGTAGGTAAAACCTAATGCTTCTTAATTCTTCAGCGAAATCATGTCACCGCTTCAACGAAATCCTTGTTGTTGATCTAATGTAGATCAGCGTTTTTTTTTATAATTACCCGCCAAACAAACAGATAAGTACTGAAGCAAAATCGCCCAAAAAGGAAGCTATAGGAAAAGGATACGGATACACTCGCAATATTACTCATTGGCTCTGTAACGACTCAAAAGCCAAATTCAATTTATTGCACTGTAGCCGAATATCTCTTCCTGTACAGCTTCTACTCAGGGCCACTGCTTCCACTAGCTGTATGGGAGCCCGCATGCAAAACCCTTTTGCAGAACACTCTTCGCCCCTCGTCGTTCAATACCAATTTCACACAGGTTTACTTTTATACGCCGTGGTCCATTTGTCGCTACCCTATGCGTGCCGCCCGCGCGCAGTACACGCCTTTTACGCACGAGTACTGTGGCACTGCAATACTAGCCAAGGGTATGGTGGATCCATCACGAAATGTATATCATTTATGAGGATAATAATAGCTATTTTTCGGAATTAAGGTGGCAAACGAGAACAATGAATAGCGCCATCCTTCTGCTGCCGCCCATGACCATCGTCTGTGCCCATGAAATCTGTAACCACCACAGAATAGGTGGTAGGGCCTAGAGCTCACCCGGGGAAGTACCACCGCCCGCCACGGTACTTAGTACCAGAAGAAGAAGTGTTCCGGATAGGAAGGTGTGGAGCCGGTTACACTTTTTTAGAGGCGACCATCTCAGTCCTCAGGGGTAGCAACGCATCTGTGACCGAATTTGAACGAGACTCATTGAGTCTAGTTCTGGGTCGGTCACAGTTGTCATGGGCGGCAGCGGAAGGTGTTGCTGCATGCTCGTTTGCTATCTTAATTCCATAAAAAAAAAAGAACAAGACTAATTAGGACTAGGCTAGGATGGTCAGCACAGTTAGCTGACATAACGTAAGATTAGTTCGGTAGTAGATATTAGACTTGAGCAGGTAGGTACTCTCAGTGATCATTGTAGCTATACCACAGTTTAGAAAATTGTTACTTCGTAGCTATACTTGAATCGCCGAACATTTGGAATCGTCACTCCCCGCCAAAACCGAACTTATAAACTGTGCTCACAGTTCAATTCAGCTTGTATGCAAAATTTACTAAGGGCATTTTTAGATCCCGCTGTCAACCTTAACTCTACATGCAATTACATATAATGATAACGAATTCTAAATCGAACGCGAACGGCGTACGGCTATAAATTTAATAATCGCGTTCATCAGGTAATAAGGTTTTCGTAAGATGATTCCATGCCTCACAAATGCCAATTTTCGTCCCTGTGATTAAGGTCCATTGTAGATTGACGGTGGGAATCTAAAATGCCATAACTTTTGCTTACAAGCCAAATTGAACTGTGCGCACACTTAATAAAAGGGAGTGGCAATTCTACATAATTATATCTTCGGCAATTCAAGTATAACCAAACTACCATCAGTAGTACAGTCCGCCCAACTTAACTCTGAAATGGCAAAAATTGGAACTAACGAAAAGTCATTCATAAGTACGTTGTGTTCATTCATCTGTCAGTTACTAGTGTGCAATGATTGGTCAAATGAATGTCAAATGCGTCCGACAGCGCCTCTTTCGTTTCAGTCTTAAGTTGGGTTTACTATACCGCCAGAGCAGAGAAGATTGGCTAAGACTGAGGGTGCGGTTCCACTGAGGCGGAGCGGAGTGGAGCTGTGCGCGATTCTCCAATCACATTGCTTGAAATCCACACCTCATTGTGCCTCGTGTGGATTTGAAGCCATGTGATTGGTAAATCGCGCACAGCACAGCTCCGCTCCGCTCCGCCTCAGTGGAACCGCACCCTGAAGGACGGAAGTTAAGCCCCTTACATCCCAACATTTCGGGAAAACTTATACAAAACTATAAAGGAAAACTTTGATTTGACAACAACTACAAATCAAAATAGGCAACAGGGGAAATCTACAAAAACATTGTCCATACTCACTATTTATTAAAATAAAAAGCTACAACATACAAATCCCAATACTATAATTATAACTAATCATAATTATGAAATTGTACATATTAGGTTATTTACTAAACCTAAACACCTTTACAAAATATGACTAAAAATTATAGCTTCATTTCCCTCAATATTCATGGAGTAGAAGTCTCATTATATAAGAGGCCTAAAATGTACTATACCAATATGCTTGGTTTGTCAATAGTTAAAACACCAGACTTAAGGATCTAATTATGGATTTGGAATGGCAATATCGTTACAAATTGCAAAACCAGCACTGACAAATGATAAGGATAATAACCAAAATTAAATGGTCTCAATTTATCATGTGAAAATAATAGACCATGTATAATATAATAAGCACATTTATGACATACAAATAAATAATTATGAGTGTGTGGTCTCTGTAGGCTACTCCTAGGAAACCTCTATGATGCGACGCAGTTATTTATTCCCTTTGAAATGGGTGCAAGTCAATCACTTACTGGTTACAAATAATCATACATGTACTGAAGTTTATGGATGTGATTCATTTATTTAATTTATTTACTGAGTTTTGATTCATTGTAACAGGACATACTTATAAATTTGATTGTTTTAACAATACTTACAAAAGGAAATTGATAATATGTGTAATGATATATTAAGCTCCTTCTTAATAACAACATTACATGTCATGTATAATTTCCATAATCCAATGTAATTATGTGAAAGTGAAAACAATTTAAGCAATTCAGCATCTACATTTCAATACCAAAAATCAACACATATACTAAACAGTAACTAAGTATTAAGGAAAAAAACTATTGTTATTATTTTATTGGATCACATTAATAATATTTGAATCCTATTATTCTTTACATTCCCCAGTTCCCGTCAATCGATACAGTTTGGAATACCTACTCATAATAATTATGAAGATATATCCTAACTTTATGGTATACAAATTTTTTTATACATTTTTACTTTAAAGCCATATGCTAGAACATTTTATTATAGGACTTTAATTTCTTCCATTATATCATGATAATATAATAGTAATATTTAAACAAAACTTTTTAATTTCTTAAAAATACCGCAGGACACTAATCAGGTTTGGCACTTATATGGTCAATTTAAAAACTAATTCAAGTTCAAACTTCAATAAGCCTATGTCAAAATGTCAGTCAAAAAAACTTAGAATACAAATAAAGCATGTCCCTGCAATACATGTATTAATAATCATTGGTCTTTGTACCATATATACTTAATAATTAAAATTGCTTTCATAGAGAAATCCCATAAGATCCATTCAATTAGTATCAACTGCTTACAGACTACAGTCAGAGTCAAGTAATTGTTTTTGCAGCAATTTCTTCATTTTCTCTGGCACAGGGACTCCAGAGTGAGCCGGCTTCGGCCGTCGCTTCCACGACGCTTTCTTGACACTCTTCGACACACTCCCTGCCGCAGGCACTGGTTTATTTTCTTTGGACTTCGGTGTTGACAGCTTCGGTACTGTACTAGTCCGCTGTCTCGTCTCCACGGTAGATGCTGAAAAGCGTAAATAATGCGATTAAAGATAAAGTTATAGTAAATTATATCGTTACATCATCAGTTAACGTGCCGACGATGAAAGGATGGTCGCATTGATTTAAATTCTACTTGCAAGTCCTATCCAGAGTTTGCTTTGAGTACTTACTTACTATTTATAAATAACTAAATTTTAAATAGTTACCTTTCAAAGCAGTTTTATCAGCCTGTTTCTTTGTAGACATGGTCTTTTTCGCGGTCACTGGCGACGACTTAGGTTTCGTTGAGATCGATCTGCCGATAACAGTTTTTACCTTTTGTGTTGCTTTAGGCGTATCTCTAGGTGCCATGCTATACCAGCATCAAAATCAGCTCTACTTGAACTGAACAAAACACAGCAAAAACGCCTCAATATGTACGTATGTCTGATTAAGAAACTTTCAACAACACTAAATTCAGTCTTAAATTCAACACAAAAATACGTATACAAATAAAAATAAATCGGAATTGAATCGAAGGCAAGGCATACAAAAATACAAATCAATCAAACAAAGTCCAAACGTAATTTCAAATTCAAACCAAATCTAAAAAATAACGAATGTCACAATCATAATGCTATGAGCCATAGAGAATTGCTATGCAATCTATGGTCTATGCATGTATCACAGAATATAAATCCAACAAGTTAAACCACAAAATAATTATCTAATTTGTGGTTAAACGTGGTTAAACTAGTCTTGCGCGTAATAGTTCGCAATTGAGATCGAACGACTTAGTTCGCTGCTCCGAAACGAACTAGTTCGCTCTGTTCGTTCGTTAATTCGTGTTTAGTATTTCGTTCCCCGCTCTTCGCAGCAGGAGCTGTTTTCAAAACGGGCGAACTATTTGCCTTGAACTGAATGTATTTCGTTCGCTCGTTCGTTTTGATATTGTTCCTGCTGCCACGTGATTATTGAATACAATACAAACATCGCTACAATCAACAATGGACAAAAAATTATATTTATTAATCTATGAATCATAATATTCATAATTTTAGCCGATTTAATTTTATCTATAAATTAATACATGAAGCAAGAACTTTGGACCCCCTTTTACGAAAATTGCGAGGACGGAGGAGTATGAAATTTGGCATACTTATAGTTTAGGTATATGTGAGAGAAGTGCGAACGGATAATATTTTTCAATAATAATGCTTTTAAAGTACTTTAATTAAACCGTCACCCACCTCACTCATTCGTCACGAGTCACGAACGAGTGAACTGTTAAGCGGGAAATGTGGGGATCTAGTTCGCGTAGTTCGCCTGTGGGAGTCGTTCTTGCGAACTAGTTCGTTCGCGAACTACACAAGACTAGGTTAAACCACAAATTAGATAATACAGATGTTAAGCACATGTTAAGCTTCATACAAAGTTCCCAAAAACAACGCACACATATTTGGTTACATTCCTTATTTTGTGATTTTAAATTACCCAGCGCAAGCACCTCGAGGTTTGTCCGCGGATAAGCACATAGTTCATACACTATATTGCTTGACCAGAAAAATAGAAAATCTGTCATGAGGACGCTAAAGTCACGCTAAACTTATAGTTGGGCCATTTTAATAGGCCACATTTGACAGTTCGTCAAAATTTTCCGAAGTAACCTTGTAAGGGAGGCACCCCATAGTATCTAATACATTCCATACTAGATATTGTTAAACTTTTTACACTTAAAAGTAAGGAACTGACGTCGTTACAAAGTTACGTCAGTGCACTCTTTTTCTTTTTAAATATCAGGGATGGTACCGAAAGAAACAGATGAGTAGATAAGTTGAATTCGAGAAGTCGAACTAATCGTCAAAAAGTATTTCACGATTACAAAATAAAATGTATTTTAATACAAAAAAAATTAATTTTATTACATTTTAGGCCAAAAAATATGTAATTATTCATTTATATAATAACGTCTGGCTCAAAAGTCAGTATCTAGAAACGTGAAATGTTACAAAAAAGTCATGATTACATTTCGCGCCATTATTTTGACGCATTATTTTTGTCATTTTTTTAGTCGTTGTGTGAACTGTGCGCTTATTAATACTTTTTATAACGATCGCATTCAATTTACAGATGTTTGAAGTCCTTATCGATTTATTCAATTTAATCGATGTTTTTCAGCAGGTTATCTTCACTATGAAGCAAAGACAAACAGTTGTCAAATGTGGCCTATTAAAATGGCCCAACTTTAAGTGGACGTATTTTTATTATAGCGGCTACAGACTCACGCCGAGAACCCCCGAGAACACCCGAGAAGCGTGAATGTGATCGCTTTCTCGCCGTCTCGTTCTCAGGCTCGCCTGTTCTCCGATCGGTGTCGGTATTTTTGCCCGCTTCAAAGGGTTTCTCGGGCGAGAAAAGAGAACCGTATCACATTCTCGTTCGGTCTCAGTGGGACCGTTGTGTGTTTTTGTATTAGGCACCCACATTTCTAGTTAAAATAATCTACTGTCTGTGGTTACCAATTATTATTATTATTTTAGTACTTATATTAATTTATTTCTTATTTTAGTATTCACAAGATTATAGTATATTAATGCACACAAAACCAAAGCCGCTGCACTGTCGTCCATTCCGGATGACGATCGAGAATGCGAATGAGAAAGTTGCATGAGTGTAGATGCCTTCTCGGTTCTCGCGCAAATTCTCGGCAAGATTTCTCGGCGAGACTTCTCGCGTGAGTCTGTTGGCGGTATTAAATGTCTATGTTGACCAAGAATATAAAAAACCTCGCCATATTGCGGTAAGCTCAAGGGACTAAATTGTTTTACTGGCAATGCTTACATTATAAACGTGACTCGTAAATTGCTTGTCAATTGCTTGAGTTAAATGTCATGACATTATTTTGTTATAGTAAACCCAACTTAAGATTGAAACGAAAGAGGCGCTGTCGGACGCATTTGACATTCATTTGACCAATCATTGCACACTAGTAACTGACAGATGAATGACCACAACATACTTATGAATGACTTTTCGTTAGTTCCAATTTTTGCCATTTCAGAGATAAGTTGGGCGCACTGTACATTATGTGCTTTAGTTTGTGCTAAAACGCCAAAATTTATTCATAGGCGTGAAAGAAAAGTCGTTTCCTATTGCTAAAATTACTTTTTACAATAACATTTATTCGGTTTATTCCCTTCAATTATCATTAATTTCTGACTTTGTTTGTTGTCAAAAGTCAAAATGACATGAGCGCTATAAATGTTCGTGCCATAAAAAAGGAAATTTTAATTTTAGCGTGACAGGTTTTCTATTTTCCTGGTCATTTATTATTTTAATTAGGTATATTTGTATATCAATTTATTTATATTATGTTACAGTATAATACGATTAGTATAGCGATATAAAACTATGGTTACCTAAAAAGTCTCATTAGTCCTACGGTAGGACTGTTCAGTGGGACTAATGGGAATAAACCGCTGCCTTTTGGTATCTGTTCATTATAGTATTTAGTAATTTAATTCTTTTAGTTATCTGCTATTATTTTTAAACGTATAGTTGAGGGTATTTTTGGTTCCTAAGTGGGTATGAGATATTTATTTGTCCGTTTTCCATAGTAGTTAGGTACATCTTTAAGATATTACGAGTTTATTGTGAGTAATTTTTCGTGTTGTAGTTTTGACACTTTACTTTGCACTTTTTATTCAGAAATTGTTTAGTTAATATGAGCATTTTAAACTTATTATGTGTATTGGTAGTATTTTACAGTATTTACTTAAATATACCCATAAAGTTGATTTATCATTATTAATTCAAGTTTTACTTTTCTGAGTACAATATTGTCCTTGATATTCTTAATTGTAAGCATTGAGATTGTAAGTTATAAATTTTATCTAGGTGAATTTTGAATAATGATGTTTAATAATTGGTGCATTACATTGTAATAATTAAGCAGGGTTGGATTTCGTAGTATAATTATACTATTTGTACCATTATTTTATGATGTGTAGTATGTAGTATCGTAAGGTCATTATACTACGCGAAAATACCATAATTTTAGCAAAGAGGGTCCTTTTATTTTTTTGTTAATAATTATCCTACAATATCAGATTTTTTGTAACAAATATTATGGCAATACCAAATCAAGCAATGGCGGTGATTCCCCACTGGGAAATCCCAGCGTGTTATTGCTAAAGACGAAATTCCAATCGACGAATTATCTGAGTGTCGTCCAATTGCCTCAATTTGACTGAGTCCAGTTCTGTTAATTTGTAAGTAAGAGTCTGGCTATCCAAAGCTGAACCAAGCAAAGCGCATTATATATAAAGAATAAGCATTATGGTAACACAGAATATACCAGGAAAAAAAGGTTTGATGCTTTTAAAATTTATAAAAAACAAAATACAATCGGAAGTAAGAACTAATTTAATAAGCGTGATATTGGCAATGAGGAAAGAGTGTATGAAAATTATTTTAGTAAATCACTCCGACAAAAAATACGATTGGTACTAGTCAAAAAAGATAATTTTTGAATTTTTGAGTTTACCTATCCATCTTCAAAAAGGATCAAAGTGTCTAAAAGAAGCCATGTTGACATTTTGTCACAGTGTGGCCGCTGCAAAAAACATTGGGTTCAGCTTTGGTTAACCAAACTCTACCTAAGTATAATAAAACATTTATAATTATCAAAAGATTTCTATTATATCCCAGACAAAAACACAAAAGAAGAAACGTAGTATAATTTTTGAAAAGTAGTATAATTTTAATTTCCATAGACAATAATTTTCTGAAGCTCTGAATCCAACCCTGTAATTAAGTGAAATGTATGTATATGGCAACATTGTTATCTATTTTCGCGACGTCCATCTTTAATCTTTGATGTGTTGTGTTGTTTAACAAAATTGTTAGAGAAATATTATCGTGGTGAATTTATATGGTTGTTTTAACTAAAACAAACGTTTGAGTTAAGCTGCGCGAGTTATCTTAACTTTCATTCAGTCGCACGTCCCTACGGGCTCGTAGTCGGGTGTTTATCAAAAGTGTCACAGTTACATTATCGTTTGTTCCACTAAAAAGTTTCACTGTAATGCTCTGCTATTGACCTAAGTGCTAATTGGCCAACCTTCAAATGTTTTCATTAGCTTTCATCTGTGAGAAATAGTGCACGGTGGCAAGCAGTGGGATGTTCTTTTGTTAATATTAGTTGTTGTCATAACAGATGAAGAATAGTGAAAATGGATAGGCTGAATCAGTTGCGAGGCGATGCTGGCGCCTCGCGGGACTCCACGCTGGACACGTCGTTGCTGGGCGAGGGCTACGTGACTGCCAACGATGGTTCCAAATATTTTTCTCTCTCGGAGACTGATGCTAGCTCCACAGATTCCCCCTCAAAGGATCCCGCTGCAGATAGCGCGACATCGCACGCGGAGTGCATCATATCCAATTTGTCGCCAATTCCTAAAAAGAGTGAGTTGGACAGTTTCAAAATTGGCAAACAGATTGAGGCAGCAAATATTCTCTCTGGAGGAGTCAACATTTTCGATGATAATGAAAACTCTTATGATGGAGACGAGCTCGTAATAGATGATGCAGTGACGGAGGGTGATGATAAGCCAGCAGAAATAAAATTAGATCAAAATGAGGAGACATTTGAAAAAACTGATGCATCACCCGATGCAAACATGGAAGAGGCGGAAGCTGCCAGTCCGAGCAAGGACACAGAGGTGGTGCTACAGATTGATGGAAATAATGTGGATGCTATAGATATTGGTAATGGATTGTACTTGTACAGAAAGGACGGTGAAGAGGAGCTGGCTGCCGTACAGATACTGCAGGATAACCAGCAGCAACCAAACATTAAATTTCTGAAAGTGCGGTGAGTGAACACAAATTATGTATTTACACTTAAAATAATCAAATCACATGATTTTTTCAAAACAGATGTCATTTAGTACCAATTTAAAACTGTTGGTTTGCTAAACTGTGATCTATTTGTTTCTTTTATTGTCAACCTATAACATTGCGTTGCTTTTTTTGTTACTCAAATTTTCATTATTTTATTAAAAGCAAAGCAAAGCATGAGGTTTGGATTATCCAGATATGATTATCAGCCAGGGCACATGTTACACAATGGCTTATTTTAAGGATAGTTAACAATTTGTAACATTGAACAAGATCAACCTGATCAATGAATTGCCACTAATATTTTATTTTACCCCATGCAATAAAATAAATAAATGGATAAATATATCAGTCCATAATCAAGTTTTATTTTGAATGTCATACACAAGTGCATAATAATATTAGGTACTTACTCTTATGAGATACAATGTATCTCTTTAAATTCGCATGTTAGTAAATAAAAAATGTTTTTTCTTCAACAAAATGCTTGCTTTTACATTGGAGCCACAACATTGTTTTTGTTTTTATCTTAGTTAAATTTTATTATTATAAGAATGTACTGATAATATTATAATATGGGACAAAATGTGTCTTGCTGTTCAAAGTTATAATATGTTTATCAATTATTTAATCAGCAATATTGTGGTTTTTGTGGTTGAATATTGATTGCCTTGTAATGATTAATTTCAATTAGGTATATACTTTGTGTAACATAAAGATTTAAAATAAATTTCATACAGTTAAATAATTGCATGATAAAATTTATTTTTAGTGAAAATGCAGAGGGGAATCTGGAAGTCTATGAAGAAATTGAAATAGAAGTCCCTAAAGAAGTGGTAAGTGTATTGTGATTAATTTCATTGTGATGTGCTGTAATTTTGGGTTACCTACAATCTCTCAATCATATTTACACTATAACAGTGTTACAATACTTGTACAACATATTCAGTCTATGTCTTTATATTGCTATTTTTGATACATTTGTTCAGATAAATAGAAACAATGCTTAAGAGGAAAATAATTTACATTAGCCATTATCTAAAGTTTAAAATGAAAATTTAATGTTAAATAATGGTATAATGAAGAAATTTAATAGGCTATGTTCACTTTTAAAGTTTGAGCACTTGAAAAGTTTAAGCACTGATTAAAAAATAAATTCAAAATATGTGCTCTGAATGATTATTACAGTACAACGTTTTTATATTGTATATCTCAAGTAATAATTATTTTGAATATTTTACAGCCTACAAAGGAGGGAAAACCAATTAAAAACACTCCCCATATACCTATCAAAGACATAAATAAAGTCAGTGAGCCCATTAGTAACAAAGTTGTTGAAAAGAAAATCCAAGCAGCACCAAAAGATACTCCAGCGGTTGAAGTGGAAGATTTGAATAAAGATAATTCTCATATAGAGTCTAGGACAGAAGTAAATTTAAACGGAAAAATGATGAAATTCAGTGAATCTCGAAAGTCTCCAGTAATAGGCACCTTTACTCCCATGACATATCATTCTACTCCAAATAAAGAGGGTATTCCGCTTACTAAAACTATGGTTGATCTTCAGTTGCATCCTAATAGGCATTCTGAAAATGTTAAAAAGACTATTGAAGTGCATACAGATAATTGCAAGCAAAAATTGATTGAAACACCGACTAAGAGTTGTAAAGATTCCGATGAACACAGCAAAAGTCCGGAAATTGGGACATCATCGAGTAAAGATCCGACAGATAATATAACTGATCATAGTGTAGAACAGACCAACCTATTATATAATAAAGACACAAAACAGGCATTAAGTGAAAACAAAACTGACGTAATAATTACGATGAAAGTAAATGAAGATAAGAAAAATAATGAGAGAAATTTTGAGAGTACTATTGATAACACAAAGACTGAAATAGTTGACATTAAAATACCTAGCATAACATTAAAGAAGCCTTCAGATATGACCTTTAATGAGGAGGGCGATACTATGAAATCACAAGTAGTAAAAACAACACCTAACGAGATGCCTTCTAAATTAACCACTGAGGTTGCTGTAACCAAAAATCATGATATAATCAAAGATGCTTCACAGATAGAAATTGCAGACAATAAAAATCGTAGTAAATGTACCACATCTGAAAATGTTAAAGTGTATGATAATATACCAGTAGATAATAATCCTGTTGGTGAAAAGAACCAAAAAAATGAAAATATCAGAAGTGATAAGGACGTTATACGACATGAAGAGAAAAATATAGATAGCGCCTTTAGTAGAAGTCAAAATATAACTGATGTTATTGCAACTAAGACTGTCGTAAGCCAGGCAGATAACTCAGAGAATCCTATAAAAACAACGGAAAGCATTACTTGTAATGCAACACAAAAGAATAAATATGTCGACCAATCGCAAAAAGATTCTGAAATGAAGGAAATTTGCAATCAAAAGAAACTGATTCCTTTAGAAAAATTAGAAACTTCTTCAAAGTCGAAAGGTAACCCAGAAATGAAAGAAATTAGCAAACCTTTTGAAATATTATGTAGTTCTACTAAAGATATAAAATTAACTACCAATATGGCAATAAAAGATTCTAAAGTTCAATGCGATTTAAAAAACTTGTCTGGTGTAACACTAAAATTAAGTAGTCAGTCTGATAGTCAGTCTGTCTTAAAACCTGCTGAGATAAAAACTGATTCTGTATTGCCTCAAGCTGAGCAATCTGTAAATTCGGAAGCAAAAGAATGTAAAAGTGTTTCTGAGTTGAAAAACCTGGACAAAACCTGTAAAATCCCTAAATTTCAAACGGAACAAATCAAAAGTAATACAACGTTAAAACCTTTCAAGAATGAAAATAAACTTGATTGTCAATCATCAAGTAGTCTTAAAGTAGATAATATCACTAGGGTAAATGAAATGGAAATTGAAAAGAAAAGTAATTCAGACAAAATGTCGAAGGAGTATGTCAAAAAAGTTGATGGAAAATCGAATCAACTAGAAAGTATATCCCCCAAAGCAAGCACGGGTACTCCTAAATCTGCTATAAATGAAGACATGGACTTGAGCAAAGATTCGTGTACTAATAATCAAAGTTCTAGCCGTAATTCCTCATTATTAAACAAAGACACCACAGATAAAGTGGAAATACATAAGAAAAATGAACTTAAGCAAAAGTTACCCACGGCTTACAAAAATACCAAAGTTGCTTTGCGTACTTCAGAGTCGAAAATCCCTCATGCTAGCCAAAATATATCAATTGATGCTGAAAAATCTAAAAACGACACCAAAAAAGACCTGTCTAAAGTAAGCAAAGTTTCTGTAACTAAACCAATTAACAATAATAAAGCAGCTGTTCCATTTGGAATGTGGACTGAAGCTAACAGACAGGAATTTTTGAATAAAATAAAAGAATCTAAAGTTCCAACAAATACTTCAAATACAAAACAACTGAAGCAACCAAACGATTTGAATAGAAGAGACGTACTTCAAAAAATTGACAGCCAGAGACAGTCTAATAACGCATCGACCAAAGTGCAAGAACTAAATATTCTAAACAAAATGAAATTTAAGAATGAAACACAAGCCTTTGCAAGTAAATCAAATGTAAGTCAAAAGGAAAAGTTAAAGGACAATAAAATGTTAGCTCCAGTCTCAAAAGGAGAGGAATCGGTTTCTGATACTCCTATACTTGGTAATAAAGTTAATACAGAACAAACATTACCGATTATTTCTGTCGATATATCGAGTTCGGCTTCAAGTACTAAAAAAGAATCAGTGCATCGTAAAGAAATCAATAATCAGGATCTCATTGATAAGACTATTGAGGGTATTATAAATAGAGCAGTCACGGCAAAACTAGGCACAGAGGATGGAAAACAAGATAACGAACCAAAAGAGAAACCACATTGTGTTACATCTTACACAGGTGTTTCGCTCGACGAAATTGAATCAAAAATGAACGAATTGCACGGAATCCCCTTTGTAGAAAGACCACCTCATGAACTACCAAAAGTTTTTGAAGTTTTTGAACATGAAAACAAAAGCGGTGTAGCATCAGATGTGTTATCTGTCAATAAAAGTAGTAAATTACCTAGCAGTAAGCCTAATAACACTCAACAAAAAAGTCAACAGAAAGTAAATCAACCTGTTGATACTAAAGTTAATGAAGAATCTGATGAAGAAATTATAGAATATGAGCCTGTTACAGGCGATATACAGTTGAATAAAAATAGCATGTCATGTCAAGCGACAGTAAAGGATAAAATGAATTCTCAAAAATCCACAGCCACTAAAATAAATTGTGATTCTAAAAAAGAAAAAATCATTACCGAGAATGAATTCGATAAGTTTGCCAGAAGAAATTCAATTACCTATGAAAATTGCCTAACAGTAAATTTTGATGGCAAAGAACATCACAACGTAGTACAAACTGTTGTCGAGAAGGAGGCTATGCCTAAGAAATTATCGAGAAACGAAATAATGTTAGCAGAGTCAAAAGCTAAATCGCATAAGCAATTAGCTGGGCGCCAAATCAATTTCTCTAGTAAGATTCCAACCATGACAAAGGCAACACAGGATGAAGATTCACTTAACAAAAGTTACCAATCCAAAGTACAACTTGCTTATCAGACGGTTATGACAGCTAAACGTCAGCAAGAATGTCCTATAACTATAATAGAGGACAAACCTGTTAAAGTAGTTTTCATGGACGGAAATCACGAGTATACTCCACATCAGCTCAATGTTCAAGGTAAAGAGTTATCGCCGCCTAAGAAATCTGTAACCGAGTGGGATCATTTTACGCATAGTAACTCGGAATCATTAGACTCGGATATCTTGGACTCTGGCAACGATAGCAAATCACAAGATGATATTAAATTTAAAAGTAAACATCAAAGAAAACAGGTTCTTACTCCTGTTGAAGCGCCTGAATTGGAACTTATTGAGCCAAGTGACTTGGGTATTGAAGTTTCTCCAAAGAAAAAGCGTAAAGTTGAAGACACCAAGTTGGAAAAGAGTTCTAAATCATTAGTGCCGAAAAAAACTTACCTTCTGAATAGAAATATCACAATGGATGATGCACCTACTAACTCTCAGGATTCGACACCACCAAAAGAATCAGTAAACCAGCAAGAGGTATTTGTTGCTCATAAGGATTCTATATCAGCAATTGATAATTTGGTTAAAGCTGCGGAGCTTCTTGAAACTCAATCTGAAACTAAACATAGCTTACCACTAACTGACCAGAATTCAGTTGTTCAACAAAATAGCCCAGTAAAAAGGGGTAGAGGTCGTCCTCGAAAATACCCTCTTCCAGAACCAGGGTCCGACAATAAAGTTGCTAGCCCGACAAAGACGCCTACTCCACAAAAGAAACCTCGATTGATAGATGCTAAGGCTCCAAAACATGACACTGATTCTGAAGATGATGAAATTAACAGTGATGGCGAATTGGTTAAAGAAAATTGGACGATGGGAAAAATAAATGAAAATATCGTTTGTCCAATTTGTAATAAATTATTCCGTTCAGAAAATGTAGTATTTAAGCATGTAAAGCATTGCACTGGTCCTTCTCCAAGTAGATCTGACTCTGATAAGAGGAGCCCCAGAAGAATGAGACAGTCACAAGAATTAGATTGGAAATCGGAGGGAAGTAAATCAGATGGCATGGATGTCGATGAAGATTATGAAATCAATAAACCAGCGAAAAAAAGGAAATCAAACGTAAAAAGGTCTTCACACGATAAAAAATCTGATGATAAAATTGATGTCATTGTAATAGAGGATACTCCCGTTAAAGATAGGGAGTCACCCGTTAGAAAACGTGAGAGGTTGAAAAATGACTCAAATAAATCAATTATTAAACCGAAAGCGAAAACAGTAATGGAACATGGAAACAGTAACCTTGTATGTGAAATTTGTGGTAAAATGTTTAGGCAGCTGTCTTACCTGGCCAATCACAAGTTGCAACATAAAAATACAGAGCCAAAAAGTGAAAAAGATCAAATTCATAAATCACTTTTCAGTTGTGAAATTTGTAAGAAAGAATTCAGGAAACTACATCATTTGGTACAACATCGCATTATTCATAATCCAATTTCAATAAGAACCTTAAGAAAAAGTTCATCGGAACAAACAGATAACAAAACAATGAAAGATGCAGCTAAGCCAACTGAAGATCAAAGTGCAGGATTTAGATGCGAGCCTTGTGATAAATCTTTCCGAAAATTACATCACCTGGTAGAGCACAGGGAAACCCACGTTGAAATCAATAAAAAATGCAATCCAGTAACTAGCACTACTATTGATACAACGAAGCCAACTCCAGTTCATCACTGCGATATTTGTAAAAAGACATTTAAAAAGTTGCAGCATTTAATTGACCATAAGGAACATCACCTAGATACTAGTTCTGAGAAATCGGATGACAAAAGTGTAAAAAGTTCGTTATCGACGAAGGACATTATACATGAATGCCCATTATGTTATATGGTGTTCCCCAATGAACATTCATTGAACAAACATCACATTATATGTCAACGGAAAAAGAAGCAAACTGCTGCAAAACAAGCCAAAAAAAGTGATGTGAATGATGCTGCTGAGGAAGATGATGGAATTAAGGTTACCGGAGCAGGTGATGAAAATTTAGCTATACTTGAAGAAAAAGCAGACGTTGATACATCCTGTGTTTTAATTGAGGATGAAACACCCGTTATTCCAGAAAATCAGGATAATCATTTAACAGAAGTGACTAAACCCTTAGAAAAGAAAAAAGAAATAGACCTAAGTAATCAGATAATAACAACGAAGATTGACGAGGCGATTAAGTCTGAGGTTGAAAGGAAAACAGAAGATCATGAGAAACTGAATAAATCGACAAATAAGAAAGATGGCTATGAACGTAATGCTGATATAGTTTCAGTAAAATCCAAGAAACATGTAGTACCAACAACAACCCCGGTTGAAATCATTAAGATTCCAGATACGCCGACGCCTAAAAAGAAGCATCTCGCTAAAGATAAAATAGGGGTATCAGTCACTAAACGGCAAAAAACAACCAAAGCTTCCTCGCCTGTGGTAGATGCAATAAAAACTCAAGATTCAAGTGACGATGACGAAATAAGGTACATGCTAAACCCAGACTTCAAAATAGAAGAGTCTAACGAGGGGAAACTATTTATGAAGGTCCGAGCTAAGAAACGCAGTTCGCTGCAAATAGAAAGGCCAAATTCCAAAGACTTAATGAAAAGAAGAATTTCATTACAGCATCCTCCCAAAATACCCCGACTCAAAGTGAAACCAATTGTTGCACGTAAGCCGATAAATACTAATACGGTTACTAAAAGTTCAAGGAGTACAGTTATCCCATCTGAGCCGCCGGTATCGACAGATTCAGATGACAGCGACGTGAAGTACTCATTCCCTGTCGTTAAGGAAACGGAAAAGAAAGCACAAGTAAAAGTGAAAAAGCAAAAGATGGTTGAGAAAAGAAAATCATTGAGTAATATCGCAAAGAGGAAATCTTTAGGAAACTTAATCAGAGTTAAACAGAAAGTGAATGCATCGCCCGCCAAGCAGACTAAAAAACGTAAGTAAGAAAGTCCATACCAAGATAAAAATGTCATCTAAACTATGATAATTATGATTGCAACTTGCAGGCATGTTATTTGATTATGTGGCCGTAATTATTTAACTAAAACTATGGTTTTACTTACTTTCTGAGTGATCATTTCATTATCTGATCATTATATTTTAATCCAATAGATACATTACATACTACCTTCCGCCTGCGGCTTCGTGGAATTTGTTTAAACTTCATCCACCTATTTCACCGCCTTTGGGGATGAATTTGGAATTACCCTTTCTTAGAGGATGTCTACATAATAGTGGCTATCTGTATGCCAAATTTCAGCCAGATCAGTCCAGTAGTTTGGGGTGGGCGTTGATAGATCAGTTTGAGTTTTATATATTAAGAAAGAAGATATTATAATTATACGATTATCTTATACTTCGTTGAAATCGACAATCGTGGCCACACGTAATTTGCAATCTCCATGGGGCCCATTAGATATTCATAAAATGTAAAATGTTACAATTCCAACATACTAAGTATACTTTATCTCGTTTCCAGGAACAGCAGATGCAGAGCACCGCTGCGACTGCGGGCAGTTGTTCAGCAGCGCGGCGCTGCTGTCGCGCCACACGAGCTTGGCGCACACGCCGCCGCGCATCCGCCGCCGCCGCTCGCCCCCGCCCGACATACACCCCAAACCCGCTCTGAAGCGAACCAACAAACCTCCAGACACAAGGAAAACCATCAATCCCGCCTGCTCGAAAACCGGGGTCACCACGCCCGCCCCCTTGAAAACCGGGGTCACCACCCGGAAATCGAGCATCAACAGCGAAAAGACGACCGTCGAGGCAACCAAGACCTCGAAGACCACGCCCCTCGTCAAGACGCGACGCAGCACCGCCCACAAGGGAGTGCCGGTCCCGGAGAAAATGAGGAAACTCATGGATAAATCCAAAAAGTAAGGTAATAGATTTGTATTACGTAGTTAGTGATGCATTGTGCCGGCAGCCTCGACGAGACCGCCCCGAACCCCGGCCCGATTTTAAGTTTTTTTATCAGTAACCACGCTCTGTATGTATTTCTATTGAATGGCACAAAATAATTGGTATGTCGTGAAGCAGTCGGTAGTTAGTAATATTGGAGGCTGTGGGGCAATGCATGTCGCGAATTTTGATCGTGATATGCAGCAGGGACTGAGTAGATATTTTACGGGGCGTTTTAAGAAGGAAAATGGGCTAGCTCTAATGTAGGGGAATCGCTAGAGGATAGATGAAATCACGCATCACAAAAGCTCACAATGAGGTAACAAACGGACCATGCTATATAATAGAGTATATTTTTACAAATTTGGCGAGTTTATGAGGCATCGTGTTACAAATATATTTGTTGTGAGCCGAGGCGTCGGTCTTGTCTATTATTGTACATTTGCGAATATAAATTTTAAGTATATTTTGTCAATTTGTTCTAGAGTATAGATATATGTATAAGAGTAATTATTTATATTTTTATTAATTTAAGTGATTATATGTTCTTTCTCCCGACTATCAATTATTGGGCCACCGATATGCCCCTGTGAATGAAGTGCTGTTGTTAAGATAATTTTGACAATATGTTTAAATTAAGAGATGCTACAGTCTTACAATTTTTATTAAAGTTTCCACGTGAGTACATTCAAAATTTTTAAACAGATCTGTTTATAATTTCTGTTTGTTTTTATTTCGTAATAACAAATTAAGTCCTTGAAATATTTTAATATTTTGCACGTGTAGTGCAAATCCAGTCAAACTGTGGTTAACCAAATTATCTCTGTCAATTTAAGAAATTGTCAGGGTTCGACATTGTGGTTAAAATACAGCTGGTTTTGTTAATAAATACATATCCACAATAATAATTACTCTTTATATTTTGTAAATGAATATATTAAGTGCTAAGGTTGATAAGTTCGCTTCGGCGCAAAATGTACAAAACGCAAAATGAACACAACTCGCAAAATGTACACAACGCACAAAATGTACAAATCGCAAAATGTGCAACAAACACTAGGGCTGAGTTCACACGGCATTAACATGCACGCAGCACGCTCTTTTGTATTAGTTTTTTTAGCGTACAGTCACGAGCATTAATATGTTACCACTAATTCTACGTTGCTAAAGCATTTTCGATGATTCCTTAACGGCGTACCGACCGTGAACGCAATTCATCTACTAACTTCTTCCTATCCTTACCTATCTACTATTCTTCTTCTTCTATAGAAATAAAATTGAAGTGTCTGTTTTTTATTTCAAAACTAGCTGAACCGGCCGATGTCGCCCTGCACTTATATTATTAAGTAGACGCCCTCGCTTCGGAAGCTTGTTGCTCCGCTCCTATTGGTCGCAGCGTGATGCTATTTATAGTCTATAGCCTTCCTCAGTAAATGGACTATTCGATACACTTTTTTTTGGAACCAGTAGTTCCTGAGATCAGCGCGTTCAAACAAACTGTTCCGCTTAATATATAGAAGTATAGATAAAGGAGTTTTAACCATCAGACCCTGGTTAAAATCTAACACCAAAGTACTCGCCAACGGTATGCATATGCAGTACCCAGATTTATTGAAAATCGCTGGAAAAGCAGTTTTCTATGAGCAGCTTACAATAATAAATAATACTTAGCAGAAATATAAATTTGTTAGGTTAGATAGCTTTGTTCAAATTTTTTTTGTCTTATACCTGATCGTCGTGAACGTGGGATTTGTTGCACATTTTGCGAGTTGTGTTCATTTTGCGTTTTGTACATTTTGCGCCGCAGCGGATAAGTTGAAAGAATTTCATGAGCTTATAGAGACCATTATTTTGTTAGTAACTGATTTGAAATCCGGTGTTGCTGTGAAGTGGAGAACTCTCGGAACACAGTTGCATTATTTAAAGTAGTAGCTTTGTAGCAGTAATGAATGTTACATTGAGCAATCTCGTATTGATTCAGGGCACTCTGTGTTGCTGTTAATTATATTCTTTTACAGACACACAAACACAATGTACACCATGTCTACCATTCTATTTGGATGAAATTTATCAAATAATTAAGTAGGATATATAGAACAAAAAACACTATTTTTAATAAATTTCATCATTGTGTATTTGTACATGGCGTGCTCTAATGTAATACCATCGACTCGCAGTCGAGGTCAGTCCAACAGTTGTTCAATGAATATATAGGTGCAGGATTTTGTAGTGAAATAGGACCAAATTTATTAATGAAATTCTGTTTGTAATAATAATATATGTAAGTGATAAGGCGCGTATTCTCTAGGAGTTGTCTTGAGATGTCTAAAATTTTGGAGGCGTGTAGAACGCATATTTTATAATTTTTCCATGTTTTCGATTAAAGTATTAACTCCTGATGGATATGCTCCTCAATATATATTATGTTGTTTTTAATATTAAATGATGTTTATTCTACGCCCGTGACTAATATTATGTAATAAATGAAAGTAGATTGTGTCGTGAGATTTATGTTCTAGGAGCATTTAACATGAAGTTTTATAAATGTAGATGATATCATTATTTTTTCATATGATGATGCAATTTTGATTAATGGGTTATACTTAAATAAAATGTCAAAAAATTCATGCTGTTTGTTTTTTAGTTTGCTGGATGGGTGGAAAAAATATTGTTATTTTGTAAGAATATATTTCTAGTTATAATTTTTGACAATAAATATATTACATAACAAAATGAAGTACATTTGAAATTCATCTTATAACCAAATTGGATTATATTTTATGTCTACAAACTAGTGGATTCAATAATCTTAATTAATCTAATGGCTTTACTGCATGGAAATCTAGCCTCTTTCGCAAATAATATCTACAATGCTCGGCTCCATCAATTGAGGGTCCACACATCTCAGCTGGGCAGAAGAAAGAGCATCTTCCAAGAGTGCATTTAACAACCGCTCATCATTTCCCATGCACGAAAGCCGTTGCTGCAGAAAGTGTACATCGACTTGTAACTGTTGCAAGCCATGTCTGCTGAACGTCCGGAGTCTGACGCATTCCACCAGCGCCTTCAGAGCCACTTTCAATGCGCCGTTGGACAATGCGGCTCGGTCGGCTCCGGCGGGGCTAAACACTTCGATTCGTTCCGAGAATATTCTATTTATAGGTGAAAAGGAGGAAGGCGCGCGCGACCAAATAGTACGTCGACTGGAGTCGCTCGAGGGCTTCACGCTCGTCGGGAACAGTTGGGAAGCCGCGCTGTCGGCGCTGGCGAGCGTCTCCACGACTCTTCGGCAAACCGCCCGCGGGCCGCGCGGCTCCGGGGCCCTCAGCCAGTCGCGCGCCAGCACGGACACGCGCAACATTTGCGCCGCCGTCTGCCCGATGTACACCACTTCCGAATCTAAAGCTGACTGAGCGGCTGTAGATAGATGGACCATCACAGCATTGGTGTCCTTGCTCTCCATTGTGAGGCCTGGAGCTGCTTCTTCCAGGAGTTTTTCGAGGTGTTTGTGTAGAGTCGACACACCGTTTTCTTGCATCTCCAAACATAATTTAGCTAAAATTAAAAGTAACTCGAATGGAATGTTATTTGATGTTTGTATTCGAGACATCTTTTTCACCATGTCTGACAGGTTAATGAGAGTTTCAGATATAACTGTCCAACAGCTGTTAGCGACTGCTGTGGCACACCATGGTTTGAGACCGAAGGACAAATTATTTTGTAAGAAAGCCATTAGGTCTAGGAGGGAAGCTTGAATCTTCTGCATTAAGTGTACTTGTAAAGAGTTTAGTATGTCCTTTAAATCTACAGTTTCAGTGCCCTTGCTGGCCAAAGATTGTCTAACCCTCATAAGGTTTTCTTTAAACTGGATTTGGATGGATTGATACTGCATTATTGCTTTATGGTTTATACATTGAACTACAACATCTAAAGCTTTATTTGATATACTGTCACTGGAGATTATCTCCGACATAGCTTGTAATTTCCTAAAGAATTTATCCAGGCCTCTTATTAATATTTCTGTACCGGCGTTTTCAGGCCGTTTTATGACTTCTTCAAATAGATGGAACACCTGCGACATTACTTTGTCTGCAAACTCGGGGAGATTTATACTTTCTTGGTCTTGAAACATATCATGATAACATGATATAACTATACCCAGGTCTGCTAATAAGGTATTATTGCATTTTTCAACCCACTCAAGGATATCTGTACTCTCCACCATACCACTGAGACTAGTCAGGTGCTGATCAAGTCGACTCTCCGCACAGTTTAGAAATATATCTTGTAGTGATGCGTCTGTCTCCTGCAGCTGTCTCAGAAGCCCAACACTCTCGGCCAACTCGGAGGCGGACGTCTCCGGGCTCAGGAGACGCTCTCTTAGTGTTTTCTTTAACCCATAAAGTATTTCAGAACATTCTGTTTGAATGCTCTGGAATGAAGGTTGATTGCCATACTTTTGTAGCACTCTTTGAGCATGAGTGTAATCATGCACTGCGTCCACGTAACGGCATTCCTCTATTGCTTTATTCAGCTGCGTGGGCAACAAAAACAGGAATTGCAATTTGTCTAGCAGCTGCCGGGTGCCACACAATCTGTTCACATTGTTCCCACTTTCTTTCAAAGACTCCGATATCTGTGAGCTGAACGTAGTTATCTTGTTGATGTTTTCGCTGAGCTTGTTCATTTCTTCCTGCATTATTTGAAAGTCTGATCGCATTTTACGTACCGTCTCAGTTGCTGATATAAATTTATTGTAATTTTCGTAAACCAGGGTCTGCATTTCAGATTGTAAGTATTGGCACTGATTAACAATTTCTGCTTCTTTATCCATGATTTGCTTTAGATTGGCACACTTCATAAGTCCATCAAGATACATTTCGGAGTTGAAATTACTCCCGTCTATATTGAGAGGATTTTCATTTTCTTTAGTAACTTCCGTCATTTTGTACTACAAATCAAATATGTACCTATTTGTGTATTTACAAAATTAATCTCCGAATTGATTGCAGTAAAATTTAGAAATTCACAATCAACAACATACCTACGAAGACGTTTGACGTACAAAACGAAGATATAAGTCGAGATTGGCTGCGTTCCGTAACTGGACCAAAACGCTCAAAACGTTCTTTGTATGAAAAATTGTCGTTTTGGTCGAGTTACGGAACGCAGCCATTGTCATTGTCAAGTGTCAGGACTGTCAGTTTCTGTCATTGATCTATATTCCTATCTCTATGGTTTGTGTTTTTCACATAGAGATATTACACTAGAGTGGGTGAGCCATACGGCTGCCCATACATTGCAATCGGCCCCCCGGTTAGAAAGAGAAACAACGATAACGATAATTACCTATCTCTCTCCGATCCCGATGAGCCAGAAAGAGAAAGGTGATTACTAAAGATTTCGTCTCTTTTTATCCGAGGTAGGTATGCTCTGAACCTGAAGCCTGGCTTCTGTGCTCTAGTGTAATATCTCTATGGTTTGTTTGCGGTCTCTGTCACCCTCACGTCAGCCACGCCACGCGCCAAAAGATGTACAGTCCGCCCAACTTAACTCTGAAATGGCAAAAATTGGAACTAACGAAAAGTCATTCATAAGTACGTTGTGTTCATTCATCTGTCAGTTACTAGTGTGCAATGATTGGTCAAATGAATGTCAAATGCGTCCGACAGCGCCTCTTTCGTTTCAGTCTTAAGTTGGGTTTACTATATAGTGGTAGCAAAGATGTTTTAAATAGGTATCTATAGTAAACCCAACTTATGATTGAAACGAAAGAGGCGCTGTCGGACCCATTTGACATTCATTTGACCAATCATTGCACACTAGTAACTGACAGATGAATGACCACAACGTACTTATGAATGACTTTTCGTTAGTTGTATAGTAAACCCAACTTAAGACTGAAACGAAAGAGGCGCTGTCGGACGCATTTGACATTCATTTGACCAATCATTGCACACTAGTAACTGACAGATGAATGAACACAACGTACTTATGAATGACTTTTCGTTAGTTCCAATTTTTGCCATTTCAGAGTTAAGTTGGGCGGACTGTAGTTCCAATTTTTGCCATTTCAGAGATAAGTTGGGCGCACTGTAGATGGAACATCGAATCCTCGAAAACGTGTCAAAAAGTTGTGGCCAACTGTTGGCCACAACCACAACTTTTATATTATCATTACGCACACAAACACATAGACAATAAATGAACGCGAAAAACATCGCCTACACAGCACCATGCTTGATAATGTTGCCTTGTTTTTTTTGTTTTCATTGTAGGGCGACGCTCAATCTAGATATTTAAAACATCATTGAGTGGTAGCTAGCTGGCCAACCCATTGCTACTCCCAATGGGTACTTCAATTCAAAACTGGGAAATTTTTTGATGTTGGTTATTCGGCTGTCTCCTCGTGATTTTGTCTCATCTTTACTCCTCTTCATCTACAGATTTTATTATTTCTGATAAGATCACAGTAATTATTTTTATAATGACCAACATTCATGATTATTGTAGGTGGTATGAGCCTAGATTTCACTCGGGGAAGGAACACCGACACCGACCGCGACTGGCTGAATGTAGTAGGGGAGAGCAGGTAGGATTCGTACAGTGGGAGCATTCGTACAGTTGTCATACCTTCATTACGCGACACGATGAGACAGTTGTGTTTGTGTGTCTGAGAGGCCGATACACGTCTCTATGCTCATAGCTAAACGTGGCGGCAGTCGCGCAGCGAGTTTCGCCGGGACAAGTTAATACGTGTTCTCACTCCTCGTAAGTAATTTTTCGATTCGTCTTTAAAATCATTTAATTCTTAAAAGTTTTGCTCAAAACGTTTAAGTTATTTATAAAGGATGTTGAATTAGTGCCTTGGATTATTATGCAAACATTGATTTTGGTATAACACTAACCATATTTTTTAATTTGAATTTATATGTCGAATGTTTGGGTTGGGGTGCTTTCGTGCGGTTCTGAGCGGGGTAGATTCGTACTGTACGAATGTACCCCGTATGTATTATTTCAGGTAAAATACTATTATTTCAGGATCATGCCACAAATATATGTGAAAAAAGGAACAAGGACAGGAGAAGTAAACGAAGAGGCTGTAAGTTCTGCAATGAATGAAGATTTAGATAAGACTTTATCTATTAGGAAGTCAGCCCAAAAACCAACAATTCTTCAAGTGGACAGGAATACCACCAAAAAGAAGAAGAAATGAAAACTGCCTGAAAAAATAGACTGATGAAAATAAAAGAAGCCAAAGAGATGAAGAAAAAAGAAGAAGAGAGAAAACAGAAGGCTTGAGATAAGAAACGCTCGTTAAATATACTATCAGGTACAAATAAATAAACCAAACAAAAGAAAAATACAGAGGCTGAGAGTGATAGTTACAATGAGACTGACATAAATAAATAAATAAATAACGCTTCACACTCACACACTCATAGGATTCCCTGTGTCGTGGGTGCCATGGACAACACAAGACAAGGACACACACCCAGACCGAGAACGGAAATCAAACTCCCGCCTCGCTGGATATCAAACCCAGGACCCTAGGAACAGCGATTCGGCGTGTTAACCATTGCGCCATTCGGGTCGTCAGTTATAAGTTTGAAAGAAAGTTCTTGTTCTCCTTTCGATGAGAGATCAGAAAGATCTGATGTTGAGAACGAAATTCCAGATAAGTATTTATCAGACGTGGTCTGTGTATTGCCGCCGCCTAAATCTACTTCTACACTACAGCAAGAACAGCTGATATAATTAGGTTTGAAAAATAGATCACTATGACATGCAATTTAGCAGAGTTATTATGTTTTTTTTATACATTATCCTAATGGTTGAGTGAAATGTTGATTTTATACTTAGATTTGACAAATATGATTGCAAAAGACTATATTGTTAATTTTAACTACATTTAGAGTACATTTTGTGTTAATTTTGACCTCAATAAATAAGTAATTTCATATAAAAAGATTATTTATTTACAGTGTACGAAAGCTCCTTACTATGTACGAATGTACCCTTCCCTATGTACGAAACTCCCCCGCGTATGGGGTAGGTTCGTGCGTTTTCCATTTTTTAGAAATGTTGCTGTTACTTCATAATACTACATGGTATCAGCACTAGACTTTCCTGTAATTGTAGCCAAATACACAGGGTATACAATAGCATTAAAGTTATTTTGCTGTAACTAAAAGCTTTTCTGTTACACAGCTAAAAGTGAAAAGTGCACGAATCCTACCTGCTTTCCCCTACTATTTCTACTGTCATAGTTATTCTTTCAACAGCAATTGTGTTCCGAATAGAAATTGTGATCCGATTGGTGCTGAATGCCCGTGTGTTAATTCTAGAAAAATACCTTAAGAAAACAATAATACTAATTTAACTTTATGATTTTATTGCACATGAAGCATAATATAGGTAAGTATGTAATACTTGTATTAAATTATGTACAAAAATATCTCAAGACTAATAAAGATTAAGTAGGTATTTAGCTTTTGCTTATATTATTTGTTTTATTTTCTTTGAGACAATCACCAATATTATTAACCACATTATAATACATAGGGAATAGGGATATTACATTACACTTACATATTATTATAAGTATACACTAAGTTCATTATAACTCGGCTGGTGTGAACGAGTGGCTGCACAGATGTCGATTTTAAGGCCAAAATAGTGGCAGGAGGCGGGGAGTGCGGGCGGTAGGATAGTTAAGCCAATACGTATATGTACGTCCATGGTCAATACGAAGAAGCGCATCACAAAACACCGTCATGGCCGCCGTGTTTTGATTAGTCAGTTACTGTACCTGCGCAAATATCTCTAAAAACGAAGTTCAGATCAGCCGAGTTATAATTACCATAATGTAATTTGGTAATAAAACTTGTAACAGGCTTATCCATATTCAATTATTATGTTCCAATTAAACATATCTTTATGAATACTATCAACTAATATTTAAAGAAAAGTAGTATACGTAATAAAATGTACTACAGTTACATGTAGCTGTAGCGCATTTTATTGAATAACTAATGATTAAAAATACAATTGGAGTGTTTATAATGTTAACATCCAGCAATCAGCTTAACTAAAAGGTTGATCATAAAATTTACCTGAATGAAAATTTATCAAAATAGTTTCTTCACTTATTGTAGGTATTGGCAGTGTTTGGCTAAAAAAATTACAACATTTGAAGTTATTAAGTATTACACTCAGTAGCCCCAGGCGAGGGTGACACCCAATTGAGAAAAAAGAATAACCTACTTACTTACTAATTCTAAAAATTGCATACAAAGCAATTAGTATACATTATGCAATTTCAAGTTTGTGTTGGGGTGACAACACGATGTCCTCGCTGGGTGACACCCACGCTAGCTCCACCACTTTGTACACTATATATGAGGACATTAATTGTACTGTATTGTACAACAAATACGCAAGCATCACGATAACCCATGTGGAAACTGTTTTGTACCGTCTTAACTGTGGATCAAGGGCATTTAATGGTGTGACCCGTGTGACTGGGCCAAACAAAATTGTATACTAAAATCTAGCGATCAGCAATAGCGTCATAACACAGCGATGTGTGAACACACTTCTGTCTTTGACTATTTTGTAACATGAGCTTCTGTATGTTTTCAAAGAGGTGTGAAGGATTTACAACTGGGTCCAGTAAAGCAATTGCAGTTTGTAATGGTAATAACACTAATAAACTTTACCTAAAGAACCAGAATAACAAGACATTACTTGTAAAATATATCATAGCTTCAAAATTCCGCTTTACCATCAAGGACTACATCACCATTTACCATTCGGTAGGATGTAGTCGACTATTATGTGCGTTTTAAGAATTTAAATGTCATCACTATAATGGTGAAGGAAAACATCGTGAGGACACCTGCATGCCGCCAATCCGCATTTGGCCAGCGTGGTGGACTATGGCCTTCACCTTCTCATACTGAGAAGAGACCTGTGCTCAATAGTGAGCCATGATGGGTTGAGATGAATTACTTAAAATTAATAATAAAAAAAAATACTGGGCCACTAAACATGCCCTGCCAATTGTTTTTATTTGCTACAAGCGTAACTTCTTATGATAATAATATGGCTACAAAGTGTGCTGTGATTTCGTGGCCTTTTAAGTTAGGACACATACATTTGTTTTTAACAATTGCAGCAGAGAGCGAATTTGATTTGATCATCAGTGCCCTTTGAGTTACATTATTTTGTATAATTATATTTTACAGTTATAAACATACATAATATATATTTATTTACATACATGAGTATACATGTAACCTTAAGAACTAGATAATTTTGCTAGTAACATTTTGAAGTTTTTAAATTTCCCTACAATAACATAAAATACATAATAGTAATTATTAAACAGTCACTTCAATTATAAATGTTATATTTACGTATTTTAATTACATATTTTAAATCATTCCACACATCACCTTTAGTTTATTTTCCTTTAAAAGGTGGCGTTACGTGCGGAGCACTAAGAAATCTAATAAAGTTTTACAGTCATAAATATAATCAGTACACTAGTACGCACCCTAAGTTGTATCACTTAAAATATCACTTTGTTTTTGCACCAATAATCGTCACTCACTAGCGTCTTGTCTTGTGCATTGTAACGAACACTAATGGTAGTAGCTGTAGAGCATAATTTTGCGGCGTAGTCACTCTGTCCGGAGCCGCAGGGGGTCTAGGAAGGGGAGGTCACTGGTGCTGTCGCACTCCACTTGGTGGAACAGTTTGAGGGGCACTTCCTTCACCTTCCTGGGCTTGGGCTTGGCCTGGGGGTGGCGGGGCAGCCGCACGGGCACTAGCTGGCGCCGGCCCGCGCCGTCTGCGGGCGTGTTCTCGGCGGCTTCTAACGCCGTCTCCACGTCTATCAGCGCGTGGTTCCGACACTGCAGTAGCGCTGCCAACTGTAATGCAATATATGTAGTTAATATTAATTTAAAATAAGAAATGTTTAAAATCTGTGAATTGGTGATATCTGGTCCGGTTCGGTCGGCCCCGTGTGACACCAATTTGAGGGTGACACCCAGTAAGAAAAAAGACATGAGACGAGTGAACAAATCCTATTATAAAAATTACAAAGAATCAGTCTGTAAAATGGGATTCGTGCTCAGGTATCTACCAATGTCAGCTTCGTAGTAGTAGCGAGAAGTGGGGGGTACAAAACGGTCTCGCGTGGCAGTTATGGTAGCTACGTCACTAGTCCTGGGTTCGATTCCCAGCGGGGCGAACATTTGAATGATTAATTAAAATTTTCACATTCGTCTGCATGTGTGTCCTAGTCTTGTGATGTCCCCACGACACAGTGAATCCTAGTGTGGGGCTATGAGTGTAGAGCGTTACTTATTTATGTTATACTAGAGAACCGCCCGCGCTTCGCTTCGGGACCCGTAAGTAACAGCCGCGTAGGTCCCGCTCCCGCAGGAATCTGAACTAAAAAGTAGCCTATAACATTTGCCTATGACTTAAGTAACATGAAGTATTTGATAGCGTGATTCAGAACTTGCAAATGAATTTTACTAACGCCATCTATTAACAACTCCGGAACTAAACATCTAGCAACTAACAAAACATTGATCTTCCCATGGGAATGAGATGTTTTTCCGTGGTAAAAAGTAGCCTACGTCACTCTCCACCCTCCTAACTATCCCCACACACATAAACCATACCATATAATAGTCATGTTGCGACGTGAAAGAGTCACAAACAAACAAACAAACACACTTTCACATTTATAATATTAGTAAGGATAATAGTGATGTACGTCATATGCAGTAGGTACCTGCATGATCTGCTGCAGCGGCGCCAGCGCCTGCGGCGGCGGGCGCGGCAGCGCCGCCTGCAGCGCCGCGACCGCCGCCGGCAACCTGGGACGACGTCACAATTAGTGTCATATCTGCTTTCATGGTACTTCTTAATATGCCAAGCGATGACAATCAAATTACACCTCAAAAAATTGGTTTTTGTGTTTGTGAGTAAGTACCTTTTCCCCCAAATTGAGGCATATTATTTATTTAGTATTTAGATTTTTTTTTTAATATTCTGAATGATCTGGATCTGACATACTTCCAATTTGGAACTTCCAAAGGAAAAATTATCAACCTAACATTTATTTATTTATTGTGGAACAGCGAGAAGCGTATGCTTTCTGGCTCGATAATAATTAACCATCAATTACACACAATATTAGCACCAAAAATAAATAAACTAAAAAGCCAACCCTCACCTGGCGCGGAGCAAGGCGAGCGCGGCCAGCGAGCGCGCCACGTCGCCGCCCTCGGCCAGCCCCTCGGAGCCCGAGGACTCCGCCTCCTCGGCCGCCTGCTCGAAGGACCACGTCTCGCGGGACTCCGAGCGCGGCGCGGCCGACTCCGCTGACGGCGATTGTCTGATGGAGTCAATTACATCATGTCTATGTTAATCTGGCTTCAACTGATTAGTGACAGACTACGGCCGCCTGCTCGAAGGACCACGTCTCGCGGGACTGCGAGCGCGGCGGGACCGACTCCGATGACGGCGATTGTCTGGTAGTGGTAGCGAATTATATCTATTTTAATCTGGCTTCAACTGATTAGTGGCCTACTGATGACTAACAGCCTGAACATGAGTTTGAAATATAGCCTTAAGCAGTAATAAATGTTGTCTGATCCAAGACAAAGTTTGAATAAAATTCATTTCATTTTGATGGGTTTTTCCTCTTATTTTATACGAGGAGGTCTACACTACATTTCACCGCAAACGATCAGCATAGAGGTTACATCTGACATACGGCATACTTATCCTTACCATAGTTTAGAACTTTAGACACACAAAAAGTGTCAATACGCCCACTCGTTTATTCCGTGTCCGGAGATAACACTATTTATTTTTTGTTTTCCTCATACTTGAGGCTTTAGTGGGTTCGAGTCTTATACTCGTATAAGAGGGTCTTTACACACGTTAAAAAAAGGACGTATATACGGTTATTAAGGGTCCGTTTACATAGACCGACTCGGTGAGGAGAGCATATTTTTATCACGATGGAAACAGAGTGTTGAGTAATTGTATTAGCTCCATAGTATTGTACAGCTTTGGCCAATTCCAAGCGTATACGATCCGGTCAGTGTGAAAAGAAAAATGCGAGCAGATGCTCTCCAAGCCGGTCTATGTGAACGGGCCCTAAATCTATGAGTATAGTATAGTTACGTAGGCTCCGGCGGCAGGTGGGGCGGCGGGCGCGGGTGTGTGGCGGGCGCGCATCAACAGGGACAGCGCGCCGCCCGCGTCCAGGGGAATACATTAGACACACGGGGCATATCTATACAATCTGTACTCACGCGGGCTCCGGCGGCAGGTGGGGCGGCGGGCGCGGGTGTGTGGCGGGCGCGCATCAACAGGGACAGCGCGCCGCCCGCGTCCAGGGGAATACATTAGACACACGGGGCATATCTATACAATCTGTACTCACGCGGGCTCCGGCGGCAGGTGGGGCGGCGGGCGCGGGTGTGTGGCGGGCGCGCGCAGGTGCAGCGCGAGCGCGGTCACGTGCGCCGCGGGCACGCCCGGCGCGCGCATCAACAGCGACAGCGCGCCGCCCGCGTCCAGGGCCAGTACTGGGTGATAGACATAGGTTTAGTTAATTTTAAATATCGGTGTACATAATAAATATCGTGAGTAACCGTTACAGTTAAAATGTTTAGTGTCCGCGATGATAAAAGTTTAAAACTAATGGTCCGTAGTTAACATTCGGACCGCGGTCCCCAGGCAGTGACATCGCCTGGCGGGAGATCTCCCCTTTTCCTCCACAGAACCATGGCTTGCAGACAATAATCCCACCGCTGCCCCCAGCACTCACGCGGGTCCTTGAGAGCGAGCAGCAGCGCCACGACGAGCAGGTGCAGGTGCGGCAGCGCGGGCCCGTCCGCGAACGCGAAGCCCCACAGCGCCGGCAGCTCCGCGCGGTTGAACTCACGCCCGAACAGGAGTCTCAGCCAACGACTGCAACCACATTATACAATTTGTAGCCTCAACGGCTGTCA
Source organism: Hesperia comma (assembly GCA_905404135.1). NCBI lineage: Eukaryota > Metazoa > Arthropoda > Insecta > Lepidoptera > Hesperiidae > Hesperia > Hesperia comma. Next base: position 18,450,377 of record FR990021.1, read on the forward strand.
AATATTTGGAACTAGCTGTGCCCACGACTTTGTATATACATATTTATACCAGTCACATAAATATCTGCCCCAGATGGGAATCGAGGTAAGGCCACTACCAAATGGCTAACCTAGGCTTGACGTGGTCGTCAACGGCTAGCTCGTAACAACGATAGGCACCAGTCTACCAACGTGTCCCACATGTGACGGCATGACAGCTAGATGAATTGACTACTGAATGAATGAATGAACGTGTGTGTGTGTGCGCGTGTGTACTGACATCCCGAACAGCTCCATGGCGATGCCGCAGCGCGCCAGGTGCGCGGCCAGCGCGGGCTCGCGCGGTGACGTGTGACGTAACGTGTGTGTGTGTGTGTGTGTGTGTGTGTGTGTGCTAGTGTGTACTGACATCCCGAACAGCTCCATGGCGATGCAGCAGCGCGCCAGGTGCGCGGCCAGCGCGGGCTCGCGCGGAGACGTGTGACGTAACGTGTGTGTGTGTGTGTGCGTGTGTACTGACATCCCGAACAGCTCCATGGCGATGCCGCAGCGCGCCAGGTGCGCGGCCAGCGCGGGCTCGCGCGGTGACGTGTGACGTAACGTGTGTGTGTGTGCGTGTGTACTGACATCCCGAACAGCTCCATGGCGATGCCGCAGCGCGCCAGGTGCGCGGCCAGCGCGGGCTCGCGCGGTGACGTGTGACGTAACGTGTGTGTGTGTGTGTGTGTGTGTGTGTGCTAGTGTGTACTGACATCCCGAACAGCTCCATGGCGATGCCGCAGCGCGCCAGGTGCGCGGCCAGCGCGGGCTCACGCGGAGACGTGTGACGTAACGTGTGTGTGTGTGCGTGTGTACTGACATCCCGAACAGCTCCATGGCGATGCCGCAGCGCGCCAGGTGCGCGGCCAGCGCGGGCTCGCGCGGTGACGTGTGACGTAACGTGTGTGTGTGTGCGTGTGTACTGACATCCCGAACAGCTCCATGGCGATGCCGCAGCGCGCCAGGTGCGCGGCCAGCGCGGGCTCGCGCGGTGACGTGTGACGTAACGTGTGTGTGTGTGTGTGTGTGCTAGTGTGTACTGACATCCCGAACAGCTCCATGGCGATGCCGCAGCGCGCCAGGTGCGCGGCCAGCGCGGGCTCACGCGGAGACGTGTGACGTAACGTGTGTGTGTGTGCGTGTGTACTGACATCCCGAACAGCTCCATGGCGATGCCGCAGCGCGCCAGGTGCGCGGCCAGCGCGGGCTCGCGCGGTGACGTGTGACGTAACGTGTGTGTGTGTGTGTGTGTGTGTGTGTGTGTGTGTGTGCTAGTGTGTACTGACATCCCGAACAGCTCCATGGCGATGCCGCAGCGCGCCAGGTGCGCGGCCAGCGCGGGCTCACGCGGAGACGTGTGACGTAACGTGTGTGTGTGTGCGTGTGTACTGACATCCCGAACAGCTCCATGGCGATGCCGCAGCGCGCCAGGTGCGCGGCCAGCGCGGGCTCACGCGGAGACGTGTGACGTAACGTGTGTGTGTGTGCGTGTGTACTGACATCCCGAACAGCTCCATGGCGATGCCGCAGCGCGCCAGGTGCGCGGCCAGCGCGGGCTCGCGCGGTGACGTGTGACGTAACGTGTGTGTGTGTGTGTGTGTGCTAGTGTGTACTGACATCCCGAACAGCTCCATGGCGATGCCGCAGCGCGCCAGGTGCGCGGCCAGCGCGGGCTCACGCGGAGACGTGTGACGTAACGTGTGTGTGTGTGCGTGTGTACTGACATCCCGAACAGCTCCATGGCGATGCCGCAGCGCGCCAGGTGCGCGGCCAGCGCGGGCTCACGCGGAGACGTGTGACGTAACGTGTGTGTGTGTGCGTGTGTACTGACATCCCGAACAGCTCCATGGCGATGCCGCAGCGCGCCAGGTGCGCGGCCAGCGCGGGCTCGCGCGGTGACGTGTGACGTAACGTGTGTGTGTGTGTGTGTGTGCTAGTGTGTACTGACATCCCGAACAGCTCCATGGCGATGCCGCAGCGCGCCAGGTGCGCGGCCAGCGCGGGCTCACGCGGAGACGTGTGACGTAACGTGTGTGTGTGTGTGTGTGTGCGTGTGTACTGACATCCCGAACAGCTCCATGGCGATGCCGCAGCGCGCCAGGTGCGCGGCCAGCGCGGGCTCGCGCGGTGACGTGTGACGTAACGTGTGTGTGTGTGCGTATGTACTGACATCCCGAACAGCTCCATGGTGATGCCGCAGCGCGCCAGGTGCGCGGCCAGCGCAGGCTCGCGCGGTGACGTGTGACGTAACGTGTGTGTGTGTGTGTGTGTGCGTGTGTACTGACATCCCGAACAGCTCCATGGCGATGCCGCAGCGCGCCAGGTGCGCGGCCAGCGCGGGCTCACGCGGAGACGTGTGACGTAACGTGTGTGTGTGTGCGTGTGTACTGACATCCCGAACAGCTCCATGGCGATGCCGCAGCGCGCCAGGTGCGCGGCCAGCGCGGGCTCGCGCGGTGACGTGTGACGTAACGTGTGTGTGTGTGCGTATGTACTGACATCCCGAACAGCTCCATGGCGATGCCGCAGCGCGCCAGGTGCGCGGCCAGCGCAGGCTCGCGCGGTGACGTGTGACGTAACGTGTGTGTGTGTGTGTGTGTGCGTGTGTACTGACATCCCGAACAGCTCCATGGCGATGCCGCAGCGCGCCAGGTGCGCGGCCAGCGCGGGCTCACGCGGAGACGTGTGACGTAACGTGTGTGTGTGTGCGTGTGTACTGACATCCCGAACAGCTCCATGGCGATGCCGCAGCGCGCCAGGTGCGCGGCCAGCGCAGGCTCGCGCGGTGACGTGTGACGTAACGTGTGTGTGTGTGCGTGTGTACTGACATCCCGAACAGCTCCATGGCGATGCCGCAGCGCGCCAGGTGCGCGGCCAGCGCGGGCTCACGCGGAGACGTGTGACGTAACGTGTGTGTGTGTGCGTGTGTACTGACATCCCGAACAGCTCCATGGCGATGCCGCAGCGCGCCAGGTGCGCGGCCAGCGCGGGCTCGCGCGGCACCAGCTGCTGCTCGCGGACCCGTTGCAGGTACCGCACCACCTCCGTCGGCCTCTGCCAATCATACACACCACTCGTGAACGAAACCAATATTAGATAGCACGGGACAGTACGATAGTATGTCAGACAGGAAGTAATTTGCGGTCAGCTGTTATTGCTGACAAGATAACTGCAGTTTCTTTGGAGAAACCGACACGCAATGCGAAACAAACAGTAATAGCCAAACAGGTCAACCCTTGGAATAGAGTTGAATTTTTGAAAACTCTACTTTTTTTATCTCTACTCAATACTGTCTGTACTACCGAACACATGTCTGTCATGGTAAAATTTTAGATTCATAATTTAATTTTTATGATGGACCGACATAGAGTTGAGCCCATGGATGGAAGGTATGCATAACATATAAACAGGTACATACATGGTGCGCGGTGCTGAGCGGCAGGCGGCCGCAGCGCTCGGCGGGCTCCCCGGTGCAGTAGAACCGCTCCAGCCCCACCATCACCGCGCTGAACAGCATACTGTACGACACACCACACCATGTATAGGTCGCGTCCTCAGACCAATAAACTATAGACGGCGCGCCGTCAACAAAAGCGTGAAGCCGGCAAAAGTGTGCCTAAAACACACATCGGAACCAATAGAATGCCCTATGTTGACAGTTTGAACTAGAACAAATTTAAACTTTATTTTTTGGAACACAAAGCTTCATTCATTTTTTATTATTTAGAATACAAAATATGTCGTTTTGGTGTGAGTGCCGCCGTGTGTATTACAAGGCGAGGCATACTTTTTGCCGGCTTCACGCTTTTGTTCACGGCACGCCGTCTATAGTTTATTGGTCTGAGGGTCGCGTCATGTAAAAATTCAATTTAGGTGGTAGGACCTAGAGCTCACCCGGGGAAGTACCACCGCCCGCCACGGTACTTAGTACCATTCCTACCGTGTAATAATTGTTTTAAGAACAATTGTGTTCCGGATAGGAAGGTGTGGAGCCGGTTACACTTTTTTAGAGGCGACCATCTCAGTCCTCAGGGTTAGCAACGCATTTGTGACCGAATTAGAACGAGACTCATTGAGCCTAGTTCTGGGTCGGTCACAGTTGTCATGGGCGGCAGCGGAAGGTGGTGCTGCATGCTCGTTTGCTATCTTAATTCCATAAAAAAAAAAACGCTAGCGGTCAAGCTGCGCATTAGGCGATTTATCGGTCTCTTTAGTTTGTTTTTAATGTACCGATAAAGAATTAAATATACGAAACAATGAGAAATAGGCAAATAAAACATATAGTACTTTTGTGCGCGAGTGTACCCATGCACAAACATACTCCCTCTACTTTCTTCCAGCGTTCTTTTTACATGACGCGACCTATACCATACTTATATCCTAACATTAAGGGTACCTTTCCACCAGAGATGTGCTATGCTACGTCGCTATGGATGCGTCTTCCATCATATTCAGCCCTTACGGGGTTTCTAGGCGGGCCAATGTATGTGACTGGTAGATCTCAAATGCATCTTTAGCAACGTGGTGGAAAGGCACCCTTACTTTGTGTTACGATCTATACTTGAGTCGCCGAGCGTACGGAATTGCCAGTTCCCGCCAAAACTAAACTTACCACCTGTACTCACAGTTCAATTTAGCTTGTAAGCAAAACTTTCTAAGGGCATTTTTGGGTCCCGCCGTCAATTTACTTTAATCGCTTAAACAGAAACGTATTCCGGTAGTCCATTACATCCATTATATTAGCCTCATCATAAAGTAGGCAATGAAATGCGTTTCGGTCGCAGTGACTTGAGTTTGTGTGACTTGTGTCGGCATAAGGCTCCTCATTTATAAGTGGCATATTATATACTTCGTTGCCCAGTAGTGGGATATAAATACAGTGCGTACTCACAAGCTGTCATGCTCCAAATAGTCGTCGTCGAGATAATAGCGCAGCGTGTCACTGAAACCATACATAATTTTGAGAATTTTGTTGCATTATCAATAAGCACTTTTTCTCGTTTATTTCAGCAAAGAACAGACTTAAATAGTACAAGCTATAAAATGAGAACATAATCAACGTAGTTGAAGTCCATTAAATACGCATTATTCGGGTTAACTCAAAAACTACTTGTTAGGTGTCACTTTTTAAATGGGATCACACGACAAGCACTAACTCGCTTCATCCAGTAAAAAGTTATGAGATATATCCAACAAGTAGTTTTTGAGTCATCTTCTCTTTTCTCATTTAACAACTAGTTAAAATTTTGAGTTTTTTGTTAAAAGTTATTTTAAAGTTTGTAAAAGGCAAAGGGAGATTTCCCTGGTGGCGACACGACATGCTTTAGCCCCGAGTGAATGCTCTCGGGGCATTGTATACAACATTCGATTCGATTCGACATTCGATAGCGTGATTCAGCCTTCATGACGTCACCGTGTGCCGTGTTTACTCTGTCACCACAAAAGTTCCCCGGTCGTACCTGAGCTGCTCGACCTTGGGCGCTCTTTCGGTGACGTCACCGTGTGCCGTGCGCGATATCGAGACAGTTCCCTAGTTACCTGAGCTGCGCGGGCGCAGGCGCGAGCGCCGCGTCCCGGTGGCGCTCGCGCAGCAGCGGCGCCAGCACCTCGTGCATGCCCTGCCGGTAGCCCGGCGTGCCGTGCGCGCGCGCCCACAGGAACAGCACGCGTACCTGCCCACAACACACACATTACCACCGCAGTAATGGATAGGTCTTCCTTGTGGACCTACTGTAACGTCATAGTAGGACCACGAGGACGACAACACAATACATATTACCACCGCCGTACTGAATGGTTAGTCATGGTCCTGCCGTCACAGTAGGACCACGAGGAATAGATCGTCCTCGTGGTCCTACTGTGACGGTCCTACGGTGACGTCACAGTAAGATCACGAGGAAACTATACCCAGGTTTAAACTATACCCATAATAATGTTCCTATAGAATTGATGGAAATGCCATAATTACAAGTTAAAACTCATCCTTTTGTTGCAACCGTAGGATACTTACGACCAGAAAGCATAATTACCATCTTTTGCCTACCGATAAACCATCATCATTCTCTACAACCTCATGAATAAATCTATGCCAAAATATTTTTCAAACAACGTATATTTATGGATGTAAATAATCGACAAACAAACAGATGAGCCACCGGATGATAAGTAGTTACTGTCGCCTATAAACACCATCTACCCTAAATAAGAGCGAAAAACCTCAGAAATCAGTACTTTTTGACAAATACACTAGAATTTAACACATGTCAATGATTAAAACTGGTAGCAAATAACATAACAGAAATTGAAATGCTACCATAATAATATATACCAACCATGAGATCCTGTACATCCTTGTCGCGGAAGTAGAGGTTGTCGGGGAAGGTGCGCACCACGTCCTGCAGGATGAGCGCCTTCAGCTCGTTGTCGCAGAAATGCTGCTTCCACACGCTCTGCCGGAGAGACGGAGAGAGAGATGTGTTAACACATATGCGGCGTTCCGTAACTCAACCAAAACGCCCAAAACGTTCAAATTTCTATAGAAAAAAATGGGGCGATTCCTCGTGGTCCAACTATTTAGTCCAACTATGACGTCACAGTTGGACCACGAGGAATAGGTCGTCCTCGTGGTCCAACTGCCAAATTAATGTATTTGACAGTTGGACCATGAGGAAGACCTATTCACTCACTATTCCTCGTGGTCCAACTGCGAAATTAATATGACGATATTATATTGATATTTATATATTTTATATTTATAAAATAATTGATGAAACATAAAATAATTCACAAAACATAAAATTATTTTGCAGTTGGACCACGAGGAATAAGGTCGTCCCCGTGGTCCAACTATTACGTCATATTAATTTCGCAGTTGGACCACGAGGAATAACTCGGAATAAGGTTGTCCTCGTGGTCCAACTGTCAAATACATTAATTTGGCAGTTGGACCACGAGGACGACCTATTCCTCGTGGTCCAACTGTGACGTCATAGTTGGACTAAATAGTTGGACCACGAGGAATCGCCTTGATATTCGACGTGACCATTTGGGTGAGCGTTCTTCAGCTCTGAATCCGACCTCTCTTAAAGTCGATAGTGACCAGATATTTTGGCCGACAAAACGTTAAAGACATCCTTTATGTTACTGATATATATAGGCAATAGTGAACAATCACCACCACCATGACACTTTTTGAGAAAAAAAGCTGGCTTACTATCAATTTATCTAAATACGTACAAGTATGTAACAAGTAACTTTATGATTATATTATATTATATTTAAATACTTTACCTCATCATCCTGCGACAGAGGATCATCACCGATCACATCCCGCGGGTCCGTGGACCATTTATCTTTCAAGTCACTGTAGAAATTCCGCCGCAACTTGATGCTGGGGATACAAGAGTGACTTTTTGCTTACACCATTATATTAACATCTTATTTCTACACCATTCAACAAAAGATCAAACTACATACTAGCATACTACATTGGGTAAATCATGGGTTCTTAATGATGACAAATGTAACACTATTATTAAAGTGCCTCCGCCACCCATCTGTCTGTCCGTCCGGAAGATAAGGGTGCATAGTATTTAATGTTGTTTATATGTCATGTATTAAAAATGTGATCTATAATATTAATTCTATCCTGGCAGCTGTTATTCTTCATTGACAATCTAAAGCAAAACATTAATTACCTTGTGATTAAATCTCCAGAAGGGGATGGAAGGGCATTCAGCAAGATTGCCCATGCTAGACTCTGTGGCCTCACCAGACGGTGGTGTAACGCCAATTTCCGAAGGTTCTCTAAACTCCATGTTGGAAACTGCAGACTGCAATTAATAGGATGTAAAAAATTGGTTGCCTGTAAAGTCGGTATACGGGCGAAAGTTTTACGTGACAACGACTTTGAGTGGTAAAATAATTTTAATGTGAATATTCATTCGTATAGTAGGAAGAAGGATGAAATAATAGTAACAATTTAAAACATTTATTTATACAAAGAATTATATTTAAAACATTAATTTATACAAAGAATCTCATTTGAAGGGACGCGTGCCCGTCACTTTTTATGTCTGTCTCTCTCGCTCTTAGGCGGGCTAACCATGCCCGAGTGGAAGGGACGCGTGCCTCTCACTCGCTCTCATTGTAAGCGCATAACGTGAGCGGAGCTACTAACGCAGTTTCTTGAAGTGCCACCCGGCAAACCAATTTATAAGACGTTGTCACGTCAAAATGAAGTATCTCATAAAATTTTAAGACTTAAAAAAATAAAAATAATTATATTTTAAGAACATAAAACAGAAAAACTAATTTGAAAAATATTTCATTACATTACAGACAAGACTATGACAGGTGTTTTTTTGTGTTAGAGGTAGCTAAGCTGTACTGTACCATCAAGCTTAGTTGTGTTTCTTGTGACTTAGGGTTTTTTTACCTGCCTGCCTAGATCCCACTTTTCTGTGAAGTTCAAAACTAATTTCTTATGAAGTTAACTTTTTTATAAAAAAAATTCATTAATTAGAGAATGCACTTTAAAAAAATTGTAAGTCTGCTGTTTGCGAAAGAAAAATACTTTGAATAAGCATCAAATTTTGTATATAAGAAGTAATTTGCCTTTTTTCGGTCCATTGTGGTCATCATAAAAACTTCAGCAAGTGAAGTGACTACTTGGCAATTCAAAGATCGTATACAAATTCAAACAAAGAAAAAGTGTTATTATCAAAACGTTACTCACTCGTAATCTGTAGCTTCGATGTACTTCACGGGGGAGGTTGGTGTTGGTCCGATAGAGTTATCCGATTCCTAAACCACAATAACAAAACTGTTTAATGCGATCCATTCAAATTTCCAAGAAAAATCCAATCAGCATATTTACCATTTCGGTTTCCTCCTAAATACAATGCATTTTGCTGGAACTGTTGGAATTTAAATTATGATAGTAACAGTTTGATTACAATGGTTACAATGCCCCTGTATTACAATAAAGTAATATTTTTTAATTAAGGTACGTTAATTAAAGGTCAACATTACACTGGCTCAATTACAAATTACAAAAGAAAAAAGATCATAAAGTCCATTCCAATCTCAATATTGCATTTTACAATTTGCATTGATTTGATTTGATTGTAAACCTTGTGACGCCTTCTGTCATCTCATTTGTCACTTGCACTTCTCAATTTCCCACTTCACCTATTCCTATCTCTATGCTTCACCTTCACTCAAACAAGACAAGTGACAACTTCTTTCACTTTCTTGACTTTGATATTGATTCACAAATGACGTTTTAATGACAAATGAATTGATTTGACAAAGAAAACTACCTACAAAACTACAGTCCTACAATGGTCCTACAAGAATCTTTTGGCGCGGGGATGATGTCTGGGTGACAGAGACAGCGCCTTATAGTTTGCCTTATCTGTAAAAGATTCTTGTAGGACTGTATAATTATGTGATATAGTTTTGTAGTTTTCTTCCCCGACACAAACATTTAAAAAGTAAAAAATAATATCTCTAAAAATAATACGTCGCGTTGGTGGACCGCTCCATTTACTTCTAACTTTAACACAAAAAAATATTAATAAATGATAAGTCTTGGGTAAAGGACTAAGTAGGTAGGCATGTGATACTTATGAAAAAAATCGTAGATAATCGTAGTTAGACGCGGTCCCCCAACGTAATTTCATTTTAATTATTAAGTTTTTGAGTGATGTATTTTATAGTCTGTGACTGTGCTTTAATAATTTTGTTTGTGAATATCTGTGGCATCGCAATCCAATCTCCATCTGTGAATCTTTCTCTTTTTAGCTAATGAACGCGCTCGCTCGTATGCTGCGTCTTGAGCATTTGATTTAACTGTTACAAAAAATAAGTCTTACGTCTAAATAAACCATAATTTATGCGTTTTGGAGAGATTTATGTGTATCGCTCACTATGGGTTTGCCGACGATCTCAACAATGGCGCGTAGTGCATTAACCGTTATTGTGTTGATGCTCTCAGTGGAATCGCAAGCGCCGAGCCTTCTTCGATGACCGTAAGCGACTATAATGATTGCCAACTTGCCGCTGCTCTTCGCCAACGGCAGCCCGACGGGGCTGTCGACGATCACGGCCGGCGAGTTGGAGAAGTTTATCACGTTCATGGTGACATGTTCCTGGGGTCATGACACAGTGAAACACATCCGGAAGCCCCCTTGGTGGCCCAAGGACGTCGCTTTTTCTCACCCCTTCGTCCGGCCCGGCGAAGTGCCGCAAGACTGGGAGATGAGGCTCAAGAAGCTCGTCAGGCGGTGCTACGACTTCCACAAGAGCGCATTCTTGCTGGTGTTCTCGGCGCAACTAGCACGGTACCCGCGCAAACGGCTCCGGTATGTGGACAACCGCGACCACACCACCTCGGTGTACTACAGGCCGAGCGGCCGCCTGCTCGTCACCTTCCGGAACGAAAACATGCACTACGATCGACCTGCCGATGACAGAATTTTAGATGTATCTGAACCTTCGGTGAAGGCTACTGACATTTATCTTTGTGACAACTGTGACAGTCATTTTGACAACTTGGAAGTGTTAAAAACGCATGAGAGGCTATGTAATAATGAGACTGTCCCTGTGACTACTACTTGTGGTGGTGGCCTTTCAGAATTCCTTTCTGCACTAAAATTGAAAAGAGTTGGAGATGCTGAGGAAGAGAAATCCACTGATAAGGACTCTGACTTTAGGCCCAGGAATGTACGAAGTGCAGCAAATATTGACCGAGGTCCCCCCTATCCTTTCTCCTCGCTGGCGTACATGAAGAATGCAAAGACAAATACCCAAAGGGATCTAAATTACTCCAGGGAAAAGATTGAAAGATACTGTTGTTCTACTACACAGACTAGTAAAAATTTAGGTAGTAAATTAAAATCACATCAATTTCCTGTGAGATACAGGCGGCCCATAGATTATTGGTACAGGAAACACACTTTCCCACACCAGAGAAATAAAAAAATACTCGATGTAAAGGGCCAAGTTTTATTGTTAAAATGTAGACCCATATCTGTAAATATTGAAAGGATGTCGTTGGAAAGCATTCAAGAGTACATAAACAAGTTGCAACAGGAAGCGGAGCTTAAAAGAAGTCAGGAGAAAGACAAGGACATATTGTTTGTTGATGGGCTCGAGACTGATCAACCTATGGACGTTGAGTTTAAAAGTTGTGATCCTCTGAAGAAGATGGAAGAGGAATGTGAAGTGATTGACTTGTGTTCTGATGACGAGAGTGGTAGTGTCAACGAGAACTGCGACCCTAAGGCGGGAGTGACGTGCGTGATGCGAGGGGGCGCGGTGCTGCGGCGGACGGCCGCCACGCCGCAGGCGCTGCCCGCGGAGCCCTGCGGCGCCCGCCAGCGCCCCTTATCCTCCGTCCTGCTCCAACCTCGCCCCGTCATTCTCATTGCACATACTCTCAATAACTTACAGACTATATCCTTAGAATAAATTCATGTATTAATTTAGTAGATTTAATGATTATTTATTACTATCTCCATGATTAAATATTTTAATGTTCTATTGGTCTGTTTTATTTCAGACAGAATAGGAATAATGAAATTAATTTTGTTCTGGATTTGGTGTTACAAAAAATGTTAAAATGGCGGAAGAAATTTTCAAAATGGCCGCTGTATCAAAATGGCGGACATCAGAAAATGGCGGTATGTACTATTCTGTTGTCTATGAAATAGATTTCTGTTAACAAATAAAACATAGCATATCATATATAGTGCCTTATCTTATATTTTACGAAACCTAGTTTTTTTACATTTTTTTTTATTTAGTGTTTCAAAATAAGTATCATGAAGTCAATTGGGATGAAAATCGCCTGTGTCCTTAAATTCATGTTCAAAATGATTTAAAAATCAGTTAAAAAATTTTTGGAACTTAATACAATATAAATATTTAAAACCATAAATTAAATGATGCAAGCTCTCTATGACGCGATATCGCGTCGAAAACGGAAATTTGCATCTACAGTAGAAATGACAGTATCCAATGCATTGTAAAGATGAAATTTATTTATTTACTATAACTACTTAATATTGATAAACTTATATTATAACTATGAATTATTGGACAGGGTGTACAGCAGAAGCCAAATTAATTTAGGAAATGTGGCCCACTGAGAACCATATTTTAATTAGTGTACCTACCCAGCGAATGATTTTATTGTTTTTTGAAATCTCTGGGCCTATATCGGCTTTTACAAAGTAACAGTTAAATATTTATTCCAACAGGGGATCGGAAAGTAATCACAAAAAATCAAAAACATAGTTTGAAATAATATTTGTAAAATAAAATGATCACTGTGTGGTAATTTTTATTAATTTAACAGAAAACTATAATTTTAAAACATGAATAAAAATTTTAAATTAAGTATATCTGTTCGCCATAATACATGAAACACCAATCACTGTGTGACTTCATTTGTTTGAAACTTATCAATATCGTGTTTTTTTCCATTGCTCCTTTGCGAAAAAATTCTTTATTATAAACAAATAATTTATTTTGTCATTGTATTCTGTACCTGTCATTGTTTATTATACAAATGACGTCATGCATCCTGAAGTGACATATTGGAACGTGACATTTTAAATTTTATATTTTTCAAATATAATTTAAAGTAGGGCCATTTTAATAGGCCACATTTGACAACTGTTTGTCTTTGCTTTATAGTGAGGGTAACCTGCTGAAAAACATCGATTAATTTAATTAATCGATAAGGACTTCAAACATCTGTAAATTGAATACGATTGTTATAAAAAGTATTAATAAGCGCACAGTTCACACAACGACTAAAAAAAATGACAAAAATAATGCGTCAAATAATGGCGGGAATGAAATCATGACTTTTTTGTAACATTTCACGCTTCTAGAAACTGACTTGTGAGCCAGACGTTATTATATAAATGAATGATTACATATTTTTTGGCCTAAAATGTAATAAAATAAATTTTGTTTGTATTAAAATACATTTTATTTTGTAATCGTAAAATACTTTTTGACGATTCGTTCGACTTCTCGAATTCAACTTATCTACTCATCATTTTCTTTCGCTACCATCCCTGATATTTAAAAAGAAAAAGAGTTCAGTGACGTAACTTTGTAACGACGTCAGTTCCTTACTTTTAAGTGTAAAAAGTTTAACAATATCTAGTATGGAATGTATTAGATACTATGGGGTGCCTCCCTTACAAGGTTACTTTGTAAAATTTTGACGAACTGTCAAATGTGGCCTATTAAAATGGCCCTACTATACATACAAAAAGTTTTGTATGATTTAAATAATATTTAAATGGTTATTTAAATCCATAATGGGTGATTTTAAACATTTTGAAAAATTGTCCCATTCCCAATGTTCCCAATCCCAATTGTTTATTCTTTGGTCTTTGCGATCCGTATGGGAGTATCTGTTGAATTCCAATTTCTTTTGCTGGCTTTGGGATAGTAAACCAGAGTATTTTAAGCGTGTGACGAAGTTGCAAGTGTCGCGTCGCATTAAAAAAAATTGTCACTCCTGCTTGACATTAGTTAAATATTTATCTTCGCTATTCATGGCTATCTGTCATAGCGACAACTGTATAAATATAATATTTAAATTCGTATAATTTGCATTGGTTTATAGAGTTCACTAGCTCCAAAGTCAGAGCATAATAATATAAAATACGTAAGTATTGGATATGGTTAATTACGGAAACAATCTGAATAAACCTACGGTTTATTTTGTTGTTATTTAATGTCCTAAAAATGTTTTTTGTATTTTTTTGTTATATTTCATTTCGTCTATTTGTCAAATATTCTACCACTCCCCAGGCTATCATTTACTACATAGTTTCTTATGTGCGTATTAGCGGATGTACCTATTTCTTCAGACGCCACATACAACAGAATAAAACCAAACGATTGATAAGTCCGATATCGTCACCCACTTCAAGGTTAATCGATAAGATTAAATACTTATTTAAATTTAGGACTGTAGGACGCGAATTCGCGTCAAATGCAAGGACAGAGACGGAGTTAGAGTGGTGTTAAAATAGGTCATTGGGGATTGACATTTGCATTGCATGACTTATTCACACAGGAAAATCCCTTACAAAATCTCGTCTCTTGTTTATTCGATACACATTTGTATAACCGAGTCACTATAAACCACTTTTAAAGGTACCTTGATACTAATACAAACCGTAATTTTTCAGTAAAAAAACTTTATCCCATTCGTAGATAATTCGATAAAAATATCAGATTAAACTTAATTCAACAGATTCAGGATTAATGAAATTTAAATAAAGAATAACAAAATGAAAGTGATTACGTCCTATTTTTTTTAATAAGCCATTCCAAACTTAAACTTGTCCTATTCCACTACCAGCTCCTAGACTTAAAACACGAATCCTTTGGCTTGACGCGGCACGACACGACGCCATCTACACAACAAAATGGGCGTTTTTCCATTAGCGCCGGTGCCGGCGCCGAGCCGGTGCCGGAGAAGCAAAACTGTATGAAAATGTATGGCTCGCTTTTCCACTTACCGGCGCCGGCGCCGGCCCGGCATTGAGTCCCGCCGGCGCCGTCGCCGGCTGGTTGTCAAAAGAGAGTAGAAGGGCAGTGCCGAGCGTGTGTTGTATGCGCAGCACTGGCTGACATGCCTAAAAATCGGAGCCGAGTGCGGGAACATCGAGGGCAGGCGAGCCGGAGCGGTCACCTGCCAGGGATTTGGGGGAGGAGAGATAGATAGCGAGCAATTCTCAACGCTGCAGAATGACCCAACTCATACGAATCCCCACTCTGTTACCCCTGTTGTAAATTTTTAATTGTTGTAGGTATTATTAGGAATTTAGTATGAGGGTGTGATGTATGTGGTATGACCACTTAGAAGAACGGCCATTCGATGAGGAAGTATGTAAGAACTGACGTTGTCATTCTATTAATAAATATTTGGAAGATAATATCGCCTCTTAGTAATAATACAGGAAATATTACAGGTAGCTTTAGATTTTATCATAGAAGTCGGAGATACTAGTGACGAAGAGTCACAAAGTGCTTGTAGCGATGTTAGTATGAGCTCATTTGATATTGATTGCGAAGAATGAAATATTAGGTATAATTCAATCACAACATAGTAAATCTTCTTACTAGCTCATTCCTTATTTACATGAAAATTATTTAAATATATAAAAGATATAACAAATATAGTCGACGGCTTGAAGATACCATTGTTATATTTATCTACGCGTTGTACTTTGCGTGTTGTCGTGCTGAAGTCCGTGTCAGTACTGTACCACTCACCGGCCATAAGCCGGCATCGACACCGGCGCAGTGGAAAAACGAAGACCCGGCACCGGTGCCGTGCCGGCGCCGGGGCCGGTGCCGGGCCGGCTAATGGAAAAACGCCCAATGGCGGCCGCGCAGCTCTGCCGGGCAGCCACCGCGCGGAGTCGCCTCGAGAAACATTGGAACATGATAATATCATTCTGCGAATCGCGATACTGCAGCGCCTGTAGCCTACATCCTCGAGTCTTGAATTGCAATGTACCTATTAACTCCCAAGGTATTTCTTTTACGTCCAGCTACTAAACCGATTTAATTGACGTATGTAAGTAGTACGAGTACCTGTTATTAAAAGCAACCAGACTGATGTAACCGAACATATTATTATTATATTAATTCGTCCCTTTAAATAATAAAGTTATAGAAAATCGAATGCCAATAATTAAATTTAAATAATTCTGTTAAAAATATTTACACATAAAATACGCAAGGACAACAATAACTTATGGTTTCCGACCTTATATCATCAAAGGTTTCCATCATAAATCATTAGAATATTTGCAGTAATTTACGCATATCTTAAGAAATTATTTGATACTAACAGTAACTGGTGCCTGCGACTTCGTTCACGGGAGTTTCAATCACTTCAAATATCCGATTTTATTATCTTGGCAGAAAATGCTCATCAGGCGCAGTCATTTTTGTTAGTTTGCCGCATGGACTATATAATAGTTTAGCAGGTTTGTTGTGGTTCTGCATCAGGTGTTCCAATTTCCAAAACAAATTATAGCCTATATTGTCCAGGCTTAATACCTATACTTATATTATACTATATAGTCCAGCAGTTCCGAAAATTAGACGATTTTATTTCTTTAAAATAGTTCATAACTGTCGTTATAAATTTACCTAATTTATTGTCTTGTGAAACCAAAGTTTAATCAATTAATTGCGAAATTTACTTCGTAGCAAAGATCATGCGATGCGTCAAAACAATGGGACTATGTGCGGTCGTGTGAATGTGAAGTTAAGAAATACAGTTGATTCGCGCCATATAGCGACAACTAACATCGACTTGAGAGCGGGCGAATCCTCACGGTCGTAAGTCGTAAGCGAAGATTCGCAAATAAGCCGTTTGCGTTTAGGCGCGCTCTTGCCTCTTCTCGCCTATAATATAAACAGTCCGTGCAATAGATATTCTTGTATTGAATGTAAGTCTGCGCGAGACTTGCAAACGTTGCTGCAACATGGCCGCTCACCCGCGCTCCATCTACAATCAGTGACAGTGACTCACACGAAACGCCTATCCGGCTTTGTAATTTTACTCCAGTGCTGTGACGAAATATAGGTACTGCAATTATGAATCAGATTTCAATTCAATTTCAAAGAGATGACCTAAATTAAATTGTACTTAATTGTTAAACTCTACATTACCTATTACATACCTATTACTTATTTAAGTAATTAAACTGAAATAGTACATTATGATATAAGTGCGCGAAGTTGGTCATTACAGTCGAGGCGGTATTGCACAGCCCGAGTCGCAAGGCGAGGGCTGTAATAGAGCCAAGACTGTAGTGAACAAAGCGCACGCGTATCATACGACGTTTTTCAACACACTTGCGAGGAAAAAAACAATTAGGTATCGACATTTTTCAGTCACAAAACAGCAAATTATAAACGAACAAATGTTTGCACAAAATGGCGCCGAGGTTTATTTTATTTTTTCGCGCGCCGTATCTTTGGTTGAATAACTATGCGCGCGCAGGCGCGCAGGTTAAGTCCAAAGGCAAAGAACACCGCTATTCAGCCACAATATATTAAACTAAATAATTATGTATTTCTAATAGGAATTTACGGTAATTAATGATTTAAAATATTGTATTTTTTAAATGCTTTAATAGATAATTAGATGAAGTATAATCTTATCTTATCAGATTTTGACTAAGTACAACAAGTTTATTTATTTACAAAATAATAAATCTTTTGGTAACAACACTAACAACCTCTTTACGGATATTAAAAAAAAAGTGGAATAAGAAAAACACTAGTGCGGCAATGAAAAGTAAAACGCACTACTGTGTAATAAACCGCATTCCGGGCGTAAGACTAAAGAAAAAATAGCAACTTTACGAGCAAGTGTGTTGAAAAAATATATACTTTCTTATGTAATTATCTTTTTGTCGTAAAACTTTGGAGCAAATAATAAAAATTATTTAATTCTTATTAATTTTCTTTTTATCAAGATGAAAATCTTGTATAATAAATAAATGTAAACTTTTAATTACTGAACAATAATTAAAAATATTGTCTAGAGAAATATGTCTACTTAGTTTATACTAGGTACCTATACCAATAGAAACGATACTTAATCAATCTATTTCTAGACAGACAACGTCCTAGCGATACCAGTTTTGAATTAATGGGTTGGTAGAAGCATGAAATTTGATATAGATTTTATATAGACAGAGTAGGAAATGGAAAGAAATGAAAGGGTGAAATTTAATTTTGTAGGAGTATAAATATAATTTATCACAGACACGTAGCAGGGGAGCGATATTATTTCTGGCTCTCCATCACTGCAACTGAAATACACAAAAAAATTCACGGTCACTTTTAAATAGAGGAGCCAAACTGTTAAAAATCCCCATTGCCATGATATTAACGGATAATGATAACATTTTAATTTTATTTTTGTCTCTCGTAAACATAACTGATCTCATGAGCAAAGTGCACGATACTTGGAAACGGTTAATGTAACACCTCAAAATAAAGAATAGAGTATAAACTAGGAAAAGAATGGGGCCTAAAATTGATCCCTGCAGTACACCCCCGAAAAAAAAATTACGATTGTAATTTATGCGAACATATTACTTCTTTAAATAGGACGCAATCAAATTGATTGAAGTGTTCATGACAACGATCAATGAAATAGCACGAATAAAGAGGCAAACTGTTTCGAGTCGACAGATGGATGCGGCAATGAATTACCCTATTAAAAACTATATAAAAAACCGACAGGCTGACTACTCTGCGTCAGTGCCAGGTTTAACAGATTATTTCCAACCAGATTAAGGTCACGGTCGACTTCACTGGAATAAGTGCGCTGCACATCTACTTGCCGAATTCAAGATGACAATGACTTCTCTCTTCCAATCGGGAGAACTCCTTATAAGTGAGCCCGAGCTCTATACAAGCTTAAGAAACGCAATGTGAGTACACCCACACCATTTATTTCTTTGTAGGCTATAATAATGCTAATAAACAGGTTCTAGAATTTCCAAGGAAGATGGGTGGTTTATTCTTAGGATACTTACATATTGAAAAGCAGGAACCAAGCCCCTTTTAGCGGTATCGCCGTCTTACAGTGCTTTATAGCTTCAGTGATATGAAGCGATCCTCCGGTATATGCTTGGATCAAGAGCTTCAAACCTAATATTTAACAGTGTTTTTATAGTAGGTGACCAATTGGTTTAAATGATTCCTAAGACTGATATGATATTCGGAGCTTTGCAGACTCATGCAGCGACCCAAGTTCCTCGAATGTATGTGCGTCTTAGCTTGAGTGCTTTCGGTCTCGAGAATGTCTGGAAAATTACTGAAGCTATTGCTTGATATATATATAATATCGGTTAAGGATTTTCTAATTAGATGGATTTTTTGAAGAGAAGTAGACCTATCGTAATGGAAAGATGGTTAGAAGTGACGCATCTCATCCTGATCCGAGATGACCTATGAATCCTGTACTATACCCACACACGTCCTCAATGGAAATCTTAGTAATCGACACCGGAGTGGGGTGTTCTCGGTGACTGCGGCGCAGACAGCATGTTATTGCGGGCGTAAAAATAGACTCCAGCATTATGGTGGTAGTTGTGTTAAATGTGTAATCTAAACAGTCGAGATAACGATCTCAAGATTATTCACAGCTTGTTCTCAGAGCAGAATTTCCTATGTCGCTATGACACTCCTTGGACCCCCTACTACGTACAGTAGGCCAGCTATTGGCACACCGCCCTCCACAATCAAGCAACTGATACAGCAAAGAATCATCAGAAGAGTCGGGCTAACACAACACAAGTTGTTCAGAAGCATCCTCCAGGCGTCTTTATCAGACTTTACGCCTGAATACGAACAATAGTTTAGTGGCATGCGCATGGCTTTGTGTAATAAGTGGTAATTGAGAGAAAAAAACATTTTTCAATTAAATTTAAAGATGTGGAGGAAAAGGGGAGATCTCCCGCCAGCATATGTCACTGCCTGTGGAACAAATAAACAAATGGACCACGGTCCCGAGGGAGTGACATCGCCTAGCGGAGATGTCCCCATTTCCTCCACAAAGATATGAAATGTAAAATAACCTAAATCTTGGAAAAAATTGTGAATAATTTTACTAATAATTAATATCTGCTTAAGTTATAACTTAGAAATATGCGTGTTAGATTCTTACGTCAGAAGTTTACTAGTAGGTACATTGTGAGTGGAGAGATAAGCTTTGCGTCATTAGTTACAATATTTTCCTAATTGGTAAACCTATTAGCTTATATTCTTTGCATTGAGTAATTTCTATGGTATGTTAAGTTAATAGCTGACAAACAAGTAGACAAGACATCTGATAGTAAGTGGTTACCATCGCTCGGTGGACAATAGGAACACCCTCTATATTTGCTTCATGGGAACACCACAGGCGTAATCGACTTAATCGATGTTTCGTCAAAGTCGGAACACAACATGTCGTTTGGCGGTTGAATCAAGCAAGAGGCCGGTAGCTAAGCCAGCGGGTTCAAAATCCTATCAACAGCCTAAAGGTCCTTCGGGATTAAAATGGTAAAGAGATCCGCGATCTGTGAAAAGAAGGAGAGCGGGTGTCAGTTATGTGTTATAACTTAACTTTTCATCCATTTCAGGCCATTTTCTGGCGGGCTTTGTCGATTTTTGACTTGGGTAGATACAGTAAGGTCATTATAATACGGCCGATCTGAAATTCATTTTCCGAGATATTTGCGCAGGTACAGTAACTGACCAATCAGAAAACGGCGGCCATGACAGTGTTTTGTGATGCGCTACTTCGTATTGGCGTACCTATCCTACCGCCCGTACTCCCCGCCTCTTACCAACATTTTGGCCTTAAAATCGACATCTGCGCAGCCACTCGTAGCTATACTCAGATCGGCCGAGTTATAATGACCTTACTGTATCATCCTAATAATACAAGGGCGAGGAATAAGTTCAATGCACAATGGGGTAGGTCATTGTAGGCATAGCCTTTTCGGTCCCATAACATCTGCTCCCCAAAACAGCTGGTGAGACAAAACAAACAAAAATGAAACGCAACAATATGTGATCTATTTTATAACAAGAGGTCAGAGGGAGAAGGTCAGATGTCCTCGGTGGCGCGGCGCGCGGTGAGCGGCCGCCGGTCCTCGTCCGAGCCGTAGATCACCTCCTCGTCCGAGTCGTTCATCATCGAGAACGCCGGGTTGTCTTTGGTTATCGTTGTCTCTGGAAATAAAGATGGTGGTTTTTATAGAGTTAAACAAGAGTAGGGGACACATGGCGGCTTGTATGCGGAAATCTTCGACGGTTAGAAAGGAAGACAACATTGCGGTGATCTCTCTTTTAATCACAAGAACAATAGACATGAAGTCGCAATCTACTCTTTCCTTCTAACCGAGTGATAGTTGGAAGACGAACTCGTCGTTTCTCAAGCCAAACTTTACGGCATTTCTGTATACTCGTTGTGCGCATACATCAAAGGGGCCATGAAGTTTGTCACACTAGATAGACCATAAAGTTTGGCACATCAGATCAGAGAGGCCATCATGGGCGTAACAAGCTCCTGGTCCATGAGGGCAAAACTGGTCGGATTTTCGAGGCAGATTATTATAGTACAACAGTCGTACTGCATCCCAGTTCCTGTGTCTACCTGGTCACACGCCCATGGAGACCTTAATTTCTGGAGCGAATAGAGACAGACATGGCCGCCGCCAGGATATTTTTCAGGATTGTGCGCTTCCACTGTCGTATTGGATGATACTCCACGCCAGGATGGTAGTCCTAGCCAGCAACCTAGACGTCTTCAGTTCGTATTTTCAAACAGTAACTCCCAACTCACCATGTATAGCCCCTGAGCCAGGCGAGTACAGATACGCCATGAGGTAGAGCTGGAAGTTGAAGAGGCCGTACAGCGCCATGAAGGGCGCGGAGGTGGCGTGGTGCACGCGCGGCGCCGCGGCCCAGTGGTCCTGCAGCGCCGCCGGGCCCCACCCCTGCAGCGCTAGTAGCGTCGTTACCAGGGTCGCTGTGGCCACCAGGGTGGAGAGACAGCGGAGTCGTACAGCTGGTGACATGTATGGGGTGGAGGTTAGTTTTATTCATAGTAGCATTGTTACGAACAACGGTAAAATTAATGCATAAAAAACTCTTCAATTTCTGAGTGACAGACAGACAACGCGCAGCCAAAACTACTGAACGCATGCTCAGATTTGGCATAGATGTTCCTTGGGTAGTGTAGAAGACCACTGACAGAGGATTTTTGCAAAATACCCTCCGCCCATCCTGTCCCTCTTTGGAACTAATAACGTGGGCGAAGTTAACGAACACTGGAGGATACTTAGAGATGTAGGCACTTTCAAAAAACTTCCGTTTGTATGTATTAATAACTTTGCAGTAACTGTGTGAAAAAGGCCACGCTCAGTTTATGCCTCGGCTTCTGATTTTCTGAGAAGCCCGTTGTTGGGGTAATTCCAACTGGTTATACAAGAAAAAGCGAGAAAAGATGCGTTATTGTCTTATTTGGAGGTTCACTTACCAAAAAACGGCATATTTCTGAGATCGCTGTACGCTTTTACAATGAGTACTAAAAGGTATAAGAAGTACAACGTGATTGCAGTGAAGAATATTATTTTCACCACCTGCAACAGACAAAAGCCTGTTATAATAACAATTTGACATTAAGACTCGAAGGACCAAAATTTAATACGATCATAAAATATGGACCTATAGACCTAATGAACTGATTTAAATAAAGAAGTAGGGTGTTAAAGCAACATTTTTGGACACGCTTTAATCAGGAGTATGTCTTGCTGCTCCAACAGAAAACTAAATGGGCTGCAGCATCGGGTGATCTACAGCAGGGCGCTCTCGTCCTAGTGAAGGACAAGGCTCTGCCACCTCTACTTTGGCTGCTGGGGCGCGTGGAACGAGTCTACCCGGGCAGCGACGGCGTCGTGAGAGTCGCCGACATCAAGACTCGAAGAGGGACACTGCGGCGGGCCTTCAACAACATCTGTCCTCTTCCTGTTGAAGTACTTCAACCCGGGCAGATTGTCTAGGCGCAACTAGACAACCGTTACGGCGGGGCATTAACCGCGCTCGCCGGAGCGTTGACCCCGCCGGCCGCCGGCGACATCAGTCGGCCACACTACCTCAGCGCAGGCGCACGCTCTTTGTTACTATTATTTCATTCGCAATACACCAGTACTATCAAGCGCCGTCTATTATTTATATCACCACATTTGTTTTTTTTTTTTGATCATTTCTCATTTCAATTAGGGTCCCATCTCATACGGAACATCGAATAACACTTTATTGACCATCGAAGTTCATGGCATTAAAGTGCGTTACATAAATAGGTCATTATATCTTTGAAACTTTGAAAGTTTAATACACCGATCGTTCATCACACTAAAAGCTTATAAAATTGAAGCATTAATGTCTCTCATTTACTAAATATGAAATGTTGAAAGGTAATTCATGTTGCGGTAGGTACTCACAGGGTACCAACCCACCACCTCCCATGGCCCTACCAACCTCGCGGTCATACGGGCCGAATCTTGGGAGTTGCACGCGGAATTGTGCCGCGTGCAACTCTTGACTCCCTGCAAGTTATTTCTCTCGTCCTTGTCCCTATTAGCCTGACTCCACCCCGAAGGGGCTGGACAAACAAGTACGCCTCGGTCGTCGGTGCAAGTCTTGTCGCCAGGTGTTTGTGCTTGTTCAGCGTGGTTGCGCCGCGTATGCCAGTGTTTGGCGAATCTCTTCAGTTGCCGGTCTTACCAGGTCGCAGTAGTAAACCGTTCCCCCTTCCACCCGCTCAATCCCATCCAACAGATCCATTCTCTCGCTCTCATATATAGGACATTCCCAGATCACATGATGCCTGTCCTCTTCCGCTGCACCGCACTCACAAGAGCTGTCATTCCTCAACTTCATTCTAGTCAATCTGGTATTAAAGCATCAATCACTCACAGGGTAGTCGGGATGCGCGCGGTAGTCGAAGGTGGGGTCGAGGTGCGCGGAGTAGCGCTGCCAGAGCGCCAGCGCGGCGGCCGGCGCCCACGCCGCGCCCACCACCACCAGCTTCGGCAGGTAGAACGACACCAGCGACCGCGAGTTCTGGAACGCACAAATACATTTTTATGAAAAAAAATTCGTCGTCGGTTTAGCCCCGCTACTGACCAGCCTGGTCTGCAGTACTGTGTTGGGTGTAATAGGAGAGCTATGTGACAAGTTTTCAGCTTGCCTCAAATACCTACCCAAAATTAGTACCAGTAGGTTGGTCCGAAAACCTATCCACTCTCCAGTCGCCACAGAACTTACTTTCACATTAAAAAACACTAGCAAAACGTAACGCTCCCACAGCATCGCCCTCACCAAATACATAAGCCAGTGGTCACCGTCACCTGTCTCAAGCCGTGGTAGAGCGCGAGCCAGGCCAGCAGCAGCGCGGCCAGGAACGTGGTCTGCAGCAGCGCGTCCAGCAGCGGCGCGAAGCACCCGCCCGACACCAGCCGCACGGGAACACCGGGTCTGAACACAACACAGTGGCTATGGTCACCTGTCTCAAGCCGTGGTAGAGCGCGAGCCAGGCCAGCAGCAGCGCGGCCAGGAACGTGGTCTGCAGCAGCGCGTCCAGCAGCGGCGCGAAGCACCCGCCCGACACCAGCCGCAGCGGGAACACCGGGTCTGAATCAATTGATCAAATGTTTATTCGAAGCAGGCTTCCTACAAACACTTCGAACGTCAAACACTAAACACGGTATGGCTCTCGTCACTATCGACGTGCTCGGGTTTAAATGTTACGAGTAGACAAAATTGGTAAAGCGATCCGTGTGGCGGTCTGACTAGCGTCATGGGCGCACCCAGTTCCTGATGCTTCAAGGATCCTAAATTCCTTGGAGATAGATTTTTAAGGGGAGGGTAGTGAGGGTACAACAATCGCAGGAGCTTCATACGCACTGCCCACACTGGGCCTACCTCTTTACCATAATATGTATAGGTATAGCTAGACAAGTGGAGAGTTCGAGGTTAATAATAACTCAAAACCAAAACAGTGTTCAGTGAAGCCTTCCATCGCCTGCGATTTTACAATATCTTATAGCATTACAGTATAAATCCATACTAATATTATAAATGCGAAAGTCTGTCTGTCTGTCTGTCTGTGACGTTTTCACGGCTAAACCACCGGTGCGATTTGGATGAAATTCGGAATGAAAATAGTTGAAGACCCAGAGTCACATATAGGCTACTTTTTTTTTCAAAAATCAACCCCTAAATGCTTGAAATAGGGGATGAAAGTTTGTATGAAAAATCTAAACCGCCTGACCGATTTCGATGAATTTTCCCAGGAAGATAGTTGATGACGTATCTTCTTCCCCACTTCCCCGGTTCGCGATATAAACGAATTCCACGCGGGCGAAGCCGCGGGCAAAAGCTAGTTATATAATAAACCACGATGTAGTCGCAATACTATTAACCAGCAGAGATCACTCACCGTTGTAGAGCAGCAGCAGCGGCAGCAGGATGGCGAGCCACTTCTGCTCGAGCGCCCAGTCCGCCGGCGAGTACTTGCGCAGCGTGTGCGCGAACCAGCACTGGGACGTTCAGAGATCACTCACCGTTGTAGAGCAGCAGCAGCGGCAGCAGGATGGCGAGCCACTTCTGCTCGAGCGCCCAGTCCGCCGGCGAGTACTTGCGCAGCGTGTGCGCGAACCAGCACTGGGACGTTCAGAGATCACTCACCGTTGTAGAGCAGCAGCAGCGGCAGCAGGATGGCGAGCCACTTCTGCTCGAGCGCCCAGTCCGCCGGCGAGTACTTGCGCAGCGTGTGCGCGAACCAGCACTGGGACGTTCAGAGATCACTCACCGTTGTAGAGCAGCAGCAGCGGCAGCAGGATGGCGAGCCACTTCTGCTCGAGCGCCCAGTCCGCCGGCGAGTACTTGCGCAGCGTGTGCGCGAACCAGCACTGGGACGTTCAGAGATCACTCACCGTTGTAGAGCAGCAGCAGCGGCAGCAGGATGGCGAGCCACTTCTGCTCGAGCGCCCAGTCCGCCGGCGAGTACTTGCGCAGCGTGTGCGCGAACCAGCACTGGGACGTTCAGAGATCACTCACCGTTGTAGAGCAGCAGCAGCGGCAGCAGGATGGCGAGCCACTTCTGCTCGAGCGCCCAGTCCGCCGGCGAGTACTTGCGCAGCGTGTGCGCGAACCAGCACTGGGACGTTCAGAGATCACTCACCGTTGTAGAGCAGCAGCAGCGGCAGCAGGACGGCGAGCCACTTCTGCTCGAGCGCCCAGTCCGCCGGCGAGTACTTGCGCAGCGTGTGCGCGAACCAGCACTGGGACGTTCAGAGATCACTCACCGTTGTAGAGCAGCAGCAGCGGCAGCAGGATGGCGAGCCACTTCTGCTCGAGCGCCCAGTCCGCCGGCGAGTACTTGCGCAGCGTGTGCGCGAACCAGCACTGGGACGTTCAGAGATCACTCACCGTTGTAGAGCAGCAGCAGCGGCAGCAGGACGGCGAGCCACTTCTGCTCGAGCGCCCAGTCCGCCGGCGAGTACTTGCGCAGCGTGTGCGCGAACCAGCACTGGGACGTTCAGAGATCACTCACCGTTGTAGAGCAGCAGCAGCGGCAGCAGGACGGCGAGCCACTTCTGCTCGAGCGCCCAGTCCGCCGGCGAGTACTTGCGCAGCGTGTGCGCGAACCAGCACTGGGACGTTCAGAGATCACTCACCGTTGTAGAGCAGCAGCAGCGGCAGCAGGATGGCGAGCCACTTCTGCTCGAGCGCCCAGTCCGCCGGCGAGTACTTGCGCAGCGTGTGCGCGAACCAGCACTGGGACGTTCAGAGATCACTCACCGTTGTAGAGCAGCAGCAGCGGCAGCAGGATGGCGAGCCACTTCTGCTCGAGCGCCCAGTCCGCCGGCGAGTACTTGCGCAGCGTGTGCGCGAACCAGCACTGGGACGTTCAGAGATCACTCACCGTTGTAGAGCAGCAGCAGCGGCAGCAGGATGGCGAGCCACTTCTGCTCGAGCGCCCAGTCCGCCGGCGAGTACTTGCGCAGCGTGTGCGCGAACCAGCACTGGGACGTTCAGAGATCACTCACCGTTGTAGAGCAGCAGCAGCGGCAGCAGGATGGCGAGCCACTTCTGCTCGAGCGCCCAGTCCGCCGGCGAGTACTTGCGCAGCGTGTGCGCGAACCAGCACTGGGACGTTCAGAGATCACTCACCGTTGTAGAGCAGCAGCAGCGGCAGCAGGATGGCGAGCCACTTCTGCTCGAGCGCCCAGTCCGCCGGCGAGTACTTGCGCAGCGTGTGCGCGAACCAGCACTGGGACAGTCAGACAAATTGTCTTATTTATTAAAAACAAGTGTCCTCACGTAGGTATGACGTGAAAATTTAAAGTGTGAAGGTTTAAATTTAAAAAAACGTTCTTAAGCGTGCATAACATTGAAAATGACGCAACACCCGTTTAAAAAACATAACTTTTTTTCTTTTACACCGTACAAAAGGTACAAAACATCAAAGTATAATAAGTAATCGAGTTAACATTGAATTTTCATTATCAAAATATTTCATCTCGTTTTCATGAACTCATAATATTAATTAGTTAAATATTTTAAACAATTGAATACTCACTGCGACCGTGAAGGTAGACAGTAGAAATATGAACCGGAACCACGTCTCCATTTGCGTGAACGCCGGGTTGTAAGTTTTAAACTGAAAATTTAACAAGTTCACATTAAAAAAAAATCTATCGTAGCAAGCAAACATTTCAATATTTCACTTTATCAGTTAACTGAATGATGATTGGGTACATATTGCCATTTCTGCACGAAGAGAAGTTGTAATCAACATTTTGCCCAGTCCTAAGGTACCAAAGTAGAGGTTCCTGTAGGTAGGTACTTGAGATGCTGAGCATATGAAATAGCCACTCCCCGCCACAACTAATTACCTGTGGTCACAAAATTATCCACCATCATTCTCAAAATGCACTTTAATCACATAGACAGAGAGCTGGTATTTGCGTGTACGTTAACTCACATAGAATATAACCTCCCGGATGTGGTACCGCTTGTGGAACTCGTGCAGGCCGTGGAAGCGCACGAGCAGCCGGTAGTGCGTGTAGGCGGGCGCGCCCAGGTGCAGCACCAGCACCTCCGAGCACACCTGCTGCTGACAGCGCAGGTGACGGGTTCTGTGGGGCACGGGTATGGGTGTCACCCGGAGGGAACGGGGTGTCACCCGGGTGGAAGGGGTGTCACTTTTGTAGCTAGCATGGGTGTCACCCGGGGGAAGGGTTTCACCCTTGTTGCTGCCCGTATGACCCTATATGTGCCTACATTTTACACTCCCCTCCCCTAATGCCACTACAAAGCTGACATTGGTTAATTTTTCTGAAATCTACGTGATTTTTATAGTAGGGATTTGTTCACGTAAGTTGGATATATTTTGCCTTGGTTGAGTGTCACCCTCAAATTGAGGTCACCCAGGGAGGATAGTATACCTAAATGACATTATTGACCTAAAGGTTAATAAGCTGTGAAAATTGCCACAGTCTCCCATCCATTCGCATGATTAGTGAAAACATTCTTGCTGCATAAAAACGTACGTGCGCATGTAAACGATTGTAGTACTTAAGTGCAAGAGAATGGGAACATCGTAATATGTGTGTTATCCGTTCACTGACATCACGAACCCACAAGTAGAGGACGGACCTTTGCAAATGATACTGTCAAAGCTGTGGCAATTTACGAATAACAATTACCTACAGCTATATAGGTTACCTGTTGGTGGCTTCGGATTCCGGCACCAGATTCGTAGTGGTGTGGTCACTCAGCACCCCGTCTATAGCTATACTTATTTGGAAGCTCTTGTCGAAAATCTCCTCTGGAATTACGAGAAAATATTTAGGTAAATAATTAAGGTCTTTGGTGGGATAACCTAGGATTTTAATAATTATTTAAACACTTACCTGCTTTAAAAGTTGCTTGTGTAGATTTGAAACTAAACTTAAATAATTATGTATAGATATGTATGTGAAAATTTTAAAGGATTATGTTTGTTAATAAGCGTTGAAAGTATTTCGTATAGTGACGGTACCTACACACAAAATAATCCTTACTTGACTAGTTCTTTGAAAGTCTCCCCCGATTGAAGATCAAAGGTCTCTTACGAGATAATATTGACGCTTCATATCTACTCGACTCCATTTTGCTTAATTTTTACTTGGAAAGTTTCCAATTTAGGTTTTTGTGTTTTGTGTCTTGATTTATAGGAAAGTGATAAATAAGCTCAAACCTAGGTAGTACCTATACGTGCTTTGCGTTGAGTTTTAGGTACCACTATACAATCTTTAGGGTGCGGTTCCACTGAGGCGGAGCGGAGCGGAGCTGTGCGCGATTCACCAATCACATGGCTTGAAATCACAGCTCATTGTGCCTCGTGTGGATTTCACGTGGAATCACGCTGCCGTTGGCCACGCCGCTCGCTGCTACCGACGTCGTTGATGTTAATCATTATCGGACCCTAGCGCGGTGTAACTACGTGAGCCGTTACCGTCATCGTTATCGGTGAGTATCTCGGCGTGCAGCCACAGCTGCTGCACGCGCGTGCCGAGCGCGGGGCTGCGTAAGCGGAACGGGCCGCGCGACAGCTCGCTGCCGTTGGCCACGCCGCTCGCCGCCACCGACGTCGTTGATGTTGGGGACGGGCCTGTGTAATATACTCGATGATAGAGTTGCCTATCGATAGTCGACTATCGATAGAATATCGATAGACTATCGATAGTTGACGTCATTTAAATAGTATCGATAGTCTATCGATAGTATCGATAGTTTCGATACTATCGATACTATTGATAGTATGATGTGCGGCAATAGTTTGTTATACAAAAATAGTATCGATAGTATCGAAAGTATTAGCTTCAATAGTATCAATACTATCGATTGTATCGATACTATCGAAGACCGATATACTTTTAAGAGTAATACTATCGATAGTATCAATAGTTCACACTATCGATTGTTTAATAATGGTTTACATACTATCGATAGTATCGATGATATCGATAGTATTATATAAAAATAGTCGATACTATCGATACTACCGATACTATTGATAGTATTATCAAGTAATATTATCGATAGTATCGATACTATTGCATCCCGTCAATAGTATTAGTTAGTTTGTGATATTAATAGTATCGATACTATCAGTAATATCGATAGTACCGATAGTACTATCGATATTGTTACTTGTTTTCAAGGTCAACTATCGATAGCGCAACTATCGATAGTTGGGCAACTCTACTCGATGATCAAGCTCTACGCGCGTTACAGCGACTTGGGAGCGGACCAGGAGCGTTCAATTATGATACGCACTACTCGCCGTCCACTCCTGGGCTACTCCGAAGCGACAATATAGAATCGAAATTCAACCGTCAAAAATTAGATATTAAATTGATTTAATAGAACTTATTCTCTAAATTCCTAATACCTCCTGATTTCAATAAAAAAGGATGATCTCAACATAACTTAACGTTGCCGAGAAAGTGACCATATATACACTTACGAAATTACCTTTGGCGTCCACAATAATAGTATCGGCGTGGATGCAAAAGTGCAACTTGTGTTCTAAGATCGTAACGTAGATATTTTTAATGTTTTTGGTCAAATTGCTGTGAACTGTTGGTTACGGCAACCGAAGTACGTGAATAGCAGCTTAATTTGTTGCTGACGAAGCTTGATTGTGTGCGCGTTGGACCGCCCTCATGCAGGTAGGTAAGTACTAATTTGAGTTGGCGTGCTATTAATGATAGCTAGTGCGTGTCTGCGCACACAAACAAGGATAGTTACGATAGTTAGAACATTTGTTTGAAAATAAACTACTATTTTTTCATATAAATTGCTGTTACATTTAGTTATTTAAAATGTTTAAATTTACCTACAAAGTCTGTACTGTTTCAAAGTCTCTACTCACCCGCCAATCCTATAAATACGCCAAGTCCGAAGCAAGCAAAAAACGCTATAAAAACCATCACAAACTCTCCTTTGTGCATAGAATATATTCGCATCTGAACGGACCTGAAAATGACATGAAAAAAAATTTAAAATTTTAAACGAATTTTGATATCAATGGGGGATCTTGCATTTGAATTTGAAATTTCCCAAAGAAAATCCTTTTTTTAGGTAAAAATATAAACCATCGCACATAGATAGGTACTCCTATATGAAACAGGAATACAAATAAGTTTGACTTAAGTAGATCTTATAGTATTTATTTGGGATTTCAAAATATAAAATTTTATTAGCTACTACTATTATTTTATACATTCAATACAACATAACAAAATTAGTCATATGCACAAATGTCAAAACGCACTTGCACCCAATTAACGTAATATTTGAAACAAACAATAAAAAAATATTTAAATACCTTTCACATCGATCATGATGATATGCAGGGGCGATGTATTTATTGAATTCGCTAAACAAATCGCTGAATTGTGAGAGAGTGTTGCGAATTTTGTGATTCCATCCGCCGGACGGCAAGTGGTAGGAATATCCAACGTTGGCCGTGTCCATTTTATCTACTATATTATTTCACTATCTAATTAAAAAAACTAAAATACTGGGACAAAATTAATACGCAACTAAAAGGTACTGTACAAAATCATGAGTAGGGCAGCTGTTTCCCCTACATGCACGGCTTGTTTACAAGCAGTGTATCGATTTTTGGCGGGCTTGCCATGCTCCGCTCGACCGACCGCTACGCAGCCACTGACGTGGCAGTGTTTCCCTTTTATTGTTAGGATTAAGGTTTTGTTAGTTAAAAATTAGAACATTTCCTTAGTTTTCCTAAAAGGTTTATTTTTCAATAGGTAAGTACATATAAGTAATATGAATCGGAATTGGAGAAAAAAAAAGAAATCTATGGTTTTATTAAATGTTACTAGGTACTTATTCTGTAGCGCCACCGCCACATGACACGACGAGAAATTAATATGTTTGTGACTTTTTTAAAGAATAAAAAATAAGCTCTTAAACAACATTTGTAGTTTAGATGTATAAAAATACTTTAGAGGCAATCTGCTACACCTGATAGTTGAGCAGGACTTATGAATCATTATACAGAATGCACATTAAAGGCAAAATAAGACAGTTTATCTTTGCTTCCGTTTCTTCCGGAAGTTAAGTGCACTGTGGTACAGCGATATCGATTTTTCGCCTGCAATGGATTCGCTGCTGTACAGCTATTAGTCCTTCCGATATATTTTGGAAATAGTGTGAAATATATCAGTGCAAACCGAGCTATAAACACATTTTAAAAGTCGTTCATAAAATCCCTTCCAACTTGTGAGTTTCAAACGAACATTTGTCTGAAACATAGCGGACATTCAATTTTGAGGTCCTGATACGCAATTAAACTGTTCATCGGAGTTTAAACATCAGGGCGAGTTAGAATACCGACTTTTACGAAACTTCAAACAAGAATTTTGAAGTTTCGTAAAAGTCGGTATTTGGGCAGTTTAAATGGACTTTAAAACATAAACGAATGGACTAAATATTACGGTGTTTCTGTGAAGCTACGGCGTTCACGTGAATCATGGGCGTTGCCGCGCCCTCCCGGATACTGCAATCCTCATACCGGACTTGACCAAAATTAGCACTCCAGATCGCCTCCGTACCGGTAGAAGCGTTTGCGGCTATCGACTTCCTCTGAAGTCCTCTGTTCTACGTGGACGTTTGTGCGTAGGCCAGGGAGGGCTACAGCGCTGTACCCTTCGGTCGCGGAGGCAGCTGTTGCACTGGACTGCGGGCTTCTCGGAGCCACTCCTGGACCAGACCTCGAGACGAGATTCACCACCGCACGCGCGGAGCCTGACCAACTCCGAACGTGATCTCGCAGCGTGGACAACCTTAACGTTGCTCTCAAGACCGCACCCAAGTGCCTCTTACTATACTTACAGACATAATGAATCATACCTACTTAGATGTAATAAATTAGTAATAAGTGACACTAGTATTTATTTTATTCTGTATCCTGTAATATTAACGGTGTTAGGTCAGTACAGTCAATCGGGGTAACTTTGATTACTTGGGGTAACTCTGACAGTCCAATCTCAAAAAAGATTTTTATTTTTTACGTGAAAACCATTTGGCGCATAAAATTTATTTTTTACATTTTGTGTAAGTACATAAAAAAACCTCGTAAACGGAATTATAAATAAAAAGTAGTTTTCAAATAAAGGTAATATAAAAATCTTTCTTTCAAAAACGCGCGCAACTGTTCGTGTATTTTCCAGCGTAATTTTTTTAGATATCTCTCAAAAAATAACTGATATCAAGGTGTGTAGTAATAAATTACTTTCTTTTACATGTCTAGTTTTCGATTCTGATTAAGTTAACACTTTTATCTCATGTGGGATGTAGTAAGAGTTTGTTAAGAAAATACAGCGATGATGTATCAAAGCTACCCCGATTGACTGTACTTACACTGTGCCATTTCTATTACTTAGGTATATACCTACCTTGACTCTTTTCTTTGATGTTGTAAATATGCGTATAATTTTTTTATCAGGTTGAAATGTCATACAAATAATGTATTTAATCATCTGGTAATTAGCTACAATTTTAATTCTATTCGTTCATTATGTAGGCTTATTTTCTTATAATAGCAATAAGAGTTCTTGAGTATAAAATCAGGTAGGTAATCTAATAATTCATCCAGAAATATGATGCGATTTTAATACCTTAAAAGACAATAATATCTAATACAGGTACATTGGTAGTAAGTACAGTAGGTTTAAACATACCATACATTTTTGAAATACCTAAGCCTGAATATTCTTTACAATAATTTCAAAGCTACATGAGCTCCGCTACCCCATTACTTGGGTAGTGGTTATTTGCCTCATAATCTTATTTATTTATTTATACACTTTATTGTACACCATAGCAAGGACACAACAGATAAGACATTTGTACATAATGTTATACAATAGGCGGTCTTATCGCTGAAAAGCGATTTCTTCCAGACAGCCTCAAGGTAGAAATAGAAAATTGGAAATTCAGTATAGGGGGCAGGGTGTACCAACTAAAAAGAAACATAATATTATGACAGTATAGGGAAACTGAGTGATAGCGGTGAGTTGGAAGAGTTGCGGGAAGATAATTTTCTACTGGTAAAGCTGTAGGTAATGCTCTTTTAGAAGTGATTTGAAGGAGTTTAAGGAGCTAGCAAGACGAATAGATAAAGGTAAGGAGTTCCAGAGGTTCTTACTCAATTGACTCAATTCTATCCTTTATTTCTAGCGGTTTCATAAAGGGGAGACGCCAGCTTTTATATTTTACTAGCCTATTGTAGATGGTGAATGTTGTAGGTAAAAAATTGCAAGTAGATTATGTCTGTATGTAGATACTCAACAGGACAAGTGGGAATAAACGATATTGTAAAACTAAGTAAAAATATGCGGGGCGCGTGATAAAGGACACCACAAAATTATTAATTGTTGTTTATTATGATTTCGTAACCTTAATAGTAAAAATATCATAGAGATTATATTATCTTTGGTTCCTTTGCGTCCGGAAGTCTATGCTCGATGGCTAAGTAAGATCACAAAATAACCATAAGACCTAGACTCTATCTAACCTAGACGCTGCAGTGAGCTTCCTGCATTGGTATCCATTTTCCGCTAGCGATGAAGGTCATATAATGGACTGCGCTCCAGAATCAAAGATTTCTATAACGATTCAGTTCTTAAATGTATTTCACAAATGAGCATTGTGAATATCAACATAAGATTGAAAAGATCTTCAATCAGGCGATAATTGTATCTTCATTTAAGGTATCTTAGAACGCAAATACGCAGATTATTTAATTACTAGACTCAACAAACCCGGCTTTTACGAAACATTATAACTGATATGATATTAGAGTAGCTGGTGGACATTGTAGTATGGAAGCACGATGAGAAGTCCCCGGGAGACTGCCGTATTAGCTGCGGTCAGTGTTGCCAACTATAATTTCGAAATTCCGTTAAACCTGTTGGTAAATTCCGTCAAAAATCCGTCAAATTTTTTTTTGTGTCCGTCAAAAAATCCGTTAAATAAAAAATACTTTTTATAAATGCGAAAGTTTGTAAGGATGTATTTGTATATGTGTTTGTTACACTTTCACGCAAAAACTATTGAACGGATTTTCGTGACACTGCAGTAAAATAGCTTAGACCTCGGAATAACGTAATAAGTAAAAAACTGGTTGTCTGTAAAGTCGGTTTACTGACGATAGTTGAACGTGACAACGTCTTAAGAAAATACTGATGGAATGATTGACAAATAATATCATCAAAGTAAACAAACGTCATGAAATCGTATTTAAAGTTACAGAAATTTATCAATAAAAATAAAGAAGGAATACAGGAAACATTTATAAAAAGGTAACATTTAAAATTTATAAATAGTCCCAGAAGTCAATAACAAAGTAATAATTGGATACATTACCAAAATATCTACCTCCAAAGTAATCAAGCTGCCGAACGCAAAGGCCGATTGTGCTTTTTATGTCTATGGTCATACTACAAATTATAACTGTAAAGTCGAAACCAGTCAAAACAAAATCCACCTTCTGAGAGCTATCTTCTACTAAGTGGCTGGCTCCCTGAAGTGAAACGAGAGCGGGTAACTAAACATAACTAAACTAACTAAAAATAACGTTATAACAAAAAATCACAATCATCATCATCGCTTCCAGTTGATGTTACTATACTCGCTATGGGAGCAGCTTTTAAGGTGGAAGGCTGATTTTAATTTTATGTTTAGCATTGATCCTAGCATAGCAATAAGAGGTAAATCAAAAGTGTAACATGTCTTGCCATTTCTTTTTAATGCAGAACGAATTTTGATTTTACTCCATTTAATACACTAAAAACTCTTTCTACCTCCGCGTTTGAACAAGGTAGCAATAACATTGTAAAAGCAAAATCACAATATTATAAGTGTTGGAATGGATTAATGTTTGTCGCACCTTCAGATTTCTTACCTCTGACCAAAATTCTACAGTTCGTTACTAGAACACTAGAACTAAATTCTTGATTTTTTTCAACTATTTTTCCCGTCAAAAAATCCGTTAACCGTTAAAATGTATTTTCTCCCGTTAATACCTGACCCTAATCCGTTAAATCTAACGGGAAATCCGTTAAGTTGGCAACACTGGCTGCGGTGTTTCAGTGGAGTCCGTCATGGATTCCATCGACGCGATCAATAGTCGCCGAGGCCGAGTCGCGGACTTGACCACGAGTCGATACGCCACACGCGCGGAATTCGACCGACTCCGAACGTGTTCTCGAAGCTCTTCGGACGTGCGACGTAACAAATCGACCACGTCCCATCGACCGCGATTCGACGCTTCGGCGTTCGACGTTGCCATTTCCGACATAAATTGACCGCAAGGGAGAATTATTTTTCTTCTTGAGTCATAGAAATATTTTGTTTAAGATGTCATTATTTTAAGATTTTAGGCAAAGATAAGGGTAGGAATATAAAGGGCCGATAACCTAAGAGTCGGTGACCCTAAGATTTTATCCCTAAGGTTAGATATTATTTGAAATGGAGGCGCACGTTAGCACTTACTTAATAAATGAATATTTGGAGAAGCGGGAGATTTCGTTGGAGTTCAAGATTCAAGTCGAATTCACCAATGTGCCCCGAACAGGGCCCCGATTCTGCTAATTTATAAGTCTTCAATAGTGTCTCGATTGAATTGTTTGCCACATTTTGTATGCAAAATTAAAAAGTTTGACACATTTCGTGTATAGAATTGAATAGATCGACACATTTTGATACGTTCTATGTACAAAATTTAATAGTTTTCGACGCTATTACGGCACATTCTGTATACAAAATGTGGCAGACTATTCAATTGAAGCGTTATAACTTAGCAGAATTGGGGTCCAGTTTTTACGACACGGCTGGTGGTTTAACTACTTATTCAATCTTTCCTTAGTACTTAGTAGATAGTTTGACCTGGTAAATATTTTTACAACCATAATTTCCAGTGACTCAGTGATGAAGATATTTTACTCACTCAAGATAATAAAGCTCGCTCAGTATATATTAATATTTTTGCCCTTGGACTATAGGTACTAGACTTGGAATATCCATGACCAAGAGTAAGTATATTTTATAAATTGTATCAGCGGGCCAGTAATAGAGAAATAAAAATACTCCTCACTTAAATCAAAATCATTTAATCAAAAACAATTTCTTATTAAAACAAATAGGTACCTTAATCACATAGCACTTTTCTCTAAAACGGATATTAACGTAAATAGGAACTGGTATGATGCCGAATTTATGTGTAATGTTATTTTTTCTTACATTTCAAAATATTTTACATATTAAACATGAGTAAAAAATAAATAGTACTAGAGTATTCCTAACTTTTGAAACAAAACGACAGTGCAAAAATATAGTATTTTTTTCATTTCACCTTTTAATTTTATGTATAAACATATTTATATTTTTATGGAATAAGTGGAGGTAGTAAAATACATAAATAATTACACAAGTGGATCCTAACATAATACAATAATATTCAACAATACTGACATTGTAATAGTAGATACATACTCACATACTTTGTACTCGACATCGGACATATTAGGAAAACATATAGCAATGAGTCGTAATCAAAAATGATTCCTCGATACTGTGATTATACTTAAAACTTAAACATTTATTTACGTGGGGAATATTAAGAGTCAATGAGGAAAATTAACCACCTTTATTTTTCACATATTTTGGATTTCGTTTTTCGAATAGCATCTTTTCCATATTTTGAGCAGTTTTAGCTCGAATTATTAAATTGTCATGTTAAATTTTTTAATCACAAATTTTACAAAAATATAAGCTACAGTTAATTTTATATTAAAAGTTAAATTTAAAAAATATCGAAAGAGAGAGCAGGCTAGAGAGCCCGCCGGACATTTTGTCAGTGGGGACCTATAAAAAACCTTATATTGCCAATTGTAAAATTGTAATCCATTCTTCTGTGTATAACATATTTGCGACCATGTGTCGTCTTTGGGTTCTTCGTGGGTGTACTTATTATTTTTAGGGTTGGATTACTCTCTATGGAAGTTGGCCTAGCGGTTCCTCCACCATTTTTTTTTAAATTGTAAATTTATTGCTATCACTTACCACAACTTCGAAACAAAAAAATATTGCGGCCATTGGAAGCTCTCATCAAGTGTAAAATTTTGTGTGTCTGAGGGATGTGCGTATATTGAGGCCGTGTTGATGTTTCTGTGTTACACACAAAAGCTATATTCGTAGTCAATGTATATAGGCAGATTTTACAGTTATTGGCAGTCACCAAATCATTTTTCGACTTAAAACACATTATTTACTAACATTTGTACTTAAATAATAATGAAGTCGCGTTAAACAGTACTTTGGTGATATATTTATCGTTCAGTAAACTCGGGAAAACACAATTATATTAAGTACTTACTGCTAATCATTTGACTACACACGACTTCAAACTTAACACACAAACAATATCGTTGCATAAATATTATTTCACTATCGGACTGACCTGTGACTTATTGTTAATAAAATTATGAATTAATTATACATATTAATATTACAGATTTTTCACAGTATTTTTATAGTAGTGTGCAAATCTTTTCATTGTTTTTTTCAAGGACAAAAGACTAGTATTTTTTATCGTTAGTCTTGAGTGGAAAGTTCTTGAACATTGAAGGGTTTAACTATCCTTATAATGCTATCCACTATGCATTTGCTTAGAGCTAGCGTAAGTTTTGTCTGGTGACAACACTTAGGATAGAAATGCACAAACAAAAATATTAAACTGAAAACTAAATACTCTTTTTAGTCGTAAACTCGTCAGCACTTATTTTTTTTTGAGATAGGATTCTGGAATGTCAAATGTCAACAACACTGTTTTTCTTACAATTTAATGTAATGAAACAGTTGAGAATTTGACAGCATTGAGACTCAAATTGACTTCAAGGTTTTACAAAAATATCTTCATATAGGGCAGAGATTCTTAATGTAGAATATTTTAACAAGTAACACTGTTATAAAATTGGCACGTTAATAAATTCATTAGTTTAAAATTATCAAAACATACTATGAACAAAATATACTCCGATTTTGTACATACCGACATTTTGCGAGGCACACGTTGGGCGCCAAAACTAAGTTTTATCAAACATTTTTTAGATCAAATCGAGATTTCGTTATTTAAGTTAACAAAGATTTAAAGCATTAATTGTGATAGATTAAAAATATTGCTATTAGGAGCAAGCAAAATGACTCCTGAATGTTTCAACTTAAAACAAATTTTCTCAATTCAAACAAATTTGGACGTAATTGTATCAGAAGACTGCATCACTCCCTAATAAGCATTTATACAAACTTTTGTGATGTTAACGACTCGATGCATTTTAGCGCATCTTTATACACGAATTTAAAAAGATAAGGTCCAGGTATACACTAAAGTCATCCTTATCAGATAATTTATCGTCCAGTAGGGCTAATGATACCGCATTTCTTTCATAGTAACAGCCTGGACCTAAATTACACACACATGAATTCTCTGGTCTTATAAAATTATAGCACTATACTTACATAACATAATTCTATCGACTAGTACTGTTCAGCGGCGAGTTGGTCGTGGTCGCGTCAGGGGGTGAGTTGGTCGTGGTCGCGTCGCCCGGTGACCCCGACGTGGTCACGTTAGCGGGTGAGTTAGTCGTGGTCGCGTCCGGAGAGTGGGTCGTACTCTCGGTGATGTTGATCGTGATTGTCTCTGTTAGCGGTTGCTCTATAGAGCTGAATGAGTTGGCGGCCGCGTGCTCTGTAATAACGAATTAATAATAAAACCAAATACTGATACTGAATGAGTAATAAATACATTTTTATAAAACGCGAAAGATTAATTTTCTTTGCAACGTGTAAACGTGTGGTTTGTGGTTTCATGAATATTATGTGATTTATATTAAGTATTAAAAAAAGTACTGTCAAGCAGACGTCGCTATAGAACACCCCATGGGGTATCTGAATCACCCCATGCATTTCAGCGATTTTTTACTTGTAACTTGCTCACGTATCGAAATTATTATGAGGATAACTGTAATTGGCATTTTAGTACATAACAACAGAAATTGTATTTAGAAATAAGGCCGTTGTTATCCCAATAAATAAATAAATAAACTCATAGAAACTTAATTCCAAATTTTTTTTATAAATGTCTTCTAGGGTTTGTTTTTAAATTTTTAGGAATTTCTAAAAAAAAATTGAGAAAAGACCGAATTATCGCGGAACACTAATGGGTGCTCTATCTCTAGGCTTCCACTAGACACTACGGAAATGGGACACGGTACTAACTAGTGACGTAGTCCCTTAGCCAGGCGGCGGCGGCGGGCGCGTGGCGGCGGCGCCAGGCGACGCGCGCCGCCGCGCTGTCCACCAGCTTCTGCAGCGTCTGCGACACCGGCAGCAGCTGCGCCTTGTTGTGCAGCGCGAACGACTTTAACTGCAACATACACTTCTTGTTAATATGGGACGAGATGCTTCGTAAGTGGGTAAGGTTGTTTGTGAATGAGAGTTACAGTAAGGTCATTATAACTTGGCCGATCTGAACTTGGTTTTCAGAGATGTTTGCGCAGGTACAGTAAGGGTCCCCGCAAACTGACTGCAGCCACCGGCGGCTGTGACACAGCAGCCATGACAGTGTTTTGTGATGGGCTCGCCCGCACTCTCCGCCTCGTAACCCACCATTTTGACCTTAAAATCGACTTCTGCGCAGCCACTCGTAGCTATATTCAGATCGGCCGAGTTATAATGACCTTACTGTATATAAAGGTAGGGAGCCGTTGTTGGTTAAGAAAGAATGGAGAAAATAAAGTAGGGGAAGTAATTTAATCTGTTATAGTATTTTCAAATAAAATTACATAAACCAAGTTAAACGTGCATGTCACTGTCGCCAATGAACATCGGTAACAATGTGCGACAGCGAGATATTACTTCCGATCTCTTTGACCGTGGTTTTTATGATGGTCCTTCCACGGGTGAACTCAATGCTTTTATCACAAGTTAAAATTCCATGGCACATAAATGCCAGCTGGATACAAATCCATCTATGCATTAAAACACATTTAAAATTAACGGCGGGATCTAAAAATGCCCTAAGTCAATTTAGCTTCCAAGCAAAACTGACCTTTGAACACAGGTAATAAGGTCGGTTTTGATGTGTCAACCCTACCCGTTTAAGTTCCTCCGGCGTGGCAGCCGCCCCGAAGGCGCCAGCGAGCGCGGCGGACAGACTGAACCCGTCGATGGCGGCGTGACGCGCGCAGATGCCTTAAGTCAATTTAGCTTCCAAGCCAAACTGACCTCTGATCAGGTAATAAGGTCGATTTTGGTAGCTAACCCTACCCGTTTAAGCTCCTCCGGCGTAGCGGCCGCCCCGAAGGCGCCAGCGAGCGCGGCGGACAGACTGAACCCGTCGATGGCGGCTAGACGCGCGTGGACCCGGGGAAAGTTCTCCAGGCATTTAAAATGCCCTAAGTCAATTTCGCTTCCAAGCTAAACTGACCTCTGATCACAGGTAATAAGGTCGGTTTTGGTAGCTAACCCTACCCGTTTAAGCTCCTCCGGTGTAGCGGCGGCCCCGAAAGCGCCAGCGAGCGCGGCGGACAGACTGAACCCGTCGATGGCGGCTAGACGCGCGTGGACCCGGGGAAAGTTCTCCACGAGAAAGTCCTGCGCCACGCGCGTGCCTGGACCCTCCACACCCCACGCCATCGATACGTATTGTTTTGGCAGGTCTGTTATGCTCTTCTCTAGGAGACTGTGGAAGGGAATATTTATTTAAAACTATTGACCACAGTAAAAGTATATGAAGGTAGAAATGGCGGACTGAATGCTAGGTACATTCTCCACCAGTTAAGAGAAACACGACGAGCGGTTGAAATAATATTGTGTCACTCTAATATGCGCATAATAGTATTGTAAATACTTCCCTACCTACCTGGTGTAGGTAGGTACTTCGCTAAGCCGGAAGCAATAAATAACAAGGGCCATAAAATGTCAAGATAAGTTGTGTGCTTGAGGCTACCGTCGGCTTTACGCGCCATGACGCTTGGACCTTACGACATCAGTCATTTTTCAGTCGCAGTCCGCGTGCAGTTAGGAACGAGATACTGACAGACACACACACACACCACACACACACACACACGGCACTCACAAGGCCACCAGCCCCTCGTCCCGGGTGGCGGGCAGCACGGAGAGCGCGAGCGCCTGCTCGGCGGGCAGGCCGGCGCGGTACCGCCGCCACAGGAACTCGAACTCGCGCCGCCCGCCGTGCTGTATAGGGATGCTGTACACACACACACACACACACCACACACACACACACACGGCACTCACAAGGCCACCAGCCCCTCGTCCCGGGTGGCGGGCAGCACGGAGAGCGCGAGCGCCTGCTCGGCGGGCAGGCCGGCGCGGTACCGCCGCCACAGGAACTCGAACTCGCGCCGCCCGCCGTGCTGTATAGGGATGCTGTACACACACACACACACACACCACACACACACACACACGGCACTCACAAGGCCACCAGCCCCTCGTCCCGGGTGGCGGGCAGCACGGAGAGCGCGAGCGCCTGCTCGGCGGGCAGGCCGGCGCGGTACCGCCGCCACAGGAACTCGAACTCGCGCCGCCCGCCGTGCTGTATAGGGATGCTGTACACACACACACACACACACCACACACACACACACACGGCACTCACAAGGCCACCAGCCCCTCGTCCCGGGTGGCGGGCAGCACGGAGAGCGCGAGCGCCTGCTCGGCGGGCAGGCCGGCGCGGTACCGCCGCCACAGGAACTCGAACTCGCGCCGCCCGCCGTGCTGTATAGGGATGCTGTACACACACACACACACACACCACACACACACACACACGGCACTCACAAGGCCACCAGCCCCTCGTCCCGGGTGGCGGGCAGCACGGAGAGCGCGAGCGCCTGCTCGGCGGGCAGGCCGGCGCGGTACCGCCGCCACAGGAACTCGAACTCGCGCCGCCCGCCGTGCTGTATAGGGATGCTGTACACACACACACACACACACACACACACACACACACGCACACGGCACTCACAAGGCCACCAGCCCCTCGTCCCGGGTGGCGGGCAGCACGGAGAGCGCGAGCGCCTGCTCGGCGGGCAGGCCGGCGCGGTACCGCCGCCACAGGAACTCGAACTCGCGCCGCCCGCCGTGCTGTATAGGGATGCTGTACACACACACACACACACACATACACACACACACACGCACACGGCACTCACAAGGCCACCAGCCCCTCG
The DNA here is from genome assembly GCA_905404135.1 of Hesperia comma. Classification (NCBI taxonomy): domain Eukaryota; kingdom Metazoa; phylum Arthropoda; class Insecta; order Lepidoptera; family Hesperiidae; genus Hesperia; species Hesperia comma. The sequence goes on from FR990021.1 coordinate 18,493,369, forward strand.
TCCCGGGTGGCGGGCAGCACGGAGAGCGCGAGCGCCTGCTCGGCGGGCAGCCCGGCGCGGTACCGCCGCCACAGGAACTCGAACTCGCGCCGCCCGCCGTGCTGTATAGGGATGCTGTACACACACACACACACACACATACACACACACACACGCACACGGCACTCACAAGGCCACCAGCCCCTCGTCCCGGGTGGCGGGCAGCACGGAGAGCGCGAGCGCCTGCTCGGCGGGCAGGCCGGCGCGGTACCGCCGCCACAGGAACTCGAACTCGCGCCGCCCGCCGTGCTGTATAGGGATGCTGTACACACACACACACACACACATACACACACACACACGCACACGGCACTCACAAGGCCACCAGCCCCTCGTCCCGGGTGGCGGGCAGCACGGAGAGCGCGAGCGCCTGCTCGGCGGGCAGCCCGGCGCGGTACCGCCGCCACAGGAACTCGAACTCGCGCCGCCCGCCGTGCTGTATAGGGATGCTGTACACACACACACACACACACATACACACACACACACGCACACGGCACTCACAAGGCCACCAGCCCCTCGTCCCGGGTGGCGGGCAGCACGGAGAGCGCGAGCGCCTGCTCGGCGGGCAGGCCGGCGCGGTACCGCCGCCACAGGAACTCGAACTCGCGCCGCCCGCCGTGCTGTATAGGGATGCTGTACACACACACACACACACACCACACACACACACACACGGCACTCACAAGGCCACCAGCCCCTCGTCCCGGGTGGCGGGCAGCACGGAGAGCGCGAGCGCCTGCTCGGCGGGCAGGCCGGCGCGGTACCGCCGCCACAGGAACTCGAACTCGCGCCGCCCGCCGCCCTTCACCGCCGTGCTGTACACCACCGCGCGCAGGTACGACGGGATGCTGCACATACAGACATACATATACATATTAGCTGATTGAGACACTACATTTCTGGTACTTGTGGAGGAAAAGGGGAGATCTCCCGCCAGGCGATGTCACTGCCTGGGGACCGCGGCCCGATGTTAACTTCGGACCATTTGTATATATAGTTAGTAACTCTTGAATCTTCGATGTCGCGGTTGAGGATACGTCTCCTGATTGGCCAGTTCAGTATGACGCGTATGACGTAATCTATTGTTTCACTGCACTCATCGCTCGTGGTTGCGTGGTCAGCATTATGTGCGGCGCGCGCTCATATTACTGTAGGTATGGCGCCGCTACATACTCCATAACATTTAAGCCTTTTTTTGGTTATTGTGTATAATTGTGCAAGCCACTTGCCTGCGACTAAACATAGCCTGGGCGTACTGTGAGTGTAAACGGGTCATGATGCCAGGGTCTTGTGGGGGAAGCGCGCAAGCATCAGGCGTTGGTTGGCCAATTTGCGAAAGATAACATTATGTAACCTTACGCAAATACATGCAAACACCGCACACACGTCACACGGTGACGTCACCGAACCCTGCGCCCGCATATATACTACGCCTCGAGAGGATTCACTTGCAGCCTCGGCCCACCAGGCATGTCGTCTCGCCTAGCGGGAGATCTCCCTGTGCCAAAGTGGTGACCCCGACGTGATCTGATATATTTCTAGTCTTGGCCTCGTTGTCGTTGGCCGGACATCACTGTGTGTTGACTGATACGTTTCCAACTTACGGGTTATCGTTAGGGTCTGCGCGCGCCATCCACTGGTCGAAGAGGCCGCGCGCCCAGGCGAGGCAGCGCGGCGCCTCCACGAGGCACTCCCACATGACGAGGTTCTCGGCGAGGAAGGCCTCGTTGTCGTCGGCCGGCTGCTCCAGCCCGTAGTTCAGCTTCTGCAGCTGCTTCGATACTAGGAGGCGCATGTAGTCCTGTAATAATCGTTCATATACATAAATAAGTGTGGCCACTCTTTCTTTGTCGGCTATACATTAAATGTCTGTGATGTTACTGATGCCTAAAGCCTACCAAATCAGTGTCCAGTGACCATATACCATCACATGTCTTGTATACGCGTTTCCGGCTGTTAAAATTAAAATGAAACCCACGAATATAAGCTACATAAAAGGCAGACAACAAGGACCAGTCGAAGTGTATTTTTTTTCTAAGTTCGTGCACTTTACCATCAACGCATAAACAACTTACCACCATGTTTAATCCTAGTCAACTACCAACCTATGAAACTTATTATATTTACTACATAAAAACCATAATAACCTGAAAATATACGTAACCCGGCGTAGCCCTCAGATTCAGATGCAAGAAGGCCATGTTATTCAACACTATATCCCACACCATGCGGGAGTCCTCCCCTGGTATGACACAGGTGGTCAACCCTAGCGCCAGCCCGTAGTCCAGTTGACCAGCCTTGGCCAGGTTGAAGGCGTCGTCGATGAGCTGAGCCTTGGCTACGGATGAGGTGATGGTTCCGGATTCTAGTGCTTCGCTGAGGAGTTTCCAGTTGCGCTTATCGTAGTTCACGCGGTAGTAGCCTGGACAGATTTTTTGAATATGAGGCGGTGGATTAAGAATGCTAATTTTTAAACTGGAAATTTAATATTCATAAATATTCATAATACCTCAAATAATAATTATTTCAACCTATTGAATGAAAATTATTAATTAATTAAATAAAATCAATTCAAAACGTTTTGAATTGAATGTTCATTATCACGTGACCTCAAGTAACTATTAAAGAGAATGACGTCACGAACCACTAAACTGTCAGTGACAGACACATGACAATTTCTGTCACTGTCAGTTGTGTCAGTCACTGACAGTTTACTAATTTCAATACTGTTTGGAAGGTTGCTATTAACAATTAGCGGTTCATGACGTCAATTCAAGTCGCATGGCCAATAGTAGCGTTTTGATGAAAAATTACTAACTACTAAGGTACTAACCAATAGCATCAACATTGACGTACAGCGCCTGGCTACCGTTAGCCGGCACGGTGGCCATGGCCGTCCGGTCGGACAGCCAGAGCCGGCCGTCCGCCCCGCCCGCCGCCCAGGTCACAGGTATATGCCATACCTGCTCCACCATGCTCTGGTACGGGCTTGGCGAGCTTGTGAACAGTTTCTGGAAGCATTATTGTTGAGATGGAGTTTATGTCTGGAAGTACCGAAATGTCTAGACTATATTTTATCAAATTACGTTTGGGAAGGCGTCTCCGGGTCTCCAGTTGTAACTTTAGCCTTTCATGGTTAATTTAGTCGAAGAATTTTTTTTATCAAATTAACATCAAAGGCATCACCGAACGTTGTTGGCCTAGACCAGATAAAGAACAAAGATAGTACTGACACTCAAGGTCCCAGTCAGAATACAAGTTGTTTAGCAGCTGACTGAAACTAAAGGGCGTTAGCTAGGCAGGCAGGCTACAGCTTCACTTCTGGCTTCTCAACACGGACTGTGCTGCTCCTCCCAATACAGGCGAAAATCTACCCTCCGTACCCCCCACTTCCGCCAACCCCGCCACCAAAACTCACTGTCCAATAAACGCACCTATCGGGGAAACCTCTATACTCCAGCTCTATCTATCAGCCTATCGAAGTCCACTGCTGGACATAGGCCTCCCCTAATTGGCGCCACTCCGACCGGTCCTGAGCCCTCTGAATCCAGCGGTTTCCTGCTGTCTTCTTCAGGTCATCAGTCCACCTTGTCGGGGGGCGTCCTGTGCTCCTTTTACCAAGGCGTGGTCGCTATTCGATGACTTTTTTGCCCCCACCTCACCTGTCGAAACGTAACAAGTCCGGTATCATAGCCCCTTTGTACTTCCACCACAGGGTAGCCGGCCTGCCGCGTCCACGAGTTCATGAACCGCACGACGCCGGGCCCCGCCCCCCCTGCACCGCCCCCCGTACCCCCCGCCCGCAGCGCCTCCGCCATCGCCGCCCACAGGTCGTTCTCCACCACAGCCGCTAACCCCGCCACCAAAACTTACTGTCCAATAACCGCACCTATCGGGGAAACCTCTATACTCTAACCCACCTGTCGGAAAGTCACAAGTCCGGTATCATAGCCCCTTTGTACTTCCACCACAGGGTAGCCAGCCTGCCGCGTCCACGAGTTCATGAAGCGCACGACGCCGGGCCCCGCCCCCCCTACACCGCCCCCCGCACCCCCCGCGCCCCCCGCCCGCAGCGCCTCCGCCATCGCCGCCCACAGGTCGTTCTCTTCCGCGTTCGCGTACTTCCTGAAAAATACAATAAAAACCGGCCAAGTGCGAGTTGGACTCGCGCACGAAGGGTTCCGTACCATTATGTATAAAAACGCCAAAAAATTCTGGTCTATTGTATGAAAGCTTCACTTAAATATTTACTTTAGTTTTTTGTAGCCACATATTAGCCACAAGCAACGCTATCTCTTGGACCGAAAGGTAACTAAACTATCGCCGATGCGTCGAAGCCATAATTTCGACTTGAATATTTATTTTATTCAGTTTTTTAGTATTTGTTGTTGTAGCGGCAACAGAAATACATCATCTGTGAAAATTTCAACTGTGTAACTATTACGGTTCATGAGATACAGCCTGGTGACAGACGGACGGACGGACGGACAGTGAAGTCTCAGTAATAGGGTCCCGTTTTACCCTTTGGGTACGGAACCCTAAAAATCATGGTAATAACGAGTATAATAAATGAAGTTGTCACCTATTATTATACGCGAAGGTATCATGAGCTTTAAATATCTTTTTATCATAAATATAATTTAAACCCGGGTTTATTTTTAAAACATATGTATTTACGTGAGTTTGTGATCAAGTTTATCAACATAGTTTATAAGTAAGTGATTCTGTAGCAAGTTGCAAGTATGGGACAATGGTCTGTCCCATTTATTTGTAATACATATTACATACACAAATTTCATTTTGTGCAATTTTGCATTACACACAAACATTCCAACTACAATCTATGACAATTCAAATTGAACGAACCATACTATTCATACATTAAAACGGGCCACAGAACTGCAGTTATATACAAAATTAATTAACCGGCAACATCAACAGTACTGCAGTTGCATAATAGTACATTATCATACAAGTGCGCGAAGTTGGTCATTACAGTCGAGGCGGTATTGAGCCCGAGCCGCAAGGCGAGGGCTGTAATAGAGCCAAGACTGTAATGAACAAAGCACACGCGTATCATACGACATTTTTCAACACACTTGCGAGGAAAAAACAATTAGGTATCGACATTTTTCAGTCACAAATCAGCAAATTATAAACGAACAAATGTTTGCACAAATTGGCGCGGTTTATTTTTTCGTGCGCCGTATCTTTGGTTGAATAACTATGCGCGCGCAGGTTAAGTCCAGAGGCACCGAACATTCAGCCACAATATATTAAACTAAATAATTATGTATTTCTAATAAGAATTTACGGTAATTAATGATTTAAAATATTGTATTTTTTAAATGCTTTAATAGATAATTAGATGAAGTATAATCTTATCTTATCAGATTTTGACTAAGTACAACAAGTTTATTTATTTACAAAATAACAAATCTTTTGGTAACAACCTCTTTACGGATATTAAAAAAAAAGTGGAATAAGAAAAAAACTAGTGCGGCAATGAAAAGTAAAACGCACTAGTGTGTAATAAACCGCATTCCGGGCGTAAGACTAAAGAAAAAATAGCAACTTTACGAGCAAGTGTGTTGAAAAAAATATAAACCAACTCACCATTTATTCAAATATAGACCAATCCCCTTGAGAAACACGGGCTCAGTGATAGTATAGTTCAGCATCCGTATCAGGCTAGCACCCTTGTTGTATGAGATCTCGTCGAACTTCTGCGCGATACCGGCGACGTCAGCGACCAGGCGCGACACCGGCGCCGTGTTCTTTAGTGCATCCGACCGGAGTAGCTCCATCTTGTCCCGCGTGAGGGTCTCTAGCATGTTCCACGCTGGCTCGATCTGGTTAAGACCGGTTTTTACTGGTTAAAAATGCGTACATAAAATAAATTTGGAATTTACACGATTTTAACTATTGAACATCTGCATAGACTACATCAAATTGGAATTCAATAAGAAAACAATAAAATGGTCTTAATATTGCCTTGTACTGTAGGTATATGTCGCGAGGTGTTTTCACAGTCCGGCAGCTTGTGACGATATCAATGATATGATAAAATCATATGGTCTCTCTGTGGGAGCTACGTGGACATTAGTTACCTTGTCGACCCCCACGTACTCGACGTAGGTGGCGAGCCCCTCGTTGAGCCAGAGGTCGGTCCACCAGCGCAGCGTGGCCAGGTTGCCGAGCCACTGGTGCGCCAGCTCGTGCGCCACGTCCACAGGAGGGCGGTCTCTCTGTGGGGGCCACGTCGACATTAAGTTACCTTGTCGACCCCCACGTACTCGACGTAGGTGGCGAGCCCCTCGTTGAGCCAGAGGTCGGTCCACCAGCGCAGCGTGGCCAGGTTGCCGAGCCACTGGTGCGCCAGCTCGTGCGCTCGTCCACAGGAGGGCGGTCTCTCTGTGGGGGCTACGTCGACATTAACTAACCTTGTCGACCCCCACGTACTCGACGTAGGTGGCGAGCCCCTCGTTGAGCCAGAGGTCGGTCCACCAGCGCAGCGTGGCCAGGTTGCCGAGCCACTGGTGCGCCAGCTCGTGCGCTCGTCCACAGGAGGGCGGTCTCTCTGTGGGGGCTACGTCGACATTAACTAACCTTGTCGACCCCCACGTACTCGACGTAGGTGGCGAGCCCCTCGTTGAGCCAGAGGTCGGTCCACCAGCGCAGCGTGGCCAGGTTGCCGAGCCACTGGTGCGCCAGCTCGTGCGCCACGTCCACCGCCACGCCCTGGCGCTCCCGCGGCGAGCCCGCGCGCTCGTCGAACAGGAGGGTGGTCTCTCTGTGGAGGAAATATGGTTATACTAGAGAACCGCCCGCGCTTCGCTCCGGGACCCGTAGGTCACAGCCGCGTAGATCCCGCTCCCAAAAGCAGCCTATATGTTATACTGGAACATAAGTTATAACATTTACCTATGACTTAAGTAAATTAACCTTACATGTAGTATTTGATAGCGTGATTCAGAACTTGCAAATGAATTTCACCAACGCCATCTATTAACAGCATCCGGAACTAAATATCTAGCAACTATCAAAACATCGATCTTCCCATGGGAATGAGATGTTTTTTCGCGGTAAAAAGTAACCTACGTCACTCTCCACCCTCCCAACTATCTCTACACACATAAACTATATCATATAATAGCCATATTGCGACGTGAAAGAGTCACAAACAAACACACTTTCACATTTATAATATTAGTAAAGTATGGATACGTCAGTTTGGCAAAGGGAGATCTCCCGCCAGGCGAAACGACGTCTGGGCGGACGAGGCCCCAAGTGAATGTTCTCGGGGAGTAGTATATATGGGGCGATGTACAAATCTTTGCTAGCGTGATTTAGACATCGGTGACGTCACCGTGAGACGTGTGCACGATGTCGCCACATCGAAATTGATTAGTAACGATAACTCGGAAACTACTCGCCAGATATCGTTCTTTATATCGGATCAGACATGAATCAATACTTTTTCAATGCAGATAATATCAAAGTCGGTTCATCCAAGGCAAAGTTATATGGTAATACACAAAAAAAAATCATCAACCAACACTCACCTGAAAGTAATCAGTCCCCAGTTCTCCATAGCACCGCTGGAGAAGTCCGGTATGGCGATCAAATCCAACTTATCCAACGCATAGGGCACGCCAAACATCTCTTCGTAGTACGCGAGGAGCTTTGGAGTGATAGACAGGGCGTAGTTGGCCTTCCCTATGAGCTCGGGCCTGGTCCAAACCTTGATGGTTTTGGTGACATTGTCCATGCTCGTGTAGGATGTCTCCACGCTCTTGAAGTCGCACAGGACGTACGCTACGAGGTACGTCGACATGCGGACGGACCGGTCGAAGTGAGTCCACTGCCAGCTGGGTTCTTCTGGTCTGGAAGGTGTTTGATAGTATTATTAAGAATTGTTTAAAGTCTTTCTTGATAAGATAGTTAAGATATTTCGTTCATTGATTGATCAGAGGTGATCAAGCATGTTAGGCAACAGTGTAGGCTCAAAGGCGTCGGTAGTTAGGCCGTCGCTAGTTGCATGAGCGCCAGCGGTCAACACAAGGAGTATCTGGTCGCTTCAACTACCAAGCTACCAGCTAAGATATCGGTTTACTGTTTGTTGAAATAATATCTCATGCCATCCGCCATCCGCGTGCGGTGCACGTTTTGCAGGTCTGCTTACTGCCTACATCATTTGACTAATTTAATACGACTAAACTGAGTAATTTTAAAACCAACTAATAGTAACTTTTAATAATCTCTATCGATTATTTCTGGAGGTTAATACACAAAGTAATAAAACAACAATATACACTACAAATAATACAGCATACACTAAACATATTTCCCAATCAACATACTTACATGGGTTCCTGTGAGATTACTTTCATATTGGACAGGACAGTCAAGTTCTTGTCGTGTGCTATGCTGATCTCAAACTTAGCTTTAAATGCTGGCTCATCAAAGCAAGGGAACGCTGCCCGGGCCGACGTTGGCTCAAACTGGGTCACAGCTAGCTGTCTGGAAATAGGGTAAAGGTATTCTATAGTAAATATTTAAGTATGAACTTTGACTTAATTTAAATTAATCACTTAAAACACATGAAATAAAATGATACACATTTACAAATCCCCTTATTTAGGGCCTGTATTGTAGATCAACTAGACATACATTTAAAGCTCTAAATATAACAGTCAAGACATGGTTGTATGCAGAGGAATATTAATGAATGTAGGAATTTTGTATGGCAACTTTGATGAAAAAAGTACATACCTGATTTCATTGTTATTATTGACATAACTACTCTTGTAGAACCCAGTTAAGGAATTTAATATCTGGCCTTCGAATGACAGTTCAAGGATGTAGTCTATGTCTGGGATGAGCGGAGCGGCTAAACTCAGTGTCAATCTGTCTCCTTCCCCCTCGGTGAAAGATGTTACCCGGATGTTTCGCACATTACTGTGTGTGACTTGAGTGTCTAGGATAACTTCAGGGGTTTCTGTCATATTAACAGTTGAATCTATGACATTATCAACATCTGGGCTTTCTGTTGTAACATTTGAGATATCAGTGCTATTCTCAACTGTATCTGTAATATTTCCTTCCGCTTCTCGCTTGGCTCTTTCATGAATGGTTTCAACATTTTCATAAATTTGTTCAGTTAACTTAGGAGTGCTGTTGATAGTGAGATTTTTGGCATGCAATATGATCTCGTTGACTGCTTTGCTTGCTTTCAGGGTGATGTATACTTCACCGCTGAACGTTGAGTTTGTTAGGTCAGCTTTTAGCTTGAGCCTGTAGAAGCTAGGCACGACGTATGGCGGGAGCCGTAGGTCTGGTGAGGGCGGGCCTGGCTCTCCAAACGGTGCCATTTCATTCCAGAAGTCTGTTGGTTTTTGTGACACCTGAAAAATTTAGTTAATACACATTACATTCAATCATACTTACATCATGTTTATATTTTACCCTGCTCAATACCTTAGTTCTATACCTCAATACCTAATTTATTTTTTACAAATACTTAATTAATAAGTTAAAGTTTTCTTACAATTCGTTTTATGAGAAAGAAATGAAAATATCTGCAATATAAAGATTTCTTCACAATGACAAAGTTATAAAAATGTAAGATAGATACTTACAACATTATTTCCGTTATAAATAACACAAAAAATAAAGATAACATGTTTGTAAAACATTATTTTTAACTAGTAAAATATCACAGATGAAAATAAACGTATTTTTAAACTCAGGTTTCTGTGTATCCTGTAATTATTATATGAGCATTTTATTTTATAAAAACTAAAATAATCGGCACGTTAAAATATTTTTTACGAGGAAAATGAAGTTGTAAATCCCATTGAATCAATTCTAATCATAGTCAGTGTAATGCTACATCTATGATTCTAATTTTAAATATCCTTATCAGCTGCGCACGCCGCGCGCGCGCGCGCTCTGACACCTGACACTTGACAGTGGTCAGTGGTGATTGGTGATAATTACAGATTAAAAATAGGTGGATATTGGTTGGTCCATAGAGATAGGAAATGGGTTGGTCACGTCACAATCACAATCTTTACCGCATCGCGTCATCGCATCGTCTCGAATCTCGAATGTCTCGAATTATTGACGTCACGTTATTATAAATCCTAATGGGACATTTGTGTTCCGGTTACTGCTAAACTAAGTTCTAAATATACCTACCATCCATATTGCAAATTTTGGAGTAGTAAAAGCTCCCAGCGTAGAAAAAGCTTTTTTATCGAAATAACATTTAGTTTATTCGGTATACTTAAGTCCAGCGGAAATATCCAAAATCGATTAAGTTTTTCCCGGGCCCACATTACAATAATGTAGGTAGCTACCTAATTGCAGCATAGCAAAAGCAAAGTTGGAATTAAAGGTCTTACAATAAAATGATAACCAGATGAATAAAATAATAACAACTCATGATTTTCAATTTACTTTGTAAAACAGCACACATGTATATGTTAATAAAACTTTATAGGCGATTTTAGCAATAACACATTAAACTGTGTGAATTAGTAACTAATTCTCGTGCCGACAATTGTTTGCGCTGACGTAATTCCTTTGTAATCATTCGATAGTGATACGAGTTGGACTAATTTTTGTTAAAACAATCGTTATTTTTTTGTGTTATTTACACAGGAAAAAAAATCTTGTTCAATTAAGTACGTCGATTGTAAGAGATCTGCAAAAATATGCTGCCTGGGCAGGAATATCGAAAGGTTCCATGATTGAGAAGAAGGAAGGAGAAAGATTGAGGATTGACGTATACCTACCTAATAACTCGAAAAAGATATAGGTAAGTATCATCGTCTTGCAACTGTTCATCCTTATTAAGCAGTACCTACCGGAGCTTTTTGAAACCCATGGATTTGTTGCTTTTTTTTGGCCAGCAATATATTAATTGCCCTGGTCTTACATTGGTCTTACATTCTGATGGAAAGTGACTTTTTCTGGTAAGTGAAGTTTTCCTAGGTGTTTCTTGAAAAAAATTGCAGAACACTAGCCTAGAGGCTCTAGAGCATACTCTACCGCCCTGCTCCAGTGCAAATTTGTTGGAGGGGTTAGTGACCAACCGAGTATCGGAAGTTTTCATGCCGCCCGAAGGCCTCCGACATGGCTTATCGATTGCCATCTATCGATAACAACAGGGACAGACAGCTTTATGTCTTATTCGAAGCATGAAAGCGCTCAAACAAATTTTGCCACTAGCGGTCACCCATCCAACTATCTACCTAACCTGCTGTTGCTTAACTTTGTCGATGACTTAGGAATCTTAGGATCGACGCAAGCTGTTGCGCCGGGCTATGAGCGCCTCACAATGTTTTAGTATCTTACGATAACTAAATACGAGTACCTAACATACCTTGAAGTAGGTAATGAAGTAAACAATGATGCCGACGAGGGCGGCGGCCAGCACGGCGAAGATCACGAAGCCGACGCAGATGCAGGTGGAGATGAAGACGCCGCCCTTCCGGTGCGTCTCGGGCTCCCCGTTCGGCTCGTACGCCAGGAACTGCTGCCGGCTCGTCGACAGGGGCATGTCTAATTGGATTCTGAAAGAGAGATGTACAATAGATGAGGCGTCAGATAGTTGCTTGGTATTGGTTTCAGACGCATCGCTTGGGGTGATTCTACTTTGGCGGTTACTTTTGCGCAAACGCTCGATTCTTTACTTGGGTACCTAATACTGTAAAGTTAAGTTTTGCCATCTAATTCCTCTAGTACCACGGTATTTTGTCTTCGAGAGGTCTTTAATCTTCGTATCTGTCATCTTAGTGCAGAATACTTATATGCATGCGAAGTTCATTATTTCAGTAGTAGACTAAGTAGATACTTATTAGTTCAACTTCAAGCATTGTTTAAATTACAATAGTACGCAATTGTACACACAATGGTATTTCTACGTATGAATCTCAGTCCTCAGGGGTAGCAACGCATCTGTGACCGAATTAGAACGAGACTCATTGAGCCTAGTTCTGGGTCGGTCACAGTTGTCATGGGCGGCAGCGGAAGGTGGTGCTGCATGTTCGTTTGCTATCTTAATTCCATAAAAAAAAGAATTGTAACTTGTTGCATATTAAATACTGTATCATTACGTAGTACTTCTACTATCTACAACCGAATCTACTCTGCGTGAAGCACCAAATCATTTGATATTGTTCTATGTCTAATTGTTGCATAATTAATTTGATTGGAATGTTGATTTTCCTCATGGGGTCAGGTAAAGTAACGTTAGAATGTTGCATGTCATCTAATTTAACAAAGTCAAATGGGTAACCGAAATCAATTAAGTACCTACCTACCTACTTTGGATTAGGAAAACGTCGTGTGTTATTTAGGTAACAAAATCCATGTTATTTATACGACCTACTTACATGTATTGGTTTAAATGTAAAATAAAATGTAAACTGCCCGTTACATCACACAGTACTTAGGGAAACTTGAATACCTTCCTCAAAGTTATACAATGTTATCTGAGTTACCTTCTGTAGCCCAGTTTTGTAGGGGCCCTATCTCGATAGAAAAGAGCCCTGGGTTGATATGCTTCATCCTCTTGTGTGGTAGCTAAATGTAAGGACCTAGTACCTAACTAATGAGGGGTTTGGGGCTCAGACCACTAATAGTTTATTGTTTTGAGGTTTGGGGCATTCGTAACGTCCTATTTACATACATCTACGATATCTTCAATGGAGATTGTATTGTATGGTGACTTCAAGTTAGTCAAGATCAAGATGTATGAAATCTACCATACCAATTCACATATAATCCGCATGGGATAGTAATATTTCTTATTGATAAACTATTTTATACATTTGGTACCTATTATAAAATTGTTATCGAGCAATGTCTGTAGGTATAAATGGCAGACACTAGAGTAAATACCAACCTAGGTACCTGGCGTTCGATATAGAATTCGTTTTAATTGCATTCTACACAAATTCCAGCTTTCAGCCCCGTGATTAGGGTATGTTAATAAGTCCTATTCTAATTCGGTTACAGATGCGTTGCTATCCTTGAAGACTGAGATCGTTGCCGCTAAAAAAGTGTAACCGGGCTCTTAAAGCAATTATTATGGCGCTAGAAATGGTACTAAGTACCGTGGCGGGCGGAGGTACTTCCCCGGGTGAACTCTTGGTACTAACCAGCTATTAATTTCAAAAAGAAGTGCGAGGGCGGATCAGATGATGATTGGTTAGCTTAGTAGGAGAAGGTAAATTACTCTCCTATTATTCAGATTTATTGCTCCTAGATGAACAAACGTGATGCAGACGGTAGCTAGTAGCCGCACATTATTAATTATGATTATGAGCTACCTGTCTCATTAGGTGGGTAAATAATATTATTGTAAGTAATTGGTACCTACATTAACAAGATACTAAGACACAATAGATAATCATACATATAGACATGGGGCCGAGTAGGTACCTACTTAAATCGATGGTGTGGATGATATCATACCTTAATGTAGATTTAAATATTTTGTTAATACTGTACGACACGATAATTATCATATTCAGGTAAATATAAGGTTAGATGAAAAGTTTATGTTATGAAAAACCTAAATCGCTTGACCGATTTCGATGAATTTTCTCGGGAAGATATTTGATGACGCATTAACGGCTAAGGGACTGAAATAGGGGTTGAAAATAAAAAAAAACAAATTCCATGCGGGCGAAGCCGCGGGCGGTTAGCTCGTTATTCATAAACCTTTAATAGTGAGAGTTGGTCCCTGAAATATAGGTAAAGCCTGTAGGTACCACTTGTACTTGTACCACTTGTAGTAGGTCACCAATACCTTTCACTTAGGTAGTCCAATATTATTTTCAATATCAACAATAGAGATAACTCAAAACTTTCTACCAGACACAATAATACACTAAAAAGTAGATTCGAATTGAGAACCTCCTTTTTGAAGTCAGTTTAAAATTGCAGTCTCCTTTTTCATCTTATCTTCACAAAATCCGAATTGAATACTCCCGATGACATGCGAGTAGGTAGGTACCTACAGGCATATCACGATTAATCGTATCGTAAATGTAAATGGTTGCGTTAGTTCTATTTCGGTGCTCATTCAGATTGCTCATTCAATACTAACATCGGAATGCCTGTTACATAGATACATATTCTTGCTCTACTACTTCGTTATTATGTATGTAATATGTACGTGAACGTGATTTGTAATACGCACCCGTGAGTTTGAGATATTTTTGTTATCATAAAATGGGGAGTCTGTTTATGATACAATATCGCGTACAAGTTACAACCCAATGTTTTTAAATTAATGTAAGTCGTAGGTAGGTACCAAAGATGTATTAAATATCTAGATGGAACATCGAATCCGCGAAAACGTGTCAAAAAGTTGTGGCCAACTGTTGGCCACAACTTTTATATCATTATTCATTACGCACAGATTACGCACACATAGACAATAAATGAACGCGAAAAACATCGCCTGCACGCACACATGCTTGATAATGTTGCCTTGTTTTTTTTTGTTTTGATTGTAGGGCGACGCTCAATGTAGATATTTAAAACATCATTGTTTTATGTTTTATCTATTTAAATAACTCATATTTATAAAAATATCCGTAATAACCAAGGTAATAAGTGTCATCGCAAACCTCAAACACAACAAATACCTATGTATAAAAAATCATAAAAATAATAAAGGGTATAATTATGTAATAAATTAACATACTTACTTTTCTTTAATGTGGGCTTAAGTGTATAGAAAGAAAAGCCACGTTATTGGTATATTCCGGACCGGAGTCTATCAAAACCACCCAACGGAGGAAATAAAAAGAATGAACTCATAATGTGACCTAAATAACATTTAATGATTACCTTCACTTTAATGAAAAATATTTGCGTCTATCAACAATAATTTTACCAGAAGATCCTTCATTATTATTTTTAATTAAATTTCTGATTTGGTTAAACGGACCTTTGTTGTTAATACGTTCCGAAATAAAATAACAGTATACTTAATTATAAACAACTCACCTGATCATAATGAAATATTTTTTCGTCACATTTTTGAACTACCTTCCCTACTCTCCGACTTCACTCTCTTGCCTTACAAATGGCCACTTATAATTTCACATTTCCTTGTATTACGTTGTATTTTTTAACCACGAAATAGATAACAAATGTCACTCCCCATAGATTATAAAATATCTAGTGATGTCCCGGTTAATGCATTCTACCTATGTTCAGATACATCTGTGCAAATAGTGACGTGACGTGACTTAACAGGGGGCGTACTTATAATGAGGGTTTCCTAAAACATACTTACGCATTAAGGTACCATATCTAGTGCTTATGGTTTTCCTTCCCATTGTTGTACCTATATGGTAACTAATTAACTTATTATGTGTGAACACTTAAAAGACGCGACGGCTGACGTAAACTATGATTCATTTAAGCTATAAAAGAATAAATGCATTTTTCAGTCATTATCGGCCACTCCCTCGTAGCTATCGGTGCTCTGTAGGTCTGCAGGGCACAGATCTGTGGTGTGGACTCAACATGCGTCTCTATGGTTTCCTACCTACTTGTTGTGGAAATGAATTCCGGAAAAGTAATTTTACTGCGAAGTAGTCTGTTAAAATTATAATAGTAAAGTTGAAATATTTTTCAGATGTAACGCCATGATAATCGCGCAGGTGTGCAATATGCGCGTTACGCGGGCCGCATTCGCCATGCCAGCTGTTAGCAAGGTTCCACTCATCAGTGTCGGTGGAAATCGATAATCTGTGCTATTTCCCCCTTATCGCCATACTTGCCATTACTCACAGTCGAACCAAATCAGTAATAATTACACTCGGCTGCGGATCAAATTGCTGTTTACAATGATTTTCCTGTTTAAATCCGGCGTAATTAATAGAAAGTGATCTGTGGCTACGTTTAGTCACTAAAATTGTAGTTTCGATTATACTATTCAGAAGCGACCATATCACTCCTCAAGGGTTGCTAGAAAACTGTGACCGAATGAGGGTAACCGTTTTTGTGCTCACCAGTTGGCGCCACTGCAGACGGCGGTCATGCTGTCAAAGCCCGCCCATACATAAACATTGACAAGTGACACTTGTCTGAATACTATTCAGTGAATAGACAAGAGAGAAGTGACAGGCAGACCACCCTCTACACTAGCGGCCTCTAGCGGCGAATCCACACGCGGTTACCCTCATTAGAACGAGACGCATACTCACAACAACTAACAGGACTAACTAATAGTCTTTACACCACTCCTTGTTAGTAAAATAACCAACTAAAGATCTAACACCGACCACCGTCTACCTGCTACACAAATCTGAGTTCCTGTCTGAGTCTAGTTCTGGGTTGGTCGCATTGTAATGCGCGACAATAGAAGGTTGGTGCTGCAAGGTTAGCCCAATAAAAACATAAGGAGAAGAAATGAGTAGTCTCGTCTGAACTTTCATACAACTTCAACAATATACAATATTGTACACCAACATGATAATATGGGTACCTATATTGTAATTCGTTATGGTTACGATGTCAGAATACCCTCAGTGAATCATTACATTCTAAAACTTAATAATATCAAACGCCATAATGATAAAGCCCGAGGCATGCTTTCTCAGAAGTCAAAGCATTAAGGAAATAATCTACACAAAAATCTTATCTTAGGACTTTGGAAAGTACAAAAACTTCAACCTGGTATTTCCACTCAGAATTACTGTCTAACTGCTCTGTGGCCTCGCTAGTGACGTAGTAAGATCAAAAATGCGTTCTCGTAAATCGGTTCTACTTCTACGTCATGACCTACGCAAAATTTAATATCAATAAAATCGGATAAGGTCGGTTTTCCTTGTCGACCACACTTGATAATAAAATGTAGTGGGCACTAGCTATTGTTTATTTATATCAGCCGCTAGTTAATTAAATTAAATTTAGAAAATTTAAATTACAGCAACTTATTTGTGGAAAAAGATGATCGGAATTTGATTTGTATATTTTTATGCCTTTTTAAATATGTTTGCATACTTATTGCCATTTGTTTTCATTACCTACGATAATCGAACACAATCTTGATTAATCATTTTTGTCCTCCTCCTCTGAGGCTCAGACTTGAACAATGGTGACTTGCTAATTTGGTATGAATGTGATAAAGTTTCAACGAGAGTAAAATTTTCTGCGTGTCAGATTACAGATGTTCAAGGGCCTGGAGGGAGACCTGGCCCAGGTCATATTGGTTACATAAGTATGTTGGTCTCACTTAAGAATAAATTGAAAATAATCCTAAGTTCCAATAATCAATAAGTTCCTCAAATTCGCGCGAAAAACGCAAACCACGTAGGCAGGACCTTCGTCAATGGTTAAGCGAAGATTTAGTGGTGGTATTCCGAGCTGACAACACGGTAACAATTCGTGTAACGTGCAAAGGTTCACGCGCATGTGAATGAGCGCGGTAAGAGATAATTTACATCGGTTAGGACATCTATTAACAAATAAATAAAATGACAAATGAAAAATACAAATGAGTACAATACAAACACGTATGGATGATACGGGCGATCCCGCAACGCTTTACTTCTCACAATTATGTCGCAATAAAGTAGTCTTAAATTTTGTTGTAACCAGAGCTCAGCAACAATAGGTTGCTACTTCTTGACGCTGTGTTGTTTTGCAATAATAATTATAATGTCGTTGTGGTAGCTGCGTACACAATCAACAAGCAACTGCTGCGTCTGTCTCTAGTCTTGCGATGTCGTTGCGATATCTATGCGATATTTTATGTGGTCCTAGTACCTACGACCTACATACTTAACGAAATTAAAATATTAATTACCCCAAATTAAAATTATTTTGTGTGATTGTGGAATGGTTGTGGTAATTATTTTAGGTACAAGCTATTAGATACCTACCTATATTATTTTTATTATGTTTAAGTAGTAGGTAAGCAATAAAGTATTTCTTGCCCACAATAATATTCTATGCTACATCTATTTTAATGTTACCTCTGTCAAACAAGTAGTTAAGCGAAGTAATGACCGAACAAATTATTCTCACATTAATTTAATTTACTCGTGACTCATAAACGGAGCTAAGAGATTATGACAAATATTATCTATTGAGCTGGTCTGTCCCGGCAGATGGTGTTCTGGCTATACAATGATTATTTAAAAATTTATTTCATAAACATTGCCGACCCGTATCGCGTAATGGTGACCCGGCGCCAAATGAAGGGTCGTGGGTTTTTTACGATATGAGGCGGATATTTGATTTAACTTTTCTGTTCTAAGTCTTAGAGGATGTTGTTTTTGTGTGTTGTCCAACGGACCACGCTTGTTAAAATAGAAATAATTGTTATGACAAAATTATTTACTTATACTACTTTTTTCAGTTCTTACAGTAAGTAGTAGAGTTCAGATTACATTTTGCTCAGATTACAATTATAACTGAAAACAGACAAAAATTCTAAACATACCTACCTAATTGTTTTGTTTTCTATTGAATTAAATAAAGACCCCAGTAGTCATCATAAACACATCAGGAATTTACGATAGGTACTCGTAAGGTCGTAAGTATACCTATTAGAGCTACATATGTATCCGAATTTATATCTGTTGCTTTTAAAATCCATGTCGGATTGTTATTCGTTTACCAAACGATAAACAATACTTTGACTATAAAGTAAACATACTGGGAAAGGAAGTGCTGATGAGCAAATCCAAGTAGGTGATTATTACCGGCCAGCTGGCCTTGGGCAGAAATAGACAAGGACGCCCGCTGGCGTGCTGTGGGTTGCCCATACATTTGTTATAGATTGCCTCAGAGGTGGTCACTGTCAGGCGAGATCAAAGAATATTGGGCGTGAAGAAAAAAGACGTAAGCTCAATTATTTTTTAGCAGATAAAACGGGAATATAAACAATTCGTCAGTTGGCCAGCGTAGTGGACTAGACTGTAGGTAGGTACGTCTCACATTGTGTTAGGAAATCCATGCCTAGCAGTGGGATAACTAGGTACATGTTAAGTGACAAATGGACATTACACCAGGTATTTTCATAACAAAGGTCACCTACCTACCTATATGGTCACATTCCTGGTACACTTAAACTTAAAGTCTATTATTAAAATCGCAAGAAAATCCATGATATATTTTGAAAATATTCCGTGAAACATATGTACACAGAGAGAGTTTGTTTTATAAACGTGGTGCATAGGATGACCCGTGGGATGACCAGATTATCCACTTCTGTGGATTGTAGCGGAGACCCACTCAAGGCAGATGAAGTAATCGAGATTGCAATACAGATTATTATTGTAGTCTTTACATCAAGAGTTATTCCTGTTGTGGGATTGGGTTTGTGTTGTAGTGGGTAGATGGACTTGCAGTTTGTTAACTGAAGTGGCCATAAGTGGACAAGTCTAATTCGAAATGTTTTATATGTAGGTATAGGTGGAAAGTGGAAAACACATACTGACCACCTCTGCAAAAAACTGAGCAAATTTTCCTATGCGCTGCGTGCGTTAAGGAAAATTGTAAATCAAAAGACTTTGATAACTGCATACCATGGTTGCGTCTCTTCGGCATTGAGGTATGGTATCATCTTTTGGGGAAACTCAACAGATCGAGAGGCTGTTTTTAAAGCGCAAAAAAGATGTCTGAGGTCAATCTGTAACATTACGCAAAGAGAGTCCTGTAAACCTTATTTTAAACAACTGCATATTTTAACGCTACCATGCCTGTTCATACTCGAGTGTGGACTATTCGTTAAAAACAATGTAACGCTTTTCGAGCTATCCGATAGAGCAAGAAGAAAAAATACAATATGTGCTACCAAATGTAATACACACTTATATAAACAAAGTGTCTTTGGAAAAATAAATACAATTTACAATAAATTTCCTCCATCGATTCGTTCCATAACTGATGTTAAGTTTTTCAAAAAAAAGGTGCAAAAACTTCTTCTAGACAAGTGCTACTACACGCTAAACGAATTTTTAACTGATAAATTGTAAACAACTATTTTATTTGTATCTAATAGTCTTTAGTTTTAGTGTTTAATGTTATTTGTGATGAGTATTTTAATGACAATTTTTAATTAATTTAATTATTGACATATGTTTAATTTTTAAAAGTAGTTGATTTTAATGTTATTTTATTTATTAATATTGTACGCCCATTTGAGGCAGGAGTTTGGCTTGTGATAAATAGTACTATATTGACATAAGACCTGAATGTACCCGAATTCCACAATAAATTGATTCTGATTCTGATTCTAGGTTAATTTAAGTGGTTTATTTTTCCTTCTATTTTTTTGAACATACGATTTATCATCGAAAAATAATCTATTGAAAAAATGTTATTTTTAAACAAACATATGTATTTACTGCAGTAGCTTAGCTCTTGTATAATATTAAGATTAAGATGAAGAGTTATTAAATTTAAGAGGATTTTTTTTTAATTTAGAATTAGAGCATTTTCCTATGTTCCGAGCACTCACGATAATTTATTATGTCAGCGACTCGAGACATACGATCACCTAGCCGTTCACACGATATTCAGGCGTTACAGCTTCGATAATTTTACTGATCGAAGGTTTAAAATAATAAGCCATAATTATTTGTGTCTACCCGTATCTTAGTATTCCTTACTTCCGACTTCCGACTAGGTAGCAGAGCTGGTCAGCTCCAAGTGCTCAGTCTTGCCTATGAGCTTTGCTTTGCAGTTTTGCACGTCTGTCGACCAATTCCGCAAGCCAGTCACGTTTCAACTTTGGGACTTTATTTAAGAAGTGTACACCGACGCCAAAAAGGACCAATCTAATTTGGAGTCGGTCTGCAGCGAACGGGCATGCTGACTTTAAGAAGTTACGGATCTGTATATTGCATCAAATTCGTTAGGGGAGAAATACTTTAAATCAATTTAGGTTTCATTAGTTTGGATAATTTTTAATGCTTCAACGTTCTGGCCATGGATAGAAAGACAATTACGGAAGTTATGCGGTACAACGAAATAGGGGGGTAGGTATACCTAATAAATAAACCGTATTTGGTTTATTCATTGGGTTTATTTGACTGTCTTACTTTCTGCGGGGTAGTGACATTATAAAATATATACATTTGAAATATATATTATAGTGTAAGGTAGAAAGGTAGAACCAGAGTGGTCCAAGTGACATTTTTGAAAAAAAACCCGATTTTGGCAAAAACATCTCCAAAATTCAATATTCTTTTATTCCACTTCGATTCAATTGTCATTCAGAAACATTGTCTAGGAAAAAACGCAACCTCTCACTTTGGACTTAATGGAATTTGGAAAATCTTAGTGTGCCAGACTGGTCCAAGTGACAAATCTGTACTTGGATGATTATGGTTCTAATTTTGTGAAAAGACTATTTGATCAAAGTGCAATGTAAGGGCGCATTCAAGTAGAAAGCTGGTTACCGGCGCTGATCTGCCAGCGCTTATCGGTACTGGTCCGTCGAGATAACCTCTACATAAAGTTTTTGAGTTACTCTTAATAATGTGTATTTAATTTATGATCGTTACCTCATAACTTGTCACTAGATGCTTCGATTTTGATATTTCCTTTTTTTATTCGAAAGCTAGTACCTACTTGATGTGTGGTCATATATAATTTTCAGCGACATCTGACGAGTAGTTTTTGAGTTATCTATACTTCTCGATTTTGAAGTCGATTATTTTTTGTAAAAAGTTATTGTATTATTTGAAAGCTGGTACTTGTCGGTGGTCCCGTATAAATTTGAATAACAACTGACGAGTAGTTTTTGATTTATCCTTAATGTGTATTTATGTTTGTTATCTCATAGCTTTGTACTGGGTATTCCAATTTTGACGATTCTTATTTTAATTAAATCATTATACTTATAATTAAATCATTATACTTATTATACCGATTTTATTTGATGAATATACCGATTTCGCAATTCGCATTATGTTCAAACCACTGACCAGGGGTCACCGGTCGTAATAAACCAAAAAATCTAATTGAGTGTAAGAAATTAGTAGATTAATAGTTAAATAGGTGATAAAACGGCATAACTATGAGGCTTTTAACTATTTTAGAGTTCCGTCAAAAATGTATTGCCAAGGGCCGACATATTAAGCTGTCCAAACTGTGTCATGTCAGCGTAATCTCTAATACCTATAACAACTCATACCCACAATTATTTTCAGCAAGCACTGTGACTATCTAATCGTGTCCAGTCAAGGAACATTTAAAACCCATTACCACCAAGGCCAATATCGCGCTAATGTGAAAGAAACCAGTAACTAATTCATTGCGGTTGAGCAAAACAATGTTTATTTATTTACGATCCAACATTATGCCACCTGTTACCATGAATACCACTCGTGGAAGTCGCATTAACTGCTTCAGTATTGCTTCCGCTCATAAAATCGATAATACAATGGGATATTAAAGAAGTAGTCAATGCATTTAAGCAGTAAAAGTAGATGCCGGTTTACGAAGCCATGAAGTAGTCCTCCAACAATATACAGGATCAGCGTTACGAATACTCTAGGTATGCTTTGAGCTTGCTCAGTTACCAACTAATATTCTAACACCATCTACTAACTGGACTAACCATCTTAGTCCCTTTAAGTCTAGTTCTAGGTCGGTCACAGTAGTTATGGGCGGCAGCGGAAGGGTGGTGCTGCATGCTCGTTTGCTATCTTTATTCCATTAAAAAAATGGGTGGAAGCTAAGAATGCAAAGGCCTATTAGCTTTCACCATTTTTACGTTGTCGTTCTTCTTTACTGTCGTTTTTTCATTAGGTTCGTGTTCATTGTCAGTATCCGTTACCAGTTTTATAGAGGCTTTTCGGTTTTCCGAAAGTCTTATTGTTGTCTTCAAAACATAGCTGCTGTTATTGAGACATGTAAGTCTTGTAAGGGCTCTTGGCGATAAAACGCACAGGAAGCAAAGCATGTTGGAAAACGCTCCAACGAGCATGTATTTTGGAGTAGGTATCTACTCGTATCTGTTACTTTCTCCACTTTTATTTTTTCCCCTATATCTCTGATACTGATCTTGGATATTCATTCAAGATGTGGAGTCATCATTAGTCACCTGGTTAGGATGTTTCACAACATTACACTCGGATACGGAAGTTGATAATACCTAAGTTCCTGCGATAATGAGTAATCAGGAAAATACTCGGCGAGGTTCAATTGAAGAAACTGTCATGTAATAGTTCTCCGAGTAAACTGACGGCGGCAAATGTGAAATATTACCCGGCAGCCATTAATATAATGGATGGCCTTTAAGTATGATCTAACGTCGTACCTGCATAGATCTAACGCCTACCTAGCACAAGTGGAACACCAGAATCTATATAATCTCTGCCGGAGAAGACATAATTTCGTTGGCTACTCTTGGGTGTACCTACTATACTATAATAGCGATAGGTGGTCTGTATGGCACAATTGTTATCATGCTAGAACACCGTTCAAAATTCAAATGGTCCTAAATTCGATTCTCAGCAAAGAGGAAATTTAAATTGAGTTTTTCTGTTCTAGATTTGGAATCTAGTCTAGGTTACAGGGAATCTTAGTGTGGGGCTATGAGTGCGTAGCGTTATTTTTTTATTGGGATTAAACTTTCGTTATGTCATCATTGCAGTCTATAAATTTTCCATTTCTGGTTTTAGATATTTGGGTCTCCTCTCATAATGCGAGCGGTATATGCTATAGACCACCACGTTGGCCAAGTGCGGATTGTGCAAAATGCTAATGAACGGACACATTAATCATTTTTTTTGTATTTTCTTTCTGACCTGAAGTGCAGGTGCACGGGACACCTTGCTGCAGCGCCCATGCATCAGAACGTATTGGTAGAAGAGAAATTTTTATGTGTTTATTCCTAAAGCTTAAAAAAGGATTAATAAATTAATCCGCCTTTATTTAAAGCGCGATTCCCAAAAACTTATTGACGTGAGACGTTTTTTGAAACACTGTACAAAACATGAACATGTTAACATAATAATGTGCAATGGTACGTCAATGGAGCTGTTTTGATAATATTATCTTTATAATATATGTTGTTTCGTGCGCTGGCCATTTAGCAAAAGCTGTTGTAATAGTGCAGAATGCAGATGGTACGGTAAATGGACACAGAGCACTATAGGTATAGACTATCTTATAACTATCGATGTAGATATTTTTATAATAAATCTGGAAATTACTTACCATTTACAAATTTTAACCTTGGCATTTCACGAAAAAACATTTGTTTCGTGTTTATAGTGTCGAAAAGCCAATTAAAGTGTAGGTACCATGTAGGTACCCAGCGGTGGTAGGAAGGCTGTCGGGTTATTTGTTGGTAATATTGAAGAATGCATTACGAATATTACGATATTATTTACCGAAGAATTTGCTTAGTTAAGGTAAACATACGCTAAACACAGCTGGATAGCCTATCTGACAGACCAACATAAAGTAAATTAATCCGTCTGTACAGCAGCCGTGACAGCAGTTACACGAATTACCTACAAGAAATTCAAAGAATATTTAAAACACAAATTCAAATTACATTACGTTTTATTGTCCTACGTTTAGTTTTTTTTATTGCCAACAAAATTACATGCTTATACTACATTGTATAACAATATTTTCGTAAGTTTCTAATACATATAATTTCACTTGAAGGTGCACAACATGCAAAAAAATCTTTTCGATAACATTGAGTTTATGGGCATAAAGAAGTTATAATACTAAATAGGAAGTAGATGATGATTGTAGATAGTCCATGATGTATCATCATAGCATAAACTATAAAGTACCCACAGAAATCACATGCATACATTTTTTATGCGAATGACAAGTAAATCACATGCCGGCTAACCCCGACCGCCATCGAACGTCATAATAACTACAAATGATTGGATGGTAAAAGGTACAATTAATCAATTACACTAAACCGGTATGCGGGATGAGGCAAGGTTATGGGAAGGTCATGAACTTGCGCGTCAGGCTCAGTGGCGCAGGTAACTCGGATGTCGCCCGGTTCGGGGTTCCTACCTGGTTCCCTATCGCACGGTGTGGATGGAAGCTAGAAGATGAAAAGTATAAGATTTTTACGGCACGGAAACCGGAAATGGATTGGATTGGATTGGTTGAGCCCAGTCATAGATGTGCGCTTATTTGTCAATCAGTTTTATTAATTGCTGCCAATAAAGTGTTAGTTGTCAGCATGGACCTATGGTTGTCAGGTCACAAAGTCAGCTGTAATTTGAGGTATAGTAGATATTCAACTGTCAGAGTTAAAGTGCAACAAAATAATCTCGTTCAAACCGTGTTCTACGACAGTCACGCATTCTGCATTTGTAAGGTTTTACTCGTAGGTTTATGTTAGTATTTTTTGCTCAGTCAAACCCGAGACCACTGATCCTGCAAGCACTGACATTGGGAGTTCTCAAGAGAGCTGAAATAAATGGCTTAACGGAAGTTCCATTAATTACAATATATAATTTTCTTGAAGGTAACCGTCATGTTAATTGTTGATAATGTTCTACGTACCTATTTAGTTTAGTGCTTAAATACTTCACACCGCTACAATGCAGGCCGAAAAATTCTGTGTAAATAATTCTGTACAAGGCGTAAAGGTCAAGATGATGAATTGCCTTCATTTATTACAATAACTTAGTTTACACAAGTGATCGGTGACGAGTGATGTGTGTAAGTACGATAGGTAGGTACCTGCTTATAGGTAGCGATGCGCTAATCTATACATACTTACATACATATAATAAGCCTGTAACTGGTAGCTGTTTGTATATGAAAGATATACAAGAAAAACTATTATTTAAGGCTTTTCAACACAATAGAACACAAAAATAGTGATGGTTAAATTGTTGTCTGTTTGTCTGTGTCTTTATACGCGTTAGTCTCAAAAAAGGCGTAACAGCTGATGTGTTTGCGGTTTTTGCTAGGTACTTCAGTAACCCTTATTTAAAATAATTTTTATTTAAATTTTATTCAGTGTTTTTACTAGTCAGTGTTTAGTTCAATTATAAATAACGCAACACACTCATAACCCCACACTAAGAATTCCTGTGTCGTGAATGCCATGGACAACATAATTATAAGTTATAAGCCGAGGACATACACCCTGATCGAGAACATTAAATTTTAAACTCTTCATTCTAATTTTCGCGTCTCTGGGAATCGAATTCAGGACCCTCGGTATAGGAATCCGGCGTGTTAGTCGTTGCGCCATTCGGGTCGTCAATAATAGGTAATTGTTCTGTTCATTAATTGCTTACAACAAAACCTCTGAAAAACCTGCAAATTATGGACAATCATGGGTTTGTTTAGGGCTGCTTGTCGATTTGTTTGCTTTTAATTTATTACGCAGCGTTTTATTTGGCAAGATGAGGGGATGTCATGGAGGGGAGCTTCATGGGACGCCGACAGCAGAATGTAAGGGGGTAATTGTACCCTTTGAGAGGAAGTACCACGACAATGCGTAGAAAAAATACCATAAGTTGTAAGGTTGTTACCAACAAATGTATATTTTCTATATTTTATGTTTTCGACTATTAAAAAATACTTGTGCTATGACGTCATAAGTGAAAATAGTTCATGTAATTATTTATCTATGGTACGTGTTCCAGTTTAAGCGAAACCTCATTATATTAACGATCTACTAATGAGATTAACGTTTAAAATTATCGTCAGAGGAAGATAATGTTCCTAACAGTGCTCTGGAGAGAGCACCTTTGTTGCCAAGAAAAATAAAGCTATCTTTTTACTATTTAGTTATTACCTTCAATAAAAGAGTTTTTTTTATTGTATTCAGCTAAAATGTCAAAAAGCTGGTTAAATATGTAGACAGATAAATAAAATTAAACATCTGACTTCAGTTACGTAGGTAATCTGCGCTTTTTCTTCCCAATCCACAATGCACCCACTGACAACTGAACAAAAAAAGGCTTCTAACCTAACCCAATATCTTACATGAGGATCCAGAAATCACGGATACATAGACTTTTATAAATCAGCCTCCAAACCATGTGGATAATATACGTTTTCTATATCCAATAACCTATATAAATTCTTGAAAAGAAACGGACTATTAATATACCTTTTTACAAGTATTATCGCTACCTTTGTAGATGTCCTAAGTTCAAATATAGTAGCAATTTGGTACTTACGTCCTTAACGAGAATGATGACATCGTTTAGCACTCGCCGGTATCAATATTGTCGATAATGCGATGTAAATACCTGCTCACGCACTACTCACGAAATACTGTAACGGATACGAGAAATGAACAATACTGTATGCGCCCGATTCATTGAACTAATTATTCGATGAAAACTTTTGATAGGTATTTCTACGAATATGCGAAACGTTTGTTGTATTTAAACAAATCGTATTGAATTTTCAAATTATCAATGCACTTGTATAAATCGATAAAAGAGACGTGGTTAATTTACGCGGTGAATATTAACAGTAATGCAAAATCAAATGCAGGTAGTAAATAAAAAAAGTAAAACAACCAACCTTTGGTATTACTTGGCTGGAAACAAATCCAAAAAAAAAAAAAAACAATCACAGCACTTCGAAATTCAAAAACGTTCGATTCACTCGATTTAAAAATTAAAACATTCGAGAAAATAAACCATGAACGCCATGCGCGCGCAACAATCTACGGCGATATGGAGATCACGGAACGTACGGTGGGCGTTATTTTACGTGTAGCACCAATTTAACCTGACCTCACTTACCTGTATTCCACTTGATTGCCGTAAAATCTGTGAAAACTTAAAGACCGCGCACGTACTTCTTGGCGTTATTTCTTCACGAGCCTCTATTGTTTAAAATTTTGGATATTTTACATTGTATCAAATATTAGTTTTTAAATATTTAGGTACTAACTACTCGCCGCACGTAATCTTAAACATTAACCGGGAGCTCCAAAATAATTGGTCGTAATAGCATGACGTTTTGTTCAATCTTGTCGATAAATGTATAGGTTAACGACAGGCAGAAAGCCTGCATTCATTATTTTTTATCCCTTTTGTGCTTTTTTCATTGCTGCTTGTCATGGTGTTCAGACTGTGGCGTCTTATCTACGTAAATAATTATGGTGCTTTTTCTTACAATAATTTTAGTGATAACTTCTTTGACTTCGAGGATGGTTGCGTTAAATAACGTCACTGTGGTGGGGGAATGTGAGTCACGGGAATGGAACGAAAGGGTACGATTGCCTTGACTTAGCTGCCCGGCGACCAACACCACAGAACATTTAATTTTGTAAAGTTTCCCATGCTACTGAACATCGTAGTGGAGTAGAACAACTAAGATTCGAGATGATTTAAACCTTTAACAAAAATTATATAAATGATTCAATTGCGTTATCATGAAGTGCATTTAATTTGTGATCGATACCTCATTACTGTTTAATTGTTTTTAAATTGAAAGGGACAGCTTGTTGTCTAATGCCATATTAATTTAGTAACTACTTCTAAAATTTACCTACATATATGGCATTAGCGTGTAAATTTAGAAGTAGGTTATTATTTTAAGTTATTATTTAAACATCTATCATACATGCATGGTTTAATCGACGTAATTTAATTAACGTAACGATTGCTTCTCGAACCGAAGCGGGGACGGGTTACTTCATGTATTTAAAATTAAAATTTATTCATACCGTCTATCATAATACCATTGAGAACTAGGACGACGAACAATGACACATTACTGTAATGGCCGCGCTACACAAGATATTAAATAAATAATAATAAACGCTAACACACTCATACCCCCGCAGTAGGTTACCAGGTACCTATGTCGCGGGTGGCATGGACTACACATATAACACATCACAATTACACCCATGACCCGAGTACAAATATTTATCTGCCACATAAATATCTGCCCCGGCCGGGAATCGAACCCGGGACCCCTCGCGTCGCAGGCAGGGTCGCTACCAACTAGGCTACAGGGTCGTCAAAGATATTGCTATGAGCTCAGTCCAACTAATGGACACTATTAGTTTGCTTCGATAGATGCGGGATTAGTCAGCCTAATCCCGGTGTGATGGTGTCTGAGATATATTCATAATCATTGGATTACACAAATAAATAAATAAATAATAAATAAATAAACGCTAACACACTCATACCCCCGCAGTAGGTTACCAGGTACCTGTGTCGCGGGTGGCATGGACTACACATATAACACATCACAATTACACCCATGACCCGAGTACAAATATTTATCTGCCACATAAATATCTGCCCCGGCCGGGAATCGAACCCGGGACCCCTCGCGTCGCAGGCAGGGTCGCTACCAACTAGGCTACAGGGTCGTCAAAGATATTGCTATGAGCTCAGTCCAACTAATGGACACTATTAGTTTGCTTCGATAGATGCGGGATTAGTCAGCCTAATCCCGGTGTGATGGTGTCTGAGATATATTCATAATCATTGGATTACACAAATAAATAAATAAATAATAAATAAATAAACGCTAACACACTCATACCCCCGCAGTAGGTTACCAGGTACCTGTGTCGCGGGTGGCATGGACTACACATATAACACATCACAATTACACCCATGACCCGAGTACAAATATTTATCTGCCACATAAATATCTGCCCCGGCCGGGAATCGAACCCGGGACCCCTCGCGTCGCAGGCAGGGTCGCTACCAACTAGGCTACAGGGTCGTCAACAATTAGGTCGTCAACAACTGGTTATCGTAACACTTCTCACAAAATATCCCAGTTGATTATAACTAGGAATTCTCAATTTACAAAGTCTGGACTTTGAAAAAAAAACAGGACACGTCAGTTACTTAAATGAGATTTTGCAATTATGTATTCCTTCAGTTAGTTCAGTTAGTTATTACTAGTAAGACTCAGTCTCATTCAATCACAGATGTGTAGCTACCCTAAGGACTGAGATGTAGCTTCAAAGAAAGTGTAAACGGCTCTACACCTTATATATGTGGAGACACACCAAAAAAGCCGGACAGACAGCAAAGTCTGTAAATGTCCGGGCAAACCCAAATATCTGGGAACCCTAATTAATCACTTTAAGAATGTACCAACAGCTCTTTAATAAACTGAGCTAATTATATCTTTAAGCATTTAATCTTCGTCTGAGTTGTTTTGTTGATAAAATGGCTGAAACAAGAATTACTTACAGCCGCTGTTTCTCAGGGAATCTCTGTCATTTTCTGTTTTTTATACAAAGAGAAATTCCTCCTTACTAAAGAATTTATAGAATTTGTAGACTTGTATTAATCCTTCACAATATAACAACTCTTTTGTTATATTAGGTAAACAATGTTTTCAGTTTTATTTATGGTGGACTATTTCGCGATGTTTTTTACTGAAAAATCCTACAGGGGAGTTAATTGACTTAAATAATTGTGATTTTCTTTTACTATTGTAATAATAGTCGACGAGATAAATACACATAATTATGTATACTTACCCACGTCTAATTGTAACTTTCTAGTATTGAGTCTTTGAGCTTGGCCACAATATATTATGTTATCTATACTGTGGCTAGGCTGTGGACGGATCTGACGAAATTAACGGGTTCTGTCGTGAATACGGAACCCTAAAATAGGATTCGAATTCGGCTACTCGCGCGGAAATAATACAATCTCTATTGTTTAGTTTAAACATCACCATATGAAGACATACCTCTCTGTAATTTGGCATTATATCTTTAAAGATAAAATCGAAGTTTGTATTGTATTTTAATCAGACGATCGATACATATCAATGTATCGTTGCAGGTGTCTAAGCTGTCTATACATTGTATTCATGTGATAATGTAAATTTGCATAAAGCATTCATGGAATTGCTGTAGCAATGAATCACCTTTAAAACATGTAGTTGTATGCATCGCAGTGAAAGTCTGAGTGAGTTGGGTTATTCGTTCCTTTGATGGTCGACGCGTCGCGTCGCGGCGTCGGTGATATTTTGATGATAATACTTGAGTCGTTTTAAATTATCGCTGTCAGTCTACAAAGAACCTTAATCACATTTTTCATACATTACCTGTAGTTTTTGTAATCCCAAATATTCTTGGAACCAGTTCTGGTGTTTACAGGTGTTTTAGTACTTTCCTGGTCTTCTCAACCGCGAGGAGATCAGCTGTCCTAGTCATGTATATTTTATCAATTGCCACTAATGGGTTAAAGTGGTTGTCTAATTCGGAATGCCACGGCCATTGATTATAATCCGAATTAAAACGCAAAGCGCCTGTTAGTATGCAAGCGTATATTGATATTGACTGTAGTGGTACGAATGTGACAAACTTTGCTATTGTATTGTGTAGGAGTAAAAATCTAGGAACATAGTTTGGAACTTTAGAACTTAAACGACTTCAAAATTGGTATTTGATATGTAGAGATAATTCAAAAACTGCTTGCCAGATGTCGCTTAAATTTATATTTATCGAAATCCTTCCAGCCCATAGATTTAGCATACACTGACGTGGTCCACCCAGTAGGAAGTCATGAGGTAAAACACATGAAAATTACAGTCGAATTGAGAACCTTATCCTGGTTTTGAATTAGGTTAAAAATGACAAAATATGGTAAAACTATTATAGACCAGTATGTTGTGTATCTGCAAACTATATTTTGAGTACCTACTTAACTCCGAAAGAGGGAACCGTTGCTCATGGAAATCAGTAGGTACCATAGACATTCCCGTTATAGGAAGACGAAAGAAAACAAGGGTATTTAAACTACTTAACCATTGCCTGTGGAGGGTCGGATTGATCTTAGTTACACCGTAATTCATTTATTTTGCACTTTGAGTTTGGAACGTTGTTGTGGTTCTTCTATCTAGCGGATGTCAACGAGCATGCAGACCACTCTTCCGATGCCATCCATGATAATTTTGACTTAGAACAAGACTAAGTATTATGATTAAAATGTTACCACTGCAACGGTTTTAATTCACATAAACATGGATGGTATGAAGTCCAGATACCTTACCTTACCTACCTACCTACATTAACTGGAATAATATATAGAGTACCTGGTTGACCGAGCTTTGCTCGGTTGAAAATTATATTTAGTATGAATCGCAAGAAATACGAGGAATTCCGCCATCTATTCAGGAGTCAAATCATACAACTGTTCACTGAGCACAAAATTCATTTTACTTATGTTACGGCCAAAGGATCTCAACAGCGTGTTTCACAAAGTTGTACAGCGCCATCTAGTTTCATACTACTGAAATTTCAACACGTTACAAACAGTACCTCATAGAAGTTAACTGTGTGAGCGAATTAATTGCATTTTAAATAGGTACATACTTAATTAGATAAATTCATTGAACTTTCCTTCGTACTTTTCGCAGGCTTAAGCAGTCCCCGACTGAAATTTTTATTTGCGATAAAATGTATTGAATGTTTATGATAATTAAACAACATAAATAAATATACTTTTAGTTTAATGAGCAAGTTGTTAGGCGTACTTAAAATTTTATTGATTCTATTTACAACAATAGTAATTTCATCGATCTGACCATTATTTATTTAAAACTTTATTAAAATATATTATTAAATCGATAATAACAAAACTAACATTTATTTCCAAATATTCTCGTAAATATCACAAACGCACGTTAAACTATCACTACGCGTCCTGCGAGGTCAAGCGAGATAATCGCACTGATTTTTAATTTTATTCAAACAGAAAATAGGTAGGTATAACGCAAAAATAGCGCTTCAACGTAAGAATGAATATTAATATTAGTATTAGCCGAACCAAAATATATTCGAGCGCCATCTAGTTTCATACTACTGAATCAAACAAACCGTATCTCATAGAAGTTATCCTAATGTTTCATAGATGGCGTCAGTTCAACACGTTACAAACAGTACCTCATAGAAGTTATCCTAATGTTTCATAGATGACGTCAGTATGATGTTTTTAAAATCTCTTTATCTCGGGAACCGAGCTTTTCTCGAACCTGGGACCTTGATAAATCGATTCCTTGAGCCGAAAACCCCCTAATCTGTAACTTTCATGAAAATCTTTGCAGCCGTTTCCGAGATCGTGATTATGTATAAATAAATAAATATACAAGAATTGCTCGTTTAAAGATATTAGATACATACCTTTTGATTCGATGCAGTGCCTCTTCACTACTGAAGGTTGGCCGTTAGTTTCTGGAACTTCTCTCTGTCCATGGCCAGGCGAAATAGTTTTTCGACAGAGGTGATGCCTGCCAACCTTTTGATTACGATAGCTAAACGGCCTTGCATCAAGTTCTTTGTTAGACATCATCGGTGAGTAATATTGTGAAGGCAGTCATTATGTACCTACCTACCAGCTCTTAAATGATTGTTACTATAACAAAACGTTATGGGTAATCGTGTGTGGGTTTCTGTGACTAAACGCTAATCATCTGAAGGTTAAACTTCGCTGATGCGATTGCGTCCTAGTCAATTATCCGTTTATAATAAGTAGGGCCGCCGCCCGCCCGCTGAATGGGCATCATAATCTCAACCCATCATGGCCCACTGTTGAGCACGGGTCTCCTCTCACAGTCAGAAGGTTAAGGCCATAGTCCACCACGCTGGCCAAGTGCGGATTGGCAGACTTCACACACCTTTGAGTTTTGCGGGCTCTCCGGCATGCAGGTTTCCTCACAATGTTTTCCTTCACCGTTTGTAGCAAGTGACATTTAAATGCTTAAAACGCACATAACTCCTAAAAATCACAGGTGCGTGCCCTGGGATTTGAACCCGGACCCTCCGAATAGGAGGCCGAATTCCTAACCACTAGGTGCCACTAGGCTATCACCGCTACCTAGGCTAGGCCCCGCCTGCAAAACTGCTGCTGCTT
Organism: Hesperia comma; assembly: GCA_905404135.1. NCBI lineage: Eukaryota > Metazoa > Arthropoda > Insecta > Lepidoptera > Hesperiidae > Hesperia > Hesperia comma. Next base: position 18,527,274 of record FR990021.1, read on the forward strand.
TATACTCCTCCCGTGTCTTTCGATACCAACTTCACTCAGGTAACTTTAAAGGCTCCTCGCTGTCCATTGCGATGCACGCCTTGCACGGCCGCTTACGGTGGCTCTGATAATAAGATACGTTTCCATGGGCCGCGACCCGTCCACCCACTAGCTTCACCCACCAGTGGGTGCATGGGGAATTTATATTTCCCCGTGCACCCACTGCATTATATTGGGGGAAAATATCGATATCGATATCAATTCAGTGGGATCGCCACCCGTGATTATTAAGCCTACGTACCGTACCACCTACGTATCTACTTTTTGTATCTACGTTGTTATTTTTTGGCAACAAATCATTGAGGTACTAATACTTTTGTACATAGTAGGTATCTCAGTGGAACAAATTGTATTTATTAACACACATATACCACTGTAATAACCCCTCAACTTCTTCCATGGCCATGGGTGGCTCAGACAATATAACGAGATCACTAATACCAGCGACCAGAGAACAGTCATTTTCTTTCACATTTCTGTCTGGACCAGGAATCGAACACAGGACTAAGGAGGCTACCGCTGCAGGCTGCTGAGTCATCAATTTCTCTTTATGCTTAAAACGATGACAGCTAACTGACTAAGACAGCGAGGATATCTATGTATACTAATACATATACATGTTACAAACCTGAAGAGTTAATTTTTGTTTGTTTGAACGGGCTAATATCAGGAACTAGTGGTGTGAATTGAGGAATAATTCTTATGTTGGATAGGCCATTTATCGAGAAATGCTTCAGGCTATAAAACATCACGCTTCTACCAATAGGACCGGAGCTACGATGAAACATATTGCAAAAATGGGAAAATATTTAAGTTTCCCAAAGCGTAGCGAGGCGTTCACTAGTGTAATAAAACCGGAGATTATTCTCGTCCATTGTGCAGCAGGACGCCTCACGACTATGGCTAGCCTGCACTGGAAGATGGATCGAACCCCTTACACTTCAGAAGTAATTGTGCTGCCAGAATGCAGTTTTTAATAATGCCTCGTGAATAACCATGTGAACTGACTTATTGGACAGGCGATACCTAAAGCCATGCATTTAGTACACGTGTGAAGAAGTGTAGGTTAAACAAAATTAATGTGAATTGTTCATATCGTTCACAAACGATTTTTTAAATTACTGTGAGGCGTCGAAGAATCACCTAATGGTAGCCATTGACGATACGTCACTTTGGAATGTTTCTAAAAGTATGGAGGTACTTCCATATGGAAATCTTCAATTTAGAAGCATTAAGATTATTAAATAAATTAATCGCTGCGACAACCTAAATAACATTACATATATAGATTAGATGAAAATAGTATATCAAATCAGTGTGGTATGTGTGAATAAGTAATAATTCTTTAGGGGTTGAAAAAAAAATAGTTTATGAGTGAATGTCTTCAATTATTATCGCTCCGAATTAAATCTAAATCGTGAAAGAGGCAGACAGAGTCTGAGTTTCGCATATAAAGTAGGTATGGATATTTGCCTGATTACAACAATATCGCAAGCGCCGTAATCGCCGGTACATTCGGGAGTGACTCCCAATCAAATCAGCGTCAACACCATGTGACAATCTGGCCGTGTCGGCAGCGCAAATGGGATATATCCTGGAGCCAATTGTGTGGAATTGAGGAGAGGAGTTCATACGGTCGCGGCCCGCCACGCTGGCCTGTTGTAAGTACCTTATTTGCATAATCTCACTTACTTTTGGGGATAATTCAGGTCATACTTCTGCAAAACCTAAGTAGGGGAGTCTTGCTTTTGTCCAGATTGTTTCAGTTGTTTCTTTATCTTAAAAAAATCAAATGATGGCAGGCCTGTCTATTATAGTGATTGACTTCGGCTTAACCTCCCTTTGAAATTAACTAAGTTGTTTATTGCATGGCAAGACTATTGCGTTTTGTTTTTGTAATTTTGATTGAATTATTTAAGTATAAATAAAGATATTGGCCTTAATAAAATAAAGCTTAAAGGCATATGCCTTATAATTAGTAAATATAGCAGTCTTGTATAATCAGGCCCTCATTTAATAGGACTACAATCATATTTAGGGTCTATAAGGAGTTACTCCTATTTAGCTGAAGATAATTTTTTTTCGGTACCATGAACTTTCCCTCGGCTATTATTTACATTTGGTATTGAAACTTCAAAATTTTTGTTTTTCTATATACCTAATTATTTTATAAGTAAATTATTTTTTAGTTCGTGGTAACTAAAAAAATTGTACCATTTTGTACTATAAATAAGTTTAGTTTTAAATAGAAGACTATTTTCGAACGCAAGGAGTTCTAATAATTTCATCTCAAGTTGTACCTACAAAATTAATCTTTAAGGTTGCAGAATTAACTAATTAATTAACACAGATATTCTCTACAATCTAGAATAGTTAGTCTAAAATTAGTTGTTAATGACTATCTAAAATTGCGCGTACTGGAACTACTGTATTAGAACACAAGTTAGTGTAACTGTAAAGTATAAAGCTTTTAACTAAAGGGGCATAGGGCGTTAAGTAACAGAAGGCCTTCTTTACATTCTTTATTAAAGTCAAGAAATATACCTACACAATAACCGTGAATGATGTTGCCGTAGGTCGAAATTAATGTTTGTCATCAATTTACGTCCTACGTATTACCTACAGATACTGCGATGAAGATATTATATTGTGCCATTTTTTTTATTTTTTTTTTATTTTAGGTCTGCCGAACATTGCTACACGAAAATTAGTTTTAATACAGACAATGATATATTATACACTAGGTGCACAACTTATTACATGCAAACACAACATGTATCTAAATCACTACATAGTATAAAACAAAGTCGCTTTCTCTGTCCCTTTGTGTCCTTATCTTTAAAACTACGCAACGGATTTTGATGCGGGTTTTTTTTAATAGATAGAGTGATTCAAAAGGAAGGTTTATATGTATAATAACATCCATTAAATAGTTATTACACCCGTGCGAAGCCGGGGCGGGTCGCTAGTGTTGAATACACCTTGTCAAGTTAAAAAGTTAATGAAGAAAAATGATTGAATAACTAAAAACACGGGTTTATACCACTTAGTTCAATGCAAAGCAATAACTTGGTCATTGTGCCCATAAAGGTCGAGGATTTCCCTTGTCTGGAGCCAATCTGGAGCGTAATATTCAGTCATGCTTGTAATAAAATTACATTGCATCGGGATTGAAGCAATATGCAAAATTTCAAATCTGTAGAATACAAGAAAGTAGAGCTTGTTCACTTTACAAGATTTGAACCCAGAAATACCAACGTTGAAAATCTTATTAAAAAATGCATTTAATAAAAATAAGCAGTTATTTTTTTAAAACGTATAAATTGTAGTAGTCGCCTCGGCCAAGTATGTAGGTATATTTTTATGCTTAGAATTTAGATTTTGAAAAATCCCGAGGCTTTATATAAAAAACTGTTCCAAAAGGTTCGACGCACTTTTTTGTTATGTTTTCAAACTATTTATAAACCTCCAGATCACATGTTGTAAACACATTCATATAAATTTAAGGACGTACTTTTCTTTTGCAGCATCAATTTCAAGAAGAATAGGATCGCAAGATGTTCATCCAATTGGCGCTGGCGTGTTTGTTGGTGTGCGTCCACTCGCTGCCACCGGATAAGGTCGGTTATCGCATCCTGGTCGATTCTCACCTTGTTAGTCTTTGAACCCGCCACGTTGAATTAGAGGCGCTATTTGGGTTACTGCGCATTTAATTGTGATCTTCACACGACTTTTTTTACGTCGATAGCTGACAAAGAAATATAAGGGCCAGCTGATCTCAATAATAATGAGTTATACCAATTTGTCTATTCATGCACGTCTAGGATAAATCCCCGGGATGCCCATCGGGAAAGCCCTGGTGCAATCACGATTGCCATGCTAATGTTAATCAGGTCTATATCGTCAGCAGTAGAGCTCGGTTCACCTATCGGTCGATACATAATAATAGCCTTCTTCGATAAATGGACTAGGTAACCTCCAAAATATTTTTTTCAACTCGTTACAGTAGCTTCTGAGATTACCCCGTTACACTTCACATTAATAGCCTTCTTCTTGATTATGTAACACGTCGTGACATTTTTAAACTTCCCCCAGGTCGTACCTTTACATATCATCAAAACTCGAAGCATCGATCTCAATAATGCTCATGGCTTGGTCATGGAAACTCGGCTTGACAAAGTGTTGGAGCCCACGGGCTACCGTCTGGAGTTGGAGCCGTATCTGGAGGACGGGATCTTTAAAGGCCACGTGAGGATCAATGTGACCTGGCTCCAGGATTCGGATGAGGTCACAGTCCACTGCGCCCATGACATTGAAATAAGTAATTCCGAAGTCAAAGCTCACATTGCTGCTGAATCGTAAGTTTTATCTGATTTATTAAAGACAGTCCTAAAATTATAATAGGTATAATTACATGATCTATGGTTTGATACGATGCATTTAAGGAGTTTGCCAAGATCGAAGACTTCCGTTTTATAACAATTTCACAAGTCTGTACTAGAATGAAGTATTGCGCTAAGAATTTCTAACAATTCTTATGAGGGGAAATTTAATGAGGTACATGACAAAAATACATTTTGTATCTTTAAAGATATTCTCTATTGTATAGGAAAGACCTACAGAAAATCGCAGTGAAGTCCATGAGCATGGACCCCAAGAAGCCGATGGTGATGCTGCGGCTGGAGAGGCCGGTGCCCAAGGGTTCCACCGGCCGGCTGGAGTTCAGCTTCAACGGCAACCTTGAAACTGGACCCACTGAAGCATTCTTCAAAAGCACTTATGTCACTGATGAAGAAATTGAAAGGTAAGGTGTAACTTTTTACCATTCTTGTAGCCATTGTGGAAGCATTAATTCCACGTGTTCTGAAATTCAGGATTTTAATTTGGTGGTGACGGTTTAAAAACCTCAATGGAATTTGAAAATTTTCAAGTTATTGGAAACTTGTTTTAGGTACAATTACCTTGTCCAATTGGTAGTAATCCAACGGCCAAGGTAGAATTAAACTTTTCACGATAATGTTTTTTCTCGGGTCGTGGTTGCTAATGATGTTATTTGCATAATGCCCATGTAATACTATATGATACGAAATATGTTTATTATATATAGAGTGGTTCGATCGATAAATCAATATCGTAATATCGTGAAGTAAATCAAACATGTCTCAATACTAAAACAAACCCTAAACCGAGTGTTTATACTGAGCCGAAGAGATCATTGAATAAAGCAGTTGTTTACGTGTGATTGGCTCATTCCTGTGTTTCATTTGATATCCTGAGCTCACGTCCTGACATATGAAAGAAGCCCACATTGCTTATTTAGTCAAGAATACCTATCTGGAATGTAAATAGTACAAATGAACGCCCACTCTACTACTGGACCCGATTTATACAATAAAGTAGCACTAAAATCCAAAGTAGGTACTGAGATTGGCCGATAGACTCCTACTACGAGGATGAGAGTTTACGAGTATTCTTCTTTCTTTAATCATTGGAAAAATCCTCAAATATTGAAGTAATCAAGAAAATTCAAATTCAAATTAAATATAGATTATTCACATTTAGTTAAAGGGTACATTTTCTAATTCTAATGCTCTCTTTGTAAGGAAATTAGTAAGGCTACCGACTTACCGTTGTTACCGGCGCACCACTGCGGCTTAACAAATATTTTAGACAAAGGAAGGAAAAGCGAGGTTCGCTTTCCTAGTTGCATTTTCCGGACTAAAATTTGCGAGCACCTAAATATAAGTATTATTTTGATATGGTATAAAGAAGGGAGAAAATGGCTTAGTTGACAATATTATTGTAAAATGATGAATAATCAAATTTAATGTGAACATCCTTTAACAATTTAACAATGTCTTTCATACCTTTTAAATGGTGAAGTTACTTAGATTGTCTGAACTAATGTTCATTGGTAGTAGTGCATGCTTCTAACCAATCGATAAACACACACACAAAAATCTATGTGTATCAGCTTTTTAGCTTAAAGCTTTGGGCTGACCGAACGTTATGTCAGTAAATTAGGATTTTTTTGGACTGAAGATATTAGGTGTCATCAAGTATAGATTAGTTATAAAAAGCAACGCTCCCAAGTTTCGATAACGATAACTACCCCATTGTTTATCTTGAACTTTTAAATTAGACGCTCCCGGGACCAATAATCGGTTTTTGTTTCAGCGGCCAATAACAATGTTAATCCAACTGATCATCAATCAAAGTTTAATCGAATGATTTTATATTAAAAGTTCGGTATAATGGAGGGTATATTATGGCTTGGCTATAAAATGAATTATTTTTAGTTTCCAACGTACTTACGTTGAAAATAATTATGTGCCATATATATGAGACTCAACGGTTACCATGCCGGACTGTTGTTCGATGGGTCTTGGGTTTTAAACAACGAATTGGAAACTCGAATTTACTTAGGTATCTTTTTTATACCATTACGGGAGGAATCTTCAAAAATTCCTTCTTAGTGCTCTTATCCCCTTGCATCTGATAGGCACTTTGTAAAGGAAGCATTTTTTATAAATTACATGCCAAATAGCTGCTTCCGTCTGTCAGGCACTCTTTAAAGAAAGCGTTTTAACTTTAACTATATTGAGTTAAAATTCCTGGTGTAAACAGGATAGTGGCAGCAACCCAGCTGCGGCCGAACAACGCGCGACGCATGTTCCCATGCTTCGACGAGCCCGGCTACAAGACGCCGTTCGAGCTCAGCGTGGTCCGCCCGCGCTCCATGCTCGCCCTCAGCAACACGCCCGTCGCCAGGACTCAGGACATGTACGTACAGACGTACAGAATAGAACATTTGGATAGCCCACTATTCCCTAGCCTTAACAGGTAAACGAGCAGTCAGACACACAACATGGACATTGGCAACGTCAGGGACGTCACCAAAGTGTTGCCGGTCAAAAGTACAGGAAGACATAGAGGGGTCTATAGAGCAAAAGTCTTCTATAATTTAGATCAGCTGGCATATAAACTACTTAGCCATCTGAATGTTAAGAGAAAGTTATACCTATGGCAATTTAGTTATACCTTTGGCAGTCATCCAATAGATTACTGATCGCATAGTTGCATACCTACGTGTTGATCATTTCTTCACGCTGTACTTCCCTTGCCATTGCTGTTTTTTGATATCTAGGGCCCTTGTCCCTGGTTTTTATGCATGCATAGGAGTTAAAAGTACATCTCCATCTCTTAGAACCGGAGAGCCGAATGCAGTGTGGGATCACTTCGAGCGGACCCCACCGATGTCCACCTTCACTCTCGGCCTGGTGATAGCCGACTTGAAGCAGCTCGGCAACTCTACCTTTTACAAGGACGATGCTGGAAATGAAATTGGTAAGTGTTTACCTGATTCCCTTCGCTGTGGAAACTAAGTATAGCAACAAATGTATAAAACTAGGATATTATAACCCGTTACACGGGAAAAGACGTAATTTTCATAAATAAAATGTATGTCTAAGTAAGCAATCGCGTAGAGATGAGCATCTGAATTATGAACTATCAAAGACGATTGTGGCTTAACTTCTTTTGTTCTAATTCTTAACAACCTCTTAATGACTTGATCCAACGATAGTCTCAAAGCGATTTTATCTCCGTCCAACGTTTACCCTCTACTTAGACTCATTGCTCTTTTTAACGGAGTAAAAGTGCAGCCAAGGTTTTATCGCTGGTACCATCAGCGATTTCATTGTTTCCCCTTGAAGCGGTTTTAATTAAAACCTCTTGCCTGTCCTGGTCCAATTCGAACGCCATTTTTCTTAACAAAGAACGTCTTAATGCGACTTACAGGTTGTTTTATTTCTTGTTGTGCGCTCGCTTTGAAATTGTTAAGCACTTTTGTGCGTCCGTGTACGCATGACTGCGGAATATGATTCATTTCCATTCATGTCTAATGGTTATATGGCCGATTTGCTGTTATTTGATGCGTAATTTAGGTATATACAATTATAATGTTCCTTCATTGACGACTCGAGTGGCGCAATTCAAAGAAAAGGCAGAAATTAAATGACTTTAAATTATATTTCTCGGTCTATGTGTGTCTTTACCTTTGTGTGTTTCTCATTGCACCTACAACATGAGGAATACTATTTTAGGGCTATGGGTGCATAATATTGCAAGTAATATTTTAATATTGCATGCTTTAAGTTATGGACATCTTACACATGAGCCTTTGTTACGAATAAGACAAGATCTGAGAACTGTTTTTTCTATCACGGGAATTGACGATTGCCGATTCTGCATTGACTTTGCCCCTCATAACACAGGTGAATAAGGCCTAGAGGCATACCAGTCCCCTCTTAAAGTATTTGGGAACATGCGGTACAAGTAATCAAAACAAATGGATTCAAACGATACTGTGAAGTCGTAACTTCACTTAAAGTTAACCCATAAATGTTCACTGCTGTTCCACAGCGCGTTATGTAGATATTATTTGTAACGAGTGAAGTGGCGGAACATTAAACTTATCATTTATTGTCGGCTGTTACTTGTACTGGAATCATTGTAACTTCGCAGGCTAGGCGCCAGCGGAAAAGATAGCACAAGTTTACTCGTTAAAAACTTTTGTGTAGCGTTTCTTTTCTGTTACAAAGCTTTGCACTTATGATGATAGTTTATTGATTTTTGGGCACAATTAGGACACTTTGTCGCAGACATGTGAGTAGTATAAATATAAAAAGACAGTCATGTAGTCTCGATGTCAAAAATGATTTTTGGTTCGATGTAGTTATGTTGCAATATAATGATCGTACTAAAATATAATTAGATCATAAAGCTCATATGTCGCGCTTGGTTGAACAGAATTCCATGTAATTAAATAAGTATCAAAATTTTCATGTCATTTATCACGCAGCTAATTTAGAATTATTGAATTCGCAATGCTGGTAAATACATTTCGGTTACGTTATTTCATTTTGGATCGTTATGAGTAATGGGTGAAATTACCGCTTTTGTGACACTATACCTACTTCAAGTGTATTGTTCAGTGACTAATCATCATGCAGCCTGTTTGTTTATCGTCGCTACTATAAAAACATTGTAAATACATACATAAGTCATAAGAGATTTTAAGTTTTATCGGGATTTCCCCATTATAAGAAGCTGTCTCTCAGGCTATGTCTTCCTACAACATTTTACTAAGTTCCGCCAGCATAGAGCGTAATTATTACTTTTCGCGACTTGTGACGTGATAAGCTGTCTTTATGAATTTTACGGACGACTTAAACTTCTTATACTTATTTATCAATCTGCAAAAAAAAAAAATAATATCGGTCACAAATGCCGAAGGGTTATAATATCCAAAAAAACTATACAGGCGAGATTCTTCACATCTATTCGAAAAGAAAATTCGTTGATAGGTACTTTTTTTTTTCAATTATAATCCACAATTTTATAAACCTAAGTCCTCAACAACTTCCGTGTTTATTTTAGTACTGTCGACCTAATGGAATAATAGGATTAGAGCGAGTTATACAAGAAACTCAATATTCTTGTGACGTCTATTGCATTTGCTTAATATTTCCTTCCTGCAACTCGCTTCTCTGTAACTCAATATTTTGATAGCCTGGGATACCAACAGCGTTTAAGACCACTTGGTTACTTATATTAGCCGAAGGCTTAAGACTTACGTTTTCCGCATTCTTGTCACTCATGTCATTACCGTAGTTAGTTTTGTGTCAGTTTAGTGCTATGGATAAAGTTAGAAATTGAACAATTCTTTTTGTGATGTGATGTCTGTGTATCGAAGAAGGCTTTAGTTTAGGTTATATGACATCACGCTATGACCAATAGGAGCGAAGCATCAACGAAAAAGTTGCAAGAAATGGGACAACAATTTGTAAATATAAGGAAAAAGTCTCCCGAAGTAAACTGAAGGCGTCTACTGTACTTCGTGCGCGTTTGATCTGGAATCCCTTAAAATTGCATGACACACAAATGCTTAAGCGATTAAGGTAGATTTAAGATTAACGGCGAGATTTAAACTGTTGAACTCCAACGACATCTATGCATGTCGAGAATGCATAGTACCGCTTATATACCTGGAATCCAAAGGGTTAAGAATGCCCTTAGTAATTTAGCTTACCGCTGAATTGAACTTTACTACACAGGTAATTAGATTGGTTTTGGCGTAGGCGGGCAATGCCATACGGCTCAAGCATAGTTAATTATAATTTTCTTCCACAGAACTGCGAGTATGGGGCCGCCCAGAGTTCCTGGAAGCGCTGCAGGGCGTGGACGCGAAGGTGTCGCGGGTGTTCGCGGAGATCGCCGGCTTCTGGCAGGTGGCGCTGCCGCTGCGCCGGCTCGACGTGGTGGCGCTGCCCAACTACCAGGGGGTCAAGCCCGCCGACAACTGGGGGCTTATCGTCTTCAAGTAAGTACTTTGATGTAGTAAACCCAAACGTAGCGGTGCCGCGGTGATAGCCTAGTGGTGAATTTAGTCTCCTATTGGGAGGGCCCGGTTCGAATCCCAGAGCACCTCTGACTTTTCGGGGTTATGTGCGTTTTAAGCAATCAAATGTCACTTGCTACAAACAGTGAAGGAAAACATAGTGGGGAAATCTGCATGTCAGAGAGTAAGCAAAACTGAAAGGTCTGTGAAGTCTGCCAACCCGCACTTGGCCAGCGTGGTAGACTATAGCCTTAACCTTCTCATTCTGAGAAGAGACCCGAGGTCAATAGTGGGCCATAGTGGGTTGAGATGATCATGAGTAAACCCAGCCCCGCACTTGTCCCTATTAAGTACTTACACTCGTAAATTTTTAGCTGCGATTGTTGTGAGATTATGTTAATTCTAAAAAGTTAGCTTAGGTAAGTATGCAATAAAACGAGAAAAATTATGTCCGGATCGAAAAATAAAAAAGTTACTCACAAAGTTAGCTTTATCTACCGGGCATTTGAGAAAATTTCATGAGCTAAATATTCTTTCCACCAGGGAAAGTGATTTAAGCAGCCGCGGCTACCTGCAGCTGGCTCAGGAGCTGTCGTACCAGTGGCTGGGGGCGCTGACCACGCCGGCCTGGTGGTCGGACGCGCATCTCAACAAGGCGCTCGTTGGATACTTGGCTGCGGAAACTGCTTTCAAAGTAAGTGGTGCTGTCTGATTTTCGGTAGGAGTAGGGCATAATATTCGGTAGGAGTATGGCTTTTGGAAGTTTTTAATTAGAAGAGGTAAAGCAGATCGTATTTTAAAGTCATTTATGTTTTATGCAGAGCATAATTATCTCTTTAATGAGGAGAGAATACATCAGCAGTGGAAAAGTAATTTTTGACGATTGAAAGTAAGAGTCGTCTCAAATATCGAAAGTTTTTCATACCGCCCGAATGTCTACGACCGCTATCTATCAATAATAACCGGGACTGACAGCTGTACGTGCCCTCCGAACCACGAAAACGCTTAAGAAATTTAACCACTAGCGGTCACCCATCCAACTACACTTGAACAAGATCATTTAGGATCGAGATAAGCCGCCGCTTCAGGCCTTTAATCTATAACAAATGCCCCCACCCACCAGATCAACAACGGCTCGGAGATGGAAGGCAAGTGGCCGATGACGGTGCTGTACTCGCTGTACTACGAGTTCAGCAAGCGGTACCCGCACTCGCGCATCACCGGCATGAAGCAGGAGACCGCCTGCACCAAGATCGAGCTGCTGTTCCGCATGTTCAACTACACGCTGGGAGGAGACACCTTCCGGAAGGGGCTGCGGATGTTCATTGAGTCCAAGTGAGTGGTCAGCGTCAGGGATGGTTGCGATTGGAGCTATTGGAGCTAACTTATTTTTTTTAAAGAGTACAACAAAAAGCATTTTACGCATAAAAATTAGTAATAGAGCACGACAAAAAGCATGGACGCATAGTCTATGGAGATGAAGTTTTAAAATATATTAAATAAGTAAGTGGTTTATTGGTTGAAGATGTGCTGTTAATATCCAATATTTATCAGTTTCTTATTGTCAAAAAGATATTATTGTAGTGTTGTTGGAGCTGGAGCTATGAGCTTCAATAAATGGTAAAAGAATATTTTGCTAGAGGAAAGTAGTGTTTATTCAAGGTGTGGCGCGCCGCGCGCGTTGTTTTGGTAAATCTCTATGAATAATTTCAGGCACCTGAGATTGTTACATTGCTGTTCATTTATTTTAGGAATTTCAAAATTCATGTTTACTTCATTTTGTCGATTTAGGACACCTGTTTTGTAGAAATTAAAAAAATAGATATTTATTTCTCATAATAATAAGTGCGCAAATAGTGTCAATTACTAACCATTTTAATAAATCTACATACAAATTTTTGTCGTTATCCCGTGGGAAGAAACTTGTTTTTCGGGATGAAAGTTATTTTAGAGCTTGACCCTAGATATTACCTTTACCTTTATTAGATTTACCTTTATTATAAACATGCAAAGAAGGTATTATCAAAATTATAATCCATTCATTATCTGTCTCTAGAGTCAACAAAGACCCAAAATCAAAATAAACATTTTTATTAAAAAATCTTCCTTTACCTACTTAGTTAATGAAGTAAAAAATTAATGAACACTAACATTTTTTTTGAAGTGATGAAAACATACCGTAAAATATGAACAACAAGAAAATCCGACACAAGTAGGTACCTAAATAGTAAACTCTGGGAAACTTAACTCATCGACCGCGGAAAACTTTGTTGTGCTCGGACTGGCTGGAATAAATTTGCTTATAAATGGTGCTTATTACCCGAGAGGCTTATCATAAACAGGTAGGCTTCTAGCTGATGAATATAAGGCCTTCCACAACCAACGATACACGAAGTATGCTTTTTAATATTGGCGTTAAACATTGTGTATCTACGAGTACATATTCAGCAAGTCAGTCAATTAGTTAACCCTTATTGCATCTGATTATTTGTCCCACTGCCAGATTCGGGGAACAAATGTGCTCGGTCGAAGTCGTAGTTTATTACCTATTTAGCCAGCGTGGTAATCCTCTTCTCCTGATTTTCTTAGCAGCAGTGAGACAGTTATGCATTGAGATGAAAATGAAATAAATTTTATTCGAAATTGGTTTTAACAAACATATTTCGAAAATCAAACTGCATCATCGCTTCAACAAATCACTCCGGTGAGTAGTCTTGGAAGAAAAAGAAGCAAGAAACTTTTTACTCACAGTTACATTCAACCCTTATTATTACATACTTAAGGCTATATTTTAAACTCAGACGAAGATGACAGTCGTCTAGTAATTGCTGTACTGGAAATAATTTTAAAATAAATAAAAAGAAAATAATTTTATTACCTTGGTTATACAACCCTTTGTTAGTAATAGGCATTATTATGCTGGGATTGTAGGCAGCTTTACGCTGTGCTAGGTTCTACATAGTAAAAGCAGTAAAAGTAGTAGTAATAACGTGGAAAGCCGTTTATGTCCACTCGGATCTATCGATGGATAACTAGTGTTCTGGAAAATATCTGGACCAAGGACGCTTTATTGCTGCATTTGAATGTTAGGGAAAATATTTTACAATGTATTTTATATGTTTATGATGGCGAACAATCGTCACCGTGTTTAGAGATCTAACAATTTTAATTCTGATTGAAACGACGCATCTGTAAAACATTTGTTACTTGCGTTGCGAAGAAGTCACGGGTTAAATTTCTGTGACCATTAACAATTAGCTCATCAGCTTTTTAACTGACTTCAAAAAAGGAGGAGATTCTCAATTTGACTGAATTTTTTATGCATGTTACCTCACAACTTTGTACTGGGTGAACGAACCGATTTTGACTATACCTAATGCAGGTTACATATAAAGGTTACACACAAAGAGCGACATCTGGCGAGTAATTTTTGAGCTATCCGTACTTACATATTTAAGTCCGTAATATTGCATATTTAAATCGGTTAATTTTTGTATAACAGGCAAAAAAACAAAGGAAAAGAAAAAAAACTTCAATGTTTGTGATGTGCCATTTATGTGAGTCATATTCAACATCCTGGGGACTAACTTTGTGACCGTTACCTGTAGGAAGTTCAAGACGTTCACGGGCGACGACATCTGGTCCTCCCTGAACGCAGCAGCGCTGGCGGACGGGCGCATCCCGCGGGACGTGGACGTGAAGACGGTCGCTATGAGCTGGATCGACAAGGACCGCCTGCCGCTCGTCAGCGTCAAGCGGAATTATGAGACCAATAGTGCGGTGCTGACACAGGTGAGGTGCTCCGAGGGTTCGTTACTGTAAGAAGTTCAAGACATCTGGTCATCCCTGAACGCAGCAGCGGTGGCGGACGGCCGCATCCCGCGGGACGTGGACGTGAAGACGGTCGCTATGAGCTGGATCGACAAGGACCGCCTGCCGCTCGTCAGCGTCAAGAGGAACTACGATACCAATAGCGCGGTGCTGACACAGGTGAGGAGCTCCAAGGGTTCGTTACTGTAGGAAGTTCAAGATATCTGGTCCTCCCTGAACGCAGCGGTGGCGGACGACCGCATCCCGCGGGACGTGGACGTGAAGACGGTCGCTATGAGCTGGATCGACAAGGACCGCCTGCCGCTCGTCAGCGTCAAGAGGAACTACGATACCAATAGCGCGGTGCTGACACAGGTGAGGAGCTCCAAGGGTTCGTTACTGTAGGAAGTTCAAGATATCTGGTCCTCCCTGAACGCAGCGGTGGCGGACGACCGCATCCCGCGGGACGTGGACGTAAAGACGGTCGCTATGAGCTGGATCGACAAGGACCGCCTGCCGCTCGTCAGCGTCAAGCGGAATTATGAGACCAATAGTGCGGTGCTGACACAGGTGAGGTGCTCCGAGGGTTCGTTACTGTAAGAAGTTCAAGACATCTGGTCATCCCTGAACGCAGCAGCGGTGGCGGACGGCCGCATCCCGCGGGACGTGGACGTGAAGACGGTCGCTATGAGCTGGATCGACAAGGACCGCCTGCCGCTCGTCAGCGTCAAGAGGAACTACGATACCAATAGCGCGGTGCTGACACAGGTGAGGAGCTCCAAGGGTTCGTTACTGTAGGAAGTTCAAGATATCTGGTCCTCCCTGAACGCAGCGGTGGCGGACGACCGCATCCCGCGGGACGTGGACGTAAAGACGGTCGCTATGAGCTGGATCGACAAGGACCGCCTGCCGCTCGTCAGCGTCAAGAGGAACTACGATACCAATAGCGCGGTGCTGACACAGGTGAGATGCTCCGAGGGTTCGTTACTGTAGGAAGTTCATGACATTCACGGGCGACGACCGCATCCCGCGTAACTGAGTATTCCGATTTGTATTAATCTTTTTTAACAGACTTCAAAAAAGGAGGTTCTGAATTCAAAAATATTTTTTTCGTGTGTTGTTGCTTTAGAACTTTCTTCTGGGTGAACAGAATTTGATGATTCTTTTTTTTGTTCAAAAACTGATGTTTGTCATGTGGTTTCATATGAATTTGAGTAACATCTGGCATAGGTTTGGTGTTGAAAGTGTACTTTTCATACCTCTGTAACGAAACTGTCGGTCCAGAAAGCGTACCTCTCCTACCTGTAACGAAACTGTCGGTCCAGAAAGTGTACCTGCGCGAGCGGCCGCACGACGTGCCGGACGCGGGCCGCATGGCGTGGTGGGCGCCCGTGGTGGTGGTGCGCGGCGACCGGCCGGCCTTCACCGGAGCGCCCGCCGCTTGGATGCGCGGCAAGCACCTCGCGCTGCCCGACATGCCGCCGCGCGGGACCTTCATCATCGTTAACCCTGAGGAAATCGGTAAGGACCACACGGGGAAATGTTAGAAGGGTTATGGATTACAATTACATCTGGTTTTGTCAAAAATTGGTCATTATTACGATTATCTTTTCTGACGACCTGAAGAAGACAGCGGGTATCTGTGGCTTCAGAAGGCGCAGGACCGGTTAGAGTGGCGCAAATTAGAGGATGCCTATGTCCAGCAGTGAACGCAGAAAGGCTGATGGATGGACGGCTAGACGATTACCAAAATGCCATGTCTGATCACAACCACATCATCATAATATTCGACTATTTGCAAGTTCGCTTAATGTTTTTTCTACAGGTCATTTAAAATGAGGAAAAATTATTATTTTTGTAGAAAATATTTTACCTAATGGTATCTTTAAGTTTACCTCTAGACACTTTAAAAGCAGAAACAATAAAGTGATTTCACTGCTTAGCTAATACAATACTCTTCCCTTTTATTTATACTTCTTTGTTGTTTCAGCTTAGAACGGTATAATTTTCTATTATAAAGGAAACAACATGAATTTTCTCTGCATCTGTTCTCGTATTAAATTCTATGAAATTATGGAAGTACATTTAAATGGAGTAAACAGCTGCAATTTATGCGTAATCTACCACTTTATAACATCTTGTAAAAGACTATAACACTATTATGGGTTGCACGACTTTGGTCAAGTCTGATTCGTCAAATCGGCAATTGTGTAATCAAATGGATACCTTCCAGCACCATTCCCCGTGAACTACGAAGAAGACAACTGGAACCTGCTATCGACATACCTGCAGAGCGACAAACGGCTGACCATCCCAGAGCTGACGCGCGCCAAACTCCTTCACGACGCGTGGAACCTGGCCTACGCTGGAGAGCTGTCCTTCGCCACCGCCCTCAACATGACGCTGTTCCTCCGTCACGAACGACACCACCTGGTCTGGGACCCCGTGTTCACCATGATCGACCACATCGGCCGCCACATCTGCCAATGCATTCAGGACAAGTTCAAGGTTAGATTGGTCAGGTTTTAATGATGGGCATTTGAGCGGAATTTAAGTTTCGACTAGGAAATCTAAATTTTATATTGATGATCCTATACTTTTGTTTACACAGAACTATGTGTCAGAGAAGAATTCTAGGTTTGATCTAGACCTTGTATAAAGGCAACCTGTTCTATAAAGGAAATCCATTTTCGAAGACGTATTGGGACTCAAAGATGTTCGTAGTTTGACTATTTTCAAAGTATTGGGCTCTTGATGCTTAAAGATGTTCAAGGGTAAGATGTGAGTGAGTGAGTCAGTACGATTCCTTATAGGGATTGAGGAGTTATTTTCGGTCTTCTCAACGATGAAGAACATTTTCCTTACCATATTGGGTTTAAAATTATGTTACTATGCGTCGGAGCTGTTCGTTCATAAATGTTTGAATAAAGTTCCGAGTTTAAAGCTGTCCGTACCACATAGTAACACGTTCGAATATGATACGAAATTCCATTTGATAGTTTTGATGTGAGCGGTTTACACAGGAACAATTTTATTAAACTTTAGTCTCTGGGGCGTGCTGTGCCGGCGGGGGCGGGGCGCGGGGGGCGGTAGACGTAGTCAGTGTTTAATTGTTGACGAGCTTACACAAGCGCGTTTGCAACGGTACTGCTTTTGATATCTTAATTGGTTTCTGGCATAGACGCTTATGGTCAAGCTGTACAATTAGGTTAATTGTAGCGATGATTGCTTAGTGGTTAAGAGTTCGGCCTCTTATTCGAAGTCGGGTCGGGTTCGAATCCCAGGACACGCACCTCTGACTTTTCGGAGTTATGTGCGTTTTAAGCATTTTAATGTCACTTGCTACAAACGGTGACGGAAAACATCGTGAGGAAATCTGCGTGCTGGAGAGTTCGCAAACTCAACGGTGTGTGAAGTCCGCCAATCCGCACTTGGCCAGCGTGGTGGACTATGGCCTTAAGATTCTCGTGCTGAGAAGAGTCCCGTGCTCAATAGTGGGCCATGACGGGTTGAGATGATGATGTGATGATGTACAATTAGGAACAAAATGCTGTAGCACCAGTATTGTATTCTTGTCCTCTATCTTTCTTGGCCGACGACGCATCGGTGATGCCTTTGTTACTACTGGTGGCCATGGCCGACGGTCACCACTTACTTGAAGCTTATTCTGCTCCTGTCCCGGTTATTAACATAAAAAGCATACATACATTAAAACGGAATAAAAGGACGACAGACACCTATCACCTATCGTATTTCATACAAGTAGGTACCTACACCAAAGATTTCACTAACGCCTTGTCAGTTAAGGAATAAAATCCATACAGACAGCACAAATAACAATCTACAATATATAAAAGGTCACACATCACGAAATATCGACAGTTACTTGTCGTAAGGTAAAGGTGAAATTTGACAGACAGGTAGATTAGGTATAGTTAGTAGACAATCGCTAAGAACGAATTTTGTAATATTCCACCTCTAATGGAAATAAACTTCGGGATGAAAATATTTTATTTTATGTCGCAGGCTTACGTGAGAATCCTCCTAAGTCCTCTATACGAGTTGATCAAGGATGTTCAGGAGGGCGAGGAGAGCTGGCGCAAAAACCTCCGCAGCATGACGAAGTATTTCCTCTGCGACGCCGGCTACAAGCCCTGCATCATCGAGGCTCAGGAGCAGTACAGGATTTGGATGAACGCTCCTAAACCAGACGAGGGGAATCCGTGAGTACCTATGCTTTGAGATAGGTCCATAATACTGAAATAGTAGAATTTGCCCTAATTCTGGTGAAGGGCGGTAAGTTACATAATGCGTCATAAATATAAGAATAACTTTTTCTAACTGAGTAAAGAAAACTGGTACTGGTAGTGATTGTCGTCTGGTCCTATATCAATTTTAGCAACACCTGGCGAGTAGTTTTTGAGTTACCTGTATTTTTTGATTTTGAAGTCGGTTATTCTCTTGCAAGAAGTTAATTGTGTTATTAATTATTTATTAAAAATATTTGTTATTAAAGTTATTTATTGATATTGTGACAATCCTGGCGTATGTACTTCGCTAAACCGGAAGCAATAAACAATAGGGGCCATAAACATGTCAAGCGAACAATAGAACAATTGGGCCCGGCCGTCTCGAAAGTATCATAAAGTCTTTGTGGTACATTTTGGCATTTTCTCGAACTCAGTACCTACTCCTGACTCGTAACAATATAAAAACATCACATTACTTGACTTACCAGCTACATAGGTATGGAACAGAGCAAGAAGTATTTCGCTAACAAAACGAAATCGAACACATTGTGAGCCCGAACGGAAAGTAATGGCCGGGAAAATGTCCAATTAAAACTCGACATAATTATAGACTACATTTTTTTGCCATTTCGCAAATTTACTACAAGGAAAAGTCTTTGCAAAGTCACAAAGACCTCTTTGCGAAACATTTTCCAAAGGAGATTCGAGTTCTTGCGACTGGTTTTTTATCTCATTTTGTCGAATTAATTCAATTAAGGTTGGACAGACTTGACAGTCAAAAAGTTGTCTATGGCCGAGTACGGCCGGGACCCACGATAATACCATAGAGATATTACAATAGAGGGCAGAAGCCAGGCTTCAGAGCGTCCTTCGGATAAAAAGAGACGAAATCTTTAGTAATCACCTTTCTCTTTCTGGCGAGGCTACAGAGCGTACCTGGGATAAAAAGAGATGAAATCTTTAGTAACCACCTTTCTCTTTCTGACTCATCGGGATTGGAGAGAGATAGGTAATTACCGTTATCGTTGTTTCTCTTTCTAACCGGGGGCGATTGCAATGTATGGGTAACCGTATGGCTCACCCACTCTATTGTAATATCTCTATGGATAATACCCGCGCGGATCATATCTTCAGCTCTCTGTGGATTAAACTGAAATGCTGATTTGTTATCTACTCAGACACTTAGATACTGGCCTTCATAAAAATATCGGATGAATGACTACATTGTATAATGCTGCCTCTACACATAGGCCAGCGCATTCGCCAACGCGCTGGCGGTGCGCTTGCCAACGTGCTTGTGAGTTAATCCACACATTGGAAGGTCGTTCAGTATGCTTTGGTTCGGGCCAATGTGCGGACGGATCAAAAAATGGATGTTGAGTTGGTAACAGCTGCAGCTGTATATTTATTCACAGCTTATACCTAATTACTACGTAAATGTGTACAAGAAAACGGTGACACTTTCATATTTATAATATTAAAATAATAATAAATTACGATGCTCAATCTTACTTTGAAGTAAAATATCGTAAGGAAAACGGAATGTCCAAGAACCTTATTTATTTAGCATTTTTAATACTTACATTTTTATTTTTATGGTACTTATTTTTTGGATTCCATAGGCAATTTTCACTCTGATAGAGCTCAATAAATTTAAAAGTTTCCTCATTACTCATATTATACGCCATTTTGTTACGTTAGGTGTTAATACGCCGCAAGAAGAAAATATGCACTCTTGATCGCTGCTCCGGGCAAACTGATCGCGCGGCCAATGTGTGGATGGTGCGCCAAGCTTGCGACAAGTGTTCTTTGATGATACCGACACCGCGCGGCAAGCTCGCAAGCGCGCCGGCCAACGTTCAAATGCCTACCGCCAACGTTCCAACGCCCGTTCTACACATTGGGAGCCAACGCACTTGCCAACGTGTTGGCCTATGTGTAGAGGCAGCATAATATTCAGAGGTTTTGTATCATTCTTACAGTCGATTGCAATTTGTTAAAAAAAAAATTAAGATAGTTTGATCCCGTGGGTTGAAAATGTACTGAACAACGTAAATGACACATCAATAACACTATTTGCCCCGGCTAAAAATCGAACCCGGGACTCTATCAACTACCAAGGAGGAGGGTCTCTACTAACTAGGGTATGGTGTAGAACCGTACCTACATATTCATAAGGTTCCGTATAGGATAGATGTAATTACATTTTTTGTATCCGGCATGGCCTTAATCGGTAGCAACAGTAACTTAGTCTTACGATAATATTATCGGCAAACAGTATTGTAAATAAGTTGCTGTAAAATAAATAGAAAATATATTTAATTACAATTTCATTTTAACTTTGATTAATCAATCGCTTATAACTTTCCGCTAGCGATAACTAATTAAATCAAGAGCGCGTTTACTACAAAATCAAAAACATCAACATTTGTTATAAACACTTTTTGTTTAATGATAAACTTACCTAATATTAATTATCATTTATAATAAAAATGTAACGCTGTAAAACTTATAATGGTAAATTTTAAATTAGATCAATAGTTAAAATTGTATTTAGGATTTATTCCCGGACTTATAGTTCGTAAGTATTCTCATTCATCTGGTTAAGTGTGGAGTAGAGTTAATCCAATTAACGTTACGTTCATAACTGGCGATCACTCCAGTGCTTAGCGAGTTATGTAGCGTATCTGATTAATTTTTCCCTGAGATCTCTACATAACAGAATATTATTCACTTTTACGAGCTATGATTAAATGAAGTCCCCGGGCACACGGGTATTAGTGAAAATCTATAAATAGGTGACCCTTTAGCAAGTCTAGTCGACCATAGCAAAAACTGTTTCAACCGCCCTATATCTTTGCACACAAGTACTTTGTATAATGCGCACAGGAACTGTGAGATTTCGCTTAGTTGAAGTTGATTATGAAAGCATCGAATTTTCATGAAATAAGATAGAATTTCGAAGGAAATATAGTGAACATTTTGAATGTTTCAATGTTACAGATACGTCTCACTAATTTGTCTAAGCGCGATAATCTCAATAGATAAGTAGGATGTAAAATGAACTTGTAAGCCCTCCTTATTATTTATTAGTTGGATGGCTGTCAATTCTATGATTAATTACGTTTCTGGGAACTCGAATTCAAATACGCTAGAATGAAGTTAATAAATGACGTTCTTTGGTTAGCCTTTCATGGCGGTGGGTGAATGATAATATCTGGATAATGCTCTCTCGCCAGCGCTTTTATTATGAACACCACAAGATTAATTTTCCACTGGGATATTTTTCATAAAGCCACGATTGTGGCTAGATATGGTTAAATGCAATCCTTCAGAGACTTGAATCAGTACGGGTTTTGTGATAATTTCGACAGTAAAATATTTCATAAAGTTAATTTTGTGTTCTAGATTGTATTATTAATCTTTTAAAGGGTCTAGAAAGATAATTCTATGGTCTGTTTTATTCTCTGCGGGTTGAGGAATGGGTCACATTGCGTAAAAGTGATGCGTCCTATCGAGACATTGTGTCGACGATTCCTTCATATTGAAGTGTTTAATAGTTTTTTAATTGTAACACGCGATTTGAAATTTTTTAAAGAGCTAATTTAAGTTTCTTGGATTAAAATATTTTTGGTACCATTTTTAAGTATCTATTATTTGCATACAATTTGTTGTTGTGTACATATTTACCATTAAACTTTTGAAAATTAAGTTGTCTTGTTTAGATTTTGCTTCAACAGACTTTACTATTATGAAATTACTAATTTGCTTGTGCTAATAGGGTACGTCGGATTCCATACGCCACATCAACATTACTTATGTGGGTGTCGCGGTGTGATGTCAAAATTAAATGTGGTAATATTAATGTAATAGTAAAGACATGTCTAAAATCAATAAGCACGCATCTCAGATTTCAAATTGTACTCAAAGCCATATGCCTAATTAAATACCACTTCTCATAACAATGTAACAGAACAAAATATGTTCTTCCACAGAATACCCAACCTATACATCTGCCCAGTCTTCAAATGGGGCACCCGTAAGGAATGGGAGTTTGGTCTGCAGAGGGTGATCAACTTTCCTCCCTCGAGGAAGCCGAGCGAGCGCACCTACCTCCTGAAGACCCTCGCCGGGTGTCCCGTGGATGAGTACAAGATCACCCGTCTGCTGAACATCACGGTCTTGGAAGCCAACGGGAACTTCACCGAGACCGATATCTTCTTGATCTTCAGTATGCTCACTGGAAGCTCTCAGGGATACACCACCCTGTTCAACTTCTTGAGCAATAATTGGAGTGTTTTGAAAGAGAAGTGAGTATATTCCCTTGACCACTCTCAGCTAAGACCCTCATATAACGCGCAAGCATGAGGTTAACTTCCATTAGCAATATGAATGTGTGCAGATGTTTTGACCGATAGGTTTTTTAAAGCTGTTTTGTAAAGTGTTTGAAAAATTGGAAATGCGTGGGAATGTTGAGAGATGATTGATGGCATTAAACTGGGCCGAAATTTTCTTTCCTAAAATGATTCAAGTTAATATTGTTGAAGATAATTTTGTATACTTATTCCGTCTGTTGCTTTTGTTATTTAAAAAGGTAAATGAGTGCATTATAAGTTTTGTTTCATGTTCATTTCACGATTTTAATTTGTAACACTTGACTAAATTAAAACTTCTTTACATTCTTTGACTAGGTTCGCGAGTAAGACCAATCTCTGGGACAACCTGATAACCACAGCCACTTCCGAGTTCACGACTCAGGAAGGTCTGGACCTGGTCTCCAACCTGTACGTGGCCCACCAGGGAGAGTTCGGCTCCGCTGAGCACATCATCGAGAAGTCCATGAGGAACATCAGGGAGGAAGCCAAGTGGTCAGCGGAGAATATTCCCGTCATCGAGAAATGGCTGGACGGATACCTCGCCGCTTCGGAGGTCAAAGACGAAAACTTTTCTTAAGATCTACGTATTTTAGATATTTCAGTATTTATTTTATGGTATGGTTGTTAAAGCGCGGAAGTTATTGTGTGAATAATATAGTTTTTAATGTAATGAATGACGACTCTACAAGATGCTTAGTGTTTGCTAAAAGATTTTCAAAATCCACTGGTAGGAATTATCTTCGGTAGCTTAGAAATGGAATTGTGTCTTGTTTAGTTTACGTTAAAGAAACATAGCAGAGTTTTCTTCATCTCTCGTTTATAAACGAGTAGACTGCTCAGTAGTGAAGTTATCAATGTTTGATTAACGGTAATGTAGCGTGTTCAAGACAATTGCATGTTCTGAACTCCTGAGATATTGTCCGAGACGCCATCTTGTACATCATTATTCACAGATTAAATGTTCAATTTAATATTGTAATGAACCTCGAAACATTTTCAACTTTGGTACAAGTAAATTACTTGTACATCGTTTTCCATAATGTTCGTGTTCCGATATTGTCGAGCGGATAGTATAATATAATACCAAAATAATTGTGTGAAAATCAACCTCCTGTAACATCAAAAATATTTTATTCTTTTGCGTAATGTAATTTTTTGTAGTCATGTAGTAATGTGTGGACGAAAATCGTTTTAATTGCACGTTTATTTAGTTTTAGGCTTTATTTGTTCATCAGGCTTGTGAATTTAAATAAAACTTGATTTAAATCGCTTCCGTAATTCGTCAAAACCAATAGGAATCTTGACTTTTAGTAGTTTTAGTTTTTAATAATAAACTGGTGAGACGTTAAAGTAATTTTGTATTTCATGTAATGTGTATGTTATAGATAGATATGATATTTTTATTTTAGTTTAATGAAGACAGTATCAGTGTTGTTAATGTAGAAAAAAATAGTGAGTAATATATGATAGTACAATAAATATTTTTTAATGAATCGACGCGGGTTTGAGGGAATAAAGTTACCTAAAACTTAGTGTAGTGTCTTACCATTGCGTCTGCTAAGATAATAATAAAGGTAATTAAATTATTTAGTTAATGTATAAAGCCATAGATTTAGAAGACACCAAAGAGACCCTATTAATAGATACTCGTACATTTGTAAACAATTGCGGGCGCTTTGTACGATTTAAAATTATTATCTGTATGAACTAAAATGTAAAGTAATTGCAATGTGAATTGCTTCTGGTTTTAATATTACGTCGTCTAAATCCCGCGACATCTAAAATGTTGAATAAATGAATCTGGGTCATAGTTTTTAGTTCAGTCGCTTGACATCCGAATGTTATTGGGTTTAGCTTTAACTGTATCAACAAATCGTGTTTGACAACACTAGCTTTACTGTGTATTGAAATAAAAAAATTCCATGTTATTTGTATATTAAATTATTAAAATATTACGGAGTTTTTATTGCTGTTTTATTGGGAGCCTAGTGGGGAGTTACAAAGGTAACGCTAGAGCGTATTTACGGAAACGTGAAATATAATTTAAAGATTTTTTACACGATTACACCACAAAGGAATGTAATGTTTTTTCATGCATAAGAGTTTATTTTTTATGTTAATAGTCGACAAACCAGTAGACGAGCCATCTGATAAGTAGCCACTTTCAAACATGGACATCGATGACACAAAAGCAATACACAAACGTCCATATATGTAGTCACACACACATGAAATATTGTTCAATATTGGTTCAAAGTGGTTCCATATTTTGTCCGTGAACTGTGTTTGGCTTTGATTATATACACGTCAAAGATTTGGAGCTTTACAACTGTACTAGTGTATGTCTTGTGCTGAAAGAATCGCGGAAGCGTTCACAGCCTAGAAACAAAGTAGACAGAAAAATACTACTTTTCAAGCTCTCAGTCGGAATACGGCAAGTCGTTTGACGACTGACTCATGCCAGAGGGTGATAGATAGCTAGAAAAGCTTCAGCTCTACCACTAAGAGTGGAATGAATTTCCAGCGTCGGTATTCCCCTAGATTATAATGCGGTTTCAAACGTCTTACTAAACATACTTGTCCCAAACCCAGCCAGCTATACACACAATCGTACTGATCAATTGCTCTGCCACCCCTGCAACAGGACTTTAAAAATCTTTGGATGTTCCAGTCTCCTTCGCTTTCATTATTTCAGCCCGGTTCGTCACTGAAGGATACGATAAGGAAGACATCATCATCTGGTCTTCAAATATGAAAGTAAATAGGGTTTTACTAAGCTTTATCATTCAAGACTATATTGTCACTTAACATCAGGTGGAATAGGTTGGTAATTGTAAAGTATTTGTTATACGTAAAGTTAACGTGTCAAACATTAATAAATAATTAAAAATACTTAGGGTCCTACTTTTGCATGTCAATGCCCTCCCAAATACTTATTAAGTTATAACTTTTGTGTGGGGCTTACAAATTATTACAAATACCTACAATCCTACATAGCATTATTTTAGTATTTAATAAATGAGTAAAATATGTTTTATTTAATGTTTAAGTAGTACTTTGAACTTATTTGGATTTGTAGTAAGTTGTTATTCAGATTTATCGTATTAATTTATCTCGCACTGGACGTGACCTCTCGAGTTATCTAATTTTATCGTAGCGCTTATTGTCATGTACCGGGAATTCTATCAAGTGTGAAGGTTCAGATAACACATTTAGCTATACATTATACCTAGATATAGGTATGGTTTATGGAAAATGACGTGTTTCCTGCTTGGAGGCCGGGTCTTCCCTGGCGCTATCATATTATCCGTCCGTTTGTCACTGCAAACTTTGGCAAGTGCGCTTTGATTCGAAAGTGAACGAAGAGCCAGTAAAGGGGCTTCAACCGTAATACGCAAAACCATAGAAAAAATTTACTCTCAAAAACAGAGATGGAATGATTTCATTTATAGGTAAATAGTGAGATAACAATGTTTTATTTTAGCTTTAATATTATTAACGTAAGTGCCAATTGTATTTTAATTTTTTATTTGAAAACTGTTTCGGTTTTTGAGTTTTCCATTCTTATGAAAACTTAGCTTTGATTATTTACTATGTTTTAAAAATATTTTCATCGACAAATTAACCTAACTTTAAAATTTTTTTCTATCGAGAAAGCTTCTCATTTTACTGGTTTTGCTCTTATGAGATTGTTTATTATAAATAGTGAAGATACATATATCAAAATATCGGAGATATAGACAGTAAGCTTTAAAAATAATCTTAGATTTAAAACTACCATATTTCGGATGTATCTTCTTAAGCCAGTAGGTACCTACTATGTTTCTGTATTTTAATCGATAATGTGTTAGATATGCCTTTGATACGAGGTAACGACTTACTATCAGGAAGCTGGTACGTTCGTTTATAAATAAACTAGGTATTCAAATGAGTGTTGACGAAAGTATGCTCAAAAAGAACTTTCAAAAAGAACAATAAAATCGTTTCAGTATTAGCTAAGAGAACTTGAATAAAATCGTGTCACAGCGATATTTACAACAGTTAAGTTTATATAAAGTTCCAAGTATTAGTTAAGTAAACGTCTTGCAAGATACTGAAAACTTGGTTTAAAGAAATAAAACTGAAGGTAGTTCAGTGACTGCAACGGAAATTGGTCAGGGGCGCTCGGAGCGGCGGAATGGCGAGGGTTTACTTTGCATTTGTGTAAATAGACCGGATCAGATCAAGTTCGAAAGAAGTGCACATTCTGCGTCAACCCTTTAGCAACTTGACACTGCAGTGTTGAGATATTTTAATTTCATTCAGAATTAAGGCTGATTTACCACCGCCAATGTATCCGATACTGGATGCTGGGCTGGATTGTAACAAAATGTTTTCACTGATACAGTGCAGTGATGCTGGCGCCAGCTACTGTATCAATGTAAATCAGCTTTAAAGTTTTTATAACGTTACCGCTTCCGTGCTTCCCAGGGAACGTACCTAAGGGTCGATTCAGACATATCAGTGAAGTCTCAGTTCCGTCACAGTACCGGCAAATTTTTCATACATTTTCGGCATTGTCAGTGCAGTGTCAGTGCTGACAATGCCGAGAATGTATGAAAGATTTGCCGGAACTGTGACGGAACTGAGACTTCACTGATATATGTCTGAATCGACCCTAAAGCTGTCGGTTCCAGTTTGTATTCTCAGGCAAGAGTTGTTTAACCATGTTCCTTTCCGATGGTTAAAAAATTTCCGTAATTGGATTTGCCACTCAAAGCGCCTTGGAGCAGCGTGGTGGAGTATGCTATAAACCTTCTCAGATAAAAGCAGAAACCCTACTCAGTAGTAGGCCATTAGTGGACCTAAGCCAAGTTTTTAAAATTACGTCTTACCTTTTGTTGGTCTGAGCTAGCGAGATCGGCTCTTTTAGACTGGACTAGACCCTATTAGTTAGATTAGTTTTCTAAAAAAGGTAACTGAGTGCTTATAAAAGATGTATCCTAAGTCCAAAGATGGATGGATTGAATAAGCCCCGTCTCGCTAAGGGTAAATGATGTATTCCACGTAAAATGATTCTTCGCTTCGTTATCTAAATTCTGTTACATAAAAATATAGTGGCAGTTTTACGTTTACAAAAACTCGGCGATTGCATAGAAATGTAGAATATTTATAGAATGCCGTTCTGTTAAATGCGATAAGGCTTCGGTAAGCATTTTTCCAATACTTTCTATTGCGGAAACTCATCAGCTGAGGCGAAGGCTGCCTCGCGCCGGAAATTCACTTTACCTTCGTGTAAGCGTTCAGCTCAGACCTGGAAAGTGTAAGCTTTTTGCTTCTTTCATAGCAGTTGCTTTGTTTGGTTCCAAAAAGAATTTTTCGATGTGGTTTTATCTACTTTTATATTTATTGTGAATGGACCTATTCCTTTAAAAAAAAATATATAAATAAGATAAATGATGCTTTTTTGTATCCATCGTTTGCAATTTTTTTCTGAGTTAAATCGGACGATGATGTCAGTTGGACCCGCCATCGGCTTTTGTCAAAAGTGGTGTAAAATTTACACACGTTTGGATTGGATTGGATTGGCAGCTAACCTATCCTGTACCTAATAATCATGATTTTAATGTACCTAAATGTTGAAACCTTACGTAAAACCTAAACCTAAATCTTAGTATGCGGTTTCCACCGGCAATGGGCAACAGTTTTTAACATGCTTGTATTATCTTCACCAGTTTACATGTTACGGAATCTATCAGCACAATTTTCATCAAAGGCGAGAGTTTAAAATGCCTTAAGTAAATTGTAGCCTACAAACTAAACTGAACTGTGGGCACACGAAATAAATTTGATTTTAGCGTGGACAATATTCTGGATGACTCGCGCATAGTTTCCAAGCACCAAGACACTTCATAACTTTATTAATACTGTGAAGAGACCGTTCGTATTGCCAGGTTCTCTGTCTCTGTTGGCACTCGTTACAGCAAGTATCGTAAGAATTGGCTTGTTGACTGAGGAGTTAGTGTGCAGCGCGAATGCAGTGTTGTACGAACGAGAATTAAACGTATTTTCCGTATTCTCCGTAGCGCGCTGTCTCCGGGTGTCTAAGAGTTATCTGTGTTGACTTTAGCCACTCTGATATACCGGCGTATACTGCGTCCAATATAAAGTTCGGTCTGCATTAAAGGCACCGTAGTTTCAATACTTATTAATCCGTGAATTACTGACTGACGGGTACGACTCATTTTATTTACAAAATACTTACAGAGCAGCAAGGCTATTCTGTAAGGATATCTTTGACATCTCGATAGTTAGCTGAATCAGAGCGGTGAGATTTTGATTTTGACATAATTCGCATACAGCGAAGTGACTGAACTCACCTGAATGAGCTTCGATATGTCTTCGATATCAAATTCGTTTCTTACAGAATAGCGTTGCAGGAGTCCGCAACGGTCAGACCTTCGTTATTTTGTAAAACCTGAAAGTTTGTCTGTGCATGCCCCGAACACAGGTAAAAATGATTACACTACGAAATTTGGATGGCCAAAACTTTAGCAGATGCCATGTAACAAGAGTAACTTATTTTAATTAAAGTATAAAGCTCAGTTTTACATCTTCTTGGGAATAATGTTCCAGTGATGCCAGTGATCCAGTGAAACTTATCTGACCCGGTAAGAGGGGCGCTACTGTCTCTGTCTTTGTCTGACAACAGTATAACATTTGCATTAGTTCCAATTTTGTCCACCGGGTCAGATAAGTTTGTGGCACTGTATCTTGATAGGCATCCTAAGTGATCGTGTGTAGTTCATTATTTGTGTCGAGACGTCGCTCGCAATTATCGGGCGCGGGGGATATTGAGTGGCACAGAGCCGCTCTGTGTTCTGTGTGTTGTGTGATTGTGTGTCGGAAATGTTACGGTTGTGTGTATTGGTTATCGGTGAGTTTCTGACACTTCTATTACTGAGTTGCCCGAGCCCGGATTCTCTTAATTTTTAAATGCATTGGGGCTCGTTTGAATAGTTTTTGTATACGAAATGTGTCAAAAATGTATCAAACTGAATCGAACCTCCATTGAAGCATTTAAAAGGTTGGGTTAATAATAATGTAATAACACGTTTTATTATGTTTTTGAAGTTAGCTTCATTTTATAAAGGAACGGTCGCTTATTTAATTGTTCAGAGGTAAAGTTTAAACTTGCTGCTTAAACGGATACTTTCTTAAAAGTTTAAAGAAGTACCTACCTACATGTCAAGAGCCTGTGAAACGTAAGGCAGTGAAATGCAAGAAGTAGTTATAATTTTCATTTTGCTATCTCTGTCTGTGTTATTTTGTTTCGCAATCATGGTTATAAGAACCTAATAAAAATGTTGTATTTATGTAGACATGGTTAAATTGATGTAGGTTTTTCCTGTTTGCCTATTCGCTGTCTGGTTTAGCATTTTCGGTGTGGTTTTCCTTAATGTGTTATATCTTAACCCGGTGTACATTTTGTGACAGGATAGGTTTTGTAATAAGTTTGAGGCAAGCTGGAGACCGGATTTAAAATAGAAGTGACCGTCTTCGCACGGATGCAATGCTGATATTAAATACACTACAGAAAAAATAATGGATGTTATTACCTATACATATAAACCTTCCTCTTCAATCACTCTATCTATTAAAACACATCAAAATCCGTTAAAAAATAGTTTTAAATAATATAATAATGCTTTTTACAAAAAAAATAACCGACTTCAATCTTGATAAGCAGAGATAACTCAAAAACTACTCCTACGCCAGATGGCGCTCAATTCAACATGTAAGTGTAAAGTTCTCGTCACTACAAATTAATCAAGCCCAAACACTAGATAACTGCAGTAAATCGTTGAGGAGTTCCCTCGACTGTCTTTCGGCTTCATCAGATCGACTCCAGACCTTCATGAAATGGTAGCGGACCCCACTGCGCATATCTACTTTACAACAAAAAAAGAATTATCAAAATCGGTCCATGAAGACGAAAAAATAGCTGAACACACATAAAAAAACACGCATATATACGGTCGAATTGAGAACCTCCTTCTTTTTTGAAGTCGGTTAACTAGGTATGTAGTGATAAACCGATATCAACTTGGTAATGTAACAAGTGGTTGAAGCGATGACGGGGAGGGTGGGGTGGGGGGATAAAACGATATTGCACGCGGGTGCTCATGCACCTAGAAGCGGCCCTATGTGAAGGGTACTAATATAGTGTTTGGCAAAGGGAGATCTCCCGCCAGGCGAGGCGACATGCCTGGGGGGCGGCCGAGGCCCCGAGTAAATGTACTTGAGGCGTTGTATATATATGCCGACGATCGACAATTCTTCGATAGCGCGATTCAGGCTTCGTTGACGTCACCGTGTGACGTGTGTGCGGTGTCGCCAGGTGCAGATTAATAATTTATACGCTGATGCAAAACTGTCAGGTGTGCATGTTTGTCTTTCACCGGAGCGTGTGACATAATTTAAAAACCGGCTAAGTGCGAGTCGGTCTCGCCCATGAAGGGTTCCGTAGCAGCAAATAACATAATATAAAAAAAATATTCTAGTTGATCAAATGGAACCACAGGAAAAAAGAAAAGTGGCTGTGACATACTGGCAGACGGACAGACAGACATGACGAATCTATAAGGGTTCCATTTTTTGCCATATGGCTACGGAACCCTAAAAAATCAAACGGCAGAAATCAGACCCAGACTTCTCAGTTTGGGAGTCCTCTGTTCAAACTAATTGTTTTCACTTCACTGCTTCTACTCAGAAAACTGAAAAAGACGTAAGCCTTCGTTTTTAAGCTTATGACTTACTATCTTTTAAATACTTATAAAAAGATTTTAAATACGTTGCAGAACTCTTTTGTAAAATATTGAAATAAACCACAAGACTAGCAATACTACCCTTTGAACGTCCAGTTTAGCTCAGTAGGTACCTATTCCATAATTCCCTCTCGTTATTTTCTTCAGATTGTCACAAAATTTGTTTTGTAGGAGCGATTGAAGCAGAAATTCTGTTAATATTATATCCCTATAAAATCTAATCTCTGTCTGCTATTTTGATTGTTTGAAAGAAATTTCTGTTTAGCAAGAATTAATAAATCTTTTAAGCCGGCTTCTAAGATTAGAGATTTGGGTGATTATTTTTTTGGGTGATTTTTTTTTGTTTTAGACGATTATATTAAATCCGTTTTGTCTGAGATCATAAAACGCGTTGATGACGAGCAGATAACGAGCGTATACGCGTTTCAAATCAAACGAGATTTGAACGCAACCTTGTAACCTCGGCATACGGAGGGATCAGTGAAACGCGCGTCGTTTGCACGTTAAAATACGCCCTGTGCTAGGACTTAATATTGGGTCTTAATATCGGGATCTTAATATCGGGGTGTGAGAAGCTCCATCCATATTTTGAGCCCAAGTTAGCTTCACTACTCGGGATGTACCCTGCTAAGCATCGGGCGAGGGTACAGCGCTTGGTCTGTTTTTACATAGGTCCCTGACTTTGTACCAGTACAATCTTGAAAAAACTGTATACTTGGTAACACTGGATTGCTAATACTCGCTTGCTTTAGTTAGCCGCTAAACAACTTGTTTTGTTTCGGCTAGGGTGTAAGAGCCTGGTTTTTAATATAGTTCCACGGATTTGGTTTGTTTCTGAACCTATATAAATAAAGGTGATAGCCTAGTGGTTAAGAATTTGGCTCCAAACTAAACGTGTGCCCAGCAGTGGGACAGTTATGGGTTGCGACGTTGATGGGTCATCGTTATCATCATCTCAACTCATCACGGCCCACTATTAAGCACGGGTCTCTTCTCAGAATGAGAAGGTTAAGGCCCATAGTCCACCACGCTGGCCAAGTGCGGATTGGCGGACTTCACACACCTTTGAGTTTTTGCGAAAACTCCGGCATGCAGGTTTCCTCACGATATTGTCCTTCACCGTTTGTAGCAAGTGTCATTTAAATGCTTAAAACGCACATAAATCCGAAAACTCAGAGGTGCGTGCCCTGGGAGTCGAACCCGGACCCTCCGAATAGAAGGTCGAATTCTTAACCACTAGGCTATCGGCTATAGACGTCGATGGGTAACGGTCTATACTTAACTGAACGGGTTTTTCCCCTTGGCTCCCATTCCCGTTCTCACCCGTCCCACTAGACCCCGAAAGCGATTAATTTGATTTATAACTACGTCAAAACATAAAGAAAAGGAAAAATATAACAGTAGGTATACGATGGGAAGCGGATTGGAAGCAAATAGAGATATTTGCGAAAATATAAATCGAGATCAAATTGTTTGCTTTAATTATTTTCCGTTGTTATAGCTGGAGGCAATTTTAATGTTAATTTGAGCCTGTAAACAAAGAAATAACGAATTTCAGACTAATGTTACCTTTCGCTTGTAGCTGGAGGCGAGAGAAATACGTAGGCAATATTCCTGTACAACATTGACGGTATAAAACACTCTTCTGTTGGTTTTTGGTCATAAATCTATTCTCTTCTCCTGAACAGTTAGTTTTTAGAAGACTTTCACCTCTTGTCGTCTCGGGTCCTCAGAAAACTCGAGAAGACACTATGTCGTACATTAACTTATTGATTTTCGAAATTCCAGACCAAACTTGGTCATGAATCATGGCCATTAGGATGGAATAATTGGTGGTAATTTTTCAACTTTTCAACCGATTTCAATAAGGTCATCTTCATTTGAAAGCCCGTTTCCTTGCGATGGTTTTAGCTTTGTTTAGTAGAAATCGATCCAGCAGATTGATGAAAATCAGTAATGAAAATCAGCTATTTTCCAAAACGATTTAAGGCTTTTGGCATTTTAGCGCCATCTAGATGGCGTGCAGTGAACAATTATCAATGTAGGAAACCTAATTGTCGTTAATGAAATTGTAATATGATTTTATTTATTTTCGTCGGGGGGTTATTACATTTTCAATTGAAACTTACATGAAAATTCGTAATTTCAGCTTTGAACTTGACGATATCGCAGTGTGAAGACCTCGTTGGTTCATGTCCACCGACGCTTTCGGTCGACATCTGTGACGCGGCGTGCGGCCCCGCCGCGCAATGTACCGGCAAGCAGATATGTTGTCCCACCGCCTGTGGTGGATCCATGTGTGTCGATCCCATGACTAAGAGGAAGTTTGTTAGCCTAAGTAAGTAGGTATGTTATGCTATCTTTCAAATAGCGTGAAAGGTGATGTTCCAACTGTTCCAATTAACTGGTGCCAATTTTCGTCTCGCTGGGAATCAAACCCTCGGAACAGCGATCTAGCGTGTTAACCATTGCGCCATCTGCGCAGTCCTTGGGCAAAAGGGATCACTTGGAAAACGGACCGCAGTCCCTTTTTGTCCATTGATATAATTTAAGACTGTATTTCTTGTGTGTAACCACATATGTAACTATTTACTTGTTATATTTGAATGAAATTGATATGTGGACCATTTAATAAAAAATTGGACGACATCTGACGAGCAATTTTTGCGTTATTTGAGTTGTTGTGTGGAACCATTAAAATTTAAGCGGCAGCTGACGAGTAACTGAATTATCTCTACTCATCGACGTTTAATTCGTTTTCGTTTACATAAAAAATTTTATTAAAAATTAAAAAAACCCCCGACACAAACATTTAAAAAGTAAAAAATAATATCTTTAAAAATAATACGTCGCGTTGGGGGACCGCTCCTAACTATTCATTATCTACGATTTTTTTCATAAGTATCACATGCCTACCTACTTAGTCTTTTACCCAAGACTTACCATTTATCAATATTTTTTTGTGTTAAAGTTAGAAGTAAATGGAGCGGTCCCCCACCGCGACGTATTATTTTTAAAGATATTATTTTTTACTTTTTAAATGTTTGTGTCGGGGGTTTTTTTAATTTTTAATAAATTTTTTTATTTTATACTTTTTATTGGTAAGAACATTCTGGATTAAGTTATAAATATTCTCTTACTGTACGCTTTCATTTGAGACCCCACACGAATATATTTGCATACATACGGCTATTCTTCCCTGCTTTCACCCCCCACAACTATTAAACGGCTCAACCGATTTTCATCAAAAATATTTTAAAACATGCGCCCGTAAGTTCCCTTTAATACAAAAAAAATTAAATTGAAATCGCTTCATCCGTTCGGGAGCTATGATGCCACTAAGAGACAGAGTGAAAATTCTTCCCCACTTTCAACCCCAACAACTTTTAAACGGCTCAACCGATTTTCATCAAACATATCTAAAAACACGCGTCCGTAAGTCCCCTTTGCTACAAAGAAAACTAAATTGAAATCTCTTCATTCGTTCGGGAGCTATGATGCCACAGACAGACAGACAGACACATAGACACACACACACACAGACACGTCAAACTTATAACACCCCTCTTTTTGCGTCGGGGGTTAAAAAGTCACTTATCTGATCATTTGTGTTATTTCCAGTAAAGGAGGGCACGTGTCCTGAATACCCTCGGGGACCCTGGGTGTGCAGCCACAGCTGCACGGGGGACTCGGACTGTCCCAGGAAGCTGAAGTGCTGCCCCAACCGTTGTGGCGCCCTCACGTGCCAGAAACCTGAACTAGAGGAAGCCGCGCCCGCTTGATATTATTAAATAGCACGGCTTAATCTGTCAGTGCAAATTATTAAAGAATGAAGGGAAAAATATTGGAGTATTTAATTTAATGAAATTAAATACACATTACACATTAGTACCTACACATACATTTTTGTAATTATTTTGAAGAGTAAATAAGGAAATGTTATATTGTATCCCAATTCCCATTGTGTTTATATTGATCTTTTTTAACGTCAAAATTTAGCCTATTTTAAGCTTTTTAAGTTTTACGACATAGCAACGAAACTGCCCTATTAGGTAGTACTTTTGTTTTCATCACAATTTGTAGCGCGATTTCGTAGCCATCTCCACCAATCCGCATTGGAGCAGCGTGGTGGAGTATGCTCTAGGCCTCCTCAGTAATGAGGAGAGACCCGTGCTCAGTAGTGGGCCATTAGTGGGTTGTAGCTTAGCTTTTTTTTTCGTAGCCATATTATTCATAATAAGTCTGTATAATTTTTTATGTACCTATATAATTAAAAATATTTGTCATATTTTTTTTAGTAAAAATTTCTGTACATAGGTACCTACCTAAGGAATAAGTCGACTCATAAAATCAATTTAATCTTATTAAGGCTAACATAATTGTAATATTTTAAATATAAATATAAACAAAGTCATTCGTCTAGAATGAAACAATTTATTACAAAACGATCCTGAAATCCATTCATCCATTCTGAATCACCCTGAAATATACGCACTAACCTGATTCTTGTGAATAAGTCGATAGATGAATATTAGTTTATGTACCTACTACTTAATAGTAAATCCGCCCTCGCTTCGCTTCGGGAAACCAGTCCCTTCAAAAAACTCTATATAAATTTTAACAAATTATGTTATTCCGATGTCTAAGCTATATTACTGCAAAGTTTCATGAAAATCCGTTCAGTAGTTTTTGCGTGAAATAGCAACAAACACACACTCACACTCACTCACATACATCCTTACAAACTTTCGCATTTATAATATTAGTAGGATATTAAGTAGGATAGTAGGATGTAGACTAGTCATACAGACGGTGCGTTCCGCTAAAAAACAAAACACTCAAAGCGTTAAATATTTTTAAACTGTAGTTTAGAGCGTTTGGTCTTGTTATTATTATTGTTCGTAAAAATTTAATAAATATTTTTTCTTAGCGCTCTCTTGAGCGGGATCTGCAAGAGGTGATGACATGTGGGGAGCCGTTGAGTCATAAAGTCCACTGAATAGAGAAAAGAAATCAGAGGAAAGATATGATTAGGAGTCGAGTCGTTTTATCGGAATTGAGGCCCAAACATGATTTTCCAGAATGTGAATAGCTCGGCGGCTTTAACATTTATATTGACGAGTTTATTGGTTTCCGTTTAACTAAATTCTTTAAAAAGGGCATCAAATCCACATTGACGTTTCACTTAAAATGTGTTGTTTTGTTTATTGTATTTCATTAGTTAATAAAGAATTGTTAAAATAGAATTCATATCGATATATATTTTTCCCTGCCATGCAAAAGGTTATAGTGGGTGCACGGGTAAACAGAAATTCCCCGTAAACCCACTGGTGGGTGAAGCTAGTGGGTGGACGGGTCGCGGCCGAAAAAAACAATAATTTACTTGGGGCATTTCCGTGGATAAAGTAGAATAGAAGAACTGTTCGCTTAGATTATTATATAAAATTTAAAACTTTAGTTAGCCTTTCGGTGACCCTTTAATCATGAAGTCGCGATATTCGATAATTATTCTCGGAATGTTTATTATCTTTGCCAAGTTTTTATTATAATACAAGCAGGAACACGTACGGTCGCTATTTGTTTAGCAGCCGTACTTATATAACAAGACAGTCGTGTGCGGTCGGACATTCGTACCCAAATATCCGTGTCAATTACAGCACTCATATTAATTTAAAATGTTCTTCCGTTCTTTCTTCATTCTTTTGGGTAAGTTGTTGAAATGTTGTTATTATGTATACATGCCTATGGCGTCCTATATTTTTTTATGGGTGCACAGCTGTCATAGTTCCATGTATAGAATCTTATGGTATATCTACACTTACCTTACTGTAAATCTTCTCGCTCTGTTGTCCAGCTGCAAAATTGTGCTCGATGTGGCACCCTATAATTATAGGTACACTAATATATTTGTTTCACTTAGCATAAGTATCTACTTTAGATTTATAAGTGTTATCTGTGTTGGGAGTCCTATAAATAAATAAATGAATAGTTTGTCAGAACCCATAGATCTGGTAGTTTTTAAAAATTGCGCCCGCAAGGCTCGTCCTCATGATTACAAATAATTGCTTTTTACAAAAAAAAAATAACCGACTTCAATCTTGATAAGTAGAGATAACTCAAAAACTACTCGCCAGATGGCGCTCAATTCAACATGTAAGTGTAAAGTTCCCGTCACTACAAATTAATCAAGCCCAAACACTAGATAACTGCAGTAAATCGTTGAGGAGTTCCCTCGACTGTCTTTCGGCTTCATCAGATCGACTCCAGATCTTCATGAAATGGTAGCGCTTTAATGTACTTATTAACAATAATTTAACAATTTAACAAACACACTAGTCGTCCATACAATTTTCGAAAGTTCCCATCGATTTCTCTGAGATGCCATCATCAGATCCTGGTTTCCTTATCAGGGGACCCTACTGCGCATATCTACTTTACAACAAAAAAAGAATTATCAAAATCGGCCCATAAACGACGAAATAATCGCTGAACGTACATAAAAAAAAGCATATATACGGTCGAATTGAGAACCTCCTTCTTTTTTGAAGTCGGTTCATAATATTGCAACATCCATGACCCAAAAACAAGCATTTATCTGTCATATAGCATAGGATGTAGCTAATATTTAGCGTGTAACACGTGAGCCCCTGTGGCCTAATGGATAAGGCATCGGCCTCCTAAGCCGGGGATTGTGGGTTCGAGTCCCACCAGGGGTACACAGTTGTCAGGTTGCCATTTTTCGCAGTGTTTTGCCAGAGTAAGGTTTTTAAACAGTTTAAATAAAAATTTAAATCGAAAATATTTTGATTATTTTGGAAATAAATGTGAACAAATTGTTTAACAAAGAAAATTTTAACTGAAGTTGTTTTGTATTATATTCTCCTTTTAACTTTTAATGTTGCGTTGCTTTACTGGTAAAAAAGGTATTTTGTCATTAAATAAATACCTGTTCATTAAATAAAAGCCATAAATGGCACTAACGACGTAATATAATAATTTTGTCTTAATATCTTATTTTATTTAAAACTCTTTATTGATTGCACACCACAATAAACTAACAAAACAACACTTTAAAATCAAAGACACATTACAATGGGCGGCCTTATCGCTTACAAGCGGTTTCTTCCAGACAACCCAATCTTACATTATCTTACTATCTAATCTTCTAACATTATAAAAAATAATGAAAGTTTGGTCGATTGTGACTCAATCATGTACAATCGGCTGAACTAATAAATTATAATAATAGCAACAATATTAGGTACATAATCTTTGTTTAATACAGTCTAAAATTAATTAATTAATGGATTTGCTTCGGCGTGACTACTTAATCATAGAAGAACAAATAAGACAAGAGTGTGTTTTCCGCAAAAGTCGATACCTAACAAACGCATTGATGATTTTTATTAGTTTAAGCGCCACAAGGCCACGCTTGTTATCACATTTATTAAAAACATCTGCGCGTTGTTTGTTTTGTATCACTACCTACAGAATAAATTCCTTTTTTTTTTACTTAAAATAAGTTAATGCTTGACAACGATTTTTTAATTGATGTAAGCACAGATGTAAGGTAGCAAGCGAGCTGCTAGAATAGCTATAGTCCAGTTAGCAGGGGTTGTATTTTAAGCAAGTTACTTAATGAGCTCGCAATTAACTTAGTAGTAGTTATTTTGGAAATGGTGGTAAAATATTTGCTAATTAGTGGGCTCAGTAAATTAAAGTAGTGACCGGGAACCAAATCCATACTAATATTATAAATGCGAAAGTCTGTCTGTCTGTCTGTCTGTCTGTCTGTCTGTGACGTTTTCACGGCTAAACCACCGGTGCGATTTGGATGAAATTCGGAATGAAAATAGTTGAAGACCCAGAGTCACATATAGGCTACTTTTTTTTTCAAAAATCAACCCCTAAATGCTTGAAATAGGGGATGAAAGTTTGTATGAAAAATCTAAACCGCCTGACCGATTTCGATGAATTTTCCCAGGAAGATAGTTGATGACGTATCTTCTTCCCCACTTCCCCGGTTCGCTATAAAAACGAATTCCACGCGGGCGAAGCCGCGGGCAAAAGCTAGTGGAATAATAAAACAAAGCTAAAAACGTTGACACTTTTACTAAAGTATTTTTTTGTTATTTGGTATCAAGCTATCTTCCTTTTTAGTCTCGATCATAGCACCACAGCATCATGTGCTCAATAAAGCACAATAAGATAATAATGATTTTATTTATTACTAGCTTCTGCCCGCGGCTTCGCCCGCGTGGAATTCATTTATATGGCGAAAGGGAATTTTAATACAAACTTTCATCCCCTATTTCAAGCTTTTAGGGGTTGATTTTTGAAAAAAATATAGCCTATGTGTGACTCTGGGTCTTCAACTATTTTCATTCCGAATTTCATCCAAATCGGAACGGTGGTTTAGCCGTGAAAACGTCACAGACAGACAGACAGACAGACAGATTTTCGCATTTGTGATATTAGTGTCGATTAGTAATTGTTTTTGCTCAATAACTGTTACAGAAATACCTATAGCACCTAAGAATATCAAATACATCGTTATTATTAAATATTTTTATTGTTTTGTTTTGAGATATTACAAGTGGCAGGCGTAGAGATATTGTGATGTGACTGAATTGTATGGACTATTGCTGAAATGTTCTCATTTTATTTTCAGTGGCGATGGTTGCGCTGTCGCGCTGCCAGGACGGAGGTGGGTATTACATGTATTACACGACTTATATTAGCGACACTTAGGCATCGTTCACACCACCGTATTGTCCGCCGCCGACTGTGAGTATGCTTACTGTCAGCCCCAATATAAACATGCACTCATATAGCGTATGATCGGTTCGGTGTGAACGAGAAGTTGAATATAATTATATGGAAAAACAATAAACTGCGTAACGCGCGCTCACAGTCAGCGACCGACAATACGTTTGGTATGAACAATGCCTTAGGCCATTCTCACACAACGCTATTTGCAAGCTCCTACGATGTGGTCCAGGTAACGTGCCGAAGCGTCTACGATGCATGTCCTGTCAGTGAACAGGTCGGCGAATTGTTGATTGCATCGGAGTCTCGTAGCTTAAGGCGCTTTGCCTACGGAGCAACTATTGCAGCAACTGGCAACTAGCTGTTTACGTACATTTCAATTGGACTGCGCACACACAGCAACTCGAGTTTCGAGTTCCGGCAATGGTCAACAGTTATCAGTTATAGTATTGCTGTAATCGTTGACTAGGTCAGTTCCTAATTGCCGCAAGTAGCAACTGACCCGTGGTCCAACTAGTTGGACAGAGCAGTTGGACCACTGCCTCGCACTCGTTAAAAATATTATACCGGTTTTTAAAGTTTCCGCAACTGTCAATCGAAAATCGAGCAATCAAGTTGCTCACAAATTGCTATAAAATTGCGGCAACCGTAAACGTTGTAGCAATTATCAACTCTTTACAGGAAACTTTTAAAAAGTTGATAGTTGCCTCAACTTGAGTTGCTCCGTGGACAAAGTGCCTAATAGCGTACGTAGTATGAGAAGGGTCTCGATCATGTAAACTGAAAGTTCGACAATCGCTAGTTACAAAATTAAGCGGTTATAAACCGCAGCGGTTTAGCCGTAGTGCGGCTTCTGCCATATGGTTAAATGTTTTGCAGCGAAAACAGATTAGAAGCTTCTTGAAACAAAGTGGCTATTTATAAACTTAAATGCGTTTCCGTTTCGCAGAAAGTTACGAACAATCGTATTGTTAAAAAGAGAACGATTATTTTTGCAAAATCAATACGCATTTAAAAACTATTACGCTATGCACATGTATATTATGTAGTAACATGGTGTGTCTAACGTGTAATTTATGTATCTGTATACGCACTTTTCTTAAAAAGATCGACAAAGTTTCGATCACTTAATATTATGTACGAGTATTATGTAGAATAGGGTAGTTGACAGTAAGAAAATATTTTGAAGATTTCTATTTTTTATGGTAGCTTATTATTTATAAATGAGGAAAATCGATCACATTGATGAAATAAATCATGATTATTTAATATTTTTAACAAATTAAATTCCGAAAATTCCGTCACTAGTCACGTGACAACGAACGCCAATGCATTACGTCACATGGTGCAATACAAAACAAACTTGACAATTGACATATCGTGGTAACCGTGGTGTTAAGTTAGCGTGGCGTTAAGCCGTGTCGGAGGCCTTCGGGCGGCTTGAAAGCATTCGACACTGGGTTGGCCACTAACCCCTCCACCAATCCGCATTGGAGCAGCGTGGTGGAGTATGCTCTAGGCCTCCTCAGTAATGAAGAGAGACCCGTGCTCAGTAGTGGGCCAATAATGGGTTGTAGCCAATAACGAGTGCACACATTGTGCTAAAAGAGACATAAACACTTTAATTCACAGGTATAAAAATAGGCACATGCCCTATAAACGACGTCCCGAGTGTGGAGTCGTGCGTGGACTCTTGCACGGACGACTTCAGCTGCGCCGGCGACATGAAGTGCTGCAGCCACCCGTGCGGCGCGCGCCTCTGCCTGCTGCCCGACCCGCTCTATTACTAACTCTGATTGTACAGCAAGTTCATTTATACTCGGCCGATGTGAACTTCGTTTTCCGAGATGTTTGCGCAGGTACAATAACTGACCAATCAAAACGCGGCGGCCATGACAGTGTTTTGTGATTCGCTACTTCGTATTGGCCATGAACGTATTTATGTCCATGGTATTGGCTAACTATCCTACAGCCCGCACTCCCCGCCTCCTACCACCATTTTGGCCTTAAAATCGACATCTGCGCAGCCACTCGTAGCTATGTTCATATCAGCCGAGTTAAATGAACTTACTGTATGTTTGTGCTCCACGTGTCCACTTATATAGGCAACATGTGATAATGATTACGGATAACAGTTACATCTGCGGCCTGGAACGCCCCTGATAGTGCCCTTTGGGCTCATACACAAAACTGCGATGCGATGCGTTGCGATGTCGCATCACAGAAACATGCGATGCGAATTGCGCGCATTTGTATGGTATCGTAGCAATTTGCATCGAAAGTTCCTGCGATGCGACGTCGCAACGCATCGCATCGCAGTTTTGTGTATACGCCCTTAGTGAGAAGATACAGCGTTCGGTGGCGTTTTTATTATCAGATGTAATTATTATTTACAATCATGTTTAAATTTTGTTCATCTATGGCTTTTACCCTATTGTTATATTATGTTTGTTATACTGTGGTAATTGGTGACTAATACACATATTATATTATTATGTATTTTATTTTAAAACCTACACACTTTTATGTTTGCTTTGTTTGAGTGTAAAATTAAATATTGTGTTTATTCTACTTTTTTTATAAAACTATGTTATTTCACAACGTGCTCACGTTTCTTGACATTAAATCAATAATGGTTAAACAGATAATGAAATAAGAGACGAAATAAGAAGCTCCCAAGTGATGTAGCAATATAGCGGGGCCGCGTATTTGCGACGCGAGGGCCTCATTCTTCATCAGCGAGTAATTGGCAGCTTGTTGTGAACGTACAGCCGTCCACAGTCTAGTTTGAACGGTGTGTCAAGAACACCATGAAATACAAAATCTGCTTTTATTTGTACAAGATTTTGAAATATCTATTACTTGAACCAATTAGAACAGTTTGTGTTTATTGCAATGGCATCGAACAATAACTAAGGTAGTGCAAAATATGTAAAATTTGGTGAATATATAAATTAATTTTATCCTTATTTACATCATTTTTACTTGTTTAGATAATCGAATTTCAATACTAGTTTCATAGGGGTTTTCGCACTATCTCTCCTAGGACCCCTGTACCGCAATTCATGTTTTTGCGACATAATTACTGTACTTAGTTAACTTTTTCTGAGACAAAGATTGTGTTATTGAAAGAGTCTACATCGTGTTCTGCAGTAAACAATAGTGGCTGTTAAACATTTGACGTGTTTAAAAGACATATAAAACGTGCTTTGCCTGTTGTCAAAAGGCGTAGAAAACTTCAAATCGCCAAGCAGCGGTTAGATTAGACTCCCAGCCATTCCTACTTCGTTCAGCTGCACTGTGGCGTGCGCAGTTAATTAATTTCAGATGTGCGAGTACCTGAGAGGATGAAGCGTGCAATCTTGAGGCGGGATTACTGAATAAAAATATCGGCGCATGATTGCATCCGGCGCACATCGCCTCTGACGGGTTAATGGGCTTAGGGTTAATAGGCTATTACTGCGAGCACCCGTTCTTTTATACCTCCGCACTGAAAGAAAATCCCGCTTACTACCTGGACTCTAAAAATAGGAGCTTCTAAATACTCGTAGGTCTGTATTTTTTAGTGATTCCAGCTTTGATTATTAATTTTTTCCTCAGACGAAGGCACTTAGGAAATACCTACCACGCCCGGCGTTACCTACATTGGTCGAACACTTAAGTTCCACCGAAGAGTTAAAAGACAAAATAAGTATGTTTAATAGTCATATTATGAAGATTATATAGAAAGATGTTGAACATACACTTTTATAGATCCTCGTATTTATAAAGAGAATACAATTTGCCGGTTGCTAGTCTCAATAAAACGTTTATGGAGATTAAGTTATAAGGATGGACTAACATAAACTTCGGTAACAATAAAAATGAAATTTACGAGGGAACAGACACTTGTCGCGGAATGATTGCGCCGCTTCAACTTTTTTAATCAAAAGCAAGATGTTTACCCGCCAGCGCTCTCGACAGCATATTGCTGGTAGGTATAATATTTTGTGTTGTTATTTTTTGTTAATAGCTAACACAAGTGCTTTCCACGACGTGATTAGTATAATAATGACGTTTTTAATTTTTTTGTATCGATACAGAGTCCAGAAAAGATTGTATATCTGTATATTTTGTCTGTTCTTTATTATTTGGTCTGTGCCTCTAAGATAATTTATTATAATCTCTGAAAAGTTAATTGTTCACGCGGCGTTATAAAAGTTAATTCGAAGATATCTTGGAAATATTGCGATGTCATACGTGAGCGACGAAAATGACGCGACGCGACGTTGCGAACGCGACGAACGCGATCAAATCAACGGTATCCCTACTTGCGTCCTATGTGACAGTCTGCGAAGACAGGCGACGTTGTCATTGTCGCGTGTAGCATCGCGTCGTGTTGCGTAGCGTCGCGTCGTATTCGTCGCTCACGTAGGACACCCCGTTAGTCTAATATTTTGAGAATATATTGGCT
The DNA here is from genome assembly GCA_905404135.1 of Hesperia comma. NCBI lineage: Eukaryota > Metazoa > Arthropoda > Insecta > Lepidoptera > Hesperiidae > Hesperia > Hesperia comma. Next base: position 18,572,180 of record FR990021.1, read on the forward strand.
GCAATTGTGCAACTATTGTAATTAATGATTACCTTCCTACCTTTGTAACAACAAACATTGTTTCCTAAACCGATAACACGAGGTAATCGTAAACATGAAGTAATAGCGCCTGAAATAAAGGAGTCGCAACGTTTTGTGTGCGGGTACGGAGCGTAGGCGTAGGTTTATTGTAATGAAGCGACGTTTTACTAGTAATTTACAATCGGTTTACCGCTTCGGTGCGTGATTTTGGGAGTATTTGTTATTGCAGATCCCAATGTGTGTTAAAATTTTTGTCCCCTTGATTATGTGTTTATTCCCACTGATCTTGGAAACTGCTCAAACGGCTTAACATATTTAATTAGAATTTACTAATGTAAAGGTAAAGATAATGGTTTATTAATTGTTATATTTTTATTGTTTAATTATTAAAAGTTCTTTTATTTCAACAGATTCACAAATTAAAAATATTTGTAAATTAAAACACATTATATTGAATGCGCATTAGGCCATTAGGGCTTGGGTTATATGAAGCGACAACAGTTAATAATTTGGAATAAAACTGCAATTTTTTACAAGCTCTCAACACGATCGGCCGCTTATCAAATGTCAGTGCGTAGTTGACGTTTCTGATTGATGAATGTTCCCTCGCAATATATTTAACAATCAAAATTTTGCTGTCGACGTTACTTCGTCTGATTGTTCAGAGCACTAAAAACTGTAGCAGAGAAATGCGTGCGTGTCGGTTTTATCTATGACATCAAAGAACTTTGCTGAAAACGACTTTTGTGCTACTTAGGCATTGTTCATACCAAACGTATGACAATAAACGCTGACTGAGAGCGCGCGTTACGCAGTTTATTGTTTTTCCATATTATTCAACTTCTTGTTCACACCGAACGAACCGATCATACGCAAACTGAGTACACGTTCATATTGGGGCTGACAGTAAGCATACTCACAGTCGGCGGCGGACAATATGGTGGTGTGAACGATGCCTTAAAATTGTTCTTTTAAGCTATTGTATAGCTTTTATCGCGGGCCTTGGGCGCGGGGACCGAATGCAAAAATTTTGTAACGAAAATTTATTACACCCTACACACAGACATAGTTACTATGTCTATGCACCCACACATCGATAAATACCAGAACTTTTAACTGAGTTAACTACCTAACTTTTACTTTATAACGGCTAAACCGATTTGGCTAATTTTAGTCTTGAAATATTCGTGGAAGTTCAGGGAAGGTTGCAGCGATGAGAAAATATGAAAAATTGCGAGCAAAATACTAAAAATATAAATTTTAATTTCCCATACAAATCTTACCTGTCAAACATTTGATTTTCGCCCCGTCGGTTCGGTGTTTTAAGAATAATTACATGTAGATCTGGATTAAATAAGGCGTTGGAATCGACAACATGTATTCATAATAGTCGAATTATCGCGTATTTAGATTTAAAACATACAAAATAATAACATGACATAAAATAATGACACTATATTAATGACTTGAGGGTGATAGAGACAGTGCCATACAGGCAAGGCAAACTGTAAGGCACTGTCTCTGTCACCCACACGTCATTCACGCGCCAAAAGATCGTTGTAGGACTTAAATGTCAAATGTCAATTTTCTTTTTAAAAAGAATTATTTTGTCAACTGAAATAGTTCTTATGCTTTTGTTCAGAATATTTAAATCTTCTTTGCACAAATTAATGCATTACTTATCCGTTTCTAATAAAGATTAAAATGTCTTGCACCTATAATGTAACGTTATGATGTACGTATTCTTAATAGCGGCTACAAACTCACGCCGAGAACCCCCGAGAACACCCGAGAAGCGTGAATGTGATCGGTTTCTCGCAGTCTCGTTCTCGGGCTCGCCTGTGCTCGGATCGGTGTCGGTATTTTGTTTTGTTAATTTATATATAATGATATGCAATAGCTTTACCGCGGCAGTCTCCGAGTGCCACACGTCTTTTTTTCTGTTATATTGCGCCCGCGCACCAAGGGCCTTTAAATAGAGGGGTGTTCTATAAGTTTAACCTGTATGTTTGTGTCTGTCTGTGGCACCGTGTGCTCTTGAACGAATGAACGTTTTGAGTGTGATTTTTTAATCGAAAGCCAGTTTAGACGCGGTAGGTTTTTAGCTATGTTTGATAGAAATCGGTCTAGAAGTTTGAAAAAAATTATTAATTTTTTTATTAAAAATGAAAAAAATTATTAATATCTATATAATATGAATATCAGTATGGTCGCTTGGTGATCATCGGCTTATTAGTGAATTTTCTTAGTCGGGGGGTATTTAAGTTCATAGTTATATTTCGACATCTCTGAATACTGTTGGTGTATACGAAATATTGGCGTAGGTAGGTAGGGTAACCATAACCATAATATTGGCACTCGTTGTATTTTTGCAGCAATTTCTTCCCAAATCAAAGTCGCGAAACAAAAGATTGACTAAACATTGACAGGAACGCCACTTTGATTGATTATAAGATATGAGTGAATACCGCAATATTTATTTTGTAAGGAAAGTATTTTGATGAAATGCGAGATTATTTGCCCGCCTTATCGATATCTGAGAAGTGTGTCGGTCATGTGTACACAGTGTTATTTGACTTTCGTTTTATTGAATGGCATTCGTATCGCGAGAGATTTGTGTAGAAAAGATTAATGTAATCTGTTCATTTCAATCGTTTAGGTAAATGCGAAGCGTTGAGTATAGGCATTCAAGCGTTAGGAATTGTTTTTGAGTCGATAAATATAGCAAGATTGATTTTATTTAGCGCATGGTTGCTTTTTCTAGCTCGGACCACCTAACTAATCGGAATACAGGCGGCTCTACTACCTATACCCCCAGACGGATGTATTTAATCAAGGGGCAGATTAGTTCGTGTGCCGGTTATAAACATAAAAAAAACATTTGTCAGTATATTCATATTCGTCAACCTTGTGCAATCAATTGATCGATTACGACAAACCAACAAACACTTAGGGCTGCAATAGACGTCCGATTTTTCTCTCCGATAGTCTGATCCGATAGTCCGAACTGACGAATTCAGACAATCGAATCGGACGACTACCGAATCGGACGTGTATTGTGTATGTACAAATGCCTTCCGATTGTCTGAGCGGACTATCGGAGAGAAAAATCGGACGTCTATTGCCTCCCTTAATTAGCATCGATGTACTAGGCATAGCAAAGGACACAGTACACAAATTTATAACTACCACTATTGAACATGTGTCTCTCAGAATGAGAAGGTTAAGGCTAGTCTACCACGCTGGCCAAGTGCGGATTGGCGGACTTCACACACCTTTGAGTTTCGCGAACACCCCGGCTTGCAGGTATCCTCACGATGTTTTCCTTCACCGTTTGTAGCAAGTGCCATTTAAATGCTTGAAATGCACATAACTCCGAAGTCAGTGGTGCGTGCCCTGGGATTCGGAGGGTCCTCCTTCGAATAGGAGGCCGAATTCTCAACCACTGGGCTATCAGTGCTATTCTAGGCTTTCACCTCTGTTACCTTTTACCGCGTTACCTTTAAATAAAATATAAACGCTAACACACTCATACCCCCGCAGTAGGTTACTAGGTACCTCTGTCGCGGGTGGCATGGACTACACATATACCACATTACAATTACACCCATGACCCGAGTACAAATATTTATCTGTCACATAAATATCTGCCCCGGCCGGGAATCGAACCCGTCCCGCGTCGCAGGCAGGGTCGCTACCAACTAGGCTACAGGGTCGTCAAACCTTTATTTATTATAATAATAATATATCCTAATAAATTCAGACAATCGTACCGTCACAAGTGGTAGGTATTTTGTGATAAACATAATAATATATATTCAAACAAAATGTATCTATATATTGGATACTAAAACGGCTTTCAGCTATGTATGTGTTTATTTCCTTCGTGTAGAAATTTGCGAGTTTGAGATAAAATGGGCCATAATGCATAGTAATGGCCACTTACATACCTGCTCCTCAGACCAATAAACTATAGACGGCGCGGCGTGCCGTGAACAAAAGCGTGATGCCGGCAAAAGTGTGCCTAAACACACATCGGAACCAATAGAATGCCCTATGATGACAGTTTGAACTAGAACAAATTTAAACTTTGTTTTTTGGAACAAAAAGCTTCATTCATTTTTTATTATTTAGAACACAAAAGTCGTTTTGGTGTGAGTGCCGCCGTGTGTATTACAAGGCGAGGCGTACTTTTTGCCGGCTTCACGCTTTTGTTCTCGGCATGCCGTCTATAGTTTATTGGTCTGAGACCTGTTCTGTGTTTGCTTAAGCTGTGCTCGCTTTCATATCTCCATATCCATAACACTTTACTTTTATAGGCTGATAATAATAAATATGGATTTGTTCTGCAAGTAGAAGAAATACTTGTAGGATGAACTTGGTAAGAACTTATGTTTTTCGTTCTGGTTTGGTAAATCTGTAATATTTTCGTGAAGATCTGTAGATGAACTGATTTTCATTTTTGTGTTTTGATTTGTTTCGAATTTTGTTGGCTGCATATTAAATACTTATTTGATTGCGATTGTGCCTAGCTTTGTCTCACATTCGAACCCAGAACGTTCTAGAGTCCATTCCAGTTATGTCTATTTGTATGTCCGTGAATTAAGATGTTTGTGTGAGAAAGTTATATGCAATAAACTACAAATATATCGAGTGAATGTGTGTTTAGTCATAGTCAAACATTCTTTTCGCCTACACTAGTAAAGTTAACCATAAAATGTCCAAAAATCTTACAATAAAAATCTTTCTTTCTAAACAACATAAAATTTAAAGGACACAAACAGTAATGTGTTTGATCAGCAGATGCGGCAGTAGATCACAGCGCCAGGCAAACCGCCGACCGCCAATAGAGCGGCAACGCCGCGGTCGGCGGTTGATTTGCATCACAAAGCACTGCACTAACTGCCGCTAATACAACCGCTAATGGAATGGACGCGTCCAATGAAACAACGCATTTGATAGCTTTACACTCACACCAATAAACTATAGACGGAGCGCCGGGAACAAAAGAATGAAGCCAGCAAAAAGTAAGCCTAGCCTTGTATACACACGGCGGCACACACACCAATACGAAGTTTTGTTTTCTAAATAATAAAAAAAGACGTGTGGCACTCGGAGACTGCCGCGGTAAAGCTATTGCATAGCATTATACATATATAAATTAACAAAACAAAAAATTAACTAATAAATTAAATTTAAATTCAATACTCGTACAAATACCGACACCGATCCGAGCACAGGCGAGCCCGAGAACGAGACTGCGAGAAACCGATCACATTCACGCTTCTCGGGTGTTCTCGGGGGTTCTCGGCGTGAGTTTGTAGCCGCTATTAAGAATACGTACATCATAACGTCACATTATAGGTGCAAGACATTTTAATCTTTATTAGAAACGGATAATGCATTAATTTGTGCAAAGAAGATTTAAATATTCTGAACAAAAGCATAAGAACTATTTCAGTTGACAAAATAATTCTTTTTAAAAAGAAAATTGACATTTGACATTTAAGTCCTACAACGATCTTTTGGCGCGTGAATGACGTGTGGGTGACAGAGACAGTGCCTTACAGTTTGCCTTGCCTGTATGGCACTGTCTCTATCACCCTCAAGTCATTAATATAGTGTCATTATTTTATGTCATGTTATTATTTTGTATGTTTTAAATCTAAATACGCGATAATTCGACTATTATGAATACATGTTGTCGATTCCAACGCCTTATTTAATCCAGATCTACATGTAATTATTCTTAAAACACCGAACCGACGGGGCGAAAATCAAATGTTTGACAGGTAAGATTTGTATGGGAAATTAAAATTTTCATTTTTTTAGTATTTTCCTCGCAATTTTTCATATTTTCTCATCGCTGCAACCTTCCCTGAACTTCCACGAATATTTCAAGACTAAAATTAGCCAAATCGGTTTAGCCCACGGTTTAGCCGTTATAAAGTAAAAGTTAGTTAACTCAGTTAAAAGTTCTGGTATTTATCGATGTGTGGGTGCATAGACATAGTAACTATGTCTGTGTGTAGGGTGTAATAAATTTTCGTTACGAAATTTTTGCATTCGGTCCCCGCGCCCAAGGCCCGCGATAAAAGCTATGCAATAGCTTAAAAATGAATGAAGCTTTGTGTTCTAAAAATTAAAGTTTAAATTTGTTGCGTTCGGAAGACAGTTCAAATTGTCAACATAGGGCATTCTATTGGCTATGTGTGCTTTCGGCTTACTTTTGCCGGCTTCACTCTTTTGTTCCCGGCGCGGCGGCGCTCCGTCTATAGTTTATTGGTCTCAGTTTACAGTATTCATTCACTCTCTCTCTAGTCCTATAGGTATCAGGGTTGCTCCCAATAGGCTGAACAAGTAGTACTTTATTTCTTACTTTCCTATTCTGTCTTGGCTGACAATTTATGCTTTTGATATTAGGTAGGTACCTAAACATAAATATGTGATGATCGCCAGCTGAACGGGTCCTCTGCGATTTTGTCGGCAATTAAAAAAATCATTCTACGTAGTTACAATCGTTCATATTGTGACGCCATGTAGGTATCTATTTTACGCGAATTATGCTTACTATTAATTAGAGGGCTGTTGTAGCCCTCTAGTAGTAGTAGGTGATTGAGTGAATGTTAGTAGCAATAAGTTATAAGAGTTTTTGGGTTTCACAGGGGGTGTAGAGGCTTCTTTCCCGATTGTCGGCGTAAAATTTGCCGTTCAGCTATTTCGGAGGCCTCTGGACGGCATTAAAATATCTGATGCTTATGATTTCCATTAATTCAAGATTATAGGTATCCATAGTGGACAATTTTAACATTTAAGTAAGTACAACTAATTTCATAATCAAACAACAAATTAAAAATCGAAGTATATTGTATGATGAAACACTTTATAAATATTATAAATCACATTATAAAAACTGTTACATTAAATTTGGGAAAAGTTATAATTAATTAATAAAATAATGAAAGTTTAAAGTTACCTGTAAAATTTATTAAAATATAATTACTCTTCTCTTTTAGCGACGGCCTGCTTTGGTTTTGATGATCCGTTATAAATTATGTTTACAGAAATTAATTTAAAACAGTCCGTAACTATCGCGCCGGCAGCGGCAGGGTTGATATTTAAAATAAAGTGTACGTAAATATAACTTCAAATTCAACTTTACAAATTAGAAATTTTACGAAAGGTACACGATTACAGAATTCTAGACTGTACTTCAACTGTGTTCGGTTTAAATGTAAGATTCGCTTTAAATGTAAATATTACAAACGGAAATTTAGTTTCGTTTTTGAACAAAATCATAACTTTTCGTACTTTGTAACCTGACCCTGTAGCACCGTCCTTGATTCTTACGTGAACCGCTTACTAATAATTTTATTGTGATCCAAAGTTGCCGTATTTTCATAACTCAAGAAAAGCTTTAAAATACTAGTAATTCGCTCTCGGTTTGCTTCGGTAAAATTAATATTTAAGGCCAACTTATAATTAATTGTAGCCATTCTAGGAAATGTGGCTATCGTAAATAAAAAAATATTATTCAAATCTGACTTGCAGTTTCAGAGATTCGCGCGTTCAAATTAACAAAATCTGCACTTTTATTATATTACACAAAATATAACTTTTTAAAAATTATGAGGGTAATAACGAGTTATTCCAGGGTTTGTCTTTTCAATTCAATTACCCAGTCGTTATAATAAATTTAAAACAATTTAAAATTTTATTCCACGGCTGAATAAGTCAGCTATAAGTAGTGTATTTTCCCCGTCTCTCGCTATTACTTACTCGTACTCTGGAAGCTACAGTAAAATGCTTTTAATATTTTTGGATACAGTACCTTTTGTTTCCCAATAGCGAAACGTGGCCTGTTTACTAGTGGACGAGTTGATTGTATTAATATAACATTATTTCATTTCGAGGGCTCGACCTACTTTTCATTCGATTTAATACGAGGTCTTTGCAACTCGACCGCACGGTGCAAAGAAGGGTTATGTGTGTAATTATGTACATATGCATAGTTAGTTTTATTGTGGTATTCAAGAGTAGTAGGTCAAACTAGTACTTACACTACTAGACCAAACTACCTAGTAGGCCAATTAAATTAAATAGTAGGACAGACAGGCACCGGAGGTATATTATAGGGTTCCGATTCTTACCATTTTGCTACGGACCCTATCAAAAAAACGAAACATCTTTGTGTGTTGTCCATGGCACTCACGACACAGGGAATCCTAGTGTGGGTACGAGAGTAAGGAGTTACTAAAAGAAACATAGCAAATGACGTAACAATAACAAGGTCCTTACTTAAACAAAGCTGCTGTTTAACTGACTGTCGCTACCGATTTGCATGTCAAAGCTGGATTTACTACGTAGTTGGGGACGTTCCGAGCGCCATGTTTTGTCTACTGACACAAGCTTCGAGCTTGTTGTAGTACGCAGAGGTGTGTGTTTAACGATTCTGTTTCACATAGAATCCTAAAAACACTGCTTTGAAAAGGATTTGGTACAGAATTTGGTTTAAAACCATGAAGTCATTTTCCGAGTTTGTTCTCCTTTCACAATCAAAGTGGTCACCTAACCCATGACAGAAAAATCATTATAAATGTAACGGAGGATTTTTATGTCTGTATAACAACTGTGAGGAGCAATGACTGCAGGAGGTGGTGATATGAGATGTGCTGAAGCGAGGGCAGTTTTGACATACTGGTGTTGCCAGATGTGGAGTGGAGAGGTGCTATTGAGAGGAGCTGTGCTTTTAAGCATAGTAGTGTTTTAGTGGACTTGAGAGGAGAGGAGAGGAGTCAGATTTCTATTTCAGGCTTTCTATTAAATGTTACTGGCCAGCGACCTGGCCGGTACCTATTTGAAAATGGAACGACGACAGCAAAGGAAGATTTGTTGTTGTCAATACTTTGATCATTCAATAAATTGTAACTGAAGTTGTAACACGAGTCAAATTATTTTGCCCTTTTATATAAATATTAATAACTTAATCTGCAGTGTCATACATCTTTTAGTAATATTAGAGAAAAAGAAGGAGGATAAGTCACTCCCTCCCCCCGACCAGAAGGTCCGATGTCCTGCAGCAGATATTGTGAAAGTTGATCTTAAAACTGGTTAGGAATATACCTATATTTATATTTTATGGAGTTAAAGTAGCAAACGAGCATACACCACCACCCTTCCGCTGCCGCCCATGCCTGAAAATATGAATGAAAATTTCAACTGTGTAACTATTAAGGTTAATGAGATACAGCCTGGTGACAGACGGACGGACGGACGGATGGACGGACGGACGGACGGACAGCGAAGTCTGAGTAATAATTAGGGTCCCGTTTTACCCTTTGGGTACGGAACCCTAAAAAACTACATATATCTAAGTTTTCCTAACTCAATTCGTCAGGGGTAAAAAAGGGTTTGTTTTAAAATATACTTAGGTACACGCGGGCTGAGCTGCGGACAACAGCTCGTCATTTTGAAAAACTTGAGCTTTCTACGAAGTGAAGTTATGCCATATAAACTGCACGAAGCGTAATCCCGCTTAACTTCCGCGGTTAGTAAGTAGGTTATTTCCGAAGCAACTCAAGCAACCGCCATTGATTGATCACTCGGAGACTCAATCAGTGTGAGATAGAACAGCTCCTAGACGCTTCTTGATTAATCTTGTCGAAAGCTGTTTCGCCTCTCAAATCTAATTACTGAGGCTGTGCCACGTACACAGATCCTTCCACAGAATAGATGTCACTCGTCGCTTTTGTCTATACCTACCTGAACACGTTAATTTATCCATATTTTCTTTTTTCAGTCGATATGCCCTTGTAAGAACCATTGTGTTTATCATTTAGTTGGCTACAACCCATTAATGGCCCACTACTGAGCACGAGTCTCTCCTCATTATTGAGGAGGCCTAGAGCATATTTCACCACGCTGCTCCAGTGCGGATTGGTGTAGGGGTTAGTGGCCAACCCAGTGTCGAAAGTTTTCAAGCCGCCCGAAGGCCTCCGACACGGCTTAACGACTGCTATCTATCGAAAACAACCGACGGTTTTACGTGCCCTCCGAAGCACGGAAGCGCTCAAGATATTTTGTCACTAGCGGTCACCCATCCGACAACCGACTGCGCCCGCTGTTGCTTAACTTTGTCGATCACCTATTATCATTTAGTTACTTATGTTGATGTCACGTACTTTCACGGTGTTTCGCCATCTCTACCTGTTGACTGTCATTTTGGTCACTCATGTACAGGGCCACCCGCCGATTGGTTAAGCCAACACATGGGTTACCCAGACCGCTCAATGCAAGGTCATCATCATCATTATCTCAACCCATCATGGCCCACTATTGAGCACGGGTCTCCTCTCACAATGAGAAGGTTAAGGCTATAGTCCACCACGCTGGCCAAATGCGGATTGGCAAATTTAAATGTCACTTGCTACAAACGGTGAAGGTCGAGATGAAACCTGCATGCCGGAGAGTCCACAAAAACTCAAAGGTGTGTGAAGTCCGCCAATCCGCACTTGGCCAGCGTGGTGGACTATGGCCTTAACCTTCACATTCTGAAAAGAGACCCGTGCTCAATAGTGGGCCGTGATGGGTTGAGAAGAAGAAACATTAAAACGAACAAGGGGATGGGTTTAACCTCCTGCTTGACATTGTAGCAGTAATATCCGGTACGCGTAACACGGCAATACAATAACGTACGATAAGGCAGTAGGTACGAGCTCGTTTGCATAATTCGGTATATCGCGTTTCACCTTCACCTTCTGTTCTCCGTTTGCCTTTGGTCTGGAATTTGTTTACTTTCATGGCACACAAATGCCAGCTTTCTGCCTATACAATTAAGGTAGATTTAAGATTGACGGCGAGATCTAAAAATGCTAAATTAGTAAATTTTACTGGAAAGCTGGATTGAACTATAAGCATAGGTAATTAGTTTGGTTTTGGCGAACAGTGGCAATGAGGGTAAAAGCATGTGAATTCGCCGCTAGAGGTGCTAGTGGAAAGAAAGGTCTATCGGTCACTTCTCACTTGTCTGAATATCACATTACTGTTTATGTATGGGCCATGGTATGGGCGGGCTTTGACAGCAGGACCTCACTCGCCAGTGGCGCCAACTGGTGAGCACAAAAATGGTGACCCTCATTCCATAATATGCTTAGGGTCTCAAGTACCTATAATAATGGGTTGTGTTTTCAAATATAAGGTTTATAATCGAAGTATTTTGTTTTTCATTAATGCTGGTACACAAGTCACACGCAGGTTTTGGGGAGCTGGTCACGAATTTTCATGACGTGCCGCGTGCAAATAAAATCACTATGAACTTGTAGCGGAACTCTGCGATTGAAATTCGACTGTTATTACATTTTATTCAAGGGCTATTTAACATTGACACGAAAATGTATTTGTAACAGCGTACTCCATGTCAACTTTAATTTTATAATGTTCAATATCGCAGGTCGTGGGTTGTCCTAAAATGGTACAAACTTTTTTCTTCACGTGAATAAAGAAAACGTAAAGTTGGTGAAAAAAACTCTTAATTAATAATTTTAACACATTATATTGTACTTTTAGCGAACCGACTGACCTAGAATCTACCTACCACGATAAATATAACTACGCGGCAATCAGTGAGATTATTACTTCACTCTTACTCAATAATGTCTATAAATAATTATGAGTCACACACTCCTCATTTTTCATAACATCGGCTATCTGACCACGCTGCCTACAAAATGAGATGCTGATTTCAATACCAGCCTGCCTTTGCAATGCCGTGCTACCGAGTCCAACAAAGACACAAAGTAATGAACGCAACTTCAAAAGCATTCAGTGCGCCTACCGAGCCTTACTGGAATACAAGTAAACTACATTTATGCCGCAAAAGCTTTTAAACTAAAAGGTTAGGTTGTGCATCGCTCATTCAGTAGAGAGGCATTAAAAGCAGGTCAAGAAAAGATACATTTCAATTACCATTTTCATTTCACTTCCTCTTGTTAGAGAGTTTTGTTGAAGGTCACATAGTTGGAGGGTATTGTGCAAATTGCTGGTTTGCCTCAGTTTATGTGGTAGGGTGTTTGACTGGTTACTTGATTCCCTCTTTTTAGGATAGTTGCTTTTACCCTGAAACACGGTAGCGCTCAACAAATTCTTACCACTATTAATCACTCATGCAATTACCGACCGCGTCTGCAGTTGCCTAACTTTGTCGGTCACGTGGCTACGAGTTCGTATACCTAACACCCAAAAGAAAAAAGACATTCAGTGTCAACGTTATCCGCAGCGTGACTTAGAGATAATGTGTTGAAATCTCTTATTAAAACGTTAAGTAACAAGTCCTCGAAGAAGCTTATCGTGGATTTAATGGCGTGTACATAATATAACTGTTGAGATAATCCATTGTTTTCACGTCTTAACGCCTCGACGCGCGTCTACGAGGGAGGCTACGTACTTCGCATTTAAGTATCTATTTTATTTATTAAGTAACTATTAAACCCGCATTCGCTTCGGGAAGCACGTAGGTACATTAATACCCACATTCGAAAATTGTTAGATGTAATTTTGAAAAAGACATTTTTATTAATGAACTGATTGAAAAAAAGACGCCTTAAATGTTAAGTGAAGTTTACTATAACGTATTAGTGAAAACTGCATCTTTATCAGTTTAATTGTTTCTGAGATTAGCGTGTAAGAAATCATAGACAAATAGATGGTTTGGCTACAACCCATTAATGGCCCACTACTGAGCACGGGTCTCTCCATATTATTGAGGAGGCCTAGAACATACTCCACCACGCCAACCCAGTGTCGAAAGTTTCTCAACTCCCGAAGGCCTCAGACACGGCTTAACGACTGCTATCTATCGATAACAACCGGGACCGACGGCTTAACGTGCCCTCCGAAGCATGGAAGCGCTCAAGAAATTTTGCCATCCGACTACCGACCGCGCCCGCCGTTGCTTAACTTTGTCGATCACGTGGGATCGACGTAACCCGCCGGGCTATGAGCGCATCAAATAGATAAATAGACAAAAATTCTCAAAATCATTGTCTTGACTTCAATTGCTAACAATCAAAGTTTTTCTCGCACATTTGACGAGAGTGGCCTGCAGACAAACTTCATCGAAAGAAACCAGTAGTAATCTGGAGCTGCGGTCGCGTGTCCGAGATAAGTTTGCAGACGTGATCACGAAATGGCTCGTGTCATAACATATAATATATGCGCGGTGTCCGGTATAGTGTCCGGCCGTATGTTAACACGAACCATTTCATTCCACTTTCGACCTTCTTAACTCAGTGTACTGTATCCATACTATTTTACTTGCGTCTTTAAGACGCACCCAAATAGGTACTTTGAATACAAAAAATTTCATGTATAACTTTTGTATACATCTTTAGTTAAGGGTGTCCAAAAATTAATGCCGCTCATTGACTTACCAAAATTATGTACCACTCCCAGGTGATAAAACTTGATATTTGTCATCGAGCTCAGTTATAACCTAACATAACATAATTATGTTATGTATGATGTTTGGCAGATATGTCAAAATGACAAGGTGGCATTGGATAAGATATCTAATAACATAACATAATTATGTTATGTTATTAGATATCTTATCTAGACGTCTTTTATCAGGTAATTTATCTTACAAGTCTTGTTACGAACGTAGATTTCCTTCACATTAATATTTTTGATGGGCTATTATTAAAAGGAAAAAGTCACATTATGAATATTATAGTATGAAATATACTTATTATGGTATATGTATTTCAGAGATTAAAGGATTTCTAATATTTCTATTGTGGATATCTGGCGTCCGCCATGTTCTACGTCTCAAAACACAGATTGGAATCAGTGCGCACAACCGGCGCGGTCAAGTCTCGATTGTCTAGTGTGTCATCTCATGCCACTGCATGCATCCAATGCCACCTTGTCATTTTGACATATCTGCCAAACATCACAGTGACACGCGACATCTCTAAGACAAATTTGACTAGAACTACTGACTCAATGAATAGGTTGAATCGATAACAGATGGCGTTACCAGTACGTAAACATAAACAAGTCCATTATTTATTTTACTTCTCCGACACGGCCATACTGACAAACAACGCGCTCTCGCGTTGAGCACTATAACTTTATAAAACGCCCAACAGTCAGTAATACACTGGAGAAAGTGATATAGCTTTCAGTTACATGTGTACAAAGCGTTAAGCTTTCAATTTACACGTCTACAAAGCGCTAAGCTTTCAGCAATACAACACACAAAGCGATAGAGCTTTCAATTACACGTTTACAAAGCGTTAAGCTTTCAGTAACACACCACACAAAGCGTTAAAGCTTTCAGTTTACAGGTTTACAAAGCGTCAAGCTTTCAGTAACACCACACAAAGCGTAAAAGCTTTCAGTTTACAGGTTTACAAAGCGTCAAGCTTTCAGTAACACCACACAAAGCGTAAAAGCTTTCAGTTTACAGGTTTACAAAGCGTCAATCTTTCAGTAACACCACACAAAGCGTTAAAGCTTTCAGTTTACAGGTTTACAAAGCGTCAAGCTTTCAGTAACACCACACAAAGCGTTAAAGCTTTCAGTGTCCAGGCGTCAGAAGTACAAGGCGCGGAGCTTTCAATACTCAAGCGTTGGGAGCACAAAGCGCGGAGCTTTCAATGTCCAGTTATCACCAGAGCTTGCTCGTCCATCCTGGTCTACCTAAAATCACTCTCAAAAATCTCGTCTCCGTCCGACCCGGTCTAGTTTCTTACCCTGTCAACCAGTATTCCAAAACAATGAGCCACTACCAAACCAGCACTTACACCGCTTTAAAGCTGTAATCCAAACCCAAATCCAACACAAATTGTCACAGTTTACCCATGAACTGAAATGGCTGAAGGTCATTAATTCAACATCATCATCATATAACCTTTCAAATCATAAACATCATTAGGTACTTTGCTTAGTACCCAAAATAAATTAACTGATCGCCAAAGTTTAATCCAAAACAAACTTTACATTTCTCAGAAAAGTTATTATTTTTTTTTTTTCAAACAAGATATCACTACTCAAAACGAGTTCACTGAAATTTAATAAATCTCTCAATAAAATTATGAAGTTTTATTGGTTAATCACTATATAACTAGATATAATGCTGTCTATACCGTCAACTGACATCAATTATCCAGTGCATAAAAGCAAATCAGTAATTTAAACCATTTATCAAAAGTGAATTTGATACCGCGTAAATTTCTACTTACAACTTTTTACATGAAGTTTGTATCAAATTTCATTTAGTGCGTCATTATCAATTAGTCCAAAAATAACTTACATCTGCAAAGTATGAGAGCAAAAACCGATCTGACAATACCATAGATAGGTACCTTAAATGTTAAATACCTAGTAACTTATTGTTTCAAAATCATGAAAACAAATAGTAACAATTCAAAATCTCAATAATTAACAAAATAATGGTAAACAGATTATCTCATTATTAAATTGACTGCATATTCACTACTTTTGTTTAGTAACACAATATTTCTTTTATGTTCCAACAATGGGTCCTTTACCTAATGAAGACTCGAGTAATAACTTAATGAAGTATTTTAGTTGCAATCCTACCATGTGTTATTATAACAAACTTTTAAAACTCTAATTCAGTTTATGTGTTGTCCCGCAGACATTCCATCAAACGAATAGTGTTCATAAATCTTTCCAGTGTCTTTTCTCAACCTAAATGCATTATTGACTCATGTTTGTGTATTGCTATTAAGTTCATGGTATTCCACACATATCCTATCGGAACTATTACGTTTCTTGACTAACAAAATAGGACTAGCAAATGGGGAATAACTAGGTCTAATTATTTGGGCATCAAGCAGTTCATTCATTTTAGAATACACTAATTGCCTTTCGTCTGGAATAAGTCTGTACGGTCGGTGATGGACAGTCTCATGTGGATCGACAAGACGTACCCATCCTTAAGTTCACCTATTATTAACTCGGGTATATTATGGGTAATTCCCTTCACAAAGGCATGACAATAATATTGCTCAAGGAGTTCTATTAATTGTGGTTCGAATTCAGATGGAGTATCAGTAGTATTGAATAAAGTCCACTGTCTCAGTTATTTTAATTTTCTAAATACTGAAACTACTTTCGGTTATAAGAACACTAAATCCTAGACTTAAAATCTCACGGCAAATCATAATAATTGCAACTAAAAACTCATCCGGTACTACAATATGAAAAATACTTATCTCTAAGTGGTAACCGTCAATCAAACTTAAAATTTATTTGGTGTATATCACATTAGAATTATGCAAATTCAAGAATAGAAAGTAATAAATTCGGGCAATCGTATTACAGGCGCAGGGATATTAGGCGTACTAATAATCTCGACTAATTGAGCCATATTACGGTTTTGAAAATCTAATATTGCACGCCATGAATCCTCACCCTGTTTCATGTTACCAAAACAAGGCGATGTCACCCTTGGTTCCAGACAGGTACCAGACAAGGTCCCGGTCTCCAGCTCCTTAAAACCCAGAATCGCTTCCCAAACGCAGCTCAAATCCGACGTAAACACCTACGTCGACTTCATTCACTTCGAAAATATAGCGACTAAAGCGGGCAAGAACCCAACCAATTCGTCCGTAATAACTCCAATAACAATGCTTTGGATCATTAGATAACGCTTAGACAATATTCAAAATTAACAATGAACCACGCGGGCATTTAGAATACTATACAAAACAATAAAATGTGCTTTACTTCATTATTACGTTCCAGTTCAATAATTGCAGCATATTTCTTCATTTATATCCATCCTGTCAGTAGTGACATTTCAGATTAGAATTTAAGCCAAGAACTTTGTTTGTAAATTAAATCGCTGTAATATTAATAGTCATTAAAAATTTGATGACCTATCTTGACATAAGTAGGCAAATGTGCAACAACATTAGAGTGATTATTCTTTACTGAACATAACATCTATCTCATACTGAATACTCGTTACCAGAATTATAAGCAAGTTCAACCAAACCGCAAGACGTCATTATAGTGAGACCACTCGAAAACACCCTGTCACATAATAAATAAAACCTATGAAAATTGTATTGTGTTTCACTTTTAAAACAACGTGAACTAATGAGTAACCAATGAGGGTAACCACGTGTGAACTCCCCGCCAGAGGCGCCAGTGAAAAGTGAGGTGCTCACCTTTCGCTTGTCTGAATGTCACCTGTCACTGTCCATGCATGGGCGAGCCTCGACAGCAAGACCTCACCTCGACGGCGGCGCCAACCGGTGAGCACAAAAACGGCGACCCTCATTCGATCGACGTCGCCAATGAAAAACCAAACCGTTCACTTTTTAAAAGCGTAAGCCAATTATTGTTGTAGGTACTAGACAAATGGAATACTTCGCCAAGTTGAGCACAAATAAAGCAACCCCCTTTGTGTGTGTCTTTCTTTTTTAATTAATCCTTTTAGCTATAAACGGAGTACCAAATCACCAAACACCAAGACAATTAAAAGAATACCTTCGTTATTCACCGCTACCTGACCTTTACTTTCAGTATCAGTGGTGTCAGTTACTGCATACAAATAAAAAGTATTCAAGAAATAATTTTAAAAATTTAACATGCGACAAAAATAAAACACTTGTCGAAAAGGTCACTGCACTATACGTCATATTATCTCGTTATCAATTTAAAAATGTATCAACATTGAATGCATAACCAAATACCTCACATCGAATTATTTTATTTTCTTTTTAGGTACGACCTTATAGTAAACTACCTCCATTATCTTTAACAATTTTGTAAACGTAGATTTTTAATTTTAAATCGAAAACATTTCCATTTAATTAACAGTGTGATGTATGAGGTATGGCCACTTACAAGAACGGCCATTCGATGAGCAAGTATGTTGTAAGAAGTGACGTTGTCATTCTAATAATAAATTATTGGAAGATTAATATGCCTCTTTGTTAATATCCCGAAATTAGCCCAAACCAGGAATATTACACCAACAAACCTTACGGACGGACTCTTCCACGGTCTCTTCAAGACCCGACCAGCTTAACTAAGATTCATCACTTCTTATATCACAATACTTCAAATGGTACTTGGCCCTTGGGCAAAATTAAAGTCTGTTACCAAATGTAATGAAATTAAAAATATGTCATACCCAATACTCGCGAAAATCCTCCATACCGATAGGTACTTGCCATTTTTCTGCACAATCCTTAAGTTATACCAAAATTCTACGCCAGATTCCATCTTACATAGTATCATAGCAACTCACTGTTTACGCCTCATTACAATTATCACCATAAAAGTATTCACTTTCCGTTGCCACAGGAGGTTGGGTAAGCACGTTGGGTAAATGCTGTGCCGATCCCACCGCTGCTTTCAGAGATTAAAGGATTTCTAATATTTCTATTGTGGATATCTGGCGTCCGCCATGTTCTACGTCTCAAAACACAGATTGGAATCAGTGCGCACAACCGGCGCGGTCAAGTCTCGATTGTCTAGTGTGTCATCTCATGCCACTGCATGCATCCAATGCCACCTTGTCATTTTGACATATCTGCCAAACATCACAGTGACACGCGACATCTCTAAGACAAATTTGACTAGAACTACTGACTCAATGAATAGGTTGAATCGATAACAGATGGCGTTACCAGTACGTAAACAAAACAAGTCCATTATTTATTTTACTTCTCCGACATGTATGTATAGATTGACCAGGAATATAGAAAACCTCGTCATATTGCGGTAGGCTCATGGAACTTATTTCTTTTATTGGCAACGCTTACTTTCTAAATGTCACTCGTAAATTGCTTGTCAGCGATTTGAATATCATGATTTGTTTTGTTACTGTTCATTTTGTGCTAAAACTATTTATAGTCGTGAAAGAAAAGTGGTTTTCTTTATGCTAAAAATAAAATTTATTCCCATAAATAAAATTACCGACTTTGTTGTCAAAATTCAAAATCACATGAGTGTTACTATAACTACTGTTGCCATAAAAACGAAACTTAATCGGCCTCTTGACAGGATTTCTATTTTCCTGGTCAAGCAACATATGATAAGTTTTCTATTTTCCTGGTCAAGCAACATAATATGAAGTATAGAGTATGTATATGACACTGGTGCATGTTGAAGCATGCGAAGTCCGAGACACACGAGGCGGGAGCAGGTGCATCGCGCATGCAAATTGCGTTAGTCCAGATAAAAGCATTACGCTGTCCATCTCCATTCTGAAATTCGTTTAAAAACCATCGCCGGCAGTAAAACACGCCGGAACGTTTCAATCTTCATTTTTATAGTTTACGACTTGCTCTTATTTTTAACCGAGTTCAAAAAGGGAGGCTTTGATTATATACAAGAAGGGAGGTGCTCAATTTGGTTGGTATTTTTAAGTTTGATGGAAGTAGGTTTTTTATTAACTGATTGGGTAAATATGGTTCTTGTTGTAACCATATACTGTATGAACACTTCTTTTTAATGATAGCAATATGCAAATAAGAATACGAGGTCGATAATGTCGATTTAACAAGAATTGAACTGTGTGATTTAGAGTAAAGCATTTTATCTACATATTTGGTCTGTGGTCTGAAAATATAAACATGCTACTTAATTAAAAGTAGGTATTTAAAATTTAGCAGGTAATAGTAGTAGTAATAGTAGACTTAGTGTTGGCCGTCCACCAGTCCAATGGACCGAAGACTTTATGTTAGGTGTGTGGTAGTATAAGCTGGATGAGGTCAGAGGAGGACCGAGTATTGTGGCATGCTTTTCGAGAGGACTATGTTCAGCAGTGGATTGACAAAGGCAAACATGATGATGATTTAAAATTTTACTTTCATTTTCTATTTGATTTCGGGGAAAATTACTAATTCCGTGTAGTGTTTAATTGTAAGATTACCTGTTCACAAGCGGGGTTGATACAATGCGGAACCTATGGTTAATTGCGGATTAAACCCTGTATCCGTCAACCTATAGAGGCTTAACCGGCAGGCTCCGTACGGATTAGTTCATATTGGACATACCTATCTACAAACTGACCGTAATAGGCTTATTACACCTTCCTAAATTTAGTCATCTAAATCAGGAGGCTACTACGAAATCCGAACGAACGCACGAATAATACGAACAACGTACGAAGTTCGATTTCGAAACGTCATACGTCAGTCGTTTCGGAACATTTCCTACTATGAAAATTGTATTGTAAGAAACTGACGTGTGACGTTTCAAAATTGAACTTCGTTAATTGATGGTAGTTCGGATTTCGTAGCAGCCCTTCTGATTTAGATGAAAGAAAGAAAGAAAGAAAGAAAATACATTTATTTCATCAAAATATGTTAAGTACAAAAAAGACAGAAATACTTAAGTGAACTAAGTTAAATATTTGACGAAATTGGTCGCACTCAGCAGAAGGCTGTGGGGAAACAGCCGCTGATTTTCAGGGCGACCCATTGCAATGGGTAGTTCGGGCTACTGGCCAATTTTAAATTATTTAATTAAGAGAAAAAAAAAATGCATTATTAACAATATACAGTGAACATTACCTTACTAATATTACTATGGAATTACTATAAAATATTATTACGTTTACGATAACATATCATTATATATATCATATCATTTATAACATATCATTCTCGTCTGCATGTGCCAACCTAGATTGTATATAAATGGGTGTGTTAGCATGTGTGTGAGTGTGTGCGTGTGTGTGCGCGTGTACGTGTGTGTGCGTGTGTGTGCGTGTGTGTGTGTGTGTGTGTGTGTGTGTGTGTGTGTGTGACTGAGATGACTAAGGAAGGTATAATAAGCCTATTAGCCGTAGGATGACTTATTCAGAAAAGGCCTTATTCTCAAACCGCTCTTTTCGGTTAATACTCCATTCTTATTACGGGATAATTAGATGTACTTATTGGTTCAATGATTTTTTGTGCATCACAAAAATGTTATTCTTTTAGGAAAAGTAAAGGGGTTGTGAAATATTACCTAATTTCAATTGTCTTTATTTTTGCTTAATATAAAATTCTCGTGTCACAATGTTAGTTACATTACTCCTCCGAAACGGCTTTACCGATTTTTAGCAAATTTTATATATTATGCATATTCAGTAGGTCTGAGAATCGGCTACTATCTATTTTTCATACCCCTAAGTGATAAGGGTTGTTCACCCTTAACTTTTTTTTAAATTTTTGGACAATTTTTTTTTGTTTTTATTTTTCTATAATGTGCGCTTTTTTATTTTTCTATTTGTTGCGCCACAGCCTTCTATCACCCTCATCTTTAATATAGATATAAAAGATAGATGTAGGAAAAATAACAGATAGCAATTTTAGAATTTTCCCGTGTTTCATACTAAAAGTAGGTATACTTTCTAGCAAAGGGTTCAATCAGCGGATATTGAAGATGTACAAACATTTACACACGTCTGTATCGTCAAAACGTTTAGTTTAAAAGAAAAATATGAAATATTCAGCGTCATTTTTCAAGCGCAGCTCAAATTCCTTCTGGAAAGTAATCTACATTGCTGGATACGTACGAGCACGAAACCTTGCTTGAGTTTATGGCGCATGGTTGCCATCTCGGGCTGACGTTCGAAGGATCCTTGGTTCGATTCCCAGTAAGGAAAATTTGAATGATGATTTAAAATTTCTGTTTTACAGTCAAGGTACTTATACGTTGTTGTTTTCGTGTTATGTCCATAGCATCTCCGGGTTCTACACAGGGAATCCGAGTGTGAGAATATGAGTGCGTAGCTTTGTAATTCATTAGCTTTGCGCGTAGCTAATTGTACTTGGGATTGATTCGTTTTCGGTTTTATTTGTACTGGCTGTATTTTTATCACATTCTTTAGGAAACTAGTTCAAACTGTATTGTAGGTATTCTTAAAAGTCATAAGAAAAGAGTAGTCACGAATTCACGATATACAAGCGATTGTATCCATTATCCACATAATCTACACGTAGTATAGGCTTTGAACGTGATTACTGAGAGATACAAACTTAATCAATACTGGCGGTTACGCAATGGGCTGGTCACAATGGCGTAAGTTAGATTGAAGGGATCGCCTTGCCCCATGCATGGGCTGGATGGGTCCCATTAGGGGTCACGGGAGGGTGCTTGGTCGTACTATCTCTGTTTAGTATTAATACAATGTTAGTTATTCGAACTTTAGACGTGAAGGAAAATCGAGTCATTAAATGGTCATGCTTGGAGAGTCCACATGTTCCGACGCTAGAATTTACATACTTGTTAAACTCAATTCATCATCTCAACATCATGGTCGATTATTGAGCAAGGGGGACTACTCAGAATGAAAAGGTAAAGGGCATAGTCCACCACGCTGGCCAAATGCGGAATTGGCAGACTTTACACCAAAGGTGTGTACTTTTGCGAACTTTCAGAATATTTTCCTTCACTTAATAACAAGTTTAGTGGTATTTAAAGCTATGCAAAATGCACACAAATCCGAAAAGTCAGAAGTGCGTGCCCTGGGACTCTGAACCTGGACCTAACCTATGATGAACCGATGAGTTCACTAGGATCCCCTGGGGGATCGGGCTGGGGGATCCTGGTGGCCGAAATGAACCCACTAGGCTATCGCCATTTAAACTCCAATTAGACAATTTTATTCGCTTCTTGGGTGTATGCGGTTCCATCCATTTTAGTTGAAGTAGTGGACGAGTTTAAAGCTTCTGGTCCCTATTTTTAGAAGTCGGTGGACTCTGTATCATCCGGTCTAACCCTGAAGATGCTTTAGGCTGCGGCAGAATTTTGAACGCGGCTGAAAAGCTACCAACACCTCTTGCTAGAGTCAGAAGCCAAACCCATTTTTCATCTTTCAGCTAAGTTTAGGCTATAAAAAAATCCTCCTGTTACAATTTACGAAATATTTTTCGGTTTTTCCCTTGCAATGTCGGCAATATTAATAAAATGCCTTCACGTTCCATTAGTCGCCAACACGACATTGACGATTTTCGTATTACCTACGCCATTATTTGACAATAATAAGCTTGTTTGTTGGTGTTGATGAATACCAGTCACAATGTTATAACATCAAACATACGGATTACGTACATCATGTATCCAGCTCATCTGTCGCTAATTGTTATCTTAGGAACACAGCGAGGAATCTCTTCGCCGACTGTGTGCTGAACAAACGAGAAACATTTATGACAAACCACGTTGTGTTGTGGTGCCGCAGCACACCAGAGACACATTTGTATTATCGTAATATATAATATACTAGCTACCCGCCCCGGCTTCGCACGGGTGCAAGTTAGATTTACCATAGCAGCGCCATCTATTGATTACTTACTCAACCCAGTCGAAAGGTATCGACATCTGTTAGAATCATTTGGAGTTAACAGATAATTGTGACTGTCAAATAATATTGTGACTGTCAAATAATAAGAGACAAATAATTAGCAATAAATTAAAATTGCGACTATAATTTGAGATTTAAACTATCCTATCTCTCAAGTTGGATCGAACTGCGCATGGTGTGCGAATTTTATTATAATCGGTTAAGTGGTTTAGGAGTCCATTGAGGACAAACATTGTGATACGAGATTTATATATATTAAGATGTCGCTAATTGTTATCTTAGGAACACAGCGAGGAATCTCCTCACCGACTGTGTGCTGAACAAACGAGAAACATTTATGACAAACCACGTTGTGTTGTGGTGCCGCAGCACACCAGAGACACAAATTATATCGCCCCCCTATATTTGTATGTAAACCCGCACATCAAGGACACATTTGTAGTAGGTGCAGTTGGGGGCGAGGCGTTTGTCACGCCATAAGAATTGAAGATCGAACACGTTCGTTTTATGTGGCGCCGTGCTTCAAAAATGACTACAATGACTTTACGAAAATGAAAGACAATACAACTAAACGCTACAACTGTGCTTCCGATGTAGTATACACAATACATATTCGTCGCCGCGTAAATGTATCGCAATAATTATGGCACCGTAAATATATGTTGCGAGTAATACGTGGTGGCGGTGTGCGGCCTCACTAACGGTACGTGGGAGATCGTGTTACATCGCTCCACACAGCGCTATAATGTAATAGGCACTAGAACGGATCTGCGACATGGCTTGTACTACTGTGGTAAGAGTTTTATCCCGTGCCTAAACTTCAGTTGGGGCAACGAGAAATAAAACCTGGTTGCACGTTAAGCCTCCAATTGCCTGTTTCCAAACTTATTTCTGTATTCAGCTTAATAGGTTGTCTGGAAGAGATCGCTATTTAGTGATAAGGCCGCCTGTTGTACTCATCTCTGTGTGGTAATGTGATTATGTAATTCAATTTGGTGTAAAATAAAGAGGATTTTGTTGATGTTGTTGGTCACGCAAAAATTCATACGATATGAGCCCTTGGAAAAAAAATCGACAAGACACTTCCAAAGAGATTGTTTCGTAATACTTACATTTATATTACAGATATCTTTATTATTAATAGTATTAATGGTATTGAATATACCAGCTTAGTTCCCTTTGACGTCGTACAAAAGCGTAGAGTTCGAGTTGTCACTAACAGGTTAGAACACCTTAGTCTTAGGAGAGACATGTCTCTGGGTGTTCTATCGACTTTACAACGGTGAGTACTCCGAGGAATTGTTCGATTTGGTGCCAACGTCAACCTTTCATCATGGCACCACTTTTAAGAAAAAATCGACCGAACCGTTTTTCTTGATCGTTCTTGCCTAGAACTTGCAAGCTGTGAAATGAGCTTCCTTCTGAGATATTCCCGGAGTGCTTTGTCATGGGGTTCTTCAAGAAAGGTGCAAAAAGAGCTCTCCTTCAAGGCCAGCATTGCACTAGAGACTCCCCTGGTGTTGCTCGTGTCTACAGGCGACGATGATCACCTAAGTACCATCAGGTGGCTCGTTTGCTTTTACCTTAGCTCAGCAGGCAATACATATACATAATGTTTTAGCGTGTTTTAGTGTTTCAAACTAAAAAAATATTTTATTATGACGTATTACTCATATCAATGATACAAGCGTGTTTGTGCAGAATTTGGAATGTATTACATTTACTTGGTAAAATAAGTAATTATAATCATAATGGCTTCTCAATTTATTACAGTAGGCACAAGAAACATTTTTGCTTACAATTAGGTACCTAATAAGGTAGTTATTTTTATTTTAAGGACTAACCATCCTAGTCCCTTTGAGTCTAGTTCTAGGTCGGTCATAGTTGTTATGGGCGGCAGCGGAAGGGTGGTGCTGCATGCTCGTTTGCTGTCTTAATTCCATAAAAAAAAATTACAATACAGTTCTGGTTGGTGCTTGGTGGTAGGGCGGTGAGCTAGCTGGCTAACTACCATTCTCTCACTGGAGTCAGTCGCCAAACGACCGGCTGGAGACTGTAGAGATAATACTTTTTGCTTTCTACTTCCACCTTTCTAAACCAACGCATGAGTAATGATTTCGGTAGGTGGCAGAATTAACCATCAGCAGTAATTAGCATGTTTTCATGTCATTAAAAATACAAAACAGAAGAACATAACTTTTAACAAAATAGAACCGACTTTAACGCCGGTTGCTGCAAATCCTTGTTCTAAGTCTGACAAATACTATGCTGAAAACCGCATCAAAATCGGTTCAACCAAACGCGAGATAATCGTGCACAAATATGTATACATACATACATACAGGTCAAACTGAGAACCTTATTTTCTGAAGTCGGTTAAAAATAATTCCTTCTTTTTAATCGACTTCCCACTGCGAACGCCAGTTGAATTTGAGGAACGCGTCTGTTTACAACTAATTAAAACCATTATTAGTAGCATACAGTTATATTACGGTTACGGACCGGCAACAGTGAGTTACGGATCGTGATAACGTTATATTAACCGCCGCTCGCGGTTTGTCAAACAATCTAATTTAAACGTTCTTGAGACTTGTGGAAGTATTTCTTTACTCTGGTATTTCACATTACAAATCTTTGAGGCAAAAAGACAAAATAGTGAGGTCCGGAATTAAAAGTTAACTATGAAAAAGTTATAAACAAGACACCAATAAATAAATTAGTGCTCTCATTTCATAAGATATTAATTAGTTTAAAATAAAGCTTATAACTTTTAGGTGGTAGGGCCTAGAGCTCACCCGGGGAAGTACCACCGCCCGCCATGGTACTTAGTACCATTCCTACCGTGTAATAATTGTTTTAAGAACAATTGTGTTCCGGATAGGAAGGTGTGGAACCGGTTACACTTATTTAGAGGCGACCATCTCAGTCCTCAGGGGTAGCAACGCATCTGTGACCGAATTAGCACGAGACTCATTGAGTCTAGTTCTGGGTCGGTCACAGTTGTCATGGGCGGCAGCGGAAGGTGGTGCTGCATGCTCATTTGCTATCTTAATTCCATAAAAAAAAACAAATAAACCGACTTCAACATTAGCTAGTTAAGTTACGACCGCTTTCGGCCCAACGAGACCTTTCGAATAAAATACATATAGATACATAATATTTATGTTATCAAAATCGCTATAAAATTAAAATAAATTTCTTCAAGGCAACAAATCTAAAATTCGTCAATAAAATTTTAAATTCAATAAATAAACATATTTTTGTATGTTGCAAGTGTTATATTATTTTAATTTTACATAAATAGTTTGTAGTCTTTGGCAAAGTGTTATCAATAACGTTCAAGTTTAAAATAATCAGCGTGAAGTGTATGACGCGACGCCGACGCGACGCCGACGCGACGCGACGTTATAATTTGCCGCCTGAGCGCATCTACGTACGAGTATATGTCGCTGGGAAATAATGAAAACAGGGATTTGATGAAATCTCCAAGGGTAAGATTAATTTCACGTCTGATGATCTTATACATTTTCGGTTTAAAACCGAAGGTTTTGGGATCGGAATAAATTATATGATGGGAATAAGGCAGTGATCATTGGCTTCAAGCCTATCTTTTTTTAACCGGCTTAAAAACACTAAGAGATTGTATGTTCGATTTCTTATGTACCTACTAGTCTACCAACTCATGTTGGTGAATCTTAGGATTGACCGGTTGGTTCGGGCTTTTACAGTAACACATATAAATCAATAACAAAAGTTATTATTATCGAAGAAAAATGTTTACAAAAAATTTGCAAAGTGGTTATGCAGTACGCTTTTAATTTTTTATTCTAGCCTCCATCCTTTTCTTGCGATAAGGCACAAAACAAAAGTGATTAAAATTAAGATAGCTCTATGTAAAGTCGTGAATCTTCAAGAGCTGATGGATAGATAAGTGTACTGACCAAACATTGTTTTTGAATTTCAAATTACTTAAATTAGAATACGCTGATAAAGGGGAAATTTTAAATTAATTAATTTATACGTTCTCTTTAAAAAGATAATAACAACTAGTCAAAGTGATTGTAAGCCTCGAGAATGCCTTGAAAATTTCCTCAGATCCTTTAGTCGTAGCGTTTTAGATAAAGCATCCATTTTGTCATGCAATGCGTTAGTCTTCTTTTCGGCTGAATAAAAAGCCTCGTGTATTCATATGTCGTGGTTTTAGAGAGGCCGATAGGCAAGGTACAAGCGAATGGCGACTGATGAAAATTAATTAAAACGAATTAAATATGACAGTAAAGCCATTTGTTAATTTAGATAAGACGCGTGACATCTACTAAACTAATTGTAAAAAAGGGTTAAATGTTGGTATCCTTTTGAGTTTTTGACATTTTGTGTTGTGCCTAGATAATGTTTAACTGAACTTTGGTAAACTCTTGCAGGCGAGACGACATGCCTCAGGGGCAACCTGTCTCGGGGCGTTGAAGAAATTTTCGATAGCGCGATTCAGGTTTTCGTGAAGACATCGTGTGACGTGTGTGCGATGTCGCTACAGAACTATGTACAAGGTAGTTTTTACCCGACTGCGTCAGAAGGAGGGTTATGTTTTTCGAGTGTATGTATGTATGTATGTTTGTTTGTATGTATGTCCATTTATTTGTGCGGCACACACACACCCAAACACACAGCCCAAACGGTTGAACGGATTTCGACATAATATGAGGTATCGTTGAATTCGTCAGAACTGTGGAAGTGTCACGGGCTATATAAACAATACTGTTACCTACGGGTAAAAAAAGATTTATCACAAGTACTACGTTTGTCCCCGCCTGCAGCACCATGAAGTATTTTATGTTGATATTGTGACACTTGTTTTTTTCTTTTGAGTTCTTTTGTAAGCAGTCGGGTTTTTTGTTTTTAAAATAATATTTTTATCAATAAGCTCTAGTTCTAGGTCTGCAATCGTTTACGCTAGCGTCTCAACGCTTGCACCAACCTCTGCGCTGCTCCCAGTCCAGGAGATGAACGCAAGATGAACAGAATGCAATCTCGTGCGCTCTTTACGTCGCTCTGTGGACGCCTTACATCGCTTTTGCGACCACACTTGAACCGTCCTGTTTACGGGATGAAAGGACGGTCTATAATGTCTCAAGCTTCACGTTGAACGTTCGTTGGCTTGTGCTTTGGGATAAACACGACACAGTTTATTTTTGGAATACATTATTGTTCTCCAGAATTGGGGCGTTACCGTAGCATGCGAAACTTTTGGTGCTAGAAACTTGTACTTGATATTTTGTCAGTGACCGAGTCACACTCATTGCTTGAGAATTGAAAAGAATGCGAAATATGAGTTTTTGAACGTTTGCTTCTATTACTAATATTTTTTTCCTCGTTTAAAGAAGATTAATGTTTGGACGGGATTTTTAAGGGTTTTTGTGTAATCAATCCAGTTCCATGCCTTTATTAAGAACAAAATATAAATTATCTTTACCTATGTTTATAACCTAAATGTATAACAAAAATCTTACTCGTTTATGTTTTTACATAGAAAAAAATTATGTATTTGAGAAAAAATATCTTTCCTTCATAGGGCCAATAGAAGCCAAAAAAATATTTAGATTTTTGTCTTATTTATTTACATTACTTTATTATTTGTTTGTTTGCATGTGTGTACTCATATAATTCTAAAAGTAGAATATTAGATTTGATGCGAGTTGTACCATTGTAATGCAATCACAAAGATTTTCTACAATTTGCTAACAGGAACCCTTACTACAACAAGGAACAAGTTATATTGGTAATATTTTTTGTCAGTAACATTTAAAGTTCCAACAACGCACACTTGCCGGTCCGTAGTCAAGCCTGTGTTGCTAGCTAAAGGCTTTATTGGATAAAATTACATCGCTCCAGAAGCCTTGTTTTGCGATGTACACAACATGAGAATGCTTTCACAAATCGATGTAATATTCATGTCGTATAGGCATAAATGTCTGCTCATATTGCTAGCCAGGTTTGAATTTGGGCACATTTTATTGACCTTCACAAACCTTTGAAAACTTTTTAAGGGACATTCAGTTGTATCTATTTTTCACCTTTTTAGGTAGGTATTTGTTTCCCGTACATATTCATTACGTCTATTATGAGTTTTTAATACTATACTCGCTAGCGACTATCGTTTAGAATTTGTATGAGAATTGTAGTTCAACATCGTAACCGCTAGAGGCGCTGTACGGATTCTCATACAAATTCTAAACGATTGTCGCTAGCGAGTATAGTTTTAAAAACTCATAATAGACATACAGCTCTTTCTCTCTACGCTTTAACTCGAGTTTGTTGGTAGTTGGATGGGTAATCGTTACTTGTAAAAATACCATCGGACCCATTTGTTATCGTCCAATAGAAGTCCTTACGCCATTTAATTTCTATACTTGGATTCGTCACTAACATCTTTATCATCCGCAATACTGGACCATTTATTTAAAGCTAAAAGTAGCAGAAAATTCTATCATCGGAGAGTCATAAAACACTCGGTTGGAACGAAGTAATATTGTTGCAATTTAACATACGTCCCCTGACAGCTGGCACCTTATTGATTGCAATTAATAAAGCTAATTGACCAATAAGCGCTCAGCCATTAGCATACATCCCAATTTCCGCCACGCAAAAATCTTACACTTTTTTTATTCTAGCTTCCAACCATGCCATAAGGAACCTAGTTCAAATAAACAAAAACCCGCAACAGATGATATAATTAGAGCATCAAATGGCTATAACAGAGGGGAAACGCGCCATGACTGTTATTAGCGCCAGTCGCTCCGCAAAGTGCCAATGTCCTGTTTGAGTGGCTCTGGAGCGCCAATCAGCCTGTTGATTGCTCTTAACTGGCTCACTGGCACACTGTACTCACACATAGTCTACAACAACATAATAACATTGCTCTTTTAACACATCGACGTTTCTGTGTGTGCATCGTTATATTATTATGATTAATTTAATAAAATTGGCTACAATCCATCAATGGCCCACTATTGAGCATGGGTCTTTACTCATTATTGAGGAGTCCTAGAGCATAGCCACTAGGCTACTCCAGTGCGGATTGGTGGAGGGGATAGTGGCCAACCCAGTATATAGGAAAATTTTCATGCCGCCCACAGGCCTCCGACATAGATGGTAGACGAGAAATCAGCAGTTCATAAGTATATTTATAAATATCTATATAAAATAAATTATTTGAATTTGAGTTAAGAATAAACTTAAACGCAACACACTCCTAGCCTCGTATATCGCTAGCATTTCCTATGTCGTGGGTGTGCCGTGGACACACAAAAACACATACCAAGAATAAGCTCAAACTGATCATTCTCTACCAGTAAAAATGTACCAAAATATACAGCTAAAATTGTACCATTCTGTAAAGTTCAGTACATAATTAGCACGATGTTACGTCGATACCAAACTCCCAATGAACAAATCCCGGCGAAATCAATACTTGCAATGCACGCCGAACGAGTACCAATCAATGTTGTTTACCGTTGTTGTTTTGTTAAAAATTGTACGGAGCATTGTGAAACGTGCGTCGCGGCAGATTCGCGACTAGTCGTATCCTGTAACGATCAAATGCTCAAAAACTATAAGTTCCTGCAGCAAAAACAACCTCTGTAACAAGCTAGGAACGATTGATGATAATACGTATAAAAATAATGGTTTATGTCATTAGGACTCTATTCATTGTAAGGCCTTGCTTGCTTACATAAATAACATTATAATTTATTATAATATGCCTTAAAGGTTTTACATCAGAAGTGTGTCTCGTACTCGTAAATGTATATTCCGAAGGCCAGAGTTATTCTGAAGTCGTCGACTGACCTAAGAAGGCGAGTAAAGTTTTTTATATGAAAAGGTATTCAATATCTATAATTAAAAAGTGATTTTACCTTTATCGGTTCCCTACACGACAATGGTTTTTTCATAATCGAGGAAGCTTGTAGGTACTGTTTACCTATGTACGGAATCAACGAATAACCCCGCCTCTGAAGCCAGTTAGCACAAAAAATTTGTTACCAGCAGACACCTCTTCAGCTTAAGACTGTAATTAGCATTTGACAGTCGACTATAATAAGCGATGGCAATCTACAAATGCCATCGATGCCAGAACTTGAGTAAATTAGTAGCTGCAACTGTCTTGCGCAAATCGTAAAATCGCAAAGCATCATCAACATTACCTCGGGACCGTATATTACTTGTAAGAGCGCTTGTGAATGTGTGCGCTCCGGCCATAAAATGCATACAGGAACAAATCGATGTTAGCCCGTTGCTGAAAGCGTATTCATGTTCACTCATTGATATTTATGAAAACATGAAAACCGCGCGTCCAATATGAAACCAGTCTTTATGGAAAAGAGAGTAAGGCGGCTGTATCAGGAGATATGAGGCTAAAACTGCCTACTTAAATTATGATCGTAGTTAATTTAGATTTAGCTTTAGCTTATTTAATACTATAAAATGTACCTACCTCTTTATTATAATATATAGTTTGCTTAAAATAAGGAACTGAAGAATGGGTGTTGATCCCAGTTTCTACGGGTCCGAGAATATAGGGTGACAGATCACATAATTTGAGGCTTCTCAAATGTAAATTGTATCAAGTGGCAATATGATTATTTTTGTCATTAAGCTGTTATAATAGAAAATCAGCATCCATAAAATGGCATACTGGTCATTCCATAAATAAGAGAATGAAACTATTTTTAATGCAAATCCGACTAAGAGTTGAAGAATATTTAAGTTCCTTTTCCTATCATAAGTTTTCTTCCATCTTAAAATTTGCATACCTGAGTGGCTGGAGTCTGAGACTGGTAACTCAATAAATCTCTGTCTCATTTATACCCCCACTTTCCTCATTTACAAATTTAATAAATCTCATGAAGGCTGAAATACGAATTCAAACATGAAATTCCATGTTACAAAACTCAACATTTGGATGTATAAATGGTCAGTTTTGTCCGAACAGATGTGGTAGTTTCGCGGTTTACGGTCGGTTAGATCACCATTTTATAACGACCTACTTCCAGCTAAACTTTGCCCTCGACATACGGAAATAGAGGCACTTGTGAAGAGGGCGAAGTGTCAAATTAAACTGGCGAGGTTCTATACAGCCGGCAGATATGCTTCTGATTTCCAGGCTATTTGTATAGTTAAAGTAATTTCAATTTTGCTCGCTTAGGAACACAGTCTAGTTTTGGTTGGCATGTACTGCGCTTCTAACATAACAGTGTTCAGGTAGTTATTATACTAATCTTGACCGTAACCACCATGGGTTTAACTTGCTTTAATACGTTTGATTCTCTGTATAAATTACTTATTATACAGATGAATTACATTCGAAACTTGGTATCAAACATACGGGATTGGCAACTATAATATACATACATCTAAACAATATCAGAGACAATAAAGTGTGTAAAGCGTTGGGTTTTTTTAACAGTCATCTTGTCAACCCATCATGATCCACTGTTGAGCACGGGTGTCTTTTCAGAATGAGAAATTTAAGGCCATAGTTCACCACACTGACCAAGCGCGGATTGGCGGCGCGGCGTTCAGTTACTTTTGAGTTTTGCAAAATCTACGGGATGTAGGTTTCCTCCAATGTACTCCTTCACTGTTATAGCGAACGACGAAAAAAGGGAGACATTAAACACTGCTATAGAGTGTAACTAACGAGAGATATATCAATTTAAAGATAACTAAAAACGCGTTTGAGCTTGAATCTTCAACGTGGAAGTTTTGTTAAGCTACTTAAGGGTCTCCGCAAACTGACTGCAGCCACCGGCAGCTGTGGCGCTGTGGCGCTTCTTTTTAGAAGCGCGGTCCGGCCAACAGCCAACAGCTCCAATAACAGTGAGCAGAATTCAGCCGAAGCGGCTGTCGTCGGCCGGACCGCGCTTCTAAAAACAAGCGCCACAGCCGCCGGTGGCTGCAATCAGTCTGCGGGAACCCTTAGTCACAAAACCACCTATTGACCACGTCGAAACACGTTCGAAATTCGTTTTAATGGCAACCTACACTAATCCCAGCTTTGCGCCCCTGTGATTCAGGTTCATTGGGGATTGAAAGTGAGAATTTAAGATGCCTTAAGTGAATTGTGCTTACAAGCTAAATTGAACTTTGAGGGTAATAACTTGTTTTTAGCGGGGAATAGTAAATCCATATTCTCGGCGACTCAATTATAGGGCCGAAGCAAGCTACAGTTAGTTCATTTTAACTCGGCTGATATTAACATAGCTACGAGTGGCTGCGCAGATGTCGCTTTTAAGGCCAAAATGGTGGTAGGAGGCGGGGAGTGCGGGCGGTTGGATAGTTAGCCAATACCATGGACGTTAATACGTCCATGGCCAATACGAAGTAGCGTATCACAAAATACGGTCATGGCCGTCCTGTTTTGTTTGGTCGGAAAACGAAGTTCACATCAGCCGAGTCAAAATGAAATTAATATACCAGGCTATGTGCGCTTATCAAAACTTCGCAAAATTAACACAAAACGCCTATCATCTTCAATTATTACCTTCAAGCAACTAAATACCTTGTATAGCGCAGCGTATAAGCGATAATAGATATTGACATTCTACGAAATCCACAGGTATTGTGTATCGCGTCGAATGCACTAAAATTATGGATCGTGCGTCGTCAATGAAGTTAGTCTGCTGAAGCGGTGAGCGAAGTGGTGCCTTACTGCCAGTGCATGCAATGCCTAAATTACTAGCAGTGGAAACTGTAAACAATGTACCTGTAGCATAAGCTATTTATTAATTAAAGGCGCAGCAGCCCAGGAGACTCGTAGGTAAAGCAAACAATGTACCTATAGTATAAGCTATTGGTTTACTCATTAAAGGCGCAGCAGGCCAGGAGACTCGTAGGTAATTCTTAAAGATAATAATAATTATGTTGTGTTGACCATAATTTTTTGGTAGCTACCTGTACGGGTGCCTGTGTGCAAAACCATTTTGCATCCCTCC
The DNA here is from genome assembly GCA_905404135.1 of Hesperia comma. NCBI lineage: Eukaryota > Metazoa > Arthropoda > Insecta > Lepidoptera > Hesperiidae > Hesperia > Hesperia comma. The sequence continues at coordinate 18,606,530 of FR990021.1, forward strand.
CCTTTTCGTTCAATACCAATATTTGCTGCTCCTCATGTAACCTCCTGTTACCTTGTACAAAGGCATACGGCGGTCCTGCTCCTGGCCTTATAATTATTCCATTGTTGCATTTATTGTAATTGGAATTAAGTTAAGAATACGCTGTTGGATTACCGAAAAAAAAAATTATAAGTTTTCTTTAACTTGCAATGTTATTATGTGTATTCGAATCAAATCTTGCAAGCTTAAACTATATACCAACCTACTTCCTGTTGCCTTATGGACTTGAAATGCTTATTGGTTTAGTTCCGATGAAAATACTATTTTATGACAAACATGGCCAGACTCAGACACTAGGCTCTCGATTGACTCTAGGAGAGGGAATTCTTATGGCTGACAGCGTGACAGCACGGTATTTGAATGTATTGCTTTGCAATTAATTCACTTAAGGTTTAATTTTTTTTCTTTACCTTCTTTATTTCTCAAGTTTACAATTATAAGTAATGTCCATTAAAAGTAGGTGCTCTCTATTGCTAAGCCAATTCATTCGTGGTTTTCAGACAAATGTTTCTTCTTTTCGTGAATTTGGATATCAGATTAGTGTGCGGTTTCATTGAAGCTCCCGAACTCAAAGTCAGCGGTTAGTTCGCTCTGTTGTTTGCTAGAGGCTTACTCATTGCGGTAAGCTTTATTATAAATGTCATGGGTCAACGATTTTTTTCGAACTGGGTACCATTTTCTTCTCATAATATGATGGGTGGACCGATAAATACGCACATAATAAAATCCGTATTTAATATTATAAATGTGAAAGTATGTTTGTTTGTGGCTCTTTCACATCGCAACATGGCTATTATATGGTATGGTTAATGTGTGTGAGAAGCATTGGTAATGTCTGGTGATGCTGACCACTCATCTTCAGATGGTACGCCCGTTCTTACGTTAGCTGTGACCAATTCCAAGCTTTACTCTGTAGTTATTGTATTGTAATTAATTTGCGCAACACATTAATATCACGTGATTAAATTTATCGGTTCATCCGTCACTAGTAACGTTGCCACATGCCCGTAAAATCTGGGATCGTCCCGAAATGTCACCTCTTTTTTATTGTCAGTGATTAGATGTTATTTCTCGGGACTTCCCTATGAATCGAAATCTTACCATTTGGTGAAATAATAAAAATATTACTGGGTTACCCTTGTTTCGTAAAAAACTTTTGATATAATTTTAATAAATCGAACAACGTTTAAGATAATAATCAGTTTGTATAATATCATTTGACATAATTTTCATTTGATCGAATATTCATTTTGTGTAATATTGATTGACATAATGTTCATTTAATCGAATATTATTTTATACAATGTTCATTTCATGAAATGTTCAGGTTATAAACGCCCTAAAGTCGGTTCTGGCACTCGCCGGCCGCTGCCGCGGCACGCTCGCTTCGCTCGCTCGGCTTGTGCGATGGTTCCTATTAACCTAACACGCTCGTCGCTTCGCTCCTCACCCAATATTTACTTCTCGGTAAAACCAATAAAATAAAATAAAAGCTTAAAGATAAGTAAATATCAAAGCGTTATGCTATAATCGCTTAAATCCTTTACGGAAAGTGGCTTATTCACAAAAAATTTTTTTCATATCCAACCACCACTTCCAGAAAATAGCAATTCCAAATCTACAATCAAAAATCTTTCTAATTATACCAAAACCAAAATGTTTTGTCATCTTTGTAAAAAAAAAATGTTTAAATATAAATAGGAAACAGTTTTAGGATTGTCCTGAGAATGAAAAGCTTTTAGTTGGTGGTGCTAGTCACTGACTATGCGATGTTATAATATAACGGATGCCTACCTGTAGCTATCTATTGCTCAATATATGCGTAAAGGGGAAATAGGGTGATGATAACAATCGATCGGCATACCTGTTTGGCATTCTGACCATAAATTTTACTCTTAACATTTGCATTCCAGCCATTCTGAAGCTGAAGCGTACGTTACAAGTATCTACTTAATTAATTATTTACTTTACTCACTAAACTCACTTTTCTGGCGCACTTTACATTAATTGTACATACATAGAGTGCTAAAACGCGTCACGTAGTGGGACAAAAAGAAACCTTTGTAAACCTCGTTGAGAAGAGAACTCACGTACCAAAATTTCGTGTATAAAATCTGGTACAAGTACATACCTGAATAATAATGGTTGACAGCATGAAGTGATCTTTTAACCTTATGAATTAAGGTCGGTTTTTTAAAGTTCAGCTGCACACTGCCAACAACCCACGATTCTCTTACTGTTAACGTCGGGAAGGAATTCAGAACAAACACCAACATACTGGCCAAAGGTGGACTGGCAGACCTTACTTTCATTATCATTATGAAGCAATGTCTTGTAGGTTACTTCCAGATGTTTTCATTTAACAAATATTTCACTAGATTGCAGTTTTCTCATTGAAATAAATTCAATTCGTAATAAATCAGCGACCATGTATATTTCCAATAGAACCGCTGTGAAAAATGCCCGCAACAACATGTACGAAACGTATTTCAGTTCCCCCAAAAATTAACCCCAAAAAACCAACCGAGCTTAAGTAGGGCGCGCCGGGTCACATTACCTCATTAATTACCTGCCTACCTAGCCCACAGAATATAAAGGCAGAACGCGACGCTCAAATTCTGTTAAATAATTTGCGACGTCAAATAAAAAAGTCAGGAAAATTCAGGAAGGTCCAATTTAAATTTTTAAGATCATGAATTGCGAGAGATCGCTGCATGTTGTGATGATTCAGTCGATTTTGATTGTTGGACTTCGAAATAAGAACGGTCGGACAGCTTGAAAGTTTAAATAAATAATCCCACACTACATCCCATCCCACCCATCAAAAATATTGGCATTATGAGATCATAAATGCCTAGTGATATCGAAAATTTATCAGATCTCATGTAGAGACAAACTTCTAGCTCTAGAAACTCTTACTTTATAAACTCCACAACGTGGATATATGTAGCATGGCCATTTTGTTACAATAAAAATACCATAATCAAATCAGTTAAGCTTTTTCTAAATCAGTTTGAATCAAATAAATTAAAAATATTAACAACAGACTGTTTGGCAAGTAAGTATCTTTCATGTTGAAACATTCAATTGCAAGCAAAGTATAATATTGTTATCCCGAAAGGACAATATTAAAAAAACCAAAAAACTCTACATTTTAATTTATATACGTTTTTAAGCCCGCATTGTGCGTTAAACCAAAAATTTGCTTTTTTGTATGTTTCCCACTCTTTACCAACGGATAAACGATTTTTTATTTATTTATTTATTGACACACCAACAGCATTACAAACAACACATTATTATAATCTTACGCTTATCTTATAGATAGTATGCATGCCAATTATAGGTGCGTACAACACTCTCAATGATAGACATGTTAACAAAAAAAAGTTACAGAACAAAAAAGTGAAAAAGTTAAAAGTACAATAGGTAAGCAGTAATATGGCTATTTATGTGGAGAAATGTGCAGTAATTTTATTTTTCAGGCACAAGCCTGAGTCATAAAAGATATCCAAATCTTTGATCAACGCAGAGAGTCGATTGTGCTCAGAACACATTCGCAACAGTGGTGAATGTTTGAGGACGTTAGTTTTGCATGTTGGGACGTATAATAATTTAGTAATTGGGTGCCTTGGGTAACTATAAGGAATTTGAATTTTTAATTGATTTACCAGCTCATTGCAAGTCATATCTCCAGAAATAATTTTTTTAAGGAAACTAATATCTAGTAATAGTCGGCGATTATGAAGCGAGATCATGCCAAAGTGACTTAGACGAGAGTTGTATGTGGCTTTATGAGAAATACCAGTGGTGTGGTATGCTAGGTGCCTTGTAAAAGTTCTTTGTATACTTTCAATGCGCTGCGAGTGAATTGCATACTGTGGACTCCAGACCACTGAAGCGAACTTAAGCGTGCTTCGCACTAGGGAGTTAAACAAAATTATTTTTGTTTTGGGGTTAGTAAATCCTTTAGTATTCCTCTTTAAGAAGCCTAGTGTTCTGGCCGCTTGCTTGACAATTGTGTCCATGTGCGCTCTGAATGTCAATCTTTTATCCATTGTCACACCAAGATCTCGTATTTCATTAATTTCTTGTAACTCATCCAAATTGAGTTTGTACGACGTTGGAAGAATATTTTTTTTCCGTGTGAATTTAATGTGAAATGATTTCTTAATGTTCAAAATCATACCATTTACGTTGCACCACGTAATAATACGCTCAAGATCGTCTTGGATTAGCTGAGAGTCTACAGTTGAATTGACGGTTCTATATATTTTTAAATCATCCGCGAAAAGCAAGTACTTACAGTTATGAATAGAAGATACAATGTCATTTATGAATACGGAAAAGAGAACGGGGCCTAAAATGGATCCTTGAGGAACTCCTGATTCAGCAATATAATCTCGCGATCGATGTCCATTGAGCACCACAAACTGAAGTCTCTTTGCTAGATATGATTTGAACCACTCTAACAAGGTACCATCTATCCCATATTCTCTGAGCTTACATATTAGACGCGAATGGCACACTTTGTCGAAAGCGCTAGAGAAATCCATATAGATAGAGTCTACTTGCTGGCCTCGGTCCATCTCTTCGCTAATATATGACATGTATGACACCAGGTTTGTCTGGACAGAGCGCTCTTTTCTAAATCCATGTTGCATGTCTGAAATAATAATATCTAAGTGACGTGTGACAATTGGACAAACAAGGGACTCGAAAAGTTTTGAAAAACATGAAAGTATTGAGATTGGACGATAATTCTTAACATCTCTACTATCATCTTTTTTATAGACTGGCACAACTTTGGCTTTTTTCCACTCATCAGGAAAAACTCCATCACTAAGAGATTTATTTATAGATAAGTGATAGAGGTAGAGCCAATGCAGAGCCACACCGTTTTATGAAGACGGGGGGTATTTCATCAGGGCCGGCGCCTTTAAAGATGTCAAGTTTTTTTATTTCCCTTGTAATTTCCTGCTCAGTAAATTTCATATTACACAAGAAATGCGACACGTTCAGTAAGGCAGATGTTTTATCAGGTAATACTAATGAACTAAATACTGACGAGAATCTATTAGCAAACAATTCGGCTATTTCAGTTCCACTTCTTGCTATGTGGTTACCTAACGTCATTTCAGCTGGTACAGTACTTTCACCACCACGTCTTTCTTTTATATACCGCCAGAAGAATTTCGGATTTTTGCAGATGCTCTGTTCGGTTTGTTTTTTGTATGTTTGAAGACATATCTCAATATGCTTCTGGCTGCGCCCCCGAAGCAGCTCATATTCCAATCTGTCACGGGGGTTTTTATATTTTAGATACTTAACCCTCTTATTTTCCTTCTCTGAGATCATTTTTATTAACGCATTACTAAACCATGATGGTACATTATAAAAGTTCGTACTTGGCCGATTTTTATCTATGATACTCCATATTCACCACGACTTTTAAAATATTCGTCTATTGTCAAATAATAATAAAATTATGGTAAGAGTAAAAAGTTTCATGAAACCGGTATCGTAGTACAACACTATATCTAAAAAGCTGGTAACATTATTTAGAAATTTAACATTTGCATTTGTCAATTTAGTCCGTAGCGATAAAAAACGGACTATAAAACAAGTGAACGTAGTACCATGGGTATTTTTTATAATCAACTTTAAAAACGAAGGAGGTTCTCAATTCTACTTGATTTTTTATGTCTGTTACCTCATAACTTTGTATCGCGTGAACCGATTTTGAAAAAACCATCAGCTCATTACAGGAATTTCTTAATCAGTATTTTTTTATTTTACAGTTATGTAACGAAAGTGGTTCAAAACCAAACTCATCCATATCAATATAATAGTTACCCGTAGATACCATTGAGCCATACGGCTTCCCATACATTGCAATCACCCCCGGTTAGAAAGAGAAACAACGATAACGGTAATTACCTATCTCTCTCCGATCCCGATGAGCCAGAAAGAGAAAGGTGATTACTAAAGATTTCGTCTCTTTTTATCCGAGGTACGCTCTCAAGCCTGGCTTCTGCCCTCTAGTGTAATATCTCTATGGTAGATACCGTCAACGATCAAATTCAATATATTGGATGACAAGATGTTACGAAGTTTGAACGCACGCGACATCACTTGTCTTGTTATTAAAAAGTTATTACGAAACTTTTGGCACTTGTTAACAAGTTCAGCTTCATCGCTTAAGGCGAGCTTCAACTGGTTATCTTGGTGCCTTTAGGCTGTACCTATTAGTTTCTTTATCTTGGGTAAGCGTTTTTTTTCTTTTGCCTTCTTTCTTGACTGGCAACGCGTTGCTGATGCCGTTGGTGCTACCCATATCTGTGAGCGACGGTGACAAATCGACAAACGGACAGTCGTACTATCTGATAGCACGTGGTCATCAGAATCTGATAGCACCTGTCACCATCTATAACACCAGAGACATCAACGATACGTTGCCAACCATGAGACAAGAGAAAAAAGAATGCGTTGAATCTTGACTTACTTCTGGAATTTGGGTTAGACCAAATTATTCATTTTATTAGAGTACCTACACCTCATCTCATATTTTTAGAGCTGAGATAATTTAGGTAAAAGGTTGTCCGGCAGAAACGGAACGCCACCCTTATTATTTGATAGTGAACAAAAAGTACGTCGCTTTTTACTAAATACTGTACAAGAAGCTGCATCGAGTTTGGAGAAGGCACTTGCAAAATATTAGGTGTAGGTATTATGATTAAAGTATAACGAAGATGAAGGATCAGTGATGTGTGATCATTACTGGGTTTGCAAGGTGTCATCAGCACTTTCTTGCTAGAAAAGTAGCAGTGGATTTGCTTGCTAGATGGATATCCAACAATGAAATCGTATGAAATGGTTGGAAAAAATTCAAAAAATGTCTACGATGAGTGGTTTTGGAAGGAAAAGCGGCAAAACCCAAGCAGTTTTTCTTCTACTTGTCTTGTGTGTTATCCATGGCACCCACGACACAGGGAATCCTAGTGTGGGGCTATGAGTGTGAAGCGTTATTTATGAAGCTTTATTTACTCACTGTTAAAAACAACACTTGTTACTACTTAAAGCTATATTTCAAACTCATTTCCAGGCTATTTCATCATTGAAATATTCATCCAGTTATAAGTTATAATAACCCTTCTTCTTATGAATGGGATTTTAACTTGTTGTATGGTATTTCCGTCAATTCTAACAGAATTTTACTATTGAAATGGCAACATTTTACATGAAAATGTTTTTGGTGAGATTTTATTACGAAAATAACTTATTTCGTACCTCCTAGACCGCATGTAATATGGACGGTCCGCAAAAAAGTTGATTTGAGGAGAACGTGATCCGTATTTTTAATCGTCGTGTTTTTATTTATTGGTAGTTTTTGCCGACGTTACTTATTGGAGAGCTGCTGTAAAATGATTGGATTACGGCCTCGTATCTGGGGCAATTACTGAACGAAATAGGCAACGTTTTATATTTTTGTGTTTATTACCTATATTTTTAATTTTTTTCAGTCCTGAACCATTATTTTAGCTAAAGTTAACATATAATATTAACATTCTGCACTGTATTACTGTATATGTGATTAGGCAAAACGTTTTTTCACATTTTGTTATTACCGACATTATTTTATTAGGTATTTTAGTAGGTGGTACTTTAGTAGTGTATTTTAGTAGGTACGCATCCGTTCTCACGTTGTTAATGTCCTAATTCTTAGCTACATAGTAGCAATCATTTGTATCAATGCTATCATTTATTTTTGTAAACTAGCTGTAAGTTTTCCGTAAAATAAAAATAAAATAAATGAAGTCCTTATTTTTTTAGTTCAGGGGAAATGGCTCAAAGGCTTGAAGGTGTGAGGATAGGATGATAATGATTGAAACAGAATGTGAATAAATAAATAATATTGATTAAATTAAATTTATATTGAGTTACGGACTAAAAGGTAGTATAGTGGCCTAGAATCATCATCATCCCAACCCATCATGGCCCACTATTGAGCACGGGTCTCTTCTGAATGAGAAGGTTAAGGCCATAGTCCACCACGCTGGCCACGTGCGGATTGGCGGACTTTACTCACCTTTGAGTTTTGCGAACTCTCCGGCATGCAGGTTTCCTCACGATGTTTTCCTTCACCGTTTGTAGCAAGTGACATTTAAATGCTTAAAACGCACATATCTCCGAAAAGTCATGGGTGCGTGCCCTGGGATTTGAACCCGAAACCTTCCGAATAGGAGGCCGAATTCTTCACCACTAGGCTATCACCGCACCGCTACCTAGAATAGCAACTGACAAAATTCCACGTCGGCGCAGGGTTCGTGTGAAGTGACAAAAGTTGGCTCCTGCTTAGAGGTAGAGCTAAGCGAGAGGCCTAGGTATCACAAATCATAGACTAGTACAGATGTAAAACATAATACACAGTGCGCTTGAGCAACGAATGAATGAATGAAATGGATGACTGAAAGGGAGGTTTTTTACAAATACTTTTCGAAATTCAAATTACACCAACGCACACATAGGCACCGTTCACGAACACGAAACTATGCTAAAGGGTCCCCGCAAACTGACTGCAGCCACCAGCGGCGGCTGTGGCGCTGTGGCGCTTTTTTTTAGAAGCGCGATCCGGCCAACAGCCAACAGCTCCAATAACAGTGAGCAGAATTCAGCCGAAGCGGCTGCCGGACCGCGCTTCTAAAAAGAAGCGCTACAGCGCCACAGCCGCCGGTGGCTGCAGTCAGTCTGTGGGGACCCTAATAGTATTTCAAAGCCGTTCTCTGTTCCGTTCACGGACACAACGGTGTTTATGTGTGCGTTGCTCGAGTGAGCAATGTTCGGACTTTTACGTCTGTATAATTTTGTTACTTAAGTCGTACAAGGATCTTTTGGCGCGTGATTGACGTGTGGGTGACAGAGACAGCGCCTTACAGTTTGCCTTACCTGTAAGGCGCTGTCTCTTTCACCCACACGACACCCACGCGCCAAAAGATGCTTGTAGGACTATACTTAGTAAAGTTGCTTAAGTCAGCCGCCAAACAAATTGCCTTCTACCGACTGAAACTTAATCGTCAGTACTTTGATTCATTATTCTTTCTTTCTTCTTTACCAGTAACACATTAGATATATTTCATTTTATTGATACTCGAAACAAGCAGCCGAGACAAAAATGTGTAATCAAACATCCTAAAATTCTTTCTTACTTTCGTTTCTTTCTTTATAAAACCATGAGTGAGTAACATTATTAATTCCTACTGGAGTCAGCGTATAAATCTCAACGAATTCAATTACATTTGCCAATAAAAATGCCAACGGCATTAAATCTTCAAGACAAAAATGCCTACCTCGTATACGCGTAGTGTTGCCAGACGTCCGGATAAAGCCGGACAGTGTTAGGTTTTTTGAATGAGTGTCCGGCTAAAATAAACGGTGTACGGCCTGTCTAGTTTTTGTTAGGCTTTTTACATTTGAATCATTGATAGTCTAGTGCAAGTCGCTCGGATACGAATATATTCCTATATTAATTGTTGAATGACGACTTAATTTCGCACCGCCCCTCCCCTGTAGACAGGTACCAAGCTGATATTTTTATGATTTTGACTATAATTACATTGACATCGATAATAATAATAGATGTTCGGCTTTTTTACCCAAATGTCTAGACAAACTGATCTGTCCGGCTTTTTGATTTGGTGACCTGGCAACCTTATATACGTGGTTCGCGTACCGTACGGGACTTATTTAAACAAATTCAGGAGTACATTGCATATGTGATCGAGTCTCACCTCCTATGTTGGTTGTTCGTAACGAGTTTTGTGTAGAGCTCGCCAGAGTTCTATCACGTGTTGTGTTTTGAATAATATAACGCGACTTACAGTTGCTTATAAACAAGTTTGCCTACTAATGTTCCTTATTTAAATATTTACGCGCTGAGGTACCGACTTATTGTAAATGTTTTTCTTACAGTCAAAGCAAGTCCGTGATTGAAGAAGAGATATCTTCTTCTTCTTTCTTCTTCTTCGGCCACCACAATTCCACTGTTGGACTTAGGTTTCCTTTTACAATGTAAGGAGTATAAATAGGTAAGTACATCATCAATCCACCACGTTGGCCAAGTGTGGCTGGCGGATTTGACACACCTTTCGGACTATGGATTACTCTCAGGTATTAATATTACACTAGTTACAGATGTAAGGCGGGCTTTCCAATTTGCAGAGCGCTAACTCAGTGCACTAACTAGTGCCATCATACATTAACACTGCACTAGTTACTGTCTAACTGCCTTTTCACAATGCGAATTTAGCACGCTAGCTCAGTTAGCGTTCTGCAAATTGGATAATGTAAATAGTAAAGCCCGCATAAAGCATACACTGTGCGCTCGAACAATGCACACATAAACACGGCTCACAGATGATTATGATGATGATTATGATTAGATTACTAAGATAAGATTAATTTAATTCATTCATTCATTCGCGATTGTTGTTTCCCTTTGTTAATTACTTACAATTAACTAAAGTCGGTCGAGTCATGCGATTGCAGACGCTAAACCCTTGAAATCCAAATAAATACTAGTTAGTTAACTTGCCTGAAATATTAATCCGTAATAACTGTTAAATACAGTCCTTAATGGCCTTGAACCATCCGTGATACGTAAGCCATTAGCGGTACCAACCAATTCACTACACTCGCAACGGTTAGGTAATAGTAATAGGAATAAGAAAAAGTAGAAGTTCCACGGGGAATTACCGCATGCCAATAGTAAGCGTCTCCTTCATTACTTAATTTTTATAAAAAACAGCTCTTCCGAACTTGATATGGTATGCGACGTAAAAAAGCGGAAACGTAGTACCTAGCCCACAAAATAGAAAATGTTCGATATCAGAAGATGATGTGTGTATAAGTCTGCACAAAATTTTCTATTTGTCGGAAGCTTGGACCATTCGATACCGAAGTGTTTGCTGATTCCGAATCTGCAATAAAAAAAAAAAACAAAAAAGAGGGTTACTAAGTTATTGTTTTTGCGTCGCTATGTTCATAGACGCTTTTAGCCCGTGTGAAGCGCTCATAGCCCGGCGGCTTGCGTCGATCCTAAGCGATCGACAAAGTTAAGCAACAGCGGGCGCGGTCGGTAGTCGGATGGGTGACCGCTAGTGGCAATATTTCTTGAGCGCTTCCGTGCTTCGGAGGGCACGTAAAGCCGTCGGTCCCGGTTGTTATCGTTTGACAGCAGCTTTCAGCTTGAAAACATTCGACAGTGGGTTGGCCACTAACCCCTCCACCAATCCGAATTGGAGCAGCGTGGTGGAGTATGCTCTAGGTCTCCTCAATAATGAGGAGAGACCCGTGCTCAGTAGTGGGCCATAAATGGGTTGTAGCCATGTTCATAGACGTGCCATGTCTACGACATATTCGGTGTATGGCAAGTGAACCGCCCTTGAATACGGCATGCAATCGGTGCGGCCCAATAGTTCTACATCGATCCGCCCTCACGCAAGGCCGGCGAGGAGCTCGTTCCTCTAATCACCCCACTTTGTGGCCTTTATTGGCCACCTTCACGCTTCGCCTGATTAACTGACTGTGATTTGAAATAGGATTAACTCGATTTGTTACAGGAATTTTTAATTAACTGCTCCGGTTTAGTTAAATGTCTGGGCTGTTTTGTAATGCGGTTTTGTGTTTGCTTGTTTAGTAATGGTAGGAAATGGTTTAAGAATAGAAATAGGCAACGGAAATTCTGAAAGTTGTCATTCTCTCTATATGTAAAATATTTATTTTTAATGGGTATGGACAGCTATCAAAACATTACATACATATGTCCATAGATTCCTTTTTAGTAGAGATTTATTTCTTCAATATCTTAATATAACAACAGATTTAAACTTAAATTAATTAAAAAATAAGCATACATTGTTAGTCAAAAACATGCAGACGTATGAGTGAACCTACATACCCGCTTACAAAATAAATTTTTCAACCGCAATGGTTTAATATGACTCTCTATAGAGAATACAATTTCCTGTTTAAAAACGCATTGCGAAACTTCCGTTTTAAAATAAAAGTGGCGAGTTTTGGTTTTCCCTTCTATTTAATTTCGAAAATAGATGTTTCGTTTCAATAGTTCGTACCTACTTCAATAAATTGGTCGAGAAACTTATATAGTAAACCCAACTTAAGATTGAAACGAAAGAGGCGCTGTCGGACGCATTTGACATTCATTTGACCAATCATTGCACACTAGTAACTGACAGATGAATGACCGCAACGTACTTATGAATGACTTTTTGTTAGTTCCAATTTTTGCCATTTCAGAGATAAGTTGGGCGCACTGTACGTGGTGGTGTACGCAGATGTCATGCGGCGCTCGCAGTCAGTCTACTCGCGGCTAATTGCGCTCTCTATAGTATCGACTTCAGAACTGGAGGTAGGTACTAGGAATTTTCTTAAGATTGCAGGGTTGACAACACGTGCAAATAACTTTAGTAAATTATTTATCTGTATTTATGTGCACGTAATAAAACTGAACATCATAGAACCGAGTGTTATAAATAAATAAAAAGTTGGAAAAATTATTGTAATTCTTAAGTTATCAAAGATTATTGTGGTTTAATTTCGATTTAGCGCACACTAGACACACACCCTGAGATCGTCACGATAAAAGTTGTTATCTAACGATAACAGCTGAAGTCTGCAATGTACTCTCCAAATAAAAGCAAGGTTTAACAATATTACATTTAATTGAACCAAACCGAAACTTGAAAACCCAATCAGGACGTCAATTTCTTAACAAGGCTATCACCGCTTTTAATAATATTTAATAGCGCTTTAGACTAAATAAGTACTACATCAGTAAAGATAAAATCGCAAAAAGATATTTTCTGAATACTGTCTTCATTTCTTGCCCGCGTCAGCAGTAGAACCCTTATAATCGAAAAAAGTGAACGTAAAAACGCAGATAAAAGATAGATTACACGAATCGCGGACGAATATCAATCAAGTGGCAATGTAACTTAATGTCAGCGGCGAGCCACAGGCTCCAGAGCTATTTGCGTGCTTCTTAGCTTTCAAAGATTTATGGACCCTATTAACATGTGATAAAACGATGACGCCGCGGCTTTTGTCAATATAAATGATCTATTGAGAGCATCATTGATTTTTACTTTTCTCTTCTTTCTTTTTGTTCGAATGCTGCGATGCTTTTAGTGCGTTTTACCATCAGGTTAGCACGAAGATGCACACAGATGTTTTTGGCTTTAAGCTACTAATTGGCCATTAGTGATCACGGTATCTTTTCATCATTAAGGAAATCCACAGAACATTCCATCACGCTGCTCCAGTACGAGTTGGAGGCCTAGCCAACGCAAGTTTTGAAATTTTTTCATGTCATTTGAAGGCCTCCGACATGTCTTAACGACTATCTATAACCGGGACCGACAGATTTACGTATCCTTCGAAACGAGAGTGAAGGCTTCTTAAAGTTAGTGCGTACATCATCTTAGACTTCATCGCCACTTACCATCAGGTGGGATCGTTGTCAAGCATTAACTTATTTTAGGTAAAAAATAAATAAATAAATAGGAACACGTTTATCGTGAGGCACAGCCCTACGCCCCGCGATCCGGCTTGGCAACTCACAAACACGTAGAAGTAGCGGGAACTATTGACACTGCGTTCGATGCTAACGATCTTCAAACATTGCACTTCTGAATTGTACTTGCCAAAATGTTGAGAAATACTCTTTTTGTTTAGCTGCATTTGTATAGTAGAAGTAGTGATTTCTCTACGTGAGTGATTAAAAATCACCGTGTTGAAAAGTATTAATAAGCGTCTTGAGGGTCAAAATGGATAGTACAGAGTCCAAGGATCTTTGAAAAGATACCTCCACCCCGTCTGTTCAGCACTGTGCACCAACCTTGAAAAGAGAGACAGCTCCTTGTCTGTTGTTCAGCAGGATGCACCACAAGCATGGAATACATACTTAAATGGAAAGATCTCACAACTAGATTATCTATTGTAAACTTTCTGGAATAATAAATGATTTTTTGATTTTGATTTTTTTTTTGGAAGGTCGGCTATGGCTCATAGATTCATCCACGGCGCCCGTTCCACACCAAAATGTAGCATATTAATTCAGTAAACCTAAAATCAGTACGTTAAAGTTATTGGTACGTAAAATTTAGCGGTCATTAACAGTTAATTCCTTATATAACGTTTATAAAATGCAGATTAGTCTCGCTTTCAGGTGCAAGTGATAAGAAAAGTGAATGTTTAATTTTCGCTACAAGTAATTTATTTATTTAGTCCACATTATATCATAATATGACGTAGATGAACTTAATGCTTCAAGCATTCTTTGCCAGCTAACCTTTGGTCAATGAGAAAGGAATACGGTCAAAGTTTTGTAAATTTGACTTACAACTTAATATTTGTAATGATCAGAAGGGTTAATGAAATAGTAGACATTAGACAAGCCACCCGATTATAAGTGATTATAACGACTACCAGCGACATTTCGGTCTTGAATTAGAACTCTTTGGTGCGATCAACTGTGTAATCATTAATGTAGAGAGGAAATGAACAGTTGTCACGTGTACCAAATCGATTTCGAATTAAGACTGGATCGACGACCCGTATGATGTCCCTGGTACACGCCGGATAGGTATGAAGAACTATGCGTTCCCAACAAAACGGTGATTTGAATGACGGGTTATATTTGTCTTTCCAGGATGGGTGAGTTACTTTTTTATGTTTTGTTTATGAACCAGAAACACATCACATTTTGTTATCTACTAATGGCTCGTCATCGCAAGCCACATCATTTTTTATTTAAAAAAAACATGTGTCTGTTGAAATTAATTGTTACTTGCTGTGGTGAAAGAAGCCATTAGCCCGATTTGGATGAAATTTGGAATAAAAATAGTGGAAGGAGAAGACTCATACGGAAGCTACTTATTTTTCCAAAAACCAACCCCTGAAGCGCTGAAATAGGGGTGAACATAAAAATCACTAATTCCACGCGGGTGAAACCGTATATCTAGTCTCCTTTATACAATACTCCGCAATGCTTCGCACGGGTGCAATAACTATTTAATGGATGTTATTATACATATAAACCTTCCTCTTGAATCACTCTATCTATTAAAAAAACCGCATCAAAATCCGTTGCGTAGTTTTAAAGATTTAAGGACACAAAGGGACAGAGAAAGCGACTTTGTTTTATACTATGTAGTGAAATTGTTTGAAGCACTATAAAATATTTTGCACCTTTCGCTCATGACGCGTACCACAGCCGTACCTCGCAGGGCCTTAGCGACGGCTCATTACCAATTTAACTCGCGTGCGGTATTGCCACTCATTTTAATAATTAATGAGTGATTACACTCCAAAATATAACATTTTACCATAGAGTTGCGAGTTGTGAGTAAAATTTTATAGTACCGAGGCACAGGCAATTGCTCATATTTTTTACGGCAATCGATAGTAACGAATAGCGGCTACTAGGTCTTAGCATGGACTAGTACTAACTAAGTATAATGTTTTACTCATATTCTCAAAGGCACAGCTTTCATTGTTAGTAGTCCGCTCCGGGTGACAGCTTATTGACGGTATCACCCAACGGAAAAAAAGATAAACCACTTACAAAGTGTTTTTTTTGACGTGACAACGTTACGTTTTATAAATCGATATACCCGGCTGCACGCACGAAAAACATGACGTCTATGCGTCGTTATCTGACGTCATGCTCGCTCTGAGGCGTGATGAGGCGTCCCATGTACCTAAAGCTTGAAGTGCAAGCGAGACCGCGGAACGACATAATATGCACAGACTAGCAAAAGATTATTGTTTCGTTATACGGTATGCAACGACTAGTCTTTTTGGTAAAATATTTAATAAAGGTTTTTAACTGCAATATAACAGTAAATAAATTATAACTAAGTATTCAAAGACGGTGAAGGAAAACATCGTGAGGAAACCTGCATACCGGAGAGTTCGCAAAAACTCAAAGGTGTGTGAAGTCTGCCAATCCGCACTTGGCCAGCGTGGTGGACTATGGCCTTAACCTTCTCATTGTGAGAAGAGACCCGTGCTCAATAGTGGGCCGTGATGGGTTGAGATGATGATGATGATGATGATGATTCAAAGATAGTTTAGGATGACTATTAGTGATTATACTACCATTCCATCAGTATTTTCTTAAGACGTTGTCACGTTCAACTATCGTCAGTAAACCGACTTTACAGACGACCAATTTTTTTGTATTGTATTGTATCCAAAGCATGTGATGGCATATTTATTAGTGAAATAAAAAATTTAGGCTTTATTAAATAAATCATTCGTAATATTGAACGAATTCTAACACAAGTACTTACTACAAATTGATCCATGAAATCCAAGTAGTTGTGACAAATCATTAATTGATTGGATAGTCTAATTAAGTGTAGGCTACAATTCTGTTGTAATCTAATTTGCAATCTATTGCGAAAGGCTCAAAGTTCAAACTTGTAAAACACGAGAGGATGTCTCGTTGCCTCATTAGAAGTTTGAAACAGTAGAGGCTATTGAATTGTCAAGTTCAAATACCTCGAGGGATTTCGATATTAAATTCAATTGAAACGTTCATTTAAACCTAAATGAAGTTCAGTAGTTTCTGAGAATGATATCGTCATCGAAACTCATAACTGACTGTATTAAAGTACGGGGTACAGGTATTATTCATCACGATGGCCAAGAGCGGTTTGGTGGATTTGCCAGGAAAGAAGAAGACGAAAGGAAGAAATTAATGTGGCTCAGGGTACCAAGCATCAGCCTAACGGCCAATTACAGTTGGTTCTTCAGACAATTTAACGGCATGAGGACGTTCGTCGTATTGCATCCCACATAAATTCCAGCTCTCGGATGCTACGATTAAGGTACATTGCAGATAGATGATGAAAAATTCAAAAGCTTCATGAGGGCGCTCAGGCAATGCGCGTTTGCAATGCCCATTTTAGACCCCTCCCCCTGTCGGTCGCTTCATCTGCCAAGTCACTTTACTTTGTCACTTTACTTTTATTGAAATAATGGTTCGTTCCACCTCTCCTTGGTGCATTTGCCCTACCCGTCCCGAACGTGCCGCCCGTGTGCAGTGCACGCGTGCACGCCCGCTTACGGCAGACCTGAATGCTGTGACTAAATTTGGAGCTCCGATTCGGGCTGTTTGTTCATAATATAAAAGGTTCTGCTTTACGAGTTTGCCTCATAAACCGCAGTCAATACAGATTATTTGTTTAGGAAGCCAATAACTCGAAGGAGGCTGACGAATGCGGTTCCAAGGTAAACAACGTACTGTCCGTCTATCTTTTATATAATATATGTACATTATAATCAAAGCCCCTATTGGCAATAAGATAGTAATGTTGTAATTATAGTTTTAATAACAAATTATTGTTGTTAAAAACGCTACACACTCTAATCCCCACACAATGATTCCCTGTGTCGTGGGTGATATGGTCAACACAAAAGACAAGGACACACACCCTGACCGAGAACGGAAAAAACTCATCATTCAAATTACCGCCTTGTTGAGAATCGAACAAAAGGACCCTTGGGATTATTTGGATTGGGATGGGAACGATTCGGTTAACCATTGCGCTGTTCGTCGTCAAATTAAGTATGAAAAACTAATAATAAGCTTTTATGCTAAGTAAGTTACAAAATTAAAGAAAAATAATACATTTGGCCAGTGCTGTTAACCGTTGGGAATTGCCTTGTGTGGAGCCAATTCTGAGCGTAGTTACTGGGCCTGTCGGGAACTAAAGTTTCAAGCATATAGCTTGAAAGATTTGACCCGAACTTACAAACACTGCTAGTTAAAAGCTTGTAAATATACCAATCACGGTTTCGTAATGCGCAGAAGTACGTTCATAGAAACTTTGAATAATTCTTACAGTAATTCAGTTAATGCAGTTTTTAATCAGCAGTGCTGGTATTTAAATAAGTAACTAACAATTAACCGTTAAAAAACAATTTAAATCAGTTAACAAACAAATTAAATTGCTTTGTAAATTAGTAATTTACATTACCTTATTAGTAAGAAATGTAGCTATTTGAGGGCAATTAAACTTTTTATTTGTATGCAAATAAACATTTGCCTATTAAAGCGCTCACAACACGTAAGCCTTTAACAAAACTATTAATTGTTAAAGTTGACTCGCCTAGAAAAGTACTATCGATCCTGAGGAAAGTTTCACCAAGTAATCTTACCTAGAGGCATGAATAGATGGTTTGAAAGTTCTACTTCTGAACAGGGGCACAGACAGGGGTGGAATCCTGCAAACAAAACTCATTAAAAATGTGCTTATTGGAATTTAACTATGTAACGCGGCAACACCAACCCTCTCTCATTGACAGCCGCGCGCCGCGCAATAATGTGATATAGTCTGTGGTGCAATCACGGGTGCAATGATGCAATAAATAGGTAGATTGAGCGTCGCCCTACAATGAAAACAAAAAAAACAAGGCAACAATATCAAGCATGTGTGCGTGCAGGCGATGTTTTTCGCGTTCATTTATTGTCTATGTGTGCGTAATCTGTGCGTAATGATATAAATGTCGCCGCCAACAGTTGGCTGCGCTTTTTTGACACGTTTTCGCGGATTCGATTATCCATCTAGATATTTATACATCATTGTCTGTGGTGCTATGTTCCGACGTTCTAAGCGGCAACGTTTGCTACCGCGTAAACTTTTATGTTAAGTTGTGATGTTAATTTGCTGATTATTATTGTATTCTGAGGAACCCAATAAATTCTACCGCTAAAACTATCATTTTTTTGGTGAAGTGAAATATTATAAGAAAACCTGTATGTTTGAGAGTTCTTCATAATTATCTCAAGGGGTGTGAAGTCCGTCAATTATGTACGGTATCGTGTGATTGATGATATTGTGAGAGAAGACAAAAAGGCATGGAAATTACCAGCTCTGCAACCAGCTCCGCTAGGTTATTGCTTACCTGTATCGTTTAAGTAATAGTGTAATTTTTTATTTTAAAAGATGCGGAGGAGTTTTTTTTCGCCGTTTATTTCTCCTACTTAAGCACTTTTTCAAAACGGTGGTAGAATCAAAAAATTGACGTTCATAAGTGAATTTGTAAATTCCCAAATGAAATAAACAATTTGACTTTGACTTTGACTGTGAAGACTCCAGCAAATTAATGGGACAGGTATGGGCTATGCTAATCATGATGATGATTTTGATACTTCAAAATTGATTATTAATTCATCGAACGTGGGTAGTGCTTCGTGATTTACTTAGTAAAATGTTACAATACTAACTAGGACACTTTACTTTTTATACGCTTTCGAGACCACTTCGGAGATCTCTCAGGTTTCTCACAATATTTCCCATCACCGCAACAAGCAATAATACAATTCACGCACATAATTCATAAAGATTAAAAGCTCCGTTCGCGTTGGAAATGGAATTCGTTTTAATAGCAAGTCACGTAAATGCCAGCTTTCCGCTCCTGTGATTAAGGTTTATTGTAAATTGAGGGCGAGAATTTAAAATGTCTTAAGTAAAATTGCTTATAACCTAAATTCAACTGTGAGTACAGGTGATAAATTTGCTTTTAAATAATAAATAATAAAATAAAAATAAAAAGCTTTTATTGATTCCTTACAAAATTACATTCTTTTACATTACATTACCTACTCTTCATACATTATATTTTATTTAATTATATAATACTACATTTTATTAAATAATTATTTTATTTACATTTCTTAACAAAACTAACAAATCAAGTACTGTCATGCATTTTTTACAATTATTCATGCAAGTGAAATTAAGTTATCATGATTTAATCTATCTTTATATATTTTTATTTTTATATTTCATTATTAATTTTTTTACTTCATAATTACGACTGGTACTTATTCAACTATTCGTTTAAATTTACACATCACTCAGTCTTCTTAAAATTTTACAATATAAAGTTATTTATTTGATGAAATTAACACTCACGCTCATGCAATATTTATTATACATTATAATACATATTTGACTAAAATTATATTAATATTAATAAATTTCTACATACTACAGTCTTTACATTATTTGACGATAATTTTAAACATTATTTAATGAAAGTAAAAATCATGTAGTGTATAATTATCGTACATATGTATATCATTATTTGTATTTCAATTTAATTAGTATGTATATCTTTTAAATTTTTTTTTTGAATTTGACTATTATATATTACATTAATTATAATTACCAAATATATTTAATTCATTTAAATAATTTGAATTGGAGTATTATATGTTACATTAATTATAGTTACCTACTAAGTATATTTAATTAATCCATTTAAATCATTTGAATTTGACTATTTTATTTTTACATTAATTATTACTAATTATATTGTTTATTGTTAAATATCTGTGTAAGGACCGCCTAGTGCGGTAAAAGCCTCCTCCATGCGTTTCCACTGGTGTCTATCTCTGACTTGTCTGCTCCACGTTCTTCCTGCTACTTTAGCAATGTCGTCGCACCATCTTTTATGGGGTCGCCCTTGCTTTCTTTTAGCATTTATTGGGTACCAATTTGTTATTGTTTTTGACCACCTATCGTCCTTTGTTCGTTGTATATGTCCTGCCCATCGCCATTTTAGTTTGAGGGTTTGTGTAATAATATCCTTTGCTTTTGTTTTTTGTCTTATTTTCGTATGTTTTACTTTGTCTTTTAGTTTCAGGCCTAAGTAGCTGCGCTCAATTCCTCTTTGACAAGTTTTTATTTTGTGTAAAAGCTTTTTCGACATAGTCCAGGTTTGACAAGCGTATGTGAGGCAGGGCATAAGGCAAATTTCCATGGCTTTTGTTTTCAGTGCAGTTGGGATCTTGCTTTTAAAAATCTCTTTCATACTCCAATATTTTTTCCAGGTGTTATCTACTCTTCTGTCTATTTCTCTTAATGTGGTATTCTCAAACGAAATTTGATGTCCCAGATATATATAACTCTCCACGTATTCCAGCGAGAGAGACTGAAGTTCGATTTTTATTCTTTCGCCGTTGGTCATCACCTTTGTCTTTTCTTGGTTGATTTCAAGTCCTACTCTATTACTTTCTTTGTTTAATGTTTGGAACATGTATTGCAGTTCGCTTGGATTTTCTGAGAGCAGCACTAGATCATCCGCAAACCTCAAATGTGATAGGTTTTTGCCGTGTATTTTGAGTCCAACGTGATCCCAATTTAGGCTTTTAAATATATTTTCTAGCACTGCTATGAATAGTTTTGGCGATAGGGGGTCACCTTGTCTTACTCCTCGATGTATACTAAAACTTGGTCCTGGTGTCTCTATCTTAACTCTAGCAGTACTGTTCTTATAAATTACTTTAATGATATCAATATAGGTAGAGTTCACCCCTTGTTCTGCTAGGGCATTCCATATAGAGTCATGGGATATTGAGTCAAATGCCTTAGAGTAGTCGACGAAGCCAATATATAGAGTTTTCCCATATTCGTTGTATTTCTCTATTATATTCTTAAGCGTATGGATATGATCCACTGTAGAGTAGCCTTGTATGAAACCCGCTTGTTCCACTGATTGGTTTTCATCTATTACTCTCGTTATTCTTCGTAAGAGTGTGGAAGAGAATAATTTATACAATGTGGACATTAGGCTGATGGGTCTATAGTTTGTCATGTCATTAGCATCACCCTTTTTATAGAGTAAGGTAATTTCAGCCTGTGTCCATTGATTGGGTAGCTCTTTCGTCTCTAATATCAGGTTAAATAGTGTTGTTAGTGGTTTCAGTAGAGTTTCTTTTCCCGCAATAATATGCTCGTTGTTAATCCCATCTGGGCCTGGGCTTTTTGCTGTTTTTAACTTTTTTATAGAATACTCTATTTCACTTTCCGTAAATGGCGGTGCGGTATCGACATTTCTTGGATTAGTTTGCGTCGCAGGTATGTTGTTTACGGCCGAACTCCTATATAGATTTTTATAGAATCTTGTGGCAGTTTGTAAGATATCGTTACGGTTTGTGATGGTAGAGCCAGAGGTCGACTTCAGTTGACTTATTATTTGTTTCTTGTTATTCAATTGCTTGTACGCTCTTCTTATGCCTCCGGTCTTCTCCAGGTAGTGAGATATTGTGTTAAGTCTGTAATTTTCTAAGTTTGTTTCGATATCTTTATTAATTTTCCTGTAGAGTAGGCTTAGCTCTTTCTTTTCTTCTTTAGTTTTATGCTTTTTGTTATGTAAATCTTGCCTTTTACGTATTTGTTCCGTGATGTCTTCTGTAATAATAGAGTTTCTTTTATTTTCTTTCTTCGATAATCCAGAGCTTTTAGATCCCAGTATAATATGCTTCTCTAAATCATTATACAATTTTTGCAGTGGTTTGGAGTAGTCTAAGGTAGATAGAGTTCTTCCGAGATATGATTGTAGTTTTTCTGTGTCGAATATCGTCTGAGGCGTCTGTTTGTAGCTTTTTCTTGATGTTTTGTGGGATAATAATAGTGTCGCTCTTACCATGCGATGGTCACTGGGGTAAGAGAAATTGCTAATAACATCTATGTTGTTTATGTTTTTGGGAAAGTTTGTTGTGAAAAAATCTATTTCGTTTGTTGTTATCCCATCGGGGGATTTCCAAGTCCATCGTTTTTTCTGTGGTTTCTTGAATTTAGTATTCATTATTGATAAATTATATTGTTGACAGAATGTTATCAACAGGTTGCCTCTTTCATTTCTCCTACCAAAGCCATATTTTCCTAGATTATGCGAATTTTCAGCTGACATTTGTCCGATTTTGGCATTCCAATCACCCATACAAATAATCAATTTATTGCATCTGTCTACAGCATGTTGCAGTGATTCATAGAATGTCTCAATTTCGTCATCTGATGCCTTTTCTGTCGGTGCATATAGTTGGATAATAGAGTATAGTTGTTGTTCTATATTAATCTTTAGTATGACGATTCTTTCAGAAATTGGTATAAAATCTTCTACTTTTATATTTTCCTGTTTTCTGACTATAAAACCTACACCTTTTTCTCCTTTTGTTTCGCCGAAATTGTAGAGAACATATTTCCCTCTATCTTCTATAAAACATCCAGTTCTTCGAACTTCTGCTATACCTATGATGTCCCATTTTATCTTTGATAGTGCATGTTCTAACTCTATCATCCTTGATTCTGTTGATAGGGATCGTACATTGTATGTGGCAATATAATATTTCTTGGTACATGGAGGGTTTTTGTCTACTACCCCCGCGGGGACAAGCCGTATTGGGGGAGTTGTTTCTATAAAATGTATGTTTTTTGTTGTGGTTTTGTTGTTTATTGAATGTACGTTGGAGGAGGGGCTTAATCGCTATTCATTATTGTCTTGGTTGCTTCTGCTTGTGTTGTTGGTATTTTCCATGGATTTGTTTACTAAGAAGTTGAGTATACCCGGTTTTACAACTCCTTCAGTTACGCTGTTTGATCCTCTGATAGATGTTTTCGGTTGTTGGACTCTATTTTTTTTGTTTGTTTGAATGATTTCTTCCGGTTTTGGTGAGTGAAGACTTTTCGGGGATATAGAGTGTTTTCTCTTAGTGTTGCTGTTTTTGGGAATTATGAACAATTTATCGTATTTGATTACGGCGGTGTTTCCTTTGTCTCTTTCCAGTTGTAGTTGACTTTGTAGTTCTTTTCTCTTTTCTAAAACATGTTTCGGATAATCTTGTTTTACATAAAATTCGGTGTTATTAAGTACATTTCTCATTTTCCACACTTTGATTTTGGTACCGAGAGTTGTAAAGGTAACCACCAATGGACGTGGTCTATCCGCCTTTTTTCCCACTCTTTTTATTTCTTGTACGTCGTTATATGTTAGTTTGATAGAGAGATATTTATCTATCCAATTTATGAAATTGGTTTCCAAGCTTTCGTAAGATTTTTCTGATTCCTCTATACCGAAGAACATTAAATTTCTATTTCTTACTTGTCTCTCTAAGATGTTTATCTTTTTTTCTTGGCTCTCTACTATTTCTTTCAGTTTATTATGTCTGTCTTCACTTTCTTGGAATCTTTGTTCAAACATCCTGCTAAAGTTCAATGTTACCTGTTCAGTTACGGTTTTTCCAGTTTCTCTTATTTCCAATCTCTGTTCTTCAAGTTCTTTTGTTATTGTTTTGAGAGCTTTTAAAATATCTTCCATGATGTATGTGAACAAAATTTGCCCGAGAGAAAACAGGTGGCGCCCTCCAGTGGTCAGCTTCAGTAATTATCTCGTTGATCATAGGCTTGGGGTATTTAATAGTATGGGTGGCGCCCTCTTGTAGTTAGCCTCGCAGTACGCAGCGCCTTCTTACTCCACCCGTCGAGATATAATTAGTCTATTAGTCGCTAGATGTCGTTAGTTGGTGGTCTGTTGCCCTTCACGTTACGATTTTTTCTAGATCTTCTATCTTTGTTCCTCTATTCGTCCCCAGATGGCGTTGGTAGTCAGGTTTAGTTAAAAATGTATTTTAGTGGTTGTTTTTATAAAACTTAGTTTCTTGTCTACCAACCTGGGTCTTATTGGGGCTTGAGATTTTGTCCGTTTTGCTTTTTGTTTCTCTGTAAATTCCTTTTTCTTCCCAGATTTTCACAAAGAACATCACTTTAAGGTTGTAACTGTCACTTTCGTATATTCACTTAAAAACTTGTTTTTATGTCTTTTCTGTCGTGTACTTTTATTTGCACTGATTCTTTGACCAGGGAACTCACTTTTAAACTTTAGTTTACACTTGAACTCGCGATAATTGAATTTTAATTGCGTAAAATACGGGATCGCACTGTTGACACTCGCGCTGCAGCGCCCTCTCTCTTTGCTTTTAGCTTTGCTTTTAGCGGGAAGTATCAATTCCGTATGCTCAAACTCAGTACAGTAACCCTTTGACTATCTGGTTAAGTATGAAGTATCTACATAAACTGTTAAACCGCTGTCATTACGTTTAGTCTCGCAGAGTTGTAAGTAGTTTAGTCAGTTTGGCCGCGCGTAGAACTAATTTGACACTGTTATTAGTGTCTTGGGAAGTTGGAACAGCTGGCATGTCAAATTGCGGCCTTCGTACTGCCACTTTAACACTTTCAACACTGAGATAACTGGCGCTAATGTTTTAAATGGGATAGTAAATAACGGTACTTACATCATCATATATATCATCATCATCTATAGGTGGTAGGGCCTAGAGCTCACCCGGGGAAGTACCACCACCCGCCACGGTACTTAGTACCATTCCTACCGTGTAATAATTCTTTAAGAACAATTGTGTTCCGGATAGGAAGGTATGGAGCCGGTTACACTTTTTTAGAGGCGACTATCTCAGTCCTCAGGGGTAGCAAGTTGTAGCAACGCATCTGTGACCGAATTACAACGAAACTCATTGAGTCTAGTTCTGGGTCGGTCACAGTTGTCATGGGCGGCAGCGGAAGGTGGTGCTGCATGTTCGTTTGCTATCTTAATTCCATAAAAAAATCATCTCAACCCATCATGGCCCACTATTGAGCACGGGTCTCTTCTCAGCATGAGAAGGTTAGGCCACAGTCCACGCTGGCCAAGTGCGGATTAGCGGACTTCACACACCTTTGAGTTTTGCGAACTCTCCGGCATGCAGGTTTCCTCACGATGTTTTCCTTCACCGTTTTATAGCAAGTGACATTTAAATGTGTAAAAAAAGTGTACATACATAGTTCCACATTATTACATTGTTCCCTGTGAACATAGATAACACACAAAGATAACATAATACGAGACAGAAAATAAAAATTGAAACCTCAACAAAATTTTCAATTCGGTGAGAATTCAACCCATTGCCTACTCCAACATCCGTACTAATATTATAAATGCGAAAATCTGTCTGTCTGTGACGTTTTCACGGCTATACTACCAGTTCGATTTGGATGAAATTCGGAATGAAAATAGTTGAAGACCCAGAGTCACACATAGGCTACTTTTTTCAAAAATCACCCTCTAAAGGGTTGAAATAGGGGATGAAAGTTTGTATGAAAAATCTACTCCGCATGAACGATTTTGATGAATTATTTACCCAGGAAGATAATTAATGACGTACCCCCTCATCCACTTCGCCGGTTCGCGATATAAACGAATTCCACGCGGGCAAAGCCGCGGGCAAAAACTAGTTTCTAATAAATTAATGTTTATACGTGATTCTTTAAAACTCTCAAAGTTTATTTTGTTTCAACCTTAAAATACGTCAATTTAAAATAAACTGTCCGAAAATGAAAACTTATATCAAACATAATAAGTATCCCAAAGCGAATGATTTTAACAATACCTACTTTGATATATTTTTAGGTCTTATTTCTCAACCAATTTGCACTGGAGCAGCATGGTTGAATATCATCAGTATGCTTAGATATCATCAGCTATGCAGGCAGTCGGTGGCTACGAATAGGGTTGGAGCTTTGATGTTTTAAATGTCTAGATGGAACATCGAATCCGCGAAAACGTGTCAAAAAATTGTGGCCAACTGTTAGCCACAATTTTTATATCATTACGCACACATAGACAATAGACGAACGGGTAAAACATCGCCTGCACGCACACATGCTTGATATTGTTGCCTTGTTTTTTTGTTTTCATTGTAGGGCGACGCTCAATCTAGATATTTAAAACATCAACGGGTTGGAGCTATTTTTTGGTTCTGCATAAATTAAAGAAAATAATAAACATTAATCGAGTGAACCGTGAAGAGTCCCTCGCTATCTCGCGGTGGAGTCACGCTACGTGGCTCCCGGCTTATCTTAAAGGTCAAGAGCACGCCCAACAACTTTATAAGGGTTTGTGAGCTTATATTTTTATAATTCATAAAATTACACAATTTTATACGGGATTTTTGTAGGTATGATTCTCTTGTTATATTCAATTGGGGTTTTATCAGAGAGACAATTACAAGCGAAAGATACTTTACAGGGATTAGTTAAGTATTATTTAACTACACTAGTGGATTAGATTAGTAGGTAACGTTAAGTTTGTGAACAAGTCAGCTTTGCGTAGCACGCAATAATTGATTTAAATCTTGATCAGCGCAGTGGATTAATTAGTTTCAAAGAGTTGCTAAAATAATAATAAGTACTATATACTCATAGCCCCACACTAGGATTTCATGTCGTTGGCGCTAAGTACAAGACACGACCAGAAGAACACCCAAAACAGAACTTAAATTACAGATTTATTTTTATGTCGCCGGGAATCGAACCCATGCCATTCTAGTTATAGTCCGGCGTGATAAACATTGCGCTACACATTGTCATTTTTCAAAAATGAAAACATATCACCACGATCTTGACTGTGCGTTTCATTAAAAATATTATATCGCGGCAAGCGCAACGCTCTATTTTTTCTCTTGAATAAAACAGCGCGGCTCCAGGAGAGAAATTGACATTTGGATAAAAAATAAACGTAAGCAGTACATATTTAATACATTTCTCCCTTGGCACAACCCTGATGTTTTTGCCGGAATTTCAGTGAAACGGTAAAAGCGATCGGAACTGTATATTTTTGTTCGTCTTTTTAGCTAAGACAAAAGTTACGTAAGTTTGTGCACATAACGACACTTTAGGTAATGCTTTTATTGCCGTGGAGGGCCAACAACCAGATTACTGACAACAAGGAAACAGCCTGAAATAATTGAATGTTTTTTTTAATGAAAGAGTTAATAAACGAAGAGACGATAGAGGGACGAGAACATAGAGGAATGCAGAGATGGTTAGTAGCAATAAAGGCATCAACAGTGACTTGCCGACTAAAAAGGAAGGAAAAGCCTATGTTTTTAAAAACAATATTTACGACCAATGTCGCAAATCCCAACTTATTGCCATGTTATTCATATTCATGTCATTCGGCGAGTCAGTCGGACGGACGACAGACGATACACATGTATTGTATCGATATCGATCGTGGCTCTTATATTGATGCTCCAATCTGATATTGTTTTACAACTGACAGCTCATTCAGATATAAAAACGGCATAAATAAATACAGGAATCAGTTGAGTGGCAGCCCTATTGTAACATTTATAAAATGTCAGGCGAACCACACTCGCCAGCATAATACCTATATTTTATATTCGTTTGTAACAAAAGGAATTACGGTGACGCTTTTTAACTACAGCCGGAACCTTAGTCATCGGTCTTTTTGCAGCTTTGAGCTTTGTCGAACGAACACTTGCTTTATTTTCTTGTTCACGTGTTTTCGAGATCGGAAATTCTTAATTGTCTTTTTTTTTGTTATAATTCGTTCGACAAACTTTAAATAGTTTGTGACGAAGCGGTACTGCCGAAAGGGAGCTCTTGACGCACTTTGGGTCTGTATACGCGTTTTAAAATTAGAATGAATCAAGTCCCTCCTATAGAAGGAAAATAACGTACATATATGGTTCGGGAACCGTTGAATGCCAAGCAAAGTGCTCGGTACGATACCTTTTCTTCAGCTCCAGCTCTTAAAGGTATGCACTTTCACTGTGATGGTTGGTTAGTAACACGCTGGCAAGTCGGTATTATATACCACACACTTGTATGTAATTACGTTCTGGGTAGAATACCACTCCCGCG
Organism: Hesperia comma; assembly: GCA_905404135.1. Classification (NCBI taxonomy): domain Eukaryota; kingdom Metazoa; phylum Arthropoda; class Insecta; order Lepidoptera; family Hesperiidae; genus Hesperia; species Hesperia comma. The sequence continues at coordinate 18,635,161 of FR990021.1, forward strand.
GGATCGCGTATTCAACGTGTATTGTGAATATAGTCCAGAATAGCACGGATTTCACTTATTTCGGTACCTGGTAATCTAATAAGGTTTGAGTGTAGGTATTAATCCCGCGCGTTCACCTAGGTTTTTTCGTAGTCTTTTCGACCGGCGTTGGTCTGGACACCAGTTATTTATGGCGCCTTCTACCGAGGTTTGCTATTGGCTAATTACATAGATAATTGGTAGAATAAAAAAAATGACGTTCATAAGTGAATTTGTAAATTCCCAAATGAAGTAAACGATTTGACTTTTGACTTTGACTTTTGACTTTGACTTTTGACTTTGACTTTTGACTTTTGAATCCCCGAACCATTGTGTCAGCGTAAGATTAAATTGGTGGGAGATTTGAAAATTTATAAAATACTTTACGGATAGTAAACATAATATTTATACATTTCAATTTCCTAATGTAGAAAGTACCGAGAATTGTTATTTTGCTGTTAACCTCTCTGGAAAGTTTCAACTAACGGTGCACTTTGGAAATAGCTGTTTGAGGTATATCGCTACGAGATAATTCGTAACGACGAAGTTCGTAGACGAGTAAAAGTTACGTAGCTCGTAGCCGGCGGAGCTAGCCGGCGGAGGTAGCCGGCTGAATCCTTATGTTGTTTATTGAAGTTCAACAACCTCTGACAGAGAGAATAAGGCTCTTCTCACACAACGCTATTTATGTGCTACGCGACTGCTACGCAATCTAAAATTCGCTGTATCTGACACTGTTCACTGACAGGAGACGCGTCTACGATGCGTTGTGTGAGAAGAGCCTGAATCATTGATTTTTAAACTGTTTAGCGTATTGGAGAATCATGAGGGCTCATTGAATCTCTGTATAAAATGTACCAAATAATTGTATTTAATGACTAGACGACCTTTTGTTTTTATAAATTACTAAGACTAAGATTTGCCTATTGTCGAAGGTAATGTATTCGTGGGCCAGAAACAGTTTTTGATCAGTGGTGTGCAATAATTTAACTTTGCCTCATCTCCTATCCTATTCTCATTCTACCTCTCCCACAGCCTCATCTTACCTTGTCTAAACTTCCTGTCAATCCTCTTCTTATCTGCTGTGTTTATCTATTTTTATAACGAACGAGCCACTGGATTAAACTTCAAACTTCGACGAGTGGTGTTGTTAACCGACTTAAAAAAGGAGGTTCTCAGTTTTTCCTGTATGTATGTATGTACATATATTTGAGCGCGATTATCTTGCGTTTGGTTGAACCGATTTTGATGCGGTTTTCAGCATAGTATTTGTCAGACTTAGGAGAAGGTTTTAGGCATATTTTTTGGCTGAACCGATTTTGATACGGTTTTCCGCATAGTGTTTATCAGACTTAGGAGAAGGATTTAGGATTATTAACCGCGTTTAACTGAACCGATTTTTACTTTTCGGCATTAAAGTCGGTTCTATTTTGTTAAAAGTTATTTAATGAAGTTATTTAAATGATCAGTTGTGCTTAATGAAGATATTTACATGAGGCACAAACCACTTACAGTACGAACACGATACGCGGACGTAACAAGCGTGGGTCTGATTCGGCAATCCGACGAGCTCCGATATTTCTGCCACGTTCCAATTTGCGCGATTGAAATTTCCTGCCGAATATCAATTTGATTTTGCGCCGAACCCACTTATGCTCAGCGTTAGATTTGTTACGTGACAAATTTTCAGGCGTACTTACATAAAAGCTGTTCATTTGTGAGGGATAAATATAATGATGCTGCACTTTTAGCCATATAATAAAGACTAACTGACCGGGTAGACGTCGTTCTGCAACATATATTATTAAGTAGACGCCTTTCGGGAAACTGGTTGCTCCGCTCCTTTTGATCGTAGTGTGATGTTATATAATCTAGAGCATTCCTCAATATATGGACTATTCAACAAAAAATATTTTTTCAATTCGATCCAGTAGTTCCTGAGATAAGCGCATTCAAACAAACTCCGGGAACAAAGAGTATTAAAAGTTTGACGTACTTAAGGGTCTGTCTAAATCAAATCGTATTCTTTGGAATTTGGAATTAGAATTTGGAATTTGGAATTTAGAATTTGGAATTTGGTCCAAATTAGATGCGGATTTTTGTCCGAAAACTGTCGGTGATTCATTTTTCCAAAATAGTTCATTCAGATAAAAGGGTAATGGTCATACACTTCTCAGCTTGTTTTTTTAACTGTGGCATTAAAGTCACAGGTTCTAATTGTTTTCCAGTTGTTTAGTGGTTTCCAACACATTAACAATTAACATAAACAGCAAATAGCCGAGGCGAGTTGCGTCGGCGATGGACCGCAGTTTGGTGTTGGCGTGGCTAGCCGCAATGAAAATTAACTTCTGACCCTAACGCGTATAGTCTTTGTACATACACACGCAGTACATACACACCTAGGAGTACTTATAGGCTTATTACACCTTCCTAAATTTAGTCATCTAAATCAGGAGGCTACTACGAACAACCGAATTTGAAACATCACACGTCAGTCGTTTCGTTTAAGAAAATTGTATTGTATGAAACTGACGTAGGTATGAGGTTTCGAAATCGAACTTCGTACATTGTTAGTAGTTCGGATTTCGTAGTAGCCCTCCAGATTTATGTAGGTGACTAAATTTAGGATGGTATAATAAGCCTATTACACTTCGAATTTAGTGTAGGTACTCCTAGAAATGATACATCTTTGAATATGAAAGACAATATTATTGGGAAAAATAAAAAATAAAATTTTTTGAGAATTTAACAATTAGAAACATTATAAGGAAATCTTGATAATATTATGTGAATTATTTACATGCGTGAGTATCGTAGAACTCTCCGATGGAACGAAGTTTTATTGTTGCACTTTAACTCTGGCTATTGAACATCTGAGATACTTTATCTGGCAGATAAATTTAATATTCTGTAATATAAATATAAATAATAATAATAAATAAATTATATAAATTAATAGTATATTAATATTATTTGTTGCTATGTATGCAGTCGTCGCTTATAATTGTACTAGCACTCAGAATGTCATAATAAAATGTCATTAATTATAAATGTGATAGTGTATAGTATGTATAAGCGATCAATAAATAAATATCTGACCCGATAGCTGACACCTTAATGGCTGCAATTAATAAAACTGATTTACCAATTAGCGCGCATATGACTGGGCTCAATAGAGTACATTCCCATTTTCGCCGCGAAAAATCTTGCACTTTTCATTTTCTTGCTTGTAGCCATACCGTGCGGAATTAAATAATAATGGCTTTCAATGAGTTCGAATGTAAATAATAAGTTTGAATTCTATTACTCTACAGATGTATACCTAGTAGTAGGGTATAAGACAATAGCAGAAGATATTAATACGTCCAAACAGTGATTGTTGCAGTAATATTGGCAATTCCAACCACGTCAGCTCAGTTTGATGATATCCCGGTACTCAAGCGTGAAACTTGAGCGAGATACGATTTAGGTATTTGCCAAGTCAAATGTTATTTGTGTGTTCGACGATGTTATTCAAGGAAACTTTATATGAAAATTGTGCAGTTTTAACAGCTTATGAACAGAAAATAAAAGGAAGCATATCTTTGTGTCCATCATCATCATTATCATCATCATCTCAACCCATCTTGGCCCACTATTGAGCACGGTTCTCTTCTCATATTGAGATGGTTAAGGCCATAGTCCACCACGCTAGCCAAGTGCGGATTGGCGGACTTCACACAACTTTGAGTTTTGCGGGCTCTCCGGCATGCAGGTTTCCTCACAATGTTTTCCTTCACCGTTTGTAGCAAGTGACATTTAAATGCTTAAAACGCCCATAACTTCGAAAAGTACGTGCTCTGGGATTCGAAACCAGACCCTCCGAATAGTATGCCCAATTCTTAACCACTACATACTACTACCATACTACATACTGGCTACCTTCCTCTTACTAGAAGCTGCAATCATTTGACGTATTCCGGTTGGGATCTTGAAGAGACGGTAGATACGTATTCCTTCCTGTTTGCTTGTTACTGGTTCGTTAATGCATAAGGTATGCTTTAGTACCTTTCCGTATTTTTTTATTGAATAAAGATAGCAAATGCTCAATGAGTCTCGCTCTAATTCGGTCACAGATGCGTTGCTACCCCTGAGGACTGAGCTGATGGTCGCGTCTAAAAAGTGTAACCGGCTCCACACCTTCCTATCCGGAACACAATTGTTCTTAAAACTATTGTTACACGGTAGGAATGGTACTAAGTACCGTGGCGGGCGGTGGTACTTCCCCGGGTGAGCTCTAGGCCCTACCACCTGATAAATGCCCACGAACGACATTGACCACTTACCTTGAGATTACTCGTCTGGTTGTAATAACTTAGGCTACTTACAGTTGGAAGCCATAAATGTAGTTAACTTTAAATTCCAAATTCGTAAAAAAGCTTGGAACAAATATATTTTTTTCCCGCTCAGAATCAGAAAGCAATCATGCTTTGCTTACAAAACAATACAAATACAAGAATATCGGATCGCTTCGCTATTTCTTGTTGGAGCGAGCCAGCTGATATAGCATTTTGATTGAAACGGTTTTCTCTTCCTTTGTAATTTAAATGGGTATTTGCAATTGTATTTTAATATGTGCAGTTAAACTCATGAAATTAAAGATTCGCGTTAAAAGGTCGTGAACAAAATAGTCTTTTTATGTAGGCAAGTGATTTATTTAAAATTAAGGAAAAACTGGAAAGAAAGAAAATACTAGCTCTCAAGTTCCCGGAATACGACAAATCGTTTTGCGATTGAGTTAAGCAAGAAGATGTCAGCTAGCTAGCCGAGCTTCCTGTTCTTTTGTTTATTTAAACTTTAATGACAATTAAAAGCTTACTTAATGCATTTTCCGTCATATTGGCAGCTGCAACTCCGAATTCAATCTAACAAACTGTGTATGTTCTAATTTTAGCAAAAGTATAAATTTAAGTTGTTGCTGTACTTTTGACGGAATAAACGTTTCTTTCTTTCTTTCTTTTTCTTTCATTTTATATCAGCAATCATTACGTATGCCAAACAGACGTTATAGGTACACGAATATCGGTATTATGCAAACAGATTAAATTACAAAGTACTCGTATATAATCTTAAATATATAAATACCAACTGGAGTTCGGAACCAGAATTCACCAGCCAGATGCCACCGCTATAGACATCATAAATCGCTTCTGCAGTAATAATTTTGCGTAGAACCCCGCAACAATTTTTAACCGACTTCAAAAAAGAAGGAGGTTCTCAATTCGACCGTATATATGCTTTTTTTTATGTACGTTCAGCGATTATTTCGTCGTTTATGGGCCGATTTTGTTAATTCTTTTTTTGTTGTAAAGTAGATACTCGTATGCGCAGTGGGGTCCCCTGATAAGGACACCAGGATCTGATGATGGCATCTTAGAGAAATCGAGGAGAACTTTCGAAAATTGTATGGACAACTAGTGTGTTTGTTCATGTTATCATAAGTACCATTTCATGCAGTAGCGTTACCATTTCATGAAGATCTGGAGTCGATCTGATGAAGCCGAAAGACAGTCGAGGGAACTCCTCAACGATTTACTGCAGTTATCTAGTGTTTGGGCTTGATTAATTTGTAGTGGCGAGAACTTTACACTTACATGTTGAATTGAGCGCCATCAGGCGAGTAGTTTTTGAGTTATCTCTACTTAACAAGATTGAAGTCTGTTATTTTTTTTGTAAAAAGCAATTTTCTCGATACAACTTCAACTGATGCACGACACCCCGTTAGTGATTATCGGGGCCCATCGATTATTCGTTAGGCTCCCTTGGTCGAGATTAAATGTATTAGACCAAAAATAGGTCGCCAGTAACTGGATACAGCGTGGAGCGACGATAAGACAGGTGTCAGGGATCAAGGGATAATTGGGAAGGATTTAATAACAAAAGTCAGAAGACAGTCTTGTATAACTTAAGTTTTTACGAAAAATAACCGACTTATAATCGGAAAATAGAGTAAAGTCAGAATAGGAAACAATCTTAAATAGCTTATTTTTTTACAAAAAACCCACTCCAAATCGGTAAGTAACCATAACACAAAAACGAACTTTATAAGGTACCAGAAAACAAGAATTAGGTAAAATATTTTTTTTTAGTTTTTTACAACCGCTTTTGTAAATACAAGGAGGTAGGATAATTGACAAAACACGCTAATAATAAGTGCTACGCCAGAATTAATAATAGGTATGTTGCAAAATTATGTAAAGATACTATCTTTACGTAAGGATATAATATAAGATAGTAAGTATAAAATAAAATAGGTTGTACTTTACTTTATATTAAGTGACAAAATGACCTACATATTGCTACGTCAGCTTTAACGAAAGAATTATAAATAAAATATGAAAGCTCCGTTAGAATATGTAGTGCTCGCAAGATTGCACCTCTGGTTGTATTCACTTGTTGAACGTTTCAGAAATGGCGGGGCTGATTTCATAAGCCGGAAAAGTAGAAGTAATAGGTCTGGCAGCCGTCCAAAAATCTTCAACATCAGAGAAGCATGTGCGAAGTTAAAAATATTACTTTGTTAGATTGTTGTCAGCATAAATTGTCTGAATGTTTTTTTTCGAAGTCGTGTTACCTCAGAACAAAAATTAACACACAGACAAATTGAAAACTTTTTGAAGTCGGTTAAAAATTACACTGACCATGATGATATTTCGTATATAAGTTTGGTCTCCGATGGGCGAATAAGTAATAATTTTATTATTTGAATATATTATGTAACGATTATTGTTTAATTTTGGGAATTTATGGCTGAACTTCAAGTGTCAAATTTTGAACCACTAGGGTACAGCTATAAATATTATATTTGCTTCGAAAATAAGCAAAATAATCATAATAATGCAAATAAACGAAACCCTAGCAATAGACCCTTATTCGTAATCAAAACAAAAATTTAAGAAACAAATTTTACCAAATTCAAACGACAACGGCGATAAAATTCAAATACAATGGAAGCCTCTGAATTGAACGTACATTTAGGTACTTCTCTTTGTAAACACTGTTTGTAGTTCATGTGGAAATAACATAAATATTGTACAGCCAAGAGTTTAGGAGCGCAATGCGCGCGAACTAAATAATAAATAGTTACAAACGAAACGAAAGCAGAAACTTAGGTTACGAACTGTACCTACCTACGAGCTTGTAGCCAATGATCCCTAATTTATTTAAAATTTGTATCTCGAACTGTTTATATTTGCTTAAAGTTTGAATTATAGGTAATAGGGTAGATAATACAATGCGTCCCACACAAAAACCAGCATTGCACCTTGTTATTAATGTATTATAAGCCTATTAATATACAATAAATTATGTTAAGTAATAGCTGGCAGGTAATTGAGACTGGATGGAAATACTTTATTGATGATTGTATTAGAATATAGAATAGCGAGGGACGTTAGATTACATTGTCAAAAGATATTTAATAACGTTATAATATTTTGTAAATATGAATATAAAAGAAATGTTTTAACAAGATAACTCTTTATTTCAACATCTAATTATCCCTATAATAGATAATCTGAGGCTATCCTTTCAGTATATTGCAGATAAGTAGCGAGAATATAAAAGGCCGTTAATAAATTTTGATTACAATCTAAATTGAACTGTTAGGGCTCATTCACACGAGGACGAATCGTATTTTTTCACGAATCGTCTTTTTTCACGATTCATTATTTTTTTTGACGGCGGCAATGCTTTTTAAATACTCATGTTCACACGCTTGACGAATCGTGAAAAAAGACGAATACGGATACGTCTTTTAGAAATCACGAATCGTGAATGTTTTATGATTATGACGGATACGTCTTTTAGAAATCACGAATCGTGAATGTTTTATGATTATGACAGATCCGTTGTAGTATTCACGTCCATTGTGTTTCTGAACCAATCTGAACTGAGCTAAATCACGAAATAAATGTGAACTTCAATGCGGATATTTTGACGAATCGTGATAAAACACGATTCCGTATTCAATGTGAACGTCCATCCGTCAAGACGTATCGTGTTTTTTGCCGAATCGTCAAAGACGTATTCCGTGGGAATGAGCCCTTAGCACAGGTAATTTTGTTTTAGCAGCGCATGACAATTCCATATTTTCGGCAACTCGGATAAAGTTTCATTTATTTAAGTCACATCCAACTTCCCTGTTTCTGGTGCCACCTGATAAACAATGGATGAAGCGATGGCGCCAGGAGAGCTGTTTTAGAGAATTGGGTCCGCATCAAGAACTTCAACTCAAAACTTAAGCTATGCCGGGTTTAAGGATGTATTTTTACTTGCAATATTGATTCAGTTGGTAAATGCAGAGAGGTGTGCTTGGTGATAAGGTATTAGAATCATCAAAAGAGCTGTTGGAACTATAATGTCTATGCACAGCATCGCTTTACTATCTCTAGGGTTGCCAGGCAACTAATGTCTAGTAATCTCAGACCAATAACCTATAGACGGCGTGCCGTGAACAAAAGCGTGAAGCCGGCAAAAAGTACGCCTCGCCTTGTAATACACACGGCGGCACTCACACCAAAACGACTTTTGTGTTCTAAATAATAAAAAATGAATGAAGCTTTGTGTTCCAAAAAATAAAGTTTAAATTTGTTCTAGTTCAAACTGTCAACATAGGGCATTCTATTGGTTCTGATGTGTATTTTAGGCACACTTTTGCCGGCTTCACGCTTTTGTTCACGGCACGCCGTCTATAGTTTATTGGTCTGAGCTAGTAATAATATACCAATTCCAATTCAATTCCCGGATTCGTAGGCCAGCCACCAACCAAGCTGCAACCAAGTTACAAAAGCATACCTGACCAGCAACCAGACCGCTAAAATAATCTTGCTAGATTTTGAATTATCTGGGCACATTGTTTAATTACATTTCAAATTACCATATACCATAGTATTTTATTTATATAATATATATAATTATATATTTATAGTATAGGTACGCACTAAGTTTGCCTCTTTAAATCCCCATTCCACTTACGGGCCTACTGGAAGAAATTTCTTAAAGGAATAAGTAGTGCCCTTGTACAAACTGTCATATACATATATTTTGTTTCTTTTTAAATATTTGTGTGTACAAAATAAATAAATAAATAAAATACCAAAATGCTGTTAGTCCTATCAAAAATTCAAATATTCTTCAATTTACCGTTCTGAAATGCACAGGTAATGTGACTCCAAATATTATCAAAACATCTCCAAACTTGTTAAAGCTCTCTAAACTTCGATAAAGCAAATTCCCCAGCAAAGTTCGCAGAGTCAAGAACGTTGTCTGAAGCGAGTTAAAACTTTAAAGACTTTGTTCAGTCTTTGATAATTTGGTTAGATTTTACTTACTTTATTCACATTACAAGTCACTTTCAAGACAGATACATTTAAAGAGCAGTTATTTATCTTCTAATAATCTTTTTTATCTATTCTATTCTATACATAGATTAAAAGTGTTACTGATCGTATTTTTGTGCACGCTAATATCAGAAACGCCTGAACGGATTTTTATGGGACTTTCTCTGAGAAATAGAGGAGGTTGTGGAACAACATATTTACGCGGGAAAAACTATTATGCACGAACGAAGTCGCGAACACACTCCCACCCCCGTAATCACTTCAACTATAAAGCTAATATCGGTTTACTTTTATTGAAATAATAACTCGTAGGTACGCCCCTTTGCGGTCCATTCACCACCTATGTTTGGCTACAGCCCATTAATGGCCCACTACTGAGCACGGTCTCTCTTCATTATTGAGGAGGCCTAGAGCATACTCCACCACGCTGCTCCATTGCGGATTGGTGGAGGGGTTAGTGGCCAACCCAGTGTCGAAAGTTTTCACCCGAAGGCCTCCGACACGGCTTAACGACTGCTATCTATTGATAACAACCGGGACCGACGGCTTTACGTGCCCTCCGAAGCACGGAAGCGCTCAAGAAATTTTGCCACTAGCGGTCACCCATCCGACTATCGACCGCGCCCGCTGTTGCTTAACTTTTTCGGTCGCTTAGGATCGACGCAACCCGCCGGGCTATGAGCGCACCTATGTTTAAGTAACGTTAATGGTTAAAGTTTAACATTAAACGTTAATGAAGTATGGCTTGTACCTACCCTTCATACTCTGAGTCAAAATTCAAACTCTAGTAGAGCAGTCATGGATTGGAAAGAACATAACTTACCTACGTACGGAACTTTACATTGGATTTAAGGAGACAATGTGACACTTGTAGCATTCCCATCAAAGCTTGTTGGCGACTTTTTCGTACCTATGAACTGTTCATCAATTTATAAACAGATATATAGATAGATAAACTCTTTATTGTTTGTACACCAGGATTATAAAATAAAGAAACAAAAAAATATGTAACAAGAAGCACAAAACAATAGGCGGCCTTATCGCTACATAGCGATTTCTTCCAGGCAACCCACCAAAAGGTAGGAAATACAGATAACATTATACACTAATATTTTTAAAGGATTATTAGCAGATTTTACTGTTTATTAGATACGTAGCTACTACTAATGCATTCATTAAATTTTCGTTAAACTATACCCTATACCGAATTTACGGTAGCTGATCGCAGCAAATTTTCATGCAAAACTTATCGATGTCAAGGTAACTCTGACATAGATACGACAGTAATGTATCGGTTAGTTATAACCGGATGCCCGCTATCCATTACCTGACATGTGACTAATAGAATAATGGACCAGCGGACCAAGGTTTACGAACAAACAAATTTTGTTTGCGGGCTTCCAGTAATTGAGTTACATACCGGCGCGGACTATGAAAGGCTTTCGGGTTTTCTGAGCCCTATCATGCTCATATGCGATTTCTAGGGATTGGCACGAGCAACAAAATCGTTGTGTTGGCAACTAATTAGCAACTATTTAGCTACAAATTCATGTTTGTTTTGAAATTTTGCTGGTTTCGCCATGCTAGAATGATAGGGCAGGTTTTCTGTCTAAACCTGAGCCGCTGGGCGTAAAGAATTGCCTCATCCCGCTAAAACCAAATGTTGTATTGTGCCTGAGCTCAAACCTCAATACAGCCTGTGAGTAAAATTTACTTACGGCACTTTAAATTCTTGTGAATCTGATATGTACCTTAATCACAGGTAAGGTACCTACGTACGCATTAGTATGGGATGCTATTAATACCAATTCAATATCATACGCAAATCCAGTACAGTGTATGTTTCTGTGATAGAGTCTAATTCAAGCAGACTAATTTTGGCGATACCAGCGTTATTGGTACTGGTCCTGTCTGCGAAGCGATGGCTCCCGGGTTCACATAGCAATACCTAATTTTCCAGATAAAAAGTCTACACTTGAAGGCACCATCTCAATCCTTAAGAGTAGCAACACATCAGTAACTGAATAAGAACGAAACTCTTACTAACAATCACTAAGTGGACTATAACTAACAGTCCTTGTCCAAAATCTTCATACTCATTAGCACACTAACCAACTAATCTCATATTCTAACACCATCTACTAACTGGACTAACCATCCAAGACCCTAAATTGAGTCCTATTCTAGATCGGTCACAGTTGTTATGGGCGGCAGCACTAGGGTGGTGCTGTTTGCTCCTTTGCTACTTATATTCTATACTTATAATAAATCTGTAGAGACCTCTCTACATGAACTATATACTCTTCTGAACATGAACTATATTTCCAAAATAACTATCAGGGGGTGATTAGGGATCGATAATGGAATCAGTAAAATTTTTGTCTCTCTGTCTGTCTGTCTGTATAACCTTTATAGAAACAAAAACTACTCGACGGATTTCAACGAAACTTGGTACAATTATTTTTCATACTCCTGAGCTGGTTGTAGTATACTTTTCATCACGCTACAATCAATAGGAGCAGAGCAGTGAAGGGAAATGTGGGGAAAACGAGAGAAGTTAACTCCATTTTTTAAGCTTCCGTCGCGTGTGCAACCTTAATGGTTAAAGCTACGTTCTCCTTAAAATATGCTATGTTCTCCTAAAACATATATATAAAATATATCCCTCGACAGCATATGTCTATCTTTTATGGTTGACTCACAATAGCACGTGTAACTCCCGATAGCTTAGCAGTTCAAAGCTTTCTGATTATAACGCAGGAAAAACTTTGTGACACACTGAGTTCCACCGGGCGAAGCTGCGGGCACAGCTTATTTCAATAAATAAAATCCGTGCCTACAGAAGTAAGAAGAAGAAGATTAAATACCTTTTGTATTTAATCGGCAATCATAACAATAATTAGCTATGGCGTCATCAAGAAACATAACCAAAATAGATTTTAACTAATTAATACGAAATCAATCAGTAAAATTGGAATATTTCGGCTAGTAACCTTGCTAACAATAGCGAAGCCATCAAGTAAATCAATGTAAATGTACACAAAGCAATTAATAACTTGAGCAATGTTTACAAGCTTATGCGAACAAAACAGAATTGAATATAAAGGATAACTACCTACATAACTTCTTTTGTACCTATATGTATGTATTATGCCAACAATAAAACAGACGATGCTACCTGGTGCTGAAAGGTCACCAGCTGGACATCAGCAACATCAAAAGAATCACTAATGCGCAATAAAGAAGAAAGAAAGAAATGTTTCTCAACCCTTCAATCAGAACCTTTTATCAGAACACGAGAAAGTTTTTGATGGTTGAGTTAAACAAGATTGTGGTATCTGTAGCACGCTCGATTTAAGTATATAATCGTGGGGTATTATTTTAATAAAAGTAGGTAAGAAATTGCAGCAACGGGGAGGGGTAGGGGGTGATGCAAATTGTGGAATGGCACGCGGGCGCTCATATAGCTAGCGGCGGACCCAAGTCCTACCATCTAACCTGAGCAGGCATGTTTCGTCATTTTGTTTCACGTTTCACAACACATTACTTATTATCAGTACATTATTTAGTTACTACGTACCTACGCCTGCTACAACACGTTTTTCTCAAACATACATTTCAACATACATCGATTAGTCACAGTTTTAAGCGTGTACATAAAGACGCGTAGTGAATTCCAGCTGAAATCCTGATCTAACGCTGAATTCTGAGCACTGAGCTACCACGTGATATTGTTCTCGTATTATAGTGACGTCTAATTTTCTGTGTCAGTTAAAGCGAGCATTCCTTTGTCACGGGATAAAGGCGGCCGTATACAATAAACCGAGGTACTATAGTCGGCACAATCATAAGATTCCGATATGACGTCTGTCAAGTATGAACACAAACTAACCTTGTATGGACGTCTTCAACTTACTTATTACGGAAATATATTTTTTTGATTTGAACCGCTGGTAATGATACTATGAAGTGAAGATATTTCGTAGTGAATGATAGGTCACTTTGGTTAAATTATGCAATGCACTATTTACTGTGCATATACAGTATACAGTTTATATTTATTATCAATGCAGCTTTATAAGTAGGTACATAATGTACTTGTGAATCCACCTCCTCTTCGCTTTCGAAAATTGTTTTTATGTTTACAGATAATAAACACTTCTTCCCATTTTTGCAACATATTTTATTGGTACATCGCTTCTATTGCTCATAGCATGATGTTATAAAATTACCCACAGTTTGTTAAATATTTTAATTAGGCATTAGTCCGTAATATTAAACGCAAGTAACTAGCGGGTTAAACGAATTGGAGTAATATTGTTTACTTACTACGAGTATTTAGATAGGTAGATACTTACTTACTTATACGTACTTACATAGGTAAATACTAGAAATTCTGGCGAAATATGAAAACCATCCCTGCTTGTTTTTTATTTGTGTTATTTATAAATTGTATAAATAATTTAATTTTATTTTAATCAGTTTACATCATAAATTGTGTAAAATTGAACAAATATTTAAGACGTCACTACAATGTTTTATAAGGAGGCTGGATTTATAGTTATGTGACCTCTTGAAACAATTTATGAATCGACCATAATCGATACATTACTATAATCGAAAGTATGTGCTACCATGTCACACCCAAAATACAAATAGTTATAGATTCCTTAATATATCTAAAGCATTGCGATTTTTCGTAGCTATTATAAATTCCCGATACATACGTTTTTAAGCCTTTTCCATTCAAATCGGATAATTATTAACCGTTTAATAGTTTCTTCGTTTTCACTAGATTAATGAAATTTCCATTTTAATAACTAATATAATTTCCTCACCTTAACTTACTAGTCAAATTGCCTTATTATCCCTTTCGGTGTTAATCTCAACGCTACATCTGTTTTTAACTGATTTTAAGAAAACAATCAGAGATCGGTTTATAAATTATCGTTCCGAACTTAATTAACGAAACGATTAGAAAGTCTTATTACTTATAATCGGTTAATTTTATAAATCGGTTTATTTAATGCATCGATTTTTGTTGTACTTCACTATGGTCACTGTGATGACAGCCGTCATATCGGAATCTTATGATTGTGCCGACTATAGCTAGGTATGTGGTTACGTTAGTTATGTGATTTTCACACACTTGTTGAATACCAGTGTATTAGGTGTATTAGGTTAGGTGTATTTCTGACAACAATATAACATTTCCATTAGTTCCAATTTTGGCCACTGGGTCAGATAAGTTTGTGGCACTGTACAATTTACCATTATTACGTCATCAAAATGGCTGATAAGTTCTGACAGCATTTTTCCGGAAATAAAAAAACAATTAATATTTTCTTTTATTTTAAGAAGGCGAGAAAGCGTGTTTATTTTGCCGAAATATATTTTTTGTTGCGTTTTATTAGAAAAATCAAGTTTATTTTTCACTACCGAAAGTACCCTATTAGCAGTGACCTTGTCAAGAGGGAGGAGTTTTGTTTTACTTCACTCGTTAAAACGCCATATTAAGACAAATCGAATAAAGAATTCTGTACTGTGTGTTCTCAGTACCTACAAAACGGGAGAGTTCGCAAAACTCTAAGGTGTGTGAAGTCTGCCAATCCGCACTTGGCAAGCGTTAACCTTCTCATTATGAGAGGAGACTCATGCTCAATAGTGGACCATGATGGGTTGAGATGATGGCAATGATGGATAAAAGTTATAATAAAACACGTGTTTTGGTATTGTAGTGCTTTAATTATTACATTTTTTTTATTAATCAGACCGTTAAACAAATTATAGGGTACGTCTGCTGGGTTAGTTTTACTAGACTGTTTTCAGGCTGTTTTAGACCTTGGTACACATTTTGCCCCCACAGGCGATGGGACAACATTTAAGGTCACCTGCACATTCATAATCGTTACTGCAATCGACAATGCAAATCGAAATTGATTCAGGTTCGATTGGAGGACACTGGCCCGGTTTTTCTGTGAATGAAAACATAAGTTAGGTATGCAATGAGACGTTTAAAAATCAATCAATCGATATTATGAATCTCACTTTAACTAATGGCTACAACCCATCAATGGCCCACTACCCTACTGAGCACGGATCTCTCCTCATTATTGAGGAGGCCTAGAGCATACTCCACTACGCTGCTCCAGTGCGGATTGGTGGAGGGGTTAGTGGCCAACCCAGTGTCGAAAATTTTCAAGCCGCCTGAAGGCCTCCGACACGGCTTAACGACTGCTATCTATCGATAACAACCGGGACCGACGGCTTTACGTGCCCTCCGAAGCACGGAAGCGCTCAAGATATTTTGCCACTAGCGGTCACCCATCCGACTACCGACCGCGCCCGCAGTTGTTTAACTTTGCCGATCGCTTAGGATCGACGCAAGCCGCCGGGCTATGAGCGCTTCTTAATTAATAATAATAATAAAATATTTTATTGCCACACAGACACATAGAAAATACACGATATATAAAAAATGAAAAGCAGAAATAGTGGGCAAAATGATGTGGCTCAGCTTGTGTTGACATAGGACCGTGGTCTAACACTTCGTATTCATAGTCTATCGTCAGTCTATCGTTGTTTACAAAACAGTATTACAAGCTGATATTGTACCCACCTGCTCTACACGCACAGTGCGACAGCGCAACCATCGCCACTGAAAACAAAATAAAAAGATTATTTAGATTAGATAAGCGTCGATCTATGAGCGAGAAATATGTGTATGTACAATTAAAAGAACTTACCCAGTAGAATGAAAAGAGGACGGAAAAACATATTTAAGTAGATCAACAAGAATATTGTATTGACACGAGTATATTTGTTGCGAATGCCCACCGCAGACGACTATCTTGTTATTTATACCTTCGTGACAAATAACATAGGGGAAGTAAGCCCAAAATGGGTAAGCTAAGGTTAAATGAAAAAAATCATATTCTTTATATGTTTTTTTCCTTTTATTTTACATATCGTAAGATCCTTTTTTTCGACTTTTAGCGTCTTATAATGATGATAAATATAACAAATCTAAAACAAAAAAAATACCTGTTTTGTCCTTTGCCTAAAACGGGTAACACTTTTGGGCAAACTGGGTAGTGTGCAGTAAATAACAATGCAATTATGGGTACCTAGTGTGTAGTAAAGTAGTATTTAGAAGAAATTTTTGACGTTTAACCCCTAACACACGTCATGGGAGCAGTTCAAGTGGAAACTTCAGGAGCCCCCATTTACAATCGCCAGATTTTAAAGATACGAGTTTTAAAAATACGAATTTTAAAACGCCTACCCGATATAGGCTCCCTACCCGTTTTGGCCTTACCTCCCCTACATACGTATTAACTCACTCTTTGAAAAGGGAGTCAATGTTGACTTAGCTGGTTCTTTATTTAATCAAATAATTTTGCACACCTGTTTCATTTGTTTTGGCTGTATAATCAACATCGCGCTTTATTTTTTTGCCAGAAGGATTGACGTAAAAGCCAACATGCTGCCTGATGGTAAGCTGTCATGATTGTCTTTGGACACCAGCAACACCAGTGAGTCACCAGTGTAACGCCGGCCCTGAAGGAAAACTCTTTTTACATCTTTCTTGAAGACCTCCATGTAATAGCGTATCGGGAATACCTCAGATGGAAGCAAAAAAGTTCTTGACAATCAGACCGTAGAGATTTTCCTTGAGTCCAATCTATGTGGATGAAACTTCAGCCTTCGGCAAGTGGACTGCGCGCTTTTGTATGGCCTCTAATGGGTTAAGCTGGTATTGTGGCGCCCCTACCCAGGGGTGAGAACATTACTCCATGTGAGGTCTGAAGTAAGCTTTATAAAGCACCAGCAGTTGCCTCACAGTGAAGTAAAACTTCGCTCGGCTTAGGATGGCAAACTTTTTGGAAGCCAATTTGATCTGGAAGCTGCAGGTGACATCGATACTGCACGTCGCAATGTCAACACCCAGAGTCCCTACACTTTAACTAACGGTTAGCGCCGTACCCTGGAATGAGGGTAAAAGCGTATTATTTTAATAAAAGTAAATCGTCGACGGTTTGTTGCAGCAACGGAGAGGGGTAGGGGGTGATGCAAATTGTGGAATTGCACGCGGGCACTCATAAAGCTAGCGACGGACCCGAATCCTACCACCTAAACTGAGCAGGCATGTTTCGTCATTTTGTCACACGTTTCACACATTACTTATTATCAGTACATTATTTAGTTACTACTATTAGACGGAATATTGGAAGAGTGGATAATGCGCAACACTACGGTCATACCGAGATGACCCCATCACTAGCTGGAAGATGACAGCTAGACTTGCCGCGTTTTTGGTCAATGAGAAAGTTGTGTAAAGATTAAAGATATTATTTAAATACAATATTTTGTGCTTATTACTACGTACGCCTGCTACAACACGTTTCTCTCAAACATACATTTCAACATACATCGATTAGTCACAGTTTTAAGCGTGTACATAAAGACGCGTAGTGAATTCCAACTGAAATCCTGATCTAACACTGAATTCTAAGCACTGAGCTACCACGTGACATTGTTCTCGTATTATAGTGACGTTTAATTTTCTGTGTCAGTTAAAGCGAGCATTCCTTTGTCACGGGATAAAGGCGGCCGTATACAACAAACCGAGGTACAAGCTAGGTATGTGGTTACGTTAGTTATGTGATTTTCACACACTTGTTGAATACCAGTGTATTAGGTGTATTAGGTTAGGTGTATTTCTGACAACAATATAACATTTTCATTAGTTCCAATTTTGGCCACTGGGTCAGATAAGTTTGTGGCACTGTACAATTTACCATTATTACGTCATCAGAATGGCTGACAAGTTCTGACAGCATTTTTCCGGAAATAAAAAAAGAATTAATATTTTCTTTTATTTTAAGAAGGCGAGAAAGCGTGTTTATTTTGCCGAAATATATTTTTTGTTGCTTTTTATTAGAAAAATCAAGTTTATTTTTCACTACCGAAAGTACCCTATTAGCAGTGACCTTGTCAAGAGGGAGGAGTTTTGTTTTACTTCACTCGTTAAAACGCCATATTAAGACAAATCGAATAAAGAATTCTGTACTGTGTGTTCTCAGTACCTACAAAACCGGAGAGTTCGCAAAACTCTAAGGTGTGTGAAGTCTGCCAATCCGCACTTGGCAAGCGTTAACCTTCTCATTATGAGAGGAGACTCATGATCAATAGTGGACCATGACGGGTTGAGATGATGGCAATGATGGATAAAAGTTATAATAAAACACGTGTTTTGGTATTGTAGTGCTTTAATTATCACATTTTTTATTAATCAGACCGTTAAACAAATTATAGGGTACGTCTGCTGGGTTAGTTTTACTAGACTGCTTTCAGGCTGTTTTAGACCTTGGTACAGATTCCGCCCCCACAGGCGTTGCGACAACATTTAAGGTCACCTGTACATTCATAATCGTTACTGCACTGGACAATGCAAATCGAAATTGAACCAGGTTTGATTGGAGGACATTTGCCCGGTTTTTCTGTGAATGAAAACATAAGTTAGGTATGCAATGAGACGTTTAAAAATCAATCAATCGATATTATGAATCTCACTTTAACTAATGGCTACAACCCATTAATGGCCCACTACCCTACTGAGCACGGATCTCTCCTCATTATTGAGGAGGCCTAGAGCATACTCCACCACGCTGCTCCAGGGCGGATTGGTGGAGGGGTTAGTGGCCAACCCAGTGTCGAAAATTTTCAAGCCGCCTGAAGGCCTCCGACACGGCTTAACGACTGCTATCTATCGATAACAACCGGGACCGACGGTTTTACGTGCCCTCCGAAGCACGGAAGCGCTCAAGATATTTTGCCACTAGCGGTCACCCATCCGACTACCGACCGCGCCCGCAGTTGTTTAACATTGTCGATCACTTACGATCGACGCAAGCCGCCATTCTTAATTAATAATAATAATAAAATATTTTATTGCCACACAGACACATAGAAAATACACGATATATAAAAAATTAAAAGCAGAAATAGTGGGCAAAATGATGTGGCTCAGCTTGTGCTGACATAGGACCGTGGTCTAACACTTCGTTTTCATAGTCTATCGTCAGTCTATCGTTGTTTACAAAACAGTATTACAAGCTGATATTGTACCCACCTGTTCTACACGCACAGTGCGACAGCGCAACCATCGCCACTGAAAACAAAATAAAAAGATTAATTAGATTAGATAAGCGTCGATCACTTAGGATCGACGCAAGCCGCCGGGCTATGAGCGAGAAATACATATGTGTATGTACAATTAAAAGAACTTACCTAGTAGAATGAAAAGAGGACGGAAAAACATATTTAAGTAGATCAACAAGAATATTGTATTGACACGAGTATATTTGTTGCGAATGCCCACCGCAGACGACTATCTTGTTATTTATACCTTCGTGACAAATAACATAGGGGAAGTAAGCCCAAAATGGGTAAGCTAAGGTTAAATGAAAAAAATCATATTCTTTATATGTTTTTTTCCTTTTATTTTACATATCGTAAGATCCTTTTTTTCGATTTTTAGCGTCTTATAATGATGATAAATATAACAAATCTAAAACAAAAAAATACCTGTTTTGTCCTTTGCCTAAAACGGGTAACACTTTTGGGCAAACTGGGTAGTGTGTAGTAAATAACAATGCAATTATGGGTACCTAGTGTGTAGTAAAGTAGTATTTAGAAGAAATTTTTGACGTTTAACCCCTAACACACGTCATGGGAGCAGTTCAAGTGGAAACTTCAGGAGCCCCCATTTACAATCGCCAGATTTTAAAGATACGAGTTTTAAAAATACGAATTTTAAAACGCCTACCCGATATAGGCTCCCTACCCGTTTTGGCCTTACCTCCCCTACATACGTATTAACTCACTCTTTGAAAAGGGAGTCAATGTTGACTTAGCTGGTTCTTTATATTACATAAAGTTCTTTATATTAAATAATTTTTCATCACATCTATTCGAAAAAGACGACTTGGTTCGGACTTACGGGGTTCCAAAGTTGTTGTTTTCTATTCAGCGGGCGGGAATGAATTTTCATACGACTTTTCCGTCCGGCTAGATCTTTTCCGTCCTATTTTTGTCTCTGGACACCAGCACCACCAGTGAGTCACCAGTGTAACGCCGGCCCTGAAGGAAAACTCTTTTTACATCTTTCTTGAAGACCTCCATGTAATAGCGTATCGGGAATACCTCAGATGGAAGCAAAAAAGTTCTTGACAATCAGACCGTAAAGATTTTCCTTGAGTCCAATCTATGTGGATGAAACTTCAGCCTTCGGCAAGTGGTGTGTGGGTTGTTGACAACTCGGACTGCGCGCTTTTGTACGGCCTCTAATGGGTTAAGCTGTTATTGTGGCGCCCCTACCCAAGGGTGATAACATTACTCCATGTGAGGTCTGAAGTAAGCTTTATAAAGCACCAGCAGTTGCCTCACAGTGAAGTAAAACTTCGCTCGGCTTAGGATGGCAAACTTTTTGGAAGCCAATTTGATTTGGAAGCTGCAGGTGACATCGATAACTGCACGTCGCTATGTCAACACCCAGAGTCCCTACACTTTAACTAACGGTTAGCGCGGTACTCTGGAATGAGGGTAAAAGCTAGTCGCTAGAGGCGCTAGTGGAAAGTGAGGTCTGTCTGTCAGTGCCACAAACTTATCTGACCCGGTAATAGGGGCGCTACTGTCTTTGTTTTTGTCTGACAACAGTTCAACATTTGCATTAGTTCCAATTTTGGCCACCGGGTCAGATAAGTTCGTGGCACTGTCACTTCTCACTTGTCTGAATGTCACATGTCACTGTTTATATATCGGCGGGCTTTGACAGCAGGACCTCACTCGACAGTGGCGCCAATTGCTGAGCACAAAAATGCAAACCCTTATTGAGGCGTTAAGACAAAATGACAAATATACAATTGTCATGTTAATTACATGCGCAAAGTGAAAATAGTGTTGAATGTTATCTTCCAAATACTTACCTACTTACCATTACAGCGCAGCGTGACTTGGCTGAATATTTAATTACCATTTACTTTTATTAATTGTTATAGTGATATGAAGGATGCACGTTCTATTACCGTTCACTGTTAGTGTTTATCACTGGATTATAAACCGTTCATTGTCTTTGTGTGATATTCTACTTTTGTTGTAGTATCAACCTGTTGTTATCTACTTATATTTTTTCGTTTTTGATATACTATGAGGTGTCGTTGAACTTGACAGAATTATGGCACTGAAAGAAATCGAGACGTAAAAGAACACTCCAAAATGTAGTTTGTTTGTTTGTTTTTTTTGCCCTAGAACAACCAGTCATCAATAATAATATGTGAAAAAATCCTTACTAATATTATAAATGTGAGTGTGTTTGTTTGTTTGTGACTCTTTCACGTCGCAGCATGGCTATTATATGGTATGATTTATGTGTGTGGGGATAGTTAGGAGGGTGGAGAGTGACGTGGGCTACTTTTTACCGCGGAAAAACATCTCATTCCCATGGGAAGATCGATGTTTTGTTAGTTGCTAGATATTTAGTTCCGGATGCTGTTAATAGATGGCGTTAGTAAGTGTATAGATGGCATTTGCAAGTTCTGAATCACGCTATCAAATACTACAAGTGATTTACTTAAGTCATAGGCAAATGTTATAGGCTACTGTTTAGCTGAGATTCCTACGGGAGCGGGACCTACGTGGCTGTTACCTACGGGTCCCGAAGCGAAGCGCGGGCGGTTCTCTAGTTGTTAGAATAAATAAAAACATATCCCTTAGCTATTTAGTTTTCCTTAAGCGGTCCGGACAAAAAACTTTATAATCCGACAAAGCACTGATTGAGAGATTATAAGCATTTAATTCATTGTCATATTCACAAAATAAACCGTATTTAGAATATAGATGTCGATTAAGGTACCATAGTAAACAATCCTACAATTAAAAATGGATACACAATCAGGGGCGATTTATACAGAAACGGCGTAAGGTGAAGGTGCGGCACAGGCGCGGCGCAGACGTGGATAGGATAAGGCTCGGACGTAATTAAAATTATATAGAAGAGGCACAGAAACGTTACGATGCGTCATTATACAGGCTGACTTTGTTGCGGTAGCATGTCGTCCTCTTCAGAAGACGAAGATGCGCTTGCTTTGCTGCAACTCATCAATTTCCAGAGGCACAGAAGATATTGGGTGCACCCTGGTGGAAATTGTCACAAGAACATAGATATTTTAAAATAATGGAAAAATTACTTGAATATCCTGATCGTTATAATTGATGTTTTACTAACCTTAATGTTATCAATAGTCTTTCTTCAGGACAGACTGGTTCTCTCCAATTTGTATGCCGCTTCTGAAGGCCGTGTTTTACTTTTGACGATATAATATGGAAGCATTCTTGTTTTATACACTGAAGGAATTCCTTCAGTTGGAGAGAACCAGTCTGTCCTGAAGAAAGACTATTGATAACATTAAGGTTAGTAAAACATCAATTATATTTTAAAAACTTTTTGGATTGGTAAATACTGAGCACACCGTATAACAAACGACGTGCTCTTGGCGCGGCGCGGCCAGTCGCGACTGCTAGCGACGCGGCACAGGCGACCAAGCGGCGTGCCTGCCCCGCGCCGCTTGAGTGTAATTCACGAATGTCGCCTTCGTACTATTTGTATGAAAACGTTTTGAAGTGGTACGCGCCTGCGCCGCGCCTGCGCCACGTCTTCACCTTACGCCGTTTCTGTATAATTCACGCCTTAGGTACATAGCCCGATCGAATTGATTGGTGCAACTTTCATTGAAATACATGGTTAATAATTACCGTATTTTATCAACCGTTTTACCGTATTTTTGCGATGTATCTTATTACTGCGGGTACCAATTTTGGTGATTCTATTTACGTTCGAAACTTAATTTTGTGGTGCCCATTAAAATTTGAGTGTGAAATGAGAAGTCGTTTTTATGGTATCGATGTTAATATGATTGTTGTCGATGTTAGAGTCCATTTTATTTTCTTAAAGCTATTTTAAAGTCGGTTAAAAACGGTAATCACTAACTTAGGTAAAATTTACCTATCAGCTTGAACACGTTCTAAGTCCTAAGCTGTTGCTTAGGCTTAGAACTTAGGAAATTAAAACGTTAAGATCTGCTAGCAAGGTTCACGCGACCTGTAACCGGCGTACCACACGCGATGCCAATCAATATACAACATTTCATGTTAATATCCGACCCATGGCATGCCGCAGGATAAATTACGTCGTAATGGTGAACAAAGGTCACGGAAATATTTTATGAATCCAAGGCAAGCAAAACATCCTATAGGTTTTAGGGTATATTTATTATTGTTCGTCTTATGAAGGTTGCTAAAGTAAACTACAGTTGAAATACATAAAATTATATTGTCCAAAGTCACACATATATATTTGCAATAGAATACACGATATAACACCGCAGCACTAGCGTTCGTCAAGCGCGGTTAATGAGGGTCACCGTTTTTGTGCTCACCAGCTGGCGCCACCGTCGAGGTGAGGTCTTGCTGTCAAAGCCCGCCCATGCATATACAGTGACAAATGAAATTCAGACCATTCAGACAAGCGAAAAGTGACAGACAGACCTCCCTTCTCACTAGCGCCTCTAGCGGAAAATTCACACGCGGTTACCCTCATTGGGAACGACTGGCGTGGCAAGCCGTTTATGCTGACCACGCAGATACATCAGTATTACATTATGTAGGATCCCCTACAAGGTCTTATAATCGATAACGCTACACTTCATATCTTTACACTAACATTCTCTTAATTATGGATATACTTAGAGATAAGTTCTACCTAGCATACTGAGAATATAAATACAAATATTAGTGGCTATTTCTTGAGCGCTTCCGAGCTTCGAAAGGCACAGTTGTTTTCGTTAGGTGTCGCAGAGGCCTTCGGGCGGCAAAAAAACTTCTGATACTTGAGATGATCACTAACCTCTCCGCGCCTTAAGTGAAAATTCACTGCATCATTGAAAGTAAGCTTAAAACCTAGGGCCATCACACTTTTATTTATTTATTTAATCTTGATAGAGATAATATAAAGGTAAACTTAAAAAGATAGGACGACTGTGCTAAATAATAACTGAATACAAAACTCGCTCAAAACAAAACATCCCCATCACCGTGAAAACTTCGGAATTAATCTTCGATTAAAATAAATTGTATATTTTTTTTAAATACTTACCTATACTGTTTTATTAATAAAAGCGGCGTAAAGTTACTCCAGATTCAAATTTTTTGTCTTTTTCTAACCTTTGACTTTAGAGAATCACGTGACAGGGACAAAAAAATTCAAACATCCAAATTGACCTTTGTATTATAAAAATATTTTTAACGCGTTTGTCTTGGTAGTAGATCTGCCTGCGTTGCGACTGACTACGACTACTACTGCGTAGCGGGTTAAGTTCCCGGGGTTGACAATTGTTTGAAAGATAAATATTAATTCTTGGATCTTACCTACTTGCTGAAGATATGACTATGTTGTCTATTTTATTTGGATTGTCCATGTCACTAGTATCATAAAGATTCCTAGTGTGGGCCCTGTAGCGTGTATGTATGTATGTATGTATCTATGTATGTGTGTGTTGTCTGTTATTTAATATAATATTTTGTTTTTCGTGTCTCTATCTAAACGCAATATATCACGAGCATTTTAAACTGCAATTACAATTAAAGCTGCCGTGATTAGGCAGCCAACAAGCCACAACAGGCGCTCCTAATTAGAACAACAGCATAAAGCATACCTCGTGCTACAGTAACTAGCCCATTGTTTTTCAACAGCCTTATTATGCGACGTAATACAAACGAATGTTACTTTTATGTAGAGCGGTGGAGCCAAGTAAAACGGGCTTTGTTACATTAAAATAATTAAAACAATGCTTCTCGCTTTTCACCGCTCTTTCGTTGCGTGCAATATTTTAAATGGCTTCAATATCTGCTTTATACAATTATTTTATTACTGTTGTTATAATAAAGATAAATTTGTTGATAGGTTGGGAATTCAGACGTGTTTAAATGTATTCACTTTGATTTGCTTGTTAAAACATCTCAGAACAAATAGGTTTTGATTTTTCCATGTTCGATATTAAGTAACGTGCCTCATTATTTAGGTATGTAAGAGTTAAATGATTGTTCTTGGGCCAAAAGTGTATGTGATGTGATTCCTGTTATACTAATGGATCCTACTGTCTTGAATATGATTCAAACACACTTTAAACACTTTTAGACTTATAATAATTGATTTTTCAACACACTTGCTCGTAAAGTTGCTATTTTTTCTTTAGTCTTACGCCCGGAATGCGGTTTATTACACTAGTGCGTTTTACTTTTCATTGCCGCACTAGTGTTTTTCTTATTCCACTTTTTTTAATATCCGTAAAGAGGTTGTTACCAAAAGATTTATTATTTTGTAAATAAATAAACTTGTTGTACTTAGTCAAAATCTGTTAAGATAAGATTATACTTCATCTCATTATCTATTAAAGCATTTAAAAAATACAATATTTTAAATCATTAATTACCGTAAATTCCTATTAGAAATACATAATTATTTAGTTTAATATATTGTGGCTGAATGGCGGTGTTCTTTGCCTCTGGACTTAACCTGCGCGCCTGCGCGCGCATAGTTATTCAACCAAAGATACGGCGCGCGAAAAAATAAAATAAACCTCCGCGCCATTTTGTGCAAACATTTGTTCGTTTGTAATTTGTTGATTTGTGACTGAAAAATGCCGATACCTAATTGTTTTTTTCCTCGCAAGTGTGTTGAAAAACGTCGTATGATACGCGTGTGCTTTGTTCATTACAGTCTTGGCTCTATTACAGCCCTCGCCTTGCGGCTCGGGCTGTGCAATACCGCCTCGACAGTAATGACCAACTTCGCGCACTTGTATCATAATGTACTATTGGAGGGCTTTATAAGCTTTCTTCCCGTGCTCGAAGTATATTCAGCTAAGAATGGAAGCACAGTTGGCAATGCATCCGGGATGACTTTACGGCGATGTAGACTTAATTGAGAAGTAAAGATGAACATTCACCAGTAGGCTCGTCCGCTTGTATTTGCCTACTTAAGAAACTGTCGAGTACAGTAGGGATTAAACTCTCTGGCTTCGTACGAGCTAGGCTTGATGCTATATCAGTTTGTTTTACAACAAGTTCCGAACTAGTAAAGTTAGGTTGGACTAAACTTGGACAGTGCTTATTAGACATTAGATTCCTTAGTTGGCAGTTGTCCACATGACCACTGTCCGAAACCTATCACAAAATTGATAGCGCGTGCTCTAT
This sequence comes from Hesperia comma, assembly GCA_905404135.1. Taxonomy (NCBI): domain Eukaryota; kingdom Metazoa; phylum Arthropoda; class Insecta; order Lepidoptera; family Hesperiidae; genus Hesperia; species Hesperia comma. The sequence continues at coordinate 18,661,872 of FR990021.1, forward strand.
TTATCAACGAATACATCATTAGCATTTCGTTTTTTTTATAGCCTGAAGGGCTGACGAAAACGAGGACGAGCCACCTGATGGTAAGTGGTCATCGTCGCCTATTTACACAAGCAACACCAGGGGAGTCACCGGTGCAACGCCGGCCCGGAAGGAGAGCTCTTTTTACACCTTTCTTGAAGAACCCCATGTCATAGCGCTCCGGGAATACCTCAGAAGGAAGCTCATTCCACAGCTTGTAAGTTTCGTAGTCGAAGGATGACAACTATATAGAATATTCCTGCAGATTCCTGCAGATAGAAGATTCCTGCAGTAAATACAACATTATGTCACTTCAAGACAGGCGAACTCTAATCGACATGTTATACCTACATGGGATATGTAATAGCACCATTGATTGTATGGAGTTAGCATCGAAGATCTTATGCTTCTGTGCCCCTAAATTAAGAACTAGACAAACAGCCTTATTTGCTACTGTTTATAAACGTACTAACTATGCGCAAAATTCTATCGTTAACAGGCTACACAGAAACTTTAATAACATCATTCAAGCATGAAGTTATAAAAGAAATCAATAGGAAAAAATAGGTAGTAATTAAAATTTATAAATAAAGAAACTATATATATATATATATATATACTATATAAAACTATATATATTATACTTAATAACATTTAATATAGAATTATCAATAGGTATGTATTAAATAAACTATGACATATTTCACTCTTGGTATTATTACTATATAATTATGTATACTAGTGTATTACGTGACGTTATTTTATTATAAAACAAAATGGCATATACACGCTCACACACACACACACACACACACACTCGCACATACACACACGCTCATAATATTTAGTTATACGCACAAGAGGACTGATTAAACTTAATGTTGCAGTGCAATTTAATGTTATAGACAATATAATGTAAATCCGTAATTGGCTAATTAGTTTAAGATAGCAAGTATTGGATAACTCTGTCATTTTAGTAGCTGTGGATTTTGTTAAATAAATAAATAAATAAATAAATGTTAATAATCAATCAATCAATCAATCAATCAATATATTTTATTCACTCTCAATAAGTGTTAGTAGGTATGTACATTAAGGCTTAGATTGATACACAAGATCTTACATAGTGAGAGTCTGGTACCTGATGTAGGTTTGTATAAAACCTGAGTTACAGCTTACCAGTGCCCTCCCCCGGAAAGATTGATGTAACAAAACTGATGACATTGTTTAGCTAGAGCAGTAACTTAATGTAACTATTAAACACTTTTAGATATAACTATACATGGCTACCTTTAACATTTAATAATATTGTAATACAAACTTACAATTATGATTTATATTGCACACTAGAGAACCGCCCGCGCTTCGCTTCGGGACCCATAGGTAACAGCCGCGTAGGTCTCGCTCCCGTAGGAATTTAGGCTAAAAAGTAGCCTACTACTCGCTCTCTTCACTCAGTGCTAGCCCCGTCCCGCGCAACCAGCAAGTCGCGCGGGAAGGCCCAGCGGTCCGGTGGACAGGTGTGGAGCGGCGCCAGGTCCTGCAGATGCGGGAACCGCGACGCGTCGACACGCCCGAACATGTTGCGTGCCAATCTCTCGATGAAGTCGTCTAGGCTCTCGACTCGAAGGTTCCTCTGGATGACGGCGTTCCTGACGTACCTCGGCGCACCAGTCAGCCGGCGGAGCGCAATCGCCTGAACCGCGCGCATCCTCTTGCGCTGCGGTTCGCTGGCGAGCGCGTACCACGCCGGTGCCGCGTACGTGAGGCGGGATCTGATGTAGGTCTTGTAGACCCCGAGCTTCAGTCCGAGAGGGAGGCTCGAGGAGAGCACTGGTTTCTGCCATCGCGCTTCTGGAATTCGCGACGGCTTTTGTAACCTGTGGCTTCATCGAAAGTCTTCCGTCGATTTTGCCCCCAGGTATTTGGCCTGTGGGGCCCATTGGATATCTTGTCCGTGAAGCTCCAGAGTAGGGTCCCGCCTGTTGAGGTATCCTCCTATGTTCACGGCCTGCGTCTTCCCGACATTCACCGACAGTCTCCACGCGGCGAGCCATTCGGGGAGGGCATCAAGCGCACGCTGCATCTTGACGATGGCGTGGGTTCTATTCAGTTCTATTCATGTCGTCGGTGTAGCAGGCGTAGCAGACCGGGGACAGGCAACTCCCTTGCGGGACGCCGGCTGCGATCGGACGCTCGGTGGATTCGGCGTCTTCAACTACTACTCTGAAGCTTCTATTTTCGAGGAAACTGGAGATCACCTTAACGGCACTCCGGGGCGCCGACGACTGCGAGATCTTGTAGAGAAAGCCGTCGTGCCAAACACGGTCGAACGCCTTTTCCATGTCGAGGAATACACACACGCGTTCTCTCTTATTCAGAGCCGCGGTAACGTGTGCAACACCCTCGACAGTGTAGCCGTGCTGTTCAGCGGCATCAAAAAGTAGCCGTCCACTTCTGTTGGCAGCTAGGCTATTCCACCCCGGATGCTTGCAGTTCCAGTCGCCCGCGCCCACCACCGGTGTCGGCGAGTCCAGCAACTTGCGGACATCAGTCAACAGGATAGTGCCAGCGGGCGGGCGGTACACTGAATACAGCCGGAGCGGAGAGTTCTCGAGGCAGAGCTAAAGTAGCCTATTACATTTGCTTATGACTTAAGTAAATTACATGTAGTATTTGATAGCGTAATTCAGAACTTGCAAATGAATTTTATTAACGCCATCTATTAACAACTCCGAAAATTAATATCTAGCAACTAACAAACCATCGATCTTCCCATGGGAATGGGATGTTTTTCCGCGGTAAAAAGTAGCCTACGTCACTCTCCACCCTCCTAACTATCCCCACACACATAAACCTTACCATATAATAGCTTTGTTGCGACGTGAAAGCGTCACAAACAAACAAACAAACAAACAAACAAACAAACAAACACACTTTCACATTTATAATATTAGTAAGGATTATAAATATTGTGCTTATATGTGTGTTTGAAGAGATATGACTGTAGTGTATGTTGTGTATATGTGTTGTGTTGTGTTTGTGAGGGTGTAAGTGTTTTGAATGTGTTAGTGTTTCAAGGTGTGTGAATGTAACATGGACTGGGGTGTGTATGTATGAAGGATGTATGGCTAATTAATATATCGAATGAAATTTTTGTTGAATGTAACGAGAAGGAGAATAAAAACTTTTGAGATAAAAGAGACTAGAGTTATGTTTTCTTTGGTGAGATTTTATTTGAGGTTTTTTATTTTATTTTAATGTTTGTAGCAAGGTTTCAGTTTCCTGGTAGTTGAGTGTTTTGAGGTATTCATAGATGGCTAGTTTACAATTACGGATAGTTAGTGGATATATATTAAGTTTTGCATTTAATTGATTGTATAAGAATGGGCCTAAGAAACAGAAGGAGCTGTGGGAGCGGGATAGGTGGAGTAAAGGAGTAGGAATTACGTGTGCTTTCCGTCTTTTATTCTTAAGAGGTTCTGGATCATTTATGTAAGCTGGGAATGCTGCCTGAGGACAGTGTGGAGAATAAATGTTTGGCGTACAGTGAGGAATTCCCAGTGCTTATACAGATCTACGGTTGGATAGTGGTAAGGAAAGCCAGCTGCTACTTTTAAGATAGACCGTTGTACTCTCTCTACTTCAATCAGAAGAGTCTTTGCCGCGCCACCCCAAGATGTTATGCAGTAATCAATTAATGACTGACAAATGGCATGGTAAACCATGGTTATAATTTTGCGATCCGCTACATGGCGCAAAGTCCTAAAAATATGAATAAGTTTACGCAGTCTAGAGATTAGCGATTCTATGTGAGGTCGAAAGCTTAGGGTCTGGTCAATAATAATGCCAAGATATTTTGTGTTGTCTATCCGTTGAAGGGAGGAGCAAGAGCAGGTGGACGTAGAATCAGGGAAACCATTGCAGTGATGGACTTTTAAATTTAGTGATGTGGAGGGAGTAAGGTGCATCTTGGTGACGAAGGCAATATATTTATTATAATATACCTTCAGCGACTCTCTCTCTCTCTCTGTGATAGTCTCCAATAGTGTTTTTTTTCATGTCATTGGCGTAAGGTGCTTCTTGTGTTAGTGCGACATATGACATGTATACGACTTACCTATTCTCTTCTACGTCTTTGTGATAAATTATGCTGTATCATGGCACAGAGTGTACCTATTAGATGAGCAAGGACTACGAAATATTTAATACTTGCTTTCATATTATGAACTAGTGAATATTGTTAGAAATGTAGTATTCTCTAGATATTTGACAATTGCTTACAGTATTCCTTTGATCTACAGATTTGATTGTCTTCCCTTCTGCTCGAGTTCGATAACTCAAGGATGCGTGAATAGGTACTGGTATGTCGCAGTTGACTACGTAAATCATAGGTTTTTAGTTCTGACAAAGTCATGTCCAAGTTTTCCAATAGAACTTGGTCTGGGAGTTACCAAACTAAAAGGTTTTCGATAGTTTATTTTCATATTATATTCGAAAAATGTAACTCGTGGATTTTATCCATTTACGTCATACTTGTCGTTTGCTAAGTAAGCAACTGAATTCAATGAAGCTTTTAGGTATGTAGTTAACAACTGAATATTATATTATAGATGTGAATTATGACGGAAAATTACTAACAATAGTAGTCTTATTTACCTTACACAGTAATCTTCATAGAGTACCTATATATTTAACTCTGATTTTATAGAAAAATTGTACAGGTATTTTATTTCTTGCCAATAAAATTAAGCAGTAAAATAATAAATAGTTTACTATAGTAGTTTATCTTCGTTTTATGCTCTTCTGAGTGGCTCGTTAACTAGAAGGAAATCCATTCATCGTTGAGCGGCACAAAGCAGAAGCTAACTAGGAATCTACTTTTTTTTATTTCATTCATTAGTACCTTAAGTAGAACAAATTCGTGTAATTTTTATTACCTATGCCGTATCAGATGTTTTAATTAACCCGTTTGAGAATTGGGAATAATATAATTGCTTTTTACAAAAAAATAACTGACTTCAACCATGATAAGCAGAGATAACTCATAAACTACTCGCCAGATGACGCTCAATTCAACATGTAAGTGTAAAGTTCTCGTCACTACAAATTGATCAAGCAAAACACTAGATAACTGCAGTAAATCGTTGAGGAGTTCCCTCGACTGTCTTTCAGCTTCATCAGATCGACTCCAGACCTTCATGAAATTTTAGCGCTTTAATGTACTTAAGATAACATGAACAAACACACCAGTCGTCCATACAATTTTCGAAAGTTCCCCACGATATCTCTGAGATGCCATCATCAGATCCTGGTGTCCTTATCAGGGGACCTGTGCATATCTTCTTTACAACAAAAAAAGAATTATCAAAATTGGCCCATAAACGACGAAAAAATCACTGAACACACATAAAAAAAGCATAATTATACATATACGGTCGAATTGAGAACCTCCTTCTTTTTTGAATTCGGTTAAAAAGTAAGGCGGTGTCCTACTCCTACGTGAGCGACGAAAACGACGCGACGCGACATTGCGAACGCGACGAACAAGATCAAATCAACGGTATCCCTACTTGCGTCCTATGTGACAGTCTGCGACAACACGCGACATTGTCATTGTCAAGCATCGCGTCGTGTTGCGTAGCGTCGCGTCGTTTTCGTCGCTCACGTAGGACACCGCCTAAGTCTGCACAGTATTGCACACCTGTATCGCAATTCGCAGTGACCCTGGCGAGACAGCTTATGAGACTAGCTGTTACCTACCTGCGACATCGTTCGTACATAGGTTTTCTCGCGTGAATCCCGATACAGAAGAATAGATAGAAGATAGAAAATAAATATAGATAGATAACGAACATAAAAATTACAATCGAATTGAGAATTAAAAATAATTAACTCCTTATCATAACTTGAGCGTGATAGTTCAGCTTTATAAAGGTACGGCGACAATACAAACCGCTGCGACAATGCCCGTCGATATGAATAGACAATACACTTGAAAATGAAACTGCTTGTAAAGAATTGAAACTATAATACCAGTTTTAAGGGAAATTAATGGGACTTCATCATTTATTGAATGGACGTGTACAAGAAAAGCATTCGCTATCATAGCGACTGTAGGTGCTTAGTATGTTATCATCATAAGTTTCTATTTCTTTGTTTAGGTACGTACCAATATCGTTTTTTTGTAAACTAGCTGATGCACGGCTTAGCTTGCGTGGAAGTTATTTGACTAACTTTGAGACAAACTGCCAACCCCTATTTTTACCTCCTTAAAGTGAACCTTTTTCTGCTCGCTGGAGCGAACGTCTACTACGTATAAAATACCTCCCTGATAATTTTCATGTTTATGCAATGGGAAACATTATTCCCTAGTCCATTATTCCATCAACTATAATGTAGTGACAAATACTAAGAATTTCCGTAACGAGTTTCTTACCGTATTGTGAATTGGCTAAGAAAATGAGTCTTTCAGAGCGTGACTTATTATTTTCTCTTTATCCCCGCCACTGATTATTATCGCCGGCTCCAGTTCATTCAGAATTCTTTCAGCTTTTAGCTTCCAAGCACCTGATTCAGGCAAATTAATGAGAGCCGTACGCGAGCCCGGCTTATTTTTTTATAATTTAACTCGAGTGCCTCTTGTTTGCTGAACCCACAGGCTGAACCAATAAACAAAAGCAGAATATTTTCATATTGTTTACTCCCGCAGTAAGGGTTTACCAGTTGAGAAATGAAATTAAGTAACGAAAAGTCGAACGGTTTTTTAATATTTTGATCTTTATTTTTTGCTACTCGTTGAACGTACTTCACTACCCTGCGTACTTTAGTAAACACTAAAAATATTGAATGAGATTCCTTTAATTAACTTACTGCAAAATATTGATGAAAACTCCATCCAAATCGATCAACCCGTTTTTACCAATTGGACCACGTGACAAGCACCAGCTTTGGATATATAAACACTCATCAAGATCGGTTCTAGGTAAAATCAATTTAAAAAGAACAGTCGAATTGAGAACATCTTCCTTTTTTGTCGCCTATAAAGGAAAAAAAATACTTAGCTTTTACAGTGTTATTAGCAAAAAATCGACAATGTGTGTTATACTTACTTGGTTCGTTACTAATCTATACTTATAATAAATCTGTAGAGAGGTCAATTCTGTACATTAAATATATTTCCAAAATAACTATCAGGGGGTGATTAGGGATCGATACTGATGCCAAAAATGCAATCAGTAAAATTTTTGTCTGTCTGTCTGTCTGTCTGTCTGTCTGTCTGATGTATAACCGTTATAGAAACAAAAACTACTCGACGGATTTTAACGAAACTTGGTACAATTATTTTTCATACTCCCGCGCTGGTTATAGTATACTTTTCATCACGCTACAATCAATAGGAGCAGAGCAGTGAAGGGAAATGTTGGGGAAACGGGAGAAGTTACTCCATTTTTTAAGCTTCCGTCGCGTGTGCAACCTTAATGGTTAAAGCTACACAGAAATCATGTATAACGGAAATGTTCTCCTTAAAATTATATAAAAAATATTCCACGACAGCATATGTCTATCTTTTATGGTTGACTCACAATAACACGTGTAACTCCCGATAGCTTAGCAGTTCGAAGCTTTCTGATTAAGTATACCTATATTTTATCGTTCTATTATATTATATATTATATTATATAAATCGGGTCCAGTAGTAGAGTGGGCGTTCATTCGTACTATTTACATTCCAGATAGGTATTCTTGACTAAATAAGCAATGTGGGCTTCTTTCATATGTCAGGACGTGAGCTCAGGATATCAAATGAAACACAGGATTATGAGCCAATCATACGTGAACAACTGCTTTATTCAATGATATCTGTTAGGCTCAGCATTTATAATCGGTTTAGGGTTTACTTTGGTATTTATTTATTTATTTATTTATTTATTTATTTTCTAGGATCAACAAACAGTAACACAATGTGTCTTAAGTAACAAATATTATACAAAATACAAGATATATAATTGTGAAACCAACACCGTTGACCACGTATTACTGATAAGATTGAGAGTAGATTAGCTAACGGTCATCTAAGAACAAAACGTGAATTAATGAGAAAAAAAAGTCAAATCGAGGTTGGCTTTTACAAATACTTTTCAGGGATCAAATTATACTTGGGTGTAGGTATCTATTATGCTGAGGAATATTTAAACTACCATAAGCAGATAAAAATCAGAATAATGATATTAAGCTAATGAGATGTGACTATAAAATAATAAATTCGAAGAGAAAGTCTAAACAGTTTCTTGGAGCAATTTTAAGATTTGACATTTAAACTTGAATTTAGATAAATTATATATATCAACTGAACTGAATTTAGAATTATATGACTGAGTTACACGACATAATGGTGAGCGTAGTCCAGCGTTAGTACGACAGGTAGGCGTAACAAAGGGGCAGTTAATACGAGATTGCCTGTTAAGAGCTCGAGTAGGAACTCGATAGTGTAACCTGTCGACTAAGGCCGAACAATCATAGCGGTTATTACAGAGATCAAACAAGAAACTTACATCAAGGAACAATCGTCGTTGCTTTAAATCCAGAAGTGAATACAATTTTAATAATTGCGGATAGTCTAAGTATTCATGATGAGATTTGAAGTGCATACAGCGCAAGAATTTCTTCTGAATATTTTCCAAACAATTTTGATAACAGACGTAGAAGGGATTCCATACAGTAACTGCATATTCTATTTGTGGGCGGATTAGTGTTTTGTATAAATATAAGTAGGTAGATACATTTTTAAAATTATGAGAGGAACGTATTACAAATTTGTATAATTTGAAAGCTTTAGCTGTGATTTGCTCAATATGTATGTCAAAAGTAAGTTTGCTATCTAAATTAATTCCGAGATCTTTTATGATTTGTACTCTTTCGATAGTGGCATTGCAGAGCTGATACGAATAATTACTAAAAATTCTTTTACGAGTGAAGGTAATTGTTTTACATTTATTAATATTTAACATAAGTTTATTACGACTACAGTAAGATGATAGACGGTCGAGATCAAGCTGGAAGTTTCGATGGTCAGCGTAATCATTTACAGTGTAATAGATTTTAAGGTCATCTGCATATAATAAATACCGACAGTGATGAAAACATTGACCTATGTCATTAATATACAAATTAAAAAGTAAGGGTCCTAAAATAGAACCCTGAGGGACACCAGAAGTAATAGTAACCATGTTAGATTCAAAACCATTTATGACTACTTGTATCACGACATGTTTGATATACTTCACGGCATTACGATATTGATGTTATCGATCGACCCACTCGCACTCGCGACTCACGCGTTATTTATCAACTATTATTAACGATTCACGGCATTTCAACATAGAAGGAGCTTTTTACAAGATATTACACCGGTAGACATTCATTTCCTTATTTTATTATTTTTCCAATTCTATTGACAGCTATCCGATTGACTATTAATCATCGCGTACAGATTTTATCACAATAATCATCAAACCAGTATCATAGGTTTACTACCTACCTCCGTCACGGCCATCGCTGACTCATCACCCGTCCTCGGGTGATACTCCGCCCCGTTAATATTACCATCTCAATTGGTCGACCCGTAATTTTCAATTAGTTCAACCCGAAACAGAACTCAAAATATTTAACATCAAAAATGACTACTGCTGCTACTGCTGCGAGTGGATTTCAAAAACTTTATGTTGCATTTTTTAACCCTGACTACCGTAAGCTACCACTCGCTTCGCTAGTGTCGCTATGGAGAAGAAGCGAGTGAGAAGAAACTCCATAACATAACAACACTTGTTTAGAATAAAATTACCAATTCATTATTTGCGCGATTTGTTTTAAACTTTTACTCGGTACGTCGTCACCGTATATAACTCTAATCGGTACGTCACCGCCCTAAAACCGTTATGCGTTTCGGCAACTTCCCGTGATCCATCCTCGAGCACGCTCTACCAGCGGCAACACGCATGAGGCATTGAAGATTACCTGTAACAACAAAACACATACGCGAGTATCTCTCCACGCTCGGTCTTTCCTGACCTACTAAATAATCAACGTGCAACGTTACGGCTGTCCTACATCCACACACGACCTCATGTGTTTCAACTTCTGCATCAGTATGGGTATAACACGCAGGCATTCGTGTTCAGTTATGCCACAGAGGCGTTTGAACAGCTAAGCCCCGAAAACGTCTTTAAAAAGGTAACACATGGATCCTAAATAGATATGCCACACAGAACTCTCAAAGATTTGACACTCAGGCCTATCAACAGAATTGCCACAGAGGCCTGTCAATAGATTTGCCACATAGTCCTATCAATAGAATTACCATACAGGCATATCAATTTAGGATTTTCTACTCAGAGTTTCTAATTATTCAGATCAATAAGCAACTTTAATAAAAGTTCTCAATTACCCAATGAATAAAACAAAACAGAAATCACCTGATATCCAGAAGCGTAGTGTAAAAACACTTAAAGCATTGCAATTCCAAGTACAACTCTCTCTGAATAGATTTGTGTTAAGCATTGTTGCAGATTCCTTTTTCCTCACATAGAATGCTCATAAACAAAAATTATTGTATTCCACAATATTCAAAACTTGCTTTAACCAATTTATCATGAACTCTCACTCCCTTGGTATCTCAAGTTAGCAGAGATCTTCTTTGTGGTACTTATTTTGAACTGTATGACATGTCATATTTGTGTGACACAGAATTCTTAGGTTGTCATTTCTTTTCTCAAAACACACTTTCAAAATTATGGTTTATTACGTGTAATTTCCTCTTTTAAATTTCTATCGCTTTTTATCAAAATATTTCTCATTTAATGTTTCGTAAACATAAGCCTCATTTCCATGGACCAGTGATGAGAATTGCTGACATGACAGATGGCAATCTTAGCCTTATCCACAAAAAAATTTCAGGATTCTTTATCCCACTATCTGAAATCGGGTCCAGTAGTAGAGTGGGCGTTCATTCGTACTATTTACATTCCAGATAGGTATTCTTGACTAAATAAGCAATGTGGGCTTCTTTCATATTATGTCAGGACGTGAGCTCAGGATATCAAATGAAACACAGGATTATGAGCCAATCATACGTGAACAACTGCTTTATTCAATGATATCTGTTAGGCTCAGCATTTATAATCGGTTTAGGGTTTACTTTGGTATCACGACATGTTTGATATACTTCACGGCATTACGATATTGATGTTATCGATCGACCCACTCGCACTCGCGACTCACGCGTTATTTATCAACTATTATTAACGATTCACGGCATTTCAACATAGAAGGAGCTTTTTACAAGATATTACACCGGTAGACATTCATTTCCTTATTTTATTATTTTTCCAATTCTATTGACAGCTATCCGATTGACTATTAATCATCGCGTACAGATTTTATCACAATAATCATCAAACCAGTATCATAGGTTTACTACCTACCTCCGTCATATATATATTATATTATATACTAGCTTTCCGCCCGCGGCTCCGCCCGCGTGGAATTTTGTTAGGTATAGCGTATTTTTACTGAACTCGACAGTGCTTTTCTTTAGACTTATTTTAGAAAAAAAGATTTTTCAGGCTGAAATCTTATTACAACTTCAATTTAATATCGAACAAAATCGCCCATGTAGTTTAATATTTGCTGCTTTCCCTTCATAAGAAAGTCCAACTCGCTCTTGGCTTGGAAGTTATTTTTCAGGAATTTGCATTTTACGATCCCGTGGAAATGTCCTAAGTAAATTTCCCGTCTCGTATAAATATTTGGAGTACTAAATCTCTATTTAATTTTACACCTACCTATATATTTTTAAGGTGATATTGAAAAAATACTGAAGCACATTTTTTAATTTTAACAAAGAGACTGGACATTCATTTTCAAGTCCCCTTGGAAACTAACGAAAAAAACACAAATTTTCACCCCGTATTTTTAGGGGTTGGAGGGTTAATTCGAAAAAACACTTGATTTTTTATTTACAACAAAGAGTATTTACCTATTTTCAGCTTTCTATCTTGAAAATTTTATTAAGTCCCATACAATCTTTCACCCCCCTTTTAAAGGGGTTGAGGGTTAATTATCAAAAAAATCTGATACACGTATTCATTAATTTGAAGTAAGCAACCAAAATTCAAATTTCCAAGTCACTAACTTCAATGTTGTAGAATTTTCATATAATAGTTTTCACCCCTTTCATCCCCTTCGGAGTGGAATTTCCAAAAATCCTCTCTTGGTCCCCTACACTCCCCAAGGAACATACAATACATGGCAAATTTCATGTTTCTAACTTAGAAAATGACGGACTTCCATACAAACTTTCAACCCCTATTTTACCCCCTTAGGGGTAGAATTTCCAGAAACGCTTAAATACGTATCTATTAATTTTTAATCAGTAGCCCAAAAATAAAGTTTCATGTTTCTAACTTAAAAAATGACAGTCTTCCATACAAACTTTCAACCCCTATTTCACCCCTTTAGAGGTTGAATTTCATAAAATCCCGTCTTAGTGAGCACTTACATCCTTAAAAGAACCCGCATGCAAAATTTCACACTCCTAGCACTTGTAGTTTCTGAGATTTCGTGATGAGTCAGTGAGTGACCTTTCGCTTTTATATATATAGATTATCTATTGTTATCGTTCGTTTTTACGTTTATGACACTTAAGTGGGTGAAATAAAGGGGTGAAGTTTAAACGAAATTCACGCGGGCGAAGCCGCTGGCAAAAGCTAGTAAATAATAATATCCAGTAAAAACCGAGCTCGTGGCTACAGTAGCTGTCTAGTTGGACGTGAAGTAAAGTTATAAATTGGTAACGTGGTGGGTATTTGCAATTTAATGGCAATATTACCATAATCGAAGTCCGGCTTCGACGGAAGATTACTAGGGCGCGTACGGAATGGTGAATGAAAAGTCACAAGATATTTTAGTTAGTTATCTTTGTTTCATTGCGTGTGGGAGGAAGGAAAGTGCTAGGAGGGATGAAAATGTACTCCATTATAAGAGTTTCATCGCGACATGGTAAAAAACGTGTTGATTGATCTTTAATTTAATCCAAGTGCAGATTGGCAGACTACACACACCTTTGGGAACATTGCCTCTAACTTTAATCCTCATTACATCTTTCCTCTTTCACTGTTCCTCTCTATAGCACCTTTCTACTTCACGGGTTGGGGATCTTCCCTTCCCCGGGGCCTACTTCCTACTATTTGGCTTTAAACCTTGGTTAAATTAATATACTCTGTGAAAATACAGTCGCCTAGTATGATGTAAGTGTGGTAACGCCCTATCCCTAAATCGTCTCCCATTTCCCATATTAATGTTCAGTGGTTAGCAATAAAAAGGCGGCTGAGAATATTTATGAGAACACTGTTTATTTTGCCTTTATTTATGACAGTGATACGTGGTGCGTAAGTCTGAGCACATTGCGTATAAAAAGAGACAGGGCGTTACAAATGAAAAGTTGTAATCTCACTTTTAATATTATAAGCGAAACTGTTTGGAATTTTTATCTGTTTCTTTTTGTTTCACGTCAAAACGGAGCAACGGATTAACGTTATATTTTTTGGTACAGAGATAGTTGACAGGTCGGAGAGTGAGATTTTATTTCATGGAAAAATATTTAATTTCTACAAAAATAAATAAAATCTGCTAACTGCGATAACCATTCTAATCAAGTCCCAATTTCAATCTGATGTGTCGGTCACAGTTGTCATGGGTCTCGTCTGCTACATAAATAAGCCCCTTCGCACACGGCGCGTCGTAGCAGAAACGTATCGTAATCCACGCGTTTTACGAGAGCACTACGAGTATGAACATTGTCGAACAAGTCCGCACACGGAGCGTATCGTAAGCGAATCGTAGAAGTATCCTCCGTCTCGTGTGAGGATTTGTTCGACAATGTTCAAGATCGTAGTGCTCTCGTAGTACGCGGCTCCAGACTCCAGAGTGGAAGCGCGCTGCCCACGAATGATTCTGATCACACCCTTCCTTCCGAGCCTTTCTTTCGAACAGTCACCTCATACGTATCGTAATTCGAGGTCGTATCGTTTTTGCTTTCAAAATAAATAATAAACAAAAACTAATCGAAATTCGTGGACCAAGCGATGTCCACTCAGAACCACGCGGCGTTCACTAGTTGGCCACGCGAAGTTCACTGTTTGATCGACGACGTTCACAAGTAACAGCGCGTCATCCACCCGGGGTCCACCTGTCGACAACGAGTTGACCCCGAAAGTTGATCTGGTTCTGGTCGGATGCAAGGTTGCTTTGGTGAGCTATGACCTTTGTTCAACAATGTTCATGCTCGTAGTGCTCTCGTAGTAGGTACGCGTGGATTACGATACGCTTATGCTACGACGTCATGTGCGAAGGGGCTTAATAACATACAAAAACACTCAACTAACTTAAACCTGGCCACTGTGGAAGACTACAGCCTTCATTGAGAGAATACTTGTGTTTAAAAGTGGGGTATTTTGTAGTTGCTGTGGTATTATTTACACAAAATTTGTCACTCTCTTAATGCAGTTGTAAAGAGAAAACATTTTATCTCGAAAGCTAAGTACAGAAGTCACTTAGGACGTTAGGACAGTCCGACGCACTCACAGACTTTCTCTAAAGGCTCTAATGTACCATTATCTTTTACTCGCGTTGGTTTCCTACACGCGCTTCACTCGGTCTAATTGTGTAGCTTTTAAACGTTTTTACGTACTTAGCATCTTTCTTTGTGCTACGATTTTCTGTGCGATGCAATTAAAGATAGTAGTACACTTACAAGGCTGGTCACTTATATTCGCGCCAATATTCAAACCCACTGAGTCCACATGTGTAGGACGACCTTCGCAAGCTGTCAAAGGTATGACGATTTTTGGTCGTAGATCAGAGCATGAACCTCGAACCTTCGCGTAGTGCCCAAGACAATCGGGCAAACATTCGTAGGTACAAATGATCATGCGCACGTGCGTGGTGACGATGATTTTTTATGCGACCCACAACTGTGTTATCACTGGGTCAGGTTTCCTCTGACAATGTGAGGACAGGCACGGACCAACAATGGTGTATTGATTTGGAAGACTTCACGTAATATTGAAAAAATCGTAGAAAATTGGTAGTGTGCCGGTTAATGATATAGGTATTAGCTACAACTTGGCTTGACACGTTTCCGCGTGTCTAGATAATATTAATTACATCGATATTGATTAATTTATAAGCATTATATTTTTTAATTAATCAATTATTTATCGTTTAAAATATTACATTCGAGCATCACTCTGTCCTTGTTTGTCTTTGTGTTTGTTTGTCTCGCATAAACATAGATTGAGTAATATACCTACTGTACTAAGTATCTACTAAATGTATGCATAATTACGATGACCTAAGTTTCTATTGCAAACAGATATCTTATTTACTTACAAGAAGTTACGATTTTTTTTGGTGGAAGCAAATAACATAACTATGGAATGCAATACATTTTTCTACACTTCTTTCTCTGTGATTGATCAAAAATAAAAATAAGCGAAGACCACCATTCCTCCCACTCACATAAAGATAACATTTAAAACAAGCAGTTTAATAATAAAGTTTGGTAACTTTTTTTTTCATTAACCATCAAATTTCTGTTCGTAAACGCAAAGCATTTTCATCGTTCAGTAGTTGTGGATTTTAATCAACCGCAGAACGTACGGGCGAGTACCTCGTGACTCGTGACCGCTTTCGAATATTAACATGACGTTCAACTATACTGTTACTTTAGTTTTGAACTTACAATTATATTACGGGCTGAAATACGGCATGAAATGACCTCGCCCGCCATGTTAAGTCTGCTAAACAATATTCTAAACAATTTTATAAATAATGACTAGAATCCACCCGCAGGCTTCGCCCGCGTGGAATTCGTTTAAACTTCACCCCCCTATTTCACCCCCTTTCGGGGTGGAATTTCCAAAAATCCTCTCTTAGTGCTCCCCTACACTATCCAAGGAACATACATGCCAAATTTCAGCTTTTACCGTTCAGTAGTTTCGGCTGTGCGTTGTCTGTCAATCAATCACTCAGTAACGCAAGAGTTTTATAAATATAGATACATGTTTACAGAATCGAAGCGTCTGTCTGTAATTATAATATAGGTACACAAGTGTGTTTTGTCTGGTTTTGTCACACGCAATTAGTTATTTAGACATTGCTTAAACTCAAAAAAGTTTTTAAAGTTTTTTTCTATTTGTTTGTCTGAACTGGAATTGTTAGAAGCTGACTGGAATGGCTAGCCCAACATAATGGTATTTTCGTGTTAGGTAGAGAATAGGGATAGAAGTTATACGGCCACATATTATCTAGACATGTGGGAGCTTGTCGAGACAAGTTCTAGTTATCATAAATAAACTGTTTAATATTACCCGAACCATTTGGAGATACTTTTGACCTTAACATAACTCAAAAACTCTTATATACCGTTTGTCCGTCAGAAAATAAAATAAATGAGAGTGAAATGCATTTTATTTAAACTTGTTTTTACGAACACTTTTCGAAAGTCAAATTGCGCCATCGCTTCAACAAATCCCTACGGTGAGTGGTTTCGCAAGAAGAAGATGAACAATAAATAGAGACGGACTTGTAGTACAAAATTAATTTTAATTAAAACATACTTAGCTAAGAGTTTGTAATATTCCTCTAAACAGGTAAAAGGCGTAAAGAGTGTCATTGCGTAAATAAAGTCTCGGGCAAGAGCTACTCAAATATGTTTCGACTCGTGACCATTTATAATACATCAAGAGGGTGTATGCTCAGACCAATAAACTATAGACGGAGCGCCGTGAACAAAAGCGTAAAGCCGGCAAAAGTCAGCCGAAAGCACACATCGAAACCAATAGAATGCTCTATGTTGACAGTTTGAACTAGAACAAATTTAAACTTTATTTTTTGGAACACAAAGCTTCATTCATTCTTTATTAATTAGAACACAAAAGTCGTTTTGGTGTGAGTGTCGCCGTATGTATTACAAGGCTAGGCTGACTTTTTGCTGGCTTCGCTCTTTTGTTCCGTGCGTGCCGTCTATAGTTTATTGGTCTGAGGGTGTATGTATATACATTTTGTATGAACGTGGAATTTGTTGACAAGTTACCGATTACATCGGATAGCGTGACTTGATCCACCGATCTGTCACTGTCAGCGGCTCGTGAATTTTAAATCATAATAGTCAATGAGTAACCCAGATCAATATTCTCACGCTTTTGTGCCACAAATGAGCATGTGTGTCACACCTTAATGCAAATACCGTTATAGGAGACGTCCAGTGATAGGGGAATGAGAATGCTCTGCGCTAATTGCAAAACTGCAAGAACATACTTCTATTTGCTTATTCTTACACCGTACATCATTAGGAATAAGGTTGCAAATTGGACTTACAGCTAAAAAGGTATACTAACCGACTTGCTTCGTGCAAAGTTGTAAAAACAATCCTGCAACTACTTTCACTCTTATTTTAATAGCAACAGAAGTGATTTTTGAGAATCAAAGTAGTCAGTGTGGTTTTGTGTTGAGCGAATTCGATTGCTGGGAAGGTGTGCCATTCGTTTCATGTTGTTTAAATAAATTATGCTTGGAAGTCTCTGATATACTTTTTAAAGCCTCGCGTACTTTTGTCTAGCTTAGTAAATCTGTTTAAAAATTATTTATGAGGCAAGGAGGGTGTCTTCATCTAAAGAATGAATATTCTCGTAATCAATGTAAGATTTTTGTGTATAGTCAACACAAAAATCTTAAGTAGATAGGTACCTATCTTCTATCACGTTCCCTGCGGCACAGATTTTTCTGTACTTTCCATTACTGCGTTACGAGGCGTTTTAAACCTCGTCCTAAACCAGACATTGTGGCGGCACGAGGCATATTAAACCCCACCGCCCGTAGGAGACAAAAATCCTTTTTTTGGCGCCAAATAAAACAAATTGTACGGTTTTTGTCGCGATTATTATTAACAATGAATTGATGAACCTAAATCTGCCGCCGCCCGTGGTTACATAAGTTAGTTTAGATTCTATAGGTAAAATAAAACGTGGGATCTGATGTACCTCGTACCGCACTGAAAAATGGCAGTTTTTCATATTATTTAGTGATGGGAAAATAAATATCGATTTTATATATTGGTATTTTATTTTTAAAATTTATGGGTGTTTCTCATTGAAACAGTTCAAACAATAATATTTTTTGCAACCAGTGCATTCTGTGACAATTTTCTTTACTTTTTTGTCTGCCTCACGACTTGTTAGGTGCGGAGTTTTTCGTAACATCCTACACATCTCCTCTTCTTTGATCCCTTTTCGAGATGATGTACCTACTTTGTTTGCAGTGGGTTCTGAAAAGTAGGGTCGAGCTTAGTAGATTAATTTAAGAGTAAGGAAATGGTGGGTAGACTTGAGTAAAGTTGGTTAGATTAGAATAGAGAAGAGTTGGGTAAAGTTGGTTAGAGTACTGAAGAGTCGAGTACAATTGGGCAAAAGCATTAAATTTTGATGAGCAAAACACCGTTTGCCGGGTCCGCTAGTTAACTCAATAAACAAACATACCATAATTTATCATGATTAACAACCTATTTGAAGAAAGTTACTCAACAAGTCACATTCACGTTTCTATTAACGATATAACAAGTAGTTAGGATGTTTGAAGATTACCTGTATCCACATCCAAGTCGTTCTCTGTAAAAGCTTCGAATGCGTTGCACAACACTAACCGCATGAAGCTAGCGTAGGGTGCGGTACGAGGTGCGCGGAGGTACGAGGCGTTTGCAACCTCGTTCCGCACAGCGTTAGAATTTTATTAGTTCAGTGCGGCACGAGGTCTAAGAAACCCGGTATTAAGGTTGATATACCATAGAACTAGGAATTAATAGCACATCTCAGATATATAGTTATCTTTTTCCTACACTGAACCAGATGGAAGTTATGCCTCCCGCACGAACGAGAAGTTTAAGTTTTTTCTTACCGCTATAACGTCGAGACACGGACGAGGTGTTTTAAGCCTCGTTTCGCACTCAACGTGCTATCTTCTATTTATATTTAATTCTTTCTTCGATCTATCTGTCTTCTTCTATCTATCTTTTTCTATCTTCTTATATAATAATAAATCAGGCAAGTCCCGTAATATAAGAGTAAATACAAATTTATTAGTAATTACAAACAAATTCATAAAATAGTTTTGTTTTTACATACAATGAGCACTAAAACGAAACGACCTCACAATTTAAATACCCAGCAGAATTGCACGGAATTATAGCGTTTAGCAATACTGCAACGAAAAAAATATTTATTTCCAAAGTACTTACGACAGCTTAATTGGGCCAATTTTCAAATCAGATTTAATAAATTTTTACCTTAAAGCTACGAATTGAGTAAACGAAAAATAGTTGGTCGTGGACATCAACACTTTATTGGAACGAAGTTCCTTATCGAACGGTACAACTAATCGTATCGTTTGATAAGGAACTGCTAGCTTCCATGCTTCCATAAGCTAGAAATTGAAAAATGTAAGATTTTTACGTGACAGAAACGGGAATGTACTCGTATGCTATTGGCTGAGTGCAGATGCGCGCTCATTGGTTTTATTAATTAAAACCAATGAGATGCCAACTGTCCAGTGGGGTATGTCAGGTGTTTAAGTAACACAAGTTCACGGACAACACAAAAGAGAAGGATACACCCAGACCAAGAGCAGAAATATAAACTCATCATTTAAATATCCGCTTCGCTCGATAGTCAGTCCGCCCAGGTGACCATAACACCATATACATATACGTCCGAGATAAGTCCTGATTTATTCAGTAGCGTCACAAAAAGGGGAAGAACATGACGTTAAACAATAACCCGAACTGAGTTGTCCCCTTTATGAGCCGACATTCCGTTAGGTCCGGACGTTACCCACATTCATTACGGCGCACACTTGAGATACCGGCCTGTCATAGCAAAGACACAATCGGGGACTACATAGCTATGTATAGCCAAGTTACGAGCGGTCGGCGATTTTGTATTTTGAATGTGTATAGTAACACATGACTGATGTTGTAATAATACAGACCGGGACTTAAATCTGCTAAATTATAAATGCTTCAATTGCGTTGTGTTTAAATAGTTTGACACATTTTATATGCCATTGTCAAATAACTCCGATGCGACGCAATAGAAGCATTTAGAAATTAGCACAGAAAAAAGCCTGATAAGCGTGCTCAACATGGAATAGCACAAGAAGGTATGATTGTATGTGGCACAAGAACAATTTGGCTAGCAACGTTCTTTGCTGTCATAGAAAAAACCGGCACGCATTACGAGACAGAAGATAGAATCATCCTGTCTCTTTTTTCATGTCATTGGTTATGTTGCTCTTTTTCTTGTGTGAGTGCGGTAGATAGCACTATACATCTTGTGTTCTTATACGTCTTACAAATAAACAGCTCTGATCATCACTACTTATTCATTTGATGGTTACCTTTACACTCTGTGAAAGAGTTATTTCATAATGAACATTCGTATTTCAAAATCGCGTATCAAATGCATCTTAATGAGCATAGTGTGGAAGCGCTTAAAGACCGATCGCGGTGGCTTGCGTTCATCATGATAATATATCGACAGCGGTAAGTAGGTAGTAGCGGGCGCGGTGGCAACTAATCCCTCGACCAATCCTCACTGGTGCAGCTCTAAGCCTTCCTAATGATGAAGAGCGACCCATGCTCATTATTTGTAGGCCCTTGCTGGGTTAAGGCTAATGAACTCATAACGAATAAAGTGACTCATGTAACTTAGAAATGACGTTGATTAAAACGCTTTATTATTTTATCTTCTTTGGGTTTTTGGTTCTTTCCTAAAAACTGATAAACTACTGAAGTTTATGAAATATAAACACTTATAGTATGTACTTACGAGTATGTAACTCTTTATTTCTTGATTGAAAAGATTATAATTAAATGAGCGTGTCATTTCTTTATTGCCTAGAAGTCACGCAAGGTTTTTAACTGGCTTTTCATTGGAACCAAAACAGTACAGGTAGGATCAAGCAATAGTGCGACCCCAAAACATGCGGCAATGATTCCGCCTACAAAGCGGAACAATCCGGGTTCGATTCCTGGTTCATCTATGTGACAAATATTTTTTTTAGGGATTAGGTGTGCTTCATCTTTTGTGTTGTCCATGCCATCCAAGATACAGATTATTATACTGCCCGTGATTATGTATTTAAGTGTTATTGTTTTTGGTTTTTACTGCTATTTTAAGGGTGAAGGTGGCTTAGAATAATGTCTTCACACTCCTATTTAAAATTTAAATCTACCGATAAAATAACTATGAATTTAAAATTAAACCTCAGACTAAAAAAATCCTTTAATGCGCTGATAAATAATCGTAACCTTTACAAATCCTCGTAAATTATGACGAACCATCTCTAAGTCAGACACAAATACAAAGACACATCAAAATAATAAAACCCCTATATTTGTGGGCGAGGGTTTTAAAAGGCCATTAACAACACACATCTGTCATTTTCCTGTAACTCAGGCCACGTCCGGAGTCCGTTGTCATGCAACATGGAGTTGCGGCCGCGTAGTGCTCCTCGTATAATTTGTTCAACGCTCCGTAGATAGCGTGTCACAGTTCTGAACAGCTTTACCACAGACTAACAAACTGGTATATAGTCAGATAACGAGCATGTGTATATAATAGTGTGTAACTCAGCTCCGAATCGGTTCAAATACGCAGATCACATGGGCTTGAGCTGTTGAGCTGCGGCTCAAGGTCTGAATCAGCAGACATGACTCAACTTATACTGAGATAGAGGCATAGAACTGAACTGAAACATCTCAAGTTCGCAACTCTGACTCACAACGCAAACCGTTAGCTGAACCGCAGCTCAATCGTTTTGGTTGAGTAACCCGTGTTTACGTGTATAGATCTGGATGTTGTTATTATGCTGGGTGAGCCAAGCGAGTGGCCGTGTTTCTGGTATATGCAAGCGTTGTAGAAAACTTCATTTGCGTGTTTCAGGTTTGACGTGCCGTGACTGCACCGTCTGAGATGTCGCCACTGCAGTTTGGACGTACGTGCAAGGAGCATGTGGGACCATCCCAGATCTCTTGCAAGGGTTCTGGACAATGTTGAGAGCGAAGTGGAAAATTATACATCAAACCATCATAATTGTTTATTTTGCGTCTTCTGACGACGTTGCACTGCGGAAAGGACGCAATGTATGTCGGCGTTTCTGCCGTGAAGAAAAGCAAAGGATACTGTAGGTAAATATTGAATTTTATTGTGACATTTCTCACAGACGAGGCAGTTTCATTATTTCTTACTTTAGTTTGTTGCTACTTGTGGACATACCAACTGAAATGTTTTCAGTATCTACTACTGATGACCATACAACTTACCATCAACTGATTTTCTTCTCACTTATTGGTATTCATATAAAAAGTTGAACATTGAATAGTTAAAATAACATTTATACATGATATTGAACTATTTTGATATGAAAGGCCGTCGGTGAATTTCTGAATCAACCCTACATGATGTGATATGGTTCGAAGGCTTTCGCAGACATAAACTTGATTCCCTTTGCGTACTCGAATGTATTCTGATTTCTGTTGATATCTGACATTTATAATCGCTTGCGTCTGATAAATAGACGGTAAACATTGTGAGAAAATTAATATTTATGTAGGTACTCGAAACTTTTTATGTACTCACACATGTTAAAATCCTTTTAACCCGCATTTAGGTTTATTTAGCTAGACGAATAACAATTATTAATACCAATAAAACCTGTAACCCAAAACCCCACAAAGGAGTATAGGATGACCCCCGACCAGATGGTCTGTAGAGGACAGCGGGCATCCGCTGGACTCAGAGGGCCCATGATCTGTCAGAGTGTTGCAAGTTGGGGAAAACTCAAAGGCTTGATGAATGAAAAGGTTGAAAGGCTTGATGATGAAAAGGTTGGATGAATGGAATAAAGCCTGTAGTATTCATACTTCTACCCTAGGATTTCCTGTACCGTGGGTGGTATGGATGATTATGTAAAGTAAAATTTATTTGTATTCAAATAAATGTTCTTTTTTAAAATTTTAAAATTTGAATACAAATAAATTTTCTTTTTCATTGAAATATCTAATCCAGTCCGGAATCCAATCAAAGATTCAATCGACGCTTATTAATATCTTTATAAAACGATGACCAATCAAGTGACATTATAAAAAATAGGGACAGAGCGGTATAAATGAAATTTGTGGAAAATTTGGCCATCAATAAAGGCTTACCATCGCGAATAAAGGGTAGTAATTAAAATTCCGCTGAGTGGGGTGCAGCTTTGATAAATATCGTGTGTGATGGATTACAGGCCTGGCTCGGCGTGACCTACAAATCGTCTTGCACGTTGTGCCTACAGCCTACACTTACATTGTTTGGTCTTAGCCTTTGTGCGGAAATCCTGTAAGGAATATTGACTGACAGGTCCTAATTGAATAGTCTGATCTAGAAAGGGCATCTTCACACATAGAGCATGCCCTTGGTGAGGGTATAAAAATGCAATTTAGTTGCATGAACGTAACATTATTTTACGGTCGTGATTTTACAAAAAAATAGGGAGTTCCATTCTAATCGTCATAAAATCGATCACACTCATAGAGATCGAGAAAGAGAACAAATAAAACGTATTTATAAAATGAGTACACATGGTACTTACTATGGTCATTTATTTGCATCAATCATTCTTGTAACGTAATGTACGTTTAGCACTTCCATATTATACATTTCTTATAATAGTAAGTAACAAAGTTATACAGATTTTCGAAGTGAAATCAATTTTATCGCTTAGGGACCTCCAGAAAAATATAAACTGAAAATCGACTATAATATTAATGGAAATAGTAAATAGGATTCACATTTTTAATAAAAATAATGTACATTTGTGGATTTAAGAATCGATATAGAAAAAATAAAAATACTGATATTTTATATTACTTGGCTAGATTACCGTTAATTCTGATAATTGAAAGTTTAAGTTGTATATTTTAATTTTAGAGATTTGATTTAATAATATTAGTTAGTATTTCAAGTGACTAACATTGTATATAACAAAAAATGTCTACTATTCATAATTTTATTCATATATTTAAGCTTCAACTGTATAAAGCCTATATACATTTATTATCATCAACACATTACTAAGGCGACATAATTAATATAAGCATTACACATTCATTATTATTTACTAATATTACTATATCTATAATCACACACATTTTTGACACATGCAATTACACATCTTGTTATTGCACACACAATATACATTTTATGTAGTTACTTATATTATTATAATATATTTAGGTTTTTAGGAAATGTCACATAAAAATATATTTTATAACGCATTTATAAAAGAAATAATTTAAAGTTTTATTATAAAAAGGTATCTGTTTTATATTAAAAATTTTAAAGCCATTTTTAACAAATTGATAAGGAAGGATGTTGATGAGAAAAAATTTAAGAGACTTGATAAATACTTAGGGATAAGTTTTATACAGATTTTACAAGATTACATTATAAGTATTTATTACATTTAGATAAAATTTAAAACATGGTTTATAAACAAATTATTGATCTTTATCTTCCAGACAAATTTACTACAGATTTCCTACCCACTATTTGATAAACTATTACATCAACGATAAGTCACAAGTAACAATTGAAACGATTTTTTTATTTGTACTTCCCATTAATTTATAATTAATACAATCTATTTACTGTATTTTAAATGTCATTTTTACTAACATTATTTCACTTTTGTCTTTCATTTAAAGTTGTTTATTGCTAAACTATTATTAATACTGATGTCTAATTTTAATAAAATGTATCTACATGAATTATTTTTGTATATTTAGATGCAATTATAAATATAAAATAATGACTGATATAATCTATATCTACTAATAATATAAAGCGGAAATGTTATTTGTTTGTTTGTTTGAACGCGCTAATCTCGGGAACTACTGGTTCGATTTAAAAATTCTTTTTGTGTTGAAAATTCCATTTACTGAAAAAGTCTAATGGCTATATAACATCACGCTACGACCAAAAGGAGCGGAGTAACAAGTTTCCCGAAGTGAAGCGAGGGTGTTTACTTTTGCAAGACGATGTCACGGTGACTGTGATGATGGCTGATGGACGGGGTCAGCCAGTTAAAATATACATATAATTACTGGCTAATCCTACGGTTTTGCCCACATAGAATTTTTATTTCAGTTTATGCCCCTTTTTACCTCTTTAGGGGTGGAATTTCTAAGAGTCCTCTTATAGTGCTCCGCTACCCTCTCCAAGGAACACGCATGCCTAATTTCAGCTTCTTGCGTTCAGTCGTTTCGTCTGTGCGTTGTCTGTCAGTCACTCAGTAACGGAAGAGTCTTATAAAATATGTATATTTTGATAACTGTTTTAAATTATTAATCAATGAAATACAATTTGATTGTGTATATAAATAATAATTAAAACTGAAATATAAAATTTTTGTTTTGATGCAAATAGATAGATAGGTTTTCGAGCCTACATACTTTTGTTCGATGAAAAAATTTAAAAATCTCTTTCTTACTTATGAAATAACTACAGTTTACTTATTGACAAATGGAAGATGCGTTATCAGAGAAAATTAATATTAGAAATCAATTTACAGACAGAATACGACATTTATATTTATATTGAAGACAGTCTCTTTAACAATTAGTTTATCATAATCAAAAAGGGCATAAGTTACTAAAAGTTGTATTATGTACACTATAATTGACAATACTTACGCTAAAAAACTTTAGCGGGGCTCAAGGCTGAAAGCTTTTAAGCGTAATTTTATATAACGACAACATCACTGTTTTGAGTTTTATGGGATAAAAATAATAATAATATTTTGTAATAATCTAATAACTGTATAAATTGTCGATAGACATAATATTGTGATCTTAACTGAATATAATAAAAATGAGGTGTAAATTAATCTGATATTAATTAAATTCAGCTGACAATTTATTAATTTTCTATTAATTTAAAAAGATATATAGATTTAAGAAACTTAATGTAAGATATTTTATTATAGAGAAGATCTGTTTAGCCATATCAATAGGTATTAAAATTTATCTGTACTTATCTAAGGTTCTAATAATACTGTATTATTTATCTATAAATTTAAACAAACATGTCTTTGACATCGTAATTTAACCTTAGCATTTACTTTAATACCTAACACCGTACTTAACTCTGTATTGTTATTGATATTTTACTTAACTAAAAATACAAAGAGACTTCATACTAAACCTCATTTTACACTCGCTAATATTTTATTGTCAGTTCTGAACATTATAGATGAAATTTATAAACGTTAAAAAGATGGGTATAATACACGGCACCCAATTTAATGTAATATTTACATCAATTCTTACAATATTTTAAAAATCGATTAGGTACTGTACACATTTTAAACACGTCCTCATTCTATAAATCTTCATTCAATTTCTATACATTCAAAGCGTAGTACACTAGATAATAAGTATTGTCTTAATTTTAAACGTTATTGTTATAGAGATCTATGTAAGATCATTGTGCGCGTAATTTTTCCCTTGGAAACACTGCAAGTCAGCGCCAAGTACTTACGCTTTGTAAACGACAAACGTGGACTAGGTGATATGAAAATCTCCCCGTAAGAGTCTGGTGAAAGTCTTCTTGAACTGCTGGTTAGCCAACGCATAGCAAAATGGGTTAATGGGACTATTGGCGTAGCATAAAAAGTAAGAAAACATATACAGGTGTTGGTTGATACACGGCGGGTCTGTACAAAAACCTTCAACTAATGCTAAAATATGATAAGGGGTCCAGCAAATTACGAAAGCACCTAAAATGAACGAAATGGTTCTAAAAGCTTTTCTGGCTCTATTTTCTGATTTAGATTTCTGACGTCCTATACTGGGAAATAATCCATCTCGTTTGGACCGTCTGACCTTTAGCTTTTTCCCAATGCTTTTCACAAATTCTTTTCGCGAATCACCTCGACTAACGGCTGGGCTAGACATTTCACTATTATCCACTGCAGGGCTCAAAGCGGAATTGGTGTTCATCGAAGAAACTTTGCTGTCGACTTGCTTAGGAGTTTGAGGATCATTGTTATTGGAAGACGATACGAGAGTGATGACGGGTTTTGGTCGCTCTCCAGCAGTTAAACTTACCTCTGTGTGAACCTTAATAGGTGGTGGAGGAGAGAGGTTTGTTTTTGGTTGCGTTACTTGGGCTTCAGCTGTTGCTCGTATAAGAGCAGCCTGCAATAATGAAGTATTTGTTACATTAGCCGAATTTAAAGTTGGAGGAGATGATGGTTCAGTGGCGGTTGGAAAAGTGATTGACGAGGGTGGACTTTCATTGACAGGGGTAGGTATGATTACAGAACTCTCATCCATGTACCTTAAATCGGCACCATCCATTCCCACTAGCACGTCATAACCGCTACCATCTCCTTTTGTTAGCCTAATTACTCTAGTTCTAGATGATTCTGATTGTGAAGGAGGACTTTCAGACGCTGTTGGACTGCATCTGAATTCTGATGGGGGAGGAATGATTCTTTGAGCAATCGTGGTTGATACATCTCTTTCAGATGGTGTAGCAATGCCCGACGATGATGGTGACATTACACTAACGGAAGATAAGGGGACACTCACAGACGGGGTTGCAATGTTGCGTGATGTTTCTGGATTCTCTGTGTCCAGAATACTCTTCTCTGATATTTGAGACAGCGAACATTTTGGCTTCTCCAATTCATGCTTCAATGTCGGCGACTGTTTAACATCTGTTTTTAATAACATATTTCCGTTCATTCGCATATTGTTCAGTAATTGAAGAGCTCCAGTTTGCATTACTAAGTTAGCTACCGAGGATCGTTTCTTGATATTTGTTTGTGTTGTACTTTCATCATCAGAATCAAAAGCAGGGCTACTAGATCGTTCTGCTTCTACTTGTTCTTCTTTCTTATCGGCATCAGAATTAGCCGTTGTTGAGGTGCCAGTGGCAGTAGCACTACTTTTATGTGCAGAGGATTTTTGACTAGAATTGGAATCAGAGGAACCTCCTAGATTCATGAGTGGTGGTCCTAAAGCAACTTTTGACGTTGATTCTTTGCGACTCGTTTCCGATATTTTTAGCTGATCCTCGCCAGATATTGTGGCTTTAGATATAGTTGCCATTCCAGCGGCCCGGCCCGCCATTCCTGTCATAACACCTGCACTTAAAGCCACCATTGATTGCATCTTTCTCTGCTTCGCTTCACTCTTCTTTTGCATGTCGTACGCGGTTTTAAAAATACCTGCGTAAAGCACAATTAGGACGAAAAGCGTTGTCCAATAATATCCTATGATTAAAGCTGTATTGAATACCGGATCTTTAAGGAACTGTACGGCACACTCACCTTCTTGTAAGTCTCTATAGCCCACAAAATGCTCCCATCCGAATATTGTAGTAAAGAACAATAAAGCCGGAATTATCCAAGTCACAGTGACCATCCATATTACTCTGTTCTTAGTTCGCCAGGCTCTGTATCGTGCCGCTATTTTGACACTGCAGAATCTATCCACAGTGATTAATAGAACCGTATATTGTGATACCAAACATACTGTGTAGTCCACAGACAGCCAAAGGTCACATAAAAGGGGTCCTAAATGCCAGTAACCTTTTAGTACATAGTCGGTATAAAAAGGAAGTGACAAAGTACCTGAAAGAAAACAGAAGCAGTTTGAATGTAATAATTTTATTGTCTTACAAATAATACATACGAAGATTGTTAATCTTAAATAGATGAAAGAGATATTTATTATTATAAATATATAGTATTAATAGTGATCGGTATTCCCACAGTGCTATGACATGGGGTACTTCAAGAAGCGGGTTCATCGCTTCCTTTTTGGCCTGCAACGCTTTGGTGAAGCCCCTGGTGTTGCCAGCATCCATGGGCAATGGTGATCACTGACCATGGTGACCCCTTTGCTTGCCTACTTAGACCATAAAAGGTGAGCAATTATATCAGCATAATTCAAATATTAGAAGTATCGGGATGAGCTTAATAGTTGTTACCTATCAACAGGTCGGTGGCAGCGAGTGAGGCGATGAAGTAGTTGCTGGGTTGGCGGATGGTGCGGTCTACCAGGAAGGCGAGCAGCACCAACACGTTGCCGCTCACCGTCAGCAGGATCACCAGGACGAGGCACGTGGCGAATATGATGGCCAGCCACAGCGGGAACGGGGGGAGGACTGGTTGCTGTGGGCAAATTATACTGTTAGTCTGTTACATTCAGCATCTTTTAGTCAGAGTTTTGATAGTTAGTGTTAGTGGAAAAAATGTATTGTTAAGTCTCACGCTCCCACTAAGTGCAGTCCCAGGTTACACATAGGTAAGTGATAGGGTAATGGTAATAATATAAAATATAAATAAATTAAATGAATCACACCCTCATAATAATGTTATTAAAAATATTATTGACACAATAATATTAATTAACCCTCCTCCTAATATTATTGATAAAAATTTTATACTTCTAGGAAGCTTTACTCGTCAAGTGAGCGGGGTTTAGTCGTCTCTTGCGACAGCCGGGTCTGCGGTTATAAAAAATACAGCCACGATTGCCTTTATTCAATATAACTTTGCCGCATAAAAACAACTTCAAAATTAACAAGACGTAATAAAATATGAAAATCATCAACGTGGTAAATGAAATACGAATTATTTACTAGCAATGACTTGAAAACTGGCGTCCGATCTCGCTTAAATTTAAATGGGACTATACGACAAGTGCTAGCTTTCGAATATAAAAATAATTATTACATTGGTAAGTCCATTAAAAATTATGAAGTATACATTGAAATATACAGTCGAATGAAGAATCTTCTCCTTATTTGAAGTAAATGTCAAAAACAATATCATTATTGTAGCTTTGTAAATAATTTCTCAAATATTGAGGTTCTTCAATTTTACTGCCTCCATGTTCTCTTACTGCTCTGCAATAAATTATGATTCAGCCGTGGCTTACGAGAGTAGAGGAAAGATATTTTCAAGCGTTGGAAATTCAGAAAATAATCCAAAGCAAGTAAAACTTTGAAGAAATTATGAAGTTGCACTTAAAACTTGGTATAAAAATCCGCGAATGTTTTGTATGCTATTTGAGTTCCAGCCCTCGTTCTCGATTTTAGTCCGGTCGAAGTCGAAATGTTGCAGTGATTAATATTAAAATTTCTTTAAATTTGCATGACATTCGATTAGCTGGATTGGCATTATTTATACATTAATAATATATCCATCTTATAGCCTGACTTACTTCATCCTAACTGCCTTTACTAATAAACGCAATGTAAAGATATTTTATAATCTGTGATTTTGTTTTGTCTTTCTTTTACCTTTGACTTCACAGAATCATATTACAGGGACAGATAATTTTAAACATGGAATAATCATAGGAGCTGCGCAAGGTACCTAAAGTACGATATCTCCAAAGTAAAGATAGTTTACATAAGAAACCTTTACAGGCGACACCTTCGCTAGACAATCGCTTTGAATAGCAACATCGATCGTGATACCGTGAGCCAGCGCGATGAGAGTGACGCAGCCGATTGCAATAACCGAATCATTTTTAAACGACTTCTAAAAATTTGTTGTCTGTAAAGTTGGTTTACGGATGATAATTTTACTTGATAATGTCATGATGAATAATTGCATACTTTTATAAATTGAATTCAATTATTATTACTATCGCATCGGTCAATGGAGTGGAAGAAAGATAGCTTGCGCGCTCAGCTCAGCTGAAAGTGACACTTTTTCGTACATGCAGCCGGTGATCATCATGATCAAATCATCACGTCTATAGGAGTTTATCAATCCGACATGATTCCGAATTTATAACTAATACTAGCTAAACTTGAAACATAAACAAGTTTTAAAGTCCAGCAATACAACTTTTACAAGGGCATACTTCAGTCGTTTTTGGATTATGCCCGGACAAACATACAGACAGACAAAATTTCCTTCTGCAGACCTTCTGAAGACGTTTCATCATTTTTTTCTCAAATGTCTTCTGGCTCCAGATATGAACCAGTTACATTTTTATTATTTCTATAGATAAAAATATATATAAAACGATTTCGAGCAAGCTTTTAGAGAATATACGGCGTTTCTATCGTCTGGCTTTCAGTGTTCGGTGAGTGCGGTGTAAAAATAATATTGTATTATATAAAAAATATTATCCCTGGTACAAAATGTTTCTTGACTCCGCTTTTAATTTTTGAAGTAGGTACTTAAAATTTCACGCACTAGTATTGTTCTCTGTGAACGCCTCCTTACGCTGTCTGCCCAGGGTAGGCTGATACAGAATGTGAATAAGCCCTAAGTTAGCCATTTGCATAATTAGTTTAAGGTCCATAAAAAGTAAAGTGAGTTAAAAAAACCCGCCTGTAAATTTTCGTATTTCGAACTAAGCGGCTAGTTTCCCGAAGCGAATCGAGGTTGTGTTAAGCAGTTCAGAAAAAATAAATAAAATTTATAACTCCTAATTGAGTTTTTATGTTTGTCATGCGTAATTACCATAACAAATTAATATGAATTTATTAAGTCCATAAAGCGGAATTTTAAAATCGCATTCAAACTCAGATTTATGGTTCGTAGTATGTTGTGCCCTAAAAGTTACGAGAACCTTGCGTGGCAATAACTTAATATCATAAATCCCTGAGTTTTACAACT
Organism: Hesperia comma; assembly: GCA_905404135.1. Classification (NCBI taxonomy): domain Eukaryota; kingdom Metazoa; phylum Arthropoda; class Insecta; order Lepidoptera; family Hesperiidae; genus Hesperia; species Hesperia comma. The sequence goes on from FR990021.1 coordinate 18,693,696, forward strand.
TTTTCCAGGATAAATTACCGAACCGACTATAAAATTTGGAAGCAATAAAACATAAAACGTGTAATGCAGGTAGTCGGGTTGATGTCATATACCTACCTACTTTTCTTCATGCAATACAATACAATAGTAAATATAAAGAACAGAATTACAAGCAGATACGCCATAAACTCGTTTTATCTCTACACACGAAAGAAGAAAATTGATACACTCAGATCCACACAGTTTTTGGATTAGGCATTAAGAAATTATTCTTGGGGATTCACTCCATAAGAGGGGTAAAAAAGAAAGCATGTAGAAGACCCCGAAGAGTCGGTATTGAAGCTAAATCGATGAAATGGATCTAAGAGAAAATCCACTTAAAAATTTGTAGTCTTGGCCGCAATAATTCAAGTAATAACAAAAACGTTTAGTGCAGTTCACGCGAACGAATTCGCGGATTGAAAGCTAACAATTCACACCAGAAACAAATCAAAAGTGAAAATAACCGGTGGAAATATGTTAATCTATATGCATGTTCACACAAGACATGATTTGAAATGCGTTGTAGGGAGGTGGCGGAGGGATCGATCGCGACCATTATAGAACCGTCAGCGGCAGTGATGTGGGCCGGGACAGGACAAACACTGCCGACGTTTTGTTCTATAGGAACTTGTGAATTATCAATATTAAAATAACAATAGGTTTACACTGTCCTGTAATGTCGGAGGCCTTCGCCTAAAAACTTCAGTAATGGGTTGGTCGCTAAACCACTACACATATTTGAAATAGTAAGGTGGAGTATGCCTTTCTAGAGTCTTTCTCAGTTATTAATGGGCTGAAGTCAAATTTAAACTTAGGTACTACGTAAGCATGAAAGAATGTTCGCCAAAATATGGTTAACCTTCTCATTCTGAGAAGAGACCCGTCTCCAGCAGTGGGACAGTTAGGTATGGGTTGCGATGATGACATTATGTGCAAAGACAACCTGGTGCATTTTCTTATTGGAGGATTATAAAATACCATAAAAATACTCTTTATTGTTCAAGTTTTAACAAAAATCACAAGATAAATATAACAAAAGAAAACAATCGGCGGTTTTTGCTAAGCGCAATTTCTTCCAGACAACCTATATAGGGGAAAGTTACAGAGAAGGATTATGTATATCTCTTTGTGTGTACCTCCCATGTCCGTACCCTAAACTTCCTTTGATAATTCAAGTTTATCTTTTCCGGTTCAACTGTACCTTCACAAATAACCGATAGAAGAAAGTTGATATTTCGTTTATTATATCCCATGTCGTATTTCAACTCGTCCATGACATTATGAAGATCATTTTAATCTAGAGCATCATTATGCTCACGTCACGGCGTAGACTGACATTGTTGCGCGAGAATAGACGGTGTAGCAATTCTCTCTATAATTATGTGCCTCATTTTGTCCATTTCATAGCAAACTTTCATAATATATTTTATATTACTTCGTAGCGTGGCTTTGTTATATTTTTTTTTGTTCGTAAATTGTGTTGTTTCTGCAATACACTTACACTCACACTAGCAGTGGTTGCTATGAACATGATACAAATACGAGAACACATTGAACCGAATACGATTATTATTACATTTTTCATACTATTCCTTTGATTCAAGAACTAGCAAAATTTTTTTATACAATATCTGTTAACAAAATATCTGTTAAAATGTATATACCTAAATCAGAAATGATCAGCCCAGGTGTTCACAGATGACTTCCATTTTTGTTTCATTTAGGTAATTTTAATACTATTTTAATCCGTAAATGTATAAGTAATTAATTTAGTAATTATTTATTATCTGATTTATAATTAATTTGGTAGTTAACCACAACTATGTGTAATGTATTTGAACCATTATTTGTGAATAACTAAAACTCATCGAATGGCGAACGATAAACGACGCAGCCTCACGAATGTTTGTTTCCCTCTTTCCAGATTTTTCGAGATTGATTGAGATATGGAGCACACAAATGAAAACGTATGAATCCTCGAGGCACGGAAACTATTTCTATCACACTTTTAGACTAAACAAAAAGCACGAGGCTCAAATTAAACAAAGCTCTTCATCATTAGAAATGCAGACAAAAATGTTATTAATATCTTTCCTCAAATAATTTTAATATTCCTAGTAAGTATCGTTTATTCTTTGTAAATCAACTTTTCCTGAATTTCATTATCATTTTCTTTGACTCTCTCTGTTTATAAATTTGTTTCATGAATACGATTGATACTAATTATATTTATTCGATTATGATAATAAATCTGAAAAATATTATAATCTTTCTTTGGACACCCAATGAGCGTGCCCTGATAGAAATTGATAATTTTATCTTCTACAAATTCTACCTAAATGTTTACCTCACAAAAAAAATGTTTAAGTTACATTTCAGACATATGAAATTTATTTCTTTTTAATCCCTTGCTTCTTAAGAATATTTATAATTATTTAATTACGACATCTTACTTTCGTATTCACCACATTTTAATTTTCAAGCGTCCTTAACGTTCTCATGGTCGTTACATAATTATACTTCAGTGACCTAAGTGGTGCAGATTTCTGGGTCGCTGGACCCTTTACAGGCACCGAAAGGTCGATCCCGTCTCACATTAATCCTCTTATTTCCGTTTTAAATGGCTCTCAAAGTAAGGCGCAGCAAATGTACAATTTCCCTTTAAGACCTGATTAAACCTTCCATTGTTTAAAGTGGGTTGGGGATACTAAAGACCACACATGATGAGGTTTCTTAGCTTTATTCGGTTCAGGTGTTTAGTAATTACTATACTCATACCGCTTCACTTGAATTTTTTGTATCGTGGGCGGTATGGACAACAAAATCCTTCATTGACACCCATGATCACACTAGAACTTTTATCTATCATATATACATTTGCCTCGGCCAAGAATTGAACCGAGAACCTCTCGTTTAGCGAGTGAGATTACTTCCAGCTAGGCTATCAAGCGGGGTCACCATTTATCTATTGTGTTATTACATAAAACTTAAAATTATGTACCTTGGTATTTTTGTCAACTAGAGATTTCATTTAGTAGGCCACACCGAGCCCTGTCGATTGAAACGGAAATGCATTCTGGCCCAGCATTTTATCCTAAGCATTTTAATTCATACCTTGTTTTATGTTTATGTTCTCTTTTAACATATCAATAAACATAACTATTTGAGCCAAGCAACAAAAACATATTGGTCATGAAACGGCCGATCACCGTACTTATTTCATTGAAAGCAAATACTTGAGAAAGCAAAACAGATTCCGATATTTACGAGCACTAAAACCTGTCGTAAGGGGCCAGCTGGGATCTAGCTTCATGTTGCGTGAAATGTCAGATTAAATATTACAGTTTTATGTATAGCAGCAATATTTTCAATTTTGGGAACAATATTCTTGGCCTTTCATTAATCATGTGTCAGATTTAAGCTTCTCCGCAACATAAATTGATCATAAATAACACATTTTTATCACATGCTTTGGGTTTTGTCTGGATTTAACCTGGAAATCAATTTAATTAACCTTCTTCTTCCTTCCTTCTTCTTATTCCTTCTTCGTTGAGATAGACACTTTTAAAATTAGAAAATTTTAAACTTATTGGGACGACGATACCGAAAATAAAATGTGCAAAAATTTTTGATTTGAATCTGTTTTTTCGAAGGTATACTTAAAAAATTAAAAAAATATGTATCTAATATTGTCCTCAGATTCACATAAAGACAGGTTTCCAACATAAACATGAGGAATGCACAGAGTAATAAACTACATACTATTGTGTCAGTATAGGAAAGGGTAAGTACTAACCAATTCTCCATTACCGAGGGCATCCTCTAAAGTGCTGTTAAAGAAGTAGACATCAGTGTAGTTGGTGACATTGATGTAGTTCTGGCAGTCGGCGCTGGAAGACGGCAAACATGTGCGTTGCTTGAACTTCTGAAGTTTCCTACGACAACAGTAGAAAGGCTAAAGAAGAATTTATTAATTTGGTTATCTATTCAATATTAAATACATAAATAATAATGACTTTCATATTCATACAATTACAGGAGAATTTTTAATGTCAAAGTGCGCAAAAGTAATAACAACAGCAAGATCCAAAAACAAACATTTGATTTTGGTGTTCCTACTTCTCCTAATATAATTTGTATATTTAGGGGATATCAAGATCGAAAAATAAAGATATTTGTTTGAGAATCTTAATAAGATTCCACCTTTTCTACAGCTTGGGTTTTAGTATACACAGGAATTTAGAATCATGAATCTGAGAAACCGCATTATGAATGCAAATATTTCGTTTCCTGAAAAACAATTTTCATCGAGCCGCATTACTTACATTGTATTTTCAGCAAATGATTTATGGTGTATGATTTCTTTTTGATTATTAAATCCGAAAAATGGACAGTGATGGTAATATGGGAATAGATGGGACCCGAGTTTTTATCGACCCTTTATTTTATGGACCACTGTTACTGTTGAAAATTTTCAATTCATAAATTCGAATGCTATTAGGTATTTTGTTTTGAATAAATAGTCGTGAGTTACATTCCGACTCGAAATTGGTCGATTTTTTTAATTAGCTCTTGTTTCTTAATTACCAGCTAGTGATGTATAAAAAGAAAAGAGCAAAAAACTTTGTTTGTATTCCATGTTAAGTTAATGATTTTCAAAAACGAAGCTTTTAAATAACTCAAAATCTTCGCACTATTACTTGTGTCTATTTTACGCCTGTGTTCTTTACGGTTGTCTGAAAAACCTTTACAACAAGTCTTACTACATGTTTATAAATACAAACCATACTTTTATACACCCACCATTGAGTAATAAAGCTGGTACCAATAGTGTATATAGGGGTGGATCGGTTTACATCGGCGCTGCTCTCTGTAGAATTCATCCCGATAAAGTCTTCTTTATTGTCAACGGTGGCAACCAGTCGCTCTGGGTCTTAAAGTTGCATCTGTAGAATAAATATCTATTTAAAAGATGTTATCATAAAAGTTGGATCACTGGATTCTGTACTCAACTTTATCCCGTATCTACTATTGCATGTTCGAAGAGATTTGTGAGTACAATAGTTCTAAAATAAATCCCGAATTGACTGTGAAATATAATTTTAAATGGTAAACACGTACTCACATAGAATTGTTTAAGGTTAAAAATGCTTTTAGTAAAACAATTCATAATTATTTGTGAGTATCTGTGTAGAATTTGAAATAACAGTGAAATGCTATTTACTTTTGTCGGTCAGATTATTATAATTGCTTTTTACAAAAAAAAAATAACCGACTTCAATCTTGATAAGTAGAGATAACTCAAAAACTACTCGCCAGATGGCGCTCAATTCAACATGTAAGTGTAAAGTTCTCGTCACTACAAATTAATGAAGCCCAAACACTATATAACTGCAGTAAATCGTTGAGGAGTTCCCTCGACTATCTTTCGGCTTCATCAGATCGACTCCAGATCTTCATGAAATGGTAGCGCTTTAATGTACTTATGATAACATGAACAAACACACTAGTTGTCCATACAATTTTCGAAAGTTCCCCTCGATTTCTCTGAGATGCCATCATCAGATCCTGGTGTCCTTATCAGGGGACCCCACTGCGCATATCTACTTTACAACAAAAAAAGAATTATCAAAATCGGCCCATAAACGACGAAATAATCGCTGAACGTACATAAAAAAAAAAGCATATATACGGTCGAATTGAGAACCTCCTTCTTTTTTGAAGTCGGTTAAAAAGAGTAAAATCAATGTGAGGATTTTCCCACTTGCATAATGGCCGATAACGCGTGGGTTTATTGATTTGGTGTTGCTAATGTCCATAGGCAATGGTGACCACTTATTATGTAGTTCGGGGGTGACTTGTCACCTATTCATTATTTACGTCATAATCGTACCCATGTCATCAACATATCACCCGAATGTCACCCAAGTGTCACCCACATGTCACCCGCATGTCACCCACATGTCACCCGCATGTCACCCGCATGTCACCCACATGTTACCCACGTGTTCCCTACCTAAATGTCACCCGCAATTCCACTCGTGGTATGCTTACGTAAAATGGTTATGTTAATGTCACCCACAATTTAGAATGTGTGTGTGATTGTGTTACTCACAAGGTAACCGGCCAGGCTGTGATGACACGTGATGGGCGACTGGCCCCAGCTACCCCGGTTCTCCGAGTCGTCCATGCGCACGTAGCCTTATTTCATCTGCGACAACACATTTTCAATTATCTTTTTTTTATGGAATTAAGATAGCAAACGAGCATGCAGCACCACCCTTCTGCTGCCGCCCATGACAACTGTGACCGACCTAGAACTAGACTCAAAGGGACTAGGATGGTTAGTCCAGTTAGTAGATGGTGTTAGAATATTAGTTGGTTAGTTTGTTAATAAGTGTGAGGACAGGGACTGTTAGTGATAATTAGTCCTGTTAGTTAATGATGACACGTGACGGGCGACTGGCCCCAACAACCCCGGTTCTCCGAGTCGTCCATGCGCACGTAGCCTTATTTCATCTGCGACAACACATTTTCAATTATCTTGATGTGAATACTTTTGCTTCTAGTGGAGAGCAATTCTAAAATTCAATGACGAAAGGAGAGGGTTGTTCCCGTTGGCTCCCATTCCCGTTCTCACCCGTCCCACTATACCCCGAATTCCGATTTTACTGATGACGTCAAATAAAATTAAACATTGCTTAAAAGTATAGTTATAAGAAAAGTCTTAAAGTAAAAATTGAACCATGCCGGACTTGATTGGATAACTTGAATTGCCCTTCTAACTAAGTAACCTGCATTTGGTCTGGTTCTTGGTCTGGGTGTTGTATTGCCCATGGAAGCAACGAGCCAGAATCCTAGAGAATGAGGCTATTTGTGTTCGTCAAAGGAGAATATGAAATGTCATCGACTGCACTTTCATTGTCACCGGTAGACTAAACCACTCGCTATTCTGATGCGAATGGAATATTTCTTGCCTGCGACTACGATTTTTCAGTAATTTATGTCTCGTAAAATATGGAATGTAAAATATTTTGTATTAAAATAAGCCTTTCAACCCAAAAAACCAATGAGAACCAATGTAATAAGTATCTAGTTAGTAATTTACTCAGTAGATGTACATAATATATGGAAGTAATTATTATGTAGGTATGTTACTAATAAAACTACTAGTAAATTACTCTCTTGGTCAGTATCATTTCAACCGGCCCAGCCCAGTCTCTTCTCAGTATGAGAAGGTTAAAGCCATAGTCCACCAAGCTGGCCAAGTGCGGATTGGCAGATTTTACACATTTTCCGAACTCTCCGGTTCTCTGGCTCACGATGTTTTCCTTCAGCGTTGTAGCGAGTGACATGAAAATATGTCGTGTATTTGTTGATGAGTATAAATCTTACTAAAGAGGCATGCCACCAAAATTATTTATTAAAAAGAAAACCAAACCAATCACTTATGCGTATAATATACTCTTTGTAACATCTGGGTCAGGTTTATTAATACAAAATTGCTACCAAAGTTGACATATTTTATTACTGTAGCTACTTATAACGAATATAATATACCTATCTGTACGACTCATTTATTTCCCTGAAATCCTTCCAACCCACTAAGCAGTCGTCACTGAACCAATACAAATTCGCTTAACAATAGCTATTCACACCTCGAAGATGCCAATACTTTCATATTCTTCAATGAAATCGAGCAATTCCAACCTTATATAAATATCAATAGAGATCATTTCAAATACTGGAGCCCGCTTGTTTAACACCGATATTGGAGTAAGATCTGTTTGAAAACCATTTCAGTTGTTTGTTTTGCACAGAACAGAAAAATAATTGTAGAGGTAATGCCACGTTATTTGAAACTATGATATTCTTATGAAAACTTGGTGAAAAGCAAAGTTGTAATATGGTTAGAGAAACGTTTTTGATTAAAATTAAAAATATTAAGTCAATATTCAGTTATAACAACCTCCTGTTTATAGCAGAAGGACTACATTTATTTATTTACACTTTATTACACCCAGGGTTTATACGAGAAGATGACGAGGTAGGCGACAATTTTATCAACGAAACGATAAATAAAATGTTACCTTATATAAATAATATTCTGTGATACCTACAACATAATATAGATACTATGGTAGTTTCAGCTACCAATGACTTTACTCACATCAAAGGCATTATTTACGCGTTACCGGCCAATAAGTTAGCGAGGGCCCCAATATCATACTAATAAGTAGCTACTTATACGCCTTTAGTTTTTATGCAATAATTATATACGCGTTATATAATATTTTTACCTGCTATTTAGACAGCCGTGACCACGTTCCTTGCAAGTGAGGCCATGAATACCCGTATCACAATAAATAACATTGTGTATTACGGTACGCGATTTGTAATTTGGTTTAAGAAAACCTTAATTTATTCGGATCTCCAATCCATAAGTTTGGGAGACTTCATTTATCGTACGTTACGTTACCAAGCGATTTTGTTTTCATTTATATAGAGTGGCCAAAAAATTGTGGATCAAACGCAACGACCGGTTAGCTGGAGTCATTCGCTGCAAAAAACTGTTCTACAGGAGGTCTCTATCATCTACCCTTGAAAAGATATAACTTATTTTGTATTTTTTAAGAAAATGAACTTTTTCAATGTTATTACATTCCGAATAGGTATAGGTAGACTAGGAATATAGAAAATCTCGCCATATTGCAATAAGCTCATTCAACTAATTTGTTTTACTGGCAGCACTTACTTTCTAAAAGTCACTCGGAAATTGCTTGACAGTGAGTTGTATATCGTGGTTTATTTAGTTGCTTTGAGTGATTATATTGTGTTAAAATGCCAAAAACTATTTCATAAAAAAATATGTGGTGTCGTGGGACACCAGGTAGGAACGAAGTTCCTTCGGCTAATGTAGAATCGACAAAATTTGCAAAAAAAATCATGCTCAATTTTATGTAGGTTTTCTTGATTTTTCTCTTAAATTTTGCTGATTAGTTTTTATTTAAGTAGGTACAGGAAAGTATTTAGGAAATTCAGTATTTTAGGCAGTCCAAAATGCACAGCAATAAATGCCCCGGTACGCCCGCTTACGCTTGGCGTCGAGTGAAAAAGGTCCTATGTGATGCGGATTTCGAACACGCTTACGCGTCTTGATAAAACGTTTGCAATGTTTAATAATTTGCAGTAATGCGGGTGATTTCTTATTACATAGCACTTAGTACTTCGGTTTTTAGGTCAAGAATCAACGTTTCACGCAAAAGCTATTACACTTCCTTATTGCTGTCGCGCCTGCGCACGTCTCATTTAACGCTTTTATTCCACGCATATTTTTTACGGTTTTACTATCACATTTTTTTCAGTTCGGTCGCGCAGCAAAATCCCTATCTCCTCCAAGCCTGCCGTAAGGAACTTCGTTCCAAAAGAGTAAAGGAAAAGTGTTTTCCATAGGCTAAAATAATACTTCCTTTAAAATAAAATTTATTCCCATAAATGAAATCATTATAACTACGGTTGCAATAAAAAGGAAACCTTAGCGCCTTCATGACAGGTTTTCTACATTCCTAGTCAGCCTATATATTTTTTTTTTCATTTTGGTATTTTACCTATACGGATAGAATCATTAACAAGATCGATGCCGGTTGCGTCGCGTCGCGGTGACTTCGCGTCCTTGTGCCGAAACCTTCGCCCCTTTTATTTCGAGACAGCCCGCGGTCCACTGGGTACCCAGTGACCGGCACCGAGGGACTGAGGTTACGTAACGATTGTCGAGTAACCGGCGAGGCTTGAACGCGACGAAGCAATTTAATAGAGTAACATTCAACGATGATAGCATTTGGCAGATTAAGTATGTCGATGAAGTTGCAATTCAATAGCTTTGCAGTTTTTCTGTTTTTTGGCAGGCAATTAAGCAGACTGGTTATCTGATGGTGAATGATCACTGTCACCCATGGACATTGGCAACACCTAGGGTGTAACCAAGCGTTGAGGTTAGAAGGAAGCGATGGATCGGCTGCTCGAAGGACCACATATCCTAACAGTGAGATTATCGATGTCAAAAGTTCGTCTCACAGTTAATACTTACGTGGGAGTAAAGGACGTGGAATCTGAACTGTGGACAAATGCCAGGTATCAAGATGGTGTTAAAAACCTAATTTTTATTGGTTTCATTTAAAACCTAATGAGCATAATACCTATGTATATGGATGGTGAAGGCCAAAAACGTGTGAATTATTTTGCTGCACCTGCAGTTTTATTTAATGACCAATGAATTTTGACAGAGTTTTTATTGAAGTAAATATGATCAATGTCCAACAATTTTTAAATTCGGTTTTTAAAAATAACAATTGAGTCTCCCCTTTTCCCTGAATTCTCGAAAGTAAAGTCCCCACGATGACTTGAACAGAACGACACAATTATCTACGACTGCATCATCATCAAAGCTCCGCAATCTAACGAGGGCTCAGCGATATTGTAATCAAAGGAATTTTATTTAATTGTTCGAAAATTCTCCGTGAAGCGGTCGCTCTCAAACGTACAAACTCATTATGGGCGCGGAGGCTCCCGTTGCTATCTGAGTGGGGTGGAGTACAGTTATGACCCATTTGCAGTTCTGTAACTGCACAGATACGCAATTATGGTGTGCCACTGAGTATTGATGTGCATAAAATATAGTGTCGACCGAGATACTGTCAATATACAGTTTATAGGTAGTCAAAATGGGCCGTGTCTCACCGTGTCTCTCGACCTTTTTGTGTATTGTGTCTCGCAGCGCCGAAAACAAATAAAAAGGTATGTAATATAAGTAGCAATAAGTAAATCAGTTTGTTAATTTAAGTTTTTTTACTCTTTGTATCCATCTGCTGTCAAATAATTCTTATATATACCTGCTTCTTTTTCTTCTTAAATAAATGACGTTGCATACCGTAGCTCTGCACTAAAATTCACTGTGTCGTGAGTGCCAATGCCAACACACAAAGACTTAAAACTCATCGTGATAATTTCCAGCTAGCTGGAAATCAAACCCAAGACTCCCAAATAAACAAGTCGCCATATGGTATTTCTACTATAATGCTATGGGTGTGTGGCTTTACACGAATTATAATTATATGCATGCAATTTTATACCTTTTCAAGTACACACCTTCTAATTGTGATATAATAAATATGTTATAGGGTTCAGTTAAAAGGTTTAAAAGGTATAAGAAGATTTTCCGGGGAGCGAGCTGATTATGTTTGGAGTTATATAAGGTATGTATGTAACGGCAACCTCATAACTAACAAACTTTTATTCAAAAGTAAACTTTAAGAGCCGGTTAACTTTTTTAGAGGCGACCATCTCAGTCCTCAGGGGTAGCAACGCATCTGTGACCGAATTGGAACAAGACTCACACTAATCATTACTAACTGGACAATACTAATATTAACTAACAGGACTAACTATCACTAACAGTCCCTGTCCTCACACTTATTAACAAACTAACCAACTAACATTCTAACACCATCTACTAATCGGACTAACCACCCTAGTCCCTAAATTGGATCTTGTTCTAAGTCGGTCACAATTTCCATGGGCGGCAGCGGAAGGGTGGTGCTGCATGCTCGTTTGCTACCTTAATTCCATAAAAAAACAAAAAAAAACTTGACAACAACCAAACAATTTTATCAATTAAACAAAAAATTTATGTCGTAAGGTCGAAACGAAAAAAGTAAAAGTCGAACTTACGTCATTTTTGTTCGACAGACCCGCTACCTTGGGTAAGGGTTAATAACTATAAACTAAACTTTTATTTTCTTATTTATTTACTAATAACTTTGGTTATTGCCTGCCGAGAAGTTGTGTAGCATGAACGGAGCGAAGGGCTACGGAACCTACAATTACCGGCACGCGAGCCTCCGGATAATTGTTAAATGGACTTCTAACTGTGAGGTTCTTCGGGAAACTTAACAGACGAGGTGATTTTATATAGATATCCGACAAACAAGACTACGATTCAGTCATTAGTAAATGATCATCATTTATAGCTACACCAAAGACATCACTTATATCTACTAACAATTATCTCGACTACCTATTACTAACAACAACTAGCAGTATTACTAGCAAAATAACCTACTTTTCTAACACCATCTGCTAATTGGACTAACCAATCTTAGTCCTTAAATGAGTCTAGTTCTGTGTCGGTCACAGTTATCACGTGGACAGCGGGAGAGTGGTGCTGCTTACTCGTTTGCTGACGTTTTATCCAAAAGTGACCATTGACGCTCATATCTCTGATAAAACCAATATCAATGACTTGCTGGCCAAGAAAAGAAAAGTTAAGGAGAAAAAGGATGAGTCAAAATAGACTCCATTTTGGAGATTGCGATCTATTTTAAGTCCATTTTGTAGACATAACGGACAAGAGGCTAGGAAACCTACACCTTTTAACAAATTATATCTTGTTATATTGTGATAACATTTGGTACGCGGGTAGACCAAGACCTTTATTCAGCCTTCGGTTACTTTATTTGATTAGAACGTTCCTTAGGGATAATTTTAAAAGTATTTTGTCGCTTTCTGTTATAAACGTGGGAAAAGCTAGTAATATTTTGTGAACATTGAGTAATTAAAGTAAATGCGCTCTTCGGGCACGATTAAATAACAGGTTTTTCTTGCTTAAAAGTTTTCCAACGTCTTACTCTGGTATTTATTTTCCCATTTACACTAAGGTTAAGAAAAAAATTAACTCTTTTACATGTGTACCTAAGGTTTAGTTTACAACTTCAAATTCTTTAAACTTAAACTTATTTTGAAGTGAACAACGTTTCCACGGCTTGCTTCTGCTTCGTTTCGTAATATACTAGTGAAATTCAGAGAAAATGTGAGTTTCAATTTAGGCTATTCAATGCAAACAGCATTCAGGTGAAGGCCGGTTCAAAGAGGAGTTCGTAACTGGAATGTCGGTTATATGAAGTTGTAGTTATGTCTGATATGAGGAGTGTCTTTGAAGGTAAAGCCGTGTTTACATGCTGTGACCAATTAAAAGCACACTGCAGCTTTTCAAACACTGTCCTCTTTGACGTCACTGGAATCTTGTTTGTTCAATTTTCTATTTTTTCTCTTTTTCATACCTACTCTTTTCTATTCGTTTTTTGAGTACTGAAAGTGGACTACTCGTAGATAACTTGCTTATAGTCTGTTCTGTAGTAGAATTACATAATTTACTCTCATTTCCTCTGTTTCGTTCTAAGAGGTTTTGCTGTTTATATCCCACTGACTTACTCAGAGTTATATCTCCGACCATCTAAAACCTTAGCACTGCTTCACATTCTAAATCCTTCTAGGTATCATATTTCCATCTTAGTCACTATTGTGCTCCTCAGGAACTTTGTACCACATTATTAACCAATCTTTTATTTTGTTATTTCTTTGCTATGGTTTATATTAGTAGGGTAACAATATTTCAAGGTAGGATGCGGCTTCAGTCCTTTGTATTCTGGGAGGCAATATTACAGTATATAGTAATATCGTTGGACCTGATTAAATATTCGATTTTCGTTGGATGAACGTAACATAAATATCAGATCTGTAGTCATATTTTTGTAAAAGGAACCTAATCTTACATGTTACATTTTAATGATAAAAGTTACTAAAAAAACAAACACGCATTGTCCAGATTAATTTTAACCTATTAAACCTAGTTAGTGAACCTCTTAAGACGAGAAATGCCCCTTTTGTTCGCATTTGAATGCTGACGACAATAATTAATGATTGATCAAGTGTCTCATTGTGAGGCTCGTTAGCTTTGTTGAATTAGGACCACTCAAGTCGCAAAAACGAAACAAAAGGTTTATGAATCTCCAAGTGTATACTTACTGAGAGCTCTGTGAAGACGGTCTTTACTTCTTCTGCTGTATTCGTTTTTACTCGCTGGCATTAAGTTGATGTGTGAGTGAAACAGAAATATTGTTTTGCTTCAGAAAAAGTCGATTATATTCAGTTTAAAAAGGTGTGAATCGGCTTGTTTAGAGGCGACCTCAGTCATTACGAGTAGCAGTGTTGATCTAAATAGAACGAAACTCTTACACACTCTTGACAACTTCTAATCGGACTATTACTAACTCACACTTATTAACAAACTAACCAACTAACATTCTAACACCATCTACTAACTGGACTAACCACCCTAGGGTGGGATTTTACAACAAGACCCAATTTAGGGACTAGTAATTGTAAGTCGGTTACAATTGCCATGGGCGGCAGCGGAAGGGTGGTGCTGCATGCTCGTTTGCTACCTTAATTCCATAAAAAAAACTGGAATGAGAAATCTTATTTGTGTAGTGCATGTCATTTACGATATAGGGAATTCTATCCATCAGCAGCAATCAGGATCTTGGAGCAGCCACCAGGATCATCAATACCCTAAAATCTTAGTATGCCCATATCAGTGACGTATGTATATCATATCAGTAATAAATAAATAAATAATGAGACACGGTCATAGCCATGCACTAGGATTCCCTGTGTCGTGAGTGCCATGGGCAATACAAGACAAGGACAGACAGACCAGAGAGACCAGACCAGACCAGACCGAGTCTGGGAATTTAATCTCTTCATCCAAATTACTGCCTCGCTGGAAATTGAACAGGAACCTTGGAAACCTTGGATGCCGTGTTTCGGGTTGTCAATCAACCAGGAACCTTAAAATTTTTTTGACTGTTTATTCTTAGTAAGAATCCCGAAAACAAATTACGGAAGAACGGTATAGAACAAAAGGTAGAGCATTTAACCGTCTATTTCTGTACAGACAGCTGAAAACCTAGTAGATTACCGCGCGGTAATTGATCACCACAGTGTGGTAACTGCGACAGGTAGTCTTGGTGGTCAACGACGAAGCGATAAATCACCTCGTTTGTTAAATTACTCTTTACCAGAACGCGGTAACGTTATTTCAAAGCATACCTAATGTTACTTCGAAGCAGTAAAAGTTCAAAATCTAAAAGTAGAGAGAACTCAAAAGCTTCCAGACCAGACGTGAAGCATAACCTTACGATTACAAAAAAACTGTATACCCAATACAAAGTTCTTCTCTTCATCCTTTTTTGAAATCTGTTAACAACTAACTTCGAACAGGCGCTTTTTTTCGAGGAATAATCGAATCCGTCTGTCTTTGTCAATTGACAACTTTAGGATCTTCACAATAAATTAATGGTAATTGCATTTTATGTCCCGTAATAAACAGTTTCGGATTACACAATCAAATCCATCAACTAAAGTTGATTGAATTATTCTAATGGAAATGTACGGATTTCAATAAATTTAACTTTATCAGATCGAACTTCGAATCCGGGTAGATAACGTGGCACGCTAATGAAATATTATGTCATTACAATTTGGAATGATCAAAATTTTATTTGATGTGGAATTTATGTTCTAGAGTCGGAAGGAACTGGAGTGATTGTGTACTGTCGTGGTTGATTGCTTAGGTTCTAGAGTCAAAGTCAAAGTCAAATTGTTTATTTCATTTGGGAATTTACAAATTCAATTTTGAAAAAGTGCTTAAGGAGAAGAAAAAGCTTATAGTTAGAGTTAACCCGGGATAGTAACACCAAGCTACGATACTTAGTACCATTTTCTCTAATTAGCTTTTTCGAATAATCATTACCATTAAGGTAGCCATTGACGATACGTCCATTTGGAATACCTCCAAATAGAAGACTTCCATATGAATGTACCGCCATAAGGAAATCTTTGAAACTTTGGAAGCCGTTGACGATGCGTCCATTTGGAATGCTTCTAAATGTATGGAGGCATTCCAAATGGACGTATCGTCAATGGCTACCTTTAGTGTTTTCATGGCAGTCAATCCCACTATTGAAGTGTAAACTGTGAATTCACGTGAAAACCATGTTAACCTATTACTGCACAAGGTTATCGAGGGATATATCTTTAATTTATAAATAAGTATTTATCCACTTCGACATGGAATTTTCCCGACACGTTCACACTTTCTGTTACACTAGCGGCCCGCCCGCGGTTTCACCCGCGTGGATCCCGTTCTCGTGGGAATATATGCATGTATTATACATAAAAACCTTCCTCTTGAATCACTCTACCTATTACAAAAAACCGCATCAAAATCCGTTGCGTAATTTTAAAGATTTAAGCATACAGACAAACAGACAAACAAACAGACGGACAAAAATAGCGACTTTGTTTTATACTATGTAGTGATGTAAAACGTGAACTTTATGCATAAGATATCTGGCACTTGACGGAGACGCGAAAACATCGAGATATTTGTGAGCTCGGATTAAATTATCTTATTATACAGCGTTATATATGTAGGCGTTATTTTTGCGACGGCGATGCAGGTACAGGAAGTAGTATATTAGCATTTTAACCGGCTCTCCAACACGAGAGCGCAAGGAGTTTTTTAAAGTATTTGTAGTTTGAAGTATTTGTAGTAGTAGTGTAGTAGTATTTTGTATGTGTATTTCATAACCTTTTAATGGGTGAACCAATATTGATTGTAGTGGTGCAAGAGCTCAGTTTGAATTTGGGTGATATTTGCCGAGTTGCTGTTGAGTTCTTTCAAATATTTTGTATTTAATTGACTTTGCTGATGTTCTACTTTGAATACTTGAAGATGTTGAGTCAGTTTTTTGTTTTTTTTTCTACGTGTAGTTTAGGGGTGTGGGCATCCATCTATTTTTGAGCCCAAGTTGAGCCAAGCACTTGGTAAACCCTACTAAAAATTAAAGAACATAAAAAGCAATCAGGCTTTATTTAAATTGTTGATGGTAAGTGTTCCTGGTTTGTTGACCGTCACCCATTTACATCAGACATCGTTGAGTTGCCTGCCAAGAAAGAGGAAAAATACGGAAGCGTTCTCAAACCCAGAATTCTATGGAACCAAGGCTAGTATGTCTTTTTAATGCCGATGATACCCACGTAGGTACTGTTTGTAAACTTTTAAAATAATGCAATACCGAAGGATCAGTTAATTCGCTAGTACTTATCCATTATATTCGTAAATGTGTAGGTGAAATTTATTTTTAACACAAGGTTGCCCCGAGAGCTTTTAACGTTTCTAAATTCAATTAAAATAGTTTTCAGTTCAGTCTGAGAATTTACACTAAAATTAAAATAAATAAGATACCCCAGGCTTTCTTTTCCATTTGTCAGCTGAAAGCTACTAATTTTAAACATTCTCCGAGAGTTTTACCGCCTCAGTTCACACCGGTGCCCTTTGGTCGTCCACAAAAGGGCTAAGAGATACAAAATAATGGAAAAATTAAATATTTTCCAAATTTTAAAATGCTTTTGACTTTGACTGTTAGGGTGCCGGCGATTTTTACATTATGATTATTGAAGTAAATAAAATGGTACTCTTTATAGATAATTATGTATGCTAGAAT
The DNA here is from genome assembly GCA_905404135.1 of Hesperia comma. Taxonomy (NCBI): domain Eukaryota; kingdom Metazoa; phylum Arthropoda; class Insecta; order Lepidoptera; family Hesperiidae; genus Hesperia; species Hesperia comma. Next base: position 18,711,122 of record FR990021.1, read on the forward strand.
GTTACATCGTATTAATATCTAGTAATGTTAATTATACTAGGTAAGTTGTATAAGATATATGCTGTATGTAAAACACACCTTACATACAGTGAATGGCAGAAAAAAGGAGTATAGAGTGCCCTACAAACAGGTATATTATTAAGATGAAAGAAACGGCGGGCATACACTGAATTCAGAAAGCAGGACTGAAAGACGCAGGTTAGTTCGATTCTATGTCCAGCAGTGGACTTGTAAAGTCTTACGAAAGGTAATCAAAAGAGAAGCTAGCTAAGGATTGTGTGAAATTTAGCGGGGAAGAAGGGGTAACAAGGTAAACGTAAAAAAAAATTGTTTGTGTTTAACTTTCTGTGTCCAAAATAGTAGAAACTATTTGAAAATCAGTAGTAGAATCTCTAGTGAAAGAAACTTTTGCAAGGGAACACTGCGGGCAAACGTGATATAAACATAATTCGTGTTCCGTTTTAAAATTTTCAACTTAAATTGACGATTATATAATTTTCCCGAAATTGTTGTAACCTGTTCGGTCGATTTTAGATTAGGTTTACTGTATCTGTTTGGAATGATTTAGAGTTCATCCAATGTTTTGAATGGCTGAGCGTTAGCGATAACTTTGTAGCCGATTGCCTGACTAAACACTAAATAATTTATCAGTGCAGTTCATTCGATGCATAATTTTGCACTTTGTTAATGTTTATTATTGAGTTTCAATATATTAATACTTCATTATTGAGCATATAATTTGTGTACTAAGAGATCTAGAGTATACTCGTACTTGCATTATGTGCCCTCTGAAGCAAGGAAACGCTTGTAGCGGCGCGATACCTACAGTAATATGAGCGCGCGCCACACATGAGATGCTGACCAAGCATAACACCACATGCATCGAGTGTAGTAAAATAATACTATACGTCACAAGCGTCGTACTGAGATTGGCCAATCAGAAAACGTGTCCTCAACCACGCTATCGAAGTTACATGAGAAACTAAGTATTAGAAATGGTCCGAAGTTAACATTCGGACCGCGGTCTCCAGGCAGTATCATCGCTTGGCGGGAGTTCTCCTCTTTTCCTCCACGCGCTCAAGATTTTTTTTTACTAGCGGTCACAACTACCGACCGAGTTTGCTTTGCTTAACTCAGTCAATAAAATTTGGAATGAATTCAAGCCGCCGCGCTGCGAGCGCTTCGCTTTCGTATTTTATTTGATTATATTTCTAGTCCAGCTTCGCTTCGGAAAACCAAAGTAGGTATTCACACTCGTTAACTTTTAAGATCACGTCTTTGAAATCAAGTATGGTTTTTTTGTTATAATTATTAAAACAAGCAATAAATATACCATATTTTTGATTAGTGAAAACTACAAACAAATTGGTAACGTTGTTTCTGAGACAAGTGGATTCAAATGGCCGAAAAAAATAAAAATCATTGATAAAGAATCTGTTTCATTAATGTAACTCCTTCCTAATACATGTTTTCTAATATTATGCTCGTACATATACGTCTATCTTTTATTGACCATATGACCATGACCACTTCAAGCCTAGTAATAAGGAACCTGCTCTATTATTATGCCGTTAAATTTTAACGACTCGGAGCAATCTGGGAGTTATATCGATATTGGCGGAGGGCGGAATTTTATTAGTCCGTCAGCGCTCATTATAGCTCATCGAAGTGCTTCGACGTCTGAGTACCTAAATAAACTTACGATTTTTCAATTATTTTTATAGTAGCATAAAACAAACGAGTACAAAGGTTACGTATAGGTAAGTATACTGCCTAAGCATGTTGCAGCGATAAAAATGTCGGTAGAAATGGTACTTACCCAATACCGTGGCGGGCGATTGTATTTACCAGCTCTCTAAACCCTTACCGAGTATCAAACGAGCTTTTTTCATTAACACTTGGGAAATGGCTAGGGAACTGAATTGAGGATTATGAATGGATTGAGAAAGACCATTAGGGGTAGCCGGCACACGAAAAAGTAATATCTCAGTGGGAAGTAATGGCTTCAGCAATCGGCGCTCACTTTATTCGTGCGGTCGAATTCGGTCATTAATATCGGAGTTTCTTGAGGAACCCTAACAAAAGCAAAGGAATGTGCAAATTACTAGCGGGGCTGTACAACGGGGCATTTTTCATATCCATTGTTCCTATTTATTGCGAATGTCCTTGTCCAGTTTTTGTTCTCGTTGTTAAGTACAGATTAATTGAAATGAAAGCGGAGCATTGTTTTGAATTAAATGTCTTTTTCATGTTAATAGCGGGCAAATGGGTGGATAATTCGGGCCACTTGATTGCAATTGGTCTCTGTCGCCCGTGGCAAGAATATAATAAAGACATCACAATTCGGTATCGACGAAAAACTAAAGATAAAAAGGAAAAAAAGAAATATGTAACAACTTTTAAGCTACAATCTGAAATAACACGTCGTTTGGCGGCTGTCTCAATCAAGAAGTTTGTACTTTGGTAGTTTTTCCAACGATGTTCTCTAACGAAAAATCTACCCCTACAGTAGCCATTAACAGTTAATCTAAGCCGGTAACTGTGTAATCAATTCGCTTCAAGCTATAATGACCCGCTACCGGACACGAGTCTTAGTAACTGAGCAAAAGCAATGGTCTAAAAAGTGCCCGAATTTTTTATGCCACCCAAAGACCCCCGACATGATTTAGCGATTAGCAGATATCAATCGGCAACGATGACTTAACGTGCCCTCCGAAGCCCAGAAGCGCTCAACAAAGCCACTAGCATTGCTTTTACCGACCGCGTTCGCTGTTGCTTTAGGTCACTCAATAAAGATCAACGCAAGCCGGCTAGCTACGAGCGCTGTACGACGGTAGTCAATTAGCCTAGAGCTCACCTGGGGAAGTACCACCGCCCGCCACGGTACCTAGTACCATTCCTACCGTGTAATAATTGTTTTAAGAACAATTGTGTTCCGGATAGGTAGGTGTGGAGCCGGTTACACTTTTTTAGAGGCGACCATCTCAGTCCTCAGAGGTAGCAACACATCTGTGACCGAATTAGAACGAGACTCATACTAACAATAACTAACTGGACTATTATTAACATTAACTAACAGGACTAATTATCACTAACAGTCCCTGTCCTCACACTTATTAACAAACTAACCAACTAATATTCTAACACCATCTACTAACTGGACTACCCATCCTAGTCCCTTTGAGTCTATGTAGTTCTACGTCGGTCACAGTTGTTATGGGCGGCAGCGGAAGGGTGGTGCTGCATACTCGTTTGCTATCTTAATTCCATAAAAAAAACTATGCATCCATTCTTGGAAACATCACCACGTTTGTTTTATGTTTTGGGATGGGCTTAAAGTGCTGCGACACAGTTATATTCTATTGTACTGGTATACGTCAACCTTATTTTATTGTGCTAGGTTTTTTAATCTAATTCTATCGTCGAGTAATTATTCAGGACAGCAAAAAAATGGGTGAGTGTCATAGAATACTCAGTTGAAACGAAGTTTTGTTGTTGCACTTTAACTCTAGAACTTGAATATCTGACCTAATCTGACAGCTGACTTATTTGATCAGACAGCTGACACTATATTGGCTGCAATTGATAGAGTTGAATATGGGGTCCCATAGGCAGTACTATAGCACCACTCACAAATCACAATCTCACAATCTCAAAGAGTTACCGTAATGAATCAGCTTGAATAAACTTATCTGCTTTGTCCCGGTGAAAATTATATCAGTATTAAAAAAGTTGAATGACGCAAAAAATGTATTGAATACAGCGCAGTTTTTCCTAGCATGTCGTATGAATAAATTAGACTCATTATACCACTAGACATGATCGCCGGAGCTTTCTCACTTGACCTAAATCTACATGCAAATGTATGCTAAGTGGCTATGAAGAAGTAATTTGCGGTAAACGCCTGTATACATACAAGACAATACATGTTAAGACCGAACAGGATATCGAACCCTTCTTAACAAAAGGTTTTCCGCCAGGCTATAATGTTACCTGCGGCTGTGCTAAATTTGGGACTTGTATACAAACAGCCTAAAAGGTTAACGTAATTCAAGAATAACAGGGAGAGGCGCTCTCTCAGCGTATTAGTGGATTCATTCCACTAATCTGATGAAAAATGTCGTATTAGTGACGGTAGGATAAGCTGAATTTTATTAACTGAAAAACCTACGTCACCATTTTAATTCCTTACTCGAAGCAACTGATATTTTTTGTGTTACAGTTACGTGCGAAAACGCAAACTCCCCTTTTGGGAATTCAATGTTAAACCACGTAGCTATAAATGCTTACAACTGTATGTACGGACAAAAACTAGATGGATAATATAACTGGTGCGATTTGGTATCAGGTAAATATTTAGTAGACAATGAATGGTCCAAATTCGATTCTCTGCGGTAGACTGACTTTCAATACCATCACCTCTCAACCTCTCAATACAAAAGTTTTAAATTGTCTTAGTTTGAACTCCGAGAAATTGTTCTGATTCGCCAAAACTTTGTTATATCTGCCAGGTCTGAACTTATACTTTGACTGTAGCGAGTCTTATTATTATAATTTATTTAAAGCTTTACAAGACTTCGCTGCCTTACCGAGGTTGTCTCAGTAAGAAGGGAGCCAGCCTGCTTTTAATGTTTCTTAGCCAAATATCAAAAATATTCTAGGAAGAACTCGTCATTTCAACCAAAATTCCGCTTAATTAAACTCTTTACATTGAGAACATCCTTCCTACTATAATATTATAAATGTGAAAGTTTGTAAGGATGTATGTGAGTGTGTGTGTGGGTTTGTTACTCTTTCACGCAAAAACTACTGAACGGATTTTCATGAAACTTTGCAGTTATATAGCTTAGACATCGGAATAACATAATTTGTTAAAATTTATAGAGATTTTTGAAGGGACTGGTTTCCCGAAGCGAAGCGAGGGCGGATTTACTAGTATTAAATATATTAAGATAAACATGAGGTTTTATTAAGATTTACATCAAATCCCCAAAATATTTAAATATGAACTAAGTCAACTAACTTTTTAATATGGATAAAAATTTCAGACAAGCGATTCAAAAATCCTCCGCATTAGAATCACAATCCTCACAATGAGGCATGATTGAAGAGTCTCTTTACTCCATTATCCTTAAACACATAACACACTGAATACATAACACAAAGCCGTGTAACAAACCATCTGTGCCGGCTGTGTCGATGACATCTCCATTTACATAAAAACTGGATTCATATTACTGAAATATTCATGCGCGTGGCTATCACACTCGTAAATAACTTGATTTACGGCTGTGATGAATCCGATTCTTTCTGCGTTTAACTTTTCCATGTGCTATGTGTATGTGTTAGTGTGTGGCTGTGTGTGAGTGTATGTGTGTGTGTGTTGTATATGAGTGTACATATTTCAGTCATGATTCCAATGTTAATAATCAGAAAAGACCGTAAGCCTGAGTACTTTTTTTATTTTAATTGTTCCCGGTAGTTACAGAAACGGTCTAATGCAATTAAATAAAACTTAAGTACAGGTTTGTATTATAACAATTTATTTAACATAAATTCGACTAATTAAATATAGACAAGTCTGATTTCTTCTTCACCACATTAGCGCGTTAATGACGCAGGTGTAGTCAAACCGTATGTAGAATTAATAGAATTTAACGTACATAGAGCAGTGGTAGCCGAGTGGTATTAACGTGTGAGTGGGCTCCTGTACCAAGGTGCCGGGTTCAAATCCTACACACAACTCTTAATCCTACTTCCTTCCTACTAATATTATAAATGTGAAAGTTTGTAAGGATGTATGTGAGTGAGTGAGTGAGTGAGTGAGTGTGTGTGTGTGTGTTTGTTGCTCTTTCACGCAAAAACTACTGAACGGATTTTCATGAAACTTTGCATTAATATAGCTTAGACATCGGAATAATATAATTTGTTAAAATTTATAGAGATTTTTGAAGATTTACTAGTTTGCAAATAATGTGCCTATTAAAAGTTATACTTGAATCTCCGAGCATATGGAATTTCCACTCCCCGTTTAAATAACTTTATTTTGCTTTACTGTGCTCACATTTCAATTAAGTTTATGAGAAAAAAAATCTTAAGGCATTTTAAATTCTCGCCGTCAATCTAGAATGATTTTTAATCTCAGGAGCCGAAGATGGCATTTGATACGTTGAGATTATAACGAATTCCATATCGGACGCGAATCTAATTATTATTTGCTTCAGTGAAGGAAAACATATCAAACGAACATTATGGAAAAATCTGGAATATGTGGGTAAACATAATATCAGATATCTTCATAATGTTGTCAAAGATAGTGAAGTCCGCCAGCCTGTACTAGATAGGATCACCCTTCATAGAGGTGGTACAGGCGAGAGAAAAAGACATTTACGAGGTTTCAATGATGATAATGAACGTAAAATACAACTTGGTGTGAATTTCTTTGAGAATACTTCAAAGAGAAGAATACAGCTGATTTATTGTAGTGACTAAGTTCAGGATTTTTAAGTGATCTTGACAAATATTTTTTTTGTAAGAGAGCGGCGTTTGTAGGATAATTAGTTTGTCTATCTATTTGCGTCTTGCACATAATTTTTGTATGCACTTATAAGATTTCCGAGTACAAGTTTAAGCAGGACAATTACTTTACGATCCATTTACTTTGCGATCCAAGGATGAATTTATACAAAGAAATTTGCATAATATAATACCATAATCCTACCCCAAACTTCGAGTTCGAGTATTATGCCTTTTGAAATTAAAATATGCACAGAACGTAGAATAAAGAAATCTGTACTGCTGAAGTAGGCCTTACCATTTTTGTAACTTTTAATCCTCTGGTTTTTTTAATTCTAGTGGTAAATACTTTTTTCAAGAAATTTATATGAAAAGCGAAAGGGTAAACGTTGAAAACTGCAACAAATGTATATGTTGTAAATATTTTAAATTATTTATAGTTTCCGATTACTTATAAAAGCTCCTTAGGATCTTTAATAAAATATTAATATAAATAACTCGAATAGCTTTTAACTTTTTTTCAGAATAAAACAAAAATATAAACATTTGCTTGAAGGGTTAGTGAAGTACAAAGTTTATATAAGGAGTGCAAATTAGTAAAAACAAAACCTACATTTGTTTTTTTTAGTATAAAAATAAAAATATAAAATAGCACATAAAAAATTTAATAACCGAGCAACTCACCTGGTCGCAAAGTTTTTCAGGCGAACATTCATAACTGAACTGAACTGAACTGAACCACTGAGTCCTACAAACTCATCCTGACATCCCGAGACGAGCGAACTTATTCTGAACTGAACCGAAAGGCTTTCGAGTAAAGAGGAGTAAGCGTTGACGGAGCGTCGGCTACGAGCGGAAACGTCGAGCGGTTGTAGATAACTGACTACGGCGTAGCGCTACGAGCAACAGGCTACGCCGCTACGCGCGCTTACCGCGGTTTGAGTCCCGAGACTCGAAATGCATGGACTGAGATTGCGTTGAAACTGTTGAGGACATAGATCAAGTGGCTGCTAGAAATGACTTTATTTTTGTTTTATTAGGTTCCAATATATAACTGACGTGCTCAAGTGGTATTTTGTATTTGAAAACGTTTTTTAATTCTATAATGGAATTGGAGTATGATTTAAAATAACCTGTTAAAAGAGAATGTTTATAATAATTATGTAGTTAAGTTGCAAGTAACACTAAATACAGTTTATGTCGTTAAAACTTGATTCTTTTACTTCAATACATAAAATAATCAATGTGGTAATTGAAGTTTTTAAACATAAATTAACCAACTAAGTACCTTTTAGTTTATAAATTATATTTGCCACTACCTTATAATTTTATTTATTTATGCATACCTATTTACTACTTGAAAAACAAAAATTTGAACAGCCTGCTCTTAATAATAGAGCAAATTTAATTCCTATAGTTATACAACAAAATGAAAACTAAACGGATATAAGTATAAACGGGTTTGGTGGAACGAGCGGTGAGTAACAATGCCATTCTATACAACTCATGCTGCAGTGCTTAACGCGGCACACCGACCCTCTATTGTGAGTTTGTATTAATATAAATATTGCGTGGTAATGATTAGAATTGAAATCAAACAAACAAATTATAATAAAAGTACTCAGAGCCCTGCACGTTGATCCTAAGTAAGGCCTACTGTCCACGGACGCGTCAAATAACGAATGCATGCAACCTACAAATGAAAGGAGGCGTTTTTTTGCATATTAATTTGTTGTGTCGAACCGTGGACACAAAGGAGAACTGCCATTTTTGACCCAGACCCGACATGAAAGAAACATATCCCAGTTTTTTTGTTATGTTGAGTATAACAAATATCTATTATTGTTATATTCGAAATAAGTGGCTAACAACAAAATATTTCACTTTAAACTTTTGAATTTTTTTATACTAAATAGAAATTTTTGATATTTATTTGCACAAAAAACTTGTAAAATAAAATAATGATTGGATTTTCCAGATGACCTTATGTTCTAGTAAATAATAATACGTGACTATTGCGGTAAGAACTCACGATGCGGAATTTTTCCGCGTCCGCCGCGGAAACGGAATTGCGCAACGGCGCACGTCGCGGATAGTGGAATATAATATTGATTACTATATTGGAGATAAAAGTTTGGTGACTGTCTATATTTCCTATTTTTATTAACTTTGGGTCATTCTAAATGGACAATTGCTATTAAGTGAAAAATAAATGGTTTTCAAATATTTCGCCTGAGTACAGTCACATAGCTATAAATAGTTGTTAGCCACTGTTATTTAAAATACTTTTACTATATTTTTGTTATATGTAATATAACAAAAAAACTGAGGTACTTTTCATTACTGTCGGGCCTGGGTAAATTTTCTATGGGCCATGGCAGTTCTCCTTTGATTATTTCTGCTCAAGATGCAAGCAATCGGCAATTGACGATAGCATGCGTATGACGTACGGTTTACGTGGACAGTAGGCCTAATTGAACAAAATAATACAACAGCGGGCGTAGTCGATAGTTCGATTTTCGGTTGTCGGTTTTCGTGCATTATAGGGCACATTAAGACATCGGCGTGGTGAAAGTGACGTGCTTCGTAACACCTCTACCTATCCGCACTGAAGAAGTGTGACATGGGTCTTTCCTATATGAGCATGGGCCCAGTAGTGGACTATATTGTCGTACAAGGATCTTTTGGCGTGTGGGTGATAGAGACAGCGCCTTACAGGTGAGGCAAACTGTAAGCCGTTGTCTCCGTCACCCACGCGCCAAAAGATGCTTGTAGGACTATACATAGGTTGAATCCGACGACATAGGACGACCCGGATGGCGCAATGGTTAACACGCCGGATCGCTGTTCCGTGGGTCCTGGGTTCGATTCCCAGCGAGGCGGCAATTTGAATGATGAGTTCAAATTACCGTTCTTGGTCTGGGTGTGTGTCCTTGTCTTGTGTGTTGTCCATGGCACCCACGACACAGGGAATCCTAGTGTGGGGCTATGAGTGTGTAGCGTTATTATTAAAAAAAGAAAAAATTCAACGGATTAAAATAGCCTACTGTTACTTTATCTATGGCATTATTATACGGATTAATGACTTTCACGGTTGGAAGGAACATGAGAACACGAGCAACAGTCATTCAACTGTCAGTAATCAGCCCGAGTGTGTCTCTTAAGTTATTGGGTTAATGTTAGTGTGTAAAAAGTGTTATTGCAATTTATTAATTACTTTGTCAACTTTTTGTTTTCCAGTAAACATAATATTATTTAATTGCTACCTAAACTTTCAAAATAATTATATTATGTTAAGCTTAAAATACACGAAAGGAGTCCTAAACCAATGTCGTCCCTGATCATATTTTATGTTGATAGCTGGAAGTAGTCACAGTCACTTGAGGACGTGAGAAACCTAAAGAGTGTCAACGATGCGTTGCGTTGAGTGTTCATAAGTGAGACAGTATGAGTTGCAATGATGATCCAACCTAATTACCGTTTCTAGTCATTAATGTCTCTATGGATGAGATCTAGGACGTTGCGTCATATTTAGATACAGAGGTCGGTAGTTCGTTTCATAGCTTTGCACAAAAGTTTGAGCGATTTTAAAATTTTTATGCGCCGCGAAAAGCTTTGTTTGAGGCTCTTTTTAATGGAACAAAAAGTTCATTTAGATATTTTTTAATGCTGTACTATTTAAAAATTTGAATTCAGCATGTTTGAAATTAATTATACAAATTGCTCTATTAAATAAAAAAATTCAAAATTTTAATACAAAAGACTGTGTTAACCCGAAAACCTGATACAAAGCAATTAATTCTTTTACTAAAACTAATAAACATTTTTAAATGCACATTTTGAAAAATAAATTACGCTTGCAGAATTGGAATATAAGTTTCCAAATCAATGAACTCTTCAGTCCATACATTTTTCTGTGTTTTTAATTTTGAAAGAAAAAAAGCAATATATTTTATCCATAATAATAATTACAGTACTTGAGTCAACCCATTATTGACCTACTACTGAACGCGGATCTCTCTTCATCCTTGAGATCTAGAGGTTACTGACTGTCGGAATCTCGTAAGTCATGAAATGTCGGTTGATTTTATGCAGTCTAAACGCCTCTAACATGGCTTAATGATAACCATCCATGTATAACATCCGCTCAAGAAGTTTTTGCTACTAGCGATCACCCATCAAACTACCGACCGCGCCCGCTGTTTCTTAACTTTGTCGATTTAGGCACTTCTCACATTACGCTGTTTATTAGCTACGCGACTGCGACGCAATCCCAAAATTCTTTGTATCTGACACTTTTGACTGACAGGAGTTGAATCGTAGACGCGTCTCCTGTCAGTGAAAAGTGTCAGATACATACAAATTTTTGATTGCGTTGCAGTCGCGTAGCTCATAAATAGCGTTGTGTGAGAAGTGCCTAAGAATCGACGCAAGCCGCTGGGCTATGAGGACTTCTATTTAGAACTTATTTATAGTGAAAAAAGTTGGATCCTAAATCAAACAACTCATTAAGTTCCGAAATCAAAAAAATAACCGACTTCAACATTAATAAGCAGAGATAACTCAAAAACTAGTCGCCAGATCCCCCTCAATTCAGCTCAGCTAGGTGTAATATTATCGTTAATACAAATTAATGAAGCCTAAACACAGACATGTAAGTGCTGTTAATCGTTCGCTGTTAATGAGAAGTTCCCTTCCCTGAAACATTTTTTCAAATAACGCATTTTACAGACTGCAACACGAGTACTTCAATTTCTATAGCATCTAGAGTTATTAAATGGTTTGCATTTTGGCTGAAATAGAAGCTGGTGGCTTTTCAATAAAATTGTCGCTGTAAAATATTTGTGTGGAAGTCCATTTGACCGGCAAGCCGAAACAATTTAATTAAGGCGACTGGACGCCTGCAGCGCTGGAATAATACTTCCAATATAGTGCCACTTTGAGAACCTACCGCGCCGGATATTCACATAATTCAAAGTTTTATCGATTTATGGTTAGTAAGCATGGATGATACCTGAAAATTTTCAATGAGATTACAATAATATTTAACTAGTTAAATAAAACTTTACACGGAGAAGATTAATACGAAATTTCCGATATCTGTTATTGAGTAAGTATTATTCACCAGGTATTTATCATTTAAATAGTAAGTGAGTGCCGGTCAGTTCTCATCAAGCCAACTATTCTACATATATCCTTAACAATTCAACCAGAGGGCAGTTGAGATGGGATTGTCAATATAAAAAAAAAATTAAAACAAAAATTATCAAATGTTATCCAAATACCTACAGTGAACAGTGAATACCACATGTAAATGGATGACTAAATTGTTTATAACCTTAATGAGAACAAACGTGCCGGCAAACAGACGCACGGACACCGACTATCAACGTCACAAACATATTTTTTTACCTGTACATCTGAGAGTTCAAAATGTGTGCGAAGTACGCCAGTCTGCACTTGACCAGTGTAGTGGACTTTGGCCTGTAAAATTCACATTGTGGGAAGATACGGTGGGTTCTATACTGCGATGATGATAATAATATACAATGTAGAATAATGTAAATCTATGTATTCCGTATTATAAATAAATAATGAAAAATTCCCTCCATATTTCACCAAAAATCAACAGTAAAAAGTCTGCGACAATTATCATCCTATCTAAAATGCTTTTTAACAATGAGAACTTCCCTGTAAATACTCGTATTTCTTGCCGAGTATAACATTTTAGCTGAAAGAAATGCAGGCGAATTTTTTACAGAAAATATTCAGTAGCGAAATGTAGTGGTGGAAGTGAAAAATATTTCTTACGAAAAAGTTTTAATAGTTTGTGAATTTCATAAGTTTTCTTTCCTTGAGTATGAATGCGCAAGCATTTAAAGTTTATGTCGGATTTACATCGAAACTAGTCAGCGTTTTCAGTTTGTTAACTCGTTAATTGTTTCAATTGCCGTGTTTTCGACTTTGTGTTATTATGAACGTTGATTAGTTCGTTAGTGTGGATGAGGATGTTAGTTGTAATTCTGTTGTTGTTGTTAGTGATAGCCCAGTTAGTAATTTTTAGTGCCAACGAAGTTTTTTTTTATGGAATTAAGATAGCAAACGAGCATGCAGCATGACCTTCCGCTGCCGCCCATGACAACTGTGACCGACCCAGAACTAGGCTCAATGAGTCTCGTTCTAATTCGGTCACAGATGCGTTGCTACCCCTGAGGACTGAGATGGTCGCCTCTAAAAAAGTCTAACCGACTCCACACCTTCCTATCCGGAACACAATTGTTGTTAAAACAATTATTACACGGTAGGAATGGTACTAAGTACTGTGGCGGGCGGTGGTACTTCCCAGGGTGAGCTCTAGGCCCTACCACCTATAAGAAGTATGATAAATTTCAATGACAATAACGATGATTAGTGAAATGTAAATCATTGCCCGCGGCGTATACTATATTAGGACCCATGGCATAAGTTATTAATATGCCAATTATCACCTAAACAGTGGTTTCCGAGTGATATGAATGTCGGACTTTGCCACACACATAAGAACTGATGCATATTAACGAAATTCGAAATATTATATTTACTACTTATACCAACGTTGAACTACGTTTAAATTACTCAGAAATATCAAATAAATACAAATATTGTCTCAATACAGTGTTATCAGCATTGAGATAATTTCTATACCTACATAAAAACAAAAATCTAATTCACATAAAAACCTGAAACTTTACTGCAGTACCGATGAATAGACGGCCCGCTTTCAAAAAGTGTATTGGAAACTAAAATATTTTAATACCAGGAAAAGGTTATTAAACATTCTGAATGCTACTAAATCTACAAAATAAAAATAAATATAGGTAAGTACTTATAATATGCTGTTGTGTGGGGAACGTCATCGTGGTTTTATAAAAATTAACTTTAAACTTTATAATAATTTTATAATTTTTATAATAATTCTGAATTTAAAGCTCAGGCACTTCTCACACAACGCTATTTGCAAGCGACTCGGATCTTGTCAATGTATGAAAGCGACGCGTCTACGATGCGTCTCCTGTCAGTGAGAAGTGTTAGATACAGCGAATTTTGGATTACGTTGCAGTCGCGTAGCTCATAAATAGCGTTGTGTGAGAAGTGTCTAATAGGTACACAGTATTAATTGTACCAAAAACTAAAACTGTACCAAATTTCAATTTAATTTGGCAATACAAAGATAATTATTATTTAATATTTTAATGCAAGATTGTTCATAACCTGGCTTATTATGTCGTGTACCCTCTTCTAGCTTATAAAATGGACGTCCCTGCAACTACATAATGTCCAACAAAACCCTAAACACAAAACAAACAACAACAGAAAAAAATTTCGCTCTAATCTTGTTTATCTTGCGAGATATTTTGTTCTCTCCTGTAATACTACGATGTTTACTATTTTACTTACACTTTTTACTAACGCCACTAGATGGCACTAGGAATGGCAATATTTTAATGAATTACGAAACTTTATTTACAACAATACAAAAGTATAGAGGGTATTGTAGATGGATTAAATCGACGGAGCACCGAATATTGTGGCACGCTCTGGAAGAGATTAGTAAAACATGATGATGATGAAAATTATAGTTTTTTTTTACTTTGTATAAGACTACAATCTCACCTGATGGAAAGTATAGTGTAGTCATGGGTGGTAAAGGGCACTAACTTAGAATCCTATTCTCTCTTTTCTAGAAGACACTTAGGACTAAAAGGACGCTTTATAACGTTAGATACTAAACCTAAACGGTACTATTCGAGAGCAAAATGTCAATTACTAAATTTAACCCATAATATACAAAATATCGGTGAAAAAATCAGATTAATAATATCTAAGATTCGGTAAACAATGAGAGTGAATGTTGTGGATGTTGTAGCTATAACAATGATTAATGACTCAAATGAGATTTTAATGCGTCGACTACAACGGCAAACATTTGGCCACAGATGTACCTATTTATGTTTATCGGATGATCACAAGTAACAATTTTTGCAGGTGAAGGATTTTGTAAATATACTGTCAAAACCATACTTATAGGCTTATTACACCTTCCTAAATTTAGTCATCTAAATCAGGAGGGCTACTACGAAATCCGAACTACGAACAACGCACGAAGTTCGATTTCGAAACGTCACACGTGAATTTCATACAATACAATTTCATAGTAGGAAATGTTCCGAAAAGACTGACGTGTGACGTTTCGAAATTCGAACTACGAACAACGTACGAAGTAGCCTTTCTTTCTATCTTATAGTAGCCTCCTGATTTAGATGACTAATTTAGGAAGGTGTAATAAGCCTATAACCTGAATTATAAATGCGAAAATTTAATTTTTTAACCAACTGAAAAAGATTATATAAATTTCCAGAAGCAAAGCGCTCACTAATCACTAATACTCAATATTTCCGTATATTATCCCTCAAAAGGTTCCTATTGGCTACAATTGATTTTTGCAAAACATTTGTAAAAATAAAAACAAAAAAATTGACACTTTTTTAAGCGGAAGTAGTGTCTTTGAATTCGTTTTTGTTTTTCTAACAACGGTGAAAATATGCATTGCATATTGGAAGCGAAACCTTTGAAGTATAATTATATTATACCTATAAGTGGTCATAGGCCTAGGCATAACCCACTTTTGAATACGGGTCTCTTCTCATTATGTCCTCACATTCTCATCTGTCATCATTACCAGGCTGCTCCAGTGCGGATTGATGGAAGGTTAGTTGTCAATCCAAGTAAAAAAGTTATATATCACCCGAAGGCCTCCAACATACCTAGCTTGGCGACTGCTATCTAACGATTGCAACTGGAACCGATGATTTTACGTGCCCTAAAAACATTGAAACACTCCAAAAATTTTTCGTCTTGCAGTGCCGTCCCTTCCAAACTATCGATCGCGCCCGCTGTTGCTAAATTCGGTGGATATCACTTCGGATTTACGCCGGGCTATAAGCGCTTCTTTATAAGCAAAACAAAGTTTAGGGTATAGCTGAAAATAATTCAACATCACACTCCTCTATATTCTTATGTCTACAAGACTTAAGTATTATTCAATGGCGAGACTTAGATTTTTCTTTTAAAACAATAATTAATCCTTTTTCACTTTATAATACTTGTGCTTACATTAATATAAGCACGCACTTTAATGTATTAACTACATATTGTACCTCATTGTATATGTTTTAATCGACTTCAATCAAAGAGTTCCACCTTCATCGTCTCTACTATTATCTTTCTTATGTGTATCCCGAGATGTCTCCGTCAAATCGAGGAAAACCCTCAAATTTTATCACGTAGGTAATGTATTTTAAACGATTTTCGATATGGAAGTCGTGTCCTAGTTAAAACTATTTCATGTGTATACTCGCAATACTGAATTTACAAGGGTTACCGATACAGGGTACTCGTAATGTCGAAATAGTGCAAGTTGTTGGCCACTTGGTATTCATGGGGAGCTGCGGTCCAGCCATCAATATTGCAGCCGAGGATCGAAGCTGGGTTCGTTACGTGGATAACATTCTAACATTCAGTGTTTGTGTCACACAATATTAAAGATACAAGTTGAAAAACGTTTATTTCTCGAAGGCACTGAAGCAAACAACAACTTAAGGAAGAAACTTAAATCTCTCTTCTTACCTTACCTTCTATACTCTATACTCTACCTTCTATACTCTATACATATACTAAAATTGTAACTGATCGTATGTTTGTGCACGCTAATCTCAGAAACTGCTGAAAGGATTTTTTTTATGGAATTAAGATAGCAAACGAGCATGCAGCACCACCCTTCCGCTGCCGCCCATAACAACTGTGACCGACGTAGAACTAGGCTCAAAGGGACTAGGATGGTTAGTCCAGTTATTATAATTATGGTGTTAGATGGTGTTAGAATATTATGGGACTTTGCACTGGGAGATAAAGGAGGCTGTGGAGCAACATATAAGTTACATAATATCTAAAACTCCTCCATTGCTGAGGGCTCGGCTGACAGACAACACACAGCCTTCCCCCTTACCCCTCCTTTCCCTTCAAACAGGCGCGATATAAACGAATTCCACGCAGGATACGCCTGAGATGGAAAGCTAGTAGAAGATGTGGCGACATCGCACAACGTCACACGGTGACGTCACCGAAGCCTGAAACGCGCTATCGAAGATTTCTACATCGCTGGCATATATACCACGCCTCGAGTACATTCACTTGGGGCCTCGGTCGCCCCCCAGGCATGTCGTCTCGCCTGGCGGGAGATCTCCCTTTGCCAAAAAGATAAGGGCTGATTTACATTGATATTGATGCTGTGTTTAGGAAAGCCAAAGTTACAAGCAAAATTGGCAGTTGACCGTACAATTTTTTCAAGGCTACGCTCATCAATGATGTCTATGTCATTCTAAATATACAGTTGAAATTATTAATCCATGCTATGTAGGTACAGATAAAGATAGTTAGACGACCCTGTAACATTGATCTACATTTATATGTATACTTGTATGTATCTAATGTATATTACTATCGACGAAAATAGTACGAGATATAGGCAGGTAATTTATTACAAAATCTGATAAAACTAATATTAAACGCTGATTATACCAACAAGATAAGATTTCCGTTGAATTTTTTCACTACATGTAGGTATTAGTTGGGTTCACAACTAACGGGTGTATCATTCATGCAGCATCACCTATAATAGGATATGGAGAATATTGTATAAGGACCTATTATAAAATAACTGGAATAACTGGGTCATTAGTATTATTTTATTATGGTAGTTTTTGTATCCCTCAGTTTGGAAATACTTTGAGACTACCCTCCTATTTTAGTCAGCCGCCAAATGAATAGTCTCGCTTTGGCTGAAATTTGTGAGCCAGGACTTTCTTTTCTCTTGGCCCATAACGCCCTAAGGCATCAGCGATGCCTTAGATGTTACTTGTCTATGAGCAAGAGCCACTAGCCATAAAATAATTTAAGTATTTTATTAATTCGCAGGGAAATGATGAAATCAGAGATTTCTTCGAGTTTCTACATCCAAAGGGGATGATCAGTTTACAGAAGATGTTCTACTGGACTTTCATTTACAATGTGACAGTTAACAGGTAATTAGATCTCAAATAGATGTATGTATATCATTGTTAATATTTATTATCGCTATTATTATTATTATTAGTTTTCGACTCCAACGGGTACATAGAATTTTATAACGTGACCATTCTGGATGACGTACGATCGAAATTTTTTAATAAAAAAAAATGAAGTCTTTATTTATTGAAGGTTTGTCTTCGCGCGGAACCCTGTTTATCGCGCGTGTTTAATTTTATCTCTCCCTAATATATTACTATTTATTACTCCTAATCTATAATCACCGTCAGTTCACGTGTATATACACGGTAAGTTACACTTTTATTGTAATTATTATCGTCTCATTTTAAGTGTTAATACTCACATGATATTTGGAAAATTGATGTATGATTATGCATGTATTTTGCATTTGAATTGTCGTTTTGTACTTTTAAAAATGCACCGGTTATTGAAATTGAACTACTGCATTTTTTTGGGTTACAAACCTACATACATACATTTTATTTATTATCTATAAAAGCGCATTTGAAAATGAAATGGACAATAATTAAGTTGGTACTCTAAAACTTAAGGTGATTCATTTGAATATTTATTCATTTAAAAATCATAATATAGAGTTTCTTTTTTTACAATAAATCTCCATTTTTCTTCTAAAACAATGGAGAAATAATCTCATGAGTGGGCGTGTTATAAGTGTCACACAGTGTTTGAGTGTCTAAGATGTGTGACATCGTAAATGCGGTATTCAATTTTCATTCTTACAACAGTACTTGCTACTTTACTTTACTTACCTTCATCTTATTTCCATGGATAATTTGACAGGTTTCTAGTTACAATTGAAGAAATATTTTCAGTCACTTAAAAATCATTTTGTTTTTGAAAGCATGCGGGTCTTCTACAGATCTGATTGATTAAAATTTTGTTTCTTGTGACTTCAAATATCTTTCTATCTATATTATGTTATGTAATATCTTTCTATCTATCTATATTTTAACAACATTTGATACGAGCAGGCTACCCAAATCTTCAGCAAATTACAGCACAGACATCGTGTTAAGCTAACCTATTGGAATCATCTCCATAACAAGAACTAAAATTGCTGAATTTTTGTGGGTTTAAGGAGTAAATCCCCTACTCCGAAAAAGGTGTACAGGGGAGTAAGTATTTAAAATAATTAAATTTCAAAAAACGACGTAATGATTCGAATACGAATCGCGTCACAATTAAAATTTGTGTTAGGTATGGTTGTCCAAAGTTGAGTCGCGGCACTTTGAAAATTCATAATGTGCAAATATTCTTATATCTTATCTTTAAATATGATAAGTATCTTAAAATTTATCGAATCATAAATTTCACTATACATATTAATCATTGTATATTGCCTGTTAATCTATGATTTAAGGTTCATTAATCCATTAATCTTCTATACTTATAATAAATCTGTAGAGGGGTCAATTCTGTACATTAAATATATTTCCAAAATAACTATCAGGGGGTGATTAGGGATCGATACTGATGCCAAAAATGCAATCAGTAAAATTTTTGTCTGTCTGTCTGTCTGTCTGTCTGTCTGTCTGTCTGTCTGTCTGTCTGTCTGTCTGTCTGTCTGTCGGATGTATAACCGTTATAGAAACAAAAACTACTCGACGGATTTTAACGAAACTTGGTACAATTATTTTGCATACTCCCGCGCTGGTTATAGTATACTTTTCATCACGCTACAATCAATAGGAGCAGAGCAGTGAAGGGAAATGTTGGGGAAACGGGAGAAGTTACTCCATTTTTTAAGCTTCCGTCGCGTGTGCAACCTTAATGGTTAAAGCTACACAGAAATCATGTATGACGGAAATGTTCTCCTTAAAATTATATAAAAAATATTCCACGACAGCATATGTCTATCTTTTATGGTTGACTCACAATAACACGTGTAACTCCCGATAGCTTAGCAGTTCGAAGCTTTCTGATTAAGTATACCTATATTTTATCTACTCTTACGTTTATGACACTTAAGTGGGTGAAATAAAGGGGTGAAGTTTAAACGAAATTCACGCGGGCGAAGCCGCTGGCAAAAGCTAGTTTATCAATAAAATAAAAGGACACACAAAAATCAGCTCAATTAAAATGTCTTCAATGAAACATAATAAGGTAACAATAAACATAATTAAAATAATTATAAATTAAAAATAAATAAAAAAACACCGACTAAAAATTCTCTAATGAGTTGATCATTAAACCCCCGAATATATCTTTATCAGAATATATAGCAAATAAATAATTCAAGTTTATGCCAATAAATCAATTTTATACCATAAAATTCTGTACAATTTTGAAAAAAACTGACACTTCAAACTGCTGAACCGATTTCTGCCAGACAGCAAAAAACTACCGAAAATAAACTAGCTTTCGATTTAAAAAACTGCATTAAAATTTGTTCATTAATTCAGGATCTACGCTGGCACATACAGACAAACAGACAGATACACGTCTGTGTAAATTTACACACATACACGCAGATACACATACACAACAAAAATTAAAGACGGTTTTGAACTAACAAAATTGAATGAGAAGTCCCCAAATTAGTATGCGTAATTAATATGCGTGGCACCAGTAGTATTTCAGTACGTCACCTACCAACTTAGGACGAAACTCACTTGACAAGGTTTACTGTAAGACAAGTACACTGCGCAGTGAAGTAATTTTGATAAAGGCATTGCATTTTATTACCGTTCAAAATATTTCTTATAAGTAATTGGATAGTTTGCATTCAAAATAATAATTATTTTTTTAATATTTGATCTTGAAGACACAAGAAGAAATCATACAATATAATGAACAATAACAATAAACCCGACTTTGAAAAAAGGAGGAGGTTCTCAATGTTTATGACTGTATGTTATTTTTGGTGTGTTTCCTCATAAATTTACAGTGGGTGAGCCGATTTTGCTAATTCTTATTCATGCGAAAAGGAGTGCTCACGTCTGGTTCCGTAATATAAATTTTAACAAAAGTAATTTTTTTATTTAAAATGTTAGATTAACCTAACTAACTTACGTATTGATTTCAAATATTTATATTTTAAGTCGGTTAAAAAGTTAGTTTATAATACCCATAACAAAACGTCTGTGTCTAGAGGGCAGGCGAAGGCGAATAAACTTAATAATTCATTCAAATAAATTTGGATAACAAGATTTGAATTTCAGAGCATAATAAAATAAAAACGATATCCATTTCATAATAACTCCAAAAATATTGAATTTTTATCAGATCAGAATTACTGTAATTGAGCATGGTGTAACTTAAAATAAACAAAATGTTAATTCGACTATGTATAATATTATCTCCTACTTACAAAACGATAACATTTTTCATTGAATAGGTACTTTGTGCTTGATTTGAAGGACAGTTAAAAGTAAGGTCCCTCATTCAAAGGCCGGATTATTGTCTAGAATAGAATGGACTTCATTAAGTCCAGTAAGTAAGTTTCCTCTATCAGTTTAGTGTTAGATCCATGAGATTACACATAAATCTATAATTACAATACCTAGTTATTTATTATATTTAAATTCCCTTGGACTAACATACCTCAATAAATAATACAGATAAAAGGAACTTAGGTGCATGTTGAGTAAATCCACGCGCAGTTCACCTCAATCTTATCTCAACTCTTCTCCGATAAAATTCTAACAGATATGTTATCAAAAAATGTTACGATTTTGTGGCAAAAACATCGTCTGTAAGAGCTCTTAACACTGTCCGATACGATCCGTATCGGATGCTAATCTGGCATCGGGTATCGATTTGAAAGTTATTATCTAGTTCAAAGTAAAAAAATATTTTAGCTCAAGCGATTTTCACTTGTTGAAACTAAATAGTTTTTACTGTGTGCCAGAAATTATATCCAAGTGATCTAAGTCTTTTATTTTATTTAATTTTATTTTATATCCAATTAATTTGTTCAATAAAAAATGTTCTGTGTTTTTCGAAAAAGCTCATTTGTTTTTGAATAACAGAAAATTCTAGGTTTACAAAATACATTTATGAGACAGACAGGGCTAATTCCATTGTTTGTGAACACAAATTGTATTTTGTGCCTGGAATGAGGTCTATTATTGTGGTGCTGCTATTGTTCTATATTATTAAGCTGAACATCCTGTTCGGACTGAGTACTTTGCGCCAACATTTGTGACAGACCAGTAGTTTTGTAAATAAGGGTGTTAATTGAATACATTTTCAGCGACTAAAAATGTACGCGAACTTACATAGATTTTCCGAAAATGACAGATAAAAAATATCGGACGAAAATGAAAACTTGTCAGGTAAACGTCGCCGTTTCGGATAGTGTACAAACGCTCTTATTTTTCAAAGTTATTACATTACTGGCGTAGTAACAGTTCACGAGGTTTTAATATAAGAGTAATAAAGTAGGTATGCCAAATGATATCATATGCTAACTGATTTCGATATACCAATAACTATTGTACGGAAACATAATAGAATCCAAAATCGATTGCTAGAGATAACTCAAAAATTATCAACAGGATGTCTCAAAAATTTATATGGGACCAGACAACAAGCATCAGCTTTCGAATAAAAAAAAGAATTATAAAAATCGGAACATATAGGAAGATGGAAGTTATAAGGTAAAGACCATAATTAAATGCGAATTTTAGGAATAAATTAAAAACTACCCATCAGATGTTACGCACATGAAACACTACCTTTCGAATGCAAAAAATAATATCAAAATTTATTCACCTTGTACAACTTTATAGAGGTAACACACACAAAAAAATCAATTCAATCACCCTATGTCACCACATATACAATTTTATCTGACACGGTTTTTGCTTGACCTATTAGGTAATTAAAAAATCGAACTCAAAATCATTTTATCATGTAGACATATTTTATCATTTACCAAAAAAAACTTAAATAGGAAGGAATTATAGTAAATCAAGTATTAGGTGCTCGTAAAATTATACCTTCTCAATATCATTCAAACCGAATTTGAACAGATATTCTATCACCAGACTTCAACAGCATCATTTTTTTATATGTCCTGCTCTCGTCATATTAATAAGAATTTTTGCTTATTTGCCGATCAATATCTTTTTTTTTTATTGAATTAAGGTAGCAAACGAGCATGCAGCACCACCTTCCGCTGCCGAGCTTTGGTTATAAAGACTACTCAGGAGTAAAGTTGATGATTATGATAATATTAATACTAGTTTTATCGGGATATTGATAACGGAAAATTATACCTAATCTTATCAGCGTGACTAATTGTTCGTTAATCAAAATGATAAAAGTCTAAAACATTGAAATTTTAGCGTGGCTCGAAAGTGGTAATTGGCCCCATTTGTGTTTCTGGCAATAGCTGTTATGCTGGCGTGTTGAGTCTCCAGTTTATAAGATACAAGTTAGTGTGATTGTGGACTTATTTTTCTTATTGTTAAGGACGTGTAAGACATAATTACCTATTAATATTTTTATATATATTTTTTAATCCTTTGTCTCTATTTATGACCACTACTTGCTACAGCTTATAAAATGTGTTTTTGAGATGCTATGGAATGAACCGATTTATCTTCCATGTGTAAAAGTTTGTTATAGATATAATAGACAAAATTAAACTCTGATAAGATAATCTGCGTCCGTAATTTACGAGTATTCGCATTGTATTTGTTAGAACACTCAAAAACGTATTTAAGTACCCACATAACATGTTTCTTTTATTCCCCAGATGTATTTACTACTACTCACGGCCCTGCTGGGGTCTGCAGTGGCCCTTCCAACAAGAGAAGTTGAGAGAAACGTGAACTACGAACATTATGTCCTCCCCGGAGAAGCATATCCCACCTTCTACGACGTGCGGCTTTTCCTAGACCCAGACAACACTGAATATTTCTTCGGCAATGTCTCTATCCGAATCATTCCTTTTAACTACACCAATGTTATTGTCTTGCAAGCTATGGAGATGACTATCGATAGAATCCAGGTATTCAGTGACAGAAATAATACAGATGATCTGTATTTGAATCATACTCATGCTACAGATGATACTCATTTTCTAAGAATTCAAATGAATACAGATCTGGCACCGCTCACTCCCTATGTCGTACATATTGACTACACTTCAAAGTTTGCTGAAAATATGTTCGGCGTGTACATCTCCACGTACACCGAGCCTGGAGTTGGAAACGTGTAAGTGAAAGTTTGTAACAAGTAACAACTTTTATGATGGTCTTTCGCATTCGCTTTTGACTTATGTTTGTCGTAAAAAGAAAGTTTTGGAAAGTTAAAAAAAAACTTAAGGATATTTATTGTGTCAAAAGATCCTTCATCGGCTTTTCTAAATCAAGTTGGTAAAGAGGTTAGTGGCCAAATCAGTGTCAGTACCTTCACAAGCTGAAACGACGCAACGGCCTAATGTGCCTTAATCATGAAAAATCATCATTAACAAATTGACAGGGAATTATTTATTATACATCGAACAAGAATTATTTATTATACGTGTTGATCACTAATACCTTGCCTGCAAAGAAAAGGCTCAGTTTTTGGCCGAAGCAGACATTTATGTGAAAAGTAAATGTTTGTTTTCAGATTAAGAGTGATGTGTTTTATTTGTGTTGTCCATACCACCTGCGACTCCTCATCCTAAAAGTGTAATGAGTGTAATAGCACTTATTTATTCAATTTCCTTTTTCAGGAACTTAATCACCTCTCAGCTACAGCCCACATTCGCTCGCCGCGCCTTCCCTTGCTACGATGAGCCCTTGTACAAGGCAATATTTAGGACAACCATCTACGCCCCGCCAAGGTACCCAGTCGTCAGAAGCAACATGCCCCTTAGAGAGGATACGTTAAGGTAAGATATTCACATACACAGACAATTTTTAAACCTCTCAATATTGTCACAATTTTGAAGTCGTTTTTATATGTAAGAATAATTTATCTTTAACTTATAACAGAATAAAAATTTGTTCAATAGTAGGTATATCAGTGATATTAACATGAATAAAATGATTTTGATTTTTTTATTAGTACTTGGCGTGACAGAGGCAGTTCTGTTGTCCATGAAATTAGCTCCTTTCTCCTAAAATGTTTGTATGGAACCCGACAATAAACGGATTCTTTCCTTATTTCAGGCCAGACGTACCAGGCTGGGTCAAACATGAGTTCCGCGACACTCTCATCATGTCTTCATACCTGCTCGCGTACTTGGTCTCCCAGTTCGATTACATCACCAACGAAGTATCCTCGGAACCCATCTACAACGTTCCATTCAGAGTGTACTCCAGACCTGGTACGCAAGACACGGCTAAGTTTGCCCTGGATTATGGCCAGAAGAACATGGTAGCTCTGGAGAATTATTACGACTTCAAATATGAGTTCCCGAAGGTGGACAAGGCAGCGGTTCCTGATTTTGCTGCTGGTGCTATGGAGAACTGGGGACTTGTCATTTACAGGTGAGTTTTGTATTAACATTCAAATAAAACAGGAGAGTTCCTATAACACTCAAGGGACTAAAAGCCGAGTCATTGTTATCATTTTCTTAATATAAATCAATGAGTAAAGAAACAATAATAAAACTAAGAAAAACTGGAACACATCAATGGACAGATGAGAATAAAGGACCTAATAATGTTAGTCCAAGTTTCACACAAGTGTGGTCTTTTGTCCCCAATAAAAGAACTTTTAAACACGCTTCCTTCCCACGTCCGGTGAAAAAGTCGTCATGTCCCAAGGTTCATTGGGACGGGTCGCGGTACAACCCGAGCTCATCAGACGGGCAATAGGGAATATGCATGATTTTTTTTATTGTTTTTATAGCTCATTTATGTTAATATAATACCGTAAAAAAATATACGAGTCATGGGAAAGTCCAAATTTATTTTAAATTAATTAATGAAAATTGCAGTGACATAAAGCCGATTCAAACGCCGCCCTTTTGGCGCGTTCTATGGTGACGTCATCGTTCGTCAGGTTGGAGTTGTTTACTAACAAGTGGTTATGAGCGAGGTTGAGAAAGAGTATTTTATAGTATTAAATTTACGTTTTCTAGTTTAATTTCATAAACGGAAGTATGGATGGAAACCGAACACCTTATTTTAAGTACTGTATTTTACCTATCTGCAAGAATACGAGATGGAACGCGCCGGACAAAGTATTTTTTCATGTTCCATGGGATGCTTATATAAGAAAAATTGGTGTAAAATTGTGAAAAGAGGTATTATATCCACAAAAAGCACTGCATACTGTTGCGAAGATCATTTTAACGTACGAAGTACGTAGTAACGTAAGAAGAAAATAATTATTTCTACCAAATATTAATAGTTTTGGTTTAATTTGGCTAACAAAAGTACAAACCCTAAAAAGTTGTTGTAAGATTCTCGTTCAGATCTGGGATAAAAACAGATTTGATTATAAAGTATTCCCAAACACGGATTTATTTATTAACAACCATTTATTCCTAAAATGTGATATGAAGGATATAATATAATTTGTATGTAGAAGGTAAACGTCTAAATCTTTACAGGTTATGTTAAAGACTTTTATGAATTACTTAGAAAAACTGTACGAGAACCATGTACCTAAATTAAATATCTATCACTTCCTCACCTTGCAGCTTTGACTCCCCTGATTTCAGCTGATGTAAAATCATTATTTGAGGCGAAGTACGAACTCATCATGAAAGCATCTATGTACAGTAGTACACTG
Organism: Hesperia comma; assembly: GCA_905404135.1. Taxonomy (NCBI): domain Eukaryota; kingdom Metazoa; phylum Arthropoda; class Insecta; order Lepidoptera; family Hesperiidae; genus Hesperia; species Hesperia comma. Next base: position 18,737,465 of record FR990021.1, read on the forward strand.
GAGCTTGGTGCTCAATAAAAGATGATGTGATGATGAACAATGGGTTTAATTCTGGACTTTGCAAATACAATTATCATCTAATTTAATTTAATACGTGAGAAATCTTATTCACTGTGCGCTCCGTTAATAGAATGTTCGAGTCCGAATGTACGTAAGTCGCGGGTAAAATATAATTTTCACCACACAAACTACCGACATTATTGCGAGCGCCTGCACAAGTTTTCAAAGCAATTTGACGTCAGTGAATGTAACTGTAGGCGCAAACAATCAATTATCGGAAGATTATCCGATTGCGCCTTTTGAGATCCACTTTCAGACATTGTTAGTCATTCAACACATCACTAACAAACAAAAATCACGCAAGAAGTATACGATAAACTCTGAAAGCAATCAAATTAACTGAAATATAAATGAAAACAGCTAGTAGTTCTAGTATGTTTTTGACATGTCCATCGCGAAGGATGACGTCACGCCGATGTCTAACCAATGGCGTTGCGTTTCGACATTTTAAATTTGCCTCGTAAAATTTGCACTTTTTATAAATTTATTTTAGTGATGTTAAAAAGATCAAATAGAAAATAATGTGACAGATATCATTATTTTAGCGATAGCGACTGTACAAAAAATATTTACTTAAATTTGAATGACATGCATATTCCCTATTGAAACTAACGATCTCTTTAAATTAGCCGCCGGGGACCGTAATGAAAGTTCTGGCCTTTGTCAATGTGACAAAGATTTTCCACACTTCTCTTGAATATTACAAATGAGTTAACTATTTCTAGTTGAACACTAAACTAAAGGTCCAATTAACGGATCTGTTAATTTATTGGATGAATGAGTTTTCTAAAGAAATAGATGTTTAAACTTAAAAAATCGCTTTCGGGGGTAAAATTACACACGACTTTATTTTGGCTTTATTTCATTAATGCCCTACTGCAGGGCACGTATTTTCCATCATTTCTAGGCCTGTAGTTTTGCGACAAACTCTTCAGTTTAATAATATTCGCCTTAATTATTATTCAGCTTTATTATCTTCAGCTTTAGAATATTTGCGACGCTGTTTCAATGTGGATTGGTGGAGACTATAAACTATAATTTTGTTAAAGATTACAGAAAATTTCTGTTATATCCCCATCATTATCGTTTTCATCGTCATTATGTACTTGTGTATAGTCTTATAGCACTCACTCATCAGACACATTTCTTTATTTATTTCAACAGGGAAGTAGCCCTCTTAGTGACAGAGGGTGTCACGACCACGGCGACCAGACAGAACATCGGCAGGATCATCTGCCACGAGAACGTCCACATGTGGTTCGGCAATGAGGTCAGCCCCGTCTCCTGGACCTACACCTGGCTCAACGAGGGCTTCGCCAACTTCTTTGAGAACTACGGTACTGATTTGGTAAGTACTTCTGAGTGTATCTGTGGTCCAATGGAGTTCAGTTCTGAACGCGATTCAATATCATGAAATTCAAACTGATCGTTGCCTGTACGTGGGATATTCCTACTAATATTGTAAATGTGAAAGTAACTCTGTCCGTATGTGTGTCTGTCATAAGGCTTTCACGCCTCAACCAATGAACACATTTTAATGTTTGGTACACGTCATATAGTGTTGATTGTTGAAAAGGATTATATTTTCATAGAAAGTCAGTAGGTACCCTTTACTTGACTTATATTTGGAATTATACTAATTTAAAGAAGGCAGGTATGTGGCCAGTAACATCAGTGTTGCATAATGATGCCTTTAATTTTGTCCGGTGTTTTGACTGGTATTTTTCTCTCACGTGAGCAAAGTCGAGGGCAAAAACTGGTTTTTATTAACTCGGTTTATTCAATACCAATATTTTTAGAATGTTTGTGTTTATTGATGCGTTTATTTCCACAAAATTTAGAAACGGCATGACCTCTTTGTGTGAATTGCTAACGAGTGTTATATTTATTGAGCGTATTTTTGTTTAATCAGTTTTCGAATTAAAAATACATATAACGCAAAGTAAATTATTCCTTCATAAGTCATTTTACCGAATTCAGGCAAGTGTGAACTTTTGTATGTATGTTTTTCAAGACAACATAAGTTAATTTGTAGTACGTACCTATTTCATGAAAAACTACCTAAAGATCTCGAGATTTTTATGACATTACGACCGATGTGATTTCTGACAAATGGAACGAGAATTTTCTCTAATATGTTCCATTGTGTTATCTGTTTGTCGAGCAGTTCTCTCTAGGGACAGACCTTCATCAAACCGGGCCTTAGGCATTGTGCTTTCAGAGCACAGCGAAAATTTATTTCTTAGAAATTCTTTCGCACCTATAATAATACAGAATAGGTTTTCATCGACAGCACTCGGAAAATATTACTTTGAAATGCCAAATAAATGACTGTAGATTTATAGCGTTAATATCGCGGAAACTGTCACAGTCTCAGACCAATAAACTATAGACGCAACGCCGGGAACAAAAGAGTGAAGCCAGCAAAAAGTCAGCCTAGCCTTGTAATACTCACGGCGGAACCTACTTGTAATAGTTTATTGGTCTGAGGTCACAGTTATGTGTATAGCACAACTTATTTTAAATGTTACTAGTTGTTGCCTGTTTTCCGTGGCTTAACTCGCGTGATTATATTTTTGGCTAGTTTTCAAACAAACTCTCAACCCCTACTTTACCCCCTTATGACAAAATCCGTTCATAGCCGTCGTCTTCTAACTATAAACTACTTCCCTGCCAATTTTTTTCTTGTTAACTGAGTGACCTTTCTCTGTTATATACCTAATAAGATAATTTAATATTAACGAATCATTTATCATTGTAGTCTATAGGCCTCTCATCACAATATAAGGGTGACTACTAGCTATAGTCCTCCTCGCTGCCCGAGGTTTGGGTGAACTTCGGAACAGCTTCGACAGCATAATTTATAGGTCCCTTGTGTAAAAACTTTTCCTTACGATGCTTTCCTTTTTCGACGCAAGTGACAATTTATTTCATAACACGGAGGACTAGATTTTCCCCACGGCTTCACCCGTGCGAGAAATACGACAAAAAAAACAGAAACAACGTATCGTAATTATGTCTTAGTTCCGGTCAATGATTAGGTGTCCATGTGCCAATTTTTTCTGAATCTCAGACTAATTCATAAAAAGAACGGATTCAGAATGAAAAGCAATCAGTTACTCTCGTATACCAATCTATATTTTTTTATCCCAAGTGTGGAGTTTGTTTGAACAGGCTAATCTCAGTTACTGGTGCGTATTTTTGTGTAGGATAGTGCATTCATCGAGGTAGTTTTAAAGCTACATAGTATCACGTTTCGATCTACAGGAGCGGAGCTATGATGAATGTTGCAAAAATGGGAAAATATTTAAGCTTCGGAAAGCAAGGGCGTTCACTAGTTTATAATATTAGTATTCAATATAATATTAAGTGGATAGCCTAGTGGTCGAGAATTCAGCCAAGTACTCGGGGAGTCCAGGTTCGAATCCCAAAGCACGCACTTCTGTCTTTTCGGATTTATATACGTTTTCAGAATTTAATTGTTACTTGCTATACTTGCATACCGGAGAGTTCGCAAAAACTCAAAGGTGTGTGAAGTTCGCCAATCTGCATTGGGCCAGCGAAGTGGTTTAACCTTCTCAGTCCGAGAAGCGACCCATGCAGCAGGACAGTTATAATGGATGGAATCTAATTGCATGTTTTCCGTTCCAGGTTCTCCCAGAATGGCGCATGATGGATCAGTTCGTGCTCCTGCTGCAGAACGTGATGCAGAGCGACGCCGTCCTCAGCGTGAACCCCATGACCCACCCTGTCTTCACTCCCTCACAAATCATTGGCACTTTCAACGCCGTCGCCTACCAAAAATGTAAGTAGCTTTTGAGGAATTATTTCAAAAATAATTATTATGCAAAACACTGTCTTCTTATGCTGGATCTGGTCTGATTAGGATTCCATTCTATTTTTTAAATTCCGAGTAAAAGATAGCTACATATTATCTAGGCGCCCGCGGTGATTTTCTTTGCGCAATTAAGCTGGCAAACGAGCATGCAGCACCATTCTTCCGCTACCGCCCATGAGAAATTTGACTGACCTAGAACAATACTCAATTAAGGGACCAAGATGGTTGGTCTAGTTAATAGCTGGTGTTAGAATATTAGTAAGTTCGTAAGTAAGTATGAGAACCGGGGCACGGGCTTCTAGTGGTAGGTTCTGTAAGTTACTGTTCGTAAAAATTTACTTAGAAATTGTCAATTCGAGCCTCGATCTATTTCAGTATTAAATGTATTGATATTGCTACCCTAGAGGACTGAAATGGTCGTCTGTAAACAGTATAATCAGTAGGTGATAAAGAGAAACCCGTCTCTGGAGTGTGCCATTGTTAGATCGAATCCATATCTTCATCTACCATAGGTTCTGTTCCAAACAATCGTGGAAAGAAACCCTAAAAGTCTAGGGTGGTATAGTGCCTAAGTCTACATTAAAGCTTATTTATATATTTCTTTTATCACCCGAAAGTAGAATAGTTTCCTGTAATAAACCATAAAAGTTGCTATGGAAGTCTTTTTGAGACGTTCAATTTTGTCGTTAATATAGAAAAAATTGCTTCTACGAATAGTTCTAGCGTTAGCTAGCGTTTTGCGTGATATTAGGATTATATAAACTCATATCTACTAATATGGAATAATGGGAAAATCTGTCTGTCTGTGATGCTTTCACGGATAAACCACCGCCACCGCACCGCCACCGCACCGGTCCGATTAGGTCCGAAATATGGAATATATTTGGAATGAAAATAGTTAAATTCCCAAGGTCACCATAGGCTCCTTTTTTCAAAAATTAACCCCTAAACTAAAGTGATAAAATATGGGTCGAAACTTTGTATGAAATATCGAATTGACTTGACCGGTTTCGGTGGAATTTTCTCAAAAAGATAGTTGATATTTTTTACAATAACCTTGATAGTACAGTGGGCTGAAAGAGGAGAAATATATAAATTACTCAAAGCGAAGCGAAGGCAATCACTAGTATCAAATAATTGTGTATAGACAAGGCCGGCAGCATAATAACCAGGTTGTTTTATCGTTAACGATGGCATAAAGCACGCATCACTATATGTATAATTATCACAAATAATTTGGTTATTAGAATTTGCTTTAGTGAAGGTAAACATCATTTTAAATTTTCCCCAACAATGTTTTTAACAAATATTTGTATATGGATTGGATATATTCTAATGCCCGCAGAAAGCGTTGTTAAAAATTATAATTTTCAAACACCTATTTGTAAGTCAATTTACAATTTACTCGTGTGATTACAAAGCAAAAATTTCAAAACTACGCAACGCCTACGACAGAGATTATTGACGACACTCTGTTAACCAATAATGCTTCTTATAGCACTGGATAGAAAGACGAGATCTAGACTGTAAGCTTATCAGATTGTCAATCCGAGCGTGGAATTCGGGATTTCATATCAAACGTTTATTTGTTATCGAAGTAAAAATATTGATATCGATAAACGATAAACTCAGAAATAAGTCATCTATAAATTTTATGTTTCACCAACATGAGGATGTACTGAAATATGTAGGATTTTTCATCACACAATTCGTCATCCGCAACTTCAACAACAATAATATCATGAATCACTCCTTTAATAAATAGAATATCATCATGAATATTAAAAATCTGCTTCGAAGAAATATCTGAGTGAGAACCAAAACATCTGAGTAAAAAGATAATATTAGTTTGTATATGAAATTTTATGATTATTTGAAATTGTAATATGATGTAATTTCATCTGTTAAGCAATGCAAAATGTAAATTTTGCGCACATACATACAAATATTAGTAATAATGCAATTAATAAAGAATAACAATATTGGGATGATTCGGTAGTGAAAATGTTCACAAGTTTATTTTGTTTTATTTACTTAATCACAAGTCAGGCTTATCTTAACTGTCTCGATATTGAATACTTATATTTTCTAAATTAGTTTTTTTCTCAAAGATCACAAGACTCACCACTGTTCTTTTAGTTTTCCCCACCTTAAGATCCTAAGGTCTCCATAAAAAGTTCTGTCGCCACATCCACACAAAAAATAACACACAGGTGAATTGAAAACACACACACCAAATAGGCTCTCACAAGCAAAACAAATGTAAAAGCTGCGCAACTTGTATAACTATTATTGTGTTTTACCTACCTCCTTGAAAAACCGTTTTTTTGTTTTATTTTTTAGCCGGTTCTGTGCTTCGTATGGTGCAACACTTCATGACGCCTGAAGTATTCCAACAAGGTCTACGGCTCTACTTGCGTGCTAAGTAAGTATTATTCCTTAATGAATTACAAAATAGCTATAACCTAAATAAGAGTTTATTTAATATGCGTTTTAAGCATTTATATGTCACTTGCTACAAACTATAAAGGAAAACATTGTGAGGAAAGCGTTGCATTGCATGCCGGCGAGTTCGCAAAACTCAAAGGTGTGTGAAGTCCGCCAATCCGCACTTGGCCAGCGTGGTGGACTATGGCCTTAATCTTCTCATTCTGAGAACAAACCCGTGCTTAATAGTGGCTCATGCTGGGTTGAGATGATGAGATGATAAAATTAGATTTTAAAATTAATTTTCTTGTCTTAGTTCTCGTCGCTCAATAAGGCCACCTCCTCTCTATGAAGCTCTTCAACAAGCGTTGGTCGCAGCCAACCGCACTATTCCCTGGTCGATCGCTACGATCATGGACCGATGGACCAACCAAGGTGGATTCCCCGTATTAACTGTCAGAAGATCTGCTCCTACCGCTGATTCGTTCTTCGTTGCTCAGGTACGTTTTCTTGGTGAAGATCTCGAATTACGTTAAAAGTAATTCCCTGTCGTAAAGCGTATAGATTTCAAAACTGTTTAATGTAACACACAGACGTAAGTTCATATAATAGTACATTATGATACAAGTGTGCAAAGTTGGTCATTACAGTCGAGGCGGTATTGAGCCCGAGCCGCAAGGCGAGGGCTGTAATAGAGCCAAGACTGTAATGAACAAAGCACACGCGTATCATACGACGTTTTTCAACACACTTGCGAGGAAAAAAACAATTAGGTATCGACATTTTTCAGTCACAAATCAGCAAATTATAAACGAACAAATGTTTGCACAAAACACAAAATGGCGCGGTTTATTTTTTCGCGCGCCGTATCTTTGGTTGAATAACTATGCGCGCGCAGGTTAAGTCCAGAGACACCGAACATTCAGCCACAATATATTAAACTAAATAATTATGTATTTCTAATAAGAATTTACGGTAATTAATGATTTAAAATATTGTATTTTTTAAATGCTTTAATAGATAATTAGATGAAGTATAATCTTATCTTATCAGATTTTGACTAAGTACAACAAGTTTATTTATTTACAAAATAACAAATCTTTTGGTAACAACCTCTTTACGGATATTAAAAAAAAAGTGGAATAAGAAAAACACTAGTGCGGTAATGAAAAGTAAAACGCACTAGTGTGTAATAAACCGCATTCCGGGCGTAAGACTAAAGAAAAAATAGCAACTTTACGAGCAAGTGTGTTGAAAATATTATTTTCGAAAAACGTCGTATGATACGCGTGTGCTTTGTTCATTACAGTCTTGGCTCTATTACAGCCCTCGCCTTGCGGCTCGGGCTCAATACCGCCTCGACTGTAATGACCAACTTTGCACACTTGTATCATAATGTACTATTAAGTTAGTTTGGTTAAGCGTGGCAAATTTGAAACAAAATTAATTTCTGAGTATTGATAGTCTGACGATCATATTTAGAATAGAGTTCTCCTAAGGCCACTGGAATTTCGCCGGCCTTTCTAATTCTTTAGAGTTGTATAATGTATGGATCGTGGATTGTCATTGTATTTGACGACTCCAGTGGCTGTAATATATTGGTTAAATTTTAGGTTCTATCTATCTATCTATCAGCCTATCGAAGTCCACTGCTGGACATAAGCCTCCCCTAATTGGCGCCACTCCGACCGGTCCTGAGCCCTCTGAATCCAGCGGTTTCCTGCTGTCTTCTTCAGGTCATCAGTCCACCTTGTCGGGGGGCGTCCTGTGCTCCTTTTACTAAGGCGTGGTCGCCATTCGAGGACTTTTTTGCCCCATCGGCTGTCTGTCCTTCGAACGATGTGGCCTGCCCATTGCCACTTCAGCCGGCTAACTCTGAGAGCTATGTCGGTAACTTTCGTTCGTCTACGAATTTCATCGTTACGAATCCTGTCTCGTAGCGAAATACCTAACATAGCTCTCTCCATAGCACGCTGTGTGACTTTGAGCCTTTTAATGAGGCCAACTGTAAGAGACCACGTCTCAGATCCGTATGTTAACACTGGCAACACACATTGCTCGAACACTTTCGACTTCAGGCACTGAGGAAGATTGGATGACATGATATGCCGGAGTTTCCCGAACGCTGCCCAACCGAGTTGGATTCTTCGAGTGACCTCTTTCTCGAAGTTGGACTTACCCATCTGGATCATTTGTCCCAGGTAAATGTACTCGTCGACAACTTCGAGAGCAGCGCCATCCACAACAACTGGTACGGGTGTGACATGGACATTCGACATGATTTTTGTCTTGTCCATGTTCATCTTAAGACCCACCCGTTGTGAGGCGCTGTTCAGGTCTCCTAGCATGGTACTGAGGTCCTCCAGCGTTTCCGCCATGATGACTATGTCGTCGGCAAATCGAAGGTGTGTGAGGTGTTCGCCATTGATATTAATGCCGAGCCCTTTCCACTCCATTAGCTTGAACACATCTTCCAATGCAGCAGTGAACAGTTTCGGGGAGATAACGTCCCCTTGCCTGACACCTCGCTGCAATTGGATCGGGTTCGTGCTTCTGTCGTGTAATCGGACTGACATGGTGGCCGATTTGTATAAACACTTCAACACCTCGATGTAGCGATAGTCGATCTGGCACCGCTGAAGAGACTCCAGCACCGCCCAGGTCTCGATAGAATCAAAGGCTTTCTCATAGTCCACATACGCAACACATAACGGCCGGTTATACTCTTCGGTCTTCTGTATAACCTGCCTGAGTGTATATATGTGGTCCATGGTACTAAAGCCTTTTCGGAAACCGGCTTGTTCGGGAGGCTGGAAGTCGTCAAGTCTGCGTGCGATCCGATTAGTGAGTACTCTTGAAAACAGCTTGTAAACGTGGCTCAGAAGTGCAATGGGCCTATAGTTCTTCAAAAGGGTTTTGTCTCCCTTTTTGAAGAACAGTGTCACCAGACTTCTGCTCCACGCTTCCGGGGTTGTTCCACTGCTGATAACGGAATCAAACAACTTCTGCAGCACGACCAAGAGAGGCTTCCCTCCGGCTCGTAACAGTTCAGTTGTGATTCCGTCATCTCCCGGTGCCTTGTTGTTTTTTAGCTGTTTCAAGGCCTCCCTAATCTCATACAGACTGACGTCCGCGATATCTTCGGTATAATGTCGGGTTAGCTTGGCTCGTTTGTCGTTTCCTTCTATAGGAACAGGAGCGCATGAGGAGGTATACAAGCGTCCGTAATACGTCTCGACCTCTCTCAGGACTTCGGGTTTTGACGAGACCACCGTGCCAGACTCGGTCTTCAGCCTTGTCAGTTGGCTTTGCCCAATACCCAGATCTTTGGCGAACACTTTTGAGCCGCGATTCTGCTCTATAAAGTGTTTTACACGACTTGTATTATGAGCACGCAAGTCGTGTCGCCTTCCCTGCGAGATCTGTTTATTGAGCCGCCTGTACTCTGACAAGGAGGCTGGAGACTGCACACGTAGTTCTCGTCTATCCCTCATAAGATCGAGTGTGCGTTCTGAAAGAACTCGAGACCTACCACTGGGGCGGGTTTTGAAGAACTTTAACCCTACCTCGTGGACCGTTGCAACCATCCTATTGTTATAATCGTCCACTGTGTCGCAAGAGTACTGTGACGCAAAACGATTTCGCAACTCTAACTGAAAGCTTTCGGAGCCTTGGATCTGGACAGGTGTTGGGCGGAGAATAGATTTCATCAGGCGAGACCTTTCGAGCTTTATGTTGATATTTAATGTGCCTCTTACCATTCGGTGATCGCTTCCGGTTTTAAGCCTACTGATCACAGAGACATCATTAAATATGTGCCGTTTGTTTGCCAGGATGAAATCAATCTCACTTTTTGTGGAACCGTTTGGACTTATCCAAGTCCACTTGCGCTGTGGCTTCTTCTTGAAGAAGGAGTTCATCATATAGAGGTTCTCCTTCTCCAAAAAGTTAGCCAGCAAGTGGCCTCGGTGGTTCCGACGTCCGATACCAAAAGGCCCCACTTTCTCTTCGTCACCATTTCGCGCGCCTAGTCTCGCGTTGAAGTCCCCCATCACAACGGTGAAATGAGACTTTGAGGTGTGTATGGCTTTACTGATATCCTCATACATCACCTCAACCTCATCTTCAGGATGTGTCGATGTCGGCGCATATACCTGTATAACCTTCAGCGAATATCGTTGAGATATTCTGAGTATAAGGTACGCTACCCTATTCGACACACTCCCTACTTGCACAACATTGTTGACGAGGGACTTGTGGACGAGAAACCCGACACCACCTTGGGACAGATGTTCGCCCTCCCGGTGATAGAACAGGTTACCGGATTTGAGTATTATCGTGTCCTCCCCCTGTCTTCGGACTTCGGATAATCCCAAAATGCTCCAGTTTAACCTGCCTATCTCTTCTTCCAGCTCATATATCATGTCATCGGTCCTCAGTGTCCTGGTATTGTATGTTGCCAGGTGCAGAGGTCGTTGGTAGTGGTAGCCCGATCTCTTCCGGAGATTCTTAGCACCCCCTGCCCCGCCGTTACCTTGACCGCTACCATAGCCAGGAATAGCGGGGCCGCCGGGGACTGGGGGCCGGGGTTTTTTGGTGTCTGCCATAAGGGGGTGTTAGCCATAGTCACCGCGCTTGGCAATTGCGAGTTGGTGACCGCAGTTAGTGTTCATAATACACAGTTAGATGCTGCTGCCCATCTACTGGATTTACCTATTAGTCGCCTTTTACGACATCCCAGGAAGAACGGGAGTGGTGCTATTCTACGAAGTGAACCCGGACACCACACGGGGCCATTTTAGGTTAGCCATTAGTTTCTATCTATAAATTCCCTTAATATTATAGGAACCACACACATATTTATCATCGGTATTAAACTATTAATACGAAGGCACAATCAATACCCCAAAATAAACTTCCGACAAGAGCAGCATCAGTGGTAATTCAATGTATTTCGTTGCGAAAATTAATACTAAAAACTTATTAAAAATCAACGACGTGGCACACTTTTGTCTTAAAACAATTCCTTTCATTTCCATGCGACCTGAATTCGGACTGCTACCTGGAACGGTAAATATTTCTGCGGTATCGTGAAAAATATATGAAGACTCGCTTATTTTGCTGTTAAATATTTTTCAATACCTCATCTTTTAAATTCGTGCTTTATCTTGGTTGCGACTGGATGCAATTTGTTTTGGCTCCTACTGCTCATGAATATCGGATATTGTTTGCATTAGCACAGCTTTGGTAGTTATATTGCTTTTTTATTAAAATATTTTCAATTTGCACTGTTTATATGTTTGAATTACATTTTGCAAGACGAACTAAAACTGCTTCTTAAAATGACTCCTCTTACTGCTTGTATTAGTTTTTCAATAAATTAGAATTTGTTCATATTTCTACTTTCCTACTAATAATATAAATGCGAAAGAAACTCTCTCTGTCTGTTTGCGAGGCTTACACGCCTAAATTACTGAAATGGTTAAAAATCGTTTAATTCGTACAGATTTACATTTGATCTTGGAAAAGAGGAAGACTTTTTCCTGGCAATTATCCCTTAACTGGATGAAAAAGGGAAAAGGGTACAAAATTATCGTAAAACATCGGTTCCCTCAACTTTCCTTATACTTTTGATTATTTATTAAAATAAACAAGTTAGATGGCCAGCATTGTCAGTCGACCATTCAATCTTTTCGCATAAGAAAGCATTAAACTTCACGTATTTTACGTTGCATGTTTCTCGCGCGAGCCTAGCCGCGGGCAAAAACTAGTATCAATAAATCTATACTAATATTATAAAGCTGAAGAGTTTGTTTGTTTGTTTGTTTGGTTGAACGCGCTAATCTCAGGAACTACTGGTTCGAATTGAAAATTTTTTTTTGTGTTGAATAGACCTTTTATCGAGGAAGGCTTTAGGCTATATAACATCACGCTGCAACAATTAGGAGCGAAGAAATAATGGAAAATGTGAAAAAAAACGGGGAAAATTATTCATTCTCGAGGGCTTTCGTTGCATGCGTTGCGAAAACGATTCAAGATACCAAAAATATATGTATTAAAGAATTATTCCTCTTGAAATGATCTAAAAAAATGTCCACGACAGTATATGTCTATCTTTTAAGATTAACACACTAGAACCGTTTTTATGGTAATCAAATTTGGTCGAACCCACTGCCATACCAAACTTGCCGCGTTTCCAAGTTTAATCTGAATTAATCTTGCTGTGATCCTTTGCTACTTTGCTATTATTTTGTCGTAAGCTTTATTTCTAAGTTTAATTTAATTTAACCTGAATTAATTTTGGTGATAGTATATTATCTTCCCGAAATTCCTACGGGAGCGGGACCTACGCGGTTCATACTTACGGGTCCCGTAGCGAAGCGAGAGCGGTTCGCTAGTATAATATATAAGTGAATTTCTCTAAACAGGAACGCTTCTTAACCGACCGGTCGTTACAATCCACCAACCGCTGGCACGTACCCATAAACTGGGTGTTGTCCACCAACGTGGACTTCTCGGACACCAGCCCCCAAGCGTGGATACCACCCACCTTCCCTGCCGTTGCCGTCGACATCCCTGGCTTCTCACAGGCTACTTGGTACATCGTCAATAAGCAGCAGACTGGTAAGTTTGTCCGTAGGTACATTTATTTCATGTAATCATCATCACAACCCATGACTGTAAGCCAATACTTGAAAGAACCCATTACTTTTGATAAGGAAATAATTTGGCTGTCTCACTCCTGGGGACAGGTCTCTTCTAACAATATGAGAGTAATGCTGGCCAAGTGAGGATGGGCAAACTTCACCATTGAGAACGTTGTGGAGAACTGAGAGGTGTGCAAGTTTACTTTCGATGTTTCCTTCACCGAAGCAAGTGAAAATTAAATTGTAATAATAAAATAATTTATGAAAATTAGAGGAGCGTGCAGAATTTACCTCGGGCACTCCTGATTTGGTAGTCTAAAGTTTGAACCACTTTTGTTATCACTGCTTACTCAAGTAGCATATACCTAGTGATTTTACCTAATATTTCTATGGAAATAAAAATCCCGATTTCACCACCACAAAAACCTATTCGTAATGATAAGTACCTGTAAGTAATTCTAAAACCAGATGTTTCTATTCACCAGGTTACTACAGAGTAAACTACGACCTGCAGAACTGGCACGCGCTCACTAACGTGCTGACGACTAATCACTCCATCATCCACGTCCTGAACCGAGCCCAGATCATCGATGATTCCTTCAACTTGGCCCGGAATGGAAGACTGGTGAGTACCCATAGTGATTACTATTGAATTTGTATGTACATTTTAGTAATGTATTGAGGCAATATGAGATTTTTATAATGTTGTAGTCGAATGTTTATGGAATAAAAAAATAAAAAGCCAGACGATTCAGTTGGGGTTTTGTCATTGCCAGGCGCGTGCAAAGATATTTTGAAAAATCATTAAGAAAGGTATTTGGGGCAGCTTGGAATTTTACTGTTACTATTTTTTTATTTTACTCAGTTTCCACTAAAACATATAAAAATCTCACACTGCCTCAAATACTTTTTCATGAAAAAAAATTCTTGGTTGGTTTAGCCCCGCTACTGACCAGCCAGGTCTGCATTACTGTGTTGGAGTTATGATAGGAGAGTTATGTAACAAGTTTTCAGCTTGCCTCAAATACCTATCTGTCTAAAATTGGTGACAGCTCTCGGACCATTTTCCCCACCGCCGCGCCGCCGCGCCGTATTAGGGTGCGGTTCCACTGAGGCGGAGCGGAGCGGAGCTGTGCGCCAATCACCAATCACATGGCTTGAAATCCACATCTAATTGTGCCTCGTGTGGATTTCAAGCCATGTGATTGGTGAATCGCGCACAGCTCCGCTCCGTTCCGCCTCAGTGGAACCGCACCCTTACCCTCTGTGTTGGGAGTTCTCGGTATGATCTGTGTGTACCTAAAAGACTAAAAAGTCAAAAATAATCGATGCAAGAGTAATTAATGTAATATGTAGAGACAAAACTTTTTGTTTTAAACTCCATTTGAAGGCACTCTTGTCTTTGATACAATATTATCCACTACAAAGCGACCTTTCGTATTTATAAGAAACATGTTTAATATCAATTATTGTAATGTAACTTTCAAGCTAAAGGTCGAGTCGAGATCCAAATTTCTGCTGAAAATTACAAAAGTTATTAACAAGGGCGTAATTAAATAGTAAAAAAAAACATAAAAAGCTAATTACATCGGCAGAAGCATAAAATAATACTACAACAAAAAGTTCCAACTCAATAAACGTGATAATAAAAACGATAATAGATATTAATATCATCGGAATAATTTATTTGAATGCAAATGGACGCAATTCAGGAAATTTTACACTAATGGAAGCCAGTCGAAGCGGAACGGTAGAATGCTGCAAAATATTAAAATAATAACGCGAATCGAAAACCAATGTCTCTGGTTTTCCATATTATGAATAATGCGACCTCTGTGAATATTTCAAGCCGTTTCAATGGCAATGGCCATTTTTAATTATTATTTGAACAAGTTCAATTTAATTTATTAGCGGTAGGGTAAGCCAGGGAAATTATTTGAATAATTTCTTAAGCCCTAGCTAAAACGTATTGCTATATTAATCAAGTCAGAAGTACCTACAAATTTTGGCCTTAGAATTAAGGTACAGCAGGCTATGAATCTTCGTTTGACTCTAAGAACTTATAAACAAAATATTCAAATAGAACTTATTAAAAATGTAAGTATTTTGGCCATATTATTATTATGCACGTCAATTCTTGCTCCAACCAAAAACCATTTAATTTTAATTATGTTGCCAAAACCTGAAGCCTACACGGTTTCCTAAATCAATCAATTTCATAGAAATTAACATATGTCATGAAGATCCAAGTCTCAGTCCTAGGTTTGTGACGTCACTACAAATTATTTTCTATCAGTTTCGTTCTCCTCGCACTTATTCCTATAAAATTACGATAAGTAATTGCCTTTTGCAATTCTATGAATCGACTCAATCAATCACTCAGGTTTTTATGGGTGATATAGATTGGCACCGAATTCTAGAAATTGGATGCTAATGGCACCTGGACGCAAATGCAATGCTTTCAGATTCACGACAGTGAGACTGAATGGGACGAAATTGGACCTTTAAATATTAAACGGTGGCCATCTGGCCGCTCCATACAAAGAATTACACGCTGAAAACTGACACGTAAAAATAGAGAAAGAAAAATGTCGAAGTTCTTTTATCTGGAATACAAACAAAAAGAAAATTACGTGGAACTTAAATCAAGCGTCAGGTTATAATTACGAAAAAATACTTAAAATTCTTAACCTGCTTGTCGTTAAATCTTTATTGGTAAAAAAAAACTTTTTGAGGAAATTGAGAATTCTCGGTAATGTTTTTAAAATGTGAGCTAACCGTATCTATTAATTACCTTGCAAGCATCAAAAATCCTAAATGAAGCTTATGTGCCAATAATAATAAATGGCGCAAATCTTTTTTTTGTCACATTCCATGCGGGACTTATAGGTTATTATTTTCAACAATTAACTTCTTTATTTTAATTATGCAGATACATATCATTCGGATGTTTAAAAATGATAAAAACAACACCCTGTTGGCGTAAATTAAAGTTCAAATTACTTCAAATTAGGCAAACAGTTTCAATCAAAATAATAGTATCACATCGATATGCCTCCACACAATATCATTAAAATTCAATCATCAATCAATTTCATAGAAATTAATTACAGGTAATATAAGTAATCAACCCTCAACATACGTATACCGGTGTAATATAGGATTTAAGATTGAAATTACACTGAGAGTGCCCCATGCTCCAGACCTATTAAGCCACTAATATCAGGGGCTCTAAACTGTGTTCCCTTATCGTAACCACGTAATATGAACAGTTATATACAGATGGGTATGTCTGGCTGAAACTAGAACGTTAAGAAAGACGCACACTTGTCATAGTCTGAAACTTTTGTGACAATCAAGAAGGGTGCACGAATCAATCAGTAGTCGGCAGGAATATAACTTGATCGAGAAATCTAACTACTAAAAACTAGTAACTGAACTCTTAGTAACAACATCTAATAAGACTAACTTTTACTTACATTCCCCATTTATAGTGCTCATAAGTAGATTATAATGTCTAACATAAGTAAGACTAACTATCCTAGTTCCGATTTGAGTCTTGTTCTATGTCGGTCACAGCTGCCTTGGTCGGCAGTGGAAGATGTTGCATGCTCGTTTGATATCTTAAATTAATTTGCTTCTTTGAAAAAAAAAATGTCAAGAGCAAAGTTGATAGAATTCTATGATAAATAATATTCTAAAACGTGTGAGAATTTTATCAACCATGTAGGACAACGGTATTAAACCATTACCTAAATGAAAACTCGAGCCTCAGATGTAAAAATGTAGTGTAGTTTTTCACGAGAAATGTGTATTCCTTAGCTGAGAATTGTATAAATGACTTTATAACCTTTCTAAGTAATTACTCCTGAAGGAATGAAGTTCTAGATCGTTTGGAGTGAAGGCTTTTCTTATTCCAAAAATGACAGTGATTATTTTCTAACTTAATTTATTTTTCCGAGTGAATAATAAAGGTTTAAAAAATTTTGACCTGACGTAACATTGTCCATAATGACCAATAAAGCATTTCAGGGTAACAAGCGTTGAATTTTATATGGAAACGATAATTATAATGTCTCGTAATTATTTTATATGTTCGTCGAGAAATATAAAATTATAATATAAGGCGAAAAATATCAAGTCAAATATATTTGAACGAGAACTTTGCCGCCGCTGTGTGCTTCTTACTTAACGACGTAGAGTATTAATGCGCAGAGTCTACGATACGGCACACAGAATAAAATGATTTAGCTGAAAGTCTTAGCTGTAAAAAATATATTACACTACGTGTCAAGTAATTCAACCATTTATTAACGATCTACAAAGTTAAGCTACACCAGGCGAAGTCGGTACTTATATAAGTCACAATTAGCGGCATGAGTTTCGTTTCGTGCTTTGGAAGGCACGTTGTAGAGTCGCCAGCCACAGTTAAGGTTATTAGAGAACAATCGTTAAGTTACGTCAGGTCCTTTGGGTCAAAACTGTCAACATTGGGGTTTGTCCCAACCATCTTACTGTATTGGAGAAAACTTAAATAAGTTTTAGGGTGCCTTTCCACCAGAGATGTGCTATGTTACGTTGCTAAGGATGTGTTTGTCATCCACCAATCACATTCAGCCCTCAGGCGGTTGCTAGGCGGGAAAATGTATGTGATTGGTAGATCTCAAACGCATCCTTAGCAACGTAGCATAGCCCATCTCTGGTGGAAAAGCAGCCTTAAGCTTCCTCAGTTATGAGCCTAGAAAAGTTTTGTTCTATGGTGGACCATTAATCCGTTAATACCGTGAACTGTCTAGTCACTGATTAACCTATGCGTCCCGGTACCGTGTATTTCGTCACAAGCCGCGTACTGACTGGCCGAGCCGCCTCGCGCGGCAGCCTCAGACGTTTGCCGCGGGACGTTTGCCTCGCGAGGCAGCCTCGATGCTTACATTTTTTGGATCGAGCCAACCGCGCGCGGCAACGCCGAGCCAGTTTTGCTCAAGATCGCCATGATCCTGTGATTCGGCTTTTTTTCTCTCGACTTTTCCCTCCTGTAAGATCCTCGCAAGGAGTCCATTTTTTTCTTTAAGACAGCTATTGGAATGTTCATTTCCTGACTTATATTTCGCCATGCATCTTCTCTTAGTCCTCTATTAGTATAATCTGGACATTGCGCATCCCAAAATTGTCTATATTCTCCGTATAGTTGTATTAATTTAAGACACTGTTCTTTATCCATGACGTTAACGTGCGACGAACAAGCGAGGCGAAACACAACCGTCCTGAGTGAGCGCGGCAAACGTACTGAGGCGTCTTTGAGCATGGACAAAAACCGACAACGCTCGGCTCGGCCCGCGGCACGCTCGGGCGAGGCGACGCGTGCGTTTGCCTCGGCCGAGGCACGTCCCGACAGGCCGAGCATTTGCTTCGCGCGGCAGGCCTCGCGAGGCTGCTCAGCCAGTCAGTACGCGGCTATTTACGGGCGATACACCAATATCACGGGGGATATTGAACATCGCTTTTTGTAGTTTTCGACACAATTTCACAAACGGGGTCGTCGCGCACATGAAGATATATGATTTAAAAGATTGCTAGTGAACACGGGGTAGTTTTTACTGGGACAATATTTAAGTTATAACAATAACTTTATAATTACTGTCCCTCTATAGATCTCCTCTCACAGTGTGAGGGATAGGTACAGACCATAGTTCTCCACGCTGGTAAAGAGCGATTTGGCGGACTGAGAACGTTATGGAAAACTCTCAGGTGTGCAGACTTCCTCACGACATTTTACTAAATTGATTTGAAATAAATGAGATGGAGAAATAAAATAAATAAAGCACTGTCGCATACTTTTAAAAGAATTGTGGCTTTAACCGTTAAAAGGTTCGCGACAATACACGTGTCACTCCTAGTAATTAAACAAACTTCAAGCCAACAAACTTCAAGCCAACAAACTTCAAGCCAACAAACTTCAAGCCACGTTGTCGCTCTGGTCCAATGAATTACTGAAAGGATTTTAAGTTTAAAAGGTTTAAGTACAACTAGTTCTTCTGCCCTCCTATTCACTGCTTAGCGATTAAAACGGAATATTTTTTTTTAGATTTTTGTGTCTATTTGTCCGGGGTAATATCCGGAACGGCTAAGGCGATTTTCATGGGATTTTCTCTAAAAGATAGAGAAGATTATGGAGCAGCGTATAGGGTACTTTTAAAAATATCGTATGTGGATTTAAAAATAAATTGTTTTTAATGCATAATGCATATATCTTAGAATAGCTTAATTGCACTATTGTCGTAAAATAAGTTACGGTAAATACTACAACTTGGAGTACTTTGGCGCGGGATACTTTGCAGTGGGACAGTTATGAGTCAGGATACTAATGATGATATTGTACGTTACAATATTTTATGCAACGTCAACCATACAACATACTTTGTTTTATGCCTTCACATTTCATAGTTATTTTAGGACTTTCATAGCCTTTAATAAAATGAAAACGAACGAAAACTAAAGGAAAACCGTTTACGACGGTTCGGTGGCGCCGGTGAATTTAGGCACGTACGCTGCATTGTGTTTGTGCTGTAATCCATGTTGCTCGTTTTTAAGTTCATTGTTTAGATAGTAGGTCTAGGACGACCTTTATAGAAGTTTTTGGTTTTCTTAGTACCTATACTACAATCGTTATAATGTACATTACTCATACCTCATACAGCACCTCTTTTGCACTAATTCTGTTAATTAAGTATACTGATGGTGTTGAACTCTCTTCTCATAGTCGATTCAAAAATCATTAAAAAATCAAGATCTTGAACTTGAACATAGGCAACTTGCTTTTTCTGACCAGCAACAGAGTTATGAAAACCATGGGGGACGGTGGCCACTTATCCATAATCATAGCCACATTCTACCCCCTTAGGGTTGGAATAATACCAAATCCGTTTATAGCAGATATCTACTAATTATAAACTACCTCCCTGCCAAATTTTAAGTTTATGCGTCAATTTGTTTTCGATACTTTCGTTACGTATGAATGACCTTTCGCTTTTAGATATTTAGAAGACATTAAAATAAAACATTCTTCTTTCAGAACTACGGCGTCCCCCTGAGTCTGTCGCGGTACTTGAGCGCAGAACAAGATTACATTCCGTGGGGCTCAGCCAACAACGCATACAGCTACCTCGACGTGGTCCTTACCGGGACCCCCGCTTACCAGCTCTTCCAGGTGAGATACTGGACATAAATAACAATAACACAGAGAGTGAAGAAAGAAAGTAGACAGAGCTGACACAGTTATATGTACATGGGAAACGGAATCCTAGAGTATCTAGTACTCGTATACCCATAGAACAATGATGCAATAAATAGGTAGTTTGAGCGTCGCCCTACAATGAAAACAAAAAAAAACAAGGCAACAATATCAAGCATGTCAAGCATGCGTGCAGGCGATGTTTTTCGCGTTCATTTATTGTCTATGTGTGCGTAATCTGTGCGTAATGATATAAATGTCGCCGCCCACAGTTGGCTGCGCTTTTTTGACACGTTTTCGCGGATTCGATTATCCATCTAGATATTTATACATCATTGCCATAGAATAAAGGCTGTTTACATTCAACATGAGATAATAGGAAAGAAGTATTGTATGAATTCTTTACTACTTGGATTGGTTGCTATTAGAGCATATTCTTTAGTACAATAGTTACCACGTTCATTGCGGTTACAAGGGTCTTGGATTACAGTCTCAGCAAGGCGGAAATTAAAAGATTTTACTTTTGTTTTTCTAAGTTTAAGTGTGTATGTTTTTAACTTATGTTGTCCATGGCAACTATGACACAGGACAATCCTAGTGAGGGGCAATCAGGATGAAGCGTAATTTGCTTATTTAGGTACAATATCCCCAAAGTCTTTGGAGCGTGTCGGCCTGCGTTGCTTATAGGTAATTTACTGAGTTTTGCAATGGACGCAGTCGGTAAGTGGATTGGTGACCGCTAGAGGCAAAATTAATTTAGAGCTTCCTTGCTCCGGGGAGCACCTTAAGCAAGTTACTTACTGTGAAGTCCAGAAATCTGCACTGGGCCAACATTTTATTACGTATACAGGGTGTCCGGCTTCGGTCTGTACAAACTTATAGGGCGTGTAGTATGAGTTATTTTATTCATAAACCGGGTGTTCGAAGCCGGACACCCTGTATAACGTTTTATTACGTTTATATCTCTCATGTTGTCAAAGAAGACCCGTGCCCAGAAATGGGACAGTTATGGGTCAATGAACGATGACGATGAATGATGATATACTAAGCATAACATTTTATCAGTTTTAGCCAAGAATCTTCTGGTTAAAAATGTCTCACATAATCCCATGCTAATTTTTTTCAGTTTTGACCAAGAATCTTTTGGTTAAAGAGTCGTCAATTTTAACTCTACGCTATTTAATCAATGTAAATTTTAGTGATGTATCACAATATGTATGTTTCAGAGATATATACTTAACATCTCGGCGCCTATGTTTGAAAGGCTGGGCTTCGAGGCCCAGGCCGGTGAGGAGCACGTTACAGCTTACCACAGGAACATTATCCTAGACCTGAACTGCCGCCATGGAAACGCTGACTGCGTCAACCAAGCTCAAACTCTTTTGGAGCAATTCCGGAATAACACGAGTAAGGAACGCTTTAATTTACTTGTAATATGTATAACTGTATCTGATCTATATCTGTGCATAGGATACATTAAAGAAAAAAAAATATGGATCCATAAAAGGCTTACGGAAGCCAAAATATTTATTTTATGGATTTTCACCTATCTGTATGTTTGTATGCTAATCAACTAGTGCAATAACCACCAAATATTTTTTTAACAGAGTTGCAAACTTGTATTCACTGCCGTATACAATACATAATATTTAAACTTAATTAATTAATTACACGCCGCGTCACCTTTATGTCACAGATTTTAAATTAAATATTATGTCAAATCTTTTAGTACGATTTTGACGAAACACCAACAACGCAAAACATGTTAACATTTCTCTGGTCACTCATAAATTCTGTATTCATTCACAAGTTCTAAATCAACGATATTTCCAGTAACGCGTCTGAACCCCGACATCCAAACCATCGTGTACTGCTCTGGTCTCCGCGGCGGCAGCATGGACAACTTCAATTTCCTGTGGGAGCAGTACCTGGCCAGCACCGACTCCAGCACGCAGTCCATCCTGCTGAATGCTCTCGGCTGCACCTCCAATCCTCAGCTCCGTGACTTGTAAGTTACCAATCATGGACTGTTTATTCAAAGATTTTTCGCTATGCTTTCAGTGTAGTTTATAGAAAGAAGAAAGAAATAGGATGTATTCTTGCAAATACACCCACACATAATACAAAATTAAACAAAAAAGAAAATAGAAAAAGTAAAACTAAACATAATAAAATACAATACGTAACTAACAAAACAAAAACGAAATAAAATACAATTAACTAAATTTTGTGTAGGAGATATTTACAGGAGCAGGATCCAGCTCAGCATAATGCTAGCTGTCCGAGAGCAGCTAGCGCTGATCTTCCGCTGGTCCCATACTGTGACAACATGATTGTCCAAGCAGCAAGTACAGTGTTGCAAGGATATAAAAAAAAATAAAAATATTTAATCTAGGGTTTCACCACTTCTAAGTGAAGTCCTTCATACATTTTTATGGGGTCATTAGAAGCAAAACATTGTAATGTTTAGAATGCTGTTTATTTATCCGTTTGTCCGCGTATCTCGCACAAATTACTGAATGAAATTTTAATGTGGTTCTCAGTTCCATTGTTGGAAGTCTAAACACCAGATTCATGTTTTATCTTAATAGGTCGCTCAAAACCTGACATGTTTACTACATATTTTTTGAACTACGCCGAGAAGACATTACAACTCCGAAATGGCAATAGATAAATCGCCGCAAACGTAATACAAGTTTCACAAAGTGTTACTAAAATGTTAATTTTAAAATCACGTCAAAGACATAAGACTATAACTGGATGATTATTTCAAAGATCAAACAACATGAAAATTAGTTTGACATACAGCTATAAGTAGAGCAGTAAGTACCTACTATCTGCAAAAGTAAGAAATCTGTAAAAAAGTTCAAAAATCTTCGGAATTTCTTGCCGCTGCCCTGGCTCTTCTTTCAGCTGATAAATATTTATCGTGTATCGGTTGCAATTTGTCAAGTGGCTTCACAATTTCCCATGTCACCGAGATTGCATCGTCTCGCCTGATGCTATAGATTGCCTGCGGACGGTGCTATGTCATTCCATCATGACGGGAACTCTTCAACTGCTACATCGAAAAAATCATATTTGTATAAGCATAATGCTTACTTTTCCAGAACAAGTGGGAATCCAAGAAGCTTCTGTTTTTTCGAGTTTTAGTTTTTTGTGATTTGTGATTTCAACACATGAATAGCCCATTACTGAACAGGTCTCTCAACATATTTAGTGGAGGTCTACGTTTATGCTTGACTACAATCCTTTGCCTAAATTTAATGATCATAGTTTTAGGCAGTAAAGCGCATTAATTAGATAAGTTAGTCAGTAGAGGCCAATTCACTTCTACTTAGTTTTAGTTTAGAAGGCAAACTGTATGGCGCTGTCTCTGTCACCCTCACATCAGTCATGCGCCAAAAGATCCTTGTAGGACTATATATCTGTTTTTCCACAGTTACCTCAACCAGGTGATCAACGAGACTTCCGCCGTGAGGGAGCAAGACAGGCATACCATTCTCGTCTCTGTCATCAACTCTAGTCCAGAAGGCATGGAGGCCGCCTTAGTTTTTGTCCTTGAAAACTTCCATTTGATTCAACCGAGGTAAATCTTTTTAAAGTACCATTGTCAACCATCAGAACTATGACTAGCAAAGAATAAGATACAAATCGAGTCTAGGATGATTGGTTCTACTAGCTGTTATTAGAAAGTATATATTCGAGTTACCTTCGAGTATCTTCGAGTTATCTTCTTATTGAAGTTATATTCGAGTTGGTAATTATTAATTGGAGATTGGAGTGTAGTTCTATGTAAATTTGTCACAGATATATTGCTCCACTTGAAGGCTAAAAACATTCTTTCTAAAAAAACATAACCTTTAACTAACTTGTCGTCTTTCGCAAGGTTTCCCTTTGTCATCTTCCCAAAGGTCATTTGGAAATCGATAATGAGCGATAAGATCGCCTTTTGAGCACAACTAATATGAACTGTATCGTAATCTCCTTATTTATAATTATAGTGTGGGTACTATAAAGTGTAATAAATAAATAACTTATACTTTGTAGCTTTGAAAACATATAGTCCAAACCTCACACACATTGTATCTCAGTGTAGGGTGTAATTGTGTAAAAAAATAAGCTAATAATTTTCGTTAACTCCTTTTCAATTTATTCCTTTTGTATTCTCAGTTTGACCTGTGTGTATGTATGTATGTATGTATATAATTATGTATGTATGTATGTATATTTGTGCGCGATTATCTCGCGTTTAACTGAACCGATTTTTACTTTTCGGCGTTAAAGTCGGTTCTATTTCGTTAAAAGTTATTTTTATTTTGTCAGTGCAATTTTAATTTACGTGCAATTTTTTATTCACAGAGTACAAGGCTTGACTGGAACGACGAACATCTTGAACGCCTTCTCCAGACGACTCACAACTCGCGCTCATTCTGAATGGGTGAGTCATTTGTACAGTTTACTATTGCAACGTTGGCAACTAAGACAAATACATTTCGATATAGGTACTATAGTAATCAGTTTATGCACTTATTAAACTTCACTGCCCTATTTCACCCCTTAGGGGATGAACTTTGAAAGATCCTTTTTTAGCGGATGCCTACATAATAGTGGCTATCTTCATGCCAAATTTCAGTCCGATCGGTCCAATAGTTTAAATAGTAGAATTTCCAAAAATCCTCTCTTAGTGCTCCCCTACACTCACCAAGGAACATACATGCCAAATTTCAGCTTCTTCCGTTCAATAGTTTCAGCTGTTGTAGTGTCAGCGTTGTCTGTCAGTCAATCACTCAGTAACGCAAGAATTTTATATATATAAAACAGTTTAGTCATTATGTTTAAACGTTGTATAAGAGCAACAGTGAAGCAAAAATTAAATGATGCTACCAAAGAAGTATTCAAGATAACCACTTCAAGATTTACGCGTGAAGTATTTTCCCACTGGGGATTTCCTTTGCGTTACGTAGTTTATTTTTCAGTCCCAAGTAGTGTCATTCCATTTTGAATTCTGTATGAATCTCATTTAAGTTCGCATTTCCCTTGTCACTAACACTGATAACTACACTTACTCATGCATCAATAACTCTACTTGAAGTTGTCAGATACTGTACTAGAAACGCAAACTAAGGTTCAACATGACTCATTTAATCCCACGGCTACTGATTCCGTCAAACATTATGCAGGTGTCCAACCCCTGGCGAGCATCAGGTAGCCAGAGCTATTTTCTCGCCCAAAAAAGACATTTTTTTCCATTTTTAAATGTCTTGGATTTATTAAATGTTTAAGTAATATTCATGTTGTTAGCCACATTAGCTGCAGTAAACGCGTTTGATGTTTTTTAACATGATTAGAAGGTCCTTTTTCCAATTACTTTTCCAGTGGAATTGATAATCATATTGAAAAAGTCTCGTTATGTAGCTGACTAAAGAAAGTTTATTTTTTAATGTGAAGTAAATATATTAAATATTTTATAAATGTCTATCAAACATTTTATTGACTCAATAGTCATTTAAGACTTACAAAATTTTCATTACCACACTCTACGTCATTTATAACTCATGTTTAAGTTGTATCAAAGCTGAAATCTTTATTTTGTTACTCACGATCAATCAATTCTATTTATAGATTGACAGATTCTACAACCGTCACCAATCGATCTTCTCTGCGGGCGAGCGAGCGTCTGTCGCGGCCATCAGAGAGAATATCGCGGCTTCTATCGCCTGGTCGAACAGTAACTTCGATATCGTCAACTCGTGGCTCATCGAAAGCTATGGCAGCAATGCTAATATCCTCAGCTCAAGTTTCCTTATCGTCCTCACTGCTATTATTACTATCTACAACCATTACTCCTGTTAATTGTTAAGTTTAAGTATTGTAAATTATTTTTATATATAAATTGAAATACTGACTACTCTTGTTTTTTATTTCCTGGTTGGCTTTTATACTGTATAAAAATAATAATAACGCTACCCACATAGCTCCACACTACAATTCCTTTTGTCGTAAGCGCCATGCACAACACACAACACCAGAACACACATCCAGACCAAGAACGGAAAAAAGTAAGATTTTAAAATGACAATCTCATTCTTTTACTGACTGATATTAACTGTATTAAACCGACTTAAATAAACGCTAAATGTTACTTCAAGTTGACTACTATCAGCTTACATTGGTGAAAACCGTATTAAATAGGAATAAACAACAGGTTTAAAATATACAGAAAAAATATGGAAATTCTAAAAAAAATAATTTTTGTAAGATAAATTCAAATTATTAGCCCCTATAAATTAAAAATACTTATCATATACATATATATCGTTAACATAAGTTAATTATATGCCTTACGAAACAACATTTTGTGGCATCGATTAAAACATAAAACCGTTGTGAAATTATTAAATAATTATCTTATAAAGCACATAATTATTAAAAACAGTATTTATTCCCCAACGTATATGTAAGCTATAATTTGTTGCTTGCTGTCGCACCACTTAAGAAATAATAGTTTACTTCCCCATTCTTATAATATTTTAGACCCTTTGATGATCTTATGTCTAGATGGATCATCGAATCCGCGTAAACGTGTCAAAAAATTGATCACGCACACATAGACAATAGACGAACGTGTAAAACATCGCCTGCACGCACACATGCTTGATATTGTTGCCTTGTTTTTTTTTGTTTTAATTGTAGGGCGACGCTCAATCTAGACAGATCATCAAAGTTTAGACCATATTTTAGCTTAATTTACAATATTATGGGTCAGCATAATTTTAGTGTTTTGACCGTATACGATAAATACTGTTTGAATTAAAGGTACTTGTAATTTTATTTTTACTGTAATATAGTTAAAAAGAAGTAGAACCAAACAATTCTAATTTTAAACTCAATTTCTTTAATCAATTTGAATAATAATTTATTCACGATCAGAATAACATAATAATAAAATGACATAATATTTCAGGATTCAGTAACTTCATAATTCAGCATTTTTTTGAAAGAGAAACAAAACAAAACTTAATCATAATATAACTTACTCACAAAAAACCCAATTGGGAAAAAGTTGTCCATACAAACATATTGTCTGCAAATCTTAATGTCAATTTATCAATCACTATCACAGTAATTCCAGACAACTGTGGTACACCAGGTACACCGCAGGTTCATTGAAAGTATCGTGTCATGCATTTTGTATGTATATCATTTACAATGCATGAAATCTCCTTCATAATTTCAATATTATTTTCAAATTTAACGTCATCGTAGACAAAAAGCGAGGAAGTTATACGGGCTTTACACCATCCAATTCGCAGAGCGCTAACTGAGCTAGCTAGCGTGCTAAATTCGTATTGTGTAAATGCAGTTAAACAGTAACTAGTGCAGTGTAATGAACAGTGGCACTAGTTAGTGCACTGAGCTAGCGCTCTGCAACTTGGATAGTGTAAAGCCCGTTTTAATAAACAAGAAGCTGTTTTACTTAGCGAACTTACGCTTAACTTTAACAAATATACTTACTATAAAATGAATGACTCATTTGTTTTTATATTTTGTTTGTTTTTATATTTGACGTATACCTCAACAGAATCATACTTTACAATGCTATCAAGTGTAACATTTTTATCACAATGCATCTTTGCGACAACTCAATATAAACATTAGAACTGTACTCGTTACCCTTTTAGTATTTTGCCAATCACCATGTAGTTGAGATGAAAGCTAATAAACTTTGGTTAGGGTTACATACCTCTGTTTGTGAATAATCATAATTATAAACCAGATGTAAATTTATCATGGGGTCATTTATATTATTAGTGTTAACGCTTTCCGCGGCTTCTATATCAGCATTGCCAATTAAAAGTGAATTAGATACTTCCAATCAAGTGCTCAGTGATGTTAGTGACGTTCCAAAAATAAACGATACAAAGAAGGAAATTGCGCGTGAAAATGTGGGTACAACCAACCTGAATTTGATGTCAACGGCGAACGATCTGAGACCAGGGATGTTTGCAGCTAGATACCAGGTGGAAATAACGCCGGATCTTGACGAACAAACTTTTACCGGAGAGCTTAGGGCAGAAGTAACCATTATTGACCACGATACCCTCGATGAAGATATATTGTTCCACATAAGAGACTTGCATATCGAGTCAGTGAGTTTCTCTTTTGGCGGTGGCAATATTTTCACTGATGCAGAGTTTCACATCAACGAAGAAGAAGGAATACTGATCATTCATACTGGATTTCAAGCGTCTTTGTACACCTTCCTCATTGAATACACCGGACAGTTGGATTTACCCGGCCAAGGATTATATGTCGGCCACTACGATGATAAGTAAGTCTTGTTTTTTACATACACCTAATTATCCTCGCTTCGCATCGTAAAGAGAATCTGTAAATTCACAATAATTCACATATACTTTCTATCTGCTAAGAAATTAAAATAAAAATACTTTAAATACAATCAGATAAATATTATAAAAGCTCTACATATTATCGTAATGAGATCTATTGCGTTAAATAATTGCTTTTTACAAAAAAAATAACCGACTTCAACCTTGATAAGTAGAGATAACTCAAAAATTACTCGCCAGATGGCGCTCAATTCAACATGTATAAAGTTCTCGTCACAACAAATTAATCAAGTCCAAACACTAGATAACTGCAGTAAATCGTTAAGGAGTTCCCACGACTGTCTTTCGGCTTCATCAGATCGACTCCAGACCTTCTTGAAATGGTAGCGCTTTAATGTATTTATGATAACATGAACAAACACACTAGTCTTCCATACAATTTTCGAAAGTTGTCCTCGATTTCTCCGAGATGCCATCATCAGATCCTGATGATCCTTTCAAAAGGACCCCCCTGCGCATATCTACTTTACAACAAAAAAAGAATTATCAAAATCGGCCCATAAACGACGAAAAAATCGCTGAACAAACATAAAAAAAGAGCATATATACGGTCGAATTGAGAACCTCCTTCTTTTTTGAAGTCGGTTAAAAAATAGTTTTTCTCACATATTTTTCATACATAGCTATCGATAACTTCGAATTTTATAATGATGTATGATGGTAATAATATATGGTATAGTAAACGTCATTTATCTCGCTGCTTGCACACAAAACGATCTATTTACTAAACCTGAACCAGCATTCAATTGCTTTGGGCATTCATTAATTAACAGATGTACAGCATTCAGACTTAAATCTATCTATACATCTTTATCTTCAATTGTTTACGTATAATATAACTAACATTTTACAAAAAATAACCAACTTCAAATTGAGATAACTCAAAAACCAAACTCACGCCAGATATCGTCCAATAAGAGACCACACGACAAGCACGACCTTTCGAACGTAAAAAGAATCACCAAAATCGGAACACCCAGTCAAAGGCTATGAGGTAATGAGCATAAATTAAATTCACAGTATTGAGGATACCTAGTAAAAAAAATTACCGTCAGATGTCGCTCAAATTATATTGGGAACCAGACGGCAGTCATTACCAATAGAATTATCGAAATCGGTTCACTCAGTACGAAGTTCTGAGGTAACACGTATAAGAAAAAAATGTACAGACGCATTGAGAACCTGCTTCTTCTTTTAAAGTCTGTTAAAAACTGTAACTAATCGCTCTCATTCATTCATTCATAATAATTCATTCAAAAATTCATAATGCGGGGCCTCTATAAACAAATAAGTCTCTTTAATTTTGTCTGTTTGTATGTACCGTATGTCTGTATATCTGTATGTATATTTGTGCACGCTAATCTTCAGAAACGGCTCATCTGATTTGAATGCAGGTCAATTATTATTTTGATGGGCTTCACTGAAAATTTAGTGTTTATTTTCATTTAAATGGATATCCAAATAAACAAGATGTGGGTGAAGTTAATACGAAATTTACAACACGATAATGGGTATCGTGTTGTAACCGTACTAGGTTATCTATACAAGAGCTTGTATATTATACTTATTGCAATAATGGCTTTAAGCCATTATTTATAACTTGGTGTACGCTATAAGGTATAATATATTGCCAAAATTCATTATTGATTTGCCTATATAAATATTGAGAAACATTAAAATATATTAAAACACTACTAATAGAGAAGGGGCATTATAATAATATATATAGTCATATTAGTCATTGACAGCAGTGATGGCTTAGTGGTTAAGAACTCGGCCCCACTCCGGGGATCCGGGTTCGAATCCCAGGGCACGCATCTCTGACTTTTCGGTGTTATGTGCGTTTTAAGCATTTAAATGTCAGCCGCAATAACAATGAAGGAAAAAATCGTGAGGAAACCTGCATACCGGAGAGTTTACAAAACTCAAAGGTGTGTGAAGTCTGCCAATCCGCACTTCGCCAGCGTGGTGGACTATGGTCTTAACGGTCTTGGTTTGAGAAGAGACCTGTGCCCAACAGTGGGACAGTTATGGGTCACGATGATGATGATGATGATGATGATGATGATGATGACATTGACAAGTAGATATGCTTGGAAATAAATATCCGCAATTGCTTCCGCTCAACTTAGTAGGTATTGATCGTAAGTAATAAGGTTTTTTAAGATGTGCCAAGTTTCTTCTCCCTAAAAAAATAAATGTAAAAAAAAAACGTAATTTAAAGACAGCTTGGCAGCGAGAGATGGAAAAAAATACGTTCGTAAGTGTTTAATCTAATCTAACAAATTTATATTTTTGCTAAGTAGATACTATTTATTATTGAAAGCTGCTCATAGAAAACTGCTTTTCCAGCGATTTTCAATAAATCTGGGTACCGCATACCGTTGGCGAGTACTTTGGTGTTAGATTTTAGCCAGGGTCTGATAGTTGAAACACCTTTACCTATACTAATACATGACATAGGTCACTCCTTAGTATTGAGCATCACTCTCTTAAAATGCGGATTAGTGGAGGAGCTACTTTCGAACCCTAATGTCTATATACAGTATACCTTTCAAAGGTTTCAAAAATCACTTGATTACTGTGATTGAATTTTTACATTCGCGACTTTATGCTTTACGTGCTCTCCTATAGTTGAGTCATCGAGCATATGGAATAAATTTAAAATACAACTAAAACAGCGCTTAATTGACCAATGTTATTATGACATGAATGAATTTCTAAAATCAAAGTTTTGACATTTATTTAGAATTTTATTATTGTAGTTAATGTTAGATATATTTTAATAAGTTATATTTAGTTTTATTATAATTGTAATTTTGACCTTATATTTCCATGCCACATTGTGGCTAAAGTTGATTGATCTATTATATAAGAAAATGAAGACCCAATATGTAAATACTCAACTTTAGGCAAATAAATGATTTGATTTGATTTGATTTGCCACTCTCCGCCAAAACCATACTTAAATACCTGTTTTCACACAATTTAGCTTTTCAGAAAAAATACTGAGGGCATTTTTAGATAACGTCGTCAATCTTAAATTTACATTAGTCGCATTGGCGGAATGCTGACTTTTGTGCGCCATGCAATTATAACGAATTCCAGATCGAATTCAAAAGGAAAATAACCACGAAAGCACTCAAGAAATTTTGCTAATATTAAAATGAAAACTAAAATTAAAGTGCGATTAAAATATCATATTGAGTGTTAAATAAAAGTGTTAGATTTTGCTAAACATATCGCATGAATCGCAAATGAATTATAAGCAGAATATACTAAATAAATATACTTTAACCAATGCCGCTTTAAACTCCAGGTAATTTGTTGATTAATTTAGGATGACTCGAGCAATAATAGGTACGGGACCTAAATTGTTCCCAAAATTATCTCCTTAATAATGAAGATAAAAATACTCAAGATAGTGTCACTCAAAATATGACTAATACTTACAAGCTGATAGAACATAGTTAAGGTAGAGATCACATTAAATAAATATTGCGTACATATTTTTATATTGAAAAGCTATTAAAATTGTTTTGTAACCCATGGGTCCCAAGATAATATGTTGGGGGTTGCCGTCTTTCAATTTAATTATTAAGATCGGTATCTAATAATAGTATTATTTAACCTGCCTGGATAAAAGGAAGGAAATAGTATTTTATTTATTCTGTTACAACTAACGCAATGGTGGTGCCTAACTTAAAAAAAATATCCTGCCTAGCATGGTCTTTTGACGGACCGTCAACCGCCACACAACATAAAAGAATAAAAAAGCAGGCTTTTTTTTCTTATACAAAGATTTCGTCTGGTTTACTATTTTATTGCTTACCTATCTCTGGCATCGTGATAGTAAGCGTGAACAACCATTGTTAATTTTTTTGGAGATCTGAACTAAAATTACATTTTTTCTCTCTGATAATCTACAATCGGCATCATGTTTAACTTGAAATGCTCAAATTTTATCTTATTTATCCATCGATATTATCATCATTCGGAGTACTTATCCGCTGAATCGTACGACCTATTTGTAAGGCATTGTGGCAGATCGTATGGGAAGTGAAGGTGTTGTGAAAGAGCCGCCCATTTGAATTAAAAATGGTGCGGTTAACGTTTAAGTGGAATTTTGCTCTCTTTTGTTACTCATTTCTAATTATCGCGACCAATTCATTGCCTATTACAACTGTGTTGCCTTCGGAGGTAGATTATAATGGACATTTGGCTTTAGATGTTAAAGATAACTTAAACGTAACTCAAGTGGAAAAAACAAACGTCGAAAAAGCAAATGTGCAAAGAACTATAGGTGTTAATGAAACTAGTGAACAAGAAAATATAACATCAATCGAAGAAGATAACTTGAGTGTTGAAAGAGTCATTCCACGTAGCTCAGTTTTACGCCCTGGACTCCGTGTGGATCGTTACGTAGTAACATTGACGCATGAAGAAGATGAAGATGTCATTAGAGGACGTGCTGTTTTAACTGTAACAGTAACAGCGGAAACACGGCCAGAACCAATTAGACTACATTGCGATGGTTTAGATGTTCACAATACACGGATTGGAATGTTTTCAGATGCAATAACACAAGATGCCAATAGTTTTATGCAAAATGGGGCATTGGTAATCATACCACCTGAACCATCAACAAATTACGTGGTTATAATTGAATACACAGTCCCGATACGTAATGATGGCAGAGGGATTTTTGCCTCGCAGTTCATGGATGTGTAATTATAACATTATCATTTAATGTGCAACACGTGTACTTAGATTAGACGATAGGATACTTATTTTGTAGCTCTCAATGTCCTTTGATTTATCGCGAATTATTCCAAGTCCAGCGATTGCAAACTTTAATTCTAGAGAGTATAACTGTATTTAAACAAGATGTATATTAGTAACAAGGGAATCCATCTATTACAAATTGAATACAAATCAGACTCCTTTTTTAGCAGTACAATTCGTTGCACTACGGCGGAAATTATGATGCCAAGTGTCCATTTGTTTTACGTGTTTCGTAGCCAATAGGTCAAAGTTAATTAAAGAATCGACGACAATGTGTCTTTTCCAAATCCGTATAATATTTTGCTGTACTTTTTTGTTTCTGATAGTTACTTCGTTGTCTCTTATGTCGTTGGTGAAATGTATCGTATGCTTTATTGACACCTTATTGCAGAACTCTTTGTTAGTAAGACAATTATTTTGTTAACCATTTTAAGTAATAATTCATTCTTCTTACTGTAATGGATAGTAATCAAAACAACTATAAATATTAAATTGACCGTTTGAATTGTCGTTGTAGTGACCATCGCGTAATTTTAACACAAATTTATTTATTTTTCAGCAATTATATGGCAATGAACTTGCATCCCATAAACGCAAGACGAGTTTTCCCGTGCATTGACGAACCAGACCACGCGTCGTCAGTTGCATTATCTTTCAATGATTTGGAATATGAAAACGTAGTCTCGAATTCACTATTAGAAGATGACAGCGAGTAAGTATTGTTTTGTAGAAATGTGATAGTTTAGGAGTTTAACGTTGGTCTATATAAAGGTGTTTGGTGTTAGTTCCTACCCGCTCCATTAGTCGCACATTATTACAATTAATGGATGTTATTTGATAAGGATGATTAAAATTTGAGTTATGGTTGAAAACTTTAAAAAGACTTAAAGTAATTATCTTTTTTTTACAGGTCACATAAATTCATGCCCTTGTTAGGTCCTGTACATACTTGGGGCATGGTAGCGCATAATTTAGTCAACATCAACCTGCCAACCGCTAACGTGTTGCTGTATGTGCGTCCGGGAATAGTCAGCCAGGACCAGCAAGCTTCAGCAACTATCAATTTCGTTTTCACTCATTTGAATGAATGGACTGATAAGCAGTACTTTGAAATAATTTTAAATCAGGAAGAACGAATGCATATCTTCGCTCTTCCCGACACCAACAGGGACTGGTATGCATTGTCGACAGTTTGTATATGGTAAGTGATGTTATGATAAATAAGAAAATAATTTTAGAATCCCAAGTACCTTCTTATCGTCTCTTTTATAGATAAAAGTTAAGTTATTAATCATGTCTCCCTGATGCAGATTTTTGTTGTGAAACAACAAAGTATATTTAAGTATCTAACGTAACTAAATTACCTAAAAATAACAAATGTTTCAATTAACCTATATCTGCTCTTAGCTTAGAATGTATCTCGTCCAATTTATATGTTTAAACGGAATTCATAAAAGGCAATTGCTAAACTTGATTATTCCTTTTAAATTACAACTTACGTCTTAAGAGAACAATTTACAGTATTTATAAAGTTACAAAATGATTTAAATTTTCAAAACAAATCAGGTATAAGTATACTAAATTATGTAAAACGTTACAGGGAGCCGTACGTCCTCATGGAAATAGCCCATTCAGTAAGGCAACGAACAACAGCTATTATGACTATCGCAGAAGCTATCTCGAGGCAGTGGTTTGGGTACGCGATCCATCCACAAAACTTCAGATTCCAATGGCTCCTTACAGGGCTTGGGAAATATGCTGCATTTCAAGTCTTAAAAGAAGTTAGTAATGTCCACTTTATTTTATTTTTATTTTATTTATTAAGTTCACACAGCGGTTGTTACAAACTAAAGTTACAATACATGTAAAGTATAAATCCAAAATTTTATACAGAGAATGCAACCACTTAAAGGTCAACATAACATGCATCACAAACAGAAAAAAACAGACAAAGAATATTTATATTTATACGTAGCATTAATTAACCAGAAAAACAAATAACAATACATAGTACAAGTTTTACATTTGCATAGAAGTACAAATATTTTTCTTGAAGGTACCAAACTTACTTAAGGTACTTTAACAGTAATAATCCAAATTATTGAAGCCAGTCAGAAAAAAATACAGTCGAGAGGGATTCCGACGGATTGTTTCATAAAACCAAATCAAATAACGACTTTTCTTAAATGTGATGGTTGTTTTTCCTATCATTGTTTAACATTAGCTGTTATAATGTAACATAATAACATTAATCGAAATAAAGTTGAGGACTTAGTGTTTTATCATGGGCATAAAACATGATGAAATTAGTAACGTTTATTTACTCTATGTATGTGTCGATGAATACCTTTTCAAAAAGTTTAGCATAACGTTCGTATTGTCTCTTTCAGTTCCAAACTGACCCAGCAGACGCTGACGTTCACCTTATAGACATGAAAACTATATTTACAACTGAAGTAATTCAAGAGAGTTTGCTTCGCGATTCTTACTCCAATTCCCGACCGATGCAACCAGCTGAGAACATTTTCAATGAACCTGATATCAGAGATGTTGTAAATGGTTTAATCAGATACAAGGCACCTGCCATCATGCATATGTTCCGAAATGTTCTGGGTGATGGGGAAGAAGACTACATTCAGCATGCTGCCAAAGTCATGCTTAGCAGGTACGTATGTTTACTAGTTTAGTTTGAGACATATCATTTTACTGTACAAGAGTATTCAGAGCACAGCATAGAGTGTTTAACCCTTTTATTAGCTTGACCTATATGTATGTAGCGGACACTCACCCTAGTTTTCATCAACTTCTAGACTGAAGAAGGAGACAAGTAGATATAACTGTGATCATGGTAAAATTTGGACGTTATTTTTGTTTGCAATCAAACTTGTACCTAAATAGAATTAGAATTTTTTCTCTTTTTCAGAGATTCACTGACCGCAATCAATAACGTAAACTTCTACGACGCGATTAACAGCAAATGGTTGTTCGAAGGAAATAAAATTGTACCCAACGTCGCTGATTTCGCTCGACCCTGGGTTGAATTGCGTGGATATCCGCTGGTACATGTAGGACTAAGACAGGGAGGCTTGCTTTTAACACAGGTAAAAATTGTAAAAGTTATATAAATCTTAATATAATTATAAACTGACTCACTGATCTATCAACGCACAGCCCTAGCTACTGGACCGATCGAGCTGAAATTTGGAATATAGATAGCTGCTATGATGTAGGCATCCGCTAAGAAAAGATTTTTCAAAATTCATCCCATCAAAGGGTAAAATAGGGGATGAAGTTTAAACGAAAGTTACAATAGTATAAATGAAATGGATATTAAACATGGTGGGATCATTTTATATCTTGACATGAAATGAGATATGATAGAAAAACTGATAATTCTTTGTGTTCGGTCTTTGTTAAAAGATTATTTCATCAGACTATGTTATCTCGTATGAACCAAATGTTCCAGAATATTTTCTGAATTATCGAGAATTTTCTCAGTTTTCACAAAATTTTACACAATATGACGTATTGTCGTACGTAAAACGCTCGTAAAATAACTTATTTGTTTCACCATTTAATTTTGATAAGATACAGAGATCATGTAGGTGTCATTGTAGAGGTTTTACTTGATGTTTTGTCGTTTGAAATTCACGTTAAAAATTAATATTGGCTCTTCTCGCCAAACTTATCAACTAATATTCTAACACCATCTACTAACTAACCGTCCTATTCCCTAAGTGGAGTTTTATTCTATGTTGGTCACAGTTGCCATGGGCGGCAGCGGAAGGGTGTTGTATGCTCGTTTGCTACAAAAGTATTTTACATACATAAGTATTTTACACTTTAAACAAAGTTGGTGGATTTGTATGTTAATGATGATGACATGATTAACTATTTGTTAAACAGGAACACTTCTCCTTCCAACCGGCTGCTCAAACAAGTTTTTTGGTTCCGATAACATATACTACAGGGGCCATTGGGGATTTTGAAAATGTTCACCCGGTCATGATGTTGGACGTTACGACGACCCTGGCTTTAGCTCTAGATGACCATGACTATGTACTGTTTAACATTCAGGGACAAGGTAATTTTTACTTGTATACTTCATACCAACATTCGTTTGTAGTCAAACGCCAATGCTATACCTGATTCAGAAAGTGTTAAAACTGGAAGGAATTTATCACTCGAAAATGATTAATCGACTATTTAACATCTATTTACAATCCATTCAGAAGTCGCTAAAAAAGAAATGGTCGTGAAACATGGCAGTTCATTTCTAGGCAGTATAAGTGAACTTCAATACTCATCATGTAGGTATCATCATAGAGAGGGTTTACTTGAGAACACTTGACGGATCTTGGACGTGGAGGTTTCAAGATCAGCCAAGTTAAAGACATTTTTTGTATTTAAATAGGTTTACAACAGGTGGTAGGGCCTACAGCTCACCCGGGGAAGTACCACCGCCCAACATGGTACTTAGTACCATTCCTACCGTGTAATAATTGTTTTAAGAACAATTGTGTTCCGGATAGGAAGGTGTGGAGCCGGTTACACTTTTTTAGAGGCGACCATCTCAGTCCTCAGGGGTAGCAACGCATCTGTGACCGAATTAGAACGAGACTCATTGAGTCTAGTTCTGGGTCGGTCACAGTTGTCATGGGCGGCAGCAGAAGGTGCTGCATGCTCGTTTGCTATCTTAATTCCATAAAAAAAATAGGTTTGTACTTAAACAATAAATATCGAGGTTTTTAACAGGATACTACCGTGTCAATTACGATGGAGCATTATGGGGAAGAATAATAGAAGCTCTATATGATGAAGAACGAAGAGAAGAAATACACCCACTGAATCGTGCGACTGTAAGTAGGGGTAACTCAAAGAATGCAAATTCACGATGACAATCTATTGCACATATTTTGTAGTTAGTAATTGTAGACTTTATTACTTTAAAGTGACATAACTTTACATTTACGAACCGATTAAAGTAAAACAAAAGCTATTATTTAAGTAAAGCTTATCGCAGCATAAATGTGAAAAGTACACTCAAATCGGTCAAGCCGTTTCTGAGATTAGCGCGAATAGTTCACAGACAAATAGGCAAATATTCGAAAACTAATTGTTTTGAGTTTCATTGCGTTAACAAAGACCCAAAGTTTTTATCGATTATCTTTCATTTTCAGGAATCGATTTATTATAGATTTATTACTATTTATAGAAAGTGACCTTGTTACATTTCAGCTACTCGACGATTCCCTAATTTTGGCCAGAGCTGGCAAGATAGACTATGGAACAGCATTCCAAATAGTGTTGGCGATGGAGCTGGAGACAGAATATGCGCCGTGGAAGGCATTCGTCAGAAACATGAATTTCCTCAGGAAACATCTTGTGTTCTATGTCGAAGAACAAGGTTTAGATCCGGATATTTATCTGGTATGTTTTATCGTAACTGCTCAAATTGTTAGTTTTACTGTGCAGATTTATACAACAAAAGTAATTAAGTTCAATTAATGTAATACCTACCACATACTTAATTTTTCTTTTCAATACTTTCTTTTTCTTCTCCCTAATCTCTATAAATAAAGCTTTTATCAGTTTTCTATTTTTCTCTTTGTTGACTCTGAGTACGCCACATGGTCTGTCTAATATCAATCTAGACGATGAGATTCAGTGTTTAAAAGCAAACTAAAATTTGCCAAAAGGTACTTGTCCTTTCCTTTTTTTATTTGTGCCTCCTAACATGTAATCTAATTTAAATGTAATTTTGCAATTAGTCGAATTTGATCAATCGTATGAAATACAAGATAGTGTAAGCCTGTAAGCGTGCGATACTCTTCGAAAATCATAAATCTGCCTTCGGTTACAGAGAATGGTCCGAAGAACGATCGACGCCTTTGCCGAAGAGATAGGGTTCGAACCAGATCCGAACCTCAACGTGCCAGCGATGACCTCGCTGACGCGCGGGCTAGTCATGGAGCACGCGTGCCTCGCCAACTACGAGCCCTGCCTCGCCGCCGCCATCGACTGGTTCTACAACCCCAACAATATGGAGGAAGTGTGAGTGAACTGTTTGTTCATGTAGATTGTCGATTGACAGATGAACCTCCTAATAGTACTCGTACATATATAATAGAAAAAATTTCAGTACGTAAAAATTGGTTCATTTTTACAAAAATGTCATATTAAAACACAAGTTTTTTCTGTTATTGAGAACTGTCAGATTAACAGATTTCTACACGAGGTTTTTCTTCAATTTCTAATAATCAAATATTTTGTTACAATTAGAGCCTTTCTTGACTATTAATAGGAACAGATTACCAATTATATCTTATACTATAATGGTATCTGATATCATTATTTAAAATCAATCGTAAAACATTGTGATTAACTATCACATTAAAATTAAATAAGTCACCTAACCTCTACCACTTAAATATCTGAGATGTATAATACTTAGTTGTTTTTGCTTTTTACGACCAGGAATCCGAACATTCCTCATGAGCTGAGGCCAGCGGTGTACTGCACTATGATGAAAGAAGGTGATGAAGAAGTGTACGATATGCTGATGGAACGTATGAAAATAGAACCCACGCATTACGAGCGTCTCGTTATATTGAAAGCCCTTGCGTGCTCACAAGACGAGGAATTTATTAGCAAGTAAGTACCTATATTATTTCAAATCTAAGCAGTTACATGGTATGAATTAGGTAGCTTTTAATGTATTATTTTTGGTCTCTTTGCAGGCTGCTTCTTCCTATTCTGTATGGTAGCTACTCATCCATATTTTTTTGTAATAAAGCTTTTCTTTTTAGAAAGTATAATTTTATATTTTTTCAGTTTTGTATGTCATACTTTGTACACTTAAGTTTAATCTTTATCAAGCTCTGCTGAATCAATTTTAATGAAATCTCGTCAAAATTATTCATATCAGATATAAAAAATCAGAATTATTTCATTTATTAAAACTAGTTGTGGTTAATTTGACATTTCTTGTCCTTTCAGACTTTTGCTCAGTACAATCGATGATGATGATGATGATGATGATGATGATGGGAGACCTTACGGTGTGGAAGAGAGAGTTATAATATTTAACGCAATAGCGGAATCAAATCATCAGAACACTAAGATTGCTTTGAGCTTCCTTATTCGTAATATACCAGAAATTAGGCAAAAGTAAGTTGAAATTGGAATTGCACGACTTAATTCCTCCTTCCTCCTTCCTCCTTCCTCCTTCTACCATCGAACGTCTCGACGCACCGCCAGTATCCATCCCTTCGTCGTCAATATTCCTCCGGTACAAACGGCGTGCTTCGATTCATCATTTTTTACGCGTACCGCCAAGGAGTGGAATAAATTGCCAGCGTCGGTGTTTCCGTCCGATTATAATGTGGGTGTCTTAAATCAAGAGTGAATAGGCTGTTACTAGGTTAATGCGCTATACCACCCATCGACTTCATCACCACTTACTATCAGGTGGGATCGTAGTCAAGCTTTAACCTATAATAAATTAAAAAAATGTTATTTCCTTAACAACCTTACAGGAATGAAGATAGCAACAGAGCTTTGGACTCATTTGGGTTTCTTTAATTATTTAGAACATTTTTAAAGGCAAGGGAAGCCCTATTTTATACTTTTGCGGACGCAATTACTAAAACCAATATTACATGTAAATAACGTGCACCATTTGCTGCTGCCTACAAAAGTCTACAGCATTTTGTGTGTGATGCGTACAATGCGACGATGACCCATATTTTGGCGCCTCTTGTGTTTTTAAATCCCTAATTGTAATACATTTTTTACAGGTACGGCGGTCCTGATAAACTGGAAGACTTGCTCTTTGTACTAGCTGATAATTTGGTTGACCCTGTTCTGCTTGAACAAGTAAGATTTTTTTATTTTTATAAAACGTGCTTAGTATTTCAAGTTATCGCAAACTTCTCACCAGAGTGACAAAAAAGAGCTCAATATAATAATAATATATATATTGCAAATAAAAGTTATGTTTTGAAAAATATACACAGGTATCCCATTTAAATAATCAACGTATAATCTCATTTTTCCCATTTTAAAAGCTGTAGGTGCGCTACACACATGAAGTAATAAAACCGTAACAGAGAAAATGTTTCGAGACCTCGGTGATAACTTTATTCTTTATCAAATCTTAGCTAAATAGCCATTAATTAACTTTCAGTTTACAAACTGGATAAACTCAGTGAGCAGCAATCTGGACGACTCCCTCGATGTGGCGAGGCGAGCGCGCGAACAGGCGCTACAAGTCATGGAATGGCGGGACTCGCACTTGGGAGATATTTACGAGTGGATCGACGAAAACGGTGCCCCCACACTTATAGTGTCGTCCGTCCTTATAGCGCTGTCACTTTGCCTTGCTATATTTAATAGATAACTAGTTTTATAATTGCAAAAAATAGTTTTTTATTTTTATTAATTATGTATTTGTAATTTAATTTTAAGTCGCATGTTATCTTTATTTGTTAAAGAATTTTCGGTTAGGGGTTTTTAAGTAAATAAGCGTTTTAATTAATTTAATTATATAGGAATTAATATTTTTTTAGAATAGAAAAGTGTGCCTAGAATAGAGTAAAAAGTCGAAAAGTAATTTATTGGTTTGTACTACAATATTATTTTTCATTTAATTTGTTATTTTGTTTATATCATCAAATATTATTGTTAAGTTAAAATTAAATTAATAAGTAAGGTGTGGTTGAAACTCAATACTATCTTCTATGATATTATTTGTAGTTTCGGTAAACGTTTATTGAAAATTGTTCTTAAATGCCCAATAACTTTTTATAACTTGCTTGTAACATTAAACGTAAGTACTGTGAATTACCAGTACAATATTCATTATTTTTCACACTCAAGCTCGTTATTACATTGAAAACGTTATTTATTAATAAATAATTTTAACTATCATGGTATAAAAATAAATAAACGTTTATTGCTGCAATTGAAACGATACAATGAATAGTCACATCTTGTTACACTAGTTATTGTAACTGGAATGTTTGATGAATGGATAATTATTAAAAAATATTAAACTGGATAACTCAGTGAGCAGCAATTGTTAATATTAGTACCTACCTACATTTAATTTTACTCGAACAATATTTAATCAAGTAATTTAATTAGGTTTAATAAGTTCGTAGTTTTAGAGCGACATCAGCATTACACAAACTGCACAAAGTGAAACTATAGTAGTATTTTAGAATAAAGTTATTGTATCCGTAAAAAACATGTAATCACATTTTATTTTGATAGAACAATATTTAATCGAAATATTAATTAGGTTTGTTATGTGTTTGTAGTTGAAAAGCGGCGTCAGCATTGCACAAAGTGAAACTAGTTTAGAATTTGTAATATAAATTTATTTTATCCATAATTATAACTTATGATAAATGTTTAACCAATTTAATCTATTAAATAGTGATATAATTTAAGCTAGATTAAAAGTTAGTTAGTAAAATTTTTATACCGCATTTTCACTCACAGAATTGTAATATTATTAATTAAGAATGTAATCTATATTAAGTATAAAATACTAAATTTGAAGCAAATGCGTCCTCTTGCTTCATTTTTAGTTACCTATAATTTAGTGTATCTAAAGTATTAATTTTAAAAAGTTACATTTTTAATTATATTATAAATTGTTTAAATTAATTTATAAGAAGTTATGTCCCTCGGTATTTAATTATAAGGCACAATTTTTTTCTTACTTACCTAAGTTTAATAGGTTAAAACAGTAATATGTACATATTACTTACAAAATAATATTTTAACAAAGAATATACTTAATACAATAAATTATAAATGACAAAATAAAGTTGTTTTAATAATATCGTTATAAGTTATTGATATAAATAAATAATGATGACTAGAAAACTGTCAGAATATCTAAAATTAATAGTGTGTGTGTGGATTGAGTGAGCACCCTAAATAAAATTA
Source organism: Hesperia comma (assembly GCA_905404135.1). Taxonomy (NCBI): domain Eukaryota; kingdom Metazoa; phylum Arthropoda; class Insecta; order Lepidoptera; family Hesperiidae; genus Hesperia; species Hesperia comma. The sequence continues at coordinate 18,780,827 of FR990021.1, forward strand.
ATATTATTAGGAATGTAATACATAAATAGACATCAGAGTTAAATCCAATGACTGTAAACGTAATATATTGTTATAGTGCATGCCTCAAATATTATGTAACAGTGTAGCACTTATTTAATTTGATTCAATAATAATACCATAATTATATAATAAATCGTTTAAGACTTATTTCGTAATCTACAAATATTCTCAACAGGCTTATTAAAAAAACAATACCATCTATTTAATGTTTACGCGCTGTAATCACATAAAAAGATACTTTAACTTAACAAATTTAATGTTTTTCGTATAAAATCGTATAAATTACATATAAGTAGTTAGTTATTCGGAATAACATGTTTTGTTTGTTTCACAAAAAAAAGATTTCCTTACCTTTTTTAACCATTCGAGATGTTTGTGTATTGTTATACCTACTCAAAGTACCTACGTTAAAAACTAAATAGAAATTGGCAGCCACACTTAGGTAATAATGTTATTTTGTAACATTTCATAGGTTCCTCTGCACAATATTTACTGCAATAGCAATTACAATAAGTAGAACTGATGCCAAGTTCATATTAGAAGATCCAGTGCCTGCTACTATGACGACTGGTGTTTTCTGCAATAAATATACATTTTATTTAATTAACATAATTACGATAACATTAACAGTAAAAACTATTCTATTTATTGATTTGAAATATTATGCCAAAATAAAATAAATAACCCACGAATAATCATCATCATATTTGTAAAACTATTGACATAACAAAACAATAAAAATCAAATAAATAACACGCGAATAATGAAAAACTTTCAATAAATGAGAATATCGTGGATTGCGATAAAATCAAATAAAAAATTTAAAGTTTTAAAGGGTTGAACTGTCATTGTACCGATTTCGAGATGGCGGAAAATCATCAAGAAATGGATTCTATTAGTCAAACTGATTTGAAGAAAAAGTGAAACATTCATTTGAAGAAAAAATTACGTAATAATTAAAACAGACAACGCATAAAAACACATAAAAATGTCCATTCCGCCGACAGTAAAAACGTGATGATTTTGAGGTCAATTTTCAAGTAAACGCTACAACATGTCCAAGGTACCTCAGTAGTGCTGGTGGTGGAGTGGCGCAGCGGCAGCGGGCGCGGCGTGCCGTGCGGGATGCTGTACATGAACCGGTTCTCTGCTTGCCTGGTACAGATATCCAGATAGATCAGTGAAAGTGTGTTTGTTAGTTTGTTTGTGGCTCTTTCACGTCGCAACGTGGCTATTATATGGTATGGTTTATGTGTGTGAGGACAGGTAGGAGTGTGGAGAGCGACGTAGGCTACTTTTTACAACGGAAAAACATCTCATTCCCATGGGAAGATCGATATTTTGTTAGTTGCTAGGCATTTATTTCCGGATGTTGTTAATAGATGGCGTTAAATTCATTTGCAAGTTCTGAATCACGCTATCAAATACTACACGTAATTTACTTAAGCCATAGGCAAATGTTATTACTGATGTTCCAGTATATCATATTTATAGGCTACTTTTTAGCCGAGATTCCTACGGGAGCGGGACCTACGCGGCTGTTACCTACGGGTCCCGAAGCGAAGCGCGGGCGGTTCTCTAGTCATTTATATAATTATCATCTTATATTAGGATAACAGATTATAGTTACATCTAGAGGCACAGAAATGACTTGAAGAAGTGTAATCTAGGTGTAATTGTCGTCCATATTCATTATTACAATTTGGCCAAAATGCGCCATATTAAATAATTATAGTGTGATATTAAACTCTACCCATCTTTACCTTTAGACACAATTAAACCACAACTATACTTTTTTTTATGGAATTAAGATAGCAAACGAGCATGCAGCACCACCTTCCGCTGCCGTCCATAACAACTGTGACCGACCTAGAACTAGACTCAAAGGGACTAGGATGGTTAGTCTAGTTAGTAGACGGTGTTAGAATATTAGTTGGTTAGTTTGTTAATAAGTGCGAGGATAGGGGATGTTAGTGATAATTAGTCCTGTTAGTTAATGTTAGTAATAGTCCAGTTAGTTATTGTTAGTGTGAGTCTTGTTCTAATTCGGTCACAGATGCGTTGCTACCCCTGAGGTCTGAGATGGTCGCCTCTAAAAAGTGTAACCGCCTCCACACCTTCCTATCCGGACCACAATTGTTCTTAAAACAATTATTACACGGTAGGAATGGTACTAAGTACCGTGGCGGGCGGTGGTACTTCCCCGGATGAGCTCTAGGCCCTACCACCTGCATTAAGGTTAACCCTGTGATTAAAGTACACCGAAGATCAATGGCGAGAATTTAAAAGGTCGTAAGTAAATTTTGCTGACAAGCCAAACTCACCGCAAAGGATACAATTTTGTTTTTATCGGGTAATGGAAATTCCATATTCTCGGCAACTCAGGTGAAGTCATTTAACCAGTTTTTAGACTTTCTTCTTTATAATGTTTTGTAGTAAATCCATCAACTGCAATTCGTCACTGTAGATAGGTACTCACACTTTTTGTTCAGCAGAAACTTTGTCTTCGAGTTCAAAGTAGTTGAAGTTAGAGCTGTCGAGGTTTCCGTTTCCTTCAGTTAGTGCCACGTAGTAGCAGGCTTCGCGGAAGTCGGGGTTCAGGCTAGTAACAAAACACACACTTTAAGTAAGGCAAAGTAAACTACACTTGTGAAAACTTACATAATAGATTTTAGAACAACGATTTTTAGAAATTTCGGGGTATACCTGGAGCAACGTTATGGAAGTTCCTCATGAAATGTGCAAAGATTAGATAATATATTATTCTTTAGAACCCTCGATTTATAATATTTCTCGTGTGCATAAATTACGTATCTTCAACTAGTCCGTCTGCTTTCTAAGTTGGTTCCCAATCCACATTCATTTTTTATGGTCTAAGCAAGCAAAAGTGCTGATGGGTCAACTGATGGTAAGTGACCGTCGTCGCCCACTCTCTCTCCCAAAAACTTTCCTACTCCCCACTTTCTCTTAAATAACTCTTTACAAAAAAATAATCGACTTCATTGCCGACATAACTCAAAAACCATTCGCTACATGTCACTCAAACTAAAATGGGACCAGACATTAACTTACGAATGGCGAAAGATTTATCGAAATCGGTTCATCCAGTACGAAGTTATGAGGTAACACACAAAAGAGAAAAAAATACATTCGACAAATCGACAACCTCCTCCGTTTTTGAATTCGGTTAAAAAGTAACTGTTCATGAGATAATAGCAAATGTTATCATTACCCAATCCTTCGTTCCCGATAGTCATTGTACAGTCTCCGCATATCGTTCAGACAGGGTTTGTGTCGGAGCGCGCACGCGAACTCCACTATGCGGCTGCGGAACAGCCATCAGCCGGTACACCGTCTTACCTTCTCCCGCATGATTCATCAGATAATAGCAAATGTCATCATTACCCAATCCTTCGTTCCCGATAGTCATTGTACAGTCTCCGCATGTCACTCAAGCAGGGTTTGTGTCGGAGCGCGCACGCGAATTCCACTATGCGGCTGCGGAACAGCCATCAGCCGGTACACCGTCTTACCTTCTCCCGCATGATTCATCAGATAATAGCAAATGTCATCATTACCCAATCCTTCGTTCCCGATATTCATTGTACAGTCTCCGCATGTCACTCAAGCAGTGTTTGTGTCGGAGCGCGCACGCGAACTCCACTATGCGGCTGCGGAACAGCCATCAGCCGGTACACCGTCTTACCTTCTCCCGCATGATTCATCAGATAATAGCAAATGTCATCATTACCCAATCCTTCGTTCCCGATAGTCATTGTACAGTCTCCGCATGTCACTCAAGCAGTGTTTGTGTCGGAGCGCGCACGCGAACTCCACTATGCGGCTGCGGAACAGCCATCAGCCGGTACACCGTCTTACCTTCTCCCGCATGATTCATCAGATAATAGCAAATGTCATCATTACCCAATCCTTCGTTCCCGATATTCATTGTACAGTCTCCGCATGTCACTCAAGCAGTGTTTGTGTCGGAGCGCGCACGCGAACTCCACTATGCGGCTGCGGAACAGCCATCAGCCGGTACACCGTCTTACCTTCTCCCGCATGATTCATCAGATAATAGCAAATGTCATCATTACCCAATCCTTCGTTCCCGATAGTCATTGTACAGTCTCCGCATGTCACTCAAGCAGGGTTTGTGTCGGAGCGCGCACGCGAACTCCACTATGCGGCTGCGGAACAGCCGCGTGCGCGGGTGCTGCTCCGCCGCCATCAGCCGCCGGTACACCGTCGACACCTTCTCCCGCATGAACGTCTGGAATAATAAGGTTGAAATGTTACGGATTTTGACTTGAATTGAACAATTGAATGTACTGCTTAAATCCTTGAAGAATATTTTTTTGAGAAAAGTTTTCATATAGCGCTATGATTTACGAAAAGTAAAGGATAATAACTATAATTTAAAGGTCATCTATAAATTACACAGAACCACTAACTGAGCTATGATGTCTTGGGTGCTGAAAGCACTGAGGTAGTAAAAGCCTAAACAATTTGAAGACACCTAGATTTCAATCAATTGGAAACACCAACATTGTCAACTCAACTCTTTCGCGGCAGCATAAAAAATTACAAACCGAATTAACGTCCGTACTGACAAGATGTTAATGACGAAACGATGCCGGTTGAGCATCGAGACGTTTGAAACTGGTAGGGGGATGGGGGAAGTAAATAGTTCAACTGAATCCATATGTTACCTGCCACTCCTCATACAATAACTTGGTCATAGACACTCCCTCGATCTTGAACAGCTCGAAGCCAGCGATGGCGGAGTCCCAGACGGTGTAGCTGAACTCCTTGTTCAGATAGTCCAGCACTTCCATCGCGGTATCGATGTTCATGTCTCCCGCTGCGCTCAACGCAAATACGTCGTTTACGATCTGGAAAAAGAAACATCCATAATTATAATAAAACTCTGATCGACACATCATGGAAGATCGTAATTAAATAACAATTTCACTTTTATCAAAATATAATAGACTTCAAATTTGATACGTAGAGATAAAATCAAAAACTACCCGTCAGGTGTCACTCAACGATACATTTGACCATTTGACTGATTCCAAACAAACTTTCATGCCTAAGTTCATCTTAGAGGAGGATTATTACTAAATGCGTTCTCAGTGGGTCTCTAATATCTATAAAATTGTAACAAATTTATCAATTTCTAAATAAATAGGGTCACTCGACACGAAATATCTACTATTACAATTTGGTAGAAAATAGTAACCAAATGAGTTTGATTTGAATTTGAATTTTGGAAAGGTTTAGCAAACAATAATCATGCAGCAGTAACTTCCTCTAGTTTCTTCTGTGTTAAAACAAATCTTACCCGAGCTCTATTCAGCTCATCAATAGCCAAGTGGTTTTCCTTCAAAGCTTTTGCTATCAACATCCACGTGTCTTCGTCGTAATTCACTCGGTAGTAACCTGAAGAAAAATTATTGTTATTAGCGATTTATGAATTTATCGCACTATCACATATTTATCTTAATTTGATTATCCTAATTCCTATAAAAATAATGGTAGTTGAATCATGCGCAGGAGTAGTGAAAATTCGGATTTTCATCTTCATTGCAGAAGTATCTAGCCATTTTTATGAAAATTACTTACACAGGAGTATGTTATTTGGCTCAATCGATCTTATAATAGTTAAAATATCGCTAAAAACGTATTTTGACAAAGTAAAATACGTTACAAGCATATTCAAATATAAATTAAACATTTCACAGAGTAATTGGAAGAGGCTACTCTACGCAAGCTAGCATGCGTTTGAAAGATACATCTTTATAAATAAATGAAATGGGAAAGTGTACTAAGTATAAATGAAAATAATATTAATAAAACATCAATAAAAATAAAATCCATTAAAGTTGACGGAAACAAAACATCAAATAAAATTGCCAAGGCAATCACACATTTATTATAGTCGTTCAACGAAATAAGAATCATAATCGAATGAACGCGTGGGCATTTGGCACCGGCAGAGTTTACGTCGTTATGACTAACCGCGGCCAAGGTCGCTACACACTAAACTAGTGCCATGACCTTGAGCATATGGAATTGCCACTCTCCGCGAAAACCAAACTTATTACCAGTGTTCACAGTTCAATTTAGCTTGTCAGAAAAATTTACTAAAGACGTTTTTAGATAACACTGTCATTCTTAAATGCATCTTATTCGTATTAGCCGAACGCTGGCATTTGTGTGCCATGCAATTATAACGAATCCAGATCGAATTCAAACGGAATATAGTGCCATGACGTTGAGGAAGGTCATTTCTTAACGCACTAACTCGATCTAGACTTCATAGTTACTTTGACATTGTTACTTGATTTACATCTTATAGTACTGTTATTATGACCACTTAGGTGGCCTGGTTACTCGTTTTCCTCGTGCATAAAAATGTGGTATTATTGTAATTGGTAAGTATATTTGATTTTCTAAGGTTTCCTTAGAAGCCAAGTAAACGATTTTCGAAATATCAGGAGTGATAAAAATTTATATGACTGATGATACACCGTCAGCTTTTATAGCGTTTGATAGAAAAAAGGCCCAGATGTGTTAACTCCAAACGACAGTGTATGCTAAATCTATGGTATTAACCATACAACACCTATCCATTTATTATACCTACATAATAATTATCATATCCATGCCGTCTGTTCCTTCGTTGCCAAATGTTTGTCTGGTTTTAACATTTAGTCCACCTTAATCTTTGTATTTTTATAAGATACATAGTTTGAATAAATAAACATGGTATTTAAGTCCTCGACACCCTAAGCGTAGTTTCCTCTGTTTTTCGTACAGTCTTTAAAACTTGAAATAGATGTAAAGTGTAATAGATTATCAATCCATCATAACCTCATAACAAAGACGTAACCAGGATTTGTGACTGTTGTAAAGCGGTCATCATTGCGGTTCAAATACTCATGTTATATCATTTTTCTTATCTTTGACTTGGTTCTTGAGAGTAATATCTTCGAAATCGTCATTGAGTGATGATTTTAATGGAAAACACAACTAGTTATAGTCATGATATAGTTATAGATATGATTTATTCGCAACACCAATCAACACCTAACGTTACTAAGTATATTAATTGAAAGCCGCTTGATGATGTCAGGACTAATTTGGAGATGGATGTTTTACTCATAACATGAGTTTGTCCTAAATTAACAACAACGTAGTAATAAGAAATCGTAAAAGAACAAAATCATACTCCACAAATATGCATTGGACTAGCATGGAGTATGCTCAGAGTCTTCGCAATTACCGTAAAAGACCCATGTCCTCTATTGGGCTAAAACCAAATGAACAGAAGGAACCAACACTAATTACAGTTTGTGGCTTCATATTTCCTACCGTGGATTTTCAATATTATTAGACACTGTACCGTAGTATAGACAACGCTACTGTCAAATAATGACTTTTCGTACAAAAATAATAAAAATACCAATTAACTCACCAGAAGCATATTTGTCAAGGATGATCCAGCCGCCGTTGAGGTTCTCCCCAAAGATAAAGTCCTGCACGGCAATGACGAAGCGTGGCTGGATACAGTTGAAACAGTTCTGGTTGTCTTGGACGATGTACGAGAACGGTATCAAGTAGCTCCAGTCGTGACGGTTTGCGGTCGTGAAGGAGAATTTGCGCTGGAAATGACATAAATATGTGTAGCGCTGAATACCTATAAGACGCTTAATTTAAGTGATTTAAATATGGGCATCTTTAAAGTTATCGCTAAATTGAGACGATGAAAAAAGACTATAATTCCACCTAAAAACTGTTTCAATGAAATACTTTTAAAGTATGAAACATTATATGAATTTATTTATTAAAATACATCAATACTTGAACGTGTGTATTTAAAAATAAGATTTTTTTCAATGTAAAAGGAAAATATTCAGTAACCATCACTAAGATCAATATACTCGTACTCTTAGAAGGAAAAGATATTTTAATACAAGGCTTTCTGTTCGAATAAACACTACTAACCTGTTTCAACTCAACGGCGTTCGGCGTTCGATCTCTAAATACTTTTGTATTAACAACTGGATAACCAGACCGACGGTACCACGATTTCATTACACTGGACGCCGTGGACACATTGCGCCGCCAGTCGAAGCAATCTACCGTGTCGTGGTCTAAGCTCACCAGAAAATCTTCTAGAGAGATGTACTTGCCTCTTCTGAAAAGTTTACAAACATTCAGATTTTAGTAGAATCGGAATTAATTACAGAAGTTAAATTTAAATCTTTGACACAACTTTATGCTTAATTCAAGCCTTCATGGTATTGTCGATCGAAAATTGTAATCTTCGCACAAAAATTACGCAAGATTTAATTCTCAGAATATCTATATACATATGTACTATCTAAATGAAAACCGCGCATATTGCCGTTTTGTGCTTCTCTAATTTATTTCAATTTACCAAAACATTCATTAATTTCTTAATTCCTGGTGGCGTAAAATTTACATTTCATTAACTTATAATTGCAGCGCTGCCCTCGAAACAATTGAATGAGTGACGCGCGCTCACCTTCATTTGGGAGGTGATATAATTAGCATAATAATCGTTGTACGAATATTGTGAATGTAACGGGTCACGCGAATTTAAAATTAACTCTCTGAGTTGAGGCAATTATTTCACTGGGTCGGATGGGACCATCCCTGTTTACAAACATGCACCGTGCAGCTTTTACATTTTTTTCATTTATGTGGTGAGACTGTTATTGTCGTTAGATCATAATTGATATTAAAAATATTTCCTGTCAACCTTTCAGTATCTTCTTATTTTATTTACACTGTTTTCTTCTTATTTACACTGTTTTTTAACCCCCGACGCAAAAAGAGGGGTGTTATAAGTTTGACGTGTCTGTGTGTGTGTGTGTCTGTGTGTCTGTCTGTCTGTCTGTGGCATCATAGCTCCCGAATGGATGAAGCGATTTCAATTTAGTTTTCTTTGTATTAAAGGGGACTTACGGGCGCGTGTTTTTAGATATGTTTGATGAAAATCGGTTGAGCCGTTTAAAAGTTATTGGGGCTGAAAGGGGGGAAGAATTTTCATTCTGTCTCTTTGTGGCATCATAGCTCCCGAACGGATGAAGCGATTTCAATTTAGTTTTCTTTGTATTAAAGGGGACTTACGGGCGCGTATTTTTAGATATGTTTGATGAAAATCGGTTGAGCCATTTAAAAGTTATTGGGGCTGAAAGGGGGGAAGAATTTTCATTCTGTCTCTTTGTGGCATCATAGCTCCCAAACGGATGAAGCGATTTCAATTTAGTTTTTTTTGTATTAAAGGGAACTTACGGGCGCATATTTTAAAATATGTTTTATGAAAATCGGTTGAGCCGTTTAAAAGTTATGGGGGGTAAAAGCGGGGAAGAATAGCCGAATGTATGCAAGTATACTCGTGTGGGGTCTCAAATGAAAGGGCACAGTAAGAGAATATTTATGACTTAATCGAGAATATTCTTACCTATAAAAAGTATAAAATAAAAATTAAATTAAAAATTTAAAAAACCCCCGACACAAACATTTAAAAAGTAAAAAATAATATCTCTAAAAATAATACGTCGCGTTGGGGGACCGCTCCATTTACTTCTAACTTTAACACAAAAAAATATTGATAAAATATTGATAAAATATGATAAGTCTTGGGTAAAGGACTAAGTAGGTAGGCATGTGATACTTATGAAAAAAATCGTAGATAATGAGTAGTTAGGAGCGGTCCCCCAACGCGACGTATTATTTTTAGAGATATTATTTTTTACTTTTTAAATGTTTGTGTCGGGGGTTTTTTAAATTTTTTCTTAAACACATATTTCTCTTAAATTCACAATTACTCCGAAAACTAGTCACTAAAGACTTATTTAAATTAAAACTTTGTTAAAATACAAATCCATCGAGCATTTCCCCTGCGGTAGTGTAAAAACTCATTATACTGTCATCAGTTATATTTTAAGCCTCACTCACCTTGAATTGATATAATTCACCAACGCTTGATGAAATCTGTCAGATCCCAACCAGGTCTCGATCATCCACAGAATGGAGGCAGTCTTCAACGTCACTAGTTCCTTGTACCGTGAGGGTATCTCTATAGCCAGGGTACGGTTGAAAGAAGCCAATGCTGGCGTGGTATGATGCCAGTCCAGTGCCATCGCTTTGTTCCTCATTTGCATACCATAGATGTCAAGAGGCCGTCTAGAACCTGTTGATACATCGCCGTAATTATACTGGAAAAGAGAAAAAACATGTTATAATTTAAAACATCTTTTGAGGGAAAAATTTTGTGATAAATATGATAGTGCTCATAAATAGATAAATACACACTAATAGCCCGAGACTAGGATTCATTGTGCCATGAACAAAGCACACCCAGAAAACACAGCATTCAAATTTACACCTCATTAAGAATCCAGCCTAGGATCCTTAGTACAGCGATCTGGCTTGGTAACCATTGCATCACTCGGGTCGTCAATCTTATCGTACAAATTAATTCGTACTAATTGAAATACAAAAGAAGTACTACATTACATTTTTTCCAAGATGACTATATAAACATCATCTTCCTGGACTAAGTAAATTAACTAAGTTTTTATTGATTAAAAATAACAGCTTAAGTTCGATCTCACCAGATCATGAAGCGGATTCAGTTAGACAATGATTTAATTTAAACTGTGAAGATATATTATGTACTTGAGCGTAGGTATGTGTTAGATATTTAAACGGAGAAAAATAAACTTCAGCTACAATATGTGTTACAAAACTGTGCATATCTACATATTATATCCCATATAGTTATATCATTATAGTCAAGTAGACTGTTCTGTAGTATACGTTACTCATATTCATAACATTTTTTTTTTTAATAAGCTTTATTGACCACCATAACATAAATATTACGGTACAAAAGGCGAGCTTAATGCTGAAGCATTCTCTACCAGCTAACCATTAGGCTAAACTGATATTCACGAATAGCGGTTTAATTTACGTGTAATTTACACAAACAACTACATAAATATATAACCATACTTACATACAAATATACATGCATATTACAATATATATATATATATATATACCGTATATATATATATATATATATATATATATATATATATATATATATATATATATATATATATGTATGTATGTATACGGTATATTATTATATACATACATAACTTATACATAATACATACACATACATATTTATATACATTAATAAACTTTACATAGGTATTAAGTACAGATAAAAGAATACAATTAAATGAATCAGCTACCTAGGTACCTATCACAAATTAAAATAACATAACATTTGCATCTTACCTGGGCTAAGAAGTAATACGCGAAGTACGTAGCGACGCCTTCTCTGAACCACTCCTCCTTCCACCGGGTGCGCTCCGACTCGCCAGGGTTCCCCAGCCATATCCTGCTCAACTGCTGGGACAACTCGAACATCATCCGCTCTAGTTGCTTGATGCTTGTGTATTGGTACTTGTTCGCTAACCGGTTCTCGCTGAAGTGTAAATAAATAGTAATTAAATTAGCCGGTACTGGTCAGAGTAAAATTTTGATGACCGTGAAAAATATTGGTATGAAAAGTTTTAATTATTTCGTAACTACTCATGAACACACACCAGTATAGAAGTTTCCATAATAGTTTATTAGTGTCTCCATGTGTCGCAACAAATAGCAATGACTTACCTTCCTAGAGATCAAAGTCGAATTAAATTTCGTATATTGAGCTAAGTAGTGTTAGCCTAATAGTTTAATTGCTGGACTAAACATAGACTTTACGAAACTTCCACATAGGGTATGTGATTATTGTAATTTAATTTTTGTGATCAATGTTATTTTAATGTAATTTCCTAATTATGGGAAAAGAAATTAATTAGCAGAAATTCAATATCACTTGTAGGTAAAAGATTTACATGTTCTCAAAATCTCAAAGATGTGTAAAATATAACTGTCACTTAGCTAACGTTGTGGACTATAACCTGTATTCCTCACAATATAAGAAGATTTTTGTTCCCATAAGTTGGCACCTGTGGGTAACGGTGAAGGAGTTCAAATTTAATATGGCCTATTTTCGGATCGTGACTAATGAAATCATAGCTAATACAATGCGAACTACGACATGTCTGATACTAATTGTCTTTTAATGATGCAATAAAAAGGTGACATAAGACGTGAATGAAGTTCAATAGGTCAGACGTAATCTTTATCAGAACTAATGGATGTCGTAAGTACCTACATGAATTTAATATCAAAATAAATTACAGTACTCTAGTAAATAAATTACACTACTGGTACTCCTAGTGGCAAATAATTGTGGGTTTCTACGAGTACTTTTTCGGCTGTAATCATTAGATAGCAGTTGGTAAAGTCGCAACCTATCCTTACACCATTTCGCGATAGAGCAGCGTGGTGTGGTATGCTTTGGGCCTACTCAATGATGAAACAGTTGAAGACAGCCAGGTAGGTACGGTTTAATTTGTTCCGAATATCAGTCGGTAACAGTTACCGTTTTTAAAATCATATATTAACACAATGAATAGCAGCACTTGATAGAGAGAAATTCTTGAATGTTTTTCTATAGATTAAAATAATGATTTATGAATCATGTAAACAAAATTGCGAAAAGCAAGGACGTCTTCGTACGCAATCTATTTCAGGTCTAGCACGGCGGAGCGCACCAAACAACCGATTACAAACACACCGATATAACAGCTGTTTTACTTTTATTCAACCTTGCCAGAACGTAGGAAGTAATAATAATAATATATAAGTGTTTGCGCGTGGCCCACATTCTTTTTTTTCGATTTGAAAACATCTTGTAGGATACGAATAATCGTAACGTTCGTACATTGTACTGAAATTGACGCTAATAGTATCCCTTCAAAGAAGCTTTGATGATTAATTCAGATACGAGTGTAACGAATATATTTAGGTTATCTTTTGATTGTTTAAGTATCATAATTATACATATAAGTTATTTAAAAGGCTGCGATAGACTTAAAATGTACTTTATTTTAATAGTTTGGGTTTGTATTTAATTTAGAGTACCTACTAGAAAAACCCGATCCTTTTAAGAAACATAATACTTTCCAATAATTTTCAAAGGGCATTAAGTCTACCAACATTAATTTAGGACTTGAAATATTAGCATACCCATAATTTTGTGAAAGCTATATCTAATAACAATTTATCTGTATGTTAATATCAATTTCCTGACTCATCACTATTAGTTGGGGGTGTCATAATATTACATTAATCCAAAATTTGATCGGGAAATGCATGAGCTTAACTTATATGAGCACTTTTTTTTAGCCTGAAGGGCTGACGCAAAAGCAGACGAGCCACCTGATGGTAAGTGGTCATAGTCGCCTATGGACACGAGCAACACCAGGGGAGTCACCAGTGGAACGCCGGCCCTGAAGGAGAGCTCTTTTTACACCTTTCTTGAAGAACCCCATTAGGTAGAAACACTCACCCATTAGTCAAAAGGTTCCAGCTGCCAATCTCATAACCATCGAGGATCTTCGGCACCGCTACTATATTTATCGGCCCATACACGAGAGGCCGATTGATGGCAGCATACTCGTGGATTAAGTTTATAAGTGTTCCTCCAAATTGGAGCATGTAGTCGTAATACTGCAGATCGGAGACCGGCGCCCATATCACTAAGGTATCGTTGGTATTCTTAGCAGTCACCTGCCGACTGCCGAACTGCGAGGAGTGGAAGCCGACTTGGTGCAAGGCTACTTGTGGTGACGGCATGTATTCCACGATGACGTAGTTGTCTTTTAAGCTGGAAGATAAATTATAATATTACTAGGTGAGCTACCCCACACTAAGATACCCTGTGTCATTGGAGCCGTGGACAAAACACAAAGACAAAGACTCATGGCCATATCGATAACAGAAAAAAAACTCTTGCTGTAAATTTTCATCTCACTGGGAATCGAACCCAGAACCCTTGGAACGGGGATATGGCATGGTAACCATTGCTCCATACGCCGTCGACTATAACAACTAACAATGAACAAATTTCAACTATACGCTTTAGTACGGATACGCTCTAGGAACTTTTTTATGGAATTAAGATAGCAAACGAGCATGCAGCACCACCTTCCGCTGCCGCCCATGACAACTGTGACCGACCCAGAACTAGACTCAATGTGTCTCGTTCTAATTCGGTCACAGATGCGTTGCTACCCCTGAGGACTGAGATGGTCGCCTCTAAAAAAGTGTAACCGAATGAACTTCATTTGGAAATCCTCAATATTTTTTCAAATACAAAGAATTTAATCCGTACTTGGTCTGTTCAGAATATGCTGAATACGAGAAGATAGAATTCCACCTATAGCATTGATAGATAAAAACTTGAAACTTTACTATTGACAACCTCACTTAATTTTGTCGTAAATGTTACTTAAATAGCCTTTATTGATTTAATATTTATTTGCTTACAGAAACATGCACTGATTAAGCAATTTACTGGTACAATTAAAGGAATGTAGGAAAGTAAATAGTAGTCTCCTCGAAGCGAAAATAAAATCTTGATGGACTTCATCATAGCCTACTGTGATTTAATATAGGATATACGTCGCCCATTCAATGGATATAGGTACTATAAGGTAATGAATGAACCATTGACAGAAAATTCACCAAGCAATAGATATATTAATTAACTGAGCTTGGCAGTTTTATTGGTTTACTAATTAGAGGTTAATATGGTAGTATACATGAACAAGATGGCGTTTGTCACTGGAATTAGACCAGTCTCAGAGGTTTTTGCCATTTTCTAGACCTGTACTTGTTATTTTCTCTTCATAGCACTAAAATGGTCATGTCTCTCGGAAATGGAAAATGTTGTTAGCAATGAGGCAGTTATTTCACTACTGGTTGTTATAAATTACTTTTTTCTAAACGATAAGGTTTGGTTAATTGTTTAGTTCACACGGGAGTTGTATGTTTTTATATCTCTACGTGTTTCCGTAGAGTTATCTCAGATAAACTTATTTGTGATTTTAATACTAGAAACTAATAGAAAGTTTACCAAGAAATTAAAATTACTACCTAAGTTACTTATTTAGTTAGTTAAATTAATCTTAACATCTAACAATTTTAAATAACATAATATTTAAAAAAATACAATCACATTGATTATTCATTTTTAAAGTAAGTAGGTAGGTAGTATATTTTTGTTTTTCAAATCATATCCTAACAAATAAATTTTATGATGAACTTAGTTACCTTGAAAAAATTCATAAGTTTAATTTGCACTAAACAAACTATAGGGTACTTCTAAAATATCAAGCAATATTTCCTGTGTAAAGTTGCATTCATATAACATTTTAATTACGCTTTTAACTTTCTAATAATAGACACTTCAACATACTTTACAATAATTGGTACCTCACTTAAGGCACTACCATATCGGTGCGTAAGTATAGAAAGAATGGTGTCAGTGAAGACTGCCCTTGTTGGTAAGAAAGTTATATAAAAAAACTTTAATAACGAATAGCAATAACTGATTGAACCGGTTTCATCTAGTTTCATAACCAGTTTGAATCGGTTGTTACCTATTATTGCGAAGGTACCTTACCTACTTTTCAGTAGTTCCTTGGCTATCACCAAGCTAGTGTTGGAGTACTGATAGCCATCGTGAGGAGGAGGGACGTATACTCTGAACTTGAACACCGCTTCGAACTGGGGATTGTCAAAACACGGGAAGAAGTACTTCGCTCGGGTCGGTGAGAGACGAGTGGTCAGGATGTATCTGCAACAAAGTAATTAAATTAAATCGCAGTCTATCTTTTAAGATGTGCTGAAGAGTGTCTTTTTTATTTTTGTTTTTGTGTACACCTGTACACGTTTCATTTTTCCCTATCAGCCCGATTCGGAAAGTAAAAAAATTCCGAAACAAAATTAAATAATACGAAACATCTTTAACCTGCCTTAGGAAAATTAAAGGAAAAGTAATCAATAAAAATGAAATACATAAATCTAAATGCTAATTGCTTAAGCTTGACTCCATAATAAAGTACTCTGGATAAAGTAATGTAGAGTCTGGTCTAAATTTTGCATTCCAAGACTGATTTTAACGATTTATTTTTTACCGCAAGAAAGCTAAATTATTAATTTAAATTATCGTTTAACATCACAAAATGTCCATCAAATCGGGCAGGTAACCTTTCGTCGTTTCCCTCATCACTGACTGTCGTACTTAATTCCCAAGTTTTAAATCTAAGAGTATCTCGTCATTTACCCTTGTCTTTGGCAGCATTTACATACATACTTTGGTTGTTGAATAATACTGAATAACTTCTTTTTAAAGTAGTCTACAATGCCCTAAAGCTTTTATTTTATTGTTGTACAAATAAACAGTGTCGAACATAAAAGTAACCTCAAACGCCACAGATCATAAATCAGTGGCGTTATTCGAGTGATTCACTGGTGGGTACTAAACAACAATGTATTTGACCGAGTTAAAAATCCTAGTAGCTACTCGTTTTATGGACTTAATGTCTTATGGCCTTTTAAAGACACTATCACGACAATTATTAATTTTAAAAATGACTTCCACATTTTTTGATTATGTACCTTACAATGTTTGCTGATAAGTAGGCATGTTTGAGTAGAATCTTTGCAAGATTTACAAAAATTGTCTTTTAATTTATGGATTTTTGCCTATTCCATAAGTTTCACTGACAATACAATTTTATGACAATCTCTACAATTAATAGCATAACGAATTAATTTATTATTTTGCATTTATAATTTATGCACTTGGCATTTTAACACCTATTAGTAGGAAGGCACCCACACTCAAAAGAATGTTTACATGGAATTTTTGTTATCGACAGATCTTTGTTACGCGTTGACGTATTAAATAAAACAAAACTCTCTTTACTCTCTTACTCAAGTTTATTAAGAAAAACTCGAGGAGAAACTCACCGTTAACTAGCTATATAAATTCTTAAATGAAGATTGCGTGCAGATGAAGGAAAACTCTACACTACGACATTCAAGCGCCGAAATTATTTGTTTTTCTTAGAGTAAACTTAAGTACATATGTTATGATTATATCTCTTTCTATATTAAATTTAATCTCCGCAGAGGTGTAAACGTGCAACCGTACTCTTCTTTTCCATTCCAAAAAATAACCAACGTCAGCATTAACAAGTACCTATAACTCAATCAAACTCAGTCGCTAGGAAGTAGACTACAAGCGCTACCATACTAACAAAATCGGTTCAAAGTTACGAGATAACACACAAAAAACAGTCGAATGACCAGTCGAATAGAGAACCTTTTTCCTTTTTGAAGTCAGTTAAAAAAACTGTAAGCAAAACCACAAAGGTATTTGTATTGTTATCAGTTCAATGAGTGCACAAGTAAGTATCTAGCCCAGACGTCTCGCCATATGGAGTTTCCGACAAAAAGTAGCGCGCCCACGATCCCAGCAAGGTCGGAAGCGACGGCTGCGTCGGCGCACGCATAAAATGTATAAATAATTTTATTATTATTTTATTTATTATTTTACTAAACTCGTTGTTCTGTACCCACGCTTGTTCTACACTTCTCTGTTTGATTGTAGAATTTATAGATGGTAAGTACGATCAAATGAACGGTCTGGAACTCAAGGTAAACCTACATTTCGCCCGGACTGTTCCAGAGAACCAGGTCTAACGCTAATAATTATATTTGGCTACTAAATAGATCGGTAGTGGTCAGCAGTGGTCTTTTGAATTCAATCCAAACCCAGTTTTCACAATTAATAATATAGATGGCACCACATGATGTTCATTATTAATTATAATAAATATATCATCGAGATTTACAACGAAATGTTAAAGTATCATAAAGGGTATCTACGTGCTGGGGAAGTGTCGACGTAAGTCAGGTTGAATTTCATCAAAATATCTAGTAGGTTAAACTTTACGTTTAGAGACGTAATAAAAATCGCTAACTGCTAAAACACTCATACGCCTGCGCTAAGATTCCCTGTGCCGGCACAGTGCCGCGGGAGGCGTGAATGGGCGTGAATAACAAAAATAACTCATCAATAACACCCACTATCCAAGAGCAAACATTGATCTGTCACGTAAATAAAAAAATATTCATTGATCTCGTATCAAAATCATAATAATGATATTAAGCTGAACTTTTTGAAGCCTTGATACAGATAATGACCGTTAAATTTCAAATAAAAAAAATAAAAAAATCTTTGTTTTGGACCTTAAGTGCCAAATAATTATGTTCTAAGATAAACATTTGACTTGATACAGGCTAATTTATTATTGTTAATTATAATTCATGAAGCCTAGTGCCATTTTCACCTAGTACCTCTGAATCTGGTCAGTTAGTAAAAGAAATTGATGAAACCTGAGGATGAAACTATAAAAACAAAAAACACGACTACTAAATTTGATAGGTTTTTGTGTTATTGCAGTAATATTTATAAACGTTATGAGACGTAGGTATATATAATTATATTAAAATAGTCTTTTCACGATCTCTCATTTGATATAAATATTGTTAAGGTAAGACAAAGAAAAACCTATCCCCTCATTTTTATTTACGGGCGCCATCTTGAAAATGTATATTACCTTTGTTAGATACAACTCCAATTTTGAATAATTTAAGGACACCTCATAATTATTATGTCAAATTCTCTCCTGCCGTTTGAGCTGTAGGGCGTGCCAAAGAAATTAACATGCATACAAAAATCATTACCCTTCTGACGCAGTGAGGTAAAAATATCATATAGGTACCATTTTTATAAGACGGTTAAAAAGGAAAGTACATTAGCAATTGCAGCCTTAATTTTTGTTTGCTTCGTAACAAAATTAGGACTAATTCGATGTTATAAGTTCGCGTTATTCTGACAGTTAGACAGTTACCATAGGTATGCTAGCTGTCTAGAATTAACGTTTGAATTTAGCACCAGGCAGGTGGGAACCAGTTCTATTAACAGCGGAAAAAAGACAATTACGTAAAGAAAAACTGCTGTTAGGGTTTGAGTTGCTATGCGTACCCATGTGTTTAGTAATTGTTATTTAAATATTATAACGTATATGGGTAATTGCAGTAATTTAAGTAATTAATTATTAATTCTACCTGTACATAGCTTCAGCATAATAATTATCTACAATTATCCAGTTAAAAAAAATGTTGAAAAGTAAACAAAATTATAATTGGCAACTGAAAAATATAACGCAATATTCTTTTTTTTATATAGAAAGGTATTCAGGACTAATATTTCAATTTATTAGGATTTGTAGCATAATTTCCAAAATAACTACTTACGTAAGTAATAGAATTATGTATACGTGTGTATCGATAGAACCTACCCCTTTCTACATAGTTTAAAGATACAATCATGAATTGAACTAAAGGTGGGATAATAAACTAATACCAAATGGTATTAGTTTTTTGGTATTAGATCGGAATAGGCCAAACAAACGGCTACAAACTACGTACTCGTATTATACGTTAACGACGCCAAAGTTTTGTTTCTATTTATTTTTTACTCCTTCTAATTAACTGAAACATTCTTAAGCTATTGTTTTCCGCGAAGTATTATGTTATTCCAATGGCGCGGTTATAGGTCAGCTAAAGGATGTCCTCATTCTGTGGCTAACGAACCGTAGCACGAGGTCGTCTTCGCCTTATTAAACGTGACAATAGCGGATGACATATCTTAAACGCCGACAAAACCACCTGACTACTGGTTATACCATAGACATCCGAGCTTATCCAAACCATGTCTTCTTCTGATATTCTCACATTCTTGGCATGATGCTGGCGGTAAAAGAACTGGAGTACCTACCCGCTTTGATTCCAGATGTAGTAAAAAGTCTTTATGACAATCCAGCCGGCTTAGAATTAGTAGGAATTGACAAAGCATTTTTTTTTATGGAATTAAGATAGCAAACGAGCATGCAGCACCGCCTTCCGCTGCCGCCCATGACAACTGTGACCGACTCAGAACTAGACTCAATGAGTATCGTTCTAATTCGGTCACAGATGCGTTGCTACCCCTGAGGACTGAGATGGTCGCCTCTAAAAAAGTGTAACCGGCTTCACACCTTCCTATCCGGAACACAATTGTTCTTAAAACAATTATTACACGGTAGGAATGGTACTAATACTAAGTACCGTGGCGGGCGGTGGTACTTCACCGGGTGAGCTCTAGGCCCTACCACCTATAGCATGTTCACAACATGCAATGCACAGATTTGGCCGTGTCCAGATTTTTAAGACTCCTATTCAATGTTCATAAATCTGGCGCGTAATGCTTTTAATACTAATGTCCAGCGTCGGAAACCACATGTTACATTAGATCAATCATGAGGATGAAAAAACGGGAACAAGATCACTAACTTCAAGCTGCATAAATTTTGTTCGATTATTAAACGATTAAAAACCGGCCAAATGCGAGTCGGACTCGCGTAAGAAGGGTTCCGTACCATTATGTATAAAAACGCCAAAAAAATCTGGTATGTTGTATAAAAGCCTCACTTAAATATTTAATTGTTTTATTGTAGCCACATATTACGCCAAACGCCATCTCTTGGACCGAATGGTAACTAAACTTACGTCGAATGTATGGACACCCACTTAAATATTTATTTTATTCTGTTTTTTATTATTTGTTGTTGTAGCGGCAACAGAAATACATCATCTGTGAAAATTTCAACTGTGTAACTACTACGGTTCATGAGATACAGCCTGGTGACAGACGGACGGACGGACGGACGGACGGACGGACGGACAGCGAAGTCGCAGTAATAGGGTCCCGTTTTACCCTTTGGGTACGGAACCCTAAAAAGAGGAGGAATGGCTCAATTCGAGTGTATTTTTGTGTTACATAACTGTACTGAGTGAATAGATTTTGATAACTCTTTTTATATTTAAAGCTGGTGTTTGTTGTGTGATCCTAATTAAGTTAGAGCAACATCTGACGATTTCATTTTGAATTATCTCCATTTTTTCTTATTTAATTAACTTTGATTTTGATGATTATTTTTGTCAACATGAAGTCGGTTTTCATATATCTAAAAATATAGGTACAATTTTAACAGGATAACAGAATAGCGAAGGACGCCAGCTGAAAATCAAGGATAGAAGAAGCGCCTTACTCTATTAAGTAGGCCAATTCAAATCAATAAAAGAGGATCGTTAAAGTTAACAACAAAAGCGATACAATGCCAATTCTGGCGGTGGTCATTACCGTAGCTCGTGGGAGAGAAGGCCGACCACTCGGCGTGTATGGTATACGTTATCTCTACGTAATCCACTCATTAAATAGACGTTTTCTTGCGTTTTCTTTGTTTAAAAATATACACACTTTCAAGTAGTAATAGGACACGCAGCGTTCGCTGGTTTTGATGAAATGAAACAAAAAAGCTTCTTAGAGCAAATCAGCAAACATAACAACATAAGTACCTACATAAATCTCTCGCTCGGTAACTAATCAAATCAATTTATCATGCTATGTATAGAGGTAGGCCACAAATCCCCTTCGAAGGGGATCTTCGAAGGGGATTTGTGGAATAAGCCACTACTAGATCCTTACCTATTTGTACAGAAAAATATTCTGATACAATCCTATGACGGATCAATCAACATTTTATTATTTATCATTTCATTAAATTAGGTACTATAAATCTGATTTTTCAATTGCTATACCAATTATTAAGTTATTCAGGTAAGGCATTAACAAATACCTACAGGTGTTATTATCCCCTTCGGAATTCTTAGGTTTCTCTACGTATATTTTCAAGAAATGTAACTTTTGTGCTTTAACAAATTTTATATCAATTCTAAATCTATAATAATAGAGGCATCGATTGCCTACTCAATACATTTCATGATTGGAATGTTAGTTAAGTATTTGTAAGTAGTTTTTTATGTATTTTCATTACTTAAGTTCAATGTTTATCAAATTGTTCATGAATATTTTGTTCTTAATTTATACAGGCTCACATTCTTAGCGATACCTACACAATTACACATAATAATAAATTAACATAATTATCAGGTATACAGCACAAAAATACCGCTACCACTCTTAATACTTCAAAACTACAAAGTGTTTAGAAAGGAACGGTTACGAAATAAAGAACATGCAAAAAGAAAAATGCTTTAACCTTTGAGAGAAAAGGTTGGATATTGTTTATGAATACATAATTTTAAACATTCCAATTATAACGTTTCATGTTTATAGTTTTACGAAAGCTCTGAATTTAGCTCATATGAAACATGAGCATGATGATTTAGTAAAAAAACCTGTAATTTATCAATGGCTCTTCAAGAATCGCGAAGTTCGTAAAATGTGTCATATCAAAAACTTTAATAATATTTTGTGTGTAATTCAAAGAGAAACTATTGTGCAAAAATTTACCTGAAGTGACCTGTAGCCAATTCAGGACGTACAAAATACAATGCCTGGAGTATAAGGTCATCCGAAATGCCCGCTCGTTGTGTCAATGATTGATGTAGACAGGGTTACTGAGGGCTAAAGGTCAGGGGAAATTTGCACGAGGGTCTTCCAAAGTGGAATATAAAATCCTATAGCCGTAGTAGCAATGTAGCCTTACTATACTGATAAATTAACAATAGACCGTTATAAATCCTTAGTGTGTAAAGTAAAGCCATTTTAAAAGGCCACATTTGACAACTGTTTGTCTTTGCTTTATAGTGAGGGTAACCTGCTGAAAAACATCGATTAATTTAATTAATCGATGAGGACTTCAAACATCTGTAAATTGAATGTGATTGTTATAAAAACAATTTTAATGACCGCACAGTTCAAACAATGACTAAGAAAAATGTAAAAAAACGACAAAAATGATGCGTCTAATAATGGCGCGAAATGAAATCATGACTTTTTTGTAACATTTCACGTTTTTGGATACTGGCTTTTGAGCCAGACGTTATATATTTAAATGAATGATTACATATTTTTTGGCCTAAAATGTAAGAAAATTAATTCTGTTCCCATTAAAACATATTTTATTTTGTAATCGTGAAATACTTTTTGACGATTAGTTTCGACTTCTCGAATTCAAATTATCTACTGATCTGTTTCTTTTGGTACCATCCCTCATGTTTAAAAAGAAAAAGAGTTCACTGACGTAACTTTGTAACGACGTCAGTTCTTTACTTAAAAGTGTAAAAAATTTTACAACATCTAGTAGGGAATATTAAATAATATGGAGTGCCTCCCTTACAAGGTTACTTTGTAAAATTTTGACGAACTGTCAAATGTGGCCTATTAAAATGGCCCTACTATAGGTGCGACTGCAAAAACTATATTTTTCTATAAAGAATTGTATTTTTTAAGCAGACAGGTGAAGTGCCAGCGGTAACATCTGGTATTATGGACGCGTTCAGCCTCAGAAGACAAGAAAAACTATTTTCGGCAATACTTTAACAAAGGCATTATATTTTTTACTGTAGATAAATAACATAATTTTTAACCGACATTAAAAAAATATTCCTAATTTTCATTTTCTAATGCGTGTTATACTCCAAACTTTGTAGGTACTGCGTGAACCAATTTATTATTTTTTCATTCGTAAGTCGTTGTTTGTCGTCTAATCCCCAAATTTGAGCGACAATAATTGACCAGTAGTTTATGATTTATTGAAGATATTATTATCAATTTCGAAGTTTTTTTGTAAATACTTAGCTATTATAGAAGTATCTATCAATATTATTAATATTCGGATCAAAACCTGCAAGCTGAACTACTTTCACTGACTCAATGGGATTGTCACTTTACGACGATGTAATTTTATGACAATCATGATCAGATCAGCTCAGAACTCAGAATCAGCTCAGGAGGAGGGACTCCTGACCGGTTAACACCACAGCGACTAAGTTCATTAGATTGAATTTACTGAGCATTAAGTAGAATTAAAGGAGGATTTTGAATTTTTCAAGCTGTTAATTCAGTGCAATTTAGAAAAAAATATTACCTTTTTCCATCTCCACCATCGTATGGAACAACGAATATGCCATCACTGTCTTGCGTCAAATGTTTTCTGAACGAAATCTTGACTAGGTATTGAATTTTCGATACACTGTACTGCTGCAAAGCTTCATTTAAATAGATGTACAATTTTCCTTTTCTGTCATCGTACTCGTAAGGTCTATATTGATTAACTATATTAACATCATTATTCCCTTTCATTACTTTTACTGAACCACTCTTTATTTCTAAACCTCGACTGTCCAGTTCTATAATATTTATGTTCGGTGCATTGGCGATTATCGATATTATTATGTCACAGTCATAATATGCATTACCATCGCGGTAAATGTGTGGGATTATTGTAATATCATACTGCACGGGATACACTGTATAGTTCAAACATTCTTCTTCACTCAAAACGTAAGCTTCACTCCGAAAAATGTAGCACAGGAGAATAATCCATGAAATACGACTAAACATATTGATAAATTCTAGTTTTCCGTCTTAGATTTTGAAAAATCGCATACGTCACTTTTAACAATTTTACACTGTATTAAATTAATTTTTGTTTAAATCTAACTTCTAATTTATTTACATTATCTACAATTTTTTGTTATCTGCGTACGACATTACGTAGCCGCGTTTAATACTTTCGCGCCAAAATTTCAGTCACGCGAACGCGTCTATCCGCGAAGCGTCGAGGTATAGGATTCACGGTCGCTCACGATCACTACGTTGGTTGGCGCCATTTTGTAACCACTCCAAAAGATCTTTTCCTCCCCCCTGCTCGCATACAACGTTAGAGTACTGCGAGGAAAAAGTATTAACCTCAGGGCTTATTTAATACTGGTTATTTCGGTATTCCACAATATTCTATTAATGTAACATTATTGTTTGTTTTCAATCGTCTTTATTTTGAAGTGTGCATAATTTCTTTGAAAACAGTTGTTTCACGAAACTGATAAAAATAACATTGCAAGCAGAATTCTAAAAATTTCAATGATGATTCAATTTTTTCTAGGATTTATCGCATGTAAATACGAGTATAATAGTCTGCTTAAGCTTAAGCCATACAATTACGTACCTTCATGTTTCTTTTAGACTTTATTTGTTATTCTCATTATAAACAATTCCAAATGTATTTAATTTCCCTCCTACTTAAAAAAAACACTCAATTATATTTTCATTCAAGCTATATGAAAATAAATATTGTTTGGTAATGTTATAATAAAATTTTATAATGCAGCAAGAGATTTTTCTTCGTAATTTTCAGTATCTATCTATTTCTTTTTAACACATGAATAAAAAATATACCTTTAAAACAGTCGCCATAATTAATAATACATTCTTATGTAGGTATGTATTATTATTTAAGAATACATAATAAGTACCTACGTAGTTTTATAATGTATTCTTAATTATTTATTACTTAAATGGCTTTTTCATCTGAAGCAAAGGATAAATAGGACTGAAACACACAGAAAACACAAAAAACGAAGGTAAAATTAGACGACATTCATTTGTTAAAACTTTATTTACACAATTTACATAGATACAATAAAATTATTAGATATTCGAAAAAAATCTTATTTCTTTTAATTATTTTATTCTACCATTTAGTGGATTAGGATCTCTATCACAAAATACAACGAAATAAAAACTAATATAATTTTTAATCTACTTACAACAAAAGCAAAAAATAAAAAATATATATTAAGTACTTACCAATGCCAATAAAATATAAACGTAAGGTAAGAAGTTGTTACACCAGTTAAATTATCCTTAATTTAATTATTTAATTACTTAGAGTAGGTAGTGTTGCAAAAAACAGTCCATTTATCGTAAATTAGGTAACATATTATCGTGTTAATGTTTTAAATTATCGAACAAAAACTACAGAAAATAGTGCAGCAGATACTAAAAGTAATAAAGAAATAGATTTATGTGTGGCATCATTCCGCAAATTTTTCAAAATGGCGTCCTTGTGACTATTAGCCCATGCGGTCGACGCTCTAGCTTTTGCCAGTGAGCCCTTGGCTGCTGTCACTGCTTGCTCACCGCATTGTGTACAGGAGTTTAACCAGGATTCAAACTGGAAAAAAAATTAAATCAATAGAAACAATTTAAGGAAAAAATATTGACAAATTCAAAAGTATGTTAGATATTTTTAACAAGATTGGAGTTAAACTTTCGTAATAATATGACGAAGACAAATTTCAGTCTTCAAAAATGAATTTTATGGATGAGAAAACATTTTATTTTCTTATTTATAATGTTTAATGTTTTTAGAAGAGAGCCAGTTGCTAGAAGGTGACATTCGTATAAAATTGACAAGGAACTAAAATGTGTTTAAATTAGAAGACCAAATTAAACATTATCCTGTGCTAATTAGTTGAATACAATAAGCCACTGTATAGTCGATTATGAAAGGGTAATGGGTAAATGGTAAGGGGGAAACCCCACTAATATTATAAAGGCGTAAATAACCCTGTATATCTGTTAGACTTTCACACCTAAACCACAGAAGTGATTTTGATGAAATTTAGTTCAGCGATAGAGCTAACCTTATAAGTGAACATAAAGCTTACTAATTTTTTTTGCAAAAACAGAGGTTGAAGGGGTGAAATGTGAAATAAGCAATGAAATGTATTGAAGTTCGTCAATTCAAGGATAAAACATGAAACATGGGATGCTTTATTGGTGAAGTTTTATGCTATCCAATTTTAAATTAGTATCTGTTTCCATTGCAACGGTCTAAATGATAGGCTTTCACTAAAATAATGCGCTTACGGCTTCTTAAGACCTCATTATCATTTAAAACCAAGTAGAATTATATTTGTCAGGTATTGACTTATTTAAGGGTTAAAAAAATTATTATTCTGTAGTTTAGTAATAGCAGCAGTAACATTATAGTAGTAACACTAAATGAAAATATCTAAGAGTATATCTAAAAGGTGGTAAGATCCTAGAGTTCACCCGGGGAAGTACCACTGCCCGCCACGGTAGGTAGTTAGTACAATTTCTACCGCCATAATGATTGTTTTAGATGGAACAGGACGTCTGGTTAAACTTTTTAGAGGCGACAATCTCAGTCATCAGGAGCAGCAAAGCATCTTGGACCGAATTAGAACGGGATTCATACTAACAATTACTAACTGGACTATTACTATATCACTGACTTCAATTGACCGGACTTACCATCACTGACAGTCTCTGCCCTAACATTTGGTAACTAACTAACCAACCAACCAATATTCTAACACTGCCTGTTAACATCCTAGTCCCTAAATTGAGTCTAGGTCGCTCGCAGTTGTCAGAGGCGGCAGGGGAAAGGTAGTGCTGCGTGCTCATTTGCTACCACAATTCCATAAAAACCGGCCAAATGCGAGTCGGACTCGCGCACGAAGGGTTCCGTACCATTATGTATAAAAACGCCAAAAAAATCTGGTCTATTGTATAAAAGCCTCACTTAAATATTTAATTGTTTTATTGTAGCCACATATTACGCCCAACGCCATCTCTTGGACCGAAAGGTAACTAAACTTACGTCGAATGTTTGGGCACCCACTTAAATATTTATTTTATTTTGTTTTTAGTATTTGTTGTTGTAGCGGCAACAGAAATACATCATCTATGAAAATTTCAACTGTGTAACTATTACGGTTCATGAGATACAGCCTGGTGACAGACGGACGGACGGACGGACGGACGGACAGCGAAGTCTCAGTAATAGGGTCCCGTTATACCCTTTGGGTACGGAACCCTAAAAAACTAAGTATATATTATCGTTATTTACCCCAAAATGGTATATCATCACGGAAGTTCCAAACTACTTGGACATACGTTTATTGCAGAGATATTTTTGTTCATTAACATTTTAATTAACAATGCAAAATGTTACCGTAACTGGTCAACTGTCAACAGATTAATTAGTGCAAATTCTCTTTATTGGCGTTACTAACACGTTTGTCAGTGCGACCCAAATGACCGCCCCTCAAACATGGCACTCAGAGCACACTCATTACGACTGAGGCGAGGTTCGATGTTTGAGGACTCTGTTTGGCTTCACTTTGTTTGCTCAAACGCTTCAATACGGTGTCTATAGACGCCACCCCGTTAAGTTAATTTTAAGTACGAGTTAACCTCAGTGCAGCCTCATAACGATTTCTAAATAGGTACAACAAAAAAACTGTGTAACTGAGATTTTGTTTCTAATATTACATGTGTCAAAATAGGTTAAAATTCCTTTTTAAAGGTACGGTAAGAAGCATTGAGCTTATTTAGGTACTTGAACACAATATTACGCATAGAAGATTTAGCATAAATCTTTGGTTTTACGCTACTACTAGCGACATCTAGTGATGGATAAAATTTTAAGTTTAGTTTATTACTTATTTACTACTGGCTTTTTTATTTATTTTAAGTACATATTTGTTTTAATAAAAGCTTTCAAAATAAACAACTGGTAAAAATTAAAATACCTATTGATTCAAAAGATTAAATGTCGTGACAGGTGGATTAATGGAAAGCGTTTTCCTCGGTAAAAGGGTAATTTTGGTTTTTGGTTTCAGGTATATTAACTTTTAAAAAAAGTGTATAATAATGACCTAATCAGAAAATAATTTAAAAGATAGTTTATGTATAAATATTGCTAGCACAAAAAAAACAGTAACTTCAAAGCAAAAATTGGTAGCCTGTGTAACTATGATAAATAAAATTAATTACTTCGTACTACAAGGCGTGAATCTTTCAAACATTAATTTGAAAGATATTCAACAAAAAACAATCTCCTAAGAATATTTCTTTGTTATTTTTTTAGTTTTGAAATGAGCTTGAAGCAACATTTTAACTTGTTTCATTTTAACCGAATTACTAATAAAATGGAGATTTTAAAGAGTCCCGTCAAATCATACCTTCGAGGTACATAAAATTGTTGTGTCACGTCATTACCATGAAGAAAAATTGGGGACTTACAGTGCTAAATTCCTTCTCAGTGTGTAAAGATGAGGCTATGGTTGATAGTACGGAGTCCAACGACGAATATCTGTAAAATATAAATTTTAGTCAAATAAGGCAGGTATTACGAATTAAATACAATTATGTCCTTCTTATTCCATGTTTCAAAAACTTTGATTTTGTTGATGAACACTTCACATTCATTGTACAAGCAATTGGTTTCATAATATTGATGATATAAGTATCTAATAATGGCAAGGATTTTTACGTAAATCAATGATATTGGAAAAATAAAATGAATAATAGCAACTCACATGGTAATCCACTGAGATACATTCTTGTCCAACTCATCGATAACAACAGAAACGTGAGTGTAATTAGAGAGAACGCTTGAGAGAGGCGCAGTCAAATCTTGTCTCCTAATTGGACTGTCTTCTATCAGCATGGATACCAAGTATCTGAAAATGAACAAATTCACATGAATATATAATTCGACACTAAAATTAAATTCTATGAAGGAATCACCGGCGAAGTTAATGATCTATTCAATAAACATACTTCCTTAGACTACTTTCATCAGCACTGCAACCCAGAACTTCGCTGATGAGTCGGGCTTCGTTGGCTACGTTTGTGGTCGCCATGCGGTTCCAGAGAAACTCGTAGTCATCACCATTGCCATGTCTAAGACCTGTGCAGTATACCGCTGATCTAAGACTTGGAGTAACCCTGTAAAACAAGAAAGATTTGAATGTAAGGACCAACGTGTAGCTACCGTAAATTATAAAGAAATCCACCGAGTATATAAACACTGCGTTTAATAGTAAAATAAATATTGATATATTATTTTAGTGTGCCGTAATTAAATAGTCAACGTTATTCTAAACCACTTACTCTTTTCCATTGTCTTTCAAATCTTTGTACATTTCGAGCATGTTTTCGAGACAGCCTTGGTGCCCGAGTTTACAAGCAAACTGCAGGATCTGCATCCGATTCAACAGAGCCACGTGATTTTCAGATTCTTTCACTTCATATCCGATTTTATTGATTACATTTTCCATTAAGCTCAGTGCAAAATTCTGGAAAAAATTACAAGTTACACTCTTTCATAAATCTTACATCACTGTTCTTGGGGTTTTCATTCTTGGACTTTTTATTCTTGGGATGGTCATTTCGAAGTGAAATGTTGATTTCCTATTTTTTTATGGAATTAAGGCATCAAACTATCGCCCATGAAAACTGAGGCCGACCCAGGTAAGACTCAAACGGAGACTAGGATGGTTAATGCACTTAGCATACGGCGTTAGAACATAAGTTACTTAGTTTTAAGACAACTTAGTTAAATAGGTACTTGATGTAAATAACAAATACCAAGTATCTAATGTATTTCTTTATTGGGTATGCTATAAAAATACTTGTCGAAAAATGTAATAAGGACTACTTACGTCAATGTCTTGCAGAGTATCAGATCCAAGGTAGAAATTTCTCAATTTGTTGAAACCTCTAATAGCGGCTAGCCACACCGAGTAATGAGTTTCGTCTTCCATAAACCCTAAGACTTCATGGAGATGATCAAATGTCACTTCATCAGAATACAAAAAGGCGAATAGATCATTGACAATCTGAAAAAAATTAGGAAGGTTGTATTTTGTATAATTATTTTTTAATATTTATTAAAAATATTGTTATACTTGAGAAAAAAATCTTATACTTGAGATAAGAGTTAAGATGACTATTAATAAATTACTGACTATCACTCTGACTTAACTATAAAAATATGATTAATAGATATTTCATTTTTTCATTCAATTAATGAAATACTACCTTAGCTCTGTTAAGATGATGAATCGTTTCACGATTACTTCCTTTTAAGGCCGTAGTTATTAATTTCCAATTTTCGGTGTCATAGTTCACTCTGTATAGACCTAAATTAATAAATATAATGAACAATAATTGTGTAATTAGTAAATACTCAACATTCTGACAGTAAAATTCATAAAATTAATAAGCAAAACAAAAAATCAAGCAAATATCTCATCGACAATTTACCTGTTTCTTGGATGTTAACTATGACCCAGCTAAGCGGGTCACTGGTTTTAGAAATATTAAAGACGTGTGTCTTGTCATGCATTATGAAAGCTGGCTTAGTATTATCGAAGCTCGGGGAATTTCCCACAGTATAGGTAATGGGGATTTTATATATTTCACTTGAGTTATTTGAAGGATCGATGTAGAAACGTTTCTGTAAGACATGTACAAAATAATAGATAAAAGCCATATTATGTTTTCTAAAAGCACAAGTATCATCGAAAATCTTCGCACCCTTAGAAAAACGTCGTAAAAGCTTGACATATCAGTAGTAAAACAGTACAGTACCCAGTATATTGTATATAGTTATTAAAGCTTGTGTCCAATTTCGGTATGCAGCGCCCATTGATAACAGTTTGTTGCCAGAAAAAGAAATAATAGTACTTGCGAGTGAAGACTTAAAACATTTTATACTGGGCATAATACGGGTAATGAAGACATACATAATCAAGAATTATTATTATAATTACCTGACTGAGCGAAACAGTAAAATCTGCCCGATTTACGGTAACATGTAGTATAGGATGACCAGCTTGTGTGATCCAAGAACTCATCACATCAGTAATATTAGTTTCTGGGTACATAGACAGTGAATTTTGAGATATCACTCCATTATGTAATCCTTCGTATAATTTCTCTGGATAGCCGGGTTGAAATTTGCTAAAAGAAAACATTAATTTTCAGGCACACGTTATTCAATTAAATTCATTTATAGCAATTAGTATTGCAGTGACTACTTACTTAGCATCCAGGTAAGAATTAAGACCAAACTTGAAAGCACTATCACCCATAAGGTGATGCATCATTCGTATGACGGAACCCGCTTTCTGATATGTTACTGTACCAAAATGATTACTGATTTCATCTGGTGAATTAACATTATCATATGAAATTGGTGGCGAATCTGGAGAGTTGTCAGCGTCATATGCAGAGTATACCGATCCAGTAACTAAAACATCAGCTGATCCTAATTCTGGTTCCACCTGTAAGGGGAAATATATTTTTCATCACACCTATTCGAAAAAGACGACTTGGTTCGGACTTACGGGGTTCCAAAGTTGCTGTTTTCTATTCAGCGGGCGGGAATGAATTTTCATACAACTTTTCCTGCCGGCTAGATCTTTTCCGTCCTATTTTGAATTTAGAACATTTTAGTATTTTGCGCTAAAGAAATCGAACGCAAATATTGTTTGAATAAAGAATGTCTGGTACGACGCGAGGGCCCCGCCAGCTGAATAATAAAAAAAGAAATCAAATTAAGATTTCGTTTTCAAATTAAAATTAAGTTTTCGTGCATTTTTACGTATTATTTTCTATTATTTTCTATTATATATATATATATATAATAGATATCTATCGATAGAGATCTATTATATTATTTTCTCATAGTGGGTGATGAAAAGTAGAGTGTATCACTCGGGTGCAAGTATATTTTTGGCTCGGGCGACGTACTTTGAATCCCTCGCTACGTTCGGGATTCTACTAAAGAATCCCTCGCTACGCTCGGGATTCTACTCTAGAATCCCTCACTTCGCTCTGGATTCAAAAAACGCCCTCGCCGAAAAAATATTACTTTGCACCCTTGTCATACAATCTACTATTAATTTTACTTTGGCTAATCTTGGTTTTCAGAACAGGATAATAAGGAAAATTAATGTAACAGTCAGTAGGTTATATTAAAGAGATGAGTAGTAACAACAAACCAAAGCAGTAATATAATCCTGGAAGTAGTTAGCGAATCCCTCGTTGAGCCATGTGTTACTCCACCAGTGACAGGTAACCAAGTTACCGAACCACATGTGAGTGGTCTCGTGAGCAACTATTTGTGCTACTCGGTACTTGTAATAGGTGTTGGATTGCTCTGGTACGAATAGCAGTAGAGATTCCCTGAAAAAAATATTTTTAAACATTATATGATTAATGTTATTAATTAAATATATTTTACGTTTGTAAGTTTCATTATTAACTGTGTTTCAAGAACTTATGATATAAATTTTAAAGTACTTACTTTAAAAATTCTGTTACTTTAGGTAGGTACTTTTAAATCACTTTAGTACAATTCCAAAACTTAAGACTGTAGAACAATAACGGATTAAAAAATCACTTACTGAAAAACATTAATATCATACCAATAAGCGTTATTTACCTGTACTTGATCAAACCCCAGTTTTCCATAGCACCAGCATTAAAGTCTATCAAAGCGACATGATCTAATCTCAAGTTACTATCAACTGAATAATAATCAATGCCAAAGTAATCACCCAGAGCTTTCACTGCCCTTTTACCAAAATCAAAAGCAAAATCGGTCTGATTCTTGGCTTCTGGTCTTGTGTAAACACCAAATTCATTTGAGCCTTCAACACTGCTACTTCCCGCTTCAAATTCTGACACCAAAAATGCAACGAGGTAAGTTGACATTCTTGGCGATGGATAGAATGTTTCCCGTACGTATCCATTTGGTCTGAAACAAGATATTTAAAAAAAAATTTTTATTTCAACAGATTAATCTTTATTTTTTTAATTGTGTTATTTATAAGGTTGAATGACAATTTGTAGTATTACTTATTGGTAAAAGACTTACAGAAGATACGATGTTTGCATTTTGGTGTTGGTCAACGATGGCTGGTAATGATTAGGCCGATCAATGGTGAGAGTGAAGACCGCCTTTAGACTTGGCTCATCGAAACATGGAAAAGCCTTTCGAGCATTAGTAGGTTCGAATTGAGTAGCTCCCAGCCATCTGAAATGAACATAATCAAATGAATCTTGTTTCTTGATTGATAACGCAAAATTCAAAGTCACACACGCAGTCAAAAAAACAAACCCAGAACTTTGCTGACATTAACGTTGACTAGTATGTCGATTTCCGGCCAAATTAAAGCTACTGTAAGTAAATAAAAATGTATTTATTTGTAAAACAGTAAATAATGAGCAAACTCATTTTTGATAATAATCTATATAAAACTCTTGCGTTACTGAGTGATTGACTGACAGACAACGCACAGCCGAAACTACTGAACGGAAGAAGCTCTGGCATGTATGTGAGTGTAAGGGAGCACTAAGAGACACTGTTATGGTTTACGATGATAATGAATAAAAAAACACAGTTAGATTTGTATCTAAACGTAATAACTTAAACCTCACTAAGTAAAATGATTATGCGATGTGATAATATAACGTTAATTATATTAAACAGTGGTATAGTAGAGATTATTTTTGTACTCATAGTTTTATAAAGCTTAGGACAATGTAATGTAACAGTACTTAGACTATGCTCGTAAGATTTTACGAATTTGTTAATTATACAGAAATTTGTATTTCAAAGTTCATATTTAATTTTAATTTAATATATTGCTAAAGTAAGGAAAATAAAGTAATTTATCACCCAGCCCCCATTTCTTACACTTGCAGGCGACGTTTTGAAAACGTCGCCTGCATAGCTGCATAGTATATATAATAGCCTATGTTACTGCCACAATGTCCAAATCTGTTCAGCCATTAGGGCTGTAAGGCATGACCAAGAAATAGGCCTACATACAAACATATCTACGTGCATACATATATACGCTCGAAAAACATTACCGTCCTTCTATTGCGTTCGGATAAAAAGTATTCTGCTTAGACTTACGAGCAGTTATTTATATTTGGTTTTCAGGAATTCATAAACGGCAATACAATACACCAACACCATGACTTTTCGTAGGTAAATTATTTTGATGATTCGTAATATGACGTACTAAGGATTCATTAGAAATGAATAGATATGAATAGTTACTTACAACATCGTTATGTTGGAACTAACATGAAAAACTTGGGTATTTTCTCTTGTTTTACTGTGATATGTTTACGATGCACGATATTTTAGTCGATCGTGATCATGTCAAAACCTTGGTCATATCAGTTACATTGTCGCATATCGTAAATATTGTACCATAGTTAGATTTACGCGATCCGGAGTTATATTACAAGAAATTTCCCGGTTTTTTTTTCACAAAATGTAGTTAAAATTCAGTCCAAAGTTCACCATCTCGGTAGACATTTCTCTGCTTTATATCAAGAAACCAAGCTTCCATTTATATAAGTACCGTAAATGTAGTGTATGCCTTTAGTGTATTTTTTATTATGGAATTAAAGTAGCAAAAATCGTCATCCCCATGATAACTGTTACCAACCTAGAATAAGACTGAAATAGGAACTTGGATCGTTCATCAAATTAGCAGGTGCTGTTAGAAAATTAGTTGTCACAGTTTGTTAATAAGTGCGACTTGGGCAGAGACTATTATGGAAAGTTAGTTCTGTAAGTTGTTATTAGTAGATACTAGTCCACTAAGAAAATATAAGCAAAGCGTGCTCTATTTATTTGCTGTCCTTTCTACCCTTGAGGACTAAGGTAATAAAAAAGTGGTCTCTAAAACAAGAGTCACAAGATAGAAATACATTTAATTAAACAGTAATCATATCTAAAATAAACACATTAAGTATTGGGTTTTACTCACTGTTCAGACAATAACATCTTAATACCAAAATTATTGACATTAATTGCACGTATCGCAAACACTTAAACAGCTTAGCTATTTAAGTACTCAGTCAGACAATACGCCTATTGTTAACAGAGATAATAAAATCCAAATATACCTGTTAATCCTACTAACGATTTTATCTATGAGTGCTTCTTCACAGTGGGCTGCCTTGCCTGTCAATGTTTAGATAACTATGATGTTACATTGATGTTCTCGGACATGACAACTATTGGAAAATTTTTGTAATCATCAATTTAAATAACATGTATTGTAATAATAAAATACTAGTTTACAACATTTCAATTCAAGTTTCTCGAATGCAACTATTTAATTATCAAAAATATTATTTTTTATAATGATGTATCTATATATTTAAGATATCAAGTATTTAATTTTTCGTAAATTAATTCATCATCATTATTATTATTCAGCTTTTTAATATGCTTAATCGACTACATCACAAATATATAAATAATGGAAGTCACTTACTTTTTCACTCCTTTCTCGATGTAATAATTTCTGTAGAATCCTTTAAGATCCTCCCTTATTGGCCCTTGATATACGATTCTCAAATTATATTCTACTCCAGCTTGTATTTCTGTTTCTAAATTAATATGTGCAAATGTGTACTTTTCATCGAACTCTAATGGATTTGATGTTGCTAGATTAATGGAAGTTGATCCAGTAGTCACAGTAATGTTAGATGCATTAAATTTGAGATCTTCAGAGTGCAATCTTATCTGTTTGATGTTCGTGTCAGAGGTGAAAACTATGTTCACCTCGCCGTCGAAAGTAAAAGCGGTTTCGTCACCGGTGTCGAAATATGGGGTAATGGTGATAGCGTATGTTTTTGGTGTTATAGTCGTATTTAATCTATAGTTTGTATCACTTTTGACTGCCTGGATTGCTATGGCTATGACAGCCAATTTAAGCAGGTGTAGTAACATTCTGGAAAATAAAATGCCCTCTGTATATACTATCTAAACACTATTTATGAGTATAAAATATTAAATATCTCAATTGAAAAATTCTCAGTATTTACGGATAGAAGCAAGACTTCTAAAATTGTAAATTCAGACAAGACAACCAATTTATACTTTCGAAACTTTAAATGAAAATAAAATCTTATTTGATAAAATAACCGTCTATTAATGATATTCAAGTTACTTCAAACATAGAACTTTACATAATATGAAGATAAAACTATTTTGAAGATGATATTGAGTTTTCAATTCTTGAATTATGAAAATAATTTAATCTTTTAATATCGAAATAGATTTACCTTACGTTGTCAGTTGTTTCGTGTGTGATGTTACTAGAACTAAAGACACCGCAACATTTCAGTAATAGAAATGATAAGAACATCTCGAGAATTACCTTATCTCGATCAAGAGATGATAAATACTTATGTTGTTCCGTGTCAAGTGTTTGGCATCTTTAAGCATATTGTATTAAAACAAAGCAGTTTAAAATATATCATAAATTTGGTAGTACCTAATTAAAGATATTTCATATTTCAACGTTTATTTGTCATACTCTTCTGTAAGACTCTTCCTATATAATATTTAAAGAAAAAACTAAACGTGTTGCATTTAAATGCCTTGATCTCGAATTTACCAATCGTTATCTTCAAGGATTGTACGAGTACATACTCTTTAAAACATATGACACGTTTAATCTCAATGTCTCAAAAGAGTTTGAAGTCGTGTTAGGTAGAACTGTCGATTTAGAAGTAGCTACCCACATTAGTCATGAGACAAGACAACAAACTGATTTTTAAATATTAGTACTTATAGTTAAATAGATGCTTATTTAGCCAAATTATTATTCGATTTACATCTAACATGGTAGCACTATTACAGCTCAGCTGGTAGTAATGTCACCAGCCAAATTACCTCCAATGTATGGTATTTTTGAATGTCAATGCCAACGGCCAAACTTTCTTTATCATACTTTTTTCAGAATTACACGATTTTAATAAATAGTTATTTATACTGTACTAGCTTTTGCCAGCGGCTTCGCCCGCGTGAATTTCGTTTAAACTACACCCCTTTATTTCACCCACTTAAGTGTCATAAACGTAAGAGTAGATAAAATATAGGTATACTTAATCAGAAAGCTTCGAACTGCTAAGCTAAGTATCGGGAGTTACACGTGTTATTGTGAGTCAACCATAAAAGATAGACATATGCTGTCGTGGAATATTTTTTATATAATTTTAAGGAGAACATTTCCGTCATACGTGATTTCTGTGTAGCTTTAACCATTAAGGTTGCACACGCGACGGAAGCTTAAAAAATGGAGTAACTTCTCCCGTTTCCCCAACATTTCCCTTCACTGCTCTGCTCCTATTGATTGTAGCGTGATGAAAAGTATACTATAACCAGCGCGGGAGTATGAAAAATAATTGTACCAAGTTTCGTTAAAATCCGTCGAGTAGTTTTTGTTTCTATAACGGTTATACATCAGACAGACAGACAGACAGACAGACTGACAGACAGACAGACAGACAGACAGACAAAAATTTTACTGATTGCATTTTTGGCATCAGTATCGATCCCTAATCACCCCCTGATAGTTATTTTGGAAATATATTTAATGTACAGAATTGACCTCTCTACAGATTTATTATAAGTATAGATTACGTAACCTGATAGGTAATATAAGAACAATTTCATCTAAATCATTTGTAATTTGGATTTTCTGGAGGCTGAGGAACCTAGTTAAGTGTTGATCTTTATTTAAATAATATCAGTTTATTTCTGGTATGACTGAAATGTCTGATATGATTATTACATTTATTAAGTGTTATTTTATTTAAAAAGTTTTCAATCGCTTTATATAATTATGTATATTATCGACATTGTCATCATTACGTGATAATAAACAAAATCCTCAAAATTAATCAAAAACATATTCAAGAACAAGAAAGAAACACTAGTGGATTGAAGTAATTTATTTACCCGTTATCATTTATATTAAAACTAGCTTCCGTCTGTGGCTTCGCACGGGTGGAATTCGTTTATAACGCGAAACGGGAAAGGTGGATGCTCCCCAAATAACATACATGTATGCCAATTTTAAAAAAATCATATTCATCCCTACTTCAGAAGTTAGGTTGGTTTTTGAAAATATAGGAAGCCCATGTTTATTCTTACGTAATTAGTATCTTCATGACAAAATTCATCGAAATCGGTCGAGCGGTTAAGATTTTTCTAACAAACTTTCATTCCGTATTTCACGCCTTTAGTAGTTGATTTTTGAAAAACAAAATAGCCTATTATTTATATGACCCTAAGTCTTCAACTATTTTCATTCAAAATTTTATCCAAATCGGGCCGGTGGTGTTGGGAATGTTAAAGATATGACTTTGACCATGCATTATAAAGCCTGGTTTAGTGTCATTAAAGTTTGGAGCATTTCCAATAGTGTATGTACAATTCATTTGATTCATATGACGGGTCGATGTAAAAACGTCTAAAAGAATGAGAATAAATACATTATTATCAGCTCGTAGTTTAAGCTGAGATTAATCGGACTCGATTGATCGAAATTGATAAACTAAGTTTACTGGCATATCATTCGGATGGATGATGAGGAGTAGAAAACACGTTTCGTATTCAAGAAAAGTAATTCAGTGATTAAATATTATTTGATGTTAACAGATGATTATTTATTAACCCGCAATTTTCATTAAATGGGACGAAAGTTTAAATTTTTCTGTATAAGGTTAATAGAACTTAGATTAGAATAAATATAATAAATAGGTACTAATGTTTAAAATTTTGTGTTGCATTCGGACTTTATTACTCCACAAAGACACAGTTAATATGAATAATTACCTGAGTGAGAGTCACAGTAAAATCTTCTCGATTTACGCTAACGTGCACTAAAGGATGACCAGCTTGTGTGATCCAAGAGCTCATAACATGGATTATATTCGTTTCTAGGTACATATACATCGAATTTTCAGACAACACTCCTTTGTGCAATCCTTCATACAATTGATCTGGATAACCTGGCTGAAATTTGCTGTAAGAAAATATTCAAAATTTAGTAATAACATTTGCCTAATCACAATCCTTAATATTTAAATCACACGTATTACTTACTTAGATTCCAGGTAATAACGAAGACCAAAAGGCCTTATCTCCCATTAAGTGATGCATCATTCTTATAACAGAGCTTGATTTTTGATAACTGATGGTGTCAAAATGATCATTAATTTCAGCTGGTGAGTTGACATTGTCATAGGAAATTGGATTTGAATCTGGAGAGTCATCAGCATCATACGCCATATATAATGCATCAGTTACTTGGTAATCTGCTGATACTACCTCTGGTTCTATCTGTTGTAAATTGGAAAAAAGTCTAATGTACATAATAATAAGATCATTTGTAAAGTATATGATTATTACCAGTAAATTTTGAACATTCAGAGTGACTATCAGTACTAAACTTAATCATAATTAATTCCCTCATAAATATTCATACATACATAAATACAATTAATATTTTAATTTCATAATTTATTTTTTCCATGTCGGAAATTTTATGAATCATTTCTAATTAAAATTATTGTTGTCGTTAAATAGCGATATATTATATTGTATCAATTTGGATTTCGTATGTAACATTTTTCACTTTTTAAGTAAAAATGAATTCACATTAGTGATTTTATGTCAAGATAAATAATAACGCTCAAGAACCAAAACCTTCGGTCAGAAGAGATCAAATAAAAAGCCATACCAAAGCCGTGATATGATCCTGGAAATAGTTGGCGAATCCCTCATTAAGCCAGGTGTTACATCACCAGTGGCAAGTCATCAAGTTACCAAACCACATGTGAGTGGTCTCGTGTGCAAGTATTTGTGCCGATCTATACTTATAATACGGACTGGATTCACCCGGGACGTATAAAAGTAAAGCTTCTCTGGAATGAGGAAAATTTATTAGTTTTATGATTACAAAACATAAAAATTTTATGATTACAAAACATGTTCAGTGTCATGACCTTAATAAGGTTAGAAAGTTTTCCTTTTGTTTGTTTCGAGGACTTTATTTCTGGAATTGCCATTCGGAGTTTGTGTTTTTAACCGACTTCAAAAAAGGAGGTTCTTATGTACATAATATGTATTTACGACTATGTATATTTGTGCGCGATTATCTCGCGTTTGGTTGAACCGATTTTGATGCGGTTTTCAGCGTGGTATTTGTCAGACTTAGGAAAAGGTTTTAGACATATTGTTTGGCTGAACCAATTTTGATACGGTTTTCAGCATCGTGTTTTATCAGACTTAGGAAAAGGATTTAGGAATATTAACCGCGTTTAACTGAACCGATTTTTACTTTTCAGCGTTAAAGTCGGTTCTATTTTGTTAAAAGTTATTTAAGTTATATTATTGATATGAGTATGTAACTATAAAATATTTTCTACAAATAGTAATAAATTATAGTGAAGAATATAAAAATAGTGGTCTTATTATATAGTTATAAAAGAAAAAGCCCCAAAGGCCCAAACCCAGAATGCAGTGATGATATTATTACGTACCTGTAGTTA
This sequence comes from Hesperia comma, assembly GCA_905404135.1. Taxonomy (NCBI): domain Eukaryota; kingdom Metazoa; phylum Arthropoda; class Insecta; order Lepidoptera; family Hesperiidae; genus Hesperia; species Hesperia comma. Next base: position 18,821,988 of record FR990021.1, read on the forward strand.
ACTAGACCCCAGTTTTCCATGGCACGAGAATTGAAATCTAACAATGCGACATGGTCTAGCTTCAAGTTACTATCCACAGAATAATAATCGATGCCAAAAAAATCGCCCAAAGCCTTCACCACCTTCTTTCCATAATCGAAAGCATAATCCATATGGTTCTTAGCTTCCGGTCTAGTGAAAATACCAAATTCGTTTGACTCTTCCTCACTTATTGCTGCAGCTTCGTACTCTGATATCAAAAATGCCACGAGGTAAGTCGACATCTTTGGAGAAGGGTAAAATATCTCCCTGACATATCCATTTGATCTGTAATATATTGTTTGTTTTTACAAACGTTCCATAATTGACTTCCTAATCATTAACATATTTTGATAAAAACTTACAACGGGTATGATGTCCGCATCTTAGTGTTGGTCAATGAGTGTTGATAATTGCTTGGTCGATCTATTGTGAGGGTGAAGACTGCTTTCAGATGTGGTTCGTCAAAGCAAGGGAAAGCCTTTCGTGCGTGAGTAGACTCGAATTGGGTAGTGCCTAGCCATCTAAAAATTAATTCTAAAGTAATATTTATAGTATAAGATACACGTAAAAAGTTAAACATAATAATTGAAAAACATTGTTGATACTATAATTCTAGGAAGATTGCCTATCCCCAGTTGCTTCCCAATTTAAGTATTATTTAATTAATATAGATAATTATTTAGGACACTATTTTAATTATAAAATTTTGCTAATTTACTTACTTTTTTACACCTTCAGTAATATAGTAATTCCTGTAGAAACGTTTTAGATCCTCCCTTATTGGGCCTTGATAGAAAATCCTCATATTATATTCTACTCTAGCTTGTATTTCTGTTTCTAAATTAATGTGTGCAAATGTATACTTTTCATCGAATTCTATTGAATTTGATGTAGCAATCTGTACAGGAGTTTGTCCTCTTGTTACGCTTATATTGGATGCACTAAATTTAAGATCTTCAGAGTGCAATTTGATTTGTTTGATGTTTGTTTCAGAGGTGAACACTATGTTCACTTCGCCGTCGAATGTAAAAGGTCAGCACCGGTGTCGAAATATGGAGTGATAGTGATCGCATACGTTTTTGGTGTTATGGAAGAGTTAAGTCTATGGTTTGTATCACTTTGGACTGTCCGGATTGCTATGGGTATTGAAGCCAATTTAAGTAGGAGTAGTAACATTTCTGGAAAATAAAATTTTATGCAGTGCGACTTGTTTGAGCATTATCTATTTTTCTGTAAATTATAAAATAAGTAAAATAAAAAGTGTTATTTTTATCTTGGAAATGTTTAAGATGTCTTTTTAATTTGAATATATACTTACCTTACGATACCACTCCCGTCGGGTACAGTGGAAATGTATCTAAAGAAAGTAAAAAAACATAGTTCTTTACCTTATCTGCATCAAGATTTTTGTGATAAATATTTTTTCGTGTAAAATTTTCGGCATCTTCAAGTAAGTATAGTATTAACATACAGATATATGCGTCTTGGAAAAAAATGTTAGGCTTAATAACATAGATTGGCTTTAGTACATAATGCCTTTTCTGACTTGTTTTTTTAAGAAATTAATCGGTCATTATTCAAAATGCAGAAAACCTGTGGAATTTATATTTTAAAACATCACTGCAAAATTCAGAGCAATTTAATACAGTTTAAATTATAGGGTTTTAATAAAACTGCATCTTTTTATTTATGTTTTATTTACATTAGGCACAACTTCTCCTTATACCATATTTTAAATATCCTTAATATGTAAACATTATTTTATAATATTATAAGTATTGTTATATTTATTTTATGTTATTATTATTTTTTAATTTTCATAATATTTCTAACTAAGTTGCCTATCTCAACATCAAAGCTACAGTAGATAACAACAATAACATAAAAGAAGGCAACATAACGGACGCAGATCCTCTGGCAGCTTTTAGAATCCTCTGAGCTCGGTCCGTGCCCCACTGCATGCTAGTCCTTGCTGAGGAAATTGCGTTCAACCCGGTTTGGAACCCTGGAATACTGGCTTGATTCGTTCTGAGCCATTGCTCCATCTGGAAGTTAAGCACGACAAAGATTAATGAAAGGACTTGCGGAAACTAGTATCGTCCTCGCTGTAAACAGAGTAGATACTTACATCTTCTAAGCCTTCTTCGTCTAAGTAGGAAGCTAAATTGCTGAGAACATTCGTCCACCATGCCGGTAGCACCACCCTTAAAAGAAAATTAATCAGCTATTAAAAATAGGAAGAAAAGTATCACTAATTAAAATTATGTAATGACTTTAAATTTTTAATATTGCAATTTTGATTTATATCATAAAATTTTATTAAAGAGTATCAATGACTTACTATGTGCTTACTAAGGTACTTTAAGTAACATTAAAATACCTTAAATTCAAATTCAAATTCAAATATTTATTTAGTGTTTTTTACCTTACATACTTACTTTTACATAATTACTTTTGGGCTCTAGGGAGTTTTTAAATTAAGTATATTTTACTTAGATTCTTCCTAGTAATAAATTATGTTTGCAAACAGAAATTTTTGACAACAGATAACAAAATTAAAACCTACTTGCGTCTGAACTCCTCGACTCTAGGTTTGATGAACTGAAGGGCTATTTTAGCGTTGTTTCTGTCACCCATGAGAAGGAACGTTAATGCATTTACGCTATCCTGAGCCTTTACGTCGTCACTCAAGATCATTTCCAAGTGCCTGTTGAGAAATCATTTTATTCAGTATATTTATGGTGTTGTAACTTAAACTGACAACTGATAATAATCTGATTTTTAACCAACATTGCTTTTAACATTTGCGTAGTTTTGGAAAATATTTGAAGTCCTTCAACAAAACAAAATAATTACACTGTCTTCTTAATTTTAATTCCTTTTTTAAGATCGTTGCCTTAAAGTTCATCAAAATTCGAATTGACAGCAGAATCGGTTAAGCCATGAGGGTTAAAGAGTTACTCTACTTACGCGTTGATAGCAGCTGCATTGGTAGTGCAGCCAAGAGATCTCAACATCGCGACTTGGTCGGCCTGGTTGTTGGAGCTTTGTCGGCGCTGGTATAGGAAGTTCCAATCATCAAAACCACCGTTAAGCAATCCCTGGCAGAATACGTGCCGTCTCAAGTTAGGGTTGACTCTGAAAATGTACATCATTACACATAAGTCATATATTATTAAATTGAACCTTTAGGTATTCTAAGCTTTCAAATATAAGTAAAATCATCGGGAATATGAATGGTGTTATAACTTTATTGCATTAGTATGTGCGTTAATAGGTACTGAAACATTTGTTTATACTTGGAAGTCGATATTTTTCTACATTATTATCACTTTGTTTGCTTTGAATTATGACATCTTCATGCTTGTTTACCCTTTCTCTATTAACTTGTTCATATATTATGATTAAATCTTGAAGGCAGGCTTGGTCAATTTCCTTTAAATATATAGTTGCCGTTACTCCCTCTGATTAGGGGTCAGGGTATCTCGTCTTGTGCGAATAGTCTCTTGTCACGCAATACTGTACGTACTTACTTAACTTTACAACGCAAAGGAAATTAATACGAATTACCATTTATTAAAAACAACTTTTCTTCTGTCACTATTCAACTTGCTTACTAATTTTTAGGGTGTTCATTGAGTATTAAAATTATAAATAAAATAATGTACTCCTAAATTTTTGCATAAGAAAATTACTTACGCTACGCCATTTCTTCTTAAATTGTTGAACTTCTGGACAGCGTCATTGACACAGCCTTCGTGGCCGATAGTGCAAGCAAAACTCAATATAAAGAATCTATTGAGGGTAGTTGTCAATGATTCATTAGCCCTTACATCGTATCCAAGATCTGCGATAACGCGAGCTAAGAATCCTTTTAGAACTTCCTGAAAATAAGTTAAAATGTGAAAATAGCATAATAAGTTAAATGAATTATTGATTCTCCTAGAATAATAGCAATACTTATATATTTCAATTCCTATTTATTTTATCAAAATAATACTATTTGAGTTAGACACCCAATAACTCACCGTATTCCAATTGGAACTTGAGATTCAGTTTTTTTATGGTGCTGAAGTCAATTTACGATGGTAAACCACTTACCAACAGGTGATTCGTTAATCGGCTATTTATATAATCGTCATAATAAGTACTCACATCAAACTGTTTTAGTTCATCAGGCAGGTGTAAGAAACGATTACGGAACCAACTAAATCCGGAGATAGCAGGATACCAGACGAAGAAGTTGGTCTCATCCTTTAAGAAATCCAACACTTGGAAACCCAACTCAAACGTCATCTTCTCAGACCTCATCAGGGCAAAGACGTCGTCGACAATCTAGAAGATACGATGAATGTAATTGATATATTTACAATTTAATAATGTTATTAATATCCATAAGGTAGGTGTTCTAAAGCCGGAGAGTCAGCAAGTGATTCCCGGCTATTTACTCGCTCAAGACACGTACAAAAGATATGACATTCCGTGTAAACAAAACAGACGCATACATATACATAATATATGCTTCTCTTTTGTTTCGCTGTCATCAGCGAGTACTCGCTGCCTGTTCACACCATTGGCTAGTACTCGCTCGCATTTGCATCCCTTTTGTTTACACAGAATGTCATATTAAAGTTCTTTTCTTGGGCGAGAAAATAGCCCATAGCCATGGATGTAGAAAGTAAAGATGCGCCCGTAACATACATAAGGCGCACGACAAGTGGTCAACATTAGGTTGTGTGATTGAGTGATTGATCAAGTCAGTCTGTTGTAGACAGCAGCGAGTTACACATCTTCCTTACGCAAAATTGATTTCAGTAATTACGTCCGCAAATGTAGAAAATATGTCTTCCTGTGCCTTCAAAAATATTCTAACAATTCAAGAAACACAAATAAAGTCCAAAGGAATCACATTTCATTATGTAAACATTCAATTGTAAATTATTTTCACTATTTCTAAAATAATAACTTTAGTAAAATGGCGCGTGACATTCTGTAAGAGTGACAGAGACAGCACGACTAAAACTTCCAAACGCGGAAGCGAGATATAACTATGTAATCTGTTTGTTTTCAAATATAGTAACAAATTTCCATTGCGCCAACTTCACGCACAAACCGATTCAATTCAAAATTGGATTGTTACAACTTGACACACATTCGAACGTGCAAGGCCGGTCTATATTATGTATGTATATGCCCATAGCTACTCGCGGCTCGCCGGCGGTCGGACATCTGCATAATAGGCTGAAGATGTTATTTACCTGAGCTCTGTTCAAATGGTGGATGCTAGAGACGTTACGCTTCAGAGCACTGGCTATCATTTCCCAGTTGTGTGTATCGTAGTTTACTCGGTAAATACCTATATTGGATAGAGAGATATTATAACGTTAATGAAAATGAGATATCTATATTATAACATTTTTAAACCTGAATAAATCTTTGTAACAATGTCTTAAAAGTTTTTATACTCCTTAAAAAAGACCAATCCTAACTCTTTAACAAATTATTAAACAAAGTTTTTACATATTGGGCATAAAACGATTATTGTTTTGCCTTATTCGTTTCTAATCTCACCTTTCTGTTGTACATTGAAAATGACCCACTCATGACCAGGATCTTTGTTGATCACCATTGTTTTTCCTGTCATGAGATGTGATGGACGGAGGTTGTTCCAGTCGGGGTTTCCGCCAGTGGTGAAAGTTAATGGAACGGGCCACACTTGATTAGTTGGTGTTGCAGTTGCGCTGATGAAGAAACGCTCCTGGAGAATTATACATATAATCATAAAAATAAATATTTCATCACACCTATTCGAAAAAGACGACTTGGTTCGGACATAAGGGGTTCCAAAGTTGCTGTTTTCTATTCAGCGGGCGGGAATGAATTTTCATACAACTTTTCCTGCCGGCTAGATCTTTTCCGTCCTATTTTGAATTTAGAACATTTTAGTATTTTGCGCTAAAGAAATCGAACGCAAATATTGTTTGAATAAAGAATGTCTGGTACGACGCGAGGGCCCCGCCAGCTGAATAATAAAAAAAGAAATCAAATTAAGATTTCGTTTTCAAATTAAAATTAAGTTTTCGTGCATTTTTACGTATTATTTTCTATTATTTTCTATTATATATATTATTTTCTCATAGTGGGTGATGAAAAGTAGAGTGTATCACCCAAGTGTTGCACCCAAGTATATTTTTGGCTCGGGCGACGTACTTTGAATCCCTCGCTACGTTCGGGATTCTACTAAGGAATCCCTCGCTACGCTCGGGATTCTACTCTAGAATCCCTCACTTCGCTCTGGATTCAAAAAACGCCCTCGCCGAAAAAATATTACTTTGCACCCTTGTCATACAATCTACTATTGCTACACACTCGCAAGACTACAATAAGATTCCCGGTGTCATAGGTGCCATGGACAAGACACACCCAGGCCGAATTTCCGCCTCACGGTCTAGCCTTGGAACCCAAAATCCTGTGGAACAGCAAACTGACAAATTGCGCCATGCGGCTATAAGCTTTATAAATCACGTCAAATATTAATATTTTTCCTTTTAATACTCTTCACAGAAATCTAACCGGAGACCTCATTTCTGCAGGGAGGATCAATATTGTTTCCATTTGCATTTGTCTGTTGTCTAATGTTTTCATTATTTTACAATATTTTTACAATACCTAAAACTTTTCAATTAGTGTCTCTTAATAATTATGCATATAATTATTATTCAAATTAGCTTTAATTATATCGATGAAATTAAACATTACCTGGCTAAGTGTCATTACACCAGTCTGCATGTTAACATCAACAGTGATCAGAGGATATCCCGGCGCTTCTACCCAGTAACGCATAATTGCTGCAATGTTGACTACACTAGGCAAAGTCCTATCTTCAGCTACAGCTTTCGCGAAATTGTTGAATAAATGTACTGGGAAGGCGTGTTCGTAGGCCCTGAAGATTAAATTTCATGTAAAATTTTTGTTACCTGATATTTGTTGTATTTTCTCAGGTATTTTATACCTAACATAAATAGCAATACACTTATTTTTTGCGGTTTAGTCCAAGAATGTATATTATTTCTAAAATTTTTTATTTTACTTTGTAGCTTTAAACCTTTAAAATTGTAAATTATAACAAAAATATTTTTCATATCTTCCACCTTTTGTGAATTGAAATAAAAAATGACACTTCACATAGATATAACCGAAAGATAACTTAAATCAAGTGATTATAGAATTAATACCTTTCAGTTAAGAAGTAATTCAAAGCCTTTTTAAAAGTATTTTCGGTCACATAATGCTTCAGCATCAGAAGAAACGCGGCACCCTTAGTGTAGCTGATGCCACTAAAATGGCCAGTGACTTGAGTTGGGCTGTTCACTGTATGTTGTAGAGCCCTGGTGGAGGCTGATGCATCAGTAGACAACGCACTTTGGAGGTAGAAAACGTTGAACTGATCTTCCAATTCCATCGTCTTGTCGACCTGCGAAGCAATAATTCGGTTTATATACTTGATATTTTTTCGTTTACGATTTAGTTTATTATTCTTGTTCTCATTAACAGCTAACTTATTCAAATCAAAAATTTAATGTTGGATATGACTGTAAGTGTCACCATGAACTTGTGGTCAGCCATAGAATTAATTCTCAAATTACTTTCAACTTTTAAATTTCTTTTAAGACTATTTTTTCTAACCAAGCATATTTTTTAACCGACTTCAAAAAAGAAGGAGGTTCTCAATTCGACCGTATATATGCTTTTTTTTTTATGTACGTTCAGCGATTATTCCGTCGTTTATGGGCCGATTTTGATAATTCTTTTTTTGTTGTAAAGTAGATATGCGCAGTGGGGTCCCCTGATAAGGACACCAGGATCTGATGATGGCATCTCGGAGAAATCGAGGGGAACTTTCGAAAATTGTATGGACAACTAGTATGTTTGTTCATGTTATCATAAGTACATTAAAGCGCTACCATTTCATGAAGATCTGGAGTCGATCTGATGAAGCCGAAAGACAGTCGAGGGAACTCCTCAACGATTTACTGCAGTTATCTAGTGTTTGGGCTTGATTAATTTGTAGTGACGAGAACTTTACACTTATATGTTGAATTGAGCGCCATCTGGCGAGTAGTTTTTGAGTTATCTCTACTTATCAAGATTGAAGTCGGTTATTTTTTTTTGTAAAAAGCAATTATTATTCATTAGTATGAATAATTGTTGAATTTTATGAGATGATAAACTAACAGATGAGCCACCCAAAGACAAATGGTCACCATAACCCGTAGGCATGAGTAACCCCAAAGATATCACGAATGCGTTCCCAGCCAAGAAAAAAGATGGAGACAGAAAGAAAGAAAGTAATTTTGTGTCTTACTCCGTCCATTGCAAAGTACTCGAAGTAACTAGCAAAGCCTTCGTTAATCCAGACGTTATCCCACCATCTGCAGGTGACGAGGTTACCGAACCACTTGTGGGCCAGCTCGTGGGCAGTGATGGTGCCGATGTACTTCTTGTCCAGAGCGTTAGTCTCTCCATCTTGGTACAGGAGACGGACCTCGCTAAAATTATTTTCAGTGTTCTTTTACAATTAGTACATAATAAACTCTACAGGAACTCTATTATTGTTATTTTTTATATTTAACCTCACGTGTTAAGAGATATAAAATCGAATACATTATGCTTTTTGCTTATTAATACCACATATTGAGATTATACTTTGGATTCTAATTGAGTAAAACCACATCTCTTCTGCTTAAAGCTCACTAATTAATGTTTAGATAACACTATATAAGTAGTTTGATAAATTACTGTCCCTTAAATGGATAAAATGTAGTTGACATCAACAATTAACATAATATATTATAGGTTCGGAAAAAATGGTAACACTCCTCACTGCTATGTAAGTACTTACTTACTTAATCATTTGTGCGTTGTTTAAGACACCAAAGTCTTGAAAAGGACAGCCACAGAAAGATTGCAAGATAATTACATGTATGTATTATGTTATGTATATGTATTCTACTTGTATCAAACGTATCGATATAATATTCGAAGGTTAGCTTATTTTTTAATATCGCACTGGACATAATTAATGTTATCCATTTAAGTTTGATAAGCTAAAGTAATAAATTTGGAATTGATTAGTCATATCAAGCTTAATAGTGAAACAAAATTTGCCACGCTAATTTTCTAGTCAAATAAATTGCACTACTTTTATGATGTCCTCAACAATGAAACTAAAAACTGTAATAAAGTACGTCCGCACGTCGTTGTAACAATCCCTCCCAACCGAATACCTCAGTTTGTTTTATAATAATTCTATTAAAAATTATTTATTTCCGATTCTTCCACTATAATAAGACTATTTTCGTGTGAGGTTCTACTAAGTTAATGACATACTGACCGATAAGTAACTAATCCCCAGTTTTCAGTAGCCCCCGAGGCCCAATCCGGAGAAGCAATTTGATCATTCTTCATGTCCTCTCCCATACTGTAATAGTCAATGCCCAAATAGTCTCCAAGCCACTTGGTGAGTGGTGGTCCAACATCTAAGGCATACTGTCCTTGACCTTGAGCATTGGGCCGTGCTAGGATACGGTAAGAACTATTTCTGTTGTTGTTGTCCGCTATGACTTTAAACTCCTCACTGATATGGAAGGTAACTAAGTAGGCTGACATACGAGGAGTTGTGTGGAAGACTTCTCTGACACGATCGCCGATTCTGGAAAAAATTGAATTTGGTTTGGTTGTCAATTTAGAATTCGATCTAATAAATTATGGATTCTCAGCCTTATGGATGGTTAATCAAATATTTTGAAAAGTCCTTAAGGCAAATGATATAATTCAGGGTCGCTTACTAAATCTATTCATGGATAGTTTTGAGGTTATTATGTAAAACATGTCAATAAATACATTGAATATTAAAAAAGATTCAGTCAGTCAAATTTTGCTAAATGTATATTATTATTATACCTGGTTGATTCCTTAATTCAAATGTTTTGAAAAGTCCTTAAGGCAAATGATATAATTCAGGGTCGCTTACTAAATCTATTCATGGATAGTTTTGAGGTTATTATGTAAAACATGTCAATAAATACATTGAATATTAAAAAAGATTCAGTCAGTCAAATTTTGCTAAATGTATATTATTATTATACCTGGTTGATTCCTTAATTCTCATGTTCGCGAACGTTTCCGTAAAATGAGCTGGTCTGTTGATGATGATGTTGAAAGTGGACTTGAATCCTGGTTCATCGAAGCTGGGAAATGCTTGCCTAGAGTTTGTTGGCTGCAAATGAGTGGCAGCATACCAACTAGAAAAATATTATTGTTCATTAATCCAATTGTCGTTGGCTTTCAGCCTGAACTTGACTGAAAATCGCTTTAAATATGTACTTACTGCAGTTTGCCATTGTTATCCCTATAGCTTCCTCTGAAGACACCTCTGGACAAGGGAGTTTCGTTAATATTTCCGACGTAAACTACAGTTAGTTTATAAATTTCTGAATTGGTCAGAGTAACTCCATCTCTTAAATTAACCTTTAAAAAGTGGAAATCTCTGATGCTTTCAAAAGGGTTTGTGGCGTTCAACTCAACTATAACTCCTGATTGGGTCGTAACAGTCACTGCTAATATTTCCCGTACGTTTTCTTGGATAACTAAGGATGTTATTCCTTCTTTGAGTGCCTGAAATTAATAAATATTTTATATCAGATAAAATTTAATATAAAATATAGGAGAAAAATAAAATCTAACAAAGCTTGGCAAGTTTTCATGAAACTGGATGCATACCCTCACAGTAATGGTTACAGTTCCATCAAAAGTGAAAGCTTCCTTTTCAGTTGTTGCTTCGAAATATGGAGTGATCTCAACATCGTAATTAATAGGATCCAAGTCTTCAGGAAGACGGTAAAACTCATCTGCTACATCACTAGCTCGTTCGAAAGGTTCGTCGAGGTCAAAAGGAAACTCGGATTTGGTAATAGTAAAAAGCACTGAGAGTAGTGCCACTTTTAGGAGGACAGGCATGCTTCTAAAATAAAAATTATGCTGGTTATTTCATTATTAAAGACACGTTTAAATATAATATTATTATATTCTACAAGCAACCAATATTTCTCATCTTAACGTTCGTTAATATTTATTGGTTGTGATAGCTACGTAAGGCTTTGACTTTGGACTCCAGAATCAACTGTTTTTACTTAACGTTGTAGTGAACGTTATAGGGTTTTTTCTTAGGCGTGTGAAGTTGGCTAATCATCACTTGACTTGCCTTTGACTGTATGTTATCAGATAAAACTAGAATAAAGCAAAGGAAGACTCATCTAAAGTTGGGTGCCTAAATAGATTGAATTTTAAAGAGAAAATTTTCAAGGAATTTTAGATTATTATATTGAAATAACTTAGTAACAATTTGAATTACCTGTCCTTTTGGTACCTTAGTACAATTGAAACTGGTTACGGAGTAGGACTTATCATTTAGTATCTAATTGTATGTGATTAGTTTAGGTGATTGCTATTGCTGATATTGTATTCAAGTTTACTGAAACCTTAATGATAAATTATCTGATCAGATAAGTGTGTAATAAAAACTTGCCGAATAATTTATTATGACTAGCAAAACACATATCTGTAATATCGTTCTGATTAAGTTTTCTTACGTAAATAAACTAGTACCTAGTATGATTTAGGAATTATGACGTTTTAACTAGCAACAATAAACATTCTAGAACTAGTAACTGCATTCGCTATGCTTCAGAAAACCTGTGTCCTAGTAACACGCGAAAAATACACGGGATTCATTATTTCGACACATCCTTTTTATTTGTACACCAATGTAAATAAAATAAGAAAGCCAAGTTTATTATAAAAGGTCACTGAAAAACTCATTCCAATCAGTTTCGCGGTTAATCTAATCATCTTCAACAAAGGCACAAGCAGACAAATATTCTCACAATGATTGTTCTATTTATTGAATTAATATTATACCCTCATTAGTATTTTAACCGACTTCATAAAAAGAAGTAGGTCCTTCCTATGTTTTTTTGTTGTTCATGTTAACTCATAACTTTGCATTGAGTAAACCGATTTTGATAATTTTTCTGTTATCTGGTCCCATATACCTAATTTGATCGACATCTAACGGGTAGGTTTTGAGTTATCTCTACTTACCGATTGAAGTTGGTATTTTTTTGTAAATCTTTTCTCAAACCTGTCGTCCATGTGCAGACATCGATAAGAAAAAATATGATATTTTACCTGTTGTTTATTTCGTCAAATATTTTATAATCACATCAATGTATACTTTGTAAAGCTATAGATACAGCACAATGTATGTACGTTACGTATAGTTTATAATATCTACCCTTTTGCTTTATTTACGCACTAGTTATAAATACAACAGAATATTCAGAACGTAGTAAATAACTTTCAGAACCACTTGATCTTGTAAGTACCTCAACGTATATAGGTTATTAAATCTTTGTCGGTAACATAGATTTAGATTGAATCAAACATTTTATCTACTGCAGTAGCTGATATCGAATCGTATTTCATGATTATCAAAGGACATACATAAAATCAGATAAAATAAATAAATATTGTATAACAATTTACAAAAAGTAACCAAATTCTACATCGACAAGTATTTATAACTCAAAAACTCCTCATCACATGTCGCTCAAATTTAAACGAGACTACACGACAAGCATCAGTTTTCCAGTAAAAGAAGAATTATCAAAATTGGTTTAGCCAGCAAAAAGTTATGACGTAGCACAATTTTTATGAGTTGCTTCGTATGCTTAATTTTCAAAAGATCAAACTACTATAATAATTAAAAAGGATAATAAAACGAAATATATAAGAATTAATTATTTGTTTATTTCGATAGCAAAAATTCTGAACATACTTCTTTAGCAGCTTCTAGTATTTACAAATTGATTTGTCATACAAAAATGATCGCTTGATGGCTGTAATCTGATCATCTTTTGATTATGATGCTTTTCATAAAGCCATAATCAACTGTTGTTACTGAGGGTACGTTTTGAAAATGTACGTTTTGTACTGAGGGTACGTTTTGTTTCATTTTGGAGGCTTTCCAGACCTTCAGCTGATGTCATGTGTAAACATCATTACATTTACCATCTATAATACAGTCAGTATTATTTCAAAATGTTGAATCTGGTCATAAATTAATGTATAAAATTAAGTCTTAAAAATCCTAATTTGATAAAGCAAATAAGGCCATAGCAGCTAGTAACGTTGTGGAGACTGCGATGTTTGCTGCACTATTCGTAGATTTGGTAGCGTCTATGATAACGTCAGCGTTGGCAGTGCCCCAGGCCATATTAGATCGCGCTGAATTTATAGCCGATATCGCTGAATTGTACTGAGCTGTTCCCGTCTGCGTACTTCTGAGCCAGGCTTCATACTGGAAAATGAAAATAGATTTTAAAATCAGCAAGTCATCAAACAACTAAAAGTACTCATAATGGTATAAGTTGTCATCATAAACAAATTTAAATGTAAACTGTCGGTGGAAATACAAGCTGACGAGCCAATCGATGGTAAGTGGTAAGTTGTGGACGGACATTCGCTGTCTGTCCGTCTGCCTGTCACAGGACTTTATCTTTTACTTTAAAAGTTAAACTTGATATCTTTAGAAGGTTATAAAATTTACTTTGTATACAAATCCAATATGACAATGACAAATTTTTCATAAGTAGTGAGTAATAAAATAATTTTAATAAGTGACTAATGAAAATTCTTGTGAGCTTCCGTGCTTTTGAGAGTACAATAAGCTATAGCGGTTTTTGTCATTAGGTGGCAGTCTTCACGTCGTTTCAGACGGCTTTTTATGTTTTTAAGCTACTTTTTCTTTCTCTATTCCATACGCTCTAACAATAGTTTATACAATCGATACCTCAGCTAAGCCATCTTCATCTAAATAACCAGCCAGATTGGACATGACGGTATGCACAGGAGTAGCTGGAGCATCTGCCACATATCTGAAATGATTTAAAATAATTTTGATGATTACTTTTGTCTTCATTTAACAAGTTAACATATTGATACACATTTTAGTAAGCGGTAATAAGGTTTTGTAAGGTTTTCGAACATTTGAAAATTAAAGCTACTTTAAATATTTTTTTATCGGGACTAACTTTTAATGCCTCGTTAGTAAAATTTGGTCTTTGTCAGTGAAATTAATAACTATTGTGTTATGCACCTAGGTAATATATTATTTTTTCGCATACATCGTTGGTTAACTAACTAAAGTTAAAATTAGGATACTTACGCCACTCGAATATCATCAATATTGTTCTTAACATACTGAAGCACCGTGTATGCATTTTGCTCGTTGCCTAGCAACGCATAATTGAATGAGTTGGCTTTGTCGTGCGATCTGACCATCTTGTTCAGAGTTATGTCCAGGTATCTGAAGAAGAAAATAATTTTGTAAACCAATGTTAAATATTCCTTAATAACCGGAAGATTAAGAAGACCAGTTTAGATAATTTTACACTTTGAAACTTAAAAAACTGCATAATATGAAAATTTTTCGATACCTCCACAAAATTATAAATACTTATCCCTATTTACCAGCAACATGGTGGAGTATATAATACTCTTGAGCCTCCTAAATTTTGAGCACGGAGATATTAAGCTCAGCATTCTCCAATTATTGGGCTGAAGTCATACCTATTTATCAGCGCAGATTCTTTGCTCGCACCCAATCCTCTCAGCATTTCCAACTGATCATTAGCAAAGTTAGAACTTTTGAAACGGCCAAACAAGAAGTCAAAATCTTGTTGGGCTCCTTCCCTCATTCCAACTACGTATACACTGCGACGAATACGGGCATCTATCCTAAAATGTTAAAAGTAAGGTTTTAAAATCATCATCGTCTTCAGGTGGCTACTCTGCTAAGTTTCCAGCTGGAACAACTAATGCAAACTGGAAATAATAATACTACAAACTGGAAATAATAGTTACCATTCACCACCCCTCATCCTCACAAATCGTGATCGGTACGCCTGAATACAGCCTTCATGGCCCAAGGTGCTTGCGAAGTGCATAACTTCTTGCCGAGTCAAGCTCACTGTAGGGGTCTCGTTGGCGGATGGATCATATCCCACGTGCTCCATAACAGTCTTCATGTTACTTAAAATGAAAGCCTGGAACAGAACAAAAATGATCATTAAAGATGATTTTTGTGTCGATGATCATTATAACTACAAACTATAAATGAACACTTCTAAACACAGATTTGACAGATTTGAAACCATGCATGCGTGCAGGGTTTCCACATGAAGTTTTTTACCAAAACAAGTGACAATAAAAAGGCAAATATTCAACATCGAATTGCAATTATTATTAAAATTCGTACAGATTACAGGTTAATCTACTTTGCAACAATCCGCGAGCAAACTCGTATATATGAAGGCGTATACTTTCATGCAAGTAGCACCTCCCTCCTTCCCACATAGGAACATGCAACAAAGAATGTATGCACCAACATATATACCTCCACCAACACATGTTTCGCCCCAAAACACCAATTCGTGTCTACGTCCTCGCTGTGGGTTTATCGTAAAACTCTTTGCAGCCTTCATCTCTGCCGTGCAAAGCACGTAGTCGTCTATAATTTTTACATTACAGAGATCTGATCTGCTCAAAACTACTTACATCGAACTCAGCTCGTTTGTCTGGAAGGTGCCTCAGTCTGTTCCGCAGCCAGGAGAAGCCGCTGATAGCCGCGGTCCACACGTGGTAGTTGGTTTCCGAGTTCAGGAACCTCAAAATGTTGAAGCCGAAATTGTACGTCATTCTTTGCGATCGCATCAGAGCGAAGACGTCGTCCACAATCTGTTGTTCAATTATTGGTAAATTAATTGGTGGAAAAACTAAGAGAAATAAATAGTCACTATGCTCTTTATCGTCGAAGAGTTCTCATTTCCTGAACATTGTATCTGATCATGCTTGTTAGGGATAAAATAGCATTGTCATAGGAACTATAGAAAAATTTGAGAATTCAAGTCCTAAGAGCAAGGGAAGTAGTTCTTCATCTTGTAAAATTTGACTTGAACATAAAAACATCACTGCAAGTTAAATGAAAGCGTCTAGAAAATAAACGCTTGTTCAGTTAAATAAACATTCCAATACTCACTTTTCACAATGGGATTCTTGTGTTGTGAATAATAAGATATCAAAAACAATCGACAAAAGATCAAATATTATTAATCGGTCACATTATTGTCCACCAGGGTCACTAATCCACTGTGAGCGGTTTGTATACTTATTAGTTAGATCTACTCAAACTTACTTGTGCCCTATTAAGATGGTCAATCGAATTTGGTTCATTGAGTAAAGCCTCAGCAATGAGATTCCAAGTCTTTTCGTCATAGTCTACTCTGTAATGTCCTGAAATGTAATTGAGTCAAATTAGAAATAAACAGTTTTATCGTTCTGTTTACGGCTTCCCTGATGTTAAAAAACAACAAATTGTAGAGTCATGTTAGACCTATCAATACGTTATGTTGTTCGTATAAGTCACTAAACGGGGTTTAGAGAGCTAGTGTTTTTTTTTCTTTTCTCTTCCTTTTCTTCTCGCTCTGGTAAGGATTCATCATGCCTTTGGTATTACTGCCTATTACCTTCCTAAAGTTGACCAATTAACATCAGTTGAATCATCTGCTTGGTTGTCACAACTAAGGTACAGAAAAATATAAATACAAATAATAGGTATAATTATTCTTACCATGCTGAAGATTATTAAAGATGACCCATTCTTCGCCCGGTTGTTTCCTGATGACGGCTCTTTCCGTAGTGAACATATACGTTGGTTTTAAATTTCTAAAGTTTGGATTAGACTCGGTTGCGTATGTTATAGAAATAGGATAAACTTGCCCTGTGGGACTTGCAGAAGAACTCAGGAAAAATCTTTCCTGCAAAATATTTTAAACAATTAAAAATCATAATACCTACTTCTAATAAAAAAATGGTTTTGCAATAATATTTCCTGATTTGGTTTCTCATTAAAATAAGAACACTGGTATCATTAACCAACTTATAAAACTTAAGATACAGTTTACTACTCATGTATAATATATTACACTGCTTTGTGTACAGTACTTACTTGTTGTAGAGACATTTCCCCAGTAGCATGATCAACATTAACCTTCAGTATCGGATAACCGGGTACATTCACCCATACTCTGTAGTACTCTGCGAAATCAAAGTTCGCGTATTCCCTTAGAGTTCCGTCCTCTTCTATAGCAAGAGCAAAAGCATCGTACAAATCATGCTGATCAGTTGGCTGGTATTCACTAGAAACATTGAATTTATTTGTTTACCGTGTACCTACTGTTTATCAATAGTGTACCTACCGAAATCTCCTACAGTTCAAACTTCAAAAAATAAATAACTTACTTGTTTTTTAAGAAATATTGGCAAGCTTTTCTGAACGTTGCTGGAGTAACGATATTTACAGTCATCCGGAGGAAAGCAGCGCCTTTAGAGTAGCTGATTGTACCAAAATGTCCGGTGACTTGAGCCGGCGTGTTTACGTCATGGTTCATAGCTACCGTTGAAACGCCGGAGTCAAAAGAAAGAGAATTTTGAAGGTATCTTGAATTAAAATGTTCATGCAGCTCATATCTAGGGAACATCTGTTGTAAAATTGAAACAAAATTCATTATTCATCCATTTTTATGATAAAAATAATAATCTTTATGTACTTATTAATCTTCACATTTCAATTAAACTGAAGTGTGTATCGTGATTAAAAAAATGTTTTCACAAGGAGTTTTTTTTACTCGATACTGATACGCAAACATAATTACCTCATTGGCAGCTATGTATCCGAAATAACTAGCAAATCCTTCATTTATCCACGTGTTACTCCACCAGAAGCAGGTGATTAGGTTCCCGAACCACTTGTGGGCCAGCTCGTGGGATACCAGCGTGGCTGCATAGTGCTCAACCGACATAATCGTTTCACGAGGATCTAGGATTAGATACAACTCCCTGAAAGCCACATAACAAAAAGTTTTGATGTTTTTCTAATACCAATTTAGTATAATATATTATATTTTTATATATTTATTATAATAGAAAATTTTTCACCGACATCAACAAAAGAAACGATGCAATATTTCTTTTTTTACGTCTAGAGATCATTTGTGAAGTAATATTGATGGTTCTTTTTATACCCGAATGCCGTTACTTATTACGTGATGTCATTTAAATTTGAGTAAAAATTTATTAACACTGACCTATAACTAACCATTCCCCAATTTTCTGTACCAGCCGACGCCCAATCAGGAGAAGAAATATGATCGTTCAAGAGATGAGGATGCAAAGTATTGTACGGTATTTGAAAGAATTCGTCAAAATATTCTGTCATCCTGACAGCCAGCTCCAAAGCCTGGCCAGCTAGTCCATTGGTGTTAGATCTACCAATTATCCTTACTGGAGGACTAAAAGACTTGTCCTCGGCTATAACTTGGAAAGATTCACTCACGAGGAAAGTCACTAAGTACGACGACATTCTAGGAGTTGCATGAAAATTGTCACGAATCCGATCGCCAATACTAAAAAAACAAAAACAAAAGATTAAATATCAGTAACATCTCAAATTGTAATCTTCTATACTTATAATAAATCTGTAGAGAGGTCAATTCTGTACATTAAATATATTTCCAAAATAACTATCAGGGGGTGATTAGGGATCGATACTGATGCCAAAAATGCAATCAGTAAAATTTTTGTCTGTCTGTCTGTCTGTCTGTCTGTCTGTCTGTCTGTCTGTCTGTCTGTCGGATGTATAACCGTTATAGAAACAAAAACTACTCGACGGATTTTAACGAAACTTGGTACAATTATTTTTCATACTCCCGCGCTGGTTATAGTATACTTTTCATCACGCTACAATCAATAGGAGCAGAGCAGTGAAGGGAAATGTTGGGGAAACGGGAGAAGTTACTCCATTTTTTAAGCTTCCGTCGCGTGTGCAACCTTAATGGTTAAAGCTACACAGAAATCATGTATGACGGAAATGTTCTCCTTAAAATTATATAAAAAATATTCCACGACAGCATATGTCTATCTTTTATGGTTGACTCACAATAACACGTGTAACTCCCGATAGCTTAGCAGTTCGAAGCTTTCTGATTAAGTATACCTATATTTTATCTACTCTTACGTTTATGACACTTAAGTGGGTGAAATAAAGGGGTGAAGTTTAAACGAAATTCACGCGGGCGAAGCCGCTGGCAAAAGCTAGTCAGATAATAATATTAGTGCATAAACAAACTTACAAGTCGTAAGTGTCAACTCCAGTGTTAGAGAATGTTCCAGAATAGTTAGCCGGCTTAGTAAGATGAATTTTGAATACCGCTTTGAAAAGAGGCTCATCCCAACACGGGAAAGCTTGTCTCGCATTATAAGGCTGGAAATGGGTTGCGGCGTATATCCTATAAGATTTGAAAATACATTTAATAATATTTTCATCTTTGGCATCAAAGCTCAGTAAATAGTTTTAATTAAATACTTAAGGAAATATAAGTTAATTACCTTTCTACGCCATTTGCATCAGTATACCAACCTCTCCATAATCCTCTCTTCATTGGCCCTTCATTCATAGTATTCGAATAATCGATGAAAAGTGTATAATTTCTAGCAACTTGTAAGGGTTCTTCCAAATTTATTTTCAAGAAGTGATATTGCCGTTCTATAGTAAACGGTTCCATTGGATTTAATTGCACTGGAGTAATACCATCTGCTAGAAGACTAACAGCATTTATTGAATCCACATTAGCATGTAGTGTTACTTGTTTGACATTTTCTTCTACTGCCTGAAATTTGTTCGTGATAACATAGCAAAACACGATGATATCCTAGTGATTAACAAAATGTTTTCCTATGCGGGGGTCTGATTTAAATTTCTGAGTCTGAGCACGCATATCGAACTTTTCGGATGTAAAGTATTAAAATGTTACTCGCTATAACAAAGAAGAAAAAAAATCGTGTAAAATCCTTTAACCTATTCATTCTGGGAGGTCCATAGAACAGAGATACCCATGCTCAATAGGTTGATCATGATAGGTCGAGATGATACTTATGAACAATAACAAAAAAAAAATCTCTTAAAACAAGGAAATTATCAACATTTCTTTGCTTCTATTGGATGTGCATGGACTTACCTGTATCTTAATATGCTCTTGTCCATCAAAACTAAACGGTCTATCAGTCCGTTCAGCAAAATAAAGATCTATGTAAATATCGTACTCAATCGGTATTACATTGACAGGCAACCTGTAAATTGTATCAGCATTTCTAGTAGTTTCTTCATTGAAAACTGGTGATTCTTCAATTTCTGACAACCAGATAGGTTGGTCTGCCTTAGCGTATAACAAGAGCATTACGCTCAAGGCAATTGATGAAATTCTGGACATTTCTGTAATATTCAAAATAATACATTAATTTAGATTCTAGAATTAAATTTGCTTTCTTAATTGTTCTTATCTCCGCCACTACACCGGATATTTTTGCTACTTTCTTACATTGCTTATTTTCTTTTAAGTAACGGATTTGAATACTAGCTTAATTACACTGCTGTGCGTCAGTAAACAATACATGGAAATCACTACATAGTATAAAACAAAGTCGCTATTTTTGTCCGTCTGTTTGTTTGTCTGTTTGTCTGTTTGTCTGTATGCTTAAATCTTTAAAATTACGCAACGGATTTTGATGCGGTTTTTTGTAATAGGTAGAGTGATTCAAGAGGAAGGTTTTTATGTATAATACATGCATATATTCCCACGAGAACGGGATCCACGCGGGTGAAACCGCGGGCGGGCCGCTAGTATAAGTATAAGAATAGCCCTGGGACCAACCAAACAATAAGGGATAAGATGCAAGAAAAAAGATAACTGATATTCGTTTAAAATTTCTTGAAAGTAGCAATTAATTCTATCTACTATATTTTTATCCTCATACTTCTTTTAGGTGACTATGGAGCTGTTGAATATTTGAAATGTGATGTAACTTTGCTAAATAAATAACTTATAAATAACGCTTCACACTCAATAATGAGGAGATAATTATAATAATACACTGTAAAACGTGGTCTATAATATAACGTGGCAATAAATCATTTATCATTATTATGTAATTTTTTACTTTTCCTAAGTTTCTAAAAACCGAATAAAGATACGATTTTTATTATAACTGACCTGAAAACGAAAATGTCCTGTACTGTACGTGAATAGAGATATTTTGTTTCGGTAAGTAATGAATATAACTGATTATCTATATCAGCTGATAGAATACTAAATATCTTTATGTCTTCTATAATATAATTTATTATTTTATAACTTGATTAAATTATATGATTTTCGATAAACGGTTTAATTGCGTCCTTAAATTGTTATATGATTAAATAATAATATCTATAATATGTATATCTAGTTTAATACTATCAATACAAAAGTATCTAAAGTTTTTTTAACATTTTCAGAAAACATTTTAAGTACTTACTTTAGTGTTAAAACACTTCAACTGCACTTTTTGAATTGTCTAGTTTTATATATTTATATTATTTAAGTTAATAAAAGTCACAAACAAAATAAAAAAAGTATCCAAAGTTGTTTATTATTTTGTAATATATATTTTTAACGTGCCCTAACAACTTCGGAGTAAATCTTCATATAGGTATATCTGAGACCATCTGATACACTATCTCAATCTCCGAAGATATTTGCGTCATAATATATGGATTATCGGTAGGAGATAAGATCTGTCTGATAGCAGTCTATAGCAATCAGAAGACGTTTTGTCTTATTCATTTAATAAATAAAACTAAATCATAATTGACCCAGTAAGTATTTTGTGAACAGGATATTTCTCCTTTTGATATAATATGTGTCGCACCAGCTTTAGAACATGTCAAAATACTATATTGATGTTAACAAACATGAATGTGCAGTAAAACAATAGCCCACATTAGATAGTAATGTAATTATGATTAAAAAGAATACAACAAATGGGAACTACTAAATGAATGACATAGATCAAAAAATCTTTGGTAGTCTATAGTCAGTAGGGATAATTATATCCTGGAAACTACTAACTACAACTGGAAACTATTTTATTTCAGATAAGTAGGTACTTAGTATTAGGCAATCATTTGCTTTTAATAATCCTAATACTGACAATGTACCTACTTGTTATCAATAATCTACTTAAGTATTAATAACCAGTATAATCTTGTTTTCAAATTATTAAATACAATCTTTATGATATTGAAAGTTGATAACACAGTTATCACATACTTCCTAATTCGTTCATACGCATTTATGTCGTAACAATATTTATTAGTATGAAGCGTTTTTGAAGGCAGAATGAAAAAGAAGAAGAATATCCGCTATTCTAAAAAGATTGAAGATCAGTTTTAACTCCATTTTCCTAATTATCTACATTATATAAAAACTTATTTTACACACAGATTATTTACAAAACACAGGAGTTGGACTCGCCTCATTTCAGCATCAAATGAAAAGGGAGAAGTTAATAGTTAAGTAAGCAAAGTTCTATATTATGTTTTGGAAAAGACTGTTGAATGGCATGGTGGGAAATATTACCAAGCAACAAATAAAAAAAAATCAAGAAAATTTTATAATAAATTCGCTTTATTGCACACCTTACAAACTTCACAAAACTAAGTCTAGATCTAGAGTTAAGAACAGGAATCAATATTTAGTACAGTACAATTTTAAGAAATTATTACAGCCTCCAATTATATCCTACATGAAGAACTTAATGTCATTGTTCAAAACACAAACGTCATATCTATAAATTTAATTAAATTTAACACTAGGTTAGAAATTTAATGCAAAAAGTGAGCAACTAGAGCCGATATGGCAAGGAAGAGTGAAACTGTAAGAGATGGTGCAGAGCTCTTAGCTGTAAGGAATTCGAAGATATCAGGAGCTGCTTGGTTGCCCCACATCAAGTTGTTGATGCTGGTGTTGATGACACTGACGCCGGTGTTGAAGGTGCCCTTCAGCTGGATTTGGTTCTGGTACAACCAGTCTTGGAACTGAAAAACAACGAGATATGTTTAGGAGGATATATAACATGACAAAATTATAAGATGTTTCATTTACATCAATTTAAATTATAATGAGTATTGAAGTAATCAAAGGTAATGATGAAAAGTATAACAGGTCAAAATTTAAAATAATGTAGGTATATAAGTGAAATTGTCTTGAACAACCTTAATGTTTGTTTGACTTTAACCCGTTAATGACCACCTATTTAGCACGGGTTTCTCCTCATTAATGAGGACGCACACGCTGCTCCAGTGCGGGTTGGTGGAGGTGGATATGTAATGTTGCTTACATGAGGTTAAAGGCTCAATGATGAGAGATGAGATGAATAATTCTATAACGACAATATAAGTAATACTAAATAGTACCTAATTAGGGATAAAATTAATGGAGGTTAAGCTCAATTACTTCGTAAAAATGTATAAATTGTAACCTTAAAAACCATTTAATTCGCTATAAAGCTTAGATATAAAAACATACAAAACATACCGCTGTAATATCTTGGAAGTTGGTCAAGAAGGTAGCTATGTTACTAACAGCAGTGTTGAGACGTGCTTCGCCACCATAACTGTAATAAAAAGGGGTATGATAATTATGTATGATTATTATAAATAGTAAAGTATAAGAAGAAAAAGAAACGCACACACACAAACAAACATACACACACACGCACACACACACACACGCACACACACACAGGTACTTAGTATACTTTATGTTATAACAATTTTACTCTTGTAATTTTACGCTGTATTTTTTATTTACCTAGTTTTTACTTCATTTTTATTCCATTTTTACTTTTAATACAGTGTTAAGTTGTATGCCTAACCCTAATTAGGATATCCATCTGTGGAAGCGCGAGGCATTCCTAACACAAGTGTCGTCGACTACTTAACAGGAAGCCACGTCTACTACTTTTAAGGACTTTTCTAAATAAATGCATTTTTTTTTTAAAGAATACAAAACTTTTTAATCAAGTTAGAGAATATTCGCACTTACAGTTCTCTTATGTTATTAAATTCCTGATACAGGAATGTGAGGACAGCTCTAAAATTCTCTCGATTTCCTTGAAGAGCGTAGGCGAAGGCATTTGTACGATCGTGGATTCTGATCTTATCGTTGTACATAGATTGGTAAAGATAACTGTAATAGATATAATTATTTGATTAGCAATCACTTTTACTTTTACCTTGAAAACAAACTTGCAGTAAAGAATGCCAATATTATTCAAAGTTAATTGTAAGATTTAATAGAATTAATATCAAAACTAACACTCAAAATACTTTCAAAGGCTTTATCCATTGACTTCCAGCGAAGTGAACGTACTATGAAATCATGACAGCATCGACTGCCGTTGGAAGCCAATGGGTAAAATGTTCCACAAAATTCATATTATAGAGAAATAAAATTCAACACAGTCTAATACTAACTGTTGGAATGAAGGTTGGTCTTTGGTGCAGGCCAGAGTTCGCAGCATGACTACCATATCAGCCGTATTTTCGGAGGTATTGTACTTCTGGAAGAGGAAGTCATAATCGGAACCATCTCCATAGCGGAGGCCAGTACAGTACACGTAGCGTCGGGCATTAACTGGGACCCTAAAATGGAAAATTTTATCATAGCATCAATTTTAAGTAACCTAGAATATAATTTACTTAAATCGTATTGTTACTTACAAGGTGTTACTTTGTTTGAATCGATTCCACTTTGTCCGGCTATCATTGATGCAACCTTCATGGCCTAAGTTGCAAGCCAAGTTCATTATCTGCATTCGGTTAAGTATGGTTGACGTCGAGTCGGTTGGCCTTTCATCGTACCCCAAGTTCTGGATGACGTTCTCTATCGACTCCAAAAGGAAGGCCTATTTGTGGATAAAGTAAAATTAAGTTAATTTATACTTCATCATTTGAAACACCAATCATAATATGATTCTGGACTAATCATGCATTTTCAAGAATGTTTTTAATATAATTATCTACATTCTACAGTTTTTCAGACTTCATTAACATCGTATATCAAAAGAAATGAATTGAGTGTTTAAGTGAGTAATTCTATCGAACTATACTAACATTAAACTCTTCATACGCATAAGGAATGTGCTCCAACCGTCTCCGAAGCCAATCGAGCTGGCCGAGCGCTCCGGCCCACACGTAGTAGTCAGTCTCATACTTCAAGAACGAGAGCACGTCTAAACCGCGTTCGATGCTAATCTTTTGAGCTCTGATGAAGTACAACACATCATTGACGATCTGAAATAATATCATTAAAAGTAGGATAATATTATATATACCTAACATGACGTTAAGGTACATCTAGTGTCAAAGAGCTACAAACCTGAGCTCTATTAAGTTTGTGAATTACGTTCCTATCCTTCCGTAGAGCGGCAGCAATCATCTCCCAGTTATGGTCATCATAGTTGACACGATAGTACCCTTCAAACATAAAAATACTTTTAATAAATGTCTCAACAGGCAGCGAATATATAACATCCATCCATCCATCCATCAGCCTTTTCGCGTCCACTGCTGGACATAGGCCTCCCCTAATTTGCGCCACTCGGACCGGTCCTGCGCCTTCTGAAGCCAGCGGATGCCCGCTGTCCTCTTCAGGTCGTCAGACCACCTGGTCGGGGGGCGTCCTACGCTCCTTTTTCCGAGACGGGGCCTCCACTCGAGGACCTTTCTTACCCAGCGGTTGTCGGTCCTTCGAGCTATATGGCCGGCCCATTGCCACTTCAGCCGGCTAATTCTTTGAGCTATGTCGGTTACCCTCGTTCGTCTACGGATCTCCTCGTTTCTGATTCGATCACGTAGAGAAATACCGAGCATAGCTCTCTCCATAGCCCGCTGCGCGACTTTGAGCTTGTGGATTAGGCCAATCGTAAAGCACCACGTCTCGGAGCCGTATGTCATCACTGGCAACACACACTGCTCGAACGTCTTCGACTTCAGGCACTGAGGTATTTTGGACGACAAGATGTGACGTAATTTCCCGAACGCAGCCCATCCGAGTTGGATTCTACGAGTGACTTCTTTCTCGAAGTTGGACTTACCCATTTGGATCACTTGTCCCAGGTAAATATATTCGTCTACAACTTCGAGAGCAGCGCCATCAACAACGACCGGTATGGGCGTGACATGGACATTCGACATGATTTTCGTCTTGTCCATGTTCATCTTAAGACCCACCCGTTGTGAGGCGCTGTTCAAGTCCCCGAGCATTGTACCAAGTTCTTCCATGGATCTCGCCAAAATGACTATATCGTCGGCATACCGCAGGTGTGTGATGTATTCGCCATTGATATTAATGCCACGTCGTTTCCACTCCATCAGCTTGAACACGTCTTCCAGCGCAGTGGTGAACAGTTTTGGGGATATGACGTCCCCTTGTCTGACACCTCTCTGCAGCTGAATGGGGTTCGTTGCTGTGTCGTGTACTCTGACGGACATGGTGGCTGATGTGTATAAATACTTCAACACCTCGATATACCGGTAGTCGATTCGGCACCGCTGGAGAGAATTTAGTACCGCCCAGGTCTCGATAGAATCGAAGGCTTTCTCATAGTCCACATAGGCAACACATAGCGGCAGACTATACTCCTCGGTCTTCTGTATAATCTGCCGTAGCGTATGTATGTGGTCTATGGTACTGTAGCCTTTACGGAATCCTGCTTGTTCGGGAGGCTGGAAGTCGTCAAGCCTGCGTGCAATGCGATTTGTGAGGACTCTCGAAAACAGTTTATAAACGTGGCTCAGAAGTGCAATGGGCCTGTAGTTCTTTAAGAGGGTCTTATCGCCCTTTTTAAAGAACAGCGTCACTACACTTCTGCTCCACGCTTCCGGGGTAGTCCCAGTATTGATGACGGAATCGAACAGCTTTTGGAGCGCCACTAGGAGGGGTTTTCCTCCAGCTCTTAGCAGCTCGGTTGTGATTCCGTCATCTCCCGGTGCTTTGTTGTTTTTTAACTGTTTGAGAGCCTCTCTAATCTCATACAGGCTGACGTCCGGGATATCTTCCGTGTAGTGTCGGGTTAGTCTAGCTCGTTTGTCGCTCTCCTCGTGAGGCAAGGGAGCTTGAGAGGAGGTATACAACCGTCCGTAGTAGCTCTCCATTTCTCTCAGAACTTCGGGTTTCGACGAGACCATGATGCCAGACTCGGTCTTCAACCTCGTTAGCTGACTGCGCCCAATAGACAGGTCTCCAGCGAACACTTTGGAGCCTTGGTTTCGCTCAATTGTGTTTTTAACACGATTTGCGTTGTGGTTTCGCAAATCGCGTCGCCTACTCTTTGAGAACTGCTTATTGAGCCGTCTGTACTCCGCCATAGAGTTTGGAGACTGCACACATAGTTCTCGTCGTTCCCTCATGAGACCGAGAGTATGTTCTGAGAGAATTTGGGGTCTACCACTGGGGTGGGTCTTAAAGTACTTTGACCCTACCTCGTGGACAGTTGTAACCATCCTGGTGTTATACTCGTCCACAGAACTGCAGGACTCTAGGCACGAGAAACGATTTTGCAGTTCGAGTTGAAAGTCTTCAGAACCCTGGATTTGGATGGGTGTTGGGCGAAGCGTAGACTTCATCAGGCGCGACCTTTCCAGCTTAATGTCGATATTTAATGTGGCTCTCACGAGGCGGTGATCGCTCCCGGTTTTAAACCTACTGATCACTGAGACATCATTAAATATGTGCCGTTTGTCTGCCAGAATGAAGTCTATTTCGCTTTTTATTGAACCATCAGGGCTTATCCAAGTCCACTTGCGTTGGGGCTTCTTCTTGAAGAAGGAGTTCATCGCAAACAGATCCTCCTTCTCCAAGAAGTTTGCCAGCAAGTGTCCTCGGTGGTTCCTTTGCCCAAATCCAAAGGGTCCCACTTTCATCTCGTTGCCATTTCGCGTGCCCAGTCTTGCGTTGAAGTCCCCCATCACAACTGTGAAATGAGCTTTTGAGGTATGCATGGCCCTACTAATGTCCTCATACATGACCTCAATCTCATCGTCGGGATGTGTCGAGGTCGGCGCATATACCTGTATGACCTTCAGCGAATATCGCTTGGATATTCTGAGTATCAGGTACGCTACCCTTGCCGACACGCTCCCAACTTTCACAATGTTGCTGACGAGGGACTTGTGGACGAGAAACCCGACACCACCTTGGGACAGTTGTTCGCCCTCCCGGTGATAGAACAAGTTTCCGGATTTGAGTATTATCGTGTCCTCCCCCTGTCTTCGGACTTCAGATAAACCCACAATACTCCAGTTTAACTTGTCTATCTCTTCTTCCAGCTCTTTTACCTTGTCGTCGGTTCTCAGTGTCCTGGTGTTGTATGTTGCCAGGTGCAGAGGTCGTCGGTTTTGGTAGCCTGATCTCTGCCGGAGATTCTTAGCACCCCCTGCTCCGCCGTTACCATGGCCGCTACCGTAACCAGGAATAGCGGAGCTGCCGGGGACTGGGGGCCGGGGCTTAGATGTGGCTATCATAGAGGGTTTAGCCAGATAGTCACCGCGCTTGGCTATTGCGTGTTGGTGACCGCAGAAAATGTTAGCTTTACACAGGAAGACGCTGCTGCCCGTCTCCTGGTGTATCCTATTAGTCGCCTTTTACGACATCCCAGGATGGTGTGAGGGGAGTGGTGCTATTCTACAAAAGTGGACCCGGCACCACACGGGGGAGGGGGAATATATAACATATCAGACATAAATTAATATTGCAACTTTAAACCAGAAAATTTTAAAGTTATCCTACTTTGAAACAATTTATTCATTTTCATATTTTAGTTTAAAACAACTATTTAAATGTTTTAAAACATACAAGCTTAAATAAATATAATAACATTTATCTGAGATCTTACCAGATTGAGCGATGTTAAAGATGACCCAGTTGTGACCAGGCTGACCTTGAATAACCCTCGTTCGTTCGGTTAATACGAAGCTTGGTTTGGTGTTGTTGAAATTAGGACTACCACCATGGGTCCAAGTAATAGGAATATGCCACAATGTATTTGGAATCTGACCACTCAGTTGAAAACGTTCCTGTAATAAACGAAATAAGATGTACGTTTGACAATAACAGGTTAGTTACCATACACTTCTTGAAGCGTACACTATAGATCATCTATAGATAAGCCAAAGGATTAGATGTAAAAATTTTAAAAGGTTGTGGAGGAAAAGGGGAGATCTCCCGCCAGGCGATGTCACTGCCTGGGGACCGCGGTCCGATGTTAACTCCGGACCATTTGTATATATAGTTTGTATATCTTGAAATCTTGATAGCGCGGTTGAGGATGCGTCTCCTGATTGGCCAGTTCAGTATGACGCGTATGACGTAGTCTATTGTTTACTGCACTCGTTGCTCGTGGTTGCGTGGTCAGCATTATGTGCGGCGCGCGCTCATATTACTGTAGGTATCGCGCCGCTACAAGGTCATAATGATTGAACCGCAACAATAATTCAAATGTACATAAATTTTTATTTATAATTTTTCATTTGTTTAACAATTTATCATACATCTGTTTTCAAATAATATGTTCAACTTTTCGCTTCATTAAATGCCAATAAATATGTTATAACGAATACTACGTAGATTTCCGAACTTAATGAGATCACTTATTGATTTCTCGTTAGAAAAATATTTTTGAAGCTGTAACTTACTATATTTTTCATTATATTCTAAAAACTAAATATAACTAAATATTCTAAAAACTAAATATAAATTGACCTGTCTAATAGTTATTTGACCTGTATTCATATTGACATCTACGTTTAGAACAGGGGCGCCAGGATTCTGGATCCAAGTATCTAAAACGGTACCGATGTCGATCCCTGGATAGCTTATAGCAAAACCAGCATCTTCTGCTACTGCTTTCCTGTATCCATTATAAATATCTTCTGGTGTTCCTATACCATAAGCACTGAAAACAAATACGTATTCTATTTTAATGTTTACAACTAATCTGATATGAATATGTATAGAAGAAAGCAGAAAAATAGGTACAAACTGGCGTTTGAAATTTTTTAATACCAAAGAGTAATTCTAGAAAATAAATTAAACCAAAACATACTTCTCTTTAAGGTAGTATCGTAAGCCGTTCCTGAAGTTAGTGAAGCCAATGAAGTTTTCTATCATCCGTAATACTGATCCACCTTTAGCATAACTTGTTACACTGAAGTGAGATGAGATAGACGGATTGTTGGACACTGCAGTCCAGTTCATCGGAGTGGCGGACGGTGACGCGTCTGAATTTAAACCACTATGTACCACGTCAACTACATATTGTTCATCCATCTCAAGAGACGGATCAGCCTAGTAACACAAATTTATATTTATTTTATTTAGATTATCAGTAATAACATTCACTATACTTAATAATTTTACAAAATTTTCTTCGTAAATTTAATTTAAAAACAAATTAGGAAATAACTTACGAAGTGCACAGCAAAGTACTCAAAAAATGTAGCATAAGACTCATTAATCCATAGGTTGCTCCACCAGAAGCATGTAACTAAGTTTCCAAACCATTTATGTGCGAGTTCGTGGGCCAATATTGAAGCTATGAAAATTTTACTGTTAAGGTTGGTATGTTGGGGATCATACAAGAGATACGCTTCCCTGAAATACAACAAGACAAACAATTCAGACTAAGTACCTGTGTATTAAGAAAAAGTCATTTTTATTTAGCATACATACCTATAGTTAACCATGCCCCAATTCTCCATAGCACCGGAGGGGAAATCTGGAAGTGCAATGTGGTCATTCTTCATCGGATTTCCTTGTCCCATTCCATAATAATCGACGTCCAAATATTCATTTAGTGCCTCTGTTATTCTAAAACCCATATCAGCGGCATAGCCATGTTGGTTAGTAGCACCTTGACGGGAGATGATACCGAAAGGCCTAGCAGAAGTACCAGTGTTGCTTGTTTCCACAAAATCACTGACATGGAAAGCAATGAGGTATGAAGAAATGACTGGAGTGGCTAGGAATATTTCTCTTGTACGGTTTCCGGATACTCTGGAAAAATAATTATGCTTAAACGTCAAATAACGCCTATCTAGATATATAAATATACAATTAAGTTTACCTTTACACATGCCTTTTTCTTCTTAATGTATATTTTAGTGCAATGTTTGTAAACAATTCCAAAAAAAATTCCAAAAAATTCAAAAAAAAAAATTAAATGTTTGGAAAACTCGTAGAAACATCGTTTTACCATAAGAGCTTATAAACTTATCTGGCAGCGATGATGTTTGAAAAAAATTATTTAATTACATTACAATTACATTTGGGTTTGCGCTATTGGCATATTCGAGTAAGACGGACCGAGGTAATTGTCACGAGTAATGGCAAGCACGTATGGACACTTGAATTGGGGTTCATCGAAACAAGGGAACGCCTTCCTTGCATGGAAAGGTTGGAACTGAGTTGTAGCGTACTCCCTGAAAATAAACAAAACAATGTTATAGTTGTTATAGTGACAGGAGGATGAACAAAAAATATGTAAGTAAACGTAAAATTGAAAGCAATACCGTTTCTCGTTTCCAAAATAGTAATATCCCTTGTAGAAACCGCGATCAATCGGGTTCTCATTGATTTGGCCGAGGTAACTGATGGAGATAGTATAGTGGCCGATCGGAATGATATTAGCGAAGTTGATCTTGATGATCTCGTAGTAGTTGTCGATCTCGAAGGGGACGGGCACTCGCAGTGCTACCGGCCGGTCTTGCCAGTCGACTACTTCTACAGCGATAATCCTTACCACGTTTTGGTGTACCACGATTTGGGTCAGATTTTCTCTTACCTTAAAAGTACGTAATGCGTTTACATTATAAAATCTTTTCTTTCAAAAGTTACATTTTCTTTAGCGCGGTCCAAACACCCCCTTTAGCCTCTTTTTATTCATTTAAAATAACAAACAAGCTTGTAGCATCACCCTCTCAATGCTGTCCATGACAACTGTGACCGATAGAGAATATGACTCAAATTGGGACGGGTATTGTTATGCTTTTAGTTTTTGTTATAAAGAGGTCTCTCGTTTTTATTCGGTCACTCGATCATTCGTCCCTGGCATAACTACCTTAAGAGACTTAAGGCAATCAGCGATTTCTTAGCTTAGACAGGTAACCTTTTCATAATATAAGTACCTACACTAAGTTTTATCTTGCAAAATGTAATTCGAAATACTTGCCTCAATATCCAATTGCACAAAGCCATTGAACCTGGATTCGGACAAATAGACATCCAAGTCCACATACATGTAGGTAGGACGCACATTGTCTAGTAGCCTGTACTGAGGATTATCTAAGTTTGTCGAGTAATCGATCAGTTCAAAATTTGACCTAAGTTCATCAGGGATGGCTCGTGCAAGCCCAACAAAGAGGAACAGAAACCCGGCTGCTGTCGTCACACCTATAACAAAAATGTTAAAGGAGATATCTAACTTAGTTTAATTTTTATCTATATTGTATTTATCAGCGAAAAATTAAGGAAGTATAAAAAGCTAAGTATTTTTCGGTAAAACGATCCCGCTTAAGGAATCGAGATCCCTCTTACGATAAGTGAGGAAAAGGCCCTACTATAGCATACTGGCCAAGTACGAATTGGCATTTTCACACATTTGAATATTTTATGGAGAACTCCTGGTACGTATGCCGGTTAAAAATTTGAGGTAAATGCAGCCCGTCTATTTGGGAGTTCAAAATTCGAATCGAAAGGGAAAATATAATATAATACCTTCTATAAATGAACCCTGGAAATATACATTGATATATAGGAGCAATCATTTTAACTAGAAAAATATCTGAATATTTTTTCAATTACTTACCCATGTTGATGGCCTACCCGCCGTAGCAGTCGCCACTAACATTGGAATAAAATTTAAAGTTGTAATGTTGTAAATTTTATCACTAATCATTTTATTACCTGCTTATTGTAATCAAGTCCTATAAAATAATTGTGGTATCGAATCTACTGACATAAATTTGAATTTCGACAATACCTAAGTCAGTCACAAAGTTCTACAGACACTGTTTTGCTCCTGAAGAATTTTGAAATATTACCGACTATGTATTGAGGAGTCGCTGATAATATAGAAGCAATTCCATTCTACTCACCTCTTAAAAGTCACATATTGCCTTTACTTACAATTAAGATGCATTAACAGTAACATTAAGGTTGTAAGCAAAGTCATGAATTAATTTTTTGTCTCTATTAATTGAATGGCATCGCGCGGGCCCAGTATAACAACCATTGCTCTATAGTTCCAATTTATTATGGTTTTAAATTGCAATTCATTACAAGAGATCTACACATTAAGCAAACCTCTTTTTCCGTTAATTTGTATGTTCATTAAATCGTAGTACCACCAGCCTAATATTATAGTGTCCACATAACTATTTTTATAATATGGGAAAGTAGTGCAAAAAAGATAATATGGAGCCTTATGGTACACTGATATACTGGTGGTATAGTGGTATCGTATGGTGGTCTTTGCTATTGAGATTTTTTTTTATACCGGACTCTCTATGTTTTAGGTACCAAATAAAAAGTCATCTAACAGGCTTAGTCATGTGTTTTCACCTCAAAGCCAATAAATTTAAGAACCAATTTGTCATGATTAATTATGTATGATGATGATTCAATGCTTTGATGAGTGCGCTCCATAAGCAATTGCTATGTGACATTGCAAAGAAATGAGATTATTTGTAAGAAAAGAAAAACAACTAAATTTATTTAATTTTATTATGACAAGAGCGCCACATATCGTACAGGTCTGCCGTCCTAACGAAGAGTGCAATAACTCGTGTTTTTGAGCAAATTGAGTTAATAACATATCCATAATCAGGAAAATGAGCTGTATATTTTCTTCTTAGACGTCTTTTTTGTATCTTCATTAGTTTTGGTTTTGTTGGTTATCATAACTGCAATATCTAATATTACGGTTTTTAAGCAGCAAATCATAACCGAAATATCTTGAGTTATGACTTGGATAGTTTTGATATTTTGTCGTATTACTTAAAATAACAGCAATAAGTCTCAGTTACTGCACTTATGACTAGTACGTTTTATAAATTTTTAATAGGTACATTTACTAGTTATAAGCGCAACATTTAAAGAGTTATTGCATTTATCATAAGGAAATTTGTTACGTAAAATGTCTAGCTTACTAAATGTACTACTAGTCATACTACTTACTAACGGGCCTGGCGAACTTCGTTCCGCCAAAAGTCAATGATAGACCAGATTATACTATTTGAAAAATTTAATACAAATTGATAATGTTAAATCCTTCATTATGAAATAATGAAATTGACAACATCAAACCCTTTTATTTTAATGTGGAAAAATTTAATTAGGAGAGATAAAATGTGTGTTCGTTTATTCTAACTGATCGTTTTTCCACTCTGAAAAAGACTTTGTAGTCATCATTTGACATGCGCTCCAAAGCAGTCTTGAATATCCTAACCAATGCATGATGTTCATGAAGTCGTTATTGCATGTCTGGAAGAATCGCTTTTTTCATAGTTGTATTAATCTCTAGACGTCAATTAAGTTGTTTCGCCATGTTGTCCATGAGGTGTATTTGTAAAAAATATGTTGTGGATCTCCGAGAGACGGCAATGATCCAATTCGATGGTGAATTTTCCGTGCATCTACAGAATAAAACGCAAAGTCATTATCCAATCATTTTAATCCCATTTACCTGTGAAACAACATGTCAGGAAATTTATTTATTTAAATATGTATTTATGCTATTTTGCTACTTTGCCTGGTGTTATTCTCTACCAATATATAATGTTTTATCTTATTTTCCTTCAGAAATAATTATAAAAGTTACTTCTGAATTGTGCGTAAAAACAAAAATATGTCTGTATTATATTCTGTCCAAAATATATTCTGTCCCAAATGAAATCACTTGGAAATAACTATTGTAGGTTTGGTTGTTGGCTAGAAAATGTCGCGATTCTTTTGGTTTGCCACGAAACAGAAATGCAATGGTTAAGATTGCGGTGTCAATACTGATAATTTCGTTTTCCCACTAAGGCAGCAGAATCCTGGCATTTCTCCGAAAAACTTATTGAATTTGTGGTGAATTGACACCACATTGATCTTCGCAAACAATGTCCCAATACAAACGTAACGTGGATTATATCTAATTATCTCGATTTTTTAGGGATACATGATTTTACTGTTTTTATATAAGAAAAGAGATAAAAAAAGAAGAAAAGTTTGTTGATTGTTAAAAGCGTTTTTTCTATTGATATGACATGCGAATTACCAACTGCAGTTTCTAAGTTGTGATTTTATTAATTGTTGAATGTAGAATGTAAGTAAGAAAACGCTATGTAGTGATTTCATTGATAAAATTTATTTAGATTTTTACAATTTCATATAATTGTACTTTATAAATAAATATTTTCATACCAAATATATTGTTTTAATATATTTTGGTATAAATTATTATGTTCTTACAATTAACCATCTCTGCCTTATATCTAATTAAAATATTTTACTATGGAAAATCTCAATAACTAGGACAGTTATTGCACTTATGGTTGGAAGAAACTGTATTTTGTGCTACACAAAAGAGCAATATGTCAATAATACGTCAGTTTACTAACAAAAACTGCATTATGTAGTGTAGTTATTGCAGTTATGATTAGGAATGCTATATCAAAACAATTCATATGTCCCAATGACATATATAAAATTGCGTTTAAAGTATATATATAAAATTATATACAAATATTATATACTACATAAAATTAAGAATTATTTTATCTGTCGTATAGTAAAAGTTTCAAACCAACAGCTTTTATAGTAACGAAGAGACACACAAAACAAAAATTAAACTTTTAACCGCGATTATCTCGAAAGTAATCAAAACCTAGTTATTGCACTCTTCGTTATGACGGCAGAGGTGCATTTGTAAAAAAACGTTAGGTATAAATAGACAAACTAATTGACAAACTATTATCACTTAAAATTAAAAATAATAAGTAACATATAACGACAATTACATGAAAAGGAACGCATGCCGGTTAATTGTTTCTTGTATTAATATTTCTACAAGTAATAGAGACATTTCATTCATACTAACAAGTAGTATCAATTCAGATTTATGCATGTCTGATCATAATGTTACCTAAATTAATCTCAGCAATTAAATACAATCGTAGAACTGTCGAGCATACACATGTGATATCACAAACAAAAGGTATTTCAACTATCTATCTACAAATAAAATACTTTCAGCGATAACTTAGTACAAATAACTAGCAACACTTGCAAATAAGATGAGTAGTACTGATGCTGTGATGGATCCTGCAGAGCTCCTCGCCCTGAGGAAGCTGAAGATGTCAGGAGCAGCCCTGTTGCCCCAGGTCAAGTTGTCGATGCTGTTGTTGATGACGTTCACGCCGGTGTTGAAGGTGCCACGCAGAGCAAGCTGATTTCTGTATAACCAGGTTTGGAACTGAAAGAAAAAATATTTCCTGAGATTTTCAACATATTTAATTCCAACAAAAAATTGCAAAATTATCTTTATATGTATCTATTATTAAATAAAATAAAATTATGTCGAATGACAAAATATTGAATAACTTATTAAATTATATACATTTATAATTGGTATCGAATAGGCTAAATACATAATTTAGCATTTAGATCTTTACACGTAATTTAACACTTAGGGCCTTCTTAATAAACGCGGCTTAAAGTTAAAATTAATTAAGCGGTTTAAATTTTTTGTCCCTGTTATGTGATTCAACAAAGTCCAAGAAGACAAAAACATTTAAACTTAGAGTAACTTTAAGCCGTGTTTATTATTAAGGTCCTTACAGCGTATTGTTGATGTAAGAAAATGACAAATAATTTGAATGAATAATTAAAACATGTTATGAATAACATTATAATATCACATACCTCTACAATATGTTCGAAGTTTGTCAAGAAAGCAGTTAAATCATTGACAGCAACATTGAGACGAGCCTCACCACCATAGCTGAAACAAAGAAATCTATTATTTATTTTTGTTTTAGGTGAGAGTTAATTGGATGATTCATAAAAATTGTTTAACCGTTTGAATGTCCCAATTTTTATTTCAGTCAAAAAAGGATGATAACTTTCTTTGTTATTATCGATTTGGAAATTACTAAAGATTTATTGAAATCGAGTTGTATCGATGTTTATCATTCCCTCGTTAGATCTATACGTTACTTAGTTCGGTACTCGTCTTCAGATTATAGTCGAGTAATAAAGGAAAACTTCTAACTTACTTTTCCCTGATGTTATTAAATTGTGTGTACAGGAAATTGAGTACAGGTCTAAAATTCTCTCGATTTCCTTGAAGAGCATAAAGGAATGCATTCGTGCGGTCGTGGATTCTGATCCTGTCGTTGTGCATTGATTCAAAGAGATAACTGGAATAAATTTATATGATTAAGCATAATATTATAGTAACTTATATTTTTTATAAAACAAAAATAATAACATCAATAATAAAGACTGGGTAGGCATCAAAGATAAATAATAAACGATTAAAAGAATGTGATTACTGTTGGAATGAAGTTGGGTCCCTTGTGCAAGCGAGAGTTCGCAGCATAACTACCATGTCAGCTGTATTCTCTGAGGTATTGTACTTCTGGAAGAGGAAATCATAATCGGAAGCGTTCCCATTACGGAGTCCAGTACAGTACACGTAGCGTCGGGCGTTAACCGGGACCCTAAAGTAGAAAATGATCAAATTAGTACCAAAATAACTAAATTATTATATTATTTTGGTAAAGCTTAATTGTGTTCTTACGTACAGATAGGTGGGGTCGTCCTTAAAACGGTTCCATTTTTGTAGGCTATCATTAATACAACCTTCATGTCCCAAGTTGCAAGCTAAGTTCATTATCTGCATACGGTTAAGTATAGTGGAGGTCGGGTCGGTTGGCCTTTCATCGTATCCCAAATTCTGGACTACGTTCTCTATCGACTCCAAGAGGAAAGCCTATTTAAAAATGGACAATAATTAATATAATGAAATATCTGCTGCTACAATTGGAAATATGAATTTTGTGAAGGATTCCGTGTATTCACACACTTCAGGTTCAGTATTATAATTTTTCAAAACATTGAATTACAAGAGTATGTATTTTTATCTTTATAATTTCGCACTTACATTAAACTCTTCATACACATAAGGAATGTGCTCCAGCCGTCTCCGAAGCCAATCGAGCTGGCCGAGCGCTCCGGCCCACACGTAGTAGTCAGTTTCATACTTCAAGAACGACAGCACGTCTAAACCGCGTTCGATGCTAATATTTTGAGCTCTGATGAAGTACAACACATCATTGACGATCTGAAAATAATATCATTAAAAGATTTTATGCTAATGTGATATTAAAACTAATGTGCAACAAGTTCAAAGACCTATTACAAACCTGAGCCCTATTAAGTTTGTGAATTACGTTCCTGTCTCTCCGTAGAACGGCAGCAATCATCTCCCAGTTGTGATCATCATAGTTGACACGATAGTACCCTAAAGAAAATAAACCATTATTTTTTATCACTTTGCAAATTGAATGCTTTAGAATTACCATGTTTTAATAAATTGAATTCATCTTACCAGATTGAGCGATGTTAAAAATGACCCAGTTGTGTCCAGGCTGACCTTGAATAACCCTCGTTCTTTCGGTTAATACGAAGCTTGGCTTGGTGCTGTTGAAATTGGGACTGGCACCATGGGTCCAAGTGATAGGAATATGCCATAACGAAGTAGGATTGTTGCCACTCAGTTGGAATCGTTCCTGTTATTAATGTTGTATTTAGTCTCAATATTTACTTTAAAAGTTACAAACTTTTATGAAATCTAAATTTATAAACTTTTACTAAATATACAGCTTAAGTTTCTGATTATGAAATAATTTGGAACCCAAACCTACCTGTGTAATAGTTATCTGACCAGTTCCCACATTAACATTTACATTGAGAACCGGCGCCCCGGGAGTCTGAACCCAAGTATCCAAAACGGTGCCAATATCGATCCCGGGATAATCTCTAGCAAAAGTAGGGTCTTCAGCCACCGCTTTTCTGAATCCATTGTAAACGTCTTCTGGGTATCCAATTTCGTAAGCACTGGAAAAAACATATAATTAAACTCTAAGGCACTTCTCACACAACTGACGCGAGGCGAGGCGTCTACGATGCGACTCCTGTCAGTCAAAAGTGTCAGATACATACAAATTTTGGATTGCATTGCAGTCGCGTAGCTCATAAATAGCGTTGTGTGAGAAGTGCCTAAGCCACCAATTGCGTAAAGGTGAAACTTTTGTTTCATATAGCCCTCTAAGGTCTGGTCAAACACGCTAATATAGAATAAACCCAAACCAGAATTTTATTATTATTATTAGAATATAGGACAATTTATCGATAACCAAAAAAGTTCTCGATACCCAAAAAACTCACTTTTCTTTCAAATAGTATCGTAGACCGTTCCTGAAGTTATTGAAACCAATAAAATTCTCGATCATTCTTAAGACTGATGCTCCCTTAGCGTAACTTGTAGGACTGAAATGAGATGAGATAGACGGATTATTGGCCACTGCAGTCCAATTCATTGGAGTGGCCGAAGGTGATGCATCTGAATTTAAACCACTGTGTACTTGGTCCACTATAAACTGTTCGTCCATTTCCAGAGAAGGATCAACCTGAAAATCAAATTTTTAAATTGACATACTTATCGCCAAAGAAGTTTTTTTCACGTTG
This sequence comes from Hesperia comma, assembly GCA_905404135.1. Taxonomy (NCBI): domain Eukaryota; kingdom Metazoa; phylum Arthropoda; class Insecta; order Lepidoptera; family Hesperiidae; genus Hesperia; species Hesperia comma. Next base: position 18,861,860 of record FR990021.1, read on the forward strand.
TCATTCTATATCTAAATTACGTAGCAAAAAATACGTAGCAAAAACAAAGTTTCTCATCACACGGAACAGTACAGATGAAAGCTAGAAAATAAAAAGTGTAAGATTGCATGATGGAAATGATAAATTATACTATTGGCTAAAACGTAAAGTAGTAATAATAGAAAAACACATTGAATATATATTTTCATACATACGAGTTATGACACAAATGCAATACAAAAATTAATGAAAAGCTACTTACGTAATGTACACCAAGGTATTGATACAAAGCGGCATATGACTCATTGATCCACAGATTGCTCCACCAGAAACAAGTGACCAAATTGCCGAACCATTTGTGTGCCAATTCATGGGCCATGATTGCCGCAATGAAAAGTTTATTATTGAGATTAGTATGCTGGGGATCATATAGCAAATATGCTTCCCTGAAATAAATATTATACATCATGAAAAATAAAAGTGTTAAAACTAGCGCTAAGAATTCGTAATGTACTTTAAATTATCATTTATCTCGCATACCTGTAATTTACCATGCCCCAATTCTCCATAGCACCGGAGGGGAAATCTGGTAGAGCAATGTGGTCATTCTTCATTGGATTGCCTTGCCCCATTCCATAGTAATCGATGTCAAAATACTCATTCATTGCCTCCGTTATTTTCAATCCCATGTCAGCGGCAAATGCATGTTGGTTGGTAGCGCCTTGGCGGGAGACAATACCAAAAGGCCTAGCAGGAGAACCAGTAAGGGTTGTTTCTACAAAGTCACTGACATGAAAAGCAATAAGGTACGCAGAAATTACTGGAGTTGCCAGGAATATTTCGCGTGTACGATTTCCAGGGAGCCTGAAAAATATAATAATCGCTGCTTTCATAAAAATAGGTATAAGATAAATTTAAATTAACTAATTGTAGATGAAATGAATTACTTATATTTTTTATATCAATTGTTGTTATACCAAAAATAGTTCTTGAGTAAAATACTAGAATTGGCCAGTAAAATTTTCATATCTTTCTTATGTATAAAGCTATTTTTGAACATTATAATGATAGAGATACTTTAAGTACATTAATTATTATAATCGATAAATGAGTTCGTATAAAATGCTATTATTTACACGTCTGTTACTGCAATGGGCATATTGGAATAAGATGGACTAAGGTTGCTATCACGAGTAATGCCAATCACGAAGCGGCATTTGAACTGAGGTTCGTCGAAACAGGGGAATGCTTTTCTCGCATGGTAAGGCTGGAACTGAGTCGTGGCGTATTCCCTGAAAATAATGACGACACGTTACATATCACTGATACAAAAAGTTCTTCTGTTTTGGAATAATTCTTATGTCAGACAAGTACCTCCGTTCATTCCCGAGGTGGTAATACCCCTTGTAAAAACCTCGATCGACCGGATTCTCATTGATTTGACCGAGGTATCTGATGGAGATGGTGTAGCGGCCGATCGGAATGGTGTTAGCGAAGTTGATCTTGATGATCTCGTAGTAGTTGTCGATCTCGAAGGGTACAGGCACCCGCAGCGCCACCGGCCGGTCTTGCGAATCGACCACGCTTACAGCAGTTATCCTTACCACGTTTTGATGTACCACGATTTGAGTCAGATTTTCTCTAACCTAGAATCAATAATCAGTAACTTTTGTAGTTTACTTTTTATTTTTTTTTTATTTTATTTATTATCATTATCACATCTATCATTACAGGTAATCCTAAAGCGATAAAGTGACCTTAACTTAAATGTATACAAAATTATTATTCTATTCTTAAGTATCTATTTAGAATTGTTAACAAGTTAATGTTTACGTAATACTATAACATATCACATATAATGCAACCCTTGTGAACTCACTCAAACAGCATGAAAAAATGTCAAGCTTGTCGTGAATAAGATTCAAGGTCTTTATAGCTTTGGTGAGAGGCGCCTTGGCTAGCATATTAGTCCTGGCTACGGGAACAGCCATCAGGGGTGGACGTCTGCGACGCCAAACATAATCATTGGGTACGTTGAGGGCAAGGGTACTCAACACTCCTGGGTTATGGGCCACTCCTCGCAGTAGTTTAAATAAATACGCTATTAGTGTTAATTCGCGACGAACCCTTAATTCATTGTACCCGACCATTCCTAATACGAATAGTGTTGGGTACATCAATGGGAACATAGGATATACACCATATAGCTGCATGTACAGGTACCTCATGAACTTGTTTTGGACGCGTTCCAACATAGTTACATACTTGGCTTCATGGGGTGACCATATGACTGCGCTGTGTTCCAGATGACTCCTGACCAGCGCGTCATATAGCACCTTGAGCGCTTTGATGTTGGTAAAACCTCGCGATTGTCTCAAAACAAATCCCAGGTTCCTGTACGCAGTCCTACAAATATTCGTGATATGATCACAATAGTTGAGGTCGCTCGCGATACATACTCCCAGATCACGCACTTGCGAGACTCTTTGCAACAGCACAGCGTCCACCTTATAGTCGTAGTGAAATGGAGTTCGCGCCCGCGTAAATGTAATTGCGGTGCATTTAGTTATGTTAAAATATAGTTTATTTTCGCGACTCCATCTCACTACGCTGTCGATGTCTTGCTGCAACCGTTGACAATCACTGCTGTCTACGATCGGGAGCAGCAACTTGAGGTCATCTGCGAATAGTAAACACGTACCATGTTTGATGACTTCCGGCAGGTCGTTTATCATTACTAAAAATTCGAGAGGCCCCAAATTACTCCCCTGACTCACTCCTGATCTGGTGTAATACGACTCTGATTCCCTACCATTGTAGTCTACATATTGCCGCCTATTTGCCATGTAGCTAACGAAGAAATTCAAAAGATTTTAAGATATAGTTGTATATTTATAACATCCACTATACCTAGTACCTATCACTGTTTTTCCTAAGTTATATTTATTATAATTCTAATATATTTTTATTTGAATTATACATATAATATAGACTTTGGCAATAAAAGATTCATTGATGATAAGAAAGCGCACGCATTGGGCCGGTATTTGTATTAGGTGCCAATAAATGAATCATTCTCCAGTACATAATTATCTAAAAACAATAAAAATATGATTACTTTAAGTAAATCACTAGTACGTTGTCGGTGCAATGTCTAAAACTATTAATTATGATTATTATACCGTTGTACCGACTGAAGATGGATTATTTGATGCTTCACACCGAAGGGGGTTTAACGCCGCGAGCAAAAATTCGTCAATTTAAACTGTATAATTTGGTCAATATTATGATTATATGATTGGAATACCAAATGTACATTATGTTGTAGGTAGTACATAAATATTCAACCTTGAAATTTTTACTACTCAAAATTTTGATAAATTTGTGATCATGCTCAATTGAAATGCAAAATACTTACCTCGATATCCATTTGCACAAAGCCATTGAACCTGGATTCGGACAAATAGACATCCAAGTCCACATACATGTAGGTAGGCTGCACATTGTCTAGTATCCTATACTGAGGAGTATCCAAATTTGTGGAGTAACCGATCAGTTCAAAATTTGACCTAACTTCATCAGGGATGGCTCGTGCAAGCCCAATGAAAAGGAACAGAAACCCGGTGAATACTGTCGGACCTTTAAGAAAATCATAAGTATTTCAATTATTTTCATTATAAACAACCTATATTTATGGCAATAAATAGATCCATTAAGTAAAGTCCGATATTGTGAGTATCGTCTTTTAGAAACAAGAAGCAGTAAACGCATTATTTCTAGAGATAATTTTTAGAAGTAAATTAATCAAAGTACCTATTTTCATTGAAGTTTTTCTATCAAACAGCATAAGGGTGTCCAGAAATATAGATGGTCGTTTGCATAATACTGTTGAAGACGGAAACAGCTTCCAAAAATTAAATTTTGGGCCTAATTTGGGCCTCAGGTAAAAACTCTATTATATAATTAGACATTACAAATTACTTACCCATAGTGGTGACAGCAGCCAACTGATACTTCAAAATAGTGATTACTAAAAGCACGTAATATTTCAAATTTTATCTATAAAAATACTTAATTGTTATCACACATTTTTAAATAATGAATTAACAAAGTAATCTCTTGATTAAATCTTAAAGATAATATAAGTACAATACATGGAAGGATTTAGATACATAGATCGAAATTCTCATCTTATCTGATCTATTCTGAAAATTTTAATAAAACCCTACTTTTTAACCGACTTCAAAAAAGAAGGATTGATTGTATTTTTGTGTGTTACCTCATAGTTATTTACTGAACTTTGTGTATGGGTCCATCAATCTAAATTAAAACGACATGTAAGGAGTAATTTTTGAATTATCTGTAATTGTCGACGATGAAGTGGGACTAATTTTGTGGCACTAATTTATTGTGAATACGGTCATAATACCTACAGTATCATAGATGATACATGAATAGAATAATAATGATAATATTTCGGCAATGACCCAATAAGATACACATTTCATATCATCAACTCGATTTAAATTGAAATTAATCAATGAAACTGAAAAGTCTTTGCTATATTCTATACGTTCTATTCGGAATGATACTGAACAGCTCTTCTAACCATTAAAAGTTTTTTGTGTGGGTACCCTATACTTTACAATTTTTTACCTCAATACCCTTGAGTTTTCATGTTATAAAAACTGACCTAGACTTAAAAATTCTTGACAATGCGCCTTGAGATAAGGCATATAAACACATAGTTTCACACATTAACTAATATCATATTTGTTGACCATGATTACACCATGACTTAATGTCACAAAAAAAGGAAACAAATTTTTTGAAAATATTTCACTACTTTCATTTAGATGCACGTGTTTTTGAGATTGATATTAAGAAAATTATCAGGAATTTCAATAAAAAAGTCGTTTTATAAAAACAGATTTATAAAAATATTTTAATTTAAATAAGTACAAAAATATGATTATTACATTATATTAACTAACATTATGCAGCCAAAGCTATTATCGCTGCAATAGCGGAAGCGACGCTTAGAACTGCAACATTAGCTGAGCTCGGCTCTGGAGTAGTCGTCGTCGGCTGAGTTATTGGAGGCGCTGTAACTGTGGTCGGCGCAGCTGTAGTGGGATCAGTGATTTCTTCAATAACATCTTCCACATATCCAGTTTTGAAGAACGTTTCGAACTCAGGAACGCGGCGTGAAGACCATGCGAGGTTAGACCTGGTCGCGTTAATGCCATTCACTCCTGTGTTGTATACGTTGCCCAAGCTCTCACGATTCTGATCCAAGAAGGTTTGGAACTGAAACAAGTATATTTCTATGTATAAAGGTGCAATGCATGCTTGATTGGGTACTATACGTATACATTCTTTATTACGTTGTATTTTTAGGCCTCTAGTCCATATGGTTTAAAACTAGAACAGTCTACATACGTTATCCCTGCTACATCATCCCTACGATTGTTTTGCTCTTTAATTTATGTTCTCTACTATTATAAAACAAATGCATATCACAGACTTACCGTAGATATTTGTTGCTCGTTCAGAAGTCGCGCAGCAATGTTGCTGACCAGAGCCGATGCGCTGCCGACGCTGTAAAAACATTAAAATATTTTAAAAATCATACTTACGAGAAAATGGTGCGTTTGGAAAGACTTATAATGTATTTTTTCGTGTTCCAGAAAGTTTAAAAATTGCAGACGTGCAAAATTGATTATTTTGGAAATATATTTGGCAGCCTTCTTTGAATTAAAACGAGAAAATTATTTTAATCATATTTCAAATTTAGAAAACATTTACAAAACAAAATTGAAATGACGGAATGAAAATTATAGCGAAGCAGCGAGCAGACTGTAGCGAAGATTTTGTCACTAATCGACACATTTTTAGTGATCATTGCAGCTATAAAATATTCTCAAATAATAAAATTTAACTATTTCGTATTATTTTTCTTATTACAAAATTTTTTTCTAATTCTATCAGCTCTCGCTATCAAATAAACCTACATAATCCGGCCATAAATAATATTCTTCGAAATTCGTACGTGATCGACCTTTCTGGCATTATAAATTGTTAATTGGTCTTTATCGTTCGCTATGAGTGTGTAGCGGTATTATCTAAGCCTCTATTAAGGGCTATTTAAGCATGTATAATGTGATTTATTAGTTGTAATATTAAAATAATAAACGATAACACACTCATACTCCCGCAGTAGGTTACTAGGTACCTGTGTCGCGGGTAGCATGGACTACACATATACCACATTACAATTACACCCATGACCCGAGTACAAATATTTATCTACCACATAAATATCTGCTCCCGCCGGGAATCAAACCCGGGATCCCTCGCGTCGCAGGCAAGGTCGCTACCAACTAGGCTACAGGGTCGTCAAAACGTAACGTAATATTAGCAGCTATAAATTAAAGTTTACGTTTAAAGTAATTGAATCATTGATTTAAGTAACCGCAGTCATGTTTTTCAAGGGTACTAAATTTGACTTACTTGGTGTTAACACGATTTAGATTAGCACTCAACCAAGTTAGAGCTCTAAGTGTATTTTCTTCGTTGCTGTTTGTAGCAGAGGCGAACGCTGCCGATAAATCTTGTGGCCTGACGGTCTCTTGGTCATCAGTGATGGCTGTTAGGTATGCTCCTAAACTATTTTGGTCCAATGTACAACCAGCAGCATCGAGCATGACAATCTTTTCATTAGACAAGTCCTCCGTTAAGTATCGGCTCCAGAAGACGTTGAAGTTCTGAGCGGTTCCCGTACGCAGACCAGAACAATATACCCATGGACGCATATTTGCAGGTACGCTGGACAAACAGACAGGTGAAATTAGAGCAAGTTAAGGTTGATTTTTATCAGAAATGTATCAAAGTTAAGTGAAGTAAATAATCATGCTGAGATAAAAACTTTTACGTCATTCATTTATTAATCAGGGATCAGATAAAATGGTTGATCTTAATCAAAAGCTATCATTATCTGACATGAAAATGATAAGCTAGCTTAATGAGTCACTTATAATTTTCAGCAAATAGAATAATCATACTAAAATTTTGTTATCTGCAATATTTTTTATCAAGAGCTTTTTTTAAGTAACTGACGATCAAGTAGAAGGAAGGTCTACCTGATCTGATCGTAAATTATCACCATCGCCCTTGGAAATATGTTATACCAAAAACAAAACAAGAAGTACAAAAGAAATTAAAAACAACTGAATAGTAATGCGATCCAAACCTCACACCTGGGTCTTAGTTTTTAAATCGTATTGAAATTAACTTCTAACACTTGTAGAAACATGCAAACAATATTTCATCTCGTCTACTAATATCAAATCATTTTTATTTCCCTTGTACAAAAATATAAACGTTTAAAATTTTTGCTTTAGTGTTCAAAATATTATTATATATTTTTTTTTATTATTGAATTAAGGTAGCAAACGAGCATGTAGCACCACCCTTCCGCTGCCGCCCATGGCAATTGTGACCAACTTAGAACAAGACCCAATTATTACTTACAATTCACCATTTATCCATCTGTCGAAGTTATTCCGAGCTTCAGCCACGCACTGTGGGTGTTGTATATTGCAGAGGAAGGTCATAACGTGCATCCTCAGAAGACCGTCCATGAAAGGTTCGCCAGGGATCTCAGCATACCCAAGACGATTGGTGATAGCAGAGCTGAATCGGATGATGTAGTTCTATAATTTTTAAGATACGATATATCAGTTACGGAAGTAGCAAAACTTGAAAAAAATATTATGGTACTCAATCCCTTGTTTACAGTGAAGTTGATTTCTCTTTACGTAAATATGGCAGTTTATAATATAAGTAAATAAGTAATAGTTCCTTTTTTTCGTGACATTATAAACCTTAACTTAAGGTAAACTTACTTTCAGTTCTTGTACATTCGTTGCGTCGTGAGCCAACCTTCTAAGTGCGAAGGTAAATCCGTTTATTGCTGCGATCCAAGGACCGTAAGCATCTTCGAACTCCAAGAAGGATAGGATATTGAACGCTCTTGAATATGGCATGACTCCAGCTCGAGCTAAGGCAAATACGTCATCAACTATCTGTGGGCAATAGTGGTAATTATTATTTACATACAGATAATTATATACTCGTTTATTAAGAAGTGGACTTGTATTAGTTAGTAGTGTTTTGGAACTATAAGCAATAATTAGCTATTAAGCAACAGTTAACTGTTAATACGGTAAATTTTGTTTACCTGCGCACGGTTAATTTCATGAATAATAGTTCTGTTAGAGCCCCTGAGAGCTCTCGTAAGAAGAGCCCAATTAGTTGCATCATAGTTGACTCTGTAGAAACCTGCAAACAAAATAAAATTACTATCAACATATTCGTAAAAATACAATAAGTTTTCATACACCGATTCAGTAATTACCAGTTTGTTGTTTATTGAAGATAACCCATTCTAAACCAGTACTGCCTCTCTCTATAACTGAAGCTTGTTCTCTAAGGACTTGTGATGGTTTCAGGTTAGTAAAATCTGGAGCACCTCCCCTCGTCCAAGTGATGGGAATATCCCAAAGGCTAGGGTTTTGTGACACACCAGTGTTGCGTTCCCAGCGAGCCTAAAATAGAAGATTTAATGTTAGATTCTAGGTCTTAAATCATAAATAATTGGATTGCTATATGGACAAACATTTTAAGGAGATACCTGAGTCACCATCATTCGGCCAGTTCTTTGATCGACGGAGACAGTTACTAGAGGATGGCCAGCTTTCTCGGACCAAGTCCTAAAATATCTATCAATCGTTACGTCTCTATAAGCTGATAAGGCGCCATCTTCTCTCGCTGCTAAGTCCCATGCGCTGAACAGATGTTGTGGCTCGGCAACGTCGAATTTCCTAGCACATTCAAATTAAATGTGTAAGCAATGTTAACATTGAACACATTACTTAGGTAAACTTTTTTAGTTCGAATTTAAAGCCAATTTATCACCAGGGCATTTTTACAATGAGTGTGTAGCGTTTAAAAGAGCTAGCTCCAAGTGCTTTAATTTGTCATGGAAACGGCGGTAGACTCAAATAATGATGTGCAAAAGTTGAGACAAAATACCCATAGTTAGAATTTTGAATTATCATGTGTAACTTACCTATCATTAAGATAGTAGCGAAGGCCTTTCCGGTAAGTTTCGAAGCCAAGCAAATGATGAGTCATTCTGATGATAGAAGCACCACGAGCGTATGTGATTGATGAGAAGTGAGCGCTAACACTCGTAGGGTCATTGACGGAGATATCAGTGAGAGGGTGTGCGCTGTCGATGGAATCCGATATCATGACTGTTTGAAGTTGTTCCACGATGAAACGGACGTCAAATCCCATGGTAGGGTCTACCTAGATGTAAAGATTGAATTAAATTAACAGATTAATCTTGCTCATTAACGGATGAGTATGATACAAAAAATATGCTGTTAAAAATACAAAAAACTTACTGCATTTGTTAGGAAGTATTGGAACAGTCTAGCAAAACCCTCGTTGAGCCAAAGATTGTCCCACCACGCGCAGGTGACAAGATTACCGAACCACATATGAGTAATTTCGTGGGATATAATGTTGGCAATACGCTGTTTGTAGTGGTGGTTGGTGTTTTGAGGATCGTAGAGGATTAGTGCTTCCCTAAAACAGCAATTATTTATTAATTAGCAATAATGTTGTAAATAACGTATCGATATTTTGCTGTTAACAGTTTGACTTTATAATTACGTGTATAATGTAGACTAAAATTTTATTTTTATAATTGATTTTTTTTCAAACAATACATAATATGTCAATGTTTAATAATAAAATACTTGCCTATATGTCAACAGACCCCAGTTTTCCATAGCCCCGGCAGAAAAATCTGGGATAGCGGCTTGCTTCATATTTATATTTGGAGCCATTCCATAGTAAGGGATTTGGGTGAAAGTGTCCATTTCTTGTAAAAGTTTCTCACCGATCTCTAAAGCATAGTTTCCAGTTATGCCAGCGTTATTTCTGGCATAAATATCGAATGGTCTGACGGTGTCATTATTGGTAGCAGCTACCGTGTAGTGGGAGACGATGAAAGCCAAGAGGTAGGTGGAAGTTTTGGGAGTTGTATAAAATGTTTCTCCAATTCTACCATTAGGCAGTCTGTAGAAAAAATATGCTTTATATTATAATTATTTGTTGTTTGAAATATTCGTCGCTTGTTACATCAAAATAAAAAGAGTCCATCAAAAAGGTGAATATTTTTTCTGTTAAAATTTAGATGATTGACTTACGTAACAGCGGTTTTCATTGGCATATTAGAAATAGTAGGGCTAAAGCTAGCTTCTCTATTGATGGTGATATCGAAGTAAGCCTTGAAGGACGGTTCGTCGTAGCAAGGGAAGGCTTGACGGGCGTGACCGGGCTGGAACTGAGTAGTGCCCATCCATCTACAAAAACATAATTTTTAGAGAATAGAATAACCTTACTAAAATAGTGCGAACGTCATATATTTCAAGACAAATTTTAATTCGGTTGGTTAAATAAATAGTTATCTATTTTCACAACGCGTTTTCTGAGCTTCTTTTAAATTTTTTACCACTTGTGTATACAGTGCACCGGAATAGGTTGTAGGGCAACCGTAAAATCAGTCAAATTAGCAACATAGCCTATTAGAAGTTGCCTGTAAGAAGTAAAATTCTTATTTTATATTGAAGAAGAGAAGACATAAAAATACCTAACATACGGTATAAAATTCAATATTTGATTTGAGTGTAATGAAAGATTTCCTGTCATAAATACCTCCGTCCAGTGTTATCGACGTACCAACTTCTATAGAAACCTCGCATGTTAGTTTGCAAGTTGCCTCTGAAGGTCATCTTCACTCGGTAAGTTTGTCCCAACACCAAGACTCGGGTTGTGTTCAGTTTCAAGAAGCTCCACGGCATTTCACAAAATGGACTTTGATTAGCTACTGAAATCTCTTCATTATTGTGGAGAATGCTCACGGTTTGGATGGTGAGATCATTGCAGTGCATTATGATCTGATTCAAACCTTCCACCACTGGATTTATATCGATGGTAACTTCTCCGTCAAAGGTAAAAGGCGTGATATTTAATGGGGGATTATCGAAGTATGGTGTCAACGAGACTTCGTAATGAGTCGGTATCGTTGTACGCGGGAGCCGATATGCTGGGTCTCTCAACATTGCAGCGTACTCCTCCCATTCTTCTTCAGGTACTGGTATTGGACTTAATGCTAATAAGCCCTGGATAAGGGCTGCTGTTAAAACAAGCTGGAACCAGCGGTTGGCCTAAAACATTACGTAGTTTAAGTAGCGTTGTCAAAAATAAAAGTCGATGAGGATGTGTAGGAATTACAGTAATTAATCCCATTTTGCGACTTTTTGGTATGGTGTGCCTATAGGATATTGACCATAGTTTTTACTGGATAATGAAACAACTATTATTTGAGACATTATGGCTTATGAAACTTTATAGCCTTAACTTCTATCTTGTTTAGGTATGGTTTTGTATACCTAGGTTTAATTTAAATTGGTATGAATCATAAAAAATCACGCAACTCATCACTATAGTACCAAGCTAATGTGAATAAATAACATAAAACTTCTATATAATAAGAATATACTTTAAATAAACAAAATTTTTGTGTTATGTAACCATGATTAGCTTTAACCTTGTTAAAAGGAATATTTTTGTTATATTTATTTTATATATTACACTATTTGGTACATACTTACCATTTTCACGCTGGTTCGTGAGTATAACTAAATAATAGTGCTTTTCTGGCAGTATATCTATTGTCAATCGTTTAGGAAGGACTTTATCTTATCCAAAATATGATGTATTTTCAAGTAATTAGATATTATTCAGTGTTATTTAGATAACAGTTGAATATGTTATCTACGTATAATATTATCTTTATTTATGAGAAGATAGCTAAGCGGCATATTAAAAGGATTTTTTAAATTTTGTTTCATATTGATATTTTATATGTATTCTCGTAGTTCAAGGCCAAGTACAATGATGGAAGTAGACCCGGGAAAGATCCCGGGCCGCTGGATTGACCTCATTACGAAGACTACGAAGCTGACTGCAGTACAGTGCACTGGTAATGCGACCAACCACCAGAAATGGAGGGACATCGTGAGACGTGCAGGAACCTAGAAAGTCAACAGAGACGAAGCTATACAACGCAGTCCATCAACAGCAGCCACAGCCACCCTGGCAAGAGTGTAGGACTAGGAAAGAGATCTGTCTGGAAGAAGACATTTACCTATATCTTGATAAGTAATATATTCTTCTCAAATTTGAATTTGAATTTGAATTATATCTTGATAAGTAATATATTCTTCTGATTAAACGCTAACATCATGATAATAATGGTTTGGAGGGTAGGTACATATTCAAATGTTTTCAGATTATTCCAAAGCTTTATGAAGTTTATCAGCACACACTTAGGCGGCCCCTAGACGGTCAATTATATTGTACAATATTGCAAATTGTGCAATATAATTGACCGTTTAGGGTTAATATTGAGGATTGCGCAATTATTGTTCGAAAGTTTGAGCGAGTTTAATTTTTATTGCACCATATTTTTCCATTGCATCGTGTAGGGTCAGTATTGCACAATATTTTTCAGTCTGTGGTTCGTCGTCACGAGGAGTAGATACAAGCGCGCATTCAAAATGGCGGAAAAAGAGAATCCAAAACTTAAGGAAAGAGAGTTTATATGCGAATGTATCCAATTGTACAGAGAATTGCCGTCTCTGTGGAATGTCAAGTGCACACGGGATCAATACTATTCTCCGACTGAACACGAAAACATTGTGCAGTTCGTATTATTGTGCAATATAATTGCTCGTTTGGATTCAGAGCGCCTTTCAATCTTATTGTACAATAAAAGTATTGTACAATGTTATTGTAGGTCTAGGGGCCGCCTTAAAGCATTCTATTTTTTCATTAATTCTCCTCAATTAATAACATGTATTGTAATATTGTCACAGCATCTCTCCATTTATTTGCTTTTAAATTTGCTTTTTTCAACTTTATAAACATAGAAAAAGGAAAATTGCACAATGTTGTTATCAAAAACTTTTTCGGTGGATCTGGCAAATTATTTTTGAGTTATCCTTAACAATATGTCTTTAATTTATAGTCGTTATCTCATAACTCTATACTGAATGTAGTGATTTTTTTTAATCCGAAATCTAGTTCTTTCCAGTGGTCCGATATTTTGAGCGGCGGTTATAATATTAGTTTATCGCACTCAGATGTAGCCTTTGACATTGATCACCAGGCCCAGGTCTCTTAAGTTATAATTATAAAATCTTCAATTACGTTGTGTCAATAAATACACCCTCAATAGACTTTTATCTTTTATGTCCTTTGAGCAATCTTTTTTGTGAAATAAGATGACAAACCAGCATGAAGAATAGTGCTTCTACTGCCACTTATGACTATTGCTACTGATTTAGAATCAAATGGGCACTAGAATAGTTAGTCCTATTAGGTGGGTTGGGTGTTTTTGTAATAAGTGTAACTTCTGGAGTAGACTGTTAATACTAATACTTAGTTCTTGTTAGTAATAGTCCAATTAGTAATTTTCAATCAGAGTAGTTTGAGCAATCTGATTATTGCATTTTAAACATTAATTTAAGGTCCTAAAAAGTAGGTATATACTCCATGGATTACTCAATGAATAAATGACGCAGGACTAGACACCATTTTTTCTACGATGCGCTGAAATGACAACAACAAGTTTATTTAAATGTGAGTATATTAAATTACAAACTTTTAATATGTACAATTATTGATTCGAAAATAATCTGGATTTTGAGTACTTAAATTATATTAATCTTACACTACAATATATGCTACCAATGTCGTCAGGAGAATGGTAAGTGAAAGCGTGGTAGTGACAGCTGAATCAGGCATGGTCGGAGGGACGGGTTCAACCAGGTTTGGTTGTGCGACAGTAGACGGTATGGTGACGGTGATAGGAGGTGAAGTGCTGGAAGTAATGTCGTCGTCTCCTTCGTCGAAGTAGTTAACGATATCATCCTGGACTTGCACGGTCCACGAGATTCCTTCAAGGGTGGACTGCGCATTATTGTACACGCCTGCGTAAGCGTCACCGAGAACGTCACGGGATGCGTTCGCCCATGATTGGAACTGCAAAAAAGATGTATTGATATTTGATTCATCTGAGAACTACAATCGTGAACTCGATATTCGACTCCAATTCATTTTGTCTATGGGTTGTTTCAAATTGACAATAATAATAATGAACGTACAGTCTTACAAAGATCTTTTGGCGCGTGGGTGACGTGTGGGTGACAGAGATAGCGCCTTACAGTTTGCCTTTAAGGCGCTGTCTCTGTCACCCACACGTCATCCACGGGCCAAAAGATGCTTGTAGGACTATTCTTGATGCTTGTAGAAATGTTAAACATTCTTCTCTGTGTAAACTGTACATTTAGTAAGTTCCGTACAAAGACGTAAATGCGTCACTCTTACTATGGGCAAAATGGTAACAATTTTACCTCTTTGTGATTTAATCATCAAGAATATAATTCCATAACATGTATTCTGTTATATTTCTAATACTACGTTTAGTTTATATTGTATATTTTTAAACTAATATAACAATTTAGAATTTATTGATTTTTTATAATGGATAGTAGCACTACTATAATTAGGTTGCGCTATTGTTTCTAAAATACCTTTACATATTCTTCTATTCCATAATATTGTAATAGCTGCATCGCATAAAACATATTTACAAATACTATAGTCATTAAATAATTATGGAGAAACTAAACAAGATCATACCTCTTGTATTTGATACGCAGTCCTCAGCCTCGAAGATACATAAGACAATGGCGTTCCAGCATTTCCGAATCTGGGCAATAAAAAACATTAAAAACCTAACTGTTACGGTCAATGATTGATTATTTGATATTTATTTTTATCCTAATTAAAACCATCACACGTAGAACTGGGTAATTTTTTATGACATGGCTCATGATTATCCGAAAAACCACCTCGGTGTTTACAGGCAAGATGAAAGTGATAAGAAAAGAAGCGGCAAAACTCCTGAGGCCTATTTTCCTACTGACTAGGTACTGTACCCCTATTATGAGTTTGTTGTAGTAAACGCAAAAAACGTTACTATTGATGCTATCGTGAAAACGCTGCTTTAATAGTAAATGCGCATAACTCTATTAAATACAGTACTTGCGGTCATGTTTTACTTACAATTTGGTATTACGAGTCACAAATTTGACAGATGCTATAGTAAATTACGTTACCCGTAGTAGTTACGGCACTCACGCTATTTTCTAAGGTGAAAAGTCACTATCGAAATTAAATGTCATTAAATATTGCTGTATATTTAAACAAAATCATGGCTAGGCACTATTTTGCTTGGCAAATGATTCACGCAACCGAACGCAGAGATGAAAATAATGAAATTTTGAACTTGCGAGATCAACAAAATATTTAGCAACCTTTGATGTTTTAAATGTCTAGATTGAGCGTCGCCCTACAATGAAAACAAAAAAAAAACAAGGCAACATTATCAAGCATGTGTGCGTGCAGACGATGTTTTACCCGTTCGTCTATTGTCTATGTGTGCGTAATGTGTGCGTAATGATATTGTTAGGAGAAGAGTGCCGTATTTCCTGTCAGTATGAAGCTATGAAGTCTATATAAGCGTTGGCGAGCTCAGTCTGCGGGCAATTCACGTCGAGTTCACTTGGCAAGGGGAACCACTGCTCGTTTGAATGGTTAAACTAAATATCCTGTCATTTAAATTTGCGTGTAATTAATTGTTAAATGTGATTTTTATTTTGCGTTCACTTCTAGTTGCTAAAAATATAAAACTTGTGGCTAACAGTTAGCCACAATTTTTTGACACGTTTTCGCGGATTCGATGTCCCATCTAGATATTTAAAACATCAAAGTTAGCAACACTTTGACACCACAGTTTGACACTGAATGCGACTGACGCAGAACGCTAATGTAATTAAATTGAAAAGGTACCAAACCGCCATTAATTCCACTCTTCTTTCACATTTCCTAATTTAGTCGGGTTATAGAGCATCCATAGACTTGTTTTTTTAATTTCACTAATGTTGGCTCGCTGGCCAGGGTCTCGTTCTATCCTTGTTGACATCATAATAAAAGAATGAGAGAGGTATTACTCATGGATGCCAACATAACGTAACGGAAACTGTACCGTCTCACGTCTTTACGATACCCGCTGTAGTTTCATTTCCAAAACTCATAATAGCTCATAATGTAACTACAGTATTAGACTATTCGATCGTAACCGCTAGAGGCGCTGTACGGATTCTCATACAAATTCTAAACGTTAACTGCAATAGTAACAGTTTTGACGTTTACTACAACAACTCATAATAGGGGTACTGCTTACTGCTAAAATACGAAACTCATATTCAAGCTGTTCTATTTTTAAGATAGTCATCAAGCTGCTATATGAAACCGAAGCAATCGACTTCCTATACGTACCTATATTTGACAATACTTACGCTTTTGTTACATTTGCAAGGTTAGCCTGTATGTATTGGAAGACAATTTGAGTGTTTCCCTCGTTACCGGACGTGGCAGAATTCCATGAGGTGGTGTAGTCCTGAGGACGAATCAGGAAGTTCTCTTCGACAATCGCATCCATGAACCTATCGAAGAAATAAAAGGAATATAAGGTTTACAAAATTAATATTATTAAAGCAAATAAGACTAACTAAGGTCTTAACGGTAAGTAATTTACTAATACTTAATAATTTAATACCTAACTTCAAGTACACGTATTTTTCTCAAATAAAGCAGTTACGTTTTTATTATAGGTAAGGTATCAAAAGTACTGACTTGTACAGAGATTGACGGAAAGGAGTGCATCCAAGGATCATGAGAATTTGAATTTTCTCAGTGTAAACCTGATGAGTCCGGAACCGCTCAAACAGGTAGTCGAAATCGTCGGTGGTGCCGTCGCGGAGAGCATTGCAGTACACCCAGTTACGACTGTTCACAGGCACTCTGAAAGTGAGATAATGTTTAAGTAATATTTGGCTTCAATCAACAGTTAAGAAGGCATTAGACTAAACATTAAAAATTTATCTGTACTTCTGTTTGTAAAGACTTGGCCAATTCCTTCTTTGATGCCAATTTTAAGCTCTTATATTAGCACTTATTAATAAATGTAAGAACAGTGTGATAAAAATGACAGCGTTAAGTGTTTTTTGAGATTTAAATATTGAATTAAATTTATTTAAATCATGTAAAATATTGTAATCATAAAGAAGAAATATTTGTATTTTTACATTTTTGCAACGACGGTATTCAAGTATTAATGGAGAAAATTTCAAAATTCTTTCACCATTATTCTTTATTATTTTTGTTCAACAAAATAATTAGAATAATACGATTATGTTCTACTACCCGTGTGCTAGTCTTTATAATAAGTAATAAAGAAGCTATACAAACTCAATATTATCTGAGCGCAGTCTTGCAAACTGCAACTTGGCAGCGTCGCGGCAGGCCGGAACGTTCATTTGACACAAGATCGGAGCCAACTGATAGCGCAAATAGGATCTCATGAAGGTCTCCTCAGGAATGGGGTAGTAGGTCAGTTGATTCATCACATGTGATGACCACTGAAGAATCAAGCGCTGCAAAATCACGCCAAAGTAAGACGCCAAAATTGAATCAAGAAATAAGGAAGTTATTTTTATTTCAGCAACGTTTACAGTACCTCCAGCCTAATATAGTGTTGAGTTCCAGCTAGTCTGTTTCTCAGCCAGGTGAAACCAGTCATGGCAGCTACCCAGGGGGCATATTCTGTTTCATTTTCCAAGAAAGAAAGGATATTGAACGCTCTGGTATAGTTCATTAAGCCTGAACGTGCAAATTGGAATACATCATTGACAATCTGTAAGAACATGAGAATTTTCAATTCACTGTACCAAGCGAAATTTAATGGAGAATGCAATTATAGTGAATACGAATAAGGGAAAACCTACTTGAGCTCGATTATACTCATGAATCAGATTTCGATTTGGACCTCTCAAGGCAATGATAATGAGGTCCCACGTGTAATCATCATAGTTCACTCTGTAATACCCTGAAATAGAGAGATAATAAACTTTTAATTTACTAGAGCTAAATAAATAAAAACAAAAAAAATTGTAATAAGCATATTAAAGTAATTTGAAAGTAATAATGGCCATGAGAGTTTACCAGTTTGTTGCTTATTAAATATCACCCATTCGTCACCAACAGAGCCACGATCAATAACAGTGACGGATTTTGAGATAATATGAGAAGGCTTGGTATCATTGAAGTTAGGATTACTGGCGGTGGCAAAAGTGATGGGAATAATCCAGTTCGTGTCGACGGAGGAATAACCAGTATTAATATTAAATCGGCGCTGAAAAATATGAAATGAAAGCTTAGAAGCTAGAAACAAATATTAAGTTTATTTCTATAATTTGATGTACCCAGAATAAAATGCAATATCCCACCTGTGTAACGGTCATTTCTCCAGTTTGGTGGTTAACATCGACATAAATAACTGGGTGTCCCCGTTGTTCAGTCCAGCTTTTATAATATTCAATGAAAGAAAACCGATTTCCATACTGAGCAATAGCTCCAGTTGCCATAGCAGCCCCCTCGAGAGCTTCGAATAAGTGAATTGGTTCAGCTACGTTAAGTTTCCTGAAAATTGTATGGGTTGTATTTTCTTTTATTCATACAATATCATAACAAGTTAATTTTAAAATAAATTCGTCAAAATCAATATGTCCAATGAAATGGCTCCGTTCATTAGAATGCACGTTCAAATTCCACTTTCACATAAACACAAATCTACATTCATTGTTACATTAACTACCTCTTCGATAAGGATCAAACATCATTTTGTTTTGTTTTGATGATGATTTGGTTGTGTGGATAGTCATTTCATAAGCTCTAGAAACAACGGGGCTTTAACGGTCACTTTTATTTCATTGATATCAAATCGAGTAAGTACCTTTCAATAAGATAGTTTCTCAAGCCTTGACGATGCACTTCAAAGCCCAAAAGATGTTCAGTCATCCTGATGATGGCGGCACCTTTATTGTAGGAAATTGTCGAGAACATACTGCTGACTGATTGCGGGCTTCCTACTCCAGGGTTAGTCAGTGGTTGTGGGTTGTTAGATGAATCGGTGAGCAAGGCTGCATGCACCTGCTCGGTAATGAAGCGAGTGTCCAGCCCCATGTAAGTTTCAACCTATTGAAAGAAATATTAGCAATACAAATTATTCACAAGGTCGTTAAGTCATTTGTAAGTATATAATATGAAGCATTCATAGCCTGGCGGCACAAAATTAAGCAACAGCGGGCGCGGTCGGTAGTTGGATGGGTGGCCGCTGGTGGCAAAATTTCTTGAGCACTTCCGTGCTCCGTCGAGCAAAGCCGTCAGTCTCGGTTTTTAACGATAGATAGTATTTGTTAAGCCGTGTCGGAGGCCTGCGGCTTAAAAACTTTCGACACTGGATTGGCCACTAACCCCTCTACCAATCCGCACTGGAGCAGCGTGGTTGAGTATGTCTAGGCCTCCTCAATAATGAGGAGAGACCCGTGCTCAGTAGTGGGCCATTAATGGGTTGTAGCCCAAGTATATTTATGTTATCCCAACCCAGATAATTTACTTATGAACGCACTGCCTTGCATTCTATAATGAATGTTTAGTAAGTAGTCGTAACATTTTAGGTATTACATTATACTTACCCAGTGTGTAAGGAAATACTGGTAGTATCTAGCGAAGCCCTCGTTCAGCCAGAGAACGTCCCACCACTCGTTGGTGACCCAGTTACCGAACCACATGTGGGCGATCTCATGGGACAATATGTAAGCAATCAACTGCTTGAAGTAATCATTGGTGTGTTCGGGATCGTACATGAGGTAAGCCTCCCTAAGACAAACAAGATTTTGAAAAAAATTTAGTAAACAAATATTATACGTTTCCTATATAAAAAGCCGAGGGAGCTATCTAAGTGATGGTAAGTTATCATCGTGACCTATGGATATCAGCAACACAAAAAGTATTAACTTAGCAAAGGATAGATTGGTTATATTGCATCAACCGTGTTGCTTTTTATGCCAGAAATATGTACTTCTCTATTAACTTGATATCAATGTAATGTCAGAATGTTGAACAATCTTAATGAATATTGAATCAGTATAATTAATTACAACTTACCTGTATGTCAGTAAGCCCCAGTTTTCCATTGCACCGGCGCCAAAATCAGGTATAGATGCTTGTGTCATTTTCAAATAAGGATGTTGGTCGAAGAAATCTATTCCAGTATGGCTGCTCATAGTAGATAATAGTTCCTGCCCAACTGTATAAGCGTAATTCGCTTGGTTCCTTTCGATAGCTGCCGGTCTCGCAATCACCTCGTACCTCAAGGTACCGTTCGTGACAACGTCCACAGAATCATATTCAGCAACAATAATGGCCAGCAGATAGGTGGACATAACTGGTGTTGTGTGATAAACGTCATCTTGATATTCTCTGAAACATTACAAATATTTAATATTTATTTATTTATTCAGACATTTGATCATTCAATCTTTTGGCATAATGTCGCGTAATTTTTTCCCCGCATTTTATACAGGTATTTAGATTTGTTTTTCTGGTGATATTTTACCAAAAGTCTTGAGAGATAGAAATTAAAATAAAGACCAAGATACTTACGTTGAAGAAGTAACGTTGTAGGTGCCACTTTGTAACATACCAGTCCAACTTCTGTAGTTGACAGGTCGTCTGATGGTGATGTCGAACGTTGCCTTGAAGCTGGGCTCGTCGTAGCAAGGGAAGGCGTATCGGGCGGCAGTCGCCTGGAACTGTGTGGTCGCCATCCAACTAACAAAACATAAGTTCTTAATAAGGGTGAAACTCAGGGTAAAAACTCTAAAACTCGTTTAGAGTAATATGCTTTGGAATCTTATCGCACGTTTAGACCTTTTCATGGATCAGTAATTTCACATGTTATTTATTTATTTATATTAAACATGAATTCTTTGGAACCTTATCATACGTTTAGACCTTTTTATGAATGAGTAATTTGTAATTTATTAATTTTCATTATGAATTCATTGATTTTTTTTTATTAACATGCAAAATTAATAATTCTATGACTTTTAAAGTTAGTTAAGTTAGATACCTAAAGTGAACCATGATTTGTATGGCTTTTTAAACTGAAAATTTCTTTTTTTTTTCGTATACGTCTTAGTATAATAGTGATTCCACTGTAGACTTACCTTACGTTTTCATCGGGGTCATTTCTGAACCAACTCTTGTAAATACCGTACATATCATCTCTGAGTGGCGCTCCAAAGGAGATGATCAAAGTGTACTCCTGAGGAGTCTCACTATCGTATGCCAACGTTCCCGAAGATAGGGTGACATACATGAATTGTAGCTGCTTATTTAGAATGTAACTCTGTTCAATAATTTCCTCCCCCCGTTGTAATGAAACTGATCCAATTTCCAAGTCATCGGCATGGATTACAATTTGATTAACTCCTGGTTGCGTTGCTGCTAGTGTTATTTCGACTGTTCCAGTAAAGGTCAGTCTGCTTATGTCAATTCCCCAAAGAATTTTGTAGTGTCTGGGACGCGTAGTCGTCGGGAGGCGATAATCGGATGGTGAAAGATTCCTAGACAAGGTGTCCGGACTGTCCGGGATATATTTCTCCTCGAATGGACCCCCTTCTAGTTTCTCATCTGAGAATATAGTGGTCGTTGGTGGAATGTCGGTGAAGGCGTGGATGTAGACGCACGCCAACACGAGGAAAAGGGATGTCAAAGCCACCATCTGTAATTTTATAGTGACAGAGGTTTATGTTCCGTAATAAAATAAAATACTTGTAGCTACAGGCAACACACAATTGGGTTTTTAATTTAGGTTTTATAATCTAAATCTTTAGCAATTTTGAAATTGACTATATCCGTTGTAAGGTGGCGTGTGCTCTGTCGGAAAAGGCAAAGAACTCCAAGTCTATCCAGATCTCAATACTTAACAACACAACACAAAAGCTACCGAAATCATCCTGTTAGTGTAGCGGTGTAATAATCCATAATAATTCCAGCAACTAAAAAACTTTATTTGTCAAACAGTAGTCCAATGAATCGTAGTCGTCAGCAGTAGTAGACTGTTAAGGAAATCTTATCATGAGTTTTATACTGATCTTAATCTGTTATAAAACTGAGCCATATATTATAATGGCTTAACGCCGCGGAACGAACCCATTTTTAGTAAACAATCGATTATAAAAAAATTAACCTGATTAATTTTATCGAAAAAGCCTTCATAGAATAAAATGGAGTGTAGCAGATGGGTAATAATGTTTGAAATAAGATGACTGCAGCGTAACTGCGTTGCGACATAGCTAAGCTAAGCTACAACCCACTAATGGCCCACTACTGAGCACGGGTCTCTCCTCATTACTGAGCAGGCCTAGAGCATACTCTACCACGCTGCTCCAATGCGGGTTGGCGGTGCGTTGCGACATACTTGTTTGCTATAATTAAGAGCCTCGGCACACGGCGTATTTAAAAACGCGCCGAGGACTTGCTGATGACGCGCGTATACGCGCTTCAAACGCGATTCGAACGCAACCTTGTAACCTTGGCACACGGAGCGATCAGGAATACCTACTGCGCGTATACGCGCAGATCTCTGGCCCTTTGTACGACTATCAAACGAGTTTCGAAAGCACGCATCTACAAAAACGCAAATAAAGCGTCTACGGCGCAGACGACTTGCGTTCGTGAACGCGCGTCGTCTGCGCGTTTAAAAATACGCCGTGTGTTGGGCTCTTAACTATGAAAATCACCTCTATCATTATATCAGCTTTAAGAAACTATTGGATGCATAAGGCTGACTTCTTGGGTCAATTATCTTGTTCCATTATTTCCCTATTCTTCACATTTTTTTGAAATGACGGTAGCAAACGTTCATTTGAACACTCAACAATTGATATCATCATCAATTATCTACTAAGCACAGCTATAAAAAAGTTATGTACACCTAACATATTGAATTAATTTATATCATTTATAAACATTCGAATAATTATATCCACAAATTAAAAAAATATTTTCACTTGCTTTTCGCAATGAGAGGACTTATTAACCACAAAACTAATACAATTTTTTAAGCGTTTACAAGAAATACACAATATACCAACCAAGCTATGTAAATGGTAGCGGAATAACTTGAACATTGGACCACCGAACTCAAGATCGAATCGTACACGCAACGCACGTCTACTTTTCAAAAATTATAACAACATTATTAATTAATTATCACTTAAGAAAAACGTCAAGATGAAAATTTGACAACTAAGAGTTCTCATCAAAGGCGTGTGAAGTCTGCAAATGCACATTTGACCATCCTGTGGCCTAAGGCCTGATTCCCTCACATTATGACAGAACACTTACTCTGCATTGAAACAGTTATGGAATGGAATGGTGACGATTCCAATGTACAGATGCTGAACAGTTTAGGAACTTGCCTTTGACAACCCTGTCTTTTTATAAAGGACAACTTACCCTGAATTCCAGTGGCGACAACCTCTCTTTGGGCTGCCTAGCCCAATATTGTATCTACTATCGCTCAGAATTACTTCTGTCGGTCCAATATCATTTTTATCATTAATATTATTATTAATACAATTTTATCGTCTACAGATAACAAGGCTTACTGATTTTCTTGTCACGTTGGTTGTATAAACAAGGATGATGATGGTATCCGTATCGAGGAATGGAAGCATGCCTCCGTATCCTGGCGACCATACACAATCCATCACGAAAGCCACTGGGATTATACTGGATAGCATTTTTTTTAATGGAATTAAGATAGCAAACGAACATGCAGCACCACCTTCCGCTGCCGCCCATGACAACTGTGACCGACCCAGAACTAGACTCAATGATTCTCGTTCTAATTCGGTCACAGATACGTTGCTACCCCTGAGGACTGAGATGGTCGCCTCTAAAAAGTGTAACCGGCTCCACACCTTCCTATCCGGAACACAATTGCTCTTAAAACAATTATTACACGGTAGGAATGGTACTAAGTACCGTGGCGAGCGGTGGTACTTCCCCGGGTGAGCTCTAGGCCCTACCACCTATAACATGCATGCATAGCATGGAGCTTAATGACCTTTGTATTATCATACGAAGAATAATTGTACTAGGTATTGTATCTTATTAATCGACAAAGTTAAGCAACTGCGAATGCGGTCGGTAGTTGGAAGGGTGACCGCTAGTGGCAAATTGAGCACTTCCGTACTTCGGCGGGTACGTAAAGCCATAGGTCCCGGTTTTTATCCATGGCCTTCGGGTGGCATGAAAACCTTCGATTCTGGCCAGGCCACTAACCTCTACGTCAATCCACAAGAGGAGCGTGATGGAGCATGCGCTAGACCTCCATAATGAGAAGACACCTGTGGTCAGTAGTATGGAGAGACATGGTCGCCACTTCAGGAGTGAGATTGTCGCCTATAATGTAACCGGCTTCAAGCTTTCCTTTTAGTAATATCTTAGTTTTTTCTTATTAATATTTTTTCTTCTTATTAATTCATTTTCATACAAACGTTTATACTATCAACACTACCATAATCTCCTTTCAATTTCAGTGACATCCACCATCGTTCATCGGGTTAATGTAAAGTAACTCTTGTTCCAAATGAATTACGGCAGTTATTTGAGCTCAGAAGCGGTGTGTAACCTAGTAATACTTAATTAGGTACTACCTACTGTACCTAATCACATGATTGTACTCGATTGTAGCGGAAAAAACTAGATTTCTTCAAAGTAGATACCATCGATACTATGAAACAACATTAAAATATTAATCTTCGTCAGTCTAGTGATAAGGAATCAGTTATTTAATTACATAGACCGAAGATAACATTGCCTTGCAACCTTTCTACTTCTACTTGATCATAAAGCTATGTATGTCAATGAGGGTCGCCGTTTTTGTACTCACCAGTTGGCGTCACCGGCGAGTGAGGTCCTGCTGTCAAAGCCCACCCATACATAAACAGTGACAAGTGATATTCAGACAAGTGAGAAGTGACAATGCCACAAACTTATCTGACCCGGTGGCCAAAATTGGAACTAATGCAAATGTTATACTGTTGTCAGACAAAGACAAAGACAGTTGCGCCCTTCTTACCGGGTCAGATAAGTTTGTGGCACTGACAGCCAGACCTCACTCTACACTAGCGCCTCTAGCGGCGAACTCACACGCCTTTACCCTGTATGAGGGTAAAGGTGTGAGTTTTTGATATTGAAATACGGAGGTCAATAAAACAACGAATTGAAACCTGATCGTTTATTGAAAAACTGTCACTTACACATAATATACAAGTATATATGAAGTAGGTAAAGTGTGAATGTGTGCTGACTCCAAACAAAATATTTTACTGTCGCAGGTGGTAGGTACAGACTTAGTGACATAGTTCGGCTGGTAAGAACCGACCGGTCCTGTGATGTAATGAAAGAAAATAAATGTTTCGGTTATACTTTGATGAAAAGACGCATCCATCCGTCTCACACAATATAAATCTAATACCCAAAAGCGACGTATATTGACAGAGGCAAGCCAAGCTGTCATAATTATTTTGGTCAAGGCAAAAAATATGTAATATGATAGAAATTTTACTAGTTTTGAATACTAATATGAGTTACATACGAGTTACGAGTACATAATAAGTGTGACAATGAATGACTGTATAATAATTCATATAGGTATGTAATATTTATTTACTTATTAGGTACAATATTTAAAATACAAACATCCACAATATTACCTAGTGTAAAAAAATATTTGAAATATCTGTGCTTTGACTAAATTTTAAGCTTTTCTTTGTTAATAGCGATATTTTAAATTTATTTTAACTTTAACTTTCATACCAAATATTTTTGTCATCAACGCCATATACCGTTTGATTGTAAATGAGTCGGTAACACTGGTAGTTTTATTACGTGCAATAATGACTACTTATCATCAAGTGGCCCGATTACTTTGTCGGTTATTTATACATAACGTGAACATTTGTATGTATGTACATATTTATTTGTTTTGGATTTCACATTACCAATTAGGGACTCATTACATAGAACTTTTTATAATGACATTTTATAATTTACAATTAAAAAATATACTTTCCAAATAAAAAAATACAATATTGCCGGTGTGGTTCTACTTGTGTTTAAATAAAACTTTATTGCGTTATAAAAGTTTAAAATATCGCTAATAATTACCGTAAGCCTTACATAATAAAGTTAAGACTAATAAAATATTAATTTAATAAATTAGCCTAACAATAAAGTTCCTAGCTGACCACTAACACTACAATAGGATTGTTATGGATAATTAACTATTTGAACACGTAACACTGTTCGACGTGTATTGGTACCCTTGTGTCACTTCTGCGCTTGCGCAGCATGGCTGACGATGCTCCACTTCACCCCAAGTTAAGATAGGGCAGCAGAAAGCATATTGCTACATTTCGCCTCGGAAAGAAAGCTGCCATTTTTGATCTGAGAGGGGTTTTTTTGCACAGTTTACTTTCAAATGGAGACTTAAGTATGGAACGGAGACGGAGTCAAAATAAAGAAAAATAAACCAGCGTGGAATTATTTTTAAAATAAAAAAATATTATGTTGTAAAGAAGTTTCAACTCGTGGGTACACTACGGAATAATTCTGCGACTAGATAGATGTTGAAAAACCGAATACGGTTTGTCATAATTATCCCAAGGACCCAAGATGTAAAGAAACAAGAAGGAATTTAAAATTACGATTCTATAATGGCACATGAAAATTCCGTTCCGTCGACAAAGTGACACTTTCTTTACAATTAACATCGATGTTGGCACATAAAGCCTTTTCGAAATCGCGATCGCAGTAAAAAAAAATTAAACAATACCATAGCTATTACTGTTTTGCCTCATCCCAAGAAAATTTCACAACTCAACCGATCTCCATATTTTATTCAGACATCTTTTACAATCGCCTATCTTCTATACAAGGTGGATACCATCATACAACAATAAATGAAACCACGAGCCCTGCTTCATGCAAGAAACATATTACATTTAGTAAAAAACGCCTAACATCTTATATACAAAAATGTTTTTTCAAACCAACTAAATAGCACAAAAATATAGGAAAAAATAGAACAGCCTATCTAAACATCGGTCACTCACTTTTGACAAGAGCGGCAACAATCTTCTGCTATTACAATGATAATAGATACAGCGTGTTGAAATTTTGAATATTAAAAAAAATTGCTATGGCTAAAGTAAAGGAGGTATTTGATTGAAAAAAATTTTGGGGGCTTAGGTAATCATTAGGTACATAAAATTAAATTTATTGTTGTATGGTGGTAACCACGTTGTATACTCCGTACATATCCATCAATTTCAAAGTGAATAATCGTGATTTAATCAATTCCTTTTTCAAATGTCGTTCGTTTTTCAGGACTTGGTCGGTTTATGCTTGTCAGCGGTCAGTAGCCAGTCCACTATGGTCTGATAGTTCCTCTCCATCCACTGGACGTTGGCCTGCGTGCTCTCCAAGACCTGCTGTACTGGCCTCCCGAGGTCACTGTCCGACAGGCACTCCGTTATGAACCTCTTCAGCTGTAAACAGAATCAAAATTAGTATATGCTGTTGATGAGCCTGTATCTCAGTTGTGTGAACTTATGGTAATACAATGAACCCGATTCGATGTTCGATTCCTGGGCTGGGTATGTTTTAAGTGATGCCTAAATTTTATTTGTTTTCGGAATGTGAGTTTTGTAGCACCACAACCTTTTTGATTTTTTGCGTCATTTTGTACCTAACGCGGTGTCCTCGGTGATGTGATCGTGAATATAACAAAAAAAAATCGAATATTTTAAATAGATTGAACAGTACCTAATGAATTTGACTAATTATGAAGAGACTTGCGAAACTGAATATGAAGGGTGGTTATCTTCTCATTGGAAAGGTAACTAATGACCTAAACAGACACGTCTCCTGCTTATGTTTATATTTACTGATCCAAATTTTATATTACAAATTAACTTAACGTTTATATGATGATATCCAGCAGGCAATTACAAACATAGATTTGAGTCCAGATACCAAGCCCATTTAAATCGACTGATCCTAATCAATTATCTGTAATCATAGTAATAATCTACGTCTAATTATCTATTCAAATTTCCGCCTCTCTCGAAATCCATTGCGCCATATTAGTCTTCAATTATTTGCAAATTTGTATTCATTAACAATTACATATTCTTTATTTCGTTCTTGGCCTGCAACATTGCTACTGATGTCCACGGGCGATGGTGGTCACTTACCATCAGGTGGCTCGTCTGCTTGTTTGTCGGTTGTAAACATAAAAAAATATTTTTTAATTATTGTTATTACCTCCTCGTACTCGTGCGCTTGATTCAGTCTTCTGGTCACCACTTTGACTATCGAGTTGAGTGTAGACATGGAGCCGACGCTGAAAAGTCGCAGAAATATTACAAAAAATAATAATGAATGTTGTTTGATTCTAACGTTTGATATCAGTCTCTAAATTACGAACTATAAAAGGCTGCCTCTGTTTTAGAGTCAAGTCCTTTATGGTGGACACTTTAAAGATGCATCCATCTTAGTCCTAAAGGGTAGCAACAAATCGGTGTCTGAATTGGAATAAGACTCTTACTAACTACTTAATTACTAACTTGACTGTTCCTAACCACTAACTGGATTAACCATCCTAGTCCCTATTTGAGTCTTGTTCTAGATCGGTCACAGTTGTCATGGGCGGCAGCGGAAGGGTGGCGCTGCATGCTCGTTTACTACCTTGGGTTGTATCCCATCTGGCCCGGTGACTTGGCCCGGCGCCGGGCCACATGGGAAAAAATTGTTTCATCTGGCCTTGTGATTCGATTAAATAAAAGTAAATATCGTGGCTCGAACGGGTTTTGCGTGACCACTTTTTTCCTAAATCTATGTCTGTGAAATAGCGTCTATATTTTCAGAGTTCCAAACGTTTTTTCAGTATGAAAACTGTTAAAGTTGTTACTGTCAACCTTGAATTTGTCCTTAACCAATTTACGGATTCAAATAAATTTCATTTAATTATCTGTGATTGCAGGTCGAACTACAGCCGATATGAATCGATAAGATTATAAAAAAGGTGCGTCATACAAAATTATTCACGATAATAGTAATTATATCATAATCAATAAATAATCCGACATCGACAACCTAATGTATTGACGTAGTAATAGTTAATACTAATTAATTTGTTATAATTAGGCTGATCGTAATAAATGGACCGCTTATCAGTTTAATATGATCTGAGTGTACTTACAAGGTATTCTTACAATAAGAACTAGGACCTAATCACCTTAGTATGTCTTAATTACACACAATTATCAAGTAATAACAAGGTTACAGAGGAAAACTTTAAAAAGGTTGGCATAAGGACTCTCCGTAACAAATTAAATAATTTAAAGGCTTTATCTTTGGTTCCCATCTGAACAACCCTTCCTATGCTGTTCTTACGATGCTGAGATGATTCCTCTTCCATGTCAGAAATGCCTGGGCTTTATACTACAATGTTGATGACGATACTAAAAAATACTTTCTTACTCCAAAAATAATTTCGTTGCAAAGTCGTATAATCAGTTTACTTGACGCGTGATTGCTTTCCATTATAGTTTTGATTAGCATAAAGAGAAAGTGCTGCATTGAAATATTATACTCACTAATCTTTTAATCTCTGCCAGTTGGCCCTGACAAAGTTAAAGGCAATGGGTTCTCCAATGGAGGAGCTGGCGACCGCTGAGAAAACCCTCACGGTGTCCTGCTTGCGGATGCCGCTGTCGTTACGGAGAGAGAGGTCCAGGTATCTGGAATTTTTCATACTGTCATATAATAGACGAATAAGGATAAACTTTCAATAACAATACAGTCTGGTAGAAAGTTAAACTAAATGGTAAGAGTAGAACGTGGGTAGACAAAAATACATAGTGCACACGTGATGCTGATGCTACTGATAAAAGAAACATTAACTAGTATCTACCATTGAATAGAAATCTGTGGGAAATTAACTGCATTGATTTAGTTCTAGATACATATGTCAAAACTCCACAAACCTGTACAACAAATAGGGGGCCCTGGTGCAGCCGAGCACAGACAGAAGCAGTTCTCGCTCGGAGGGTGCACTGGCCACGAGGAACCGCTCCCACGCGAACTGCCACTCCCGAGCATCCCCGGCCTGGACTCCCACGCAGTACACAGTGCTGCGGATGTCTGCGTGGATGCTGGTGGAGAAACATAAGTTTATTAATTAGAAATTTATAAAAATGCTGCATGATTTTGTTGTTTGATTTTTCTACGCAAGGAATAATTCGATTTTCGGAGTGCATCTAGCTGAACAACGGACAGTACTAACAGTCTTGTTTTAGAGTCAAATAGAAAATGATGCAGTATCAGAGAACCAGTAATAAGTAGATCCTCTCGTTTGTGTTACGGTTTTAGGAACCTGCTTTGAATTAATAAAAAATTACGACAAGAGAATCCTTGAATTTCCTATAATCTCCGAAAACCCTACCCATTATAAGCGTCCGAGTAGGAAGTAAGCATCCAGTGTGTGTTAACCAAAACACACACATCCACACACACACACATCCAGTGTGTGTCAACAGGGAAGATGGGTTTAAGTTAGCTCAAACGTGGAATCCAGTGGTCAGTATGTGTTCGACGAAAACAGTAAATTCAAAGTCAGTGCGTGAAGATGTCGTTAGTGTCGTGTGTCGTGATATGGTGACAAAGGACGTCAAACGGACAAGACGTAAGGTTGACAGGCTTATCTGTCATTAGTGTTTTGAGTGTCAGCTGTCAATAGTTTCCCCCCGCCACCGCAGTCTCGCCGTGACCATGATCCATGCAATTGGGTCGAAATATCGGTGTAAATAATAAATATCGTGAGTACCCGCAACAGGAGAATCTTGGAATTTCCTCGAAACTTCCAAAAGCCTTACTCATTATAAGCGTCCGGGTTCGGCGTGAGCATCCAGTTGGTGTACATCCGGACGGCGTGCTGCAGACAGTCCACGTGCTGAAGGTGGCAGGCGGTGGACAGCAGGTCAGCGCGTTGCTGCGCGCGCACCACGCTCTCGTTGGTCGCCACCTCCCAGCCTAACTCCTCCACCGCCGTGTTCAGCAGGCGGAGGACGTATTGCTGACACAGGATTTTTGAATTTAGAATTTGGGAAAGTGTCTGAAGTGAGAACTGATAAAGACGCTTTGCTTTCGTCATTTTATTCCATTTATTGGGTATTTTTTGGGTGTCATGTATTTCCTATTTTTTGGTTGGTTGTGTGGAATAAATCGCTATCTACTGATAAGGCTACCTATTGTTATATGCTTCTAGTTTTATTGCTGTTTCTTTATTTTATATTCCTGTTGTACAAACAATAAAGAGTTTATCTATCTATCTAGGTATCACTGACACGCTTATGTGGGTAATTTTTTTATATTATCACCATTTCGCAAAGGTGCTTTATAATGGATAGTAAGAAATGGTGAAAGAAGCCCCTCAGCATATTTTCTTAAACAAAAAATACAATATAATATTTTTGTTAGCGTGATATACAATATTTTTGGTAGAGTAATACTTAAACTTAGAAAAAAACTTATTTATATTTGACATCCATTTTGGAAGATGTACTAATTGGACGAAATAAAGAGCAAATATAAAACGGCACGGTAGGTATTGGTAGCTTAATCTTATTTCTATCAGATTCAAATAAGTTTGGATCTAGCCATGAAATTCCTAATTTGATAGGTACACCTTAACTCTAATCTAATCTAAATCAACCTTAATATTTTTTATCCAGGCAATTAAAGGCTGTAAAGTATCACAATTCATCAAGTTCTGATAATTTTAATCGTGTAATATTCATAATATTAGAAAAATTCGTGACATGTAACGCCATCTAGTATGTCCTGAGTAAACTAAAACAACAAAATACAACAATACTTTTAAGTAATGATAATAAAACGAACCTTATACTCAAGATAATAAGCGCCTTTGGACAACATCGTATCGATGTAACCAAGCGCCATGAGACCCGCCTTCCAAGGAACATAGCTCTTCTCATGGGTCAAGTAGCTGGTTATATCCAAGGCGGTGCCGTAGTCCAACCGGCCGGCTAGAGCCAAGTTCATGGCATCGTCAATGATTTGTGCTCGGTTGATAGGATGAATCTCTTCGAAGCGAGATGGATCGTTCAAAACCTTAACTAACATCTTCCAATTCCTTTGGTCGTAGTTTATGCGATAGAATCCTGCAACGATAGTTTTGTGGTAAGTGATGATTTTGCTCCAAGGATTTTTTTTAATCAAAGTGTATCGCTTATCTATCATAAACAATTCCTGCGTTTTCTATGAACAGCAATAATACACGACATCCGCTGAGATTTATAGTGTCTCCCAAAATGTGTTCTTTATATAGTTAAAAATTAATTATTCTTTTTTGAGTAAACATTTCACTCTATTAATAGTCTCTTACATCTAGTATAATGCAATAAAATCTCATCTTTTAAGAAAAAATATAATTAAATCACCTGTTTGCTGTATGTTAGCGATGAACCACTCATCTTTGCTAAGTGAGATGTTGTTAACGACAATCGTCTTCTCTCCTCTGAGCCACAGCTTCGGCCGCGTGGACTCGAAGTCCTTCTCGCTCTCCGTGGTGTAGGAGACCGGAATCCACCACAGTGGAGATTTCCGCTCATCTAATGTATCGTTGATTAACACGAACCTTTCCTAAAACAACCATTATTATTAATGCTAATGTTAGAAAAAAAATAATTAAAGACGACGAAATTAAACAACATAAATATAATTAGTCCTTAAACCTGCTATCTCCAGGCAAGAATATAAAAAAAAACGTTAAAACTACGTACTATTTTTCTTAATAATTTTATACATCATTTATTCCACGCCTATTTGATTTCGTACATTTCTTTTTTTAGCTATTTTGAATTTTTTGTCTCTTTCATTGTAGTTATCCTATAAAACTAATTTAAAAGACCCATTATATTAGTAACAACACTCACCTGTTTGAAAGTAATAACCCCAGTGTCATAATTTCTATTAATCATCAGAACAGGGAAGCCAGTCTGCAGCGTCCAGGAATCCATGACCACGCCGACATCAGCATCGAACGCGCCTTTGGCTCTTGCTGAATTGGTCAACGCACTCCAAAGATCTCCCTGTTCGGCGTCACCGAACTTCTTAGCATTTAAGTAGTCGGTAATACCAGAGTTGAAAACATCGTCGGTAAGAAAATGGTTCATCATTCGGAGTATAGCTGAACCTGATAAAATAAAACATCACTGTAATTCCAAATCTATGTTCAAAATTTTAATCAACATAAATTCTGTCCCATTTCTCTTATAAACCAATCAATAGTAAAAATAAATTACTCTGGATTATTCTCACCCTTTCCGTAAGAGATCTTGTCAAAAATAGCTCCTATTTCTTCCGGGTTTCCCACTTCTACGGAGATCTGATGCGATGAAGTCAAAGCGTCTAATTTAAAGACGCTCTGAACTTCGTTTAGTACGAACACTTCCATTAACTTCCAACTTTTCTCCACCTGAAAAAAATATATGAATCGTGAAAAAACAATATGAATTAAATTACTATTGTAAAATTTTTAAAGCAAGCCTTTCTAAGGTACTCAATTCAAAAAAATATATTTAAAAAGAACATACTTATTCGGATGAACAATTCAAAAATAAATAAACAAAATCTGACTGGACTCTATCCTTATCCTGAATTACGTCAAATCTTATCTTTGGAAGCTAGTATTATCTAATAAGTTGCGGCAAGAAATCTAAAACTAAATGCAAACCTCACCGCGTCAACAGCAACGTACTCGACGTAGCTGGCGAAGCCTTCGTTGAGCCAGATGTCGGACCACCACGCGGGGGTCACCAGATTCCCGAACCATTGGTGTGCGATCTCGTGAGCAACCACTGACGCCACTCGCGCCTTGGCCGTCGTGGGTGACACTCCTTGATCGTAGAGCATGGCTATCTCCCTAGAAACAAGTTAGATTCTAGCTTAGTCTACAAGGAAATCGACCTTTGTAACAAGATGTGCCACCGACAACAAAACTTTAAATTAATCTACTTTGCGAACAAACACGTATGATGGTGTGTACTTTCATGAAAACGGCATCTCCCTATCTCCCTCATAGAAACATGCAAAGAAAAGAAGATAATTTATACCAACATCCATACCATGAACTATACCAAGGTGTTAAATATCTTTAACCGGCAGATATTTTCATCAAATATTTAACCGTTTTCAGGTTTTTCTGATAGAGTGGAAGGACGCGGTTATTAATTATGTGAGTTTTCTTTTACAAAGCATACATAAAGAATATAACATTCCTAATAATTTTATTTTAAATCCTGTAATAATAATGAGACAACGCAATATTATCTAAACTCCAGTAGGTATTCCTTAATCATAACATGCCTGACGCAACCTTATGATTTCCGCTATATAAGCAACCCTACACCCTTTTTATTAAAAATCTTCTTGAGCAAAATAATCTCAGCGGCGAAATCACACGAGACCCCATCCAGGGTCGTTGGGTAAACCGCATTACACAACATTCCCCCGATCTTAATTCCCACGAGGGTACGAAGACAAATTACGTACGCCCACTCCAATCACACAGAAATGATAGATGATCCCGCACTTAAAATGATGCATAACATTTAGGGTGATAATCCGAACTGAAGCAGAGCAGAGATGTTTTTAATTCGTTTAATTTGTAATGTATTAAATTAAGATTAACTTTGCTTCAACAATAATAGATTTGTTGGGCATAAAGGGTTATTTCAATGTTTGACTAGCATAAGTTAGTGAAAAATTTAAACTATAAGGAGACAGTAATAATAAACTTTTGTTTTAGCTGATATTAAACACTTCATTGAAACCAAACTACAGTAACAAAACACTTACCTAAAAGTAAGCAATCCCCAATTCTCCATAGCCCCGGCTTTGAAATCAGGCAGCGCAATCATATCAATCTTCGGCAGTGGAAAATCTATCTTGTAGTAATCTTCTAAGAATTTCAGGATCTTGGGTCCTATGTCCAAGGCATAGGCTGCAGACGGCAAGGCCTCCTTGCGAGCCCACACCGCAAAGTTGTTATCGCTCATGTTGCCAAAGTCGGTAACGGCAAACGCGACTAAGTAAGTTGACATTGGCAGTGATTCTGCATAATGGTCCCATTCGTAGTTTTTAAGAGTGGCACTGGAAAATTAAAGATTTTTTTAATGACAAAATAGTACATTACGATTACGGTGCGTTAAGTTGCCCATTTTTTAACGGCGTGAAGTTAGCGCACGAGCGAAGCGATATACGTCGTATGTGTGATATACGCCGTAGTAGGTAACCACCGATACGTTAAACGTTTTTTCGAGGAAGCAAAATTTTTATCACTAGGTCTCGCGCTTGGTATTTGGATAATACCAACCACGTTCACATTTGCTCAACACAGAAAACCACTCAAGATTGAATATCTCACAAAGTGTCTCAAGGAAACTCCTAAGTAGGCACTTCAGTGTCCGTACATACAACAAATATACATAATTCAAATGACTCACTGCTTCTCCCTCCCAATGATGTTCATGTTGGACACGGAGCTCATGTTGTTGGGTCGCGCGATGCTGATGGTGAACCTGGCCTTCAGCGCCGGCTCGTCCCAGCAGGGAAAGGCGCGCCGCGCGTCCGTCGCTTGGAACTGTGTCACCGCTATCCATCTATAACATAAATACCGTCGAGTCAACTGTACCGAATTATTCACGCAAATGGCCAATAAACTAGCAACTAGTATAAGTAGTCTTCATTCACCTTTATAACGTCAAAAACATCACTAATGTGTTTTTGGTCAAAAGGAAAGAATGATTATATTGCACCTTTGTAATCCCCACCTCATCATAGTGTTGAATCTACTGGGAACAACATTTTAACAAACTATCAGGTCAAATTGTAACCAAAGAGTACGTTTAACTTAAAAATCTTCAATGCGCAAAGTTATGGATTCACTTCAACCATCAGGTAAACCATCAAATAAAATATGACAAAAGCTACGATTTTATCCCATATAACTACCTAACCGCAGCTCGAATAGCATCCAGTTAAAAAAATATAGAAACAATAATTTATCTCGTGGAAATCGAGCGGAAAATATTTTATTGTTCCACAGTCCGGAGCACTGCAGCGTGTGAAATGAAAAAGGAAATAACAGGCCAGTGTCATCTCCGCCATGGATGCAATATCGCTGGAAAACATACAACGATATTTGAAATATACTGCGCTGGTCTTAAAAATAGAAGTACAACAGCTGCTTAATACAATGTGGAAAATAACAAAGTTCTAGTTGTACATATAGCGTTATTTATAATGAATGTGGATGAGGCAAATGACGTAAAAAATTAATCACATCATATTAGACACGCAATTGCACTTAACCGAGATAACTTTTAGTGCTAATGCTTTTAACATGGCTATTAATCCTTTCTATTAATTATTAATAACAGGCTTTTAATCCTTTCCCGAAACTATTTTCTTGAAGTTGAATTATTTATTTCCCTTTAAATCACATAAAACTTAAGTGTATGATAGCACCATGTTAAACAATGGAACAGTTTTTAGTCGTGTAATTAAACTTCCATTGTTATGCTTGTTATGCTATGACAGACACATTGCTTTGTAATTATTTTCTTATATTCGACGCACATTTATAGCTCTCTCAGCAGCTCAGCAATCATAAATTTAATGGCTTTTGGTTATAACAAAACTAATGACCCTAATCATTAATTCTTTTTTACCGTAATTACTTCAAATTTTTTGGAAATTCATGTAATACATATGCAACTTTTAAAGTATTTTCACAACTTATAATAATGTCGAAGTAACTTCAGATATTATTTTCGTAACATGGGTAATTTAGGTAACATTAAATCTCAGCCATCAAGAATTCTATGTCTCTACAGCGTTCTTAGTGTGACTTGAATTTCAACTAGATACGTTTCTCGTACATGAGAACAACGCTTCTTCATTTCTATTTAGTTCTTAAAAACAAAATGTATATTGTTACTTATTCCTCCAGCATTTCCTTAATTTTTACTTACTTTTATCTGTTCCTTATATCTTGCGACCAGACTAATTACATAATATAAATTGTCACTTTCGATAATATCTTTAAAATTCAAGAATCACTGTCTTTTACTTGACTATTTTGCTTTCACATTTACTAGACTATTTTTCTCATACCGAAGCAATCCTACGAAATTTCATACAAGAAAACATCGAAATTTCTTTTCAACTAAACTTTCCTCCATTCATACTATATTCAGTCCCTTGAATATAGTTTTCCTTTGACATAAAACAAAAATCTTCATCTTCTTATGCTGTACTAAACGAACAAACGCAGTCTTTCATTTTAATAACGTGAAGATCTTAATTATCACGTTTGTATGCAGCGCAAGCTTTTATGTGTCTTAAATATAGACCGCCAAGACTCGGACGATGTAACAAACTCATAGAGCCTGACCTCGCACAAGCAAATGGACTTATTACCCATTGTCAACATCCAGTTCCTCTATTCACCCTTAATTGGGCAAGGGAAATTATTTTCACATCTGATAAATCTACCAATATTTTAATTTGCAAATTAGCTACTTGAATTTAAGTTAATATACTGTGCTTATATTGTACAATTATTTGACAATATTCACTTTCTAAAATAAATGATTATCTGTAATGTTTAAAGCAGTTGCTACTTTAACCTTGAAATCATTTAGCAGTTACGTATCTAATATTTTTTTAACAAATTACTTCAGTACGCTATAAGCGTTGGTTTTTGAAAAACATAGGTAGGTAAAATTTATTAAAATCGGTCAAGTGGTGTAGATTTATCACACAATCTTTCATTTCTCTTTCAAGCCTTTAATTTTTGATTTTTGAATAAAAGTAGATAAAGTTAGGTTAGGTTAGGTTAGACCGTAGATTTTTCCCCGCCGGGGGAGTCCACCTTGTCGTGGTGGCGGGGCTTAGTAACCAGTGCCCAGTGCCTGGTGAAGCCAAGAGACTCCCAAATGGGGGAGCGGAGAGCCAGTTTGGGCCTCTGCTCATGTAGGGGTGGGAGGGCCGGCGACGGCCCAGCTGCCAGCAGGCGGCGTGATCCTCCACGTGACCCTCTGATTGAAAAGAGCACTGTGGATGGATCATGGGGGCTTTATGCCCCGCGGTGGAGACGATTACGCCTTGAGGAAGAAAACCTCGTTAAAAAATCACGGAGGGGGCGGAACGCTCAATTTATTGAGTGCCCCATGCTGAGTCCGCCGCCAAGGCAGCGGCCGCCGCGCCGGGACCGTGGAGCGAGAGTAGCACACAGTCCCGGCACTATGCGGCAGCGTCGGCACCTTCAGGTTTTAGTGGGTAGGTCACCGTCGTTCTTACGGCAGTGAGAGTCCCACATAACCGTTCGTTTCCTCCGAAGCGGACGGTATGCGTAACTGCATTTCCTGAAGTTTTTTCATCTAAATGGGCTGGTGCTTTAGCCGTGAAAGCGTCACAGACGAACAGACCGACATTCACATTTATAATATCCAATTACTTACACTTACTTAAAGATAAGTAAAGACATTAAAACTGAAATAAGAAATGAAAGACGAGAAGGGAAAATGTAACACTTGAATCGTTCTGTCACTTTTCGTTCTGTGGTGTCAAGTATATGAAGACGAAACGCTCACTGCGGATGATAAGGGTCTTCCTGTTCCTGCTCACTTAGACAGTCGCTACCCTTTTTTGCATTGTCTTATGCAAGGGGTTCTAAGTAGTCACCTCATGTGGGCATACTGGATGTCTTTTTACCTATGAACCTGCTACAATTGAGACGATTGTACGTATCGATAAGAAATTTGCAGTACATTGTAAAAAATAAAAAGGTTCATTGTGTACATGAGCTGTTTCAATTAATTACAAAACATCTGCAGGCGTTACTCGACAATCTCAATAATAACACTGGCAAGTACAAAATATGATGAATTAATTTATCTAGGTACCTTAAAAATCCGAAATAACGTTTTTGTGTATGCATAATAATTTTTTTGTGAAAGTAAAATGTGTTTTATAGAAATGATTGAATAGATCCTTACCTTGTCACCTTCTTTTCTTCATAAGAACTTCTATAAAATCCATGTAAATTGTCATTCAAGATTCCCGTGTATGTTATGTTCAAGATGTACTGCTGTCCAGCTATTAATGATTCAGATAACGATATAATATGAAACTGTCGTGGAACATCTTCAACTCTTCTCGTTATCCTCACCTCAGTACCATCTTTCTTGTACAAATTAATACTATGAAAAGTTAATTCTACACCATGAAATGTAACTTTGTTCGTTTCGTTTTTCACTGTTATCACTATACTGACTTCACCGTCAAACGTAAAATTACCCTCATAAATATACGGCGTTAGTTTTAAAAAGTACCTATCCGGCTTCACATTTGTTGGCAGTCTCACATCGGTGACTGCATTTTTATCATTTTCTGTATTTAACTCGATAGTATTAGTGGTAGTTTCTAAAGGCAAGACACTTTTACTACTTTCAGTACTTAAAGGAATCACTAAAAGTTTGGATTGGTCACAGTGTGTGAGCTCGTATTTAGTAACATTTGCTAATTGGTCAGTCCTCGGGCAGGCTGCGAAGTTATACACTATGAAGGCGGTGGCAACTAGTGCCAAGGCGACGATGACCAGGATAACGAAACCGAGACTCCTGGAGACGTAAACTCCTCGCTTGGTTTTAGTGGAGAAGTCACAGGTCTGGGGGTTCCCATCCATGATGGTGAGGGGTTCTCGAGCATGTGTCATTACAGCACCATCGCGTTATCTGGAATAGAGGAAAATGTTTAGAATTATGAAATATTTTTTGGTACTTACTAAATTTATTGTTATCCAGAAATGGCGAATTATATTCTCACCAATGATGGACTAATTTGCTATTTTTCATTTTATGCTGTACTACTTGTGTTATTCATACTAAAATAAATGGAAAACTAAGAGTTCGAAGTACACCGTAATGAATATGAATGCACATTATATTACGAGTATCTTTAATTCCTCGCTCGTAAATACGCATTATATCTCTCAGGCTCACCAGCTCTCACGTTTTGATCTATTCATTGGGAAGGGCTTTGAACTTTATTGCTTCGTTGCGTCTTTCCTGATGATTCCATGACCATGACTGAACAAAAGTGATGATAAAATATTTATTTAAAAGTATTCAATAATAAATTAATTAGGTAAGCAGGTATATTTGCTTCTGTAAAATACAAATGTTGCTATGGGCAATTGAATTTTGCTTATCATTGATTCAGCGGTATAATTCGAAATCACGTATTAACACGTTCGCTGCGTTACGAGATCTATCAGATCTCTTACAGGTTTTCGGAATTGTGCGTCGACTAAAATCGTGTTCTTTCACTCCGTGCGGGTGGCTCTAACTTGTAAAGTTCTTTAAGTATGAGAAAGACAAATATACATATTTGCTTCCTACTTAATGGTGAATTCCAGGACATAAAAAAAAGAATAAGAGATGGTTTAGGTCCCATATCGCACAGTATTATAATTATTTTAATTCCTTGCGTTAGGAGACATGTCGATACTCGTAGAATCGTAAGCCTCGTAGACGCAAGAGAGGGAAGGTGGGCGGCGCGGGCGCTGCGTGACTCGATTTAGTGTTGTCCTAGTATCGATGTGAGCATAGAGAGAGATAGAGAAAAATTATATTGTCTTTCGCCATAGAAAATACCTACAGTAGCCCAATCACTGAATTTACAATTCTTGTTTTTATTTATGTACCTACACTTAAATATTCGATTAAATTCGTCGTTGATATTTTTATGTAATTTATTATAAATATTAA
Organism: Hesperia comma; assembly: GCA_905404135.1. Classification (NCBI taxonomy): domain Eukaryota; kingdom Metazoa; phylum Arthropoda; class Insecta; order Lepidoptera; family Hesperiidae; genus Hesperia; species Hesperia comma. The sequence continues at coordinate 18,902,950 of FR990021.1, forward strand.
TAGGATCATTATGTTCAATAGTAGCCGGTTTAGTCATTTTAGAGTAAATGTTATCTTTAAAAATTGACAATTTATGTTTTGTTATAGGCCTACATTTAATTAAATGCTTTTTGTTTGCGACCATAGTTTATAAATAAACTTTAATAAAACTTTTTCAATCGACAACTGAGATATTATTTTATTCCCATCACTATTTACTACACATATTGAACTATCTTCGGTTGCGGTACGAGATACAATCGATACCTAATTTTATTTTGGTATTTGTAGTTTATTCGTATGTCATAACTGCGTCCGAATCTAGCAAAATATACAGCAATAGGTTATTTTTGACCCATAAAAATTTCAAAAATATATCATTGGTTTTTTGGAAGATATAAATTATTTTCAAAACTGTATTTTTAGGAGACTGATTAGGTCTCTAACGCACCACAGGCCAGGTTAGTTTGGAGATCTTTTAGGTCTCCAAAGCTACTAGCCGAAAGTTCTTTGAAAATGAAGACGCAGCGAACGTGTTAAGAATGTCAATTAATCTTTACAAATTATCAAATTAATCTCTGGAGAAATGTCAATGAATATCAAACGCAATTACGATCAAATCGTATTAGAAAGTGAGCCAAAAGAACTAATGTGTTATAAGTTTATCAAGAACCAACTCGCGGGAAAAGCTTTGTCAAATACAGCACTATAGAAAGTTATATCGTTAACACCTCGCTAGTCGTGCCGACAGTTACACGCGCAAGTTCCTTCAAAACAATGACTTAAGGACGACTTAACTCAAGCCTTTTGTTCCTTTACAGCAACGTCTCAGTAAGCAACAAAACATCGAGATATTTCCATACTTTAGTTTCCGCGAGACAATAAGTCCTCAAGTCACGTGCAAAAACTGACAAGAGGAAGTTGTACGGAAGTTATTAGACTCTCACAATGTTCCCCTAGTGGCACTCGAGGGGAGAGCTTTCGATGCCTCTAAGACGGGTAAATACTTGAAAGGCCATTCTGTAGCCTAATGGATTTCACCGAGGTGTGTAAATAAAGACTTAACTTTTTTTAGGGCGCACCTAGTCAATTTATAGATGCTCATAGATGTTTCTTTCTTACCGCCCCTGGCGTGGGAAATATGTAAACCAGGAATTGACATTCACCTTTGAAATCGAAGAATAAGTATTATGTTCAAATTCAGCATTAAGTTCTGTATACAGTTATTCGAATTAGAATACATAAGTAACTTATTATTTTCAAAAAAAAAATTCAAATAACTTTATTATCAGGCAACTAAGGCCCATAGTAAAATACACACATAAAAATATAACAAACTAATACATACAGGTTAATAAACAAAAATACAATGATACTATATAATGTATAAAAAAAACTTACAAACTACTTACAAATACTATACATAAACAATAATAATACTATGCTACACGATTGGACGGCGTCGTGTATCGCGCGGAGTCCGGTAGCCGGCCTCGGAAACGCCGGAATACCACACCTTTCGGCCAGAACTCTTCTTTCATGACGGTCGACAGCTGATCGGTTGGCAATCTCACCACGAAAGAGTTGAAACTTACATCATGGCGAGACTCCAACCGCTCGACCCTCACTCTGAAGGTGGTCTTCAATCTGATGTACTCCACGACGTCTTCAACCTTCGTGGAGTAATGCAGCCGGGACACGTATAGCAACGTTGCCGGCACAGCCGGCCGCAGCGTGTGGTTCGGTCCTGTAGGTGCGGTACCGCACTGGTTCCGACGTAGGGGCTTCCTCCTCTTCCTCTCGACCTTGACGAAGCCCTCCTCATCACCCTGGTCTTTTACTGGACCTGGCTGTGGCTGATCACGATGAATTGCTCCATCATGGTTCTGCCGTCCCCTTTTGGTCTGCTTGGCCTGCGACGTAGCGGGTTTGATGTTAGCACCGGCGGCGGCGATGGCAGCGTAGTCGCGCTTAGGGGTCGACGCACTCGCTGACGTTGTCGCGGCGGGAGCTGGGCGCGCTTTATTAGGTATACTACAATGCAGAATAAATTGTATTTTATATGATGTGTGTTTATAAGCATCTTATATGACATACAGTGCTTATGTTGAATCACATAAAAGTGACATAGTAAAATAGTAACTACTATTGTGTAGTACTACTACTGTGAGGAGACTGTGACCCAATTTATTTCATTGTCGGCTTTATTTGCACCGCTCTGAATGGTAATGCAAGGCATAAGATACAGCGGTTCGTAATCAATGAAGAGTTTTCATTATATCAAAAATCGGGTTGATTTTTCAGTCATAAAAAGAGACATCATAATTTGTACGTTCGTTAATCCCAAGCCAAGCTATGTGCGTTCTCTGATAACTGTGACAATTATTGTAATCCCAAAAATATGTCATTCTGGGTATAATAATTTATTTAAGCAGTGAAACCGCATTAATGTATAGTGAAAGCAAGTCATCAATATATTTTACACGATATATTTTATACTATATTTTCGGACAACATAATGGTCCTTCTGAGACCGCTATTAAGAATCACATTATTTTAACTCGTTAAGCACATTTTGTATCGAGCCTGTGAACCCAAATTTCGGTCTCAGAAGGACTATTATGTTGTCAGAAAATACTTATCACGAATTTTACGAAATGTAACTCGTATCAGAATTAGTCATTTTCATAATGGATTTTGATTATTTTAATGGGAATTTGGAGCGAAATTGAATTCATTGTAACAATTTTCAATGCATCTACTATTGAATACGTCGAAAAACTAAATGTCAAAACTATCATGTTTTCGGTATTTGTTGCAATTGAAAAACAAAGTTCTTGTTACCTTGTACCCTATACCCAGTAACATAAATATTTGTTTTCTTAAATTATACTGCACGATTACTGAATCATAATTCATAATTCATAATATTTTATTGCATTATTACAGGTACATTTCGGTGGTACAATACACAATATTAACAAGGTGTCTGTAATATACCTCTAGTACAATCAGTAATCTAGTATAATCAGTACGTGTGTTGTAGTGTTGTGTCGTTCCTATCCCGCTTGCTGCGTGTGAATTGAACCGAGCGCCGCAACATTGATTACTTTTACACATTTCAATTTGCTTTGGAAACCCGACAGTTAATTGAACAACGCAGTGAGGATAAACAACCCCACACCACAACTATACTACCTCTTCTTCTTTCTAAGTATCTCCTTTCATTTGTTTTGGTCGGCAACGCATCAGCGTTGATGACATTTATACTAATGCTTGTGCTAATTAGCGACCACCTACACGGGTAAAATTTGTGGGTAAAAAGTGTGTACTTGGAATTTATTTTGCAAAAGAAGTTAATTTTGCTTTCATTAAATCTGTCTCTGAGATATCTCCTAAACCGCACCTCATGTATGACATTGGTAAACGTTCGCATGAATTTAAACATAATACTTCTGCTACCTTACATCAAAAATCACATATAAAGCCCAAAACACCGCCACGTGACCGAATAATCCCTCGTCCACTCGATAGTCCAAAATGTCGTCGTCGTATCGGCGATGAATAATGTATGTGACATAACGTGACGCGGGACAAGGCCGGCGCCTCCCCGGGGACCTCAATATTCATTAGTTCTTTCACAAATGGACAAACTTTTGTTGTACTCTTGTTTAATACATAAAGTTAGAGTCCGTCCATTTTGTCCAAGTATTATTCGCATTGACTGTAAAGGTGATGCTTCATAGAGATGAGTAGAGACTCGAGCATAATTTTATAATCTAAAATTCGAGTTCAAGCATTGCCATTGTCCCAATAACCCTCCGCTGGCTCTGGCTTCTTGAGTTTTTAGTAAGCATGAAGACTGGGGCAGAGTCGTTAATTATGTTTTGTTATTAGACATTGTTCGTAAGTCTCGTTCCAATTCGGAAATATCCTTCCTACTCATAGATCATAGATGTGATACTATCCTAGAGAAGGTCGCCCTATAAAAGTTTAATTGGCCCCACACCTTTATAGCCGGAACACAATTACTGTATTAAGCAATTATGACACGGTAGCAATTGTACCGTTACGCATGCGATACTACCCATGGCGAATTATACGCTCTACCACCTATTTAAAAATGTAATTGACTGTAATGTAATAATTTATAATACAATTTGCATATTTGTCCGAATCCGAGCTATTACAAAAATGCGAACACTCCCTGTGAGGGTGTGCCCGATGACTGGTGTCGTTACACATGACGAGTTTCACATGTCATGTACATCGACTATTATAAACTAAACTGTCACTGGGACTTTGAATAATTAAAGTTACGAGCTAACGCCCGTGAAAGCGCAGCTAGGGCTGTCTCTCATCAAAGAGAAAATCCGGAGATTTTTCGCAGCATCACCGTGTTTATGAGTTTGTGTCTTCCGGTCTAATTTTGCAAGCTGAATTAAAACTACTCAATCAGAACTACTCACTACTATACATTTTATTACAAACATGACCAGATATGACACTTGAAAATGGCTCCAAATAAGGGACGGTTGACAGCACAAGTGATAGTTCGGAGGACCGACAATTGTTGGGGAAGAAAGGTCCTTGAATGGAGACTGCGTCTTGGAAAAAGGAGCGTAGGGCGCCCCCGACCAGGTGGACTGACGACCTGAAGAACACGGCGGGCATCCGCTGGATTCAACAGGCTCAGGACCGGTTAGAGTGGCGCCAGTTAGGGGAGGCCTACGTCCAACAGTGGACATCGAAAGATGAAGATAGATAGGATAGATAGAAGATAGGATGGATGACAGCACAAGTCCTTGTTGGTATAAATTTATAATTACCCTCATTATAAAAGCCTGTTTCCAGTTGTTCAAACTATTAATTGAAATAGGAAAAATATTATGTTTCATTTGGTTTGGTTTTAAAATCATTAAATGATGATAATTTTAGGCACTCAATTTGTTTAAAAGATATTATAACGTCGGATATCGCTTGACACCAGGACATATCCATGGTAAATTCGAAGCCGGGATATGCAATTCAAACCCGTCGACTCGGGGACAAACCAGGAGTGTGACAGCCCTAACGCGACTCAAGGTTGCGGAGGGCCCACGGGACGCAAATATTCCATCACGAAAGCAACACGTCCTTGGACGCGACTCGCATTGTTCTGGAGAATTTTAGGACTTTGTTCATTTGTAGCATAATTGGTGCGGTCCATTAGACATTCCCTTCTGGACATATGTACCTAACTGTAACTACTTAAGAGGATAAATAATATTTTTTATAGTAGCAATATTCTTCGAAAGGTGTCAGCGAAGTATTAATCTATCCAATTGCTATACCTAAGTAACCAATTATAGGACAATAATGTTTCTTGTTGTCATACCGAAATTGGATTGGAAAGGCGTCAATGAAGAACTTAACTCTGTAATCGTTATAACTTTAACAGAATATAGAGCTTACAGTGACTATGATTCAATTGGGTAGAAATATCGATACAAATTACTAGGAGTAGGTATAATCTTGTTTACCCCTTCCAGTTATAATGTTTAGTTCCACGACGATAAAAACAGGGATAGCCAAGTGGTGACTCCATACCAATCATTAAAATCTGAAATTGAATTACCCCCTATCATTTCTTATGATCAAAGAAGAAAAGTTTGGTTTTGTGGGAACTATAATAAACGTAATTACGACGAAATAAATGTCATAATGGAATGCTTTCGTTCTAGTTGGTCCGTTCTCAAGTCTTTGTAATGTGTGAAGTGATCTACGTACCCTCCAGTCAATCTTTGATGTAATATCGATCATTTAATAAATATCAGCTGAGGTGGAAATCACAAATCGCATTAAGGGAAGCCAACAAACTCTAGTGACTCTTATGATACGTTAAAGCTTATTATAATCTGTTATTCAAGACACTTGTAAGTTGTTTGTTTAAAATTTAATTTAATAGGCCCAAAAGCCAAACTCAAAGCCCCGCGCTACTAATCCACCCTGGGTGCTGAAAAGGAGGATAGTACATAATGGGTGAAACGATATCTGATATCGGATAATGTCAATCCTCCTCCTCATCATTGAGAAGGCCTACTCCACCACGCTGCTCCTGTAAAGAATAGAGGAGTAGGGGAGTTCGGAAGTTATTATACTTCCAAGAGGTCTCTAAATATTATAATGATATAATCATATTGTGAAGGTTTCATAATAACATTTGTGTGCCTATGCGATTATGGTACATTTAGGATTGACGACGGTATCCAAAAAGGCACAAAGTAAATTTTGCTTACAAACCAAATTAATCTGTGAGCACATGCTTGGCGACTCATGTATAAGGTCCTAGAAGTTATTAAGTTAACTTATGATATCAAATAAAAGTTGTATGATTCCATTAACCGGTTAGAGATACTGTTACCGATTTCCATACACGTAATGTCAACTGACACGTGCTATTTACATGTCTATATAATGTGGGAGCAGCCATTTTACTCTGCACGGATACGGTACCTACGATTACGATATCGTGTCGTCTCAAAGACGCTAGTACGACTTACGTTATTCCACACGAGTTTAGTGACCCAACTTAGAAAAATATGATATGACGAGATAATAATATATAAAGCAACAGAAATGCTGTTCAAATGCACGTTTACTGTACCAATTTATAATAACTTTCTATTGAAAGGAGAAAGAATCGTGCACAGAATACTGACTGTGACTTTATAAGCGGTATTCCCGTTTTGATGATTAGAGTGACAAGAATGTCTGGCAATAGTAGTACCAAATCCAGATCTACACAGATAAGAAGTTTTTTTGTATTTTATATCAGTTTAAAAACAATTGTTGAGGAGTTTGATGATCTGAGTAAAACTATTCCGAAAACGGTTGTAGATGTGAAAAGTAACTTTAATTGACGAAATATTTATGTAAATCATTCTCAAACTGTATTATGAGGTACCTACACGTGTGTGGTGTGTCTTAAACTAAAGAGAGACGCTAAAACTATGTTTTAATTTTTATTATAACGTCATTTTTAATACCGCATCGTCCCCGTATCGTCAACCCATAAAACTAGACTGGCTCGCCTTAACCGAGAAACTATAAAGTAAAGTTTACACGTTAGATAATGCAGGTGCCCTATATTCGAGGCGAGACGAAGTACATCCCAGGACTAGGTCATGGCTGAATGAAAACTAAGATTGATAGGTTCAACATTAACTTTTGTTCTATACAACTTTATACCACACTACGTACCTACCTATTACATTAGTATCATTATTACTTACTTCGTTTGCATTTTTCATGCATCATCAGCCTACATCTGCAAATTATCGACCTCGTAGAAAATCTCACTCCATTCAACTATATTAAAATGTTACAATACTTAAATCTTGAAAGTTCTCAAACACATGTATTTGCCTATTTGGAATTGAAAGTTACCAACTAAAACGACTGACCACTTCGTACATCCTCAGGGAGTGAATTTCCAGAAATCCAAAACCTGTATTTGATTTCTCTACAATACATCATAATCCAAATCATATCGATTTATATTCAGCAAACCAAATAAAAAACTACAGCGGAAATGACATGAAATGCTGAATCAAAGAATTTTACGTTTATTTGTCTACAACATATAAACAGGAAATGTCAAAATTTCAGGTGGGATCATCAAAATCGTGGCACCTGTGACAACCTCCATGACAAAACCGTAAACAGCATGTATATAAAAAGTTAAGTGCGTAAAACCTTCTGGATATAACAATTTTATGGTCGATGCTCGCGGAATACGGAATGACTCGTCTCGTGGAACACGTAGATCTGAGCTCATCTTTTGCAGGAAATATGTCCGATTGCCAAACACCGACGTTATGGTGGTTACTGCTTCCGTGCCCTTCCTTTATTATAATAAATTTTACCTTCAAGCAGGTATTCATTTAATTTGCATTCATTTGCAAGTAGGTATTCATCTCATCTAATATCTTTAAACGAGCAATTCTTGTATATTTATACTGTATTTTCATATAAACATATAATCTGAATCTTGGAAACGGCTCCAACGATTTTCATGAAATTTTATGTGCAGGAGGTTTAGGGAAATTTAAACTCACTATATTGCGCGTCCAGAAAATAAATCCATTCGACAGGCAGTATCGGAATTACAAGGCTCAGGAGATCTTATATGTCTTTCGATAATACAAGTAATACGGAGCTGCTGAGTTAAAATAACGTCACAGCTCGTATGGTCCTTACCTAGCCTAAACTATCGGGGTCCAGTGTACAGGTCATAGTAGCACACGACTAGAAAATTTGCGATTCAATGAGCACGTCTGGCGAGGTCCGATTGTATGCGTAATTGGGTATTGCTAGAGCTCCCTGTTCCGAGGCCGTTTCATTGTACGGCTTTCATACTTCTTCAATCCAGGTACTATGAATTATTAGAAATATTTCAACTATTGTGGCAATACTGTTGTGATAATGGCTTAAGTTGATGTCTCATTAGTCACAGACTCTGCAAATGTCATAGCATGATGAAAGCTGAAAAATAAATAGATATATAGCGTACGTGTTTTGGGTCGCAGTGTTAAAGAGACAGAAAAATCCATGTCATTATTGGTCGGCAAGGAATCAGTAACGCGTCGTATTACTGATGTCTATGAGGATCGATGGCTCCATACCAGATGCAACATCTAAATATATAGGTCCAGTTAATATGGAGGGTATAAAAGCCTTTGAGAAGATGATAACTGAACTCTAGCAAAAATGGGTCATATCAGCTTAACAAATTGCCACCGGCGACGACTACTCAGAACTGTAATTAGGTAACTCAGAAGACTAGGTGATTAGCCATTTAGCTGATAATGTTATGAGCCTTGGAGGTCTATTTACAGAAAGCGCTACGAATAAAGAAGGGTCTATCAATGCCTTAAAAGGCTGGTTGGATTCTGCTATTCTTTAACGCGATATTTCAGATTACTCGTTTATATTCATGGCAATATTTTGGTGTACCGATATACCGATGCATTTACACAGAATCGAATGGACGTAATACGATGTGATAGAGGAGAGTCATTTTTTAATAAATTACTGAAGAAATAGGTATTGTAGGTATCACGCATGCCACGTGAGTATTTGCTATGGTAGTGAGGTGCATAACCAATCACTTCCGTTAAAATACGCAAACACATTGTCATGAATGAAATGAATACAGTTGACGATGACTGTTTAATATTTTATTTGACCTTATCACATAATGGACAAATGCCGTGAAGATTTACCTAAAGGTACGAAGTCCTTGAACCTGTAAACTAAAACATTTAAACTATAACTCTAAATAAATAAAAGCGTATTCGAAAGGAACGGCTGAATTCAACTTCCGTAGCAAATGTACAAATATCCCGGGAATAGCGCGCAGTTTATGATATGGATAAACAACTCTCGAGTTTTAAAATGTTTAAACGAAAACTGGCATTTCATAATGTTCTAGCGGTTTTATTAATGTTGGGGAGTAGTATAGCTGTCGGTGATAGTATCTCGTGGGAAAACATCGCCACTACAAATTTTAACCCGACTATATTGGAAAGTTCCACTAAGTAGCACCTGATTCAATCAATCATCTCATATGAAATATTTTAAGTATGAAGCTAATAATTAATTCATAATTCCTATAAACTAGCCGGATTGAATATCTCAAAATCAAAAAATCAAAAATACAAAATATTTTTATAGATCCCAAACACTGTAAAAATATTTTTATTTATTGTATTAAAACTTTATGAACTTTATGAACAATATAGAAACAAAGAACTTAATGCTAAAAGCATCTTCGCCCAGTCAACCTTCGGACAGTGCAAACACAACGGTAGGGTGGCATGAATTATGATAATACAAAATTACAGAACGACAAAAAAATACTGGTGCATAATATTACAGGTATAAATGGAACCTTTTAAACGAAATAAATTATAAGAGTTATTCATTCATAATTATTCTGAAACTAGAGAACCGCCCGCGCTTCGCTTCGGGACCCGTAGGTAACAGCCGCGTAGGTCCCGCTCCCGTAGGAATATCGCCTAATAAGTAGCCTATAATATGAGATACTGGAACATCAGATATAACATTTGCTAAATAAATTACATGTACTTAGTATTTGACAGCGTGAATCAGATCTTGCAAATGAATTTTACTAACGCCATCTATTAACAACATCCGGCACTAAATATCTAGCAAGTAACAAAACATCGATCTTCCCATGGGAATGAGATGTTTTTCCGCGGTAAAAAGTAGCCTACGTCACTCTCCACCCTCCTAACTATCCCCACACACATAAACCATACCATATAATAGCCATGTTGCGACGTGAAAGAGTCACAAACAAACAAACAAACACACTTTCACATTTATAATATTAGTACGGATAATATTTTTCCTATTACTTCACTGCACAGACTTAATCAGAGAAAATGAAGGAAAATTAAAATTAACATTTTATCTAACTCAATTAAAATTATAATAATCGTATAAATTATCACTCGCTTTGGTGGAGAAAAACGTGGGAGAAACGGCATGTCTTAGTTTCCATAATGTTCTCACATTCAAAGCACTTCGCCATTATAGCGAACCAGTCTTGCTGGAAACTTCTATACCCCTCACATTATGAGAGAGACAACGCCCTACTGTGGATGAAAATCATGGGTTAACAATGATGATATTGATGATCAAGTAATTAAGATAAAGTAAGTTGGAAGTTCGGCGTTTCATTCCATCTTAAAATGATCTCACAGTTAACAAGCTTAACACATAAATATAAAGTTCAAACTCAACAAGTTACCTACGAGTACATCTACAATTACATTAACTCAGACAAACTAGAACGTCGAGAAACTTGCTAAACTAGTTATCCTCAATCCAATCCATTAAAGTTCGCAGCTTTCATTAGCAAATGCAATTAGTTTGCATACTAATGTAGAATCACTTTAGCCGTGTTAAAGTACATAATATAAGAAGCATCGTTGTAGTACCAATGCAATTTTAACAATATAGATAATATTTATAGAACTAATAAAGTGGCCAAATATATCGAAAACAAAACTTGAAAAACTATCGATTTACGAACATTTTATGAATTTAATAAGATTTAAAGTTTTTTTTAGGTAAAGGTCTTATAAATCACAAATATTTTTAACTTTTTATACCCAATTATAGAAAAAAAATTGAATTATTAATAATTCTGAAGCTCTACATCTACAGCGTAAGGTTTTAAATAAAATTTAAAATAAATTACCTAAAAATTTAAACGAGATTTATTTAATTTAAAAAAATCTAAATAAAACTAAAATATAAAAAGAATCTTACTTTTAGATTTAAGACGTATTTGTATTATTACACTTATGTACCGAAAATAATTATTTTCCATTTAAAACATTGTAAGAAAGTACTATTTGTATTATAAGTAGGTACTTAACGATAAACGCACTTAACGAAATACACATTGAAATGCTACTCATATAATATAATAGTAAATCTCAAACCCATAAATATATCAATTTATAATAATCATAATATAAAATAGACAATAGAGCTTAAGAAAGGAAGTGATCGACAAATGCGGGCGTATCATATTTCATATTAGGCATCGTGTTACAGAAAAGAGTTTAGGATTATTTTAGTAGGCAATAAACGTCTGAGACATTATGACTGAAGTAATAGAAATAATTTAAAATATTCCTACCCATATAGTGTCAAGGATGTGGCACATCATCACATAATTAGAAAAAATATACTTATTTTATGTGAAGGAAAACAATGAAACATTACATAGTTTTATCATCCGTGAAATCAGTTTGTTTTCTTCGATTTTACAACGGCGTTTGATTGATGTTTTAAAGTACTACCTGAACTTTACGAGATCATAATTTGCGATTCTGACGCTGATGAATATCTTAAGTAGATAACAACTGTACCATAAATTACTTCCATTTGAAAAAAATTCTTTTTATAGAGTATTCTGTTAATGTAAAATATGTTAAACATAGACAACATTTTTGTTTTTCACGCAATAACACAATATGGCAGCCAAGTACACGCATTGTGTCTGCTACGAAACTTTAACTCGGGAGCTTCCAACTCTACCTTAATATAATATGATTATTATGACTGAATGAGATGCCTTTCCAAAGTACAATGATCCTTAATAAAATTCATGATAATTTAGTACCTGCGATAAGCTATCTATACAAATGCCAATAAAGTATCAACGCCCCGCGGTAAACCTAATGCAAAATAAAAATAAATCCCGAACCCCATCGATAAGGTCGAAAGAATAGCCAATAAATCCAAACGGTATCACACATTTAGTTTAGGGGAATTAGGGGGCCAAGAGCACCCCCTTGTGAGGTCCCTTTCGTCGCCTATTACATGTCGCTGTCCTATTGTTGAACCAAAGGGCTGGTGTTCCCCCAACGTTACGTGAGGCAGACAAAAGAGTTTTGGTTCGACCAAACTTTACTATTATTATCATAAACGTACAAAAAACGATCGCTCTTTGTCAAGCGCTTGATTAAAACGTAACGTATTTCAAATGTCAGTACGAGCTGGTAATAGGGTTAGAGGCTCGCGTGTAGGGATTTAAACTATGGATATAAAATAGTTGTTACGTTTACTGTCAGGAATTACTACGATTAAATTCATAAGTAAAAAATAACAATTGAAAATATATTTAAGATTGCGTTATAAAAACTCGTAAATAGATTAAATTTATAATAAATTAGATTAATGATAAATTACTAATAAAATAGTTGTTCCGCCAGCAGAGTTTATTTCGTTCTTTTACATTTTAATAATGTTTATGTAAGTAATAGACCTTAAAACCAATACAGAGGCCAACACGTGAAATTCATAACATTTTTATTAAAATTCTTTCATCGTTTAAAGAAAATTTAAAAAAATCTCATATTATGTAGAGTAGTGCGTACTTTACGGAATGGACTTCAAAATCTGAAGTTGTTTTGATTGATTTTTACTTTAAGAATTTTAAACAAATTTCTCAAAACTTTCTTAAAACCGAAGTCCACTACAAAGTTTTTCTTCAAAAACCCACAAAAGGCAATTCAAAAAGTGTATTAATGTCACAAAACCTTAAAAAACAGCATTACAAACAAGAAAATAATCTATTCTTATAAATCTCTCCTGAAAATTTTAAAAATTCCATCCAGCAGTACATGAAATGATAAAATATGCAAAGATATAAACAAAGAGAGGAAAAACGATGTGCTGCGTCCGTCTGTATAAACACGAGTTAATTTACAGCTGCTGTTCGGATGGGAACGGTCACTCACCACTGGCTGGTCGGATTGGCAACAGGCGTTTGGAAAACAGTAATCAATGTTTAGAAAGCCAGTACCAGTGCCACATAACATTATGGAAACGTTGCGTTACAGATAAATACGATAATACTAATTTACTATAAATACACACACACACATGCACAAACTCTCGTAAACTTGTGCTCGCATAGACACACGCACACACACACATATATTCACTCACACATACACACACACACACATACACCTTTTTCTATGCTAGTTATATTTGGTTATGTTTTTATACGTTATATTTCACTGTTTTTATGTTTAAATTACTTTATTGTGTTATGTAGGTAGTAAGTAAATGTTTAATCATAAGAGGAAGGTGTTGGTCTTCCACAACACAGGGAATCCTAGTGTGGGACCAACGATCATTTAACTGTGTAACCATGTACCTACTTGTTTAAATAAATATATTTCTATATTTTTATACTTAGGAACTTCTGATTGCTTCGGAAATCGGGTGCTTCGCTGAGTATATCTTAATGGCTCGATATTGCTTGGCTCCCTACTAAACATTGGTCTTTTATACCTGAGGTCCCTGAAGAAGCCTAGAGCATGCTCGACTACGCAGCTATTTTTATGCCATCCGTAGGCTTCCGACATCTTAATGACTGCGAATTAATGATAACCGAGACCGACGCGACGGCTTTACGTGCCTTCTAAAGCACAGAAATGCTAAAGAAATTGAAAAGTGCTTTGGAGGGCACGTATAGCCGTCGGTCCCGGTTGTTATCGATTGATAGCAGTCGTTAAGCCGTGTCGGAGGCCTTCGGGCGGCTTGAAAACTTTCGACACTGGATTGGCCACTAACCCCTCCACCAATCCGCATTGGAGCAGCGTGGTGGAGTATGCTCTAGGCCTCCCCAGTAATGACGAGAGACCCGTGCTCAGTAGTGGGCCATTAGTGGGTTGTAGCTTTGACTGCTCTTTCTCTTTCTCCACCAACCCGCAGTGGAGCAGCGTGGTGGAGTATGCTCTAGGCCTCCTCAGTAATGAGGAGAGACCCGTGCTCAGTAGTGGGCCATTAGTGGGTTGTTTCTTAGCTTAGTTTTTAGCTAAAGAAATTTTGGTATATCTTGGTCATCTGTTGTCTCAATTTACATCCAACATTTAACCCTTTAGAGTTGATAACTTAAAACTATGTGAATCTTATTATTGAAATAGCAAATAACATTTAAATTATAAAATTCATTATTACCTCTACTTAATGAAGCTCTGTATGCAGAATTCGTAATTCTGCCTAGGACTAAAGTCCACTAAAATATAAATGAATAAATTAAATTGAAAAATTTCACCAATACTATTCAACATTGATACTTTATTAACTTTTAATTTGAGTTCTTGCAGAATACCAAATTTTTCACAAGGGTGATTGAATTAACATTGGCTAGTACTTTAATCGTAATATTGTGAGAAAAGCTACTTGCGGCTTGGTAGGTACTTGGGAGTTTCGATATTGAAATGTGCAAATGCCTAACATTTTTATCGGGTTTTTAATTATTATTTTTTTGCATTTGCCATATGCTGTCCTTTTCACACGGATAGCAATATTATGACTTTTGCGCTGGGTGCTTTTACTTACCGTCACACTTATTATCAGTGGACTCAATTGGACTTTTCTCTTCAAGATCACCTGTCTCTGATATTTTTAAATCTTTACACGTTTATTTGAAAAGCTTAGATCCAAAGAGTTAAACCAACGTGAAAGTCCAACCAGAACCTCAATAGCACAAACAGCGATAATTACGACGCTTTTAGCCAACATTCCATATCCAAAATGTGGACTCTACCATGACAAATAATAAAAAAATCTCAGAAGTTTTTCATACATATCGGGATTTTTCTGCTTAATTTTTTGTAGGTGACCATATATTATATTAGAGTAGATAATATAGCTTAATCACACCGTACAAAACTGTACGCATGCGAGGCCGACTCATACTTCACCAATTTTTTAATTACACTTTTACAAAAACAATGCTATTTACTTTAAAGAGTAATAAAACAAAAAAACAAATAAAAACAAATGCGCAAAAAATTACAAATTAAAAAAAATGAATCTGCACAAGTACCGTGCAGTAGCTACATGATAATATGCTAGCAGCATGTCCTTGCGGCTTGTATCCTAATACTGAACGAGAAAAATACCGGCTCTATCATCGTACGTTTATTTTTTTTTGCCTTGTTGTCATTTTTAATGATAAAAAATGATAATTATCATAATCTAATGAAAACCCTGCGAGCCAAGAGATTCGACTAAAATTTTTAGAGACAATAGCCGTTTAAATTAATCAGAATGAAAATTATTTCAATTAATTAATTTGAATGAAATGAAATAAAATGTCCTCGTGTTCTCGGGGTTATTCAGTGTCTATTTAAAAAAAAAACCTATGTTTGAAACTTGTAACTCGTTGTTTGAATGATTGTGTTTGATCGTGGGAACCTTTAGTAGGTAGGGGAATTGTGCTTAAGATGACATACTTTTTCTTTCAAGGGAAATATTTAAAATAATTTTAGTCATATGAGATCAGCATCTTGCGTATATTCTAAAAGGTATCATAATCAACAAAATTATTTAAAATTCAGAACAATCAACGTCATATTAACTTTGAAAACAAACATCAATGGCACTTAGGTTGACATGTGTAAAATGACATATGTATAGGATAAGATGACATGGTACATTGCCACCAACTTATCTCTGAAATTGCAAAAGTTGGAACTAATGCCGTCATGTTAAAAAGTCATTCATAAGTACAATGTGGTCATTCGTCTGTCAGTAACTACCTCTCGAATTGCGTCCGACAGCGCCTCTCTTCATTTCAGAGATAAGTTGGTTACTGTATGTCATCTTACACCTTAAGGGTATGTCGTCTTATCAATGCTAAAAGCCAGACCATTCGATTGTCCCTCACAGCTTCAATTGCCTTTTTTTCGCGTCGATGTTCATTAGTAAATGCCAGGCATTCTGTATAAAAAAAGAAAACAGGTAAGTTTTCCTATCCTATTTTACACGGATAAGATGACATAGTATGCCATCTTACACCCACGCCCTGTATGTCATTTTACCCAACGGTCACAAAATTATGGTTTAAATTGTCACGACCATACCTTTTACGTTAGGATGCGTTTTTAGCTATATTTGTGCAGTTTAATAACCCATTTTTACAATTCAAATTAGTTTAAAGTAAAGACCCTTACCTTACATGTATTTTCACCATCAAACAAAACCGAAAGCAAACTTTTGACCATGACAAAATCACAAAAACGTGCACTGCTTGCCAGTCCGCGTTCTTATTCCGCCATACTGAATTTGAGTACTAGCGACATCTATGTAGACTCCCGTTAACGTCACAATTGCACTCTTAGCGCGAATATTTAAAGCAATATAGTAGGTGTGTCATCTTACCTGAGTATGCCGTCTTGAGCACATCTCCCCTACGTGCTAATTGTATCAGCGTTGTGATAATTTTATGTGAATCTTGTCACAGCCTCAACCATTCAACACATAAAAAATAATTGGAAACTCAATTTCACGGTCGCTGTTAACTTAAGTATAAAATAATAGCATTTTAATTATTAAGAAGTAAAAATAATTTAAATGCGTAAAAAGTAATCAAAAGCATTTTTTACTTATAACTGTAAATATAATAAAAAATGTTAATATACTTAAGTCTTGATTTTTAATGATAAAATTTATACAAGATAAAAAAATGCATAAGAAAACAATCTTACTGCGTATCCGATCTCTTGCCGCCGAATGTACACAAGCAACTTGACTGACAGATCGAACGTTTTGCCGGCATCGAGAAAAACAACGAGAAAACGTCCTCTAGTAAATTTTCCGACGATGGGACGCGTCGCGAGTACCAGGCGGTTCGATACGAATACGTTGTAGAAGTGTAAAAGGTGTAAAGAGTGTCCTTTACCTTGCCCCGACGTGTTCCATTGTCCTCGGTTCAGGAGTTTGGTTCTGGACTCGCGGGACGCGCGACCTGCGCGGAGGTTGGGAAGCGACTGGCGCCTCACGCTGCCTGCCGCTGGAGTGGGAAGGGGCTGAGCGAGGGTAACTCCGCATGAGATCGCCTCTCGCGATCGCACGATGGGGTGAACGGAAGATACGTGCGAATGTGCGAACGTAAACCGACCGACTAATATCGGTCGTACGTCGTAAGGTCGCAACTCGTAAGGCACTTCTCACATTACGCTATTCATGAGATACGCGACTGCAACGCTACCCAAAATTAGTATGTATTTGACACTATGTACCTACTGACAGGACGATGCGTCTTTTGTCAGTTAAAAGTGTCAAATACATACTAATTTTGGGTAGCGTTGCCGTCGCGTATCTCATGAATAGCGTAATGTGAGAAGTGCCTTAGAGTTAAGTCACATCAAAGTCTGTGGTTCGACCTGTGGTTCGACTGCCTAAACTTAAATGAGGTTTGCAGCTCAGTGTCGTATAGTCGTAGTTTTTAATGTTAGACGTTGATGATAGTTGTCGCGGAGTCTTGTCGACAAACTTTTGAATGACATTGAAGGTAATTTAATGGTTCCTTAGGAGAGAGGAGAACCTAAGAGAATTGGGTTAGGTTAATCATCCTCACTTAATGATAAGTTACTTATGTAACGTAGCTGTGAGCTTCAATGGTCGTTGAAAATTCATGGCCAATGAATATAGCATAATGAAAAATCTGTGCCATACAGTGGGTTGCTGAAAGAAACTCTTCAGGACTTCCCTAACTACATAAAAAGTCGCCTCGAAATTTTAGAATAATCGAAGTCTTCCCTACTCAGAGTCCATAAGGAAGAATACTAGAAGAAGAGATTGTTAAGTTTTTACGTACGTAATGACCCCTGTACTGTTAATCTTAGCTTTAACAGAAAATTTAAAAAAAACATAGTATTTCATGCCGGATTTAATAGCTTACATAACGTGACCGGGGTAATCCAATTAATTGGTTATGTTCTTTGTTACTGTTTATGTGTCATGAAACTATTTTAAGTTTTGTCTTGGAACCAGCAAGATTATAAACTGATTAAAAATACCTATATAATTTATTAACGTTATGTGTGCTAATATAATGAGTGAAACGAATGATAACAGTCCCACATTATGGTTTAGTGAAGCGCTCATAGCCCGGCGGCTTGCGTCGATCCTAAGCGATCGACAAAGTTAAGCAACAGCGGGCGCGGTCGGCAGTCGGATGGGTGACCGCTAGTGGCTTAAATATCTTGAGCGCTTCTGTGCTTCGGAGGGCACGTAAAGCCGTCGGTCCCGGTTGTTATCGATTGATAGCAGTCGTTAAGCCATGTCGGAGGCCTTCGGGCGGCTTGAAAAACTTTCGACACTGGGTTGGCCACTAACCCCTCCACTGCGGATTGCATTGGAGCAGCGTGGTGGAGTATGCTCTAGGCCTCCTCAGTAATGAGGAGAGACCCGTGCTCAGTAGTGGGCCATTAGTGGGTTGTAGCTTAGCTTAGCTTATGGTTTAGTAGGTACGTGTTTATAAAAAGGGAGGACCTCCATAATAAAACGCAAAAATACAACTCTTTAAATTCTTGCCGTGTTGAACTTTGGAACTTTTCCTAAATGGTCCAACTAACCAGGACCGCTGTGAGCGGGCGTGCACGGCGGGCACACAGACCACGGAGGGTCGGTACGAGATACGAGATATTATTTAAATGCAAGTAAACCGATTTAAGCTTGGTAGTAAAGAAAAGGGGGTACAACACGATATTACACTGGAGCGCTCATGCGGCTAACGGCAGCCCTGCAAAAATTAAAGGCAAAACAATGATTCCCGATAACTTTTATTGCTGATCCTGGGGAAGCTGATTGCTGGTCCTGAATTTCTATAGCCATATAGTGGCATATTTATATACTTATGCCCTGGATCTATATCCAGGGTGCAAATCGTATTTTTGAGGCAGTTTTTTTAAAGATACTCATGAAAGATACTAAAGTAGGTACTTGATCCAAGCTACAGAGTGGTCGAAGGAACATGAACAATTTTGGAAGTCGGTTTTTAAATAAAAAATGATGCTACTGCGATCTGAGTTAACAGCCGACCCATACTTCGGAAATATCGCTGAAGCTAGGTTGGTTGTCTTTTTGCTGGCTACAAACGAATTTTCATCACTAATTTCTGTCTTCTTCCTTCTTTCCTGGCTGACAACGCATCGGAGATACTTTCCTAATGCTAGTAACGGTGACCACTGCTGACATCTTTTGCTCGTTAGTCAAATATTTCACTCTTGTTCACAAAACCTTTACAGCGCCATCTAGTTCAAAAGAGTAGAAAATCAAAGTACTTACCAAGTACATAGTATGAATTGGGAGGTTTACGAGTACAATCATTGTTTATTAAACTTTGAATATTCATAAGTTTTAAAGTTATTTGACAAAAAATATTTCATCATTGTACATGTTAATAGTACCTACCATTTCTTTCGTCCCATTTCCTTAATTTCGCATGCCTACCATCTATACGTGATACAGTTAGTTTGAATGTGTGTTCCCTAGATGGCGTTGTTGTTCATAAAATAAGTGATGTGGACCAAACCACTACCGATATTCACAATATACCCAGGAAGTATCCAAAAACTACTATCACAACTATCAACTTCTTTTTTTACGTAGATTTATAAAAAAATGACCCGACGAGCTACCTTAAAGTAAACACCTAGGTATTAGCCCCAGTTCACCCTATTGTAACGGGGTGTCCTACGTAAGCGAATACGACGCGACGCTACGCAATACGATGCGACGCTACACGTGACAATGACAACGTCGCGTGTTGTCGCAGACTGCCACATATTTTATAACGCAAGTAGGGATACCGTTGATTTGATCGCGTTCGTCGCGTTCGCAACGTCGCGTTCGCAACGTCGCGTCGCGTCGTTTTCGTCGCTCACGTAGGACACCGCCTTACACGAAGGGTACGAAGTCTACATTAAAGGTCACTAAATGCATTAAGTACTACATGTCAAAAATGAAGAATTTCTGAAACTGAAAAACGAAAATCCTGGTCGCGTGAATTACGGATTTCGGTTCCATCGAACATCAACAGGTTATTACTTACCTATTATAATAAAACGAGGGTACACCTGATACGAAGACATTTTTGTAAGACCCCGGAAAGTTAAAGTGCCTGTTGAATTGCATTCGCAATTACACTGATGTGAGGTTATGTTACGGGGTTACGGCGAACATAAATCCATCATGAGTGTACCTAGTTCCTGATTCAGGGGCCGTGAGAAAGATCCATTGTGTGACAAACATCTGAGCACGAGTCTCTCCTCATCAATGTGGAAACCTAGAACTCCACCACGCTTCCCCAGTGCGGATCGGTGGAGTGGTTAGTGGCCAACACAAGTATCGTAAGTTTTCATGCCGCCCGAAGGCGACCGACTGCTATCTATCGATAACAATCGTGACCGACGGTTTTACCGTTTTACGTGCCCTCCGAAACACGGAAGCCCTCATGACATTTTGCCACTAGCAATGAACCACCCAACTACAGACCGCAGCCACAGTCACTTAACTTTGTATTAGTGTGCACTACTAGTTGAAACTCGCGATAAAACGGGTCGTACTGAAAACCAGCGGCCTTGGATCTGCTTCGCTCCTTGGCCAGTGCTGAGTGCGTTCCGTTTTAGTCAAGTTTATGTACGACAATCCATTTTGTTTACTTATTTTATTTGTCTTTGTTATTTACTTTTAATGATTCGGTCTTTTATTATTTAAGTCTGATGTAATGTACCTACTTCTATGTCGTTAACAGTGCTTGACTAAATAAACTGTTTTTCTTTCTTCTTTCTTTCTTTCTATTACTTAATCAACGCAAGCCGTCGGCCAATGAGAGGTTCCAAAATAGCGTAGAGTCTACCAAACTTCATTTACCGACAAGTTAAACCACGACTATAAACCCTGTCAAACAGATCCAAGCTCGGCAAGGACTGTTGTGGGTTACGATGAAGATCATAATGAGTAGTCTATAGGCTTCTCAAAACCCTCGGTGCACGAATTTCCACAATCTTGATAACTGACATCGTAAAATCATTTTGATCAGCCACTGGACCTCCTCAAAACTGATTATTGTATACTAAGCAGTTTGATTCATAAGTTCAATCCCTTTCACACAAAGATGCATGTATGTACAATACAATACAATACAATTTACTTTATTGTGCATACCAATACAAAAAAATTAACAGATACAAAGAGGCGAGAAAATAACATTGACGATACACAACGGGCGGTCTTATCGCTAGAGTAGCGATCTCTTCCAGACAACCCTTCGGGTGGAGGACACGGTATACAAAACACGGTATACATGTATTTAGTTCTTCACAAATTACGAGGCGTATCCTCTTTGTGTAATTTGGCCTAGTAAACATATCACCGGGCCAGTTAAACACTCATCCATAGCACTATAAAAGCCGTTAGTAACCAACAGCGTAATAATCCTACAATAATTTTCTGTTACGACCGATACGCAAGTAGTTTTGCGACTTTGCGTATTACTACGACTACACTAATACGCAAAGCTATTTACGTATTACCGAGTTTAAGCATTTGTACAGACTTGTTTCAAATGATGGTAACTTGGTAAGCCTAATTAAAGAAGCCGTAGGGCAAAGTGCAGCGTCAGGGAACGCGAGCTGGTCACATTGTTACTGCTAATTGAGGAATGTGTCACCCGAGGTAGCCGGATCTGGTAGTGATTTGCGGACTTCCATATTATTTTCTGAGGAAAAGTTTGCGAAACCTATGGATGAATTTGAAAGTCAATTCATGTTTACCTGTTCGAATGACTAATTAGTAGGTAATTCTCTATAGTCTAGCCACATGAATAAGTAAAGGTCTAGCTCTATGCTCGAGATTCAACCCTTATTAACTCATTATCATAACATCAACACCATAAACGTTCCCATTACAAACGCCATGTCATGTCGCAGCAAACGCTTAGTAGTGCGGACAGTTTATATTTGTGAGTGTATTGTTGCATTTAGTAATTAAATCTAATGCATTATTGCGTAAAATAATAATCTTAAGCACTCCTTAAGTCCTTACCATATAGGTATGTCAACTTTGCGTACTTACCTTATCGCATTTATAAAATTTCATAAATCCCACGTCTACGTGTTTTTTGTAAAAAGGAGTAGGTACCTATTATATTAAGAAGTTTTTGCATCAAGTGTGCATTAGCAGCCAATGGCAAATAACAAAGCTGAATTTACAAACATCCAAAAAATCAGAATACATTTCACAAAACCCCAAAAAAAGTATCCTCATAATCCGACAACTCCATTAAGTTTCTTCATCCAAAGAATTGGACTCTGTAATATTGACATAGTAGCTGTAACGACAGTACATCGTAATACCTGCGGCACAATGGGGTATCCGGTGCACTGGCGCGGGCCTCCAGCCTCCAGCGATCCGACCACTGACCCCATTATTTTATTAGGGCTTCGCTGACTACTGGCACGGTACTGGCCACTGAATGCATTTTTTCCAGTGCTACTGATAACGCCAATCGACGGATTGACAAGCGATAGAGTTATTCACGTCGGACTCTGTTCGTTTCTTTTTTTAAAATAATTGTTTTTGTGATAACTTATTTTTTTTTTCGTTGTTTCTTCTTACTAATAATAATATTATATCTAAAATGAAATCTTCGGATCAAACTACTAATTTTGATTTCTAAACAACGGATGAAATAAAAATAATTATGGTTCTGGTACTCCGCTGAGGCAAAAGCAAAAAAAGCTAGGGAAATCATTCATGAACATTCTACTCGTAATATCAATGAAATTTGGTACAGGGCTAAAATATATTATCAAAAATAATTTTTAACGGCATCTTATGGTACGCGACCATTAGCGCAAAAGTTAAAAGGTTATTATCAAGTTTTATATTTATTTATTGTTTTTGTAAGGCCTGAAATAAAATTTTATTATACAAAGGGCGGAATACGTACCTATACTTACCTGCTGGCATTCCCGGCCAGTCAACACATAGTGAAGGTGAGACAATTTGGCAGTGACAAGAATTTAATTTTACTATGAACATTAATTTCTGGATTATGGTATGTGGTCGGATTAAATCTTGCTACTGAATTTTTAGATTTGTCATTGTCACTCGATGGGAAGAATTTTTCCGTAATTCTTTAACTTATAAATTTTATTTCGTAGCATAATAAATTGATGAGATAAAGCTTTTATCATAATATTTGTTTACAAACAAGTTTCCTAAGGTCGGCATCAAAACAACAACTGGCCGCTTACGTCAATGATAGATTTACAACCTACTTCCTACTAATATTATAAATGCGAAAGTTTGTAAGAATTGTGAGTGTGTGTTTGTTACTCTTTCACGCAAAAACTACTGAACGGATTTACATGAAACTTTGTAGTAATACATAAATACTTAACAACAATCAGTATCTGTACAGTCGTTGGTGCCGAGCTAAGGTTGTGTCCGCGCCACCGTGTAAGTTAGCACCATGTAACGAACACAAACAAACAATATCGTCCTAAAGCTCCCAGCGAAAATCTTTGTGTGTATTCTAAGCAACTTAGACATTATAACAACTTGCACACATGCAAGGCGTGTTAGTACCTTTATTTGAAAATAACCCACTTGTTAAAATACACTCGGGCTTAACAGAATGATGTATCGCAGGCACATTTAGTTTGTACCTAAGACATCTTAATTTTTCTCACGTATAAACATGGACTTAAATCTATCCGGGATGTTTAATCGTTATCCATCCAATGACCGCGGGATCCCATTCGCGGAACACTGTCGGTAGTAACACTCTAACGATACTGTTAACACAAGTCTAATTCCGTGTGGTGTACTTATGAACAGACACTGTTGATTCAGTCTGTGAAATATGTAGATTCACTTAAACAAATAAAAATAAATTACTTTTTTTCAATTGCTACGAAAATAAAGTGTGTCGTCATGTGTGTTACCTCAAAACTTTTTACTGGATAGACCGATGTTGATTGATAATTCCTTTTTTTTTCAAAAGCTAGTGGATCACGCCTGGTCAAATATAAATAATGTTATTTTTTATTTAAATTTAAATTAATTTGCAATTGGTTAATAACATTGTCTAGCAAGTTCGTGAGATTAAGGATTTTGGTTAATTACTCCGTATTAAGGTGCAAATTAAAATTAACATGTTCAACATTTATTTTCGTAATGGTGTCATTAATTAGGTCACTGCCATAAAATTAAAATTTCAGTAAAATTATTTTTGAGTTGCAAGTACCTACTTAGTACTTCAAATATAACATAAATCGTTTCATGTATCTATCGAAAATGGTCCATAATATTGTTTTTAATAAGATATTGAAAATAACATAAATTTTTCCATGTAAGCCGCTACCTAAAATTTTCCATAATATTGTTTTCAATAAGATATGCAAAAACAGACGCAGCATGCGTGTTCCTTATCATAGGCACAGCTTATCACAGGTACCTACCTACTTTTATTGACTGCAATTTTTTAACTCCTTTTGACTGCTCTTTCTGACTTCTGTTTTCATCACTGACTAAAACTTCATCATCAAATTCAAATTCAAATTCAAATTCAAATTATTTATTTCTTCGAAGTAGGTTTTCACAAACACTTTACGAACGTCAAGCTACGCCATCGCTTCAACAAATCCCTACGGCGAGTGGTCTTGGAAGAAGAAGCGGCAAGAAACTCCCAAGGAGTCTTTTTTTTCTCTTTCTCCACTCACAGTTACAGTTGTACTTACTACTAATTACGGCTAAAATACGAAACTCATGTCCAAGCTGATTTATCATTAAAATATTCATCAAGTTTGTAATAACCTTTCGTCATAAGAATGCTTTTGACATGAGTTTTAAGTTTACAGTACGGCATTTCTGTTAATTGTATCGGAACTTTATTATAAATTTTAATGCAGTTACCCATGAAAGAGCCACCAGTTTTGCTATCATCTAAATGAATAAAACTTAGGATCTAAGGATTGACCTCAAGCATGACCTCACCAACGCTTCGATTCAAACAAATGAATATCATGAATTTAAAATTTGTTGCGTAGTTAAACGTTAAATATGTAGGTACCTAGGTATTAGGTATGTTAATTTTCGCACCTACGTTGTTTAAGTTGATAATACCTGTTATTGTAATTCATTGAAAATGCAATATGAGACACCTGGAGCCGTATTATGAACTCTTAATTCCAGACAGTTTACGTTCAAAACACGTGGGTGACAGAGATAACGCCTTATTACCTGTAAGGCGCGGTCTCTGTCACCCACAAGTTGTGAACGTGAACTGTCTGGAATTAAGAGTTCATAATAAGGGGGCTGATGATACAACTAGTCATATATGAATGAAGCTTTGGGTTGTGAAAGGCATTATATTGAGGCGCAGCCAACCATCGTATGTAGTGCACCGTACTGAAAGACAAAGCGATGGCTCCAGGAGTTTGTCTATTAGACTCTGTACCACCCAGTTTAATCCCCAGATTATCGACTCAAAGATAAGGTTTTTTACCCAACTCACCAACTGGTCGCAGTGCTGGGTAACCAAAAATGATGATAGTCCCTCGTTCCCTTTTTGAGTCGCATTAGTATCTCCGCGCTCCCTTTGATGATTCTATTATCCATAGACGACTGTGATCAATAGTGGGCCAAACAATACTTCAAGAATCTTCAAGACGTGTCTTACTTTAGTGACAGGAGCAGTAAGGCATTGGCAAAACCTTCTCAAATTAAAGAGGAGCCAAGACCCTGCAATAAATGTCACATGGATTGTAGAAGTCATAAAATCATTTCGTGTAAAATGCCTCGTAGTCAAAAATATGTTCTGGACTTTTCACAACAGACTACTAAAAAGAAAAAAGTTGCTATCTTCCGAAAATAAGGTAAGAATGTGGGTACCTACCATGGAATACTTAGTAGTTTTTTCTGGTATTTAGGGCATTGGGGCGGCCTTGAATACCGACCTCAATCCTACGCCGGCAGACCAGGCGTGTTGTAAAAGGCGACTTCCTTTTTTCCTGTCTTGCTACACAACGATTTCTTTAAGGAGACCAGCAACTTTCTTAAGGACCTTAGGCCTGGAATATGAACATGCATGGGACATCGTTTTTTAGATTGAGGATATTGTTTCCACATTGTGCATATTTCGTTTTTGCGGAAAATGATGGGAATAATGAAATATAGTCGCCTTACGCACCGCGCTCACATAGTATCTACTTAGTCGTTTAATATTTTAATGATAAGATGTAACTAGATTTTTAAATATGAAATGGATGTATTAAAATACGCAATGTTATTTGAGGGTATTGAACAAGCTGTTCGCTCCAGGCCCAAATCTGTTGTTCTCCTTTGCTTAATTTACTTTTATCTCTCAATAATTATCTTCTGCTGTATTTGTTGAAGTGTTAATGATGGAATAAATGTTTCTTTCTTTTCTTTCTTTTCTTTCTTAACAACAGTTAGCTTGTCTTCTCATTTGTCGGCTGGTAACCAAAACAAAACCTGTAGAAATAAACGCTTACACACGCATACCCTAGCGACAGGATTCCCTGGGCTGCGCATGGCATAGACAACACAAATAACACATCTCTAACACCCACGAACCGACACAAACATAAATATCTGCTACGGCCGGGAATCGAACCCAGGCCCCTAGCTTCGCGGACAGGACTACAAACAAGGTCAGAGGCATCAAAAAATCCATAAAGAGTCTTCTTGTCTGACCACCTGCGCAAGGAGTCCCAGTCCCTAGGATTATCTCTCCCCGAGCCTCACCGATAAACTGGCGTGGTCAACTCAATGCTGTCTGTCTGTCAGCAAGGAACATTCTGTCTGTCAGTCGCCGCGACAATTCCGTGAGGGCCGGCCGTTGCCTCGCGGCTCCTCCGCGACCAAAACAAAAGTATCGAGTCAAACAAATTATTTAAGTGAATTGTGAATTTAAAACTTAATATTTTAAAGTGTTTCTGTGTTTCAAGGTGAGTGAAGTGACTTTGGCTGTTTGTGCAGTTGGTATGTGCAAATGCTCAAATGTTTTTCATTCAATGCGACAATATTTAGTAACAGGTTAAACGTTTAAATTCGTATCATATGGATTATCGATTTGAACTACGATAATGACTGAACCCACGTTAACTAATGGGGTACGGACTACGGTACAAAATATTAATGTTAAGTCAGCGATGGACTGAAAGCAATTTACAAAAGTTGTACTAAATTTAACATTATTATCACCGAAGTATTTAACCTAAACATCATAAATTATAACAGCTGATTACTTCAAATTATTGATAGCGTAGGTTATCGTTGTTTTTATATACTTAGCTCTTAACAACACGTCACATTCCAACAATTTATTTAACGTTAATTTGCCAGCTTTATTGTAATTAACATTTAAATAATTTGTCTCTCGGTAGCAGAGCTTAAGGCCATCGTCCACCACGCCAGCCAACTATGGGTTGGCAGACTTCACCTTTTACATTAACAACATTCAGAACTGTGAAGGATGCATTTTCGTTAATATGTTGCCCAAAATAACGAGCTACAAATCCTACTAATATTATAAATGCGAAAGTTTGTAAGGATGTATGTGTGTGTGTGTATGTGTGTGTTTGTTGCTCTTTCGCGCAAAAACTACTGAACGGATTTTCATGAAACTGCAGTAATATAGCTTAGACATGGGAATAACATAATTTGTTAAAATTTATAGAGATCTTTGAAGGGACTGGTTTCCCGAAGCGAAGCGAGGGCGGATTTACTAGTTGTAGATAAATTTGAACCTAACAATTTCTACACCTCCATCAATCCACACTGGAGCAGCCTGGTGGAGTATGCTCCAGGCCTCCTAAATAAAGAGGAGAGACCCGTGCTTAGTAGCGGGCTGTTAATGGGTTGTAACCAATTTCTATAGATGACTCTGGTCCTACTAATGAATACAATGCAGAGAGTTTAATGTATTATCTATCCCGCAATATCCAAAAGTAATACACAAATACAAAAAATGTTTTGTACGACAATAACGCTGTCTAAACAATCAATGCGTTATAATAATGAGATGATAGTGGAACAGAGTCGCGATAAACAATCGGAACTGCGGCCAAAATGTTTACTCCTACCAAACGGAACCCAAAATAGATATTGCCACAAAAATAGACAAATGTCATGCGCACGGTTATCTGGAACGAGAACTGATGAGGACTGAATGAGAATGACGAAACTTACCATAACAATAACATCTTTACAAATAAAAATATTATAATACTTACTAGGTATTTGGCCGCGGCTCTGCCCGCGTGAGAGACAACGTCAATATATTTGTAAGGAATAGGTACGGGGAAATTAAACGCGCCATTATGCGAAAAGATTGAATAGTCGTGATTGAATAGTAAGTACAGGCCGTCATCTCTAACTTCTTCTTTATTTAAATAAAAATCAAACATATTCCCGTTAAAGGTATCGACATTTTACGAAAATATTATATCGCTTCCCTTTTCAGCCCGTTAAGGGAGAAAATACGGGATTCAAAATATCCTGTTGTTTCCCAAGGTCAACTCTATATCTTTACCAAATTTCATGAAGGTTGGTTCAGTAGTTGAGGAGTGGAAGCCTTATAGACATATATTATGTAGCTGCTTTCGCATTTGTAATATTAGTAGAGATTTGAAATTTGTTTCGAATACAGAAGTAAAAAATAATGTCTTAGAGGCTGGTAGTATTATCAAATTTGTTATATCCTGTTGTTTCCCAAGGTCAACTCTATATCTTTACCAAATTTCATGAAGGTTGGTTCAGTAGTTGAGGAGTGGAAGCCTTATAGACATAGCTGCTTTCGCATTTGTAATATTAGTAGAGATTTGAAATTTGTTTCGAATACAGAAGTAAAAAATAATGTCTTAGAGGCTGGTAGTATTATCAAATTTGTTATATCCTGTTGTTTCCCAAGGTCAACTCTATATCTTTACCAAATTTCATGAAGGTTGGTTCAGTAGTTGAGGAGTGGAAGCCTTATAGACATATATTATGTAGCTGCTTTCGCATTTGTAATATTAGTAGAGATTTGAAATTTGTTTCGAATACAGAAGTAAAAAATAATGTCTTAGAGGCTGGTAGTATTATCAAATTTGTTATATCCTGTTGTTTCCCAAGGTCAACTCTATATCTTTACCAAATTTCATGAAGGTTGGTTCAGTAGTTGAGGAGTGGAAGCCTTATAGACATATATTATGTAGCTGCTTTCGCATTTGTAATATTAGTAGAGATTTGAAATTTGTTTCGAATACAGAAGTAAAAAATAATGTCTTAGAGGCTGGTAGTATTATCAAATTTGTTATATCCTGTTGTTTCCCAAGGTCAACTCTATATCTTTACCAAATTTCATGAAGGTTGGTTCAGTAGTTGAGGAGTGGAAGCCTTATAGACATATATTATGTAGCTGCTTTCGCATTTGTAATATTAGTAGAGATTTGAAATTTGTTTCGAATACAGAAGTAAAAAATAATGTCTTAGAGGCTGGTAGTATTATCAAATTTGTTATATCCTGTTGTTTCCCAAGGTCAACTCTATATCTTTACCAAATTTCATGAAGGTTGGTTCAGTAGTTGAGGAGTGGAAGCCTTATAGACATATATTATGTAGCTGCTTTCGCATTTGTAATATTAGTAGAGATTTGAAATTTGTTTCGAATACAGAAGTAAAAAATAATGTCTTAGAGGCTGGTAGTATTATCAAATTTGTTATATCCTGTTGTTTCCCAAGGTCAACTCTATATCTTTACCAAATTTCATGAAGGTTGGTTCAGTAGTTGAGGAGTGGAAGCCTTATAGACATATATTATGTAGCTGCTTTCGCATTTGTAATATTAGTAGAGATTTGAAATTTGTTTCGAATACAGAAGTAAAAAATAATGTCTTAGAGGCTGGTAGTATTATCAAATTTGTTATATCCTGTTGTTTCCCAAGGTCAACTCTATATCTTTACCAAATTTCATGAAGGTTGGTTCAGTAGTTGAGGAGTGGAAGCCTTATAGACATATATTATGTAGCTGCTTTCGCATTTGTAATATTAGTAGAGATTTGAAATTTGTTTCGAATACAGAAGTAAAAAATAATGTCTTAGAGGCTGGTAGTATTATCAAATTTGTTATATCCTGTTGTTTCCCAAGGTCAACTCTATATCTTTACCAAATTTCATGAAGGTTGGTTCAGTAGTTGAGGAGTGGAAGCCTTATAGACATATATTATGTAGCTGCTTTCGCATTTGTAATATTAGTAGAGATTTGAAATTTGTTTCGAATACAGAAGTAAAAAATAATGCCTTAGAGGCTGGTAGTATTATCAAATTTGTTATATCCTGTTGTTTCCCAAGGTCAACTCTATATCTTTACCAAATTTCATGAAGGTTGGTTCAGTAGTTGAGGAGTGGAAGCCTTATAGACATAGCTGCTTTCGCATTTTTAATATTAGTAGAGATTTGAAATTTGTTTCGAATACAGAAGTAAAAAATAATGTCTTAGAGGCTGGTAGTATTATCAAATTTGTTATATCCTGTTGTTTCCCAAGGTCAACTCTATATCTTTACCAAATTTCATGAAGGTTGGTTCAGTAGTTGAGGAGTGGAAGCCTTATAGACATAGCTGCTTTCGCATTTGTAATATTAGTAGAGATTTGAAATTTGTTTCGAATACAGAAGTAAAAAATAATGTCTTAGAGGCTGGTAGTATTATCAAATTTGTTATATCCTGTTGTTTCCCAAGGTCAACTCTATATCTTTACCAAATTTCATGAAGGTTGGTTCAGTAGTTGAGGAGTGGAAGCCTTATAGACATAGCTGCTTTCGCATTTGTAATATTAGTAGAGATTTGAAATTTGTTTCGAATACAGAAGTAAAAAATAATGTCTTAGAGGCTGGTAGTATTATCAAATTTGTTATATCCTGTTGTTTCCCAAGGTCAACTCTATATCTTTACCAAATTTCATGAAGGTTGGTTCAGTAGTTGAGGAGTGGAAGCCTTATAGACATAGCTGCTTTCGCATTTGTAATATTAGTAGAGATTTGAAATTTGTTTCGAATACAGAAGTAAAAAATAATGTCTTAGAGGCTGGTAGTATTATCAAATTTGTTATATCCTGTTGTTTCCCAAGGTCAACTCTATATCTTTACCAAATTTCATGAAGGTTGGTTCAGTAGTTGAGGAGTGGAAGCCTTATAGACATATATTATGTAGCTGCTTTCGCATTTGTAATATTAGTAGAGATTTGAAATTTGTTTCGAATACAGAAGTAAAAAATAATGTCTTAGAGGCTGGTAGTATTATCAAATTTGTTATATCCTGTTGTTTCCCAAGGTCAACTCTATATCTTTACCAAATTTCATGAAGGTTGGTTCAGTAGTTGAGGAGTGGAAGCCTTATAGACATAGCTGCTTTCGCATTTGTAATATTAGTAGAGATTTGAAATTTGTTTCGAATACAGAAGTAAAAAATAATGTCTTAGAGGCTGGTAGTATTATCAAAGTTTCTGATAACCAAAAGTATTAGAAAAGAAGAACTTGGAGATTATGGACGAGTTTGTTAACGTAGAAATAAGTCGAGTAGAGTCGAGTAGATAATCTCATGATTATGCTTTAATAGATAACTTTTTAAAATTGTCTGCCTAAAAATATGTTAATGATATAAATATACGGCAAAAAATTTTCAATGTTAATGTTTTAATTCATATTTTAAATTCAGTAAAACTTGCCAAAGCCATTATTAACTTTCTAGATTATTGTACCATGGGGAAACAGAGTAATTTAGGTATTTCAATGTAAATGGTTAGGTGACAAAAATAATTAACTGATTCGTAGTTTTAAGTTTATATTGTTATGTATGTTAGTCTGTAAGGTATTTATGATATGGACCTCTCTGTACGTGCACATTCTATGCATGTATATTGTCTGAAATAAAGATTTATTTTATTATTATTATTATTATTAACTAACATAATTAATGTAATTACGCTTGCTAATATAATAGATATCTAATAAATAAATTATACAAATATTTTATTAAACTCCACAAAACAATAAAGTAAGTAACTACGTGCAGGAGATATTTATAAGAACATTTAAAGATAACGATGAATTATTTTCATTCCTCAAATATTATGACAATCATATGTTTTTATTATTGAAGGAGCTAAACCAATTTTGAACTAATAAAAAAATAAACTTCTTGCTATTTAACTATTTTAGTTACTATTAACTCATTGTTTTATGATCATTTCAAGCATGATATGCTTATCATAATGTTAGTGTCTTATAATCATTCATTAACAGAATATCTCTTTTCATAATTATAATTAATTTTTCCTTGAAAATTTTTAACATTCATTATGCCTATGCATCAATATACCTAATTATAATTATTCCAGCCCATCTTTGCTACGAGTAGGTATATTATTAGGTATGTTTAAACTTAAGCTACCGACTGTTGGAGAATTTAAAACAATAGCAAATGAATCATATCACAATTCACTTGTACAGTGGTCTGTTGAAGTTGTATGGAACGTTGCAGAAAAATAATTCTACATATATAGTTGCACTTTCTTTAATCATATTCAATATCCTTTATCTTTCGTTTTGTTGATTTAGTTCGGACTATTTCAGGGTTTACCTTTTACTAATAAATCTTTGATTAAGTCATATAAGTTCGATAAAATATTGTTTAAAATAATAATTATGATAAGTTCGATAAAATATTGTCATTCTTGACAACTGATAACGCCTATAAAAGTACATTTACCACAACATCCTATGTTAATTGATTCTGGTGTATATCAACTTTGGATGCAATCCATTTGTTAGTTACGTGGATGATCGGCAGGATATTTTGAATGTGTGAAAACATTTGGGTCTATCCAAAACTTTTCCTCTTCAAACTTTAGATTGTGTAAACAATGGGCAATAATCGGTGCCCAAGTCTCCACTATGATTATCTATAGCGCAATTATTTATATTATGGTGCAGCCCTGAAGTCCTATAGGGTTAAAGTTAAATTATCAATTAAATTCAATTGACTTTTAGTAGGTACTATGCTTTTCCTTTCATTTTAGTTGAACAATAATAATGGAGTAACAAGTAATATTACGATGAAAGTCGTCGCAAGACCTAGATTAATAAATGGAAAATATTTAAACTATCGTTAAGCTCGTAGTAAAACTGTGCACGCAAACTATTTTGGATTTTTAGGTGATACCTTTTAGGCTAGCTAGACTGCTAAATCTTTGGATCAAAATTTTTTCTACAAAACTGAATGTTATTGACGAGAGATGCAAGGTATAAAAATATTTTGTCACTGTGAATATTATCTTCAAACAGCTCACAAATTCTAGATGACGTACATTCTGAGTACCACCTTAAAAAATTCCATTATCATGTAGTCATCCCATTTCCAATCAATTTTCATCTATTTCAATTATATTAAGCGAAGCAATCAATTAGTCAATTTCTTATGACGCTGAAATCGATTAACGATACCGAGACAATAACTCAATACATATAAAGTTAATCGCGTGAATCACTACATCATTGCATCATTCCGTAATCGTTAATTGCGTATATTTTTCGTAATATAATACATTGCATCTAACATTATATAGGGTGTTTCAACAAGAACTTTGTTTTTCAATTGCAACAAACACCGACAATATGATAGTTTTGACATTTAGTTTTTCGACGTATTCTTAGTAGATTCATTGACAATTGTTACAATGAATTCAATTTCGCTCGAAATTCACATTAAAATAATCAAAATCCACTATGAAAATGATTAATTCTGATAGAGTTACATTTCGTAATATTCGTGATATTTTCGGACAACATAATAGTCCTTCTGAAATCGAAATTTGGGTCGACAGGCTTGAGACAAAATGTGCTTGACGAGTAAAAAGAATGTGATTCTTAATAGCGGTCTCAGAAGGACTAAAATGTTGTCCGAAAATATCACGAATTTTACGAAATGTAACTCTATCAGAATTAGTCATTTTCATAGTGGATTTTGATTATTTTAATGGGAATTTCGAGCGATATTGAATTCATTGTAACAATTGTCAATGCATCTACTAAGAATACGTCGAAAAACTAAATGTCAAAACTATCATATTGTCGGTGTTTGTTGCAATTGAAAAACAAAGTTCTTGTTGAAACACCCTATTTATATGTTGCAATGATTATCTCGGTACAATGCACTGACATAATTATTGTTACTTAGTCCGCTATCTAAAAACAAGACTCACCTGGTCGTCTATCAGTATCTTTATTTCGCGACTGGTCATGAATCTTTTAAATGTCACCCTTTTACTCGTCCAAAAATATCGGCATCTAAAGGCTTCTTACTAATTTCTTTAGGTCACTAGCCCACATGAGTAGGAACTGACATATCCTCCGAATAGCGAATTGTGCGATGATATTTGCATATTATTCTTCCCCAACGATGGCAGTCTGAGAAATAAGGCTAATCGAAAATCCCGGGGCCAACAAAAACAGGAATTATAAAAGTAATGATGAGGAGTCACCACCATTTATGAATATTCGAAATACTGATGTGTTTTTCGACCAAACCGAGTCTAGCATCATTTCCGCTCGGGTTGAGGAATATTTCTGTAAATATATTTGTTGTTTGTTTTTATCATCTGTAATTATTTAAAAAGGTGTGCTTTGCAATTTCTTTTGCCTATTGTCAAAAAGCTTTCGTTATCTTAGATAAAAAAAATCTGAATTTTTTTAAAGTTTCTTTAACCTGTCCTCCTCGACCGGCAACGCATCAGCGACACCTTTGGTAATTCTAATAACCACATAATCCATGTCCACTAATTTATTCCATTTACTAATTTATCGGCAATTTATGTTAAAAAGTAAATAAAACCCATTAGCCGGTGTGATAACGCGAATCGAATAGTTAGTACTATTTGGATGTGGTCCAGGTATAAAAATACGAGCTTAGTGTCGCGGGCGCCTGGGACTGTCCCAGATGGTGCGATCAACGTACCAGCTAATATTAGGATGAACCTGATGTTACCGGTTACTGATGGGTGTTAGGTTTTGACCTACTAGTTGCTGTAAGTCTAGCAGTTAAAAGAGGGAATAAGTTTATTACCTATGGTCGTGGTTGGGATGTCTCGTTATCAGATTGGAAAATGGGTCAGGTCGTTATTGTTGTAATTGTTGCACACATTTTGGACCCTTATTGGGTCGGAATGTCCTTGGCTTCAAAGCTTCTTGGTACCACGAGTCAAACTTAACAAAACATTATCAAGTAGAGACACCCATGAAGCAAATATATCTATATGGATATCATGGAGACACCATTAGGCATAAACTCCGCCCATTGTAATTCTGCTGCAACCAACTTTCAACACGCTTGTGGGTTGCATGTCTTGTTGCTGCCTTACTTTTACCGGTTAGGAATTAGTTAAAAAAATTATCCTTTCTTGAGACTCTGGTTCTATACCGTTGTCATGGGCAGTAGCGGAAGGCCGGTGCTGCATGCTCGTTTCTACTACCATAAAAATCTCTACTATTTTGCCCCTTTATAAAATCCAGCCTTGAAATTCGGTAAATAAATCGCCGTCAGTGATTGCCCCGTTTGCCCGCAGCTAACATTTCCCCGGCCCTTGACCTTCAAGGTTTAGCGAAGCCACAATCATTGCCCGCCATTAGCTGACTGCTTCCAACGATACATTTCTCTATCATTTATGGTACAATGGTGGTTTTAAACGTTGAATAACTGATTAGCTCGTGGATCAGGTGGTACAAAAAAGCTTCTATGTATGTACTTAGGATCCGAAAAAGGATTGGGATCTAGAGAATTTGTAGGATTTATGTATAACAACGTCTTAATTCGTCATAAATTTTATTTTCGGGAACGCCATTGTTTGTGATATTTTTAAATACAAACGAAAAAAGACAGGTGTTTTATGTTTGTCTGTTATGTATCTGAGTGTGTCTGTGATATCGTATCTCCTAAACGAATGGACCGAATTAGACGTTGTTTTTATGATTTGAAAGCTAAAATGTTCGATATGGTTCTTGGCTATAATAATTTATGAAAATCTATTCAGGCATTTAAATCATTACAATTGCTGGGGGTTTTAAATTTATAGTTAAAAGCGCATACTTCCGTTTGTTGAACTTCAAGAGTGCAGAGTATATAGGAACAATAACAATCGGTAACATTACAGCCGCGGCCTGTTTGTGTGCGTGCCGCTGTGCATGCTGTATGTACATTTATGTAAGCTTCAGATACCACATATAGACGAGCGCTAACTTCCTCAGGTCTTTCACATGAGCAACACCAATCACCGAGAAGAAACCTCGATAATTATGTGCTTACTCTCGAGTCGCCAGTATACCTATGGAATTGCCACTCCCTGCCAAAAGTCAACTAAAAACCAAAGGTCAAACCATTCAAACGTGGTCAAATTGATTCGCAATTGACGCATTTATAAATTAGCAGACTTGGGGACAGATCAAACGCGAAAGAAGTATAACAGGTTATTCTCAGTTCGCATACGATCTGCAATTCGTTATAATTGCGTGAAACACAAAAGCCAGCTTTGCGCCTATGTGATTAAGGTACATTTAAGATTGACGACGGGATCTAAAAATGTCCTTAGTAAATTATTGACAAGCTATATTGAACTGTGAGCATAGGGAATAAGTATGGTTTTGGCGCGGAGTGGCCATTCCATATGCTCGGCGACTCAGACCAATAAACTATAGACGGCGTGCCGTGAACAAAAGCGTGAAGCCGGCAAAAGTGTGCCTAAAACACACATCGGAAACAATAGAATGCCCTATGTTGACAGTTTGAACTAGAACAAATTTAAACTTTATTTTTTGGAACACAAAGCTTCATTATTTTTTTATTATTTAGAACACAAAAGTCGTTTTGGTGTGAGTGCCGCCGTGTGTATTACAAGACGAGGCGTACTTTTTGCCGGCTTCACGCTTTTGTTCACGGCACGCCGTCTATAGTTTATTGGTCTGAGCTCGGCGACTCAAGTATAGTTTAGCCACTATCAGTCCAGTCACAAACAAGTCAGCTGTTCTAGCGATCAGCTGATGGGTGTGTGTTCAGCGTAGGGTTGCAACGATATATCGGAAAACCGATAATATCGAAAGGGACACATCGATATTTTTATCGATATTTGCGCTATAACGATACGATAATATCGATATCATATCCGAAGAAAAATCGATAATTCACGACCTTAGATAAGGCTTTAAAGGCTTTGAACATTAGCCTTTTCTTACAATATAAACAAATAAAAAACATCCTCTACTTGTTTTATTTCTCTATTTTCTCTGGCTGTATGGGCTTAGACCCTTTGCCTGTCCGTAAGGATTGATGAAACAAAAAATCTCTATGAACTGCATATTTTTTATTTAAATTTAAATAAATTCGATATTATCGATATTATCGACCAAAATCATCGATATTATCAACTATCGATAATTTCATTACCTTGATAAAATTATCGATATTTTTATCGATATTACAACAACCTTGCATCCCTAGTTCAGCGTGTCTGCGCGCTTCACATTCCAAACGACGCGACGGTCTCACTCCGTTTGTGTGGGCACCAGGAATTCGTTTATGAAAATGAATAATACGCAATACACGCCGATCTATACCTATTCTCTTATTGTCTGTGTTCCGTCACAGTCTGTGTAGGCATGTCGAAAATATAGCTCTAGTATGATATGAGCGTTGAAAAGGGTATTATTAAAGTTATGTCATACTACCTGCAGATATTAGGTATAGTCCTGCATGTATATTATTTATATCTCAGGCTCTAAGTGGCATATTTATCACGATAAACATAGACCAATTTTTAACTTAAACGTCCAGTAATACAAGTCACATTAAATTTCATTCAGTTGTTTTTATGGCCTTTTGAAGACTTTTCATACAGTTGTTTTATTTTAAGTGAAAGCGGGTATGGTTGATAATTTGTTGGGTGTACGCTATTGGCAAATCTTTCAAGTTTGAAGCTTTTAGGTGGCACAAAAACTACCAACAATACGGTTGGCCACTAACTACTCCAACTAAACAATCCGCACCGACGCAGCGTGGTAGAAACTGCTCTACACATCTTCGGAGGAGAGATCCATGCCCTTTAACGAGATATTAATGGTTATTAACGGGTTGAGAAAAAAATCCTACTAATATTATAAATGCGAAAGTTTGTAAGGATGTATGTGAGTGAGTGAGTGTGTGTGTGTGTGTTTGTTGCTCTTTCACGCAAAAACTACTGAACGGATTTTCATGAAACTTTGCAGTAATATAGCTTAGACATCGGAATAACATAATTTGTTAAAATTTATAGAGATTTTTGAAGGGACTGTTTCCCGAAGCGAAGCGAGGGCGGATTTACTAGTAATAACATATATCCATTATCCATTCTAAAAATGCATACCTAAAACTGTACCTATATTTAAGTATTGTGGTATTATTGTATGAAACAATACAATTAATACAATATTATTGATACAACTATTGGTAATCCCCATTTGTAGTACAAAGTGTGAGTGCGGCATCTTTATTACACAATCTATTGTTTACATAAACGATTAGTTTATCAAACCAAAAAGCCCATTGGAGTGGTTCCGATAAAATGGTGGTAGATACCATATTATAACAATGTTATATCTACTTTCAATAAACTGGGTTATTTAATGTTTTGTTATTATCTCAAAGAGGTTATCAATTTGGTAAATGACGTCAATAATTAAAAAAATAAAGTGCAGTGTTTAGTAGCAAGTTATGAAAAGACTTAATTAACATACTTCCAACATAAAATTATTCATGTACAAACTAGGTACGTATATTATTTTTATGAAACTGAGTTTCACTTTCAAAACCTTTTTTACTTACCTAAACACAAATTATGTCATCGTCAACGCAACGTACAACGGTCCTTATGTTGGGTATAAGTAATTCAAATTCAAATTCAAATATTTATTTCTTCGAAGTAGGTTTTTACAAACGCATTTCGAAAGTCAAGTTACGCCATCGCTTCAACAAATCCCTACGGTGGGTGAACTTGGAAGAAGAAGCGGCAAGAAACTTCCAAGGAGTCTTTTTGTTCTCTTTCTCCACTCAAAGTACAGGTTGCACTTAGTACTAATTACGACTAACTTTTAAAACAATACATACCTACTTACAACTAATTACAGTTTTACACATACGAACATGAGTGGAACCGGTCGCGGATGTCTATATCCAAGCATCCTTGTCATTTATGTATTCATCGATTGTATAATAAACTTTCTTAGTAAGCTGTGTTTTGACATGTTTTTTAAATATTTCAAAGGGCAAATCAATTATATCAATTAATCTATACTATAATAAAACTGTAGGAGCACGTGTTCTGTACATTGAATATTTTTTGAAATTTCGACTAAGGGGCACTTACATATCGAGATAGAACTCAAAATTATATTTTTTTTATTTATTGTCTGTCTGTCTGTCTGTCTGTCTGTCTGTCTGTCTGACCGATCATCACGCTTAAACCACTGGATGGATTTCATTGAAACTTGGTAAAGTTATTACCTATATACTGGTGTCTATTATAGGCTACTTTTTTTTCGAATAATATTTAGGTTCCCTAGGGATAGGTGACTAAAGTTTGTATGGAATTTTTTTATAACGTCGTCCGATTTACTTCAAATTTGCAACAAAGGGTTATCACTTAAATTAATAGAATACGTGTTTCTCAGTTTTTCGATATTTTGTAAGGAAAAGAAAAAAAACACAAAAGAATGCGGGAATTTGTAAATTTTTAAGGTAACTTTCTGACTAAACTGAAAATGATTTTAACCCCATGTTTAAAAATTATTACAGTGAAATAAGTAATTTTCAATGTAAAATCAGTATTTAAAAAATAGCCAGCAAAGGATGCAAAAATGGGGATAAAGTTGGTACAATTAGAGGTGCAGTGTTTATTCGAGTTGACTTAACACGTTGAGTGCGAAACGAGGCTTAAAACACCTCGTCCGTGTCTCGACGTTATAGCGGTAAGAAAAAACTTAAACTTCTCGTTCGTGCGGGAGGCATAACTTCCATCTGGTTCAGTGTAGGAAAAAGATAACTATATATCTGAGATGTGCTATTAATTCCTAGTTCTATGGTATATCAACCTTAATACCGGGTTTCTTAGACCTCGTGCCGCACTGAACTAATAAAATTCTAACGCTGTGCGGAACGAGGTTGCAAACGCCTCGTACCTCCGCGCACCTCGTACCGCACCCTACGCTAGCTTCATGCGGTTAGTGTTGTGCAACGCATTCGAAGCTTTTACAGAGAACGACTTGGATGTGGATACAGGTAATCTTCAAACATCCTAACTACTTGTTATATCGTTAATAGAAACGTGAATGTGACTTGTTGAGTAACTTTCTTCAAATAGGTTGTTAATCATGATAAATTATGGTATGTTTGTTTATTGAGTTAACTAGCGGACCCGGCAAACGGTGTTTTGCTCATCAAAATTTAATGCTTTTGCCCAATTGTACTCGACTCTTCAGTACTCTAACCAACTTTACCCAACTCTTCTCTATTCTAATCTAACCAACTTTACTCAAGTCTACCCACCATTTCCTTACTCTTAAATTAATCTACTAAGCTCGACCCTACTTTTCAGAACCCACTGCAAACAAAATAGGTACATCATCTCGAAAAGGGATCAAAGAAGAGGAGATGTGTAGGATGTTACGAAAAACTCCGCACC
Organism: Hesperia comma; assembly: GCA_905404135.1. Classification (NCBI taxonomy): domain Eukaryota; kingdom Metazoa; phylum Arthropoda; class Insecta; order Lepidoptera; family Hesperiidae; genus Hesperia; species Hesperia comma. The sequence continues at coordinate 18,944,091 of FR990021.1, forward strand.
TAACAAGTCGTGAGGCAGACAAAAAAGTAAAGAAAATTGTCACAGAATGCACTGGTTGCAAAAAATATTATTGTTTGAACTGTTTCAATGAGAAACACCCATAAATTTTAAAAATAAAATACCAATATATAAAATCGATATTTATTTTCCCATCACTAAATAATATGAAAAACTGCCATTTTTCAGTGCGGTACGAAGTACATCAGATCCCACGTTTTATTTTACCTATAGAATCTAAACTAACTTATGTAACCACGGGCGGCGGCAGATTTAGGTTCATCAATTCATTGTTAATAATAATCGCGACAAAAACCGTACAATTTGTTTTATTTGGCGCCAAAAAAAGGATTTTTGTCTCCTACGGGCGGTGGGGTTTAATATGCCTCGTGCCGCCACAATGTCTGGTTTAGGACGAGGTTTAAAACGCCTCGTAACGCAGTAATGGAAAGTACAGAAAAATCTGTGCCGCAGGGAACGTGTTAAGTTTTGTCATTTTTGTTGCGGGCTTAGATTTTTGTGAGACTTTCACTGAGAGATAGAGAAGGTTCTGGAGCAAAACATAGGCCACTTATTATCCTGGAATTCCAGCGGAATCAGGATTCACGCTGGAAAAACTACTATGCGCGAAGGTGCGAGTTTCATTTTTATAGGACTTTCACTGGGAGATAGAGGCAGTTTTGGAGCAATATGCAGAATAATTTTATCCCGGAATTCCGTGGAATCCTTATTCACGCGGGAAAAACTCATATTCGGGAAATAGGTCGCGGGTTCAGATATTTATGGGACTTTCAGTGGAAGGTAGAGAAGGTTATGGAGCAGTATATAGGCTACTTTTTGTTCCGGACTTCCCGCGAGATCGAGATTTACACGGGAAAAACTCCCTCCACTCAACTGCTCTGTAGAAGTTGTGAAAAAATTCATTAAACATTTTCGCGCGCCAAAAATACTCGCACAATGCGAATTCTGTGGCATCCTACTAATATTATAAATGTGAAGATTTGTATGTTTGGTCCTCAATCACGAAAAAACGGATGAATGGCTTTGGATGAAATTTGGTACACGGATAGTTTATAACCCAGAATAACACAGGACACTTTTTATCCCGGAAATCCCGCGGGATCCGATTTTACGCGGGAAAAACTTCGACGAGTATGGGTATAGCTTCATAACAAACATATTAATATAAAAGTAACAAGGCTGTCTTTCCGAAAATCCCGCGGGATCGGGAGCTTATCCCGAAATTCCTACGGGAGCGAGACCTACGCGGCTGATACTTACGGGTCCCGAAGCGAAGCGAGGGCGGTTCGCTAGTTAAATATAAAAATAAAATCTCAGTCATATTACGTACACGTTAAAGTTTAACTATAAGGAATAGTTAAATTTTAAGATGAGTGCGATTTTAAGCTACAGTTCTCCATAACGTTTTCAAAGGTATGTGAAGTCCACCAGTGCCAATCATTGTGGTATCCTGAACCTGATAGGAAACGAACTCAGATGCGACTGCAAGCTCTGACGATGAAGATCCATACTTAAGTCGTTTAGAATATGGAATTCAAATGTATTACTTGCGCTCACATATCCATTTAACTTGTAAGCAAATTTTACTACGGGCATTTAAAATTCTCACCGTTAATTTACAAAAAACCGCAATCACAGGGGGGAAAACTGACACTTGTGTCGCGACCGCTTTATGACGGGACCGCTGTCCTAGGAAACCAAAGCTTTAGTAAATAGTGTAAGTAAGTACCCTTTTTTGTTGCAGGATGGGCACCATGTTCCGCAGCGAGGAGATGGTGCTGTGCCAGCTGTTCGTGCAGCCCGAGGCCGCCTACGTCTCCATGTACGAGTTGGGCGAGGCCGGCATCGCGCAGTTCAGAGATGTGAGTAGCAGGCTTCTTGCAAGATTATTATTCACAGTGGTTGCACAGTCAAGCTTACCGCCAGCGCGGTGACCCGCGCCGATGAACCGCGCTACAAATGTACGTTACATCTGCGCGATTCATCCGCGCGGGTCTCTTTTTACTATAAAACTGTACAAGATACTTGTAAGCTCGTGTCCCGCGCGTCGGTCAACCGCGCTGGCGGTAAGCTTGACTATGCAACCACCCTAAAGTTCTGACCGCTACAGATCATCAGGAGAACCGTGAAGTAATACGATAACTCATCAATTAGTCATTTAGGTACTAAAGAACTTTCTTATAAATCGATAGATAAAGTAAAATAATACAATGACATGTTCTTAATTACCACCCGACGAAAAAAGGGTGTTATACAGATAATAGTTTATCATGATTGTCTCCGTCTGCGTGTAATGAATGGACCGAATTAAATGCGGGTTTTTGACGACATCTTACGATAATTCTTCGCTATGATTCTTGATTATCTCTAGAGCCATTTATTGTGTTTAATGAATCTTCAAAAAATAGTAAACATCAGAACGAATTTCCGACGTTAGCGGCGGGCTATCTATGTTATTAATTTACTCTGTTATTGTTTTTATTCTTCCGCTACCAGATGGCGCGACGACCGCGCACAGTGCTAATAAATGACAATTAAATAGTCTGAAACAGTGCGATAGGCAATAGGTAATAAAATTTTGTTTAAATGGTCAGTTGCCAATTTAACCTTTAAACAAGCGTGTGTCCAAACACATTTATTATAATAGTCTCATGATACACGTTTCTTCGATTATTACCTACTAGCGGCCCGCCCACGGTTTCACCCGCGTGGATCCCGTTCTCGTGGGAATATATGCATGTATTATACATAAAAACCTTCCTCTTGAATCACTCTACCTATTACAAAAAACCGCATCAAAATCCGTTGCGTCATTTTAAAGATTTAAGCATACAGACAGACAGACAAAAATAGCGACTTTGTTTTATACTATGTAGTGATTTATAAATAATTCTAGACCCGCAATAAAAACGGATTATCTAGACTGATAATATTAAGATCATTATATAAAGTAGTTTGTCAAAAGAACATTCTTCAATCAACATAGGCACGTGCTGTGCCAGACAAAAAAAAATGTGTGCGTTTACTAGTGTACACACGTATGAAGTGAAACTTCTTTACGGCAATATATATATACTAATAACATAATATAAATATATTGTTATAATTATAAATAAATTTAATTATATTGTATTGTTCATCATCGTCATTGTTCGCAACTCAGTGCATCAATCGCTAATTATGCATTTCTCCCACTCTGTTTTCATCTGTGAGGTGAGGAGACTGCACATGTATTTTCTGAACGGTAAAGTCTTGTGGTGGGAGTAGCTCCACTTAAGCGACATGCTATCCCTACTCCACCGGAAAAATCACTATAATAGTCATCCTAAACTATCTTTGAATACTTAGTTATAATTTATTTACTGTTATATTGCAGTTAAAAACCTTTATTAAATATTTTACCAAAAAGACTAGTCATTGCATACCGTATAACGAAACATTAATCTTTAGCTAGTCTGTGCATATTATGTCATGTCAATGTGCCACAAACAAGTCAAAACAAACCTGGCTGGTTATAAATAATTTCGATAAAAAGCAAAACTAAAGAGACGTCAGAGTTACATTGACAAATAATGTCATCAAAGTAAACAAACATATGAAATCGTATTTAAAGTTACAGGAATTTATCAATAAAAATAAAGAAGGAATACAGGAAACATTTAAAAGGTAACATTTAAAATTTATAAATAGTCCCAGAAGTCAATAACAAAGTAATAATTGGATACATTACCAAAATATCTACCTCCAAAGTAATCAACATAATCTTAACCTTAACATGACGAGTAACGCGTCAAAAGCGTAACGCGTCAAAGCCATGTCAAAGCGTAACCGAAAAATGTGACGAAAATTTTTTTCCAACGCTGATAAAGTTTCACTTCAAAAATTTGTTTCAATGCACTGGCTGAACAACGACACAGTGTAGTGTTTACTGTACTCGGAGAGCAGAACTAGTGGAGTACTAAACGTGTTCTGTAGTTTGTTGTTGTTACAGGATTTCGTTCCTCACGTACTGAATAACGACACAGTTGTGTTTTACTGTACTCGGAGAGCAGAACTAGCGGACTAACTAATCGTGTTCTGTAGTTTAGAAGGGCACGAAGTACTTGTAATACGAATTCGTTCCTCACGTACTGAATAACGACACAGTTGTGTTTTACTGTACCCGGAGAGCAGAACTAGTGGTGTAAATAAACGTGTTCTTAAGGTAAGAAGGGCACAACAGTACTTTGCAATACGAATTCGTTCTTTACTAGCTGAATTACGACACAGTTGTGTTTTACTGTACTCGGAGAGCAGAACTAGCAGAGTTACTTAACCAGTTCTGTAGTTTAGAAGGGCACCAAACAGTCCTTGTAATACGAATTCGTACCTCGCGTACTGAATAACGACATAGTTGTGTTTTACTGTACCCGGAGAGCAGAACTAGCGGACTAACTAAACGTGTTCTGTACCCCTATTATGAGTTGTTGTAGTAAACGTCAAAACTGTTACTATTGCAGTTAACGTTTAGAATTTGTATGAGAATCCGTACAGCGCCTCTAGCGGTTACGATCGAATAGTCTAATACTGTAGTTACATTATGAGCTATTATGAGTTTTGGAAATGAAACTACAGCGGGTATCGTAAAGACGTGAGACGGTACAGTTTCCGTTACGTTATGTTGGCATCCATGAGTAATACCTCTCTCATTCTTTTATTATGATGTCAACAAGGATAGAACGAGACCCTGGCCAGCGAGCCAACATTTGTGAAATTAAAAAAACAAGTCTATGGATGCTCTATAACCCGACTAAATTAGGAAATGTGAAAGAAGAGTGGAATTAATGGCGGTTTGGTACCTTTTCAATTTAATTACATTAGCGTTCTGCGTCAGTCGCATTCAGTGTCAAACTGTGGTGTCAAAGTGTTGCTAACTTTGATGTTTTAAATATCTAGATGGGACATCGAATCCGCGAAAACGTGTCAAAAAATTGTGGCTAACTGTTAGCCACAATTTTTATATTTTTAGCAACTAGAAGTGAACGCAAAATAAAAATCACATTTAACAATTAATTACACGCAAATTTAAATGACAGGATATTTAGTTTAACCATTCAAACGAGCAGTGGTTCCCCTTGCCAAGTGAACTCGACGTGAATTGCCCGCAGACTGAGCTCGCCAACGCTTATACATATAGACTTCATAGCTTCATACTGACAGGAAATACGTCACTCTTCTCCTAACAATATCATTACGCACACATTACGCACACATAGACAATAGACGAACGGGTAAAACATCGTCTGCACGCACACATGCTTGATAATGTTGCTTTGTTTTTTTTTTGTTTTCATTGTAGGGCGACGCTCAATCTAGACATTTAAAACATCAAAGGTTGCTAAATATTTTGTTGATCTCGCAAGTTCAAAATTTCATTATTTTCATCTCTGCGTTCGGTTGCGTGAATCATTTGCCAAGCAAAATAGTGCCTAGCCATGATTTTGTTTAAATATACAGCAATATTTAATGACATTTAATTTCGATAGTGACTTTTCACCTTAGAAAATAGCGTGAGTGCCGTAACTACTACGGGTAACGTAATTTACTATAGCATCTGTCAAATTTGTGACTCGTAATACCAAATTGTAAGTAAAACATGACCGCAAGTACAGTACCCCTATTATGAGTTGTTGTAGTAAACGTCAAAACTGTTACTATTGCAGTTAACGTTTAGAATTTGTATGAGAATCCGTACAGCGCCTCTAGCGGTTACGATCGAATAGTCTAATACTGTAGTTACATTAAGAGCTATTATGAGTTTTGGAAATGAAACTACAGCGGGTATCGTAAAGACGTGAGACGGTACAGTTTCCGTTACGTTATGTTGGCATCCATGAGTAATACCTCTCTCATTCTTTTATTATGATGTCAACAAGGATAGAACGAGACCCTGGCCAGCGAGCCAACATTTGTGAAATTAAAAAAACAAGTCTATGGATGCTCTATAACCCGACTAAATTAGGAAATGTGAAAGAAGAGTGGAATTAATGGCGGTTTGGTACCTTTTCAATTTAATTACATTAGCGTTCTGCGTCAGTCGCATTCAGTGTCAAACTGTGGTGTCAAAGTGTTGCTAACTTTGATGTTTTAAACATCTAGATGGGACATCGAATCCGCGAAAACGTGTCAAAAAATTGTGGCTAACTGTTAGCCACAATTTTTATATTTTTAGCAACTAGAAGTGAACGCAAAATAAAAATCACATTTAACAATTAATTACACGCAAATTTAAATGACAGGATAATTTAGTTTAACCATTCAAACGAGCAGTGGTTCCCCTTGCCAAGTGAACTCGACGTGAATTGCCCGCAGACTGAGCTCGCCAACGCTTATATAGACTTCATAGCTTCATACTGACAGGAAATACGTCACTCTTCTCCTAACAATATCATTACGCACACATAGACAATAGACGAACGGGTAAAACATCGTCTGCACGCACACATGCTTGATAATGTTGCCTTGTTTTTTTTTTGTTTTCATTGTAGGGCGACGCTCAATCTAGACATTTAAAACATCAAAGGTTGCTAAATATTTTGTTGATCTCGCAAGTTCAAAATTTCATTATTTTCATCTCTGCGTTCGGTTGCGTGAATCATTTGCCAAGCAAAATAGTGCCTAGCCATGATTTTGTTTAAATATACAGCAATATTTAATGACATTTAATTTCGATAGTGACTTTTCACCTTAGAAAATAGCGTGAGTGCCGTAACTACTACGGGTAACGTAATTTACTATAGCATCTGTCAAATTTGTGACTCGTAATACCAAATTGTAAGTAAAACATGACCGCAAGTACTGTATTTAATAGAGTTATGCGCATTTACTATTAAAGCAGCGTTTTCACGATAGCATCAATAGTAACGTTTTTTGCGTTTACTACAACAAACTCATAATAGGGGTACTGTACCCCTATTATGAGTTTGTTGTAGTAAACGCAAAAAACGTTACTATTGATACTATTGTTACTGGGGTACTGTACCCCTATTATGAGTTTGTTGTAGTAAACGCAAAAAACGTTACTATTGATGCTATCGTGAAAACGCTGCTTTAATAGTAAATGCGCATAACTCTATTAAATACAGTACTTGCGGTCATGTTTTACTTACAATTTGGTATTACGAGTCACAAATTTGACAGATGCTATAGTAAATTACGTTACCCGTAGTAGTTACGGCACTCACGCTATTTTCTAAGGTGAAAAGTCACTATCGAAATTAAATGTCATTAAATATTGCTGTATATTTAAACAAAATCATGGCTAGGCACTATTTTGCTTGGCAAATGATTCACGCAACCGAACGCAGAGATGAAAATAATGAAATTTTGAACTTGCGAGATCAACAAAATATTTAGCAACCTTTGATGTTTTAAATGTCTAGATTGAGCGTCGCCCTACAATGAAAACAAAAAAAAAACAAGGCAACATTATCAAGCATGTGTGCGTGCAGACGATGTTTTACCCGTTCGTCTATTGTCTATGTGTGCGTAATGTGTGCGTAATGATATTGTTAGGAGAAGAGTGACGTATTTCCTGTCAGTATGAAGCTATGAAGTCTATATAAGCGTTGGCGAGCTCAGTCTGCGGGCAATTCACGTCGAGTTCACTTGGCAAGGGGAACCACTGCTCGTTTGAATGGTTAAACTAAATTATCCTGTCATTTAAATTTGCGTGTAATTAATTGTTAAATGTGATTTTTATTTTGCGTTCACTTCTAGTTGCTAAAAATATAAAAATTGTGGCTAACAGTTAGCCACAATTTTTTGACACGTTTTCGCGGATTCGATGTCCCATCTAGATGTTTAAAACATCAAAGTTAGCAACACTTTGACACCACAGTTTGACACTGAATGCGACTGACGCAGAACGCTAATGTAATTAAATTGAAAAGGTACCAAACCGCCATTAATTCCACTCTTCTTTCACATTTCCTAATTTAGTCGGGTTATAGAGCATCCATAGACTTGTTTTTTTAATTTCACAAATGTTGGCTCGCTGGCCAGGGTCTCGTTCTATCCTTGTTGACATCATAATAAAAGAATGAGAGAGGTATTACTCATGGATGCCAACATAACGTAACGGAAACTGTACCGTCTCACGTCTTTACGATACCCGCTGTAGTTTCATTTCCAAAACTCATAATAGCTCTTAATGTAACTACAGTATTAGACTATTCGATCGTAACCGCTAGAGGCGCTGTACGGATTCTCATACAAATTCTAAACGTTAACTGCAATAGTAACAGTTTTGACGTTTACTACAGCAACTCATAATAGGGGTACTGTATTTAATAGAGTTATGCGCATTTACTATTAAAGCAGCGTTTTCACGATAGCATTAATAGTAACGTTTTTTGACGTTTACTACAACAACTCATAATAGGGGTACTGTAGTTTAGAAGGGCACTAAACAGTCCTTGTACGAATTCGTTCCTCACGTACTGAATAACGACACAGTTGTGTTTTACTGTACCCGGAGAGCAGAACTAGCGGTGTAAATAAACGTGTTCTTAAGTTTAGAAGGTCACTAAACAGTCCTTGTACGAATTCGTTCCTCGCGTACTGAATAACGACACAGTTGTGTTTTACTGTACTCGGAGAGCAGAAATAGCGGACTAACTAAACGTGTTCTGTAGTTTAGAAGGGCACGAAGTACTTGTAATACGAATTTGTTCCTCACGTACTGAATAACGACACAGTTGTGTTTTACTGTACCCGGAGAGCAGAACTAGCGGTGTAAATAAACGTGTTCTTAAGGTTAGAAGGGCACAACAGTACTTTGCAATACGAATTCGTTCTTTACTAGCTGAATTACGACACAGTTGTGTTTTACTGTACCCGGAGAGCAGAACTAGCGATGTAAATAAACGTGTTCTTAAGTTTAGAAGGGCACCAAACAGCTTGGACGAATTCGTTCCTCGCGTACTGAATAACGACACAGTTGTGTTTTACTGTACTCGGTAAGCAGAAATAGCGGACTAACTAAACGTGTTCTGTAGTTTAGAAGGGCACGAAGTACTTGTAATACGAATTCGTTCCTCGCGTACTGAATAACGACACAGTTGTGTTTCACTCTACCCGGAGAGCAGAACTAGCAGTGTAAATAAACGTGTTCTTAAGTTTAGAAGGGCACCAAACAGTCCTTGTACGAATTCGTTCCTTGCGTACTGAATAACGACACAGTTGTGTTTTACTGTACTCGGAGAGCAGAAATAGCGGACTAACTAAACGTGTTCTGTAGTTCAGAAGGGCACGAAGTACTTGTAATACGAATTCGTTCCTCACGTACTGAATAACGACACAGTTGTGTTTTACTGTACCCGGAGAGCAGAACTAGTGGTGTAAATAAACGTGTTCTTAAGGTTAGAAGGGCACAACAGTACTTGCAATACGAATTCGTTCCTCGCATACTGAATAACGACACACTTGTGTTTTACTGTACCCGGAGAGCAGAACTAGCGGTGTAAATAAACGTGTTCTTAAGTTTAGAAGGTCCTTGTACGAATTCGTTCCTCGCGTACTGAATAACGACACAGTTGTGTTTCACTCTACCCGGAGAGCAGAACTAGCGGTTTAAATAAACGTGTTCTGTAGTTTAGAAGGGCACAACTTTTACTTGTAGTACGAATTCGTTCCCCACGTAGTGAATAACGACACAGTTGTGTTTCACTCTACCCGGAGAGCAGAACTAGCGGTTTAAATAAACGTGTTCTGTAGTTTAGAAGGGCACAACTTTTACTTGTAGTACGAATTCGTTCCCCACGTACTGAATAACGACACAGTTGTGTTTCACTCTACCCGGAGAGCAGAGTACTTTTAATACGAATTCGTTCCTCACGTGCTGAATAACGACACAGTTGTGTTTTACTGTACTCGGAGAGCAGAACTAGCGGTTTAAATAAACGTGTTCTGTAGTTTAGAAGGGCACAACTTTTACTTGTAGTACGAATTCGTTCCCCACGTACTGAATAACGACACAGTTGTGTTTCACTCTACCCGGAGAGCAGAGTACTTTTAATACGAATTCGTTCCTCACGTGCTGAATAACGACACAGTTGTGTTTTACTGTACTCGGAGAGCACGTGTTCTGTAGTCATGAACAAGTGTGTTCTGTAGACATCAACAAGTACCATTTAATCTTTATTTTGGTTTTTAATTGCAAAAATACTAACAATGTTTACATGTTATTATTTGACAGGCGCCGCAAAAGTTGCCAAAGCTGCGCGTCGCCACCGTCGCGCACGTTCCCTATACGAATTCGTTCTTTACTAGCTGAATTACGACACAGTTGTGTTTTACTGTACTCGGAGAGCAGAACTAGCAGAGTTACTTAACCAGTTCTGTAGTTTAGAAGGGCACCAAACAGTCCTTGTAATACGAATTCGTTCCTCGCGTACTGAATAACGACACACTTGTGTTTTACTGTACCCGGAGAGCAGAACTAGCGGTGTAAATAAACGTGTTCTTTAGTTTAGAAGGGCACCAAACAGTCCTTGTACGAATTCGTTGCTCGCGTACTGAATAACGACACAGTTGTGTTTTACTGTACTCGGTAAGCAGAAATAGCGGACTAACTAAACGTGTTCTGTAGTTTAGAAGGGCACGAAGTACTTGTAATACGAATTCGTTCCTCGCGTACTGAATAACGACACAGTTGTGTTTCACTCTACCCGGAGAGCAGAACTAGCAGTGTAAATAAACGTGTTCTTAAGTTTAGAAGGGCACCAAACAGTCCTTGTACGAATTCGTTCCTTGCGTACTGAATAACGACACAGTTGTGTTTTACTGTACTCGGAGAGCAGAAATAGCGGACTAACTAAACGTGTTCTGTAGTTCAGAAGGGCACGAAGTACTTGTAATACGAATTTGTTCCTCACGTACTGAATAACGACACAGTTGTGTTTTACTGTACCCGGAGAGCAGAACTAGCGGTGTAAATAAACGTGTTCTTAAGGTTAGAAGGGCACAACAGTACTTTGCAATACGAATTCGTTCTTTACTAGCTGAATTACGACACAGTTGTGTTTTACTGTACCCGGAGAGCAGAACTAGCGATGTAAATAAACGTGTTCTTAAGTTTAGAAGGGCACCAAACAGCTTGGACGAATTCGTTCCTCGCGTACTGAATAACGACACAGTTGTGTTTTACTGTACTCGGTAAGCAGAAATAGCGGACTAACTAAACGTGTTCTGTAGTTTAGAAGGGCACGAAGTACTTGTAATACGAATTCGTTCCTCGCGTACTGAATAACGACACAGTTGTGTTTTACTGTACTCGGTAAGCAGAAATAGCGGACTAACTAAACGTGTTCTGTAGTTTAGAAGGGCACGAAGTACTTGTAATACGAATTTGTTCCTCACGTACTGAATAACGACACAGTTGTGTTTTACTGTACCCGGAGAGCAGAACTAGCGGTGTAAATAAACGTGTTCTTAAGGTTAGAAGGGCACAACAGTACTTTGCAATACGAATTCGTTCTTTACTAGCTGAATTACGACACAGTTGTGTTTTACTGTACCCGGAGAGCAGAACTAGCGATGTAAATAAACGTGTTCTTAAGTTTAGAAGGGCACCAAACAGCTTGGACGAATTCGTTCCTCGCGTACTGAATAACGACACAGTTGTGTTTTACTGTACTCGGTAAGCAGAAATAGCGGACTAACTAAACGTGTTCTGTAGTTTAGAAGGGCACGAAGTACTTGTAATACGAATTCGTTCCTCGCGTACTGAATAACGACACAGTTGTGTTTCACTCTACCCGGAGAGCAGAACTAGCAGTGTAAATAAACGTGTTCTTAAGTTTAGAAGGGCACCAAACAGTCCTTGTACGAATTCGTTCCTTGCGTACTGAATAACGACACAGTTGTGTTTTACTGTACTCGGAGAGCAGAAATAGCGGACTAACTAAACGTGTTCTGTAGTTCAGAAGGGCACGAAGTACTTGTAATACGAATTCGTTCCTCACGTACTGAATAACGACACAGTTGTGTTTTACTGTACCCGGAGAGCAGAACTAGTGGTGTAAATAAACGTGTTCTTAAGGTTAGAAGGGCACAACAGTACTTGCAATACGAATTCGTTCCTCGCATACTGAATAACGACACACTTGTGTTTTACTGTACCCGGAGAGCAGAACTAGCGGTGTAAATAAACGTGTTCTTAAGTTTAGAAGGTCCTTGTACGAATTCGTTCCTCGCGTACTGAATAACGACACAGTTGTGTTTCACTCTACCCGGAGAGCAGAACTAGCGGTTTAAATAAACGTGTTCTGTAGTTTAGAAGGGCACAACTTTTACTTGTAGTACGAATTCGTTCCCCACGTAGTGAATAACGACACAGTTGTGTTTCACTCTACCCGGAGAGCAGAACTAGCGGTTTAAATAAACGTGTTCTGTAGTTTAGAAGGGCACAACTTTTACTTGTAGTACGAATTCGTTCCCCACGTACTGAATAACGACACAGTTGTGTTTCACTCTACCCGGAGAGCAGAGTACTTTTAATACGAATTCGTTCCTCACGTGCTGAATAACGACACAGTTGTGTTTTACTGTACTCGGAGAGCAGAACTAGCGGTTTAAATAAACGTGTTCTGTAGTTTAGAAGGGCACAACTTTTACTTGTAGTACGAATTCGTTCCCCACGTACTGAATAACGACACAGTTGTGTTTCACTCTACCCGGAGAGCAGAGTACTTTTAATACGAATTCGTTCCTCACGTGCTGAATAACGACACAGTTGTGTTTTACTGTACTCGGAGAGCACGTGTTCTGTAGTCATGAACAAGTGTGTTCTGTAGACATCAACAAGTACCATTTAATCTTTATTTTGGTTTTTAATTGCAAAAATACTAACAATGTTTACATGTTATTATTTGACAGGCGCCGCAAAAGTTGCCAAAGCTGCGCGTCGCCACCGTCGCGCACGTTCCCTATACGAATTCGTTCTTTACTAGCTGAATTACGACACAGTTGTGTTTTACTGTACTCGGAGAGCAGAACTAGCAGAGTTACTTAACCAGTTCTGTAGTTTAGAAGGGCACCAAACAGTCCTTGTAATACGAATTCGTTCCTCGCGTACTGAATAACGACACACTTGTGTTTTACTGTACCCGGAGAGCAGAACTAGCGGTGTAAATAAACGTGTTCTTTAGTTTAGAAGGGCACCAAACAGTCCTTGTACGAATTCGTTGCTCGCGTACTGAATAACGACACAGTTGTGTTTTACTGTACTCGGTAAGCAGAAATAGCGGACTAACTAAACGTGTTCTGTAGTTTAGAAGGGCACGAAGTACTTGTAATACGAATTCGTTCCTCGCGTACTGAATAACGACACAGTTGTGTTTCACTCTACCCGGAGAGCAGAACTAGCAGTGTAAATAAACGTGTTCTTAAGTTTAGAAGGGCACCAAACAGTCCTTGTACGAATTCGTTCCTTGCGTACTGAATAACGACACAGTTGTGTTTTACTGTACTCGGAGAGCAGAAATAGCGGACTAACTAAACGTGTTCTGTAGTTCAGAAGGGCACGAAGTACTTGTAATACGAATTCGTTCCTCACGTACTGAATAACGACACAGTTGTGTTTTACTGTACCCGGAGAGCAGAACTAGTGGTGTAAATAAACGTGTTCTTAAGGTTAGAAGGGCACAACAGTACTTGCAATACGAATTCGTTCCTCGCATACTGAATAACGACACACTTGTGTTTTACTGTACCCGGAGAGCAGAACTAGCGGTGTAAATAAACGTGTTCTTAAGTTTAGAAGGTCCTTGTACGAATTCGTTCCTCGCGTACTGAATAACGACACAGTTGTGTTTCACTCTACCCGGAGAGCAGAACTAGCGGTTTAAATAAACGTGTTCTGTAGTTTAGAAGGGCACAACTTTTACTTGTAGTACGAATTCGTTCCCCACGTAGTGAATAACGACACAGTTGTGTTTCACTCTACCCGGAGAGCAGAACTAGCGGTTTAAATAAACGTGTTCTGTAGTTTAGAAGGGCACAACTTTTACTTGTAGTACGAATTCGTTCCCCACGTACTGAATAACGACACAGTTGTGTTTCACTCTACCCGGAGAGCAGAGTACTTTTAATACGAATTCGTTCCTCACGTGCTGAATAACGACACAGTTGTGTTTTACTGTACTCGGAGAGCAGAACTAGCGGTTTAAATAAACGTGTTCTGTAGTTTAGAAGGGCACAACTTTTACTTGTAGTACGAATTCGTTCCCAACGTACTGAATAACGACACAGTTGTGTTTCACTCTACCCGGAGAGCAGAGTACTTTTAATACGAATTCGTTCCTCACGTGCTGAATAACGACACAGTTGTGTTTTACTGTACTCGGAGAGCACGTGTTCTGTAGTCATGAACAAGTGTGTTCTGTAGACATCAACAAGTACCATTTAATCTTTATTTTGGTTTTTAATTGCAAAAATACTAACAATGTTTACATGTTATTATTTGACAGGCGCCGCAAAAGTTGCCAAAGCTGCGCGTCGCCACCGTCGCGCACGTTCCCTATACGAATTCGTTCTTTACTAGCTGAATTACGACACAGTTGTGTTTTACTGTACTCGGAGAGCAGAACTAGCAGAGTTACTTAACCAGTTCTGTAGTTTAGAAGGGCACCAAACAGTCCTTGTAATACGAATTCGTTCCTCGCGTACTGAATAACGACACACTTGTGTTTTACTGTACCCGGAGAGCAGAACTAGCGGTGTAAATAAACGTGTTCTTTAGTTTAGAAGGGCACCAAACAGTCCTTGTACGAATTCGTTGCTCGCGTACTGAATAACGACACAGTTGTGTTTTACTGTACTCGGAGAGCAGAACTAGCGGAGTTACTTAACCAGTTCTGTGGTTTAGAAGGGCACCAAACAGTCCTTGTAATACGAATTCGTACCTCGCGTACTGAATAACGACATAGTTGTGTTTTACTGTACCCGGAGAGCAGAACTAGCGGACTAACTAGACGTGTTCTGTAGTTTAGAAGGGCACGACAGTACTTGTTATAGGAATTCGTTCCTCATGTACTGAATAACGACACAGTTGTGTTTTACTGTACCCGGAGAGCAGAACTAGCGGTGTAAATAAACGTGTTTAGTTTAGAAGGGCACAGCAGTACTTTTAATACGAATTCGTTCCTCACGTACTGAATAACGACACAGTTGTGTTTTACTGTACCCGGAGAGCAAAACTAGTGGTGTAAATAAACGTGTTCTTAAGTTTAGAAGGGCACCAAACAGCTTGTACGAATTCGTTCCTCGCGTACTGAATAACGACACAGTTGTATTTTACTGTACTCGGAGAGCAGAAATAGCGGACTAACTAAACGTGTTCTGTAGTTTAGAAGGGCACGAAGTACTTGCAATACGAATTCGTTCCTCGCGTACTGAATAACGACACACTTGTGTTTTACTGTACCCGGAGAGCAGAACTAGTAGTGTAAATAAACGTGTTCTTAAGTTTAGAAGGGCACCAAACAGTCCTTGTACGAATTCGTTCCTCGCGTACTGAATAACGACACAGTTGTGTTTTACTGTACTCGGAGAGCAGAAATAGCGGACTAACTAAACGTGTTCTGTAGTTTAGAAGGGCACGACAGTACTTGTTATACGAATTCGTTCCTCACGTACTGAGTAACGACACCACAACGACACAGTTGTGTTTTACTGTACCCGGAGAGCAGAACTAGCGGTGTAAATAAACGTGTTTAGTTTAGAAGGGCACAGCAGTACTTTTAATACGAATTCGTTCCTCACGTACTGAATAACGACACAGTTGTGTTTTACTGTACCCGGAGAGCAGAACTAGTGGTGTAAATAAACGTGTTCTTAAGGTTAGAATGGCACAACAGTACTTTGCAATTCGCTATGTGCAAAGCGGGTGGTAGGTATACCAAAACGATCGCAGCGCACAACGTGACAAAAAATGGAAACTTCTGCGGCTCATTGGCTGTCAAAATAGAAGGATTTCAGTACAAATCAAACCTAAAAAATGGGTCACGACTATTGTTGCGTTGTTCAATGCAAAAATAGTGGCAGAAATAGCTCCTGCAAATTTTATACATTTCCAAAAGTTGCATATAAATTGGAACAACGAATAAAATGGATAGCTGCTGTGAAAAGAAGGAAGTAAGTGTCTTAACACTTAACCGTGTTTTTCTTAAATTACAACATTGCTGCAACAGTTTAGATGTTTATATATTTTAAGTGACAACTAACATGTTTTATTTTGTAATTTTAGTGATAATGGCACACCATGGTCTCCGAAACCTTACGACAAAATTTGTAGTGCACATGTTATTGGAGGAAAAAAATCAGAGGAACGATTAAGCCCTAATTATGTTCCTACAATATTCCCGACAATATACAGGAAGAAGAAGATTAATGAATCCCAGGTATTAGCAAGATATGATCGTTTCATAGCTCCAAGAACCACACAAATCTCAAAGTGTACTACGTCAACACAAGTGATAAAAGAAGTAGATGACGAATTTATTCAACAGCCACAGCTGATAACCGATAAAGGATGCCAGGCTAATGTGTTTTCTGAGTTGATATTAAAAGAAACCACATTTTATGATCGTTTGTGGTTGGAAACTAATATTGTGTGTAATACTTTCGAACCCGGTTTTTATAATAATATCCATTTTACACACACTATTGAATAAATTGTACTCAAATAAAGTCAACAAGTACCATTTAATCTTTATTTTGGTTTTTAATTGCAAAAATACTAACAATGTTTACATGTTATTATTTGACAGGCGCCGCAAAAGTTGCCAAAGCTGCGCGTCGCCACCGTCGCGCACGTTCCCTATACGAATTCGTTCTTTACTAGCTGAATTACGACACAGTTGTGTTTTACTGTACTCGGAGAGCAGAACTAGCAGAGTTACTTAACCAGTTCTGTAGTTTAGAAGGGCACCAAACAGTCCTTGTAATACGAATTCGTTCCTCGCGTACTGAATAACGACACACTTGTGTTTTACTGTACCCGGAGAGCAGAACTAGCGGTGTAAATAAACGTGTTCTTAAGTTTAGAAGGGCACCAAACAGTCCTTGTACGAATTCGTTGCTCGCGTACTGAATAACGACACAGTTGTGTTTTACTGTACTCGGAGAGCAGAACTAGCGGAGTTACTTAACCAGTTCTGTGGTTTAGAAGGGCACCAAACAGTCCTTGTAATACGAATTCGTACCTCGCGTACTGAATAACGACATAGTTGTGTTTTACTGTACCCGGAGAGCAGAACTAGCGGACTAACTAGACGTGTTCTGTAGTTTAGAAGGGCACGACAGTACTTGTTATAGGAATTCGTTCCTCACGTACTGAATAACGACACAGTTGTGTTTTACTGTACCCGGAGAGCAGAACTAGCGGTGTAAATAAACGTGTTTAGTTTAGAAGGGCACAGCAGTACTTTTAATACGAATTCGTTCCTCACGTACTGAATAACGACACAGTTGTGTTTTACTGTACCCGGAGAGCAAAACTAGTGGTGTAAATAAACGTGTTCTTAAGTTTAGAAGGGCACCAAACAGTCCTTGTACGAATTCGTTCCTCGCGTACTGAATAACGACACAGTTGTGTTTTACTGTACTCGGAGAGCAGAAATAGCGGACTAACTAAACGTGTTCTGTAGTTTAGAAGGGCACGACAGTACTTGTTATACGAATTCGTTCCTCACGTACTGAGTAACGACACCACAACGACACAGTTGTGTTTTACTGTACCCGGAGAGCAGAACTAGCGGTGTAAATAAACGTGTTTAGTTTAGAAGGGCACAGCAGTACTTTTAATACGAATTCGTTCCTCACGTACTGAATAACGACACAGTTGTGTTTTACTGTACCCGGAGAGCAGAACTAGTGGTGTAAATAAACGTGTTCTTAAGGTTAGAATGGCACAACAGTACTTTGCAATTCGCTATGTGCAAAGCGGGTGGTAGGTATACCAAAACGATCGCAGCGCACAACGTGACAAAAAATGGAAACTTCTGCGGCTCATTGGCTGTCAAAATAGAAGGATTTCAGTACAAATCAAACCTAAAAAATGGGTCACGACTATTGTTGCGTTGTTCAATGCAAAAATAGTGGCAGAAATAGCTCCTGCAAATTTTATACATTTCCAAAAGTTGCATATAAATTGGAACAACGAATAAAATGGATAGCTGCTGTGAAAAGAAGGAAGTAAGTGTCTTAACACTTAACCGTGTTTTTCTTAAATTACAACATTGCTGCAACAGTTTAGATGTTTATATATTTTAAGTGACAACTAACATGTTTTATTTTGTAATTTTAGTGATAATGGCACACCATGGTCTCCGAAACCTTACGACAAAATTTGTAGTGCACATGTTATTGGAGGAAAAAAATCAGAGGAACGATTAAGCCCTAATTATGTTCCTACAATATTCCCGACAATATACAGGAAGAAGAAGATTAATGAATCCCAGGTATTAGCAAGATATGATCGTTTCATAGCTCCAAGAACCA
Source organism: Hesperia comma (assembly GCA_905404135.1). Lineage (NCBI taxonomy): Eukaryota > Metazoa > Arthropoda > Insecta > Lepidoptera > Hesperiidae > Hesperia > Hesperia comma. The sequence goes on from FR990021.1 coordinate 18,962,652, forward strand.
CACAAATCTCAAAGTGTACTACGTCAACACAAGTGATAAAAGAAGTAGATGACGAATTTATTCAACAGCCACAGCTGATAACCGATAAAGGATGCCAGGCTAATGTGTTTTCTGAGTTGATATTAAAAGAAACCACATTTTATGACCGTTTGTGGTTGGAAACTAATATTGTGTGTAATACTTTCGAACCCGGTTTTTATAATAATATCCATTTTACACACACTATTGAATAAATTGTACTCAAATAAAGTCAACAAGTACCATTTAATCTTTATTTTGGTTTTTAATTGCAAAAATACTAACAATGTTTACATGTTATTATTTGACAGGCGCCGCAAAAGTTGCCAAAGCTGCGCGTCGCCACCGTCGCGCACGTTCCCTATACGAATTCGTTCTTTACTAGCTGAATTACGACACAGTTGTGTTTTACTGTACTCGGAGAGCAGAACTAGCAGAGTTACTTAACCAGTTCTGTAGTTTAGAAGGGCACCAAACAGTCCTTGTAATACGAATTCGTTCCTCGCGTACTGAATAACGACACACTTGTGTTTTACTGTACCCGGAGAGCAGAACTAGCGGTGTAAATAAACGTGTTCTTAAGTTTAGAAGGGCACCAAACAGTCCTTGTACGAATTCGTTGCTCGCGTACTGAATAACGACACAGTTGTGTTTTACTGTACTCGGAGAGCAGAACTAGCGGAGTTACTTAACCAGTTCTGTGGTTTAGAAGGGCACCAAACAGTCCTTGTAATACGAATTCGTACCTCGCGTACTGAATAACGACATAGTTGTGTTTTACTGTACCCGGAGAGCAGAACTAGCGGACTAACTAGACGTGTTCTGTAGTTTAGAAGGGCACGACAGTACTTGTTATAGGAATTCGTTCCTCACGTACTGAATAACGACACAGTTGTGTTTTACTGTACCCGGAGAGCAGAACTAGCGGTGTAAATAAACGTGTTTAGTTTAGAAGGGCACAGCAGTACTTTTAATACGAATTCGTTCCTCACGTACTGAATAACGACACAGTTGTGTTTTACTGTACCCGGAGAGCAAAACTAGTGGTGTAAATAAACGTGTTCTTAAGGTTAGAATGGCACAACAGTACTTTGCAATACGAATTCGTTCTTTACTAGCTGAATTACGACACAGTTGTGTTTTACTGTACTCGGAGAGCAGAACTAGCAGAGTTACTTAACCAGTTCTGTAGTTTAGAAGGGCACCAAACAGTCCTTGTAATACGAATTCGTTCCTCGCGTACTGAATAACGACACACTTGTGTTTTACTGTACCCGGAGAGCAGAACTAGCGGTGTAAATAAACGTGTTCTTAAGTTTAGAAGGGCACCAAACAGTCCTTGTACGAATTCGTTGCTCGCGTACTGAATAACGACACAGTTGTGTTTTACTGTACTCGGAGAGCAGAACTAGCGGAGTTACTTAACCAGTTCTGTGGTTTAGAAGGGCACCAAACAGTCCTTGTAATACGAATTCGTACCTCGCGTACTGAATAACGACATAGTTGTGTTTTACTGTACCCGGAGAGCAGAACTAGCGGACTAACTAAACGTGTTCTGTACCCCTATTATGAGTTGTTGTAGTAAACGCAAAGGACGTTACTATTGATGCTATCGTGAAAACGCTGCTTTAATAGTAAATGCGCATAACTCTATTAAATACAGTACTTGCGGTCATGTTTTACTTACAATTTGGTATTACGAGTCACAAATTTGACAGATGCTATAGTAAATTACGTTACCCGTAGTAGTTACGGCACTCACGCTATTTTCTAAGGTGAAAAGTCACTATCGAAATTAAATGTCATTAAATATTGCTGTATATTTAAACAAAATCATGGCTAGGCACTATTTTGCTTGGCAAATGATTCACGCAACCGAACGCAGAGATGAAAATAATGAAATTTTGAACTTGCGAGATCAACAAAATATTTAGCAACCTTTGATGTTTTAAATGTCTAGATTGAGCGTCGCCCTACAATGAAAACAAAAAAAAAACAAGGCAACATTATCAAGCATGTGTGCGTGCAGACGATGTTTTACCCGTTCGTCTATTGTCTATGTGTGCGTAATGTGTGCGTAATGATATTGTTAGGAGAAGAGTGACGTATTTCCTGTCAGTATGAAGCTATGAAGTCTATATAAGCGTTGGCGAGCTCAGTCTGCGGGCAATTCACGTCGAGTTCACTTGGCAAGGGGAACCACTGCTCGTTTGAATGGTTAAACTAAATATCCTGTCATTTAAATTTGCGTGTAATTAATTGTTAAATGTGATTTTTATTTTGCGTTCACTTCTAGTTGCTAAAAATATAAAAATTGTGGCTAACAGTTAGCCACAATTTTTTGACACGTTTTCGCGGATTCGATGTCCCATCTAGATATTTAAAACATCAAAGTTAGCAACACTTTGACACCACAGTTTGACACTGAATGCGACTGACGCAGAACGCTAATGTAATTAAATTGAAAAGGTACCAAACCGCCATTAATTCCACTCTTCTTTCACATTTCCTAATTTAGTCGGGTTATAGAGCATCCATAGACTTGATTTTTTAATTTCACAAATGTTGGCTCGCTGGCCAGGGTCTCGTTCTATCCTTGTTGACATCATAATAAAAGAATGAGAGAGGTATTACTCATGGATGCCAACATAACGTAACGGAAACTGTACCGTCTCACGTCTTTACGATACCCGCTGTAGTTCCATTTCCAAAACTCATAATAGCTCATAATGTAACTACAGTATTAGAATATTCGATCGTAACCGCTAGAGGCGCTGTACGGATTCTCATACAAATTCTAAACGTTAACTGCAATAGTAACAGTTTTGACGTTTACTACAACAACTCATAATAGAGGCACTGTAGTTTAGAAGGGCACGACAGTACTTGTTACAGGAATTCGTTCCTCACGTACTGAATAACGACACAGTTGTGTTTTACTGTACTCGGAGAGCAGAACTAGCGGACTAACTAATCGTGTTCTGTAGTTTAGAAGGGCACGAAGTACTTGTAATACGAATTCGTTCCTCACGTACTGAATAACGACACAGTTGTGTTTTACTGTACCCGGAGAGCAGAACTAGTGGTGTAAATAAACGTGTTCTTAAGGTAAGAAAGGCACAACAGTACTTTGCAATACGAATTCGTTCTTTACTAGCTGAATTACGACACAGTTGTGTTTTACTGTACTCGGAGAGCAGAACTAGCAGAGTTACTTAACCAGTTCTGTAGTTTAGAAGGGCACCAAACAGTCCTTGTAATACGAATTCGTACCTCGCGTACTGAATAACGACATAGTTGTGTTTTACTGTACCCGGAGAGCAGAACTAGCGGACTAACTAAACGTGTTCTGTAGTTTAGAAGGGCACGAAGTACTTGTAATACGAATTCGTTCCTCACGTACTGAATAACGACACAGTTGTGTTTTACTGTACCCGGAGAGTAGAAATAGCGGACTAACTAAACGTGTTCTGTAGTTTAGAAGGGCACTAAACAGTCCTTGTACGAATTCGTTCCTCGCGTACTGAATAACGACACAGTTGTGTTTTACTGTACCCGGAGAGCAGAACTAGCGGTGTAAATAAACGTGTTCTTAAGTTTAGAAGGTCACTAAACAGTCCTTGTACGAATTCGTTCCTCGCGTACTGAATAACGACACAGTTGTGTTTTACTGTACTCGGAGAGCAGAAATAGCGGACTAACTAAACGTGTTCTGTAGTTTAGAAGGGCACGAAGTACTTGTAATACGAATTTGTTCCTCACGTACTGAATAACGACACAGTTGTGTTTTACTGTACCCGGAGAGCAGAACTAGCGGTGTAAATAAACGTGTTCTTAAGTTTAGAAGGGCACAACAGTACTTTGCAATACGAATTCGTTCTTTACTAGCTGAATTACGACACAGTTGTGTTTTACTGTACCCGGAGAGCAGAACTAGCGGTGTAAATAAACGTGTTCTTAAGTTTAGAAGGTCCTTGTACGAATTCGTTCCTCGCGTACTGAATAACGACACAGTTGTGTTTCACTCTACCCGGAGAGCAGAACTAGCGGTTTAAATAAACGTGTTCTGTAGTTTAGAAGGGCACAACTTTTACTTGTAGTACGAATTCGTTCCCCACGTACTGAATAACGACACAGTTGTGTTTCACTCTACCCGGAGAGCAGAACTAGCGGTTTAAATAAACGTGTTCTGTAGTTTAGAAGGGCACAACTTTTACTTGTAGTACGAATTCGTTCCCCACGTACTGAATAACGACACAGTTGTGTTTCACTCTACCCGGAGAGCAGAGTACTTTTAATACGAATTCGTTCCTCACGTGCTGAATAACGACACAGTTGTGTTTTACTGTACTCGGAGAGCAGAACTAGCGGTTTAAATAAACGTGTTCTGTAGTTTAGAAGGGCACAACTTTTACTTGTAGTACGAATTCGTTCCCCACGTACTGAATAACGACACAGTTGTGTTTCACTCTACCCGGAGAGCAGAGTACTTTTAATACGAATTCGTTCCTCACGTGCTGAATAACGACACAGTTGTGTTTTACTGTACTCGGAGAGCACGTGTTCTGTAGTCATGAAGGGCACAGTACTTTTTTTTAAACGATTTTTTTGCTCACATGCTGAATCACGACATTCACGACACAGTGTGCTTAGTATGAGTTGCATTGAAAACTTCACCATCACGTCATCCGTCAATACTGCGTCAGAAGGCGTGTAGGTTTTTTTAGTATATTTATGTATGTATGTATGTATGTTCATAACCTTTAAAAAAGAAATCAAGCTAGAAATCGATCCCCGAATTCTCTGAATCTGTACTTCTTGATGTCACAGACGTAGAGGTGTATTAGGGTCGTATTCATAATACTGAATTATATTAGTTAAGAGACATTAAGATAACGTACCTATTATTTATAATATTAGCGAAATATTAATCAACCTTAAACTAATATGAATCTGATGGTGACTAATATAAAATGAATGTAAGATTTCTCATGAATATTTTGGATTCAATAGTAACGAAAACGCGTTTTAATTTAACCGCATTCAACGCACGGCCTTAGGATATAAACTCCAATGCGTAATAGGAACAAACGCATATTATTTGAATTAGGTAATACCACAAAATTGGATATTTTTATATTTATTTGTTATCGGTTATTTCAATAAACTACCAGGAAAGCATATGTTGTTGGCGGCAAGTGGCAAGGCCTGCAATTTATCATAAATAAGCCGTGGTAGCTGTGCGACTTTGGATTCTTTATGAATCTGACGGTGACTAATATATTTAACTTATACGAAATAACCTAATATAACGCAATAGCGAATAGTTCCGAATATATTCGTAATATCTCTACACAGAAGGCATGGACTATACAAATAACTCAACACTCACTACTTATGACCCGATATCAAATATTAATCCGTGACAAAAATATGTGCCTCGGCGGGGAATCAAACCTAGCACTCCTCGATTCGGTATCGGTGCCATTATCAACAAGGCCACGTGTCGTCAAACAGTAAGTCTTAAAAAGTCTTCGACAAAAGGTTACGACTTCCTCAATTGTAAATGAGCAGGAAAATGATACAATAGGTCGGGTTTACGACCGCCGGTAACGAAACCCGATCTTTAATCGATGGAAAGCCATCAAGGAGCGCAAATAGACGAAATTAAGCCTGGATTTGCGCCAACGCTGAGGTTAATGGCAATTTCCGTGTGCACCTCGATAACGCGTGGCCAAGATCCTAAATGCGTTCTGAAGTATTTTTGCAAGGTTGCAATATATGCAGGTCTATGTGACTGGTCAGCCCGAGAGAATTGCTTTCGGACTGACCGTCAGACAGACCTCTCCTGGAACGCTTTACAGAACTTCGCTTATACTAGCTCCATCTCATGCTCCAAGGCCGTCAGGGCCTCCGCTAGCTGTATAGCATAGCATAGAATATTATAGCTGACCGTAGTGGCTTTAAATACCAGCCCGATATCGAGCTATCATACTTTTATTGAAATAATATCTCATTCTGCCCGTCCGTTGTCCATTTGCCGGCCTTCCGAACGTACCGCAGCGCCCGCCTGAAGTGGACGCCTTGCATGCCCACTTACGGCGGCGCTGAAAGCCGTAAAGAACCTTAAAAGAGTGCCTAAAAGACCCAAACAATATTTCTAAATACTCAGTCCTTTAAGCTTACAATTTCTTACTGTCGATGCAATTAAGAAAAGCTTGTAATCAAAGCTTGTAATTAAACTCGTCGACAACTGCATAGGTATTTAAGATGAACCACACTCCGGGTTCGATTCTTGGCAACGTCCTTCTATAAGACACAGACGTCACAATGATAATGTCTTCTAAAAATATATGTGTGATTAATGCTGATACACAGCAAAACTTTCAAACAAAATTAATTTGTATTGACCAAGAAGCCAAGAGCTAATTGGAATTTATTAAACTGTTTCGTGGGAACTGGATTTAATGCTTAATAACGTTATAATTTAACGTGAATCAGGGTGGCTCCCGACATTTTGCAACATTAGGCCGAGCGTTGACTGACCCAAATATAAGTATCCACTTAACGTATGGAAGTTACATAAAGAGTGGTCATATCACAAGCGAATCATCTAAACAATAACCAAATATTGCAATGTTTTATGGTGGGATATAAGTCAATATAATGTAATTGCTTTTTACAAAAAAAAATAACCGACTTCAATCTTGATAAGTAGAGATAACTCAAAAACTACTCGCCAGATGGCGCTCAATTCAACATGTAAGTGTAAAGTTCTCGTCACTACAAATTAATCAAGCCCAAACACTAGATAACTGCAGTAAATCGTTGAGGAGTTCCCTCGACTGTCTTTCGGCTTCATCAGATCGACTCCAGATCTTCATGAAATGGTAGCGCTTTAATGTACTTATGATAACATGAACAAACACACTAGTTGTCCATACAATTTTCGAAAGTTCCCCTCGATTTCTCTGAGATGCCATCATCAGATCCTGGTGTCCTTATCAGGGGACCCCACTGCGCATATCTACTTTACAACAAAAAAAGAATTATCAAAATCGGCCCATAAACGACGAAATAATCGCTGAACGTACATAAAAAAAAGCATATATACGGTCGAATTGAGAACCTCCTTCTTTTTTGAAGTCGGTTAAAAAACAATGGATATGCCATGAACAGCCACACTAACAACCAGCAAGTAAAATATGTTTTTTAACTATAATGATAATAAAAATAAATAATTGGAGCCGATAAAGTTACTAATAGTTCAAATAGGTACTGTTTAAGGCATTGAAATCAATCTATTCGTTCAAAATATCTTTCTTTAAATTGCAATTTGCAAACTACTGCAGGTTAAAAAAGATGAGAATAAAAAAATCACAAGAAAAAAAAATTCAATTGCGTATACTCGTTTATTCGTAGAGTATTCTGGCGGTAGAGTCATATACGTATACGTACGTATACAGTGCGCCCAACTTATCTCTGAAATGGCAAAAATTGGAACTAACGAAAATTCATTCATAAGTACGTTGTGGTCATTCATCTGTCAGTTACTAGTGTGCAATGATTGGTCAAATGAATGTCAAATGCGTCCGACAGCGCCTCTTTCGTTTCAATCTTAAGTTGGGTTTACCTAGGAACTCACAAACTGATTGATATCATTGAGATGTAGATTGTAATTGAGTCATAGTGTTCCTATACCTAACCACAAATGAATTGACTAGTATAAAAGTACAGATGTAAAACTTCATACTTTGCGCGCTCGAGCAACGCACATAATATAGACAACGTTCACAGGCACAGAACATTGTTCAATAGTTGTTGAAAGTGGTTCTGTATTTCGGTTTCTATGTATGCATTGCTCAAGTGTGCAGTGTATAAAGCTTTAGGTACAAGTGTACTAAGCATAATTTGTGCTATATCTTTCTACTAGTAAATCCGCCCTTGCTTCGCTTCGGGAAACCAGTCCCTTCAAAAATCTCTATAAATTTTAACAAATTATGTTATTCCGATGTCTAAGCTATATTACTGCAAAGTTTCTTGAAAATCCGTTCAGTAGTTTTTGCGTTTGCAAGAGCAACAAACACACACACACACTCACATACATCCTTACAAACTTTCGCATTTATAATATTAGTAGGAAGTAGGAAGTAGGATGAATCAATATAACTCTACAATGGTAGAGTGAACAAACCGCAGTTGTAGTCGCTAATCGTTCAGCCGCGGACAGTGGAACGTGTGGCCAGCGTATGGCCAGCTAGCGTGCTCGGCCCGGGTGTGTCCAGGTCCAGGTTCGTGACTCTCGTATCGATCAACCAAATGTTTTATTCACCGATACCGCGCCGCGCCGGCCGGACTGACGGCTCCTACGGAAGTTAAATGTTTTAATCGATCGAACTTCTGTCTTGTTTCTTCTTTGTTCTTTGTGATTATCCCATGTGGCGCTGTGGTTATCATGCCTGATCGCGTAAACCTGGGTTCGATTCCCAGTGAGGTGAAAATATTGATGAGTTTAAATTTCCATTACGTTCCGTAGTGCTAAGTTCGTAAGTTCGTAAGCGCGTAGGAGATATTCCACGTAAATCCCGACCCAGCAATAAAAATCGGTTCAGCCGTTCCGGGGACTGCAAACAGAAAGAGAAACAACCAGACAGACCGACAAAAATTGTTTGTGTTTTTTTAAACGTTTTTGAGATTTACTTATTAGATACAAATAACTATTTAATAACAATTTATACTTTGTACAACTGTTTGGTCATAATTTATTGTAGTAGAAACGTACACAATAAAGGTTTAACAATTACCGTGACGTAGGTGTTTGTGACTAATATTATCAAGAAAATTTTGTTTTGGAACCCACTATATAAACTGTGACTAAACCAATTCACACACTACAGTTAAAATCGATTTTACAAAAAAGAAACATGAATTTAATCGATGATTTCATGGATTAAAGTGGACATAAAGTGCTAAAAGATCCACCAATGGATTTTTGCAATGGATTTAAGTGCCTACTGCGCATGTAATTAACTCAAAAAGTTCTCTTCATAGAAGTTACAACAAAATATAGTTCGCGAAAGAAAAAAGTTATTCAGTTGTTCCCGAGTCCAAGTTCTCAAGGAAAGGAGCTCAAAGTGTGTCAAACTAATTGTGTGTCTGTCCGTCCGTCGGGCGGTGGGCTGGGCAGCGATCATACTTAGCTTAACAGCTCCTTCCTCTATATTCGCTGCTGTCATGCCAGTCTATCGCAGGAAGTGGCTCCAATCTTGATATTTATATCTGGTGTATTCTTAACGCAAAGTTATTGGCTTACAGATCGCTAGTTTTTGTCCATGGTGCCAACAGTACGGAAATCGACATAGTATTACAATATTTATTATAATTTATTTATTTTACTATAATTGAATGGATTTTATAATCTACAACATGTCTATAAAACACTTTTTAATCATTTAAAGGACCGTCAACGCATTATGTTAAGTAATAGGTACGCCGTTCATCCGTTCGAGAGGTCCTCGATTCGAATCCTACCGAGATGGTTTGAATTTCGGTTATTCGCCTTGATGTATTTTCTTGAATTTTTCTATTGCACCCGGTAATTTTTTGTAGTTTATTAGTGTGTAAACTGTGTAACTTTATTTATTTAAATATTGGAGCAAGAAAGAGCGGGTCACCAGAATGCAACCTCTACTGAGCCACTAGAAACAGATGGTTTTCTTTGACCGCATTAAACAAAGTGCTTGGAAACTACGAAAATATGAAATATAACTTATTTATTCTTTTTTCCATTGCATTCATAATCAGCAGCGTCCAAATTATCCGCGGGTATCAGCCACGCCGCCGGTAGTGAACGGAGCGAATTTAATATAATAGAAAAGAAGAGGACAATGCGGAAACAACGTTTACGATTTACAAAATGTGTATGACGCAAGCAATAAAGTGAACGAGACCGCACCTAACTCTCAAAATAACTCGTACAATTGGTGATAATCGCGACAACTGGCGCATCTTCGGTTTATTGTGGCTCGGGAGCACCGTTCGGCTACCGAATGTCCGTTACGACGGCTACTAATGAAATTCGTTTCGTTATGATACTCTGTTGGGTGTAGTATTTATTATGTTATTACTACTGGACGCCCTCTCTTTGCTTTGGGAGACTTGTTCTTTATATTCTCCAAATTTTATATGTTATCCCGTTTTTGCAACATTTTTATTTATCCTTTCCTACTGTGTTTCTGAGCGTTATACTTATAGCCTAAAGACTCTACATCATTAAAATTATTTTCTGAGGTTGGCCCGTTCAAAATTCCCGTTTTAGCTGTATTCGGTGCAATTTATGATAAAATTATCGTACTCATTTTAAAATAATTACCTGATAAATTTCGGTCATATCGAGAAGAGGAAAATACCTACGATGCAAAAATAAATTAATCATTTATCATTATCAAACTTCCCTCCTTTGAAACACTTAAGTTCCAGTGTGAGTCATTTAGACTCGGTAAATAACATAATGAACGGAAGAATATCGAAATAGGTATCTACTATTGGATATATTTACCACAACACGTGCAGCATATCATAAATTCAAATTCAAATTCAAATCTTTATTTCTTCGAAGTAGGTTTTTACAAACTCATTTCGAAAGTCAAGTTACGCTATCGCTTCAACAAATCCCTACGATGAGTGGTCTTGGGAGAAGAAGCGGCAAGTAGTAGGAAGTAGACAAACGAGCCAACTGATGGTAATGACCACCGCTGTTCATCATAATTATAACGTCAGCATCGCTAAAGATACTAAATCATCGAAAACATCATCAGTGTAACATACATTTTGACATTTCAAGGAATTCCTAAGTCTCTTGGCCTTAACTGTTATGAAATTAAAATATGCTGTGGAATTTGAAAGCAGTATGGCAGCAAAGGAGAACATCAGATTTGGGCCTGGAGCGAACAGCTTGTTCAATACCCTTAAATAACCTTGCTTATTTTAATACATCCATTTTCATATTTAAAAATCTAGTTACACCATATCATTAAAACATTAGGTATAATTTCAAGCCTCGCTATGTGTGCGCGGTGCGTAAGACGACTATATTTCATTATTTCCATAATTTTCCGCAAAAACGGAATATGCACAATGTGGTAACAATATCCTCGATCTAAAAAGCGATGTCTCATGCATGTTCATATTCCAGGCCCAAGGTCTTTAAGAAAGTTGCCAGTCTCCTTTAGGTAGGTTAGGTATATTTCAAATTTTCATTTTCATTATTCATCTTCTTCAGTTAAAATGATCTACGTTAACCTTAACAATTTTATTTTGGCGTCAAGAATTGAGTCAGGGTTGACGGAAAATCAGTGTTGGATTACGTTGATGGAATAATAGAGTAGGTGGAATTACCTCCCAGACATCTTGATTCAGCCCACACTGAAGTTCTCACGTGGAGTTTGTGGTTCCAATGTCGGGAACACTCGCAGATAGGGTTGCCAGGTCGCCAAACCGAAAGCCGGACAGATTAGCCAGTTTGCCCAGATATTTGGGTAAAATAAGCCGGACGGACAACCTATACAAAATTCAAAATTCATTAATATTAGCAGCGATGCAATAGGGGATGCAAAATAGTATCTATTAATGAAAATAATAAGGTATTTAACATAAAATTGTACACAAATAATTAATGTTAAAGGCGGACAGGCCAGACGCCGTTTATTTTTGATAGACACACAATCAAAAAGCCTAATTAAGTCAGGGCCGCAGCTGTCGTTACATCAGTGATAGGGTATAGTCCTACAAGCATCTTTTGGCGCGTGGGTGACAGAGACAGCGCCTTACAAATAAGGCAAATTTTAAGGCGCTGTCTCTGTCAACTGTCACCCACACGCCAAAAGATCCTTGTACGACTTTAGGTACTCATAATTCGACCATAGAGCTCACCGATATCGCAGCTCCCTCCTCACGTATAGATTAAATAACTTCCTAATTTATTAATTACTGCTACTTCAATCGATATTTCTGATGAATCAATACTTTGAACTCACAATGCTTTCGAGGGACTTAGCCGCAGCGCCATCTATTGATAGAATAACATTAATTTAACTTCGAATACATTTAGGTATCTGGCTTATCGGATCTATATCTTATTTATCGGATCTTTTGTTCTATTTATTTTTAGTTCATAATACCATCGAATTACCTTAATTAGTTTTTGGTAATATTATCTATCTTTCTAGGGCACATTCTTATTTAAACTTTGGAATTATTTAGGTATTTTGATATTTTGCAATGCTTTAAAAGACATCCTATTCAGAAGAACTCTTCTTAAACAACAGATATGGTACGGTGTCGGAAGGAAAGCCGACACCGTCTACAATAGATACTGAAGGTTACATCACTTCTGCAGGGTTGTCACAAACTGTAACATATCAAACATACTAATAAACAAGGACGCAAAGGTTAGTGTTACGCTTATAAAATACTAGTAAACCCGCCCTCGCTTCGCTTCGGGGAACCAATCCCTTCAAAAATCTCTATAAATTTTAACAAATTATGTTATTCCGATGTCTAAGCTATATTATCTAATAATATTAATTGTACTGACAGGCTCTAGCTGATAAAATGAGTTTCGTGCACTACCACCAAAATAAAAGAGAAATTAATGTTTATTTCATAAGTCTTCATAAAATCTTTATCTTTATACAACTTCATAGTATTTCAGCATACACAAACGGTGCTGGTTTACATAACAATGGTTGAAATAAATAACTAACCGTCCGTAACCCATAAGCTGTCTGTCTGTCACACTCGATTTACTTCTAATCTACTGTAAAAAGTTAAATTTAGAGAACAAAGAGTTACTTCAATATAACAAAGCTCAAACAAATTCTGGTTGTGAGGTGATGCTGAGATTTGGTGAACGATGACCATGGGATAGTCAAGAATAAACAATAAAAATAAATATTAACGCTACACTCATAGCCCTACACTATTGAATAATATAATTATGATATCCATGCGCGATTGTGGCATTGTATAGGTGCCTGTCCCGAAATTTCTACCGTTAGTGACACGAAATAAAGCTCATATTTCAACGCTATCAAGGGATTTGGTTCTGAGTCGAGTCAATTTCTGAAGAATGGACATTTCCCATGTTCGAACGAGTCATAATGAGAACAAAAGGGCTCTGTATAAAATACAAGTGGATTCCTCCTACAGTCATCGAATCTATTTCCCTTTGCATCGAGTCAGGTGCGATATGCCCAATTCCCAACATTTAAGTCCAGTTAATTTAGTTGATAAGATAGTGACATTTTTATAATATTGTTATGACGTCACCCGCAGCTTGAAGACCCCAAAGTTATCGCGTTACAAATAAGCATAACTGATAACAAAAGCATGTTATTCGTATCTGTACGTCTATCTCCCTCCAACATAGCATCGGCTATCTAGCTCTCGACTAGAGTCGGGATTACGAGCAAGAGTTTTTATTGGCGGTAAACACTTTTACTGCACTCGATAAACGCTGTGACCTTGTAACAACGTACAGTAGTGCATCGCATTTGATGTCCCTGTAGCATCCGACGGTTATAATTAACCCGTCCCTTCGGCAGACTTTGTCAATAAATAGATACTTAATCAATGCTTTTATAAAGATTCTCAACTATTCAGACTAAGGGTTAGATGTTAGATTCCACCATTTATAAGAACCGATTCAAATTCAAATTGTTTATTTATCTAACCTCTATTTATGATTTAATATACCTAAATATATTAATAATAATGCATAAAATGAATAATTAATATTTGTTTATTTATTTTTCAAATAAAATTAAAATAATATTAGAGTTATTCTCGCATGAACTTATGTTAAATAGAATTTAATTATGTATTCATTTTACGAAATATTTATACTGACAATTTAATAGTGAAATAATCTATACTTATAATAAATCTGTAGAGAGGTCAATTCTGTACATTAAATATATTTCCAAAATAACTATCAGGGGGTGATTATGGATCGATACTGATGCCAAAAATGCAATCAGTAAAATTTTTGTCTGTCTGTCTGTCTGTCTGTCTGTCTGTCTGTCTGTCTGTCGGATGTATAACCGTTATAGAAACAAAAACTACTCGACGGATTTTAACGAAACTTGGTACAATTATTTTTCATACTCCCGCGCTGGTTATAGTATACTTTTCATCACGCTACAATCAATAGGAGCAGAGCAGTGAAGGGAAATGTTGGGGAAACGGGAGAAGTTACTCCATTTTTTAAGCTTCCGTCGCGTGTGCAACCTTAATGGTTAAAGCTACACAGAAATCATGTATGACGGAAATGTTCTCCTTAAAATTATATAAAAAATATTCCACGACAGCATATGTCTATCTTTTATGGTTGACTCACAATAACACGTGTAACTCCCGATAGCTTAGCAGTTCGAAGCTTTCTGATTAAGTATACCTATATTTTATCTACTCTTACGTTTATGACACTTAAGTGGGTGAAATAAAGGGGTGAAGTTTAAACGAAAGTCACGCGGGCGAAGCCGCTGGCAAAAGCTAGTTAATTAATAAATTCATAAACCACCATGCGCACGCGCAATGTTTACGTCATCCGACCCCGACACGACACGGTCACGACTGGGCGCGGGCAGCTTGCGGAGCCGAGGGGCGAGGGGCGAAGGAGACCACAATTGTTTTAATTGAAACGGCAATGGTCACATTAGATACGATACGCGTGCTCTAACCATAACGTCACAACTTTTGTCACGCCATAGACCTCGTATTAAACCGCCAATTTACGGCTCTTCATCAAGAAAATTGGATTTTCCTAGTACTTCGTAACAATTTATACAAGTTCAATTATTTATAAAAATTGCCTACGGGAAAATATTTATTATAGTTATAGTTACCATGTGTTTTTACATAATGACATTACCGTTGGACATTACTACGTTTTGGATGCAAATATCTGAACGTTTGACAGAAGAAAGATAGCTTAATGAAAACTACGTTACTTATTCTTTAGGCCCTAGACTAAGACTACTTTAAGAACATGTAAGAAAATTCTGAGAGAGAGATAGTTTCATTTCAATGTATCCTGTACATAATGACCACTATTATGATTATGCCGTTACCAAGTCATAACAAATCGTCTCCGTCGATACACCTGTGGCATTGTGTACTCCAGATACCAGTCGCATAAATTAGGTATACACGTCACTTCAATATTGTACGCGTAAAAGAAAATAAACTTTTTTTTACTTTTTGTAAATATTGTACAAAAAAAAACGTTTTTTCTATTATGGATTCGGTAAGGGAAAACATCTTAAGGAAACCGCTACATCTGAGGTTATCCATAATGTTTTCAAAGGACTGTAGAATCTGCCAACTTGCATTTACCCAGTGTGGTGGGTTATTGCATGCACCTATTTACATTTTGAGCCCTAACAATGGGACAGCTATCTACGAGTTATAACGATGAAATATTTTGTATACGATTCTTATAAACCTAACACAATGAACAAAAAAACAATGAAAAAACAGGATGGAAAGTATTGTACCTATAAAATGTGGTCAAATATAAAAAATATTATTATAAAAACAAAAAACCCGACTGCATACAAAAGAACTCAAAAGAAAAAAAAACAAGTTTTTGACAATTTGTGTTAAAACGTGTGGCTAAACGTTACATGACATATATATATTTGAAAAGGTCTTTCCACGATCTTTCATTTGATACCCATATTGCTAAGATAAGAAAAAAACTCAAGATTATCCCCTCTTTTTCTTCCACTTTCGGGCGCCATTTTGAAAATTCATACAGCCTGTGACACTTCCACAGTTCTGACGAATTCAACAATACCTCATATGTCGAAATCCGTTCAACCGTTTGGGCTGTGGGGCCTCACAAATAAATGGACATACATACAAACATACATACATACACTCGAAAAACATAACCCTCCTTCTGACGCAGTCGGGTAAAAATTGCAAAATCTACCCATAAATTCATTCTATTCAATTGATATACCAGCTGCTGGACATATGTAAAAACACATCGTTCCCACTTATCAACTTAATCAACCTAATTAAAAACATTTTTCCCCACTTGAAATTGCTAACAATAAAGAGCATTACGTCGGCCTGTTTGTCCTCTCAATGTCATACTAACTAATTTTAAGTATAGCTCGAATGACTGCGGCAGAATAGCGTCCTTTTTAATACAACGTTGGAATAATAGGCTAATATATTTTATAGTCTGGTACCTCACGCTCACTTTGCTTCGGGCAATTTACGTCTAAGTACCACTCGCTTTTGTACCCAAACTCGCCGAAACATTTAAACGGAATTCTTCGAATAGTTTTATTCCATTATAAGCTAACCAACCGATCGTAATAATATAAATGACTACCTACCCCATTTTACCGGCAATGTTGTTTAAATGTCTAAATCATTGAAACCCGACTATCACAACAGATACCTGTAGTTACACAAAAACAGACAACCATCTCAGTCCCTAAATTGAGTTTTGTTCCAAAAAAACTCACCCTTAATGAATCGTCTTTACCTCATCTCTCGTCCTAATTCTCCAATTATAGATAATCCAATTATAGATCTTCGTAATTTCCTGTTAATACTCCCCACTTCTAGATTGTTTCCCTTATCTTTACACTCCTTACTCTAATATTATCTGTAAATAATCACTCTTTAGCGTACTCTTTAGGGGTATTTTTAAGGTACCAGTCTTTAGCGGACTCTTTAGCGTAAGCTCTTTAAGCGGAGTACTCTCTAGCGGCTCTTTAGCCCGCCTGTTGCTCAATTTGTTATTGTCCTTCCAAGGGTACACGTGTTCCTCTCACAGACAGCATATAAATAACCTGGCACATTGTCCGCAGCTGAACCCGCACGTGAACGACTTCCAGCGGCGCTACGTGAGCGAGGTGCGGCGCTGCAGCGAGATGGAGCGCAAGCTGCGCTGGGTGGGCGGCGAGCTGCCCGAGCCGCCGCCGCCGCCCAAGCCCTCGCCGCGGGTGCTTAGCCCCCGGGAGATCAACATACTTGAGGTATAGTACCACTAGCTGCAGCGAGATGGAGCGCAAGCTGCGCTGGGTGGGCGGCGAGCTGCCCGAGCCGCCGCCGCCGCCCAAGCCCTCGCCGCGGGTGCTTAGCCCCCGGGAGATCAACATACTTGAGGTATAGTACCACTAGCTGCAGCGAGATGGAGCGCAAGCTGCGCTGGGTGGGCGGCGAGCTGCCCGAGCCGCCGCCGCCGCCCAAGCCCTCGCCGCGGGTGCTTAGCCCCCGGGAGATCAACATACTTGAGGTATAGTACCACTAGCTGCAGCGAGATGGAGCGCAAGCTGCGCTGGGTGGGCGGCGAGCTGCCCGAGCCGCCGCCGCCGCCCAAGCCCTCGCCGCGGGTGCTTAGCCCCCGGGAGATCAACATACTTGAGGTATAGTACCACTAGCTGCAGCGAGATGGAGCGCAAGCTGCGCTGGGTGGGCGGCGAGCTGCCCGAGCCGCCGCCGCCGCCCAAGCCCTCGCCGCGGGTGCTTAGCCCCCGGGAGATCAACATACTTGAGGTATAGTACCACTAGCTGCAGCGAGATGGAGCGCAAGCTGCGCTGGGTGGGCGGCGAGCTGCCCGAGCCGCCGCCGCCGCCCAAGCCCTCGCCGCGGGTGCTTAGCCCCCGGGAGATCAACATACTTGAGGTATAGTACCACTAGCTGCAGCGAGATGGAGCGCAAGCTGCGCTGGGTGGGCGGCGAGCTGCCCGAGCCGCCGCCGCCGCCCAAGCCCTCGCCGCGGGTGCTTAGCCCCCGGGAGATCAACATACTCGAGGTAAAGGTTTTGGTTGTTGTAACACTTGACCAGGTTACCAGTAGTCTCTTTTTCTGAAACTAACATCTTTTTGATAATAGCTGGGAAGAGGCAACTCCACAAGTCATACACAATGTCAATTATATGTTATTTGCTGGGAATAGAGTCAATGGTGTAACTGATCTGATAGTAGGTAATTGAATCATACATGGGCACAACCAAGCTTAGGCACGGAGAGGCTGCTGCCCCCGCTCTGTTACTCGGATAAAGTACATTTTGGTTGTACTTATTCCCCCTTAGATCAGGTGCTGGGTGCGCAATTATAATTTCTCTTCTATAGAATTCTATAGAAAACAAAATAATTATATTGTTTTATATTCTTCTGAACATTTTATCAACAATGAAACCCTCATTTAAAAATATTTTTTGCTGTTTACAGGAGAGGATAGATTACATCGAATCAGAAATCCAGGAAATAACAAGAAACGCACAGAATCTTAAAACAGATTACTTATCATTGAAAGAGCTCAAGCTTTTGATAGAGAAAACTCAGACATTTTTCCAAGACCACAGCGCCCACAGGAAGATATCCGCTTCAGTCCAGATCTACAACAACGAAGGGGCCATAGGCCACCTGGGGTTCATAGCTGGAGTCGTGGCAACATCGAGAGTTCCTTCCTTCGAGAAGTTGCTCTGGAGAATATCCCACGGGAACATCTTCTTCAAGCAAGCACAGATTGAAGAGCCGTTGAAAGATCCTGTCACGGTAAGTCTATTTTTGGTCGAATTAACAATTTTAGTTTAGTTTCATGAAAAAGTCATAAATAAGTAGTTATTGCAGTAAAAATAAATTAATTCATTACTTTGAGCTTATAATCTATCAAGCAATTAATCAACCGATAATCCTTTTAACATTTCCAGACCATAAGAATTGATGGTTATGCCACAACCTTCGTGGATAAAAAATATGGCATACAATTATTGTTTCCTATGATTCTAGAACTTAATAACAGTGGAAAAGTTGTGGGAGTCCCAACCGTAATTAAAAACTAATCAGTGTTCTAAAATCCAGGTCACGCAATGGAATAGTATTGTTTGGTTTTATAATTTGCAATAAAACGCCGCCATTATACCATAGGGATATTGTTATTGTTAACTTATTGACTGATTGTTCTCCTTGACAGCTACTTACCGCACGTTCTCGCGGACATAGTAGTATGATGCTCATTTATCAACCGAATATTATGAATAATTTATGAAGGTATATCAAACTAAATAAAATATTTAAAATGAAAGTTAACTTTAACAATAAAAATATACCTAGTTTATTTTTAACCGACTTAAAAAAGGGGTAGGTTCTCAATTCGACTATTTTATTTTTATATTCGAAAGCTTGTCGTCAGAGATTTTTTTACATCTCTGCTTGTCGGCTCGTCCAATATAAATTAGAGCGACATCTAACGAGTAATTTTTGAGAGAGTAGGTTATTTTTTTGTTAAAAGTTACTTATTTATTTTTTATCTCGTCTTCAACTGAAGGTTTTGACATTTTGACATTATGCAATCAGTGCCATTGAAATGTATGATTAAATTAATATTAATGTTGTAAATATTAAAATAAAAAATAACTTGTCCTTACACGTCACCTTAAACTTTCCCACGCCAGTTAGACCCTGATTTAATCAGATCTTATCGTATTAAAATTACTAAGTTATTTTTGTAAGATTTTATATAGGTACCTGTGTACCTAAATCACAATTTAGCGACGGCTGGTTAGTGGATGTACGTCGGCCGGTTATTTCTTTGTGAACACGGCAGTACGTTAACCCTAGTTTTAATATTGATTTTCTCAGTCGGTTAAATAGCGTGACGGTTTATACGCAAGTGGGGTACAACCGTACAACTAACTCGATTGTTGGGGTGTATTGTGTGCGCCCAGCACACATCCTGTGCAATTTGAATGCCAGTGCAATGATTCACAAACGATTTGCGTATTCATTTGCAAAAACATCATTTTAATTAACGCGTCACGAGTGCGGACTATTTGCTAACGGACAAAAAATCTATAATAACAAAAGAAATTGAAACTTGATTTGGTACCTAATAAAATACTTGAAAATTAGTATGATTTTAAAGTTAATGTTACGAAGTAAATTAAGAAGTAATTAGTTTGTCTTTTGAACTTTTGACAGAAATCCTATAAGTACCTGGAGACTGACAAGAATTAAAATGGCCATAAAAATAATAAAGTGTAGTAATGTTTTAAAGGTAATAAGCAAAAAAAATAAAGGTACCTACTTATAATGTTAAGTAAAAATCAAGTAAACCCAAATAAATGAAGTTATATCAAAGTAATATCCGACCCCTGCCCTGGCGACTAGCATGGGTGCCATGATTGATGCGAGCTGCGGAAGGGAAACAGATGGATTTCATCTTTTCTGATACCGGATACTGGCCTAATGGAAAACAAAATATTTGCGAACCACGCATAACATATTCTGCAGCATAAACATTTGTTACTTATATAAAATAAATTCAAGCCATAAATACCTACTTTACTTATAGTCTACTTTTAGAAAGGTTAAGAATAAAAATCATAAGTCAACAACCGACCAAAAAGCAAAATTATATGTATAGTCTAGCTCTACCTTTAACCTTTTGATAGCTATCATAACTTTTTCTTCATTTTGTTTTTTTAGAATGCGGATTGCGGTAAAAGTTAACAGGTATAATAGAAATGCGCCAGTGTCTACGATCAGAATAGCATCGGACAAACATCATTGTTGATAAATGATAATGATAAGGTGTCCATGGTCTTCATGAAACATTATTAAGTTCCATATTTTTATCAGACGCTTGCAAGCTTTTCACGATTATTTGTTCGCTCTTGTGGTTTTGCCTGGTTTTTCTGGTGTTTGTTAACACAATATAACGAAATGAACTTTGTTCCAAGACCTACCTACTCTTTATTTTCACTATTAAAATAAGAACGAGACTCATACTAACAATTACTAACTTGACTAGGTATTAATATCAATAAACAGGATTAACTGTGACAAATCAACAAATATTCTAACACCATCTGCTACTGTACAACTATCCTAGTCCCTAAATTGAATCTTGTTGTAGATACTTGTATGTAGGTATGTAGTTCAAAGTTGTCATAGGCGGCAGGGGAAGGAGGGTGCTACATGCTCGTTTCTTCTATAAAAAAAGTTAAAGTTCCACGTCACTAAAATCGGCGGTATTGATTCTAAAATCACTGATAGGTGCACAAAATAACCTTCCTACGTCATAGACCTGCAAAACATTAAGTTGTCGATCCCCTTCAACACTCCGGCACAATGCAAACATTCTATCGTTTTAATGGTCTCCAAGTTTATTTAACGGACGCTACAAGAATAATGGTGATTTAACGAAAATATATTTTTCCTTTCTTTATGTTTGAAAGAATTCAAAGATATAATACAAAAACCTGGGTTATAGATAAATATTAAATATGAAGTAATTATGACTCCCTGATTGAATACGCATAAAATACAAGAACAGAATAAGTTTTTTGATCACCCAAATGTTTTTATTTTCTATTACTTCCCTATGCGATATTTCTTGGCATCTTCATATTGCATTATTTATTACTTCGAGGATAACATAATTATTTTTTAATTTTCCTAAAAAGATGTACCTACCGGTGCAGTTGAAAAGCCTTAAACCCCAAACCACTTTCTCATAGGAACTCGTATGACAATAATAGCATTACCATATTCTAAACACAACCCGTCTCCTCCTTCCAGGGCCACGAGCTCCAGAAAACGGTGTTCGTGGTGTTCTTCCACGGGGAGCAGATAAAGCTGCGGGTGAAGAAGGTGTGCCACGGCTTCCAGGCCACGCTGTACCACTGCCCCGCCACCTACAAGGAGCAGCAGGAGATGGTCGCGGGCATCGAGTCCAGGATCAAGGATTTGGAGATGGTAAGGCTACTTAACTTATCTTTAATCCATTAATGATTTAATACACAGCAAAGGTCTCTCGTCATAGGAACTGAAGAGGCTTAGGGAATGCTTTGACGACCCGAATGGCGCAATGGTTAACACGCCGATCGCTGTTCCGAGGGTCCTGGGTTCGATTCCCAGCGAGGCGGCAATTTGAATGATGAGTTTAAATTTCCGTTCTCGGTCTGGGTGTGTGTGTCCTTGTCTTGTGTGTTGTCCAAGGCACCCACGACACAGGGAATCCTAGTGTGGGGCTTTGAGTGTGAAGCGTTATTTATTATTATTATTATTAATGCTCATGGAGTTTCTAAACAAACTTAACGATAGCTAAGTCTCTAATTATGACAATCGGAGTCGATGACTTGGAGTGCTTTTCGACACAAGGAAATTATTCTGAAAATGGTAGACTTTTTAACTAACTAACGACTAACGACTGTATCAGCTGTTGTGATCACTCACTTACTTGGATCGACAAATACTTCGTTTTATCCTTCACGTAACTATAGTCCAAGCGTCCTCATCTTCAAGCAACATTCATATCACAGGACGTGATCTTGTGGGATTGCCTTACGGAGTATCACATTATGATCTCGCGTACCTCTTAGCAAGCGAGTAATCTTCGCGTTGGCATCAATTCACGTCAACGGCGTTATGAATTTATTGGGGGCATAATATGTTACAATTACAAAGTGGACGTCATAGAGTGATATCGCCAGATGTATAGAAACTTGCTCAAATGATGAGCAAATATTAGAGTGAGATCAATAACAATAACAACCAGTATCGCGATGGGTCCTATGTATATGGGCCAAAATGTAAAATTAAAACTTTACAGGAGAGGCTTCCAAAGTTTCAATTTACTATAACTTTAAATTGATAAAACCGAAGTTCCCGAATCTTTGCTTATTTGCTAAGAAAACTATTTCCCTCATTTACACTGTAGTATTTTATATATACATTTATCTGGTTTTTTTTAATGTCACATTGGCCCTTCTACGTTAGTTTTTGTTAAAATTATTTTTTTTTGAAAACACCCTAAAAGGGCCGATATACCATGTTGGCCATTATACGCGTATTACCTACGCTAATTAGCATAATGTATATATTTTTTTAATTTTTTATCTATAAAATCAATAAACGATTGAAGTAATTGATAATTCATTAATTAGAATATAATATAAAATCTTCGTTTTAATTGTTGTTTTCATTTCCCAAAGCCAAATTCACAAAATTCCGACATCTAGACATCTTAGCGTGATAATTAGATGTCATTTTTACTTATTAAACTAAATTGTAACCCAAAAACACAACAATTACATTTCGTATTCGTCTTTATTCATCACAGTGCGGCCGATGCTCCGTTCAACGTACAAGTGTCAAATTGGCTGATTGTTCCAAACTATAAACAAACGCGCGGGAAACTCCCCGCGTATAAATCTCTAACTACGCTTAGGACCTTATACGTTTAAATTCATGTTACATATGCCGTTATACCGTAATAAAAAATCGTGTTTCTATGCTGAAATCTTTTTTTTTAATAGCTCACATGATTCATTATATCGATAAGATGCGTTACCCACAAAAAAGCCAAAATCGCCAAATTGCTAGTTTGGCCCATATACATAGGACCCATCGATCGGTGCCCCAACCGAGTTTGAGCATTTTCTAAACCTGTGCGATTATTATTATTAGACATACCTACCCACTTCGAGGTAGGTAGTAATTTACCTACATCGGCGAATTATTCCCAGGAGGGCATTACACTATAATTATAATACTGCGGTAAATTAAAATTACCAAGACTTCGTAATTATCCGCTTAGGTTATTTACCTAATTAATATTTATATTAACATGATTATTAACATAACTACACACCGCAATAAAAAATATTGTAAAAATAACTTCTCTTATCAGCACGGTGACTAACTCTGCGCCCTTTGAGAGTCACAGAGCCCTGTCGCACGCCCTGTGAGTCAGCATAGGTACCCTAATTGTGACATACTAAATATTATAATAATTTATGTATAACTTATTATTTTTATAGCTCCCTATCCGGGCTACCCTAATACATATTTCTGATTGTAAGTTTAATACATTGTGTCACAAAAATGTAACACTTGGAATATTGCGTACAAATAAAATATTTTAAATCATTGTGTACCTATCGATTGTCACTCATTGCCACATAGCATTTCAATGTAACAATCTCCTATCAGTACGATTTGTGTAGTGGCTTTATCAGAATCACCAAAGAAATCAATATTTACATAGTAATGCATAATGGTGTCAAGGTCTTGAATCACTTGAATGAGGAACGATTGCATCTCATTGAACTTTATATCCTTTTGTCATATGGCGCTACGATTACCACTATCGCGGGTATCATAAAAATATATAAATACAAAAAGACTAAAAAACGAAATTTAAACTCATTATTCAATATCCCGTGTCGCATCCTCAACTCCCAATAGAACCCGTTATGGTAGGTAACCATTGCACTTTTCGGGCTATCAAATCCTATCGTAGGAATATTTGTATCCCTATGTAATGCTTAATATACCTACATTCCATTCCAGGTATTGGAGCAAACGGAGAACCACAGGCGCCTGGTGCTGACCAACATAGCGCGGGACATCAGCACGTGGATGGTGGCGGTGCGGAAGGAGAAGGCGATCTACCACACCCTGAACATGTTCAGCATGGACATCGTGAAGAAGTGCCTCATCGCCGAGTGCTGGGTGCCGCGGCAGGACCTGCACATCTTGCAGAAGGCGTTGGATGACGGAGTGGTGAGTTTATATACTTACTTCCTCATTTGTTAAAGATAGATTGGATGATTTTGTAAGCTTCATCGATCATTCAAAGAAAGCTCGCTGGAAATGTTATTTGATGTCGCAATTAAATATCTCGGGAAATAGATGAAGTAATAATTATACGTACATCTGACGATACTCGTATATTTTATTCTCACAGCGTATCTGATTAGTAATTCTTAAAAAATATGTAAAAAGGGTTTTCCTTCGGGACCGGGGTTGCATTAGTGTTACTTATTTATGGACACGAGCCACTAATGAGCATCACTAGGAATCCCATCACATATGTATCCACGATGACCACTCACCATCAGATGGCTCGTCAGCATCTTCATCAGCCCTTTACAAAAAATTATGATCGGCAGCTGCGGCGGAATTGGTGGCACTCCCATATCGATGCTAATCGTTATTGGTGGTTAATCCAATCATTGTACCGAACAAATTTGCTATTACTTTCAGAAAGCAAGCGGTAGTCCGATCCCGTCGATCTTGAATCAAGTGCCCACACAGGAGATACCGCCTACCTTCAACCGCACCAACAAGTTCACGAGAGGTTTTCAGAACCTCATAGATTCTTATGGAATTGCCAGCTATAGAGAAGTTAATCCAGGTTGGTGTGGAACTAACTAAAATTCTAATGTGAATGAAATAAATTGTATCGATGACTTCAACAAAGCTCTAAGTCTTTCAATATTTGATCCGCAATGTAGCACCAACTTATGCGTTTACGTCGTTAATATTATATTTATTTTCTTTTACAGCTTTATACACAATAATAACATTCCCTTTCCTATTCGCGGTGATGTTTGGTGACGTTGGACACGGCATCATTATGACTGCGTTTGCCGCCATTATTGTCATCTTCGAGAAGAGACTAGCCAAATACACAAAAGACAACGAAATCTACAACATTTTCTTCGGAGGACGCTACATAATATTGCTCATGGGAATATTTTCAATTTACACCGGCTTGATATACAACGATATGTTTTCAAAATCTCTCAACATATTTGGAAGCAGTTGGCGCAACGTTTACGACTTGGCAACGTTAAATTCAAGTAAAAGCTTCGATTTAGACCCGGCCGTGGCCTACACCAATACGCCTTATCCATTTGGATTGGATCCGGTTTGGGAGGTGTGTACTTTAACTTGAATAAGTACAAATTATTCAATTTTGAAGCAACATTATTACAGTAAAATAATTTATTTATTTTTATTTCAGTTCGCGTCCAACAACATAATATTTCTTAATTCGTATAAGATGAAACTATCCATAATATTCGGTGTGATACACATGGCGTTCGGGGTAACAATGAGTGTGGTAAACTTCAAGTAATTACTGTATTCCTAGAAGATAGACGACGTAGTGTCTTTGTAATCAATTTTACACTTTACAGTATCCTTATTTATGGTCTGTTTCAGATTCTTCAATAAGACTGAGATGATATATCTGCAATACATACCGCAGATACTTTTTCTGCTACTTCTGTTCTGGTACCTGTGTGTGTTGATGTTCATGAAGTGGATAAAGTATTCCGCATTGGCAACAGGTAATGAATAAACTTCAAACACAATTTAGATTTTAAAATAAACTTTTATTTACATTCATTTAAATTGACCTTCGGAATAGTTTTCTTTTGTGTAATAGATTTTTGCTAGAACTTAAAGAGTGCAGTAAAGCTTCAGCTTGCAAGTCAATTTAGATTAGAAATATTCTCTACACAGATCCAGCATATGGCACATCGTGTGCTCCATCGGTGCTGATCATCTTCATCAACATGATGCTAATGAAGCCGTCAGACATTAAGGAGCCGTGCCTCCCTTTCATGTTCCCTGGAGAGGACGTTGTACAAAAGATCTTTCTAGCAGTTGCATTCTTATGTATACCAGTCATGCTGTTCGGAAAACCCCTTTACCAAATAAGGGCAGCTAAAAAACTAAAGGTATAATAGGCTTGAAAACTTTTGAGATTACATAATTAATGGGACACGATTTTCTCATTATCATTGAAAAAATGCAGTCTATTTCTTTTAATGTTATTGACTCCAATTGATACTTGAATTTTGTCTGACTTAAATGATCCAGAGAAAGTATTTTTATTTCAGCAATACCAACAAGGTGTAGAGAGTGGTGAAGTAGTAAAGAAAAGACCAGAAGACAGCGTAGGAGAGATGATGATAACCCAAGCGATACACACTATTGAATACGTTTTGGGAACTGTATCTCATACAGCGTCGTACCTTAGATTGTGGGCGTTGTCTCTAGCTCATGCTCGTAAGTACCCTGTCAAATTATTCTCGAATATTTTGTTACAGTTTTAAGGTGTTTGATGAAATAAACATTACTTTTTTCTTCTTCTTTCCAGAATTGTCGGCAGTACTTTGGCAGCGCGTGCTCCGGATGGGCATGCTACTGGGGCCGCCCGTAGGACCCATCTTTCTCTACATTATCTTTGCAATCTGGGCCTTCTTCACCCTGGCCATCCTTGTGCTCATGGAAGGCCTATCGGCGTTCTTACATACGTTGAGGTTGCATTGGTGAGTTTCATACATTATACAGTCATTTTAATAGTTGGATCTGGATGGATGAAGCTCAAGTTTCGGTCATAAAATTTATGGATCTAAAAAAGAATTAAAATAAATTTTGTCAAGACTACTAAAAAAATATTCTTAGCAATTCAACTCTTTATTGTTTATTTTTTAGATTGACCAGTTGATGAATTTAATTATAATAACTGAATTCGAATTATGTCAATTTTCTTCCAGGGTGGAATTTATGAGCAAATTTTACGACGGCCAAGGGTACGCCTTCCTGCCGTTCTCGTTCGCAGCCATCCTGGAGAATGATGAGGAGCCTCCTGCGCAAACCAACGGCGCCCCACCCGAATGACGTCCAGACAATGATTCGCCCCATGTTATAGCCACTTCGTAACACAAATTCCTACATCAAGACATTCTGTCGAAACACTGCCTTCGATCTATCAAACTTCTAGAGTAGATTATTGTTATTTTGGCCTTGATTTAGAGGTGAATTAGATATATTTGATCTTTTGAACGATGAAGTAACGGTCTGAAAGATAATGGATGAACGTTTAGAATTCTTAGAAGGTATTATTAAATCAGTTTTAGAAGTCTCAAAAACTTTTTAGTAATATATTTAAGAGCTATTGTTTTCCAAAGTATGTTTGTCGCTAGAGACCATTTTAAATTAAGGTTTAAAAGTGATTAGGATATCGACAGGTTATGACCACACGTGCCTTAGATTGGGGAACAAGACACCTATCGAGGGAGATACAATGATGAAGATTGTAGGGTGATGAGAAGTATTTTGTCAATATCACTTTAATTATATTAAATAAATAAGTACACGTATGTTAAATTAAGTAGCTGTAAGACTTGTTATATCACTATCGATTGTTTAAACCAAAGAGTTGGATTTATCTATTTACATGTAATAAATCAATATATCAATTCGGTATATTAAGCTTTTGAATGTTTTTTGTCACACTATTGTTTCTGTGCGATAATATTGTTTTAGATTAAATACTTTGCTATTTATACAATAATAGCGGTTTATATCTGCATATTTCTTCCTTTGGTACCTATTTTAGAAATTTACACAACTCATAGGAAAGCATAAATAAGAAGCAATACGTAATTTATGATGCCAACCACATTATTAATTAAAAATTATCCACACATTTCTGTAAACGCACATAGTTAGAATATTTTCCCTAGTAATTAGTTAATTGTTTCCCAGTAGACTCAAGTCTACTAAAAATATTTAAGAGTACCTATATAATTAGTAGAGGATTAAATGTCCGTCGTTATGTGACCGTCTGTAATAAAATGATCAGTGAATTATTTTAGCGACCGCCATTAGGATCAAGATCACAGTGTAATTAGCTCGGTACAGTCACGGAGAAAAATGTTAATCTTTAATTGAATATTTTTTGTAAAACAAGAATAATAAAAAATATCTATAATGTTTAGAAAGCAATTTTTTGTTTTGTCATTTACCTACAACAATTTCATCTTTGTTTTATGAAGGTTTGTCAAAATATAATTCTGCTATTCTTTTAAATTAACTGGTGCCCTGTTATTTAAATTAATAATAATTTGTTAATAATTCATATTAAATATTTAAATAATTATATTACTTACGTAATTTAACACTATATGGAACCAATTTAAATAAAAAGGTAGAAATAGATGAATCATTTTTAATATATTATTAATGTTAAGTAGGTATAACAACAACTCGGGGCAGCATTACCCAGAGCACATCCAAAACCTCTTCCAAACTACAGGTAATAAATATTCTATGTTAAATAAACAGCATTTTATACAAGCTTAACCGATATCTGACCAAACTTTTAGTTGAAATAGCTTCTGTCGGTACCTGTACCTAGTGGAATTGATTTGGAGGCCGGCCATGTGGACGCTCTCCAAAACAAGCATCACTCGATGGACAGCTTTATTGCTCTGCCTAATTAATTCACTAGTACCAATAGCCACAAAGTTAATATTCAAGGTTTATATATTTTATTATATTTATACATGATGACCCGAATGGCGCAACGGTTAACGCCTGATCGGTGTTTCGTGGTTCCTGGCTTCGATTCCCACCGAGGCGGAAATTTGAATGATGAGATTAAATTACCGTTCTCCGTCTGGGTGTACATCCTTGTCTTGTGTGTTTTCCATGGCGCCCACGACACAGGAAATTCTAGTGTGGGACTATGAGTGTAGCGTTATTTATTTATATCGTCATAGTAAAAGTAAAGAGTAAGTAAAAAACCTTTAATCCGATCCTTAACCAGAATTTATAATCTGTTTGCCAACCCGTATTAGGCCAGCATGTTAGCATTTGAACAATTATTAGCCTATTATTATACCAATACCATTGAGTCTGCCCCAGCCCAGCAGTAGGCCAGTTATGGCTGCAATAAAGTTTTTAATGTCACTTTTATTTACAAACAGTTATACTACCGGTGAGACCTAAAGACGTCACCGAGATTGTTCCCCGTCTTATATACTACACAATGATGTTTTAAATAATCTAGATTGAATGTCGCCCTACAATGAAAACAAAAAAACAAGGCAACATTAGTGCAGGCGATTTTTTTCGCGTTCATTTATTGTCTATGTGTGCGTAATCTGTGCGTAATGATATAAAAATTGTTAGCCACAATTTTTTGACACGTTTTCGCGGATTCGATGTTCCATCTAGATATTTAAAACATCTTTGATACTACATTATTTTATACAAACTTGACGTGGCGTCGTCGCCGCGCCGTCGCGCCGTCGCGTCGTAGATGCGCGTCATAATCATAGAACAATATACTCCTGTAATGTGTCCATCGGGACCTCACGACGCACGACTATGCGGAAACGGTAAGGATAATATATTATTATGCATGCGAAGACATCATTATGGTCTAAACACTCTTCACGTGGACAATTTGTATTAAAGTTAGAGTAAAATCCCAAACAGTTATTAATGGAAATAAAGTTACGTGGCCGCAAAGAAAACGTTAATAATGGCTCGACCTCCTCACTTATGGAATACGACACAGTTGTGTTTTACAAGATGAAGTAACAGGAGAGCAGAATTAGTGTCTGAGAAGCGCACAGTAACTACTTGTATCACCAATTCTTTCCTAATTGGCGGAATACAACACACACAGTTGTGTTTTAAAATATGAAGTACCAGGAGCAAAGAGATACAGATAAGAGCGGGGAAGCCAGGTAACGATCCTCGAATAGAAAGAGATAGATGATTGCATTTTCAAGTCGAATCAATTTCATTGTATTACTTGACAATCTTTTCTCTCTTTTCAACTGATGACTGTTTCCACTTACAGCTTACAGGCACCCGTATGGCTCGCCTACTCTAGTTTATAACCTCTTTGACCAGGAAAGCAGAACTAGTAAAAAGAACGTGTTCTGTAGTTTACTTATTTAGAAGCGCACAGTGCTGTCACGACAAATTCTTTCCCGATTGGCGGAATTCAACACAATTGTGTTTTAAGCAGAGGTTTACAAAACAAGAGATAAGCCCTGCCTGATCTTCTGAAAAATGTTCGCGCCATTTTGTTACTAGCCTAATTGAAAACGAAAAAAATACATACTGATATCTCGCTTCCACGTACTTTAATTTTGTTTGTCTCTTTCACAACCCTGCAGTGGTCGCGTACCTAAAACATAGACCTAAAAGTAACGGGAATGGTGCATGGATTACAATTTTTTTGTAATAGAGGTACAAAATTCCTCCATTACGATTTATTTACTAAAACAATGGGTACCGTTTCCATTCACGAATTTATCAATAAAACACTACAGATATGTAGCAAAGTTATCTTTATTAAAACTTCCCGTACACAGTCACATCACAATTTTACAATATAAAAGGATTATAAAGTTTTCACGGAAAAATTGTAATTTAATACTATGTATATTAAACATCATTCCTTAATAAATAATTAAATAAATTGCATCTTATTCCAGAAGTCCCGTGTGCTTTTTTAATAAATGTAGATAATTTAATTCCAAACAATAAAAATATTTTCAAAATGGAAAACCCTTGAACTTGAATTATTTCAGTAAATATTACTACAAATATTACTTTTCTAAATGCTATATCCACATTCAAATAAAATTATAATTATTAGTGATAAAGAAGCATTTTTAGATAATTAATCATGCGTAATGCACTTTAAGAACTGTCTTCATCTACTCACCCGGTGGTCTTTCTAATAAAATACAAGAACTTCAACATTAACTTAAGTTAAATTAAATGATATTTTTGTTTTATCAAAGTGTTTAAATAAATAACTCTACATCTAAGTAGCGACGTGAGTGATAAATAAGCATAAAAAATATCACCAAAAAGCTAAGTAGGTAAACCTAGAAATAAAATTGGATATTTTATCTACAATTAATTTACTATTTGTGGAAAAGTTTATTACTGTGATTAATATTACTAAACATATACCATCACTATTTCCTAACTTCTTTAATTAAAATACGAATGCGCCCGCGCCGCCCGCCTCCCCTCAAGATGGCCGCTGAGCTCTTGTCAGTAGTCGGTTTATTGCATACATTACCCGACACTGAGCATTTATAGGGTTTCAATACTATACACAATCATATTTTAATTTTATTCTAAAGTATTTGGTACCACACAATTAATATTTTTACACATTTTTATGTTATACAATAAGTTTGAATTTCAAGATACAAACTAGAACGTATAATGGATTTGGAATTAGAAATTAATAATTACATAAACAAATTATAATTACAATGATTAAATCAATGTATATAAAATAATAATTTAAATTGCCCTGAAATGCTCTGATCGATATCTTTTATAATTGTACCGTTTTTATCTAGGTAAATTATTATCAATGTAAACATTTAGGCATCAAGTCCAAATGCTAATGATTTACTATTTAAGTTTGTCAAACTTCAGAGCGAATTAACAGTTGCAAAACATCAAAAAGAACAATGAAACTTAATTGTTTTGAATAATTTAATAAACATTTGTTAAATATTCCCGAACAATGCTATTTTTGATTTTCGATATGACATAAAGCTATGATTATAAAGTCCCGTGCACACGATACACTTGAATCTTGACTTAGTTACACCTAAAGTCTGTTTCTAATCACGTAGAGTAATTTGACGTATCGGGTGTTGCATGTTTTTGGAATTTATCCAATATGCACATCGGAAAATGCAAGACAATAAAGTAATTTAGAAACCACAATATGGTTTATTTCAAGATTGTTTATACATAAAACAATCTCTACATATTCGAGCAACATTTTCTGCATTCGATATTAATACCTGTCAAATAAATGTCATAGATTATTAAACCGGAACTGAAAATTCCTATGCTTTCTAAAAAAACAGGCAACATTTGCACTACTACCTGTCAAGTTACTGTCGAATTCCTGTCAAAAAAATGTCACGACCTATTATACCCAAATCCAAAAACCATGCAACACTTGCCGATAGCCTGTCAAATGACTGTGAACCATAGAGATATTACAATAGAGTGGGTGAGCCATACGGCTGCCCATACATTGCAATCGCCCCCGGTTAGAAAGAGAAACAACGATAACGGTAATTACCTATCTCTCTCCGATCCCAACGAGCCAGAAAGAGAAAGGTGATTACTAAAGATTTCGTCTCTTTTTATCCTAGGTACGGTCTGAAGCCTCGGCAGAAAGAGAAAGATGATTACTAAAGATTTCGTCTCTTTTTATCCGAGGTACGCTCTGAAGTCTGGCTTCTGCCCTCTTGTGTAATATCTCTATGCTGTGAACAGACTAGGCGTCCGTGAGCGTCCGTAGCAGCGCCCGCAGCGCGCGCGCGCGGCGCTAGGAGCAGCCGTGCTTCTGCATCCAGGCGGCGTAGCGCGCCACGTCGGCCGGCGACACCGTGCGGCGCGTCTTGTCCGCCGCCGCGGCCAGGTCGGCGCGGCTCACCGGCGCGTCCAGCTCCGAGCGTTTCAGCCGCCGGATCTGCTCCGGGCTCTTGCCCGCGATCTTGCGCCGCATCGTCATCATCGCCGCGTCCCTGTGCACACGGAGACTTCGTCATTGTCAAGTAGCAGATAATACAAAAACTACTCGCTAAATGTCGCTAAAATTTATTTGGAAGTGCGCGACAGCCCTACCTTTCAAATAAACAGAACATCAAAATCGGTTATAAGACTTGAACTTTTTTTGAAGTTCGTTGAAAATGAGGAAAAATACACTGATTTCATTTCATGATTATTGTACCAATACAACCACCGACCATCAGGTGGCTCGTCTGCTCGTATGTCAGGCATTTGCATCAACAACCCCTCGCCAATTAGTTTTGAATGCATTTTTACATTAATTAAGAAAGAAGATCAACTTCACTCCATTCGTGCATTAATTAATTTGTTTTAATTACATACATCCCCTACAAAGGCAGCTCCGCCCTAATGATAAAGGTACGCTCAGATTAACGGCGAGAATCTACATAAAACGCCATAAGTAAATTCTGCCCACAAGCTAAACAAAGCTCTGAGAAGCGGTATTAAACACGTTATCGGCACCTGCAGAGGTTGCAGATGTCGGAGCCGCTGTAGCCGTCGGGCTGCGCGGCCAGCTCTGGCAGGTCCACGTCGTCCGCCAGCGCCACCTCGCGGTATTAAACATGTAACTAGCGGGTAGATACCTGCAGAGGTTGCAGATGTCGGAGCCGCTGTAGCCGTCGAGCTGCGCGGCCAGCTCTGGCAGGTCCACGTCGTCCGCCAGCGCCACCTCGCGGTATTAAACATGTAACTAGCGGGTAGATACCTGCAGAGGTTGCAGATGTCGGAGCCGCTGTAGCCGTCGAGCTGCGCGGCCAGCTCTGGCAGGTCCACGTCGTCCGCCAGCGCCACCTCGCGGTATTAAACATGTAACTAGCGGGTAGATACCTGCAGAGGTTGCAGATGTCGGAGCCGCTGTAGCCGTCGAGCTGCGCGGCCAGCTCTGGCAGGTCCACGTCGTCTGCCAGCGCCACCTCGCGGTATTAAACATGTAAGTAGCGGGTAGATACCTGCAGAGGTTGCAGATGTCGGAGCCGCTGTAGCCGTCGAGCTGCGCGGCCAGCTCTGACAGGTCCACGTCGTCTGCCAGCGCCACCTCGCGGTATTAAACATGTAACTAGCGGGTAGATACCTGCAGAGGTTGCAGATGTCGGAGCCGCTGTAGCCGTCGAGCTGCGCGGCCAGCTCTGACAGGTCCACGTCGTCTGCCAGCGCCACCTCGCGGTATTAAACATGTAACTAGCGGGTAGATACCTGCAGAGGTTGCAGATGTCGGAGCCGCTGTAGCCGTCGAGCTGCGCGGCCAGCTCTGGCAGGTCCACGTCGTCCGCCAGCGCCACCTCGCGGTATTAAACATGTAACTAGCGGGTAGATACCTGCAGAGGTTGCAGATGTCGGAGCCGCTGTAGCCGTCGAGCTGCGCGGCCAGCTCTGGCAGGTCCACGTCGTCCGCCAGCGCCACCTCGCGGTATTAAACATGTAACTAGCGGGTAGATACCTGCAGAGGTTGCAGATGTCGGAGCCGCTGTAGCCGTCGAGCTGCGCGGCCAGCTCTGGCAGGTCCACGTCGTCCGCCAGCGCCACCTCGCGGTATTAAACATGTAACTAGCGGGTAGATACCTGCAGAGGTTGCAGATGTCGGAGCCGCTGTAGCCGTCGAGCTGCGCGGCCAGCTCTGGCAGGTCCACGTCGTCCGCCAGCGCCACCTCGCGGTATTAAACATGTAACTAGCGGGTAGATACCTGCAGAGGTTGCAGATGTCGGAGCCGCTGTAGCCGTCGAGCTGCGCGGCCAGCTCTGGCAGGTCCACGTCGTCCGCCAGCGCCACCTCGCGGTATTAAACATGTAACTAGCGGGTAGATACCTGCAGAGGTTGCAGATGTCGGAGCCGCTATAGCCGTCGAGCTGCGCGGCCAGCTCTGGCAGGTCCACGTCGTCCGCCAGCGCCACCTCGCGGTATTAAACATGTAACTAGCGGGTAGATACCTGCAGAGGTTGCAGATGTCGGAGCCGCTGTAGCCGTCGAGCTGCGCGGCCAGCTCTGGCAGGTCCACGTCGTCCGCCAGCGCCACCTCGCGGTATTAAACATGTAACTAGCGGGTAGATACCTGCAGAGGTTGCAGATGTCGGAGCCGCTGTAGCCGTCGAGCTGCGCGGCCAGCTCTGGCAGGTCTACGTCGTCCGCCAGCACCACCTCGCGGAGACACAGCTTCAGCAGCCGCACGCGGGTCGCTTCTGGAAATTTGTTACGTCGTCATGAATATCTGGATTTAGGAAGTATACTTTTTTCCCTCTATGCTCTACGCCCCCGCAACGATGAGGGAGAGATCCGTGCTACTGCGCCATTAATGGGTTGTAGCCGCTTTTTTTCTCAAGTTACAAATATTCTTCTAATGTGCCTTCGAAAGCCAGATAAGAAGTATTATAAAGGTCTGCGCAAATTACAACGACTCCACGCCAACGCGGTTACGGAGCAACTCAAATGTAAGCACTCAATTATGATCCTTATATCTTAGACGTTACGGTTGAATTTCGAGTGTACGCTTGAAAAACATGGACTACTCCCCACCCTCTGCTCACCGACGCCGTTCACACTCGAAATTCAACCGTAACGCCTAAGATATAAGGATCATAATTGAATGCTCCTTACATTACATTACATTTGAGTTGCTCCGTAACCGCGTTGGCGTGGAGTCGTTGTAATGTGCGCAGACCTTAACCCTCACAACGTGAGAGGAGACTCGTGTCTAGGAGTATGGCAGTTATGGATTGCAATAAATAGATGAATAATATTTATATCTGCTATATTTATTCAGTAACTTAACTATAACGAGGACGTCTGCATAGGCACGTCAGCTCCAATGCTATTTACCATGACATTCCTTACGCATGTGATACTCAAAAAGTTACCTAATGTTTATCTACCAAAGTACAAATCCAGCTAATAGGCAATGATTAAGAAGCCTTGTGCTGCGCTGTAACTTAGCTAATGCCCTATTGCCCTACTAAGCACTTATTTATGTCACCGTCTAAGTCACTACTACGATATAAATCTTTCTCATTTTCAATTAAATCGTATCACAATATTTACAATCATAGCTTAAATCATTTTTATTAATTTTTATTTGAATACAGAAGACAATTTGAAACTCTAATTCCGTGACATATTGTTATCAAATGCAGAATTGTAGTGACAGGTGCAGGTACGGCAACAACCATGAAGCAAAGCAACAACTTAGGCACTTCTCACATTACGCTATTCATTAGCTACGCGACTGCAACGCAATCCCAAAATTCTATGGATCTGACACTTTTGACTGACAGGAGTCGCATCGTAGACGCGTCTTCTGTCAGTGAAAAGTGTCAGATACATACAAATTTTGGATAGCATTGCAGTCGCGTACCTCATAAATAGCGTTGTGTGAGAAGTGCCTTAATCTTATTATCATTTCAAATGTAATGAGTAACTCGTACCATCAGGAAGTCCGACGTATATCCTCTTCTCGAAGCGCCTTCTGAAGGCCTCGTCGATGTCCCACGGGTGGTTGGTGGCCGCCAGCACCATTACCACTTTGTCTTGGTTGCTGAAACATTAAAGGATCCAGGATTATTAAAATTCACAATACAACTAGGGCTTTATTTATGAATATTAATCCCCAAAAAATATCCTTCAATAAATTTTAACAAACTAGCTTCGGTAAAAAAAAAACTTCGAGTAACTTTTTACTGCAGGCGTTTACACCAAATATACTGTAACTTTAGTAACATTAACATATAACGCAATTTGCACGTTTGAATTTTTGGAGTTTTATTTAGTGTAACTAAGGATGTGAAATATATTTATGGGACGCGATAGCTACATAAGAACTCAAATTTATTTCTTTCCAACCAAACTTCAGAACAGGAGAAGGTTCTCAATTTAACTGTATTTTCTGCTTTACTCACTTTAACTGTATTTTCACTTACTTCAATTTAACTGTATTTTCGTTTTACACTGATGACAAACCCTCCTCCTACAGTGTAGTGACTCACAAGACGGCCGCGAGCCCGTCCATCTGGATGAGCAGCTCGGCCTTGAACCGGCGCGAGGCCTCGTGCTCCGAGTCGGCACCCTCCCCCTACCCAAGCAACACGCAAGCACTCACAAGACGGCCGCGAGCCCGTCCATCTGGATGAGCAGCTCGGCCTTGAACCGGCGCGAGGCCTCGTGCTCCGAGTCGGTACCCTCCCCCTACCCAAGCAACACGCAAGCACTCACAAGACGGCAGCGAGCCCGTCCATCTGGATGAGCAGCTCGGCCTTGAACCGGCGCGAGGCCTCGTGCTCCGAGTCGGTACCCTCCCCCTACCCAAGCAACACGCAAGCACTCACAAGACGGCAGCGAGCCCGTCCATCTGGATGAGCAGCTCGGCCTTGAACCGGCGCGAGGCCTCGTGCTCCGAGTCGGTACCCTCCCCCTACCCAAGCAACACGCAAGCACTCACAAGACGGCAGCGAGCCCGTCCATCTGGATGAGCAGCTCGGCCTTGAACCGGCGCGAGGCCTCGTGCTCCGAGTCGGTGCCCTCCCCTACACCAAGCAACACGCAAGCACTCACAAGACGGCAGCAAGCCCGTCCATCTGGATGAGCAGCTCGGCCTTGAACCGGCGCGAGGCCTCGTGCTCCGAGTCGGCACCCTCCCCCTACCCAAGCAACACGCAAGCACTCACAAGACGGCCGCGAGCCCGTCCATCTGGATGAGCAGCTCGGCCTTGAACCGGCGCGAGGCCTCGTGCTCCGAGTCGGCGCCGCGCACCGCGCACAGCGAGTCCACCTCGTCCAGGAATATCGTGCTCGGCGCGTAGAACGCCGCCTGGGGATACAATCAATACATCAAAATTAGGTATTACACCCGCATAAGGATTCTATGCCGCGTGAAATTCGTTTAAAATTCACCCCCCGTATTTAGCCCCCTCAGAGGATGAATTTGGATAAATCCTTTCTTAGCACATGCCTTCATTATAGTGAATATGAAGCGCTCATAGCCCGACGGCTTGCGTCGATCCTAAGCGATCGACAAAGTAAAGCAACAGCGGGCGCGGTCGGTAGTAGGATGGGTGACCGCTAGTGGCAAAATTTCTTGAGCGCTTCCGTGCTTCGGAGGGCACGTAAAGACGTGTCGGTCCCGATTGTTATCGATTGATAGCAGCCGTTAAGCCATGTCGGAGGCCTACGGGCGGCTTGAAAACTTTCGACACTGGGTGGGCTACTAACCCTTCCACCAATCCGCATTGGAGCAGCGTGGTGGAGTATGCTCTAGGCCGCCTCAGTAATGAGGAGAGACTCGTGCTCAGTAGTGGGCCATTAGTGGGTTGTAGCTTAGCTTAGCTCATTATAGTGGCTATCTGCATGCCAAATTTCAGCCCGATCAGTCCAGTTGCTTGGGCTGTGCGTTGGTAGATCAGTCAGTCAGTCGCTTTGCGTTTTATACATATTTTAAGATTATATCCGGATTTTATTCCACGGGTGATAACAACAGGATAAATAAGACTTTAGGTCCCTCGGGACTCGGGACCCGGGACCTGATACACGAGACCCGACAACCAGGACTTTTCACTCGGGAACCGGTAGACGAAGCACTATTCAATGTATTGAATATTCTTATATACACTTATATCCCTTGGGAATTTCGTCTGAACGTAGTTTTTCAAGAGTCATTTTTTTATGTACTAAGTATATTATCAATAATCGAGCGCGAAACACAAATAGTCATAACTAAGTAAAAAAATTAAGTAACTTCTACCAAAAAGACAAATCAAACAACCCAACCCGGGGTAGTGGAAGCCACTTACCATATCAAACAGCAAACGAACGAGCTTCTCGGAATCCCCGCGGTACTTGGAGGTGAGGGTGGCGGACGACACGTTGAAGAAGGTGGTCCGGCACTCGGTGGCCACCGCGCGCGCCAGTAGCGTCTTGCCCGTGCCCGGCGGGCCCGTCAGCAGGACTCCCTTCCACGGTCTTCTGATACCCTGGAAATTAAGATAGAGCAATTGTAAATACTGTCCATCTTACGTCTTAATTCTCCTTAGCGCAGGTTTCAGACCCGAAGTGGACAGTTTATAGGCTACCTTCAGTACATTAATACTTTGCCCGAACGTAACTAAATAAGTAGATACTTCAACTTTTTTTCATAAGAACTGTAATTACTTTATCCATTAAGAGATCATTGTCCGAAAAGCCAAAAGAGGTATTTCATTATTTTTAACCACAATATACCTAAATACTAATGACCATCCTAAAACCTAACATTTAGTAAAATAAAACATTTCTCTACCTTTAACGCTAATCCACACCAGGGTCAACTATTTCTCCATACCAAAAATACGACCTTTCGTAACCCAAAAAATCAAGGTCCTGAGATAAGTGGTTACATTGCCATGAATAATGGTCTCAGAGTCACGCAAGCGACTAACGTATTGAATTTGGCGTATATTATAATTAAGAATATATTAATCTCAAGGTTTTTATAAAGCTATACCATCTGCGATAACCTCTTTATGCTACCAAGGTTAAATATTTTAAAAGATGCCAATCTGCTAATAGAAGCCAAAAGATCGTGGGGGGTATTACAGTGGGGTCTGCAGTTCTGTATCCACTAAACCTTTCTCGATGGTAGTCGCTGAATTTCACGTCACTCCTAACGCTCGGGGAATTATAATTATAAGGTCACAGGCTAAAATGACCTGAAACCTGAAAGAACCTACAAGGGAACTCGAAACAAAAAAAAACACAACTCAGAAGATAGTCACATGCAGGGGCACCGTAAGCCGTTGCATGCCTTCTTACGGCGCCCCTGGTCACATGTCTTTTCTTAATTGTACGAAATCAAAGATGAAAATTCTCGGACTGTTTCTCCAGGCTAGAACTGCATACACATACATACATATATCCATAGATAAACGTACATATATTGGCGAACTGGAAGGTGAACAAGGTAACAATCGCGCGGAGACACTCGAAGCGTGGCCAGAGCAAGTTGACCAAGCGGAAACGTAACACGGAATTTCCTTTCTTAAGTAAACAATATCGATAACAGACACTCGATACTTTAATTGAAGAACATCAGTAATTTACTGTTTCCTTGGTGTGCACCAACCGATAAAACTCCTGGTATAGAGTTACAACGGATATCTCTATTGATACAGCAGCAGGAATGCAGCTCCACTGGTGTTGAATGGCTATTACAAACCAAGGATGTAATCAACAGCAATGTCAAACGGTAAAGTTAACAAAACCAACATCGGTTTATAAATCGAAATGTATCTCAATAGCAACAACAACAACATAGATAGGTACAAGATTTAGTGTTGTCTTGAATGGTGAGTTTGATCAAGACACGATATACCTAACTATTCATTGATACCCATTTAATATACCTAATAATAATTTCGTGTTTGATATTCACACGTTGATTACGTAAGGATTACATACCCAAAGGCCAATGCTATCAAATATCATCAATTGTTGCTATTTATATTCTATTCCCACGTAATCCTTTGTTAGTGGTGGCATGAATAAACACTACGTACAGAAAACCACAAAGACTTTGGTGTAAATTAAAGTTATCACGCCTTTCTGTAATATCTATCCCAAAATAATTTGATACAAAATCCTGAGCAAGTCTTTTTTCATTCACAATTTATACTCCGTGAAAAATCGATAAGAAAGCTGCTAATTTAATAACTTAATAGCATTCCCCGAAGGAGCAACAATGTTGGAGTGAAGCGGCCCGCGACCCATTTGCCGGTCACGCTTACAAATTATAAAGGCGAATGCGAACAAGCGTTTGTTGTAATCACTCACGCGAATCGCTACTTTTAACTGGACGAACGAGTAAGGCTTTTGGGTTTTCTGTACTTAAACTATGTTCAAGAAGTGCCTGTCATATATCATTGTGCCTATAGGTATTATAGCATTAGGAGTCGTTAGTGCGCTTCGTACTTGTTAATGACTTGACCCAATAAGATCATACCTAGATTATTGTTTACTTGTAAGTGAGGCTAGTTTATTATTTGTTGTAAAAAGATTTTCATAAACATTCATTTTGTGTTTCAAATTCAAAAAAATATCTGCTGAAGCAGAAAACATCTCAAAATAAACAGTTAATTTAAATTTAACCTTAATAAAAAATAGCCTTACGGACAAGATTACCTCATGCTCATATCTTCCGCACAGCAATAGCTTAATAAAATGAACCAGTAGCTGTCACTCATCCAATTTAGGAGCGCGCCGGCTGCTTAACACGGTTGATCGCTTATAAATTGCATGACGCCGTAGTATAAGAGCATCAAAGCAATTTAGATAACGAAACTGAAATAGCACCACTTGTAGAAACGTTTCCTGCTCACCTTAAAATAGTCGGGCATCACGAGCGGGAGTACCATCGCCTCTTGTAAAACAGACTTCGCATCGTCCAAGCCCACCACATCCTTCCAGCGTACGTCTGGATTTTTCTGAAGAATGTCTCTTTCCAAAGTTTCCACTAGATGTAGTTCGTAGCCGGTTGCGTCGAAGACTTTTTCGTCCCTTTCAAGTATGGTGACATCACCTTCCGTTGGAACATCAGTCTTCCTGAATAATGGCTTTATGGGTACCAAATGTCTGCGCGTTCTGGGGATTCTTTCAACGGATCTGGTCTTTCTACCGCTGTTGATGGAAGAGGATGATGTTTTACGAGGAACTATTGACGGCAGAGTGGGCTGAATGTTGGGGTCTCGTCTACGTAACGTGCCAGCCCATTTCTCCGTAGTTGGATCTGTTTGCTTGGCCTGATCAAGCGGCGTCTCTTGAAACCTGTTCACTGGTGTCGGCCGTACTACTGTAACAAGGAAAAAGTATTTACACTTTAATGTGCAAACTTTTTAAATTCTTTAACAAATGATTAAAAAAATATGACTAATATTTCAAAACAGTATAAAACTCTTATTGAATCAACTGCCGACATTTCTCTTCTAATACGTATTTTAACAACTAACGCTTGTGAGTGTGTATCGCTAAAAAGTTACATTTCCTGGAGGAATGACTTAGAATGATATACTCTATTTGTTCAATTTGTTAACTACGGCTCAAATTACATTTCACGTTCACTAACATACGCAGCTTTCAAAGCTCCACACAATATACAACATATGACTGCTTTTCACACAATTTCAACTTCGACTGCTTCTCAGGCAACATCTCCTGTAGCTCCTGGAACTGTTAACTCCACCTTTCCAATGTTTCAATGTTACCTTGTGTGGGTGGATGCCTGGTGCCGTTCCCGGTGTGCGTGTCGGTCTTGGCCTTGTCCCGGCGCGAGTCGCTGCGGGCCGTGCGGAGTCCGTCCCGGGGCTCGTCGTCCCCGGAGCGCCGCGTCGACAGCCGCGCGAACCCAAACGGCTGGAGACTCTCCGTCATCATCCGGTCCATCATCCTCGCCATTTGGTGGAAGCCGGACGCTGGGCTGCGGCAAAACGTTTTGGGGTTTAGTCGGATTACGGCAGCTTGTTACTGCTTGCTTGCAAGGTCTTGTTAGAGATTTCTAGAAAAGTCCTTTTAGAGATTTCTATTGAACTACTTTCTCGTATAGAATATTTACTTTAGATTTCTAGAAAAGTCCAAACTCTGGTGATCTTATATTAGTTTTAATGGTGTTATCGCCGATTCTAAAGCATTCAAATTTTTAACCTCAATACAACTAAAAAGTAAGATTTGTTACTATTATTTTAAAGAGTGAGTATGGCTTATGAGTAATAAGGCGTAACAGTCCAAACTCTGGTGATCTTATATTAGTTTTAATGGTGTTATCGCCGATTCTAAAGCATTCAAATTTTTAATCTCAATACAACTAAAAATTAAGATTTGTTACTATTTTTTTAAAGAGTGAGTATGGCTTAAGAGAAATAAGGCTTAAAGAATGAGAGAAACCAGGTACCAACCGAAAGAAAGGGTCATGCTCAAAGAACTGTCGTATTCCTCTCACGTTGGGGTACAAGAAATCACCGAATCCAAAATCCATCGTTCTGCTTAACACCCTCAAGGCCGATAGTCTCATATGGATTGTTTCAGTGTGTGGAAGGGTGGATATTAGGTTCACATAATTTCTAGGATTGAAAGTGTGTCATGAAGTTTTGTTGAACCGGTTGCCGTTTGACAGGTTTGTTTTGATTTGGTTACCATGGCAACGTTTGCGGAAACTGCTATCGGCCTCGGTGCGTGAGCCGAACTCCTTTCGTCGTCCCCAAATTTTCTAGCAGAGGAAAGGAGTACTTTATAACTAATGGCTTAGGAAATAAGGACGTTATGTGGCTCCAAGAGGCCAACGGTAAATTGTTATGAATTGTGACAGGTCATTTTGACACACTTTTTATGCTTGTTCTTTTTATACCTACTCTGCAATTATCTTTTCCAGTTGGAGACCTTCACGGGTGAGTTATTGTTTGTATAATAATCAGCTTGGCTCTTGGCTAATATTTGCTCCAAAATGGTACCGATAAAAATGTTACGATAAATACGTTTACGACCTTTGCTTTTCTAAGTAAGACTAATCGAACCATCAAAGGTTTTGTTTTTTTCGTATTCTAATTGACTTCATAAAAAAAAACTTTATAAAATATACAATATTACAAAATATACTTATTTATTGGTGTTTTCTTGAGTCAAACAAAATCACTTAACAGATTACGAAACTTAACGTATTTGTTACATAAATCACGGATAAATATTTGATCACGGGAAACTTATCTGCTCCCGCGAAAGATGAGAAGTACCTACTTACCTCAAACTTATTATTGAATAACAGTTTGAGTGCGTTTTGTACCCCGTTAAATCTTGTAAGACAAATGGGAAGACTATCCACGCTCATTTCTCAACTTCGATAGAAATTGCAGCCCTATTACATACACTCTATGACTCTATTAGGTTTCTTTTCTTTAATGTAAAACTTACTCTAAATGAACTTCTACATGTACATATATTATAAGTACACTGAAGTTTTATAAAGATAGTAAAAGCTACGTTCTAGATAAACAAAGTAGTTTACGTCCACGGGTTGATTATATTGTAGGATGTAATTACCTTTGATTTTATTGGGGCAAGTGAACTCTGTTTGTCCATTGA
The DNA here is from genome assembly GCA_905404135.1 of Hesperia comma. Taxonomy (NCBI): domain Eukaryota; kingdom Metazoa; phylum Arthropoda; class Insecta; order Lepidoptera; family Hesperiidae; genus Hesperia; species Hesperia comma. The sequence goes on from FR990021.1 coordinate 19,007,008, forward strand.
TGAGCCAGTAGAGCGGGGTAAAGGTAAACTTGACAGGTTACGTGCGGATGTGTGTCAAAGGTCGACGACTAGACACCGGGAGTCAACGAACTTTTCATTCATTTTTAATTGCGATACGTGTTATTGAACGTTACCAAAGTCACTTCAATTGTCTACCTAGTAGTAACTGGGACGTAGAAGCCGAACTGATAGAAATTACCAAAACCATTTGGGGCTAGTAGGAAAGGTAAAAAGGTGAATTTATTTTATAACGAAATGTAATAACGAAGTGAAATGTCTGAAGTATAGATGGGTATCCCTTCAATCTAAAAAATGTTAAGTTAAAGTCAACAAATTTTGTGAAAAAAGATATTGATTTGACACCAAACGAATAATTATTCATTAGGTTTGTTAAAATACGCTAAAGATGTAATGGCCTGAAAAATCAAATAAAAAATACAGACTTCACTAAAACAACTACGAGCACAAAAACCGCGGTTAAAGTCAAAGAGGCACATATTATTTAGTTCTGGTCTGCAACTTGATAAGTCAAAGAGATGATATCTCCAAATGCAGGCAGCCGAACCAACGCCCACTGCACAATTTGCCTCATTGAAATAACCTCATCATCATCCTTGACAGACTGGCGAATATAATTGATAAATTGTTTTAAGACCGACCTTAATTTTATGAGATGATTCACCTGATATCACTCTTTTGTTGACGGCACATTTGCTTGAGTTTCGCGAGTATCTCTCAATTAATATTTATGGTCTAAAATGTTTTCAAGTAAGTCTGGTTGAAAGAATGACGACATACAGTGCGTGGGAAATCATTCACTTTATATACATGAGCCTTTAACCAAGGGTTTTAATACATGAGGTATTTTTATAGAAAGAAGTAGGTTACGTAGGTTTTTCATGAAGTATATTTTACTGGAAGAATAACTAAAAGAGATTTGAGAGAGAGAGGGTTTTGAAGACCTGAATAGCGCAATGGTTAACACGCCGGATCGTTACCCCAAGAGTCCTGGGTTCTATTCACAGTGAGGCGGAAATTTTAATGATAAGATTAAATTCCGGTGCTCGATCTAGGTGTGTCCTTGTCTCGTGTGTGTCTAGTGCGGAGTTATGAGTGTGTAGCGTTATAAGTTTTACTTGAATTACCATACTAAATAATTTCCAATATTAAAGCCCGGGAAGTTCGTTCATAGATTTGGAAGACCCAATGTCCAAGATACTTCATCCAGGGCTAGGGTTAGGTCTTTGTTACTGGGGATCTCTGGGTTCTGTACTACAAAAAATTAATTCAATCAAATATGCCCCTACTCTATATCGTATCTTAAAGAACTGTTTATTTGGTTTCTCAAGCAAAGCAAACGGTTAGGTACACTCCTTGGCAATATTGTTTGTTGCGTTTTATGACCCTGTATGAATTGTAATAATTTTGCCACTGTTTATTTGGTACATCCATTTATTTACTGTCCTTTTAAAGTTTGTAAAAAAAGAAAGGTTAAAAAACTAACAATAACGCTTTTACAATGCTAAGTGCAAAGCAATAAATGTAGACACTGCTGTTAACCGCCGAAGGGTTCTTTTGTCTGATTCTAATCCCGAGCGAAGTATGCTTGTCGTAAAATTGCATTGTCAACGGAGTAAAAGCTTAATGCAAAATTTCAAATAGGTAGACTAAGATAAATAAATGTACCTAATTCAGCAAGCATTGAAAGTGTTTTACTTTATTAGAAAGGCAGGTACCTACTTATTATTATTATAACGCTACACACTCATAGCCCCACACATAGCACACTAGGATTCCCTGTGTCGTGGGTGCCAAGGACAACACATTAAATAATATGTAGTATCTCCTTGCGTGAAGCCGGGCTACAGATCATACATCAGATATGGTGATAGTTTTCAACTACTATTGATCAATAGAATCCTCGGTTCATTTAATTAGTGACTCATCGTGACATTAATGGCTGAACTTTTACATGTTCTAATGTATTTTTCATCAGTTTAGCCCCGCCGGCGCCGCAGTAATGCTACTAGAATGTCACCATTACTCACACGGCTCGCCGGACCCCCATTAGCTCAGACACCTCACTCACCGTATTAAGTATTCACAGAACACTTGATGAATTAACTTTTATCAGAAATTATAGCCGTAGTGTACCTACACCAGTGATAAGCTATTGGTTCGAAGCTTAAACATTCCAGGGGTGATTCGAGTTCGAATCCTTCACGAATTAATCATGTTTCAAAGTTATTTAGTTATCTAAACTTTATGGATTGTGCATCGTAATAAAAACATAAGTTATAAGTAAGGAGGTACACATTTATGTGTCTTTTATCATTTACAAGTAATTTGCATATAAAATATTAACTAATAACCTTAACCTCTACTCCTACTAAGAACCTGCCTGGCAGATTCGCGGGATAAAAGTACTAAGTAATTAGTATCCGTAATATTATAATTCGAAAAATATGCCAAGTATCGTAGCATCTAAATGTTTTAGTGATTTTCGTGCGAGTTATAACTCGAGGTTTTCGCACCATCAGACAAAATAATTATAGTATTACAATATCAACCCACGCAATTTACAGTATCAGAACAGTTTTTACCAAAAAAAGGACAATAATTGATGGTAAAACTGCTTTGTATTATGAACAGCGAAATGCTAACGTCCCGATAATGATTGGAGTACGTCAATTACTAATTCATTGTATAATGCATGTTTGTGTCGTGCCGATTGCTAGTTCCAAAAACCCTAAGTTCACCTCGTTTGTACCTCATTGTACCCATCAATACTATCATATCATCAGACCTAGATCATTGACTCGATAGTTATTGGTAAGTAATTACTTGATAGTTTAGTGACATGTGTAGGGGAATGAGAACATTGACTTGGAATAAGTTCATTAGTGGTTCTGTGACCGAGACTTATACTGATGATTATCAACTGGACTGTCACTAACATGAACTAACAGGAGTACCTAACTGTCATTAACAGTCCCGGTCCTCACAGTTGTTTGTAAACTAACCAAGTAGGTAATATTCTTACACCATCTGTTAACTGGACTTAAAATCCTAGTCCCTAATAAATTGAGTCTTGTTCTAGATCGGTCACAATTGTCATGAGCGGCAGCAGAAGAGTGTTGCTGCATGTTCGTTTGCTACCTCAATTCCTTTAAAACAAGACGCAAATTGTGTCTAGTATGGTTAAACCAGTTACCACGTAGCAGATAATTTTAAAACATTAGTTAGTTAGTTTGCCAAGTAACGGGGACTGGAGCAGAAACTGTACATTAATAATAAAGGCTTATATACAGACGTTGCCTTTGGTTACTTTGCCAAGTAATGAGTTCTGAAACAGAAACTGTACATGTATAATAATAATGAAGGATCAATGTTCATACCAGCCAAGATCCCAGGCGGAGTGGAAGGCAGGATGCGCCGACATGGCGCCCAGCGGCATGCCGAAGCCGAACTCGATCTTGACGTCGTCGGGTCGACGCAGCCACGCGCGCTCGCCCTCCGCCGGAGACGTGTCCGTCATGGCTGCTCTGGGTTGGTGCTGACGCGTACACCTGGATGATATGCTGGAATTGTGGTACACTGGATTTTGGACTGTGGCAGTATAGTAAACTAGTAAATGTCCTCGCTTTGCTTCGGGAAACTTGTTGCTCCGCTCCTATTGGTCGTAGCGTGAAACGTTCCTCGATAAATGGACTATTCTACACAAAAATAAACAAACAAGTGAACTCTTCAGATTTAAACTCGTAAGATATGTTGTGTGATTTGTAGGTAGGTACATACTCACGTTGTTGTTACAAAGTCTGTCAGGACACAGGATGAATGTACTTACTGACTTAACTTTAGTTGTGCACAAATGTATCCAATAGAAATATTTATAAATAACGAATGCTAATGCTAATGTTGTGCTAAATGAATTTTATTTTTTAAATGGTTTTATGTGTTATTATTTGAAAATAAAGTAACATCAGTCTCCATTACTGAAATATATATATTACATTAGATTAGAGTCTGCAACAAAGCTCACACGTGCGTCGCGACGCCTAGATCTTACGTGGCGCGCAACACGCCGGTACTCGCCGGCACCACTGAACATGTAGATCAAGGTAGACTCGCATTCCGAGATTATACGAGTATCTCTGTCCCGTCGAGCACGTACGAGTCTCGCCTATTAAACACCTTTTACTCTTTTCCATAAAAATATACGCAAATATTTAAGATGCTGATCTTTTATACGGAATCCCATTAGAGTCTACTCTAATACAGAGTCTACGAACTGATTTGACACGCAGAAACTTTTATATGATATGGTATCTGACCTGCTTCTTATTTGAGTTACTGCCTTACCATATGGAATAGACTGTGGAATAAACACTCGATGCGTTGATGTCAAATTGGATAAATGTGGGATAAATAGATAGAATTCATGAATTTCATATTACTGCTGCCAATGACTTATCTATTGTTTGCTGCAATATTTAATTGCCCACTTTATGACAATTGTTAGTTATTTTGTGTTCAAGACACAGAACAACTTTGTCTTTGTTTTCCGTGGTTTCACATATAAATTTTGATATATTTATTATACTCGCTTATTCTTTGTGCAAAAATAAACAAACACGTCTACATAAACACGTCTACGGGTCCTTTGTTTTCAACTAAACCATTAACAAACACAAACACAACATACCCCACTTCACACGAGCGCAGACCGCAATCAACACCCAGACACAACACAAAGTGACAAAGCCTTCCGAAACACACGTGAGCCACGTAGCAGGCTACAGTGCTACGGCGCTACGGAGCTACGGGCTACGAGCGCTACGCGGCCACGACGTCCGAGCGCGGTATCGAGCGCCGCCGGACTGCGAGCGATGACCGCCGACGCGGCTCTTGAATGCCCTCGATGTGTGTAGTGTGGTACAGACAGCACACACAGATGTAAACTATTTCCATAAAAAAAAATTACACGTAAGTTATTACGATTTGTTGTTTATTTGTTGTGATATTATATTGGTTATTTGTAATTTAAGTTCAAAATTATGTAGGTATTTTGTGATTCTACTTATGCACATTAATACCGTGTCGTGTCCGTGGTGTAATCACCGAGTTCTATTGGTCGAATGCATGTTATCGAGAACAAGTCGCTCGTTTACATGAATAACCACACAATCCAAAAAACACACATTTTACAGGGCAGCCATTTAAAAATTAAACAAAATATTAATTCTCTTATCTTTTCATGTATTTTATCAATAGAAAAATAAAATATATACATTGAAAGGGCATTAATCAAAGTTTAATCAAAATCGAAATATTTTGGTTTTTGTCATCAAGTACCATAATTAATAATTAAAAACTGCACGTCATTCGACTTGTTACAAAATGAGTTTTAGTATATTATCATGAATAGGAACATAAATCAAAATAGCATGAAATGCAGCACTTTTTATTAAAAATATTATGATCGAAAATAGACACAATTTTATCTTCAATATTCAAGCAACTCAAAATAAATCAATATTGTAGAAAATATTGCCTAAATTAACACTTTTAACACTCGATTATTTGGAAATAAGATAATATTCTAGAAAGTTTCATGTGCTCTCGCGAAAACAATAATAGCAACTGGCGAACATAGATTGTTGCACAAATATGGCGTGATAAATCAACCAATCACAAAACAACATTTTTGCGCGCCATTATGCCGGTTTTGCCGTTATGAATGTGAGTCTTACTGAGCATGAAATAAGCACTATTTTGGAATTGGCTGTGTTATAAACTGTTATTTTCAAAATTTTGTTTTGTGCGAGTATTCATGTAAACGAGCGAAGTGGTGAAAACAAAGTCAAAATCATTTTATTCTTGTGGGTATGTTGTCAACACACTTATGCACGTAATTTTTTCACCTTCGTAATCCTAACTGTCCCTCTATTTGGGTCAAGTCTCCTCTTGCAATGTGAGAGATATAATATAGGTCACAATCTACAGCGCTCCCTAAGTGCAGCTTGGCAAACACACTTAAACACTTTAAAAACATTTTTTTTTTATTGAATTAAGGTAGCAAACGAGCATGCAGCACCACCCTTCCGCTGCCGCCCATGGCAATTGTGACCGACTTAGAACAAGACCCAATATAGGGACTAGGGTGGTTAGTCCAATTAGTAGATGGTGTTAGAATGTTAGTTGGTTAGTTTGTTAATAAGTGTGAGGACAGGGACTGTTAGTGATAGTTAGTCCAGTTAGTTAATATTAGTATTGTCCAGTTAGTATAATGATTAGTGTGAGTCTTGTTCCAATTCGGTCACAGATTCGTTGCTACCCCTGAGGTCTGAGATGGTCGCCTCTAAAAAAGTGAACCGGCTCCAATGAAGAATTCTCATGTATGCAGGTTTCCTGACGTTGTCTTCCTTTACCGAAAAGTGATTATTATTTTCCAATACTTAAATGTTTCGATCCCACGTCTCTCTATTCGGAAATCAATTGTTCACATTACTTAGCAATCACAGCTGTTAGCCCTCTAAAGTCTCAATAAACTGGGAAATGTTTTGTACATGTTTTCACTGCAGTGTCAGGGAGCCAATAATATAATCAGCGGATTCTCTGCTTCTTCGTTAATTGTTGAGACTTTCGCTTTTCGGTATTTTTTAAGTCTTATAATCGGTGGCCGTTTACCATCAGGTAACTTGTCCGGTCAATTAATAAAAAGCAAAATATATTGCTAATAAATAAATTAATTCTACAGCTAAGCTGCTGACCGTCCAACCGTCTGAATGGCGCACAATGCCGGTGTAATGGGTAATTACCGATATCAGCGCGGCGGATATAACAATACTGTAATTAAAACTTATTCACACAACTAACAACCCTCCTCACACAACCGAGGGGTCCTGCCACACACGGAGTGCGTTAAGGCCAAAGAAGTTGGTAAAGGACCATCATAAAAACCAACGACTGGCCCACTCTCAGTTTTATGGACAGTCCACCACGTTTACCATAGTACACACCTTTGAAAACATAAGAGAATTTTGATATAAGCCGATTTTCACATGATATTTTCCTCGAGCGAAAGCGAATAATAAACTTTCTCATGCAGAATTTTAAAGGTACAGACAGCGTAAATGCCTTTGTGAAAATAATTAATTACTTAATTAAAATTAATGAGGTTTACAATGGAATGCTCAAATAAATTGCAAATTTATCGTATTATTTACGACTTCTCCATGGGAAGGTGATGTATTATTTACATCGATTATTGATTGATATTTGGTAAGTACCTACACATCTGATCAGTATAGTGTTTAGGTTTAGTTCAAAATAAAATAATTATTCTCCTGAAATATTAACTTTATTCAGTCGTACAAAAGAGATAAAACGTAAGATTACAAAATAAACGTCTAGACAATAGATTCACACACAAAAGACATGTCATAACCATTATTACTCCGACAACCTTGATGCATCTCGAAACTAACCACAAAGCGATGTCACAGGTCACAATACAAAAGCGTGCAATAGAAAACTAGTGCCGACCACAGCGAGGTCGCACCACACGTGATTACCAGTACTGCGGGTACCCACGATGGTGTCTTGATACGGCTTTAAATACGGCATGTACTTTAGCACCATGTTGAGCATTGGCGCGCGGTCTTTGGTCTGGTCCTTGGTTGGTTCCTGGTGGAAGGTATCGCTGGTGGTGGAGACATCGCGTGACGAGCTGGTGGCTTTCCGAAGGTCGGCCTCCAAGTTCCTCAGCTCCCGACGGACCTGAACACACGGAAGGTTGGCATGCGAATGAATATTTATCGTGCTATTCATTAGAATAAACAACATAATAATCCTTAATTGGTTTATAGTATTTTTAGATATTATTTTGCGGTCCGAGTTACGCAAGTTCCCGGGTGCGATTCCCAGCATGGTGGAAATTTAAATAATGAGTTTATATTACTTCCGGGAATCTTAGTGTTGTGATTTTGTAACATTATTTATTATTATTTTACATTAATATTTTTCAGCATTATGATTTATGTAGGCTTTGAGGGGATCTATAGAAGACTTTCACTTATGCAAATTGCCCAATGTTGCCTTTTAGCAGGGATAAATACTTTATATATCATCAAAGTACAATGAAGTTTCCTAAAGATAGCAGCTATCAAATACTGGTGATGTAAATTAGCTCTTGAGGCTAAATAAGCTCTTGAATGGACGTAATGCATTACACCAACCTTTCCGGGGGTGGAAGCGGGTCGCGGAGACGCAAGAGTTTTCTCCATCCGCTCCAAGGCGTCCTGCAGGGCTCGCACTGTTTCCGCTGCCAATCAAAACATAAAGCTTAACCAGACCCAGATTACTAAGATTTTCATGCAAAAATTAATCCCGTGATTAAATTTAAATACATTTTTACATGAACCATAAGCACAAATACATTATAAAAATTTATAAGTATGAATTAAATTGTTATATTTCAAAGATTCCACGAGAGTTAACGTTAAAATTAACCCTTTTAAATTTCCCATCCTTACGATCTGATAAATAGTCGTCCACGCTTTTGTTGCCAGTTAAAAAGTCGTTCATCTCATCTTTAACTTCCGTGAAATATTTTTCCAAACCGACCAAGCCATCCGTTGAGTTACTTTTTTCATTCGATGCATTTTTTTCTAAATTGTTATTTGTAACCGTAGTAGTAGTATCTGCAAGTTTTAAATTATTATATTGTATATCAAAAACCTTTTCCCAATCTTTGTTTCATAATTCTTTACATGCTTTATACACACCATTATGAATGGGCTCAGCTAACGCTGCAGTAGTTGTAGTAGAATTTACAATATCGTCTTCCTCAGTAACTTCTAGGCCATACTCTGCGTAGATAACTTTTTCTTTACTCCTCCTTAGGTCTTGAACGACATTTGGATCTGCAACATGTTACAATATGTCTGTATTTCAATTTTGATAACAAATCTTCAACATTTATATTTCGACTTACTTTCCATTTTATTCTCCCAGACTGCGTCATTCAGTTCATTAATATCATAAGGCTTGGGTCGTCCTACTATGTTTACTTTGGTTTTTATATATGATTTTGCTCTCGGTGTATGTTTTTCTGGAGACGATGTAAATTGGTCGGTAGAAATAATATTATCAGCAATTTCACTTTTATTATCAAAGTTCCACAATTCGTCATCTGTATCACTCTGTTCTAAAGCATCTCTTTTTTGCAAATAATAAAGCGGTTCAGGCAAGGGTGGTTCAATGGTTGCAATCGCTATCTTTGTTAAATAAAGCTCATCTAATCTTCCCAAATGATCCAAACTCTCGTTCCTTTCCATTTCAAAAATTGTGTCCAACAAATAATCTTGTAACGACATACTACCATTAATATTCTCCAACTCGTTGACATCGTTTTCTGTAATGTTGATGAATATTTTTAAACGAAATAACTACCCTACATATTTTTTTCTGCCTTCTAAATATGGGCAACAAGCAATGCTTACGATATGCGCAGAGGCCTGGCAATGATGAGTCTGGGCGTGCCCTCGGAGGGCACATGGAAGCGGGCTCGGCGGGGGTCCAGAGAGGACGGGAGGGCAGAGGGCCGCGGGGAGCGAAGTTACAAACTAGACGCTCCACACTTCGTAGACGTCCTTGCAACTGTGTCTAAATAATATATTGTATATTTACTTTTAATTTCTTTATCAGTAGTTACTGAAGTTACTATAAGCGAACACTGATTAAAAGTACAACCAATTGAAGAACCACGCTTCTTTATAGTGAAGGTGTCGGAAGGAGGCAAGAACAAGAAGAAATAACATAGCGCTAGATAGAACTGCTTAGCGTGTCCTAAAAGCGATCTCTAAGCGTTCTAGGTGCTCTGTCGTCATGACATTATGTAACTCAAGAGACATTATGAACCCATTACCATGAATCTGCTCCGGCCGCAGCCGACCAGGTGCGTCCGCGACCACATCATTTGCGCAAAGTCCCCGTAGTGCTTAACCCGTGACCTGCGCAACAATATTAGCCAACTATAAGTATTACACTGTTCCTATTATCTACTTAATTGTAATCTGCAGTTCTGCACTTATAAATATGTATATGACTTTTATGTAAGTTTGTCTATAAGTTATCAAATTCAAACCCTAACAATTTATTTCTGTAAGTTAATAACGTAAGTTAAGATCAATAGACACACCTATACCTAAACGTCGAAACTTTTGCAACGAAACTTTCGGTGAGGTGAATCATATTAAAAAACGAGGGAAGAATATTGTTCTACATTATGAAAACTAAAACATTTTGTTTATTTTGGTTCGTCTATTTACGCCAGTCAGGAATGACACTACATCAATGACACCAGAAGCTTGGGTAAAGTACTCACGGAACATAAGCGGTGACGTTGCCGTGGTACAGCGTGGTCTGCATGAACCACAGGTCTGCCATGGACTCGGGCCGCAGCCCCGGCGCTTCGCCCACCACCGACGCCACGCACTGCCCCACCGAGATCGAATCTGGATCGCGAATGGATTGGCGTTGACAACATGATAACAGTAAATAAATAAATAACGCTACGCTCATAGCCCCACACTAGGATTCCCTGTGTCGTGGGTGCCATGGACAATACACAAGACAAGGACACACCCAGACCGAGAACGGAAATTCAAACTCATCATTCAAATTTCCGTCTCGCTGGGAATCGAACCCAGGACCCTCGGAACAGCGATCCGGCGTGTTAACCATTGCGCCATCCGGGTCGTCATAACGTTTATAGTATGGGATTCTGTTGTCCATCTACATGTCGCTTCGTAATCGTAAGCTGCTGGTAGAATTATGTAGGGTTTTTCAGTAAGGATTGATAGATGTTGAAATATAATTAAACAAGCTGTGTGTAATTTTATAAATATGAGTATGAGTATGAGTATGAAAGCCTCATGCATGACGTTTACTGTGGTATGACCATTTTTCAAACGCCCGTATAAGCTTCTTACGGTGGTACAGAACTGTTCGTGGAACCCTATTCATTTATATAGACTAGAGGTACGGAAATGCCCCGCCAAGAACTCTCCATCTATCTTCATCGAAAAACGCTCGCGGGGGCAATTCCGGAGCTCCACGTGTAGGTACCTAATTGTTATTTGTGATCATGATTACAAATTCATCTCAATCCTAAATTAGGTACCAGAATAAAAAGCTATATAAGTAATGCATGCACTTACACGCATTGAAAGCAACACATTATCTACTACTGGATTAGAAAAAAACGTCATAAAACAAGATCACTAAATTCTGCCTCGAAAAGTAGCCTTATGTAATTGTTCATTGCGTGAGGCATTGATACTCACACAAGTCTCTGCAGCTGTCGTGCTCCTCAGGAGTATGCGGCGGCCGGCACTGGTCCGCCCAGCGCTGCGCTTCCCGCGACAGCTCTTCTAGCCAACGCTGAAACCATACCAACTCAAACACTACTTGCCGCATGTTATACAATATTAACGTTAATGTTAATATTTGATGTCTAAATAAAATTTTTGGCGTCCATGGAGGGGATGCGGGGTTGTGATAACGAGTGACAATATGGGAATCTGGTTACCTACCTACGCCTATGGGTATGAGTTGTAAGCCGAGATGGGCAAAATGTTATCATGATTAAGGATTACGGAGATGCAATTGCCAAGAACGCTCTACGAGCTTCTTTATCGTAAAGCGCTCGCAGGACGCAGGGCTCGCCCGCTCGGCCCCCAGTTGTTAGTGTAGGGTCCCCGCAAACTGGGCACAGCCACTGGCACTGTGACGCTTCTTTTTAGAAGCACGTTCCGACTGATAGCCGCTTCGGCTGCATAACCCGCACTGTTATTGGAGCTGTTGGCTCTCGGCTGGTATCTAAAAAGAAGCGTCACAGCGCCACATAACGTTTGCGGGGACCCATAACAATGATAATGTTCAGCCCATCTCTGTCTGTATAGCCACTGACCAGTTTAAGCATGTCCCCGGCGGCGGGCCAGCCGCGCCAGCCACGTGCCAGCTGTGCCCTCCGCATGTTGAGCCGCGCCAGCACGCGCGCGCGCTCCGCGCCCGTCAGCGGCGCTGGGACGTAGCCCGTGCAGGATGGGCTCGGGCCCGCCTGCTGACCAAACAGTTACTGTGTATACCTGAGTCGCTCAGAACCCGATAAAATATTTTATTCCCTGTACTTAAAGTTCAGTTTAGGTTGAAAACATTATTATTATTATTTTTTTTAATCTGCAATTTACCAGGTCCTCTGTCTCATGCCATGACTAATGTCACAGGGGCGAAATGCTGGCGTTTTTGTGGGATGCAAAGGGTTTGCTGTCTGTCCCGTAGGTATACAACTCCATGACGACATTCCAGGGTGTTGCAAAGCCCTTCATACTGTAGCGCTCAATATGGAATTGTTCTTGATTAAGTACATCCCACACAAATGCCAGCCTTCTGCCCATATGAATAAAGCACATTGCAGATTGATGGCGAGAATTCAAAATGCGTAAAGTAAATTTTATTGACAAATAGGGTCGATTCAGACATATCAGTGAAGACTCAGTTCCGACACAGTACCAGTGCAGTGTCAGTACTGACAATGCCGAGAATGTATGAAATATTTGCCGGTACTGTGTCGGAACTAAGACTTCACTGATATGTCTGAATCGACCCTTAAAGAGTGAGCACGGATATATAATAAATAGGTAAGTACCTATGATAATAGTAGGGACTGGCGATTTCGTATTTCAGGCGACAATCCTGGATACTGTTGTTCATTCATGTGCTTTCCACAGCGCACCGTCACATTACCAACGAGTGTGTAGACGACCTACTTACTCTTTACAAATGTTACCATTTTGGACACCCCCTCCCCTTTTCACCCCCGTGCGTGCCCGCGTGCGGTGCACGCCTTGCACGGCCGCACGCACCATACCCTCGTACCCCGCTAGCCACTCACCGGGTACCGGCAGTAGGTGTGCGCGTCGCTGTGCCCGCACATCCTCGCGCCGCAGTAGTTCACCGCTGGCTGTGTCACTGCCGCTTGCAGACCCCCGTACCCCGCCACCACTCACCGGGTACCGGCAGTAGGTGTGCGCGTCGCTGTGCCCGCACATCCTCGCGCCGCAGTAGTTCACCGCTGGCTGTGTCACTGGTCACTGCCGCTTGCAGACCCCCGTACCCCGCCACCACTCACCGGGTACCGGCAGTAGGTGTGCGCGTCGCTGTGCCCGCACATCCTCGCGCCGCAGTAGTTCACCGCTGGCTGTGTCACTGGTCACTGCCGCTTGCAGACCCCCGTACCCCGCCACCACTCACCGGGTACCGGCAGTAGGTGTGCGCGTCGCTGTGCCCGCACATCCTCGCGCCGCAGTAGTTCACCGCTGGCTGTGTCACTGGTCACTGCCGCTTGCAGACCCCCGTACCCCGCCACCACTCACCGGGTACCGGCAGTAGGTGTGCGCGTCGCTGTGCCCGCACATCCTCGCGCCGCAGTAGTTCACCGCTGGCTGTGTCACTGCCGCTTGCAGACCCCCGTACCCCGCCACCACTCACCGGGTACCGGCAGTAGGTGTGCGCGTCGCTGTGCCCGCACATCCTCGCGCCGCAGTAGTTCACCGCTGGCTGTGTCACTGGTCACTGCCGCTTGCAGACCCCCGTACCCCGCCACCACTCACCGGGTACCGGCAGTAGGTGTGCGCGTCGCTGTGCCCGCACATCCTCGCGCCGCAGTAGTTCACCGCTGGCTGTGTCACTGCCGCTTGCAGACCCCCGTACCCCGCCACCACTCACCGGGTACCGGCAGTAGGTGTGCGCGTCGCTGTGCCCGCACATCCGCGCGCCGCAGTAGTTCACCGCTGGCTGTGTCACTGCCGCTTGCAGACCCCCGTACCCCGCCACCACTCACCGGGTACCGGCAGTAGGTGTGCGCGTCGCTGTGCCCGCACATCCTCGCGCCGCAGTAGTTCACCGCTGGCTGTGTCACTGGTCACTGCCGCTTGCAGACCCCCGTACCCCGCCACCACTCACCGGGTACCGGCAGTAGGTGTGCGCGTCGCTGTGCCCGCACATCCTCGCGCCGCAGTAGTTCACCGCTGGCTGTGTCACTGCCGCTTGCAGACCCCCGTACCCCGCCACCACTCACCGGGTACCGGCAGTAGGTGTGCGCGTCGCTGTGCCCGCACATCCGCGCGCCGCAGTAGTTCACCGCTGGCTGTGTCACTGCCGCTTGCAGACCCCCGTACCCCGCCACCACTCACCGGGTACCGGCAGTAGGTGTGCGCGTCGCTGTGCCCGCACATCCTCGCGCCGCAGTAGTTCACCGCTGGCTGTGTCACTGGTCACTGCCGCTTGCAGACCCCCGTACCCCGCCACCACTCACCGGGTACCGGCAGTAGGTGTGCGCGTCGCTGTGCCCGCACATCCTCGCGCCGCAGTAGTTCACCGCTGGCTGTGTCACTGGTCACTGCCGCTTGCAGACCCCCGTACCCCGCCACCACTCACCGGGTACCGGCAGTAGGTGTGCGCGTCGCTGTGCCCGCACATCCTCGCGCCGCAGTAGTTCACCGCTGGCTGTGTCACTGGTCACTGCCGCTTGCAGACCCCCGTACCCCGCCACCACTCACCGGGTACCGGCAGTAGGTGTGCGCGTCGCTGTGCCCGCACATCCTCGCGCCGCAGTAGTTCACCGCTGGCTGTGTCACTGCCGCTTGCAGACCCCCGTACCCCGCCACCACTCACCGGGTACCGGCAGTAGGTGTGCGCGTCGCTGTGCCCGCACATCCTCGCGCCGCAGTAGTTCACCGCTGGCTGTGTCACTGCCGCGCACAACACCAGTAGTAGGCCCGCCAGCCAGCGCATTTTAGTTCAACTGTGGCTTTTTATTCATTTTTCAACGAATTGATAATATTCTCGCGAATTTTGACAACTGATTACTATTGACATGGACTGTTATAAACTTATAAATACAGACTGTGAAAGGCATAGAGATAGGAATATACTTACTTAGTATAATCTGCTTTTGCCCGATAGAGTACCATAGATCAGTGGGAAATAATCTATAATTATATACTAATATTATAAAGCTGAAGAGTTTGTTTGTTTGGTTGAACGCGCTAATCTCAGGAACCACTGGTTCGAATTGAAATTTTTTTTTGTGTTGAATAGACCTTTTATCGAGGAAGGCTATAGGCTATATAACATCACGCTGCAACAATTAGGAGCGAAGAAATAATGGAAAATGTGGAAAAAACGGGGAAAATTATTCATTCTCGAGGGCTTTCGTTGCATGCGTTGCGAAAACGATTCAAGATACCAAAAATATATGTATGATAGAATTATTCCTCTTGAAATGATCTAAAAAAATGTCCACGACAGTATATGTCTATCTTTTAAGATTAACACACTAGAACCGTTTTTATGGTAATCAAATTTGGTCGAACCCACTGCCATACCAAACTTGCCGCGTTTCCAAGTTTAATCTGAATTAATCTTGCTGTGATCCTTTGCTACTTTGCTATTATTTTGTCGTAAGCTTTATTTTTAAGTTTAATTTAACCTCAATTAATTTTGGTGATAGTTTATTATCTTCCCGAAATTCCTACGGGAGCGGGACTTACGCGGTTGATACTTACGGGTCCCGAAGCGAAGCGAGGGCGGTTCGCTAGTAATGAAATAATAGATTTGTAAACATAACGTACATTACTCGAAGGAAATAACAGAATCTTTTATCAAACGGCGCTATAACTCAATGTAACTATGTAATGCACCTAAGTGCACCATAAAAGGAACTTAAGGTAAACTCTTAATGAAGTAATTTTCAGGTGGCAAAGGAACAACGACTTTAGCTCACCACCAGCTAATCCTAATGGTATTCGTGTAGAGGCAGGTATTACAATATAAAATAAAACGACTTTTCATAAATAAACATTATTTTACTACGATCATATTTTACATAACAATTTAATAACACGGTGTAAACGTAACCCTTGCTATGTACATATAAAGTTATAAAATTAGCTTACATATTCGCTTTTGATTTAACGAAATCCCAATTTGTCTCGCAATGAGTTCTAAGGTACTTATAAAATATGTATATAAATATTGTGATTCATACAAAATGCGTATAAAATTAATAAGAATAGAATAGCATTTATTATAAAAGAAAAGGGTTTTTGCTTATAGTAGAAGTTATAAGACTATATCAAAAACGATCTACATACATAGATATACAATTAAATATAATTAAGTCGACACGTCAAGATAACAATGCAACAACAACAATATAAATATGGCAATTTTGTACATCACAACACTTCTCAGTAAATATAAGTTATGTAACAAACTTATTGTGGATCATTTGTGATGTTATTGACGACATAGGCACATAACTACTTAATAAAAAAATATTGGAATTTGTTTAAGGAGTAAAGAAAAGCAGTTGCATGGTATTAAATAACATATTAAAGTTTAAAAATTAAAATTAACTCGTTCTCAAAATACAAATTATGACACTCAAAGAATATATTCTCTTACAATATACGTTCAAATACAAACGAACACCTAAAAATCAACATAAAAATGCGTCCTAGTGCGTGCACGTGATTTAAGGCCAGCGAACATTTTTCTGCTCGTTGGCTGGAAATAAATATGCAACGCGTCCGGTCACAGGTCACAAGTGACTGCTTGCCCATTCGGTATCTACCTACCGCGCATATTTGAAACGGCTTGAACTGCTTGAGTGTAATCAATTTTTTTGCATTCAAACAAATATAGCTAATATTTTGCTATAAATATGGCCAATAGAGAAAAGTAAATGGGCATCACAAATAAAAGTTTGATTCACAAAGACCCTCAAAAGCCTTTTCACTTAATTTTGTATTTTAATTGATTGCTGCACATACCATGAGCATAATCTTCTTTATTTTTTTCTGTTTTTATTTATCTTTGGCTAAGCTTACTTACGTCAACAATTTATTTTAAAAAGTTACGGTAGAGCCTTCTTAACATGGGTAGCTAAGGCGTAAAATATACTCAACTCTTTTCAGATTGTTATGGTACATTTAAACGTTTAAAATCTTCTATTATATTACAATCGTTAAGTAACTTTTTTATCAAAAATCAAAAGTATAACAAACAATCAGTTACTCAGAACTTCCGTCGTATGTTAAAAATTCATTCGATGTTATTCCCCAAAACGACTCAAGAGAGTATTCCACTACGCGCCATCTAACGGCTGTCGTGTCGAAACTAGGAACAGCTCCGGGGTCGAAATCGGTGCTGGGGTCGATGCTTGCATTGAGGCTGGGGTCTCTGTTATGTCTCAAACGTTTAAAGATGTGTAAAGTGTAAATGCAATAGACCACACCGCCGTACCACTCACTTTATATTCGGTAGAAGTGGCGGGGAGGGCGGGGTCCGTAGGGGGCGTGTACAGTATAAATGTAATTGACCACCGCCGTACTATTCCGCTTTGTGGTCGGTAGAAGTGGCGGGGAAGGCGGGGTCTGTGGATCGTGGCGGGTGTGGCGGGTCATCCGCCGTACTATTCCGCTTTGTGTTCGGTAGAAGTGGCGGGGAAGGCGGGGTCGGTGTGGACAGGCTCAGCGTCTCCCGGGCGCGGCAGGTAGTACATGGAGTCGATGAAGTGGCGCGTAATGTCCGCCACCAGGCTGCGGTCCGAGATCTCCTGCGCCACGCCGTAGATCGCCATCTGTCGGGGATGGGACGTAGGTCAATATCGTGATGCATGTATGCCAATCAAAATAAAATCCGCGCAAATATGCGAATCCACATAAAAAGGACAAACATTCGTACAATGTATTAATGTTCGCGCGCATGGCCGGGACGCCGGGAGTCTTACCAAGACTTTTACCGGAATACAATGAAATTGATTTTAAATTTCTGTTTATTTAAATTATGAAATAAATGTCTTAGGCAAAAATAACAATATAATAATAACATGTAACGAATAACTGACATGGTAACCGTAATACATACACTTTGCACCAATAAAATAATTGTTGTTTCATAGAGCCAAGCAATTAAAATTACTTATTCAGTTTTAAATAAGATCTTAGATATTTCCTGTTGATGTAATTATACAAGTAGCCCCACCTTCCCCTCGACGGGCACGCTGCGGTCGCGCAGACAGGCGTCGGCGGCCGCGCGCACGTCCGCCACCAGCCGCGCCGCCACGCCCGCCTGCGTGTGCGCGTGCGTCACGCAGATGTGGATCCAATCATACATTACATATAGTTTGATATAATTATACAAGTAGCCCCACCTTCCCCTCGACGGGCACGCTGCGGTCGCGCAGACAGGCGTCGGCGGCCGCGCGCACGTCCGCCACCAGCCGCGCCGCCACGCCCGCCTGCGTGTGCGCGTGCGTCACGCAGATGTGGATCCTAGCACACACGACATAACGTTACATTTACATTGTACACTTAGCTGCGACTGTTTTCTATGATCCTAGACTTTTGTTGTAGGAAAATACGTAACCATAACAATGATTTTAGACTCTTATCGTCGGGACAATTATACTGGTCGGTGATGGGGGAGATGAGTGAAACGATCGAAGCCTCAAGTAACACTGATTTATTGGCAATCAATTAGCATACACAATACAGATGTACATACCAAATATAGGAAAGTATAGGTATGCACTTTGCATACACTGCACAATACGTAACCATCACATGTAACCAGGTCTTTAGAATAATATGACAAATACCGTTGAAGTATAACGGTTATTAACGATTAAGAGGTGCGATCTTAATTGGGAACTATGACACCATAAGCACTCCTTGTGTTTCAAGACGAGCTAGTAGAGAGTATGCGGTCGTATTTATTCTATCCTTCTCTCTTAAACTTCTGTCTAATTCCGAAAAACCTTTCCTTTCACAAATATGTACAGCCTACATATAGACCCCGGTCCCCTTACAACTTTTAGGCCGCGGCCTCGAATCTTGCGGGCAGCGGCGCGGCGGCGGCGGCGGCGCGGGCGCGCAAGATGTTTTGCATGTTATCAAATGGACCGACCCTCGAAAACTGCGGCGCGGCGGCGGTGTAGGAGCGGGTAACGAGCGGTGGTTGACAACGTCAAGCGGTGACCGCTCTCGCGTCGTGTGCGTCAGAATGGCGGGTCTGCTCATATTTAACGTTGATGTAGATTTAGAAAAAAAAATCCTAAGTATATTCGAACACAAAAAGTTCTTTTATTTATACCGTGTATAATTCAAAATCACAAATAACTTTCCATTTAAAATTTAAGACTTGATATCGACTACGATACTCTATAGTACTCTATACCGTACGCTCAATGTACTCGTATATAGGGATACTAGTAAACCCGCCCTCGCTTCGCTTCGGGGAACCAGTCCCTTCAAAAATCTCTATAAATTTTAACAAATTATGTTATTCCAATGTCTAAGTTATATTACTGCAAAGTTTCGTGAAAATCCGTTCAGTAGTGTTTGCGTGCAAGAGTAACAAACCCACACACACATACTCACTCACATCCTTACAAACTTTCGTATTTATAATAATTATTGTATAGTTAGTAGGATAGGTTAGATAGGATAGTAGGAAGTAGGATTTATATCGGATTATATTATAGAATAAAATTATAACATTGAAATCTCAAATGTGGGCACAATACAGAAATTAATGTCTGTCATTTATGTGCTTTAGCTTTAAAATATGTTTGATGAAAATCAGTTGAGCCGTTTACAAGTTGTGGGGGGTGAAAGTGGGGAAGAATAGCCGTTTGTATGCAAATATACTCGTGTGGGGTCTGAAATGAAAGCGCACAGTAAGAGAATATTTATGAATTAATCGAGAATATTCTTACCTATAAAAAGTATAAAATAAAAAATTTAATTAAAAATTTAAAAAACCCCCGACACAAGAAATTACATTTAAAAAGTAAAAATAATAAAAGAAACTCAATCTTGAAGCTCGTAAGTGTGTATTGATAATTATAAAAATATACGTCGCGTTGAAAATATGACGAACAATGTTTACATAATTGCGGGACATTATGACTTTTCATTTGGCAACCTTACACAAAAAGAATTACGTATCCATACGGTGCACCGCTAGTTGATATTAAGGTTGTCATGCACACAAAGTGAAAAAGCGACTTCACATCATTCGTTGCTTTTCTTTGCGAATTTTATATCTGCCTTTTGGTTCTATAATCGGAGTATTGTATATTCTATGACTTAAATCAGTCTCAGGTTATATTGTGTTAACGATGTGACGCTTAGTGACGACGTATATTTGAAGCGCTGTTTGTATACTAAAACACTTAAACTTTAAATTATACTTGCACTAACATGAATTTCGAGCTTTAGATAAAGAAGTATAATTGTTAAATTTATATTTTTCAAGATTTTTAATATTTAAATTCTTACTTATTTTGAATGTAGTTTGTTTTGAATAACTTTTTTCTTCTGCAATGATAAAATAGTGGGTGTTCAGAGTTTCGTAAACGGTTTTTGTTAATGACTATTTATCCTTAAAAGCTACGGAATCCAGACTACTAGGTTTTTAGGAAGCAATTAGGTAGCAATTAATAGTGAAAATAATATTTTAATTATAGCTATAATTATAATAATATTTTATTTTGATAGTTCATATCCCTCTCGCTGTTCTTGCTAGGGTAACGCACACGGTGACAGCCCGCGCAATCGCATTGTAGTGTTGTGCAATTTATTTAGGTGTCGTATACGTAATATTTATTTTATTTACTTCTTTACTCCTTGTCTGTCATCTTTATCCTCTTTATCTTCTTCCTTGTTCACTTCCTTTAATATCCTTGCCTTTCTTTATGACTTGTTCTTTTATGTTATTTTACAATTTTTAATACTTTTACTTTCTCTTTTAACTGAAATTGTAAATGTTTTAAGATTATATTGATTACTTTGGAGTTAGGTATTTTGATAATTAATCTAATTATTACTTTGTTATTTATTTGTAGGGACATTGTCTCTGTTCTTCACAATTTCGATAAAACTCGCCTTTTATTTTTCTTGTCCTATAGTAGGTATTCACTTCTTCATTTGCCCACAATAAAACGAGTGTAAGAAATAAATTTGAATCGAAAAGATGTTGTCTCCGTTGTTCAGACATTTCGTTCGCGAATAAAACAAATATCTCAGCGACAACACTACGCCGCTATAGCGCCGCTGCGAGTTTCCAGAACTAGCCTGCGTTGCCCGCGCCGCCGCCGCCGCCGCCCCGCTGCCCGCAAAATTCGAGGCCGCGGCCTTACAACCTAAATGCAACAGCTTACATACGCATACACAAAACCAGCTCCTAGCCTAATGAGCAAAGGTTATATCTATACACATAACCAATTGCTGTCAATGAGGGTCGCCGTTGTGCTCACCAGTTGGCGCCACTGGCGAGTGAGGTCCTGCTGTCAAAGCCCGCCCATACATAAACACATAAACAGTGACAAGTGACTGACCCGGTGGCCAAAATTGGAACTAATGCAAATGTTAAACTGTTGTCAGACAAAGACAAAGACAGTGGCACCCCTCTTACCGGGTCAGATAAGTTTGTGGCACTGACAGACACCTCACTTTCCACTAGCGCCTCTGGCGGCGAATTTACACGCTTTTACCCTTGTGGCGACACCGCTCACACGTCACACGGTGACGTCACCGAAGCCTGAAACGCGCTATCGAAGATTTCTACAACGCTGGCATATATACCACGCCTCGAGTACATTCACTCGGGGCCCGGCCGCCCCCCAGGCATGTCGTCTCGCCTGGCGGGAGATCTCCCTATTGCCAAACCCTCATTGGCTGTGCCTCATAAACAAACTGTAGCACTCACCCCGAGGGGAACTGCAAGGCGTTGAGCGCCCAGCCCTTGCGGTGCAGCAGGTCGGCCAGCCGGAAGATGTCGAACTGCTTGGATCCGATCGCCACCACCGTCGTGGCCGGCTTGCCGAAGATGAAGATGCCCGGGATCTTGCGGAACCTGCCATGGCAAGGGAGAATATTGTGCCAACTAAGCAATGTAACAGTGAATCAAAGACGTTCGTATAATGTGAATACGAAAATAAAATGCAGATACCGTGAGCTGATACCTGGTCATTCTTGTCAAAACATGCATTGTCATTTACTGCTCCTGAAATATCTGACTTGACAGGTAACTCATGTCATCTGCGCAGGCACTGCGATCTTATTAACTACGATTGAACAATAATTAACCAATAAACGCGCACCTATGACTGAGCACAAAAAAAGCATATTTTGACAGGTGGTAGGGCCTAGAGCTCACCCGGGGAAGTACCACCGCCCGCCACGGTACTCAGTACCATTCCTACCGTGTAATAATTGTTTTAACAACAATTGTGTTCCGGATAGGAAGGTGTGGAGCCGGTTACACTTTTTTAGAGGCGACCATCTCAGTCCTCAGGGGTAGCAACGCATCTGTGACCGAATTAAAACGAGACTCATTGAGCCGAGTTCTGGGTCGGTCACATTGTCATGGGCGGCAGCGGAAGGTGGTGCTGCATGCTCGTTTGCTATCTTAATTCCATAAAAAAAAGCATGTTGGAAAAATCTTACACAATTTTTTCCTAGCCTCCAAAAACAATCATAGAGCGTCACTCACTCCTCCTCCAGGTACCGCGCGGTGGAGACGATCTCGCCGGTCATGCGCACGTACCGCTCGCGGCCCACGAACACCATGGTGGCCCAGCACGCGGCTATCAGTCCGCCCGCGCGACTGCCTGTCACATGGAGATATTATACACTTTAGATAGCTTACACTTTGGTAAGTAAGAGTAGAGTTCATCCGGACAAGTATCACTGACTTCTACGACACTGCGGTGGTGGTACAGTTACCGTTGACGGTGGGCGAGCCGTACACGCCGCCGGGCCACTCGGTGCTCACGGTGTACTGGTGGTGGCGGTACTCCGCGTCCTGTATGGTAGTGGTGGTGGTATAGTTACCGTTGACGGTGGGCGAGCCGTACACGCCGCCGGGCCACTCGGTGCTCACGGTGTACTGGTGGTGGCGGTACTCCGCGTCCTGTATGGTAGTGGTGGTGGTATAGTTACCGTTGACGGTGGGCGAGCCGTACACGCCGCCGGGCCACTCGGTGCTCACGGTGTACTGGTGGTGGCGGTACTCCGCGTCCTGTATGGTAGTGGTGGTGGTGGTGGTATAGTTACCGTTGACGGTGGGCGAGCCGTACACGCCGCCGGGCCACTCGGTGCTCACGGTGTACTGGTGGTGGCGGTACTCCGCGTCCTGTATGGTAGTGGTGGTGGTGGTGGTATAGTTACCGTTGACGGTGGGCGAGCCGTACACGCCGCCGGGCCACTCGGTGCTCACGGTGTACTGGTGGTGGCGGTACTCCGCGTCCTGTATGGTAGTGGTGGTGGTGGTGGTATAGTTACCGTTGACGGTGGGCGAGCCGTACACGCCGCCGGGCCACTCGGTGCTCACGGTGTACTGGTGGTGGCGGTACTCCGCGTCCTGTATGGTAGTGGTGGTGGTGGTGGTATAGTTACCGTTGACGGTGGGCGAGCCGTACACGCCGCCGGGCCACTCGGTGCTCACGGTGTACTGGTGGTGGCGGTACTCCGCGTCCTGTATGGTAGTGGTGGTGGTGGTATAGTTACCGTTGACGGTGGGCGAGCCGTACACGCCGCCGGGCCACTCGGTGCTCACGGTGTACTGGTGGTGGCGGTACTCCGCGTCCTGTATGGTAGTGGTGGTGGTATAGTTACCGTTGACGGTGGGCGAGCCGTACACGCCGCCGGGCCACTCGGTGCTCACGGTGTACTGGTGGTGGCGGTACTCCGCGTCCTGTATGGTAGTGGTGGTGGTGGTATAGTTACCGTTGACGGTGGGCGAGCCGTACACGCCGCCGGGCCACTCGGTGCTCACGGTGTACTGGTGGTGGCGGTACTCCGCGTCCTGTATGGTAGTGGTGGTGGTGGTGGTATAGTTACCGTTGACGGTGGGCGAGCCGTACACGCCGCCGGGCCACTCGGTGCTCACGGTGTACTGGTGGTGGCGGTACTCCGCGTCCTGTATGGTAGTGGTGGTGGTATAGTTACCGTTGACGGTGGGCGAGCCGTACACGCCGCCGGGCCACTCGGTGCTCACGGTGTACTGGTGGTGGCGGTACTCCGCGTCCTGTATGGTAGTGGTGGTGGTGGTGGTATAGTTACCGTTGACGGTGGGCGAGCCGTACACGCCGCCGGGCCACTCGGTGCTCACGGTGTACTGGTGGTGGCGGTACTCCGCGTCCTGTATGGTAGTGGTGGTGGTATAGTTACCGTTGACGGTGGGCGAGCCGTACACGCCGCCGGGCCACTCGGTGCTCACGGTGTACTGGTGGTGGCGGTACTCCGCGTCCTGTATGGTAGTGGTGGTGGTGGTATAGTTACCGTTGACGGTGGGCGAGCCGTACACGCCGCCGGGCCACTCGGTGCTCACGGTGTACTGGTGGTGGCGGTACTCCGCGTCCTGTATGGTAGTGGTGGTGGTGGTATAGTTACCGTTGACGGTGGGCGAGCCGTACACGCCGCCGGGCCACTCGGTGCTCACGGTGTACTGGTGGTGGCGGTACTCCGCGTCCTGTATGGTAGTGGTGGTGGTGGTGGTGGTGGGGGGCGGTGGTGGTATAGTTACCGTTGACGGTGGGCGAGCCGTACACGCCGCCGGGCCACTCGGTGCTCACGGTGTACTGGTGGTGGCGGTACTCCGCGTCCTGTATGGTAGTGGTGGTGGTGGTGGTATAGTTACCGTTGACGGTGGGCGAGCCGTACACGCCGCCGGGCCACTCGGTGCTCACGGTGTACTGGTGGTGGCGGTACTCCGCGTCCTGTATGGTAGTGGTGGTGGTATAGTTACCGTTGACGGTGGGCGAGCCGTACACGCCGCCGGGCCACTCGGTGCTCACGGTGTACTGGTGGTGGCGGTACTCCGCGTCCTGTATGGTAGTGGTGGTGGTGGTGGTATAGTTACCGTTGACGGTGGGCGAGCCGTACACGCCGCCGGGCCACTCGGTGCTCACGGTGTACTGGTGGTGGCGGTACTCCGCGTCCTGTATGGTAGTGGTGGTGGTATAGTTACCGTTGACGGTGGGCGAGCCGTACACGCCGCCGGGCCACTCGGTGCTCACGGTGTACTGGTGGTGGCGGTACTCCGCGTCCTGTATGGTAGTGGTGGTGGTATAGTTACCGTTGACGGTGGGCGAGCCGTACACGCCGCCGGGCCACTCGGTGCTCACGGTGTACTGGTGGTGGCGGTACTCCGCGTCCTGTATGGTAGTGGTGGTGGTATAGTTACCGTTGACGGTGGGCGAGCCGTACACGCCGCCGGGCCACTCGGTGCTCACGGTGTACTGGTGGTGGCGGTACTCCGCGTCCTGTATGGTAGTGGTGGTGGTATAGTTACCGTTGACGGTGGGCGAGCCGTACACGCCGCCGGGCCACTCGGTGCTCACGGTGTACTGGTGGTGGCGGTACTCCGCGTCCTGTATGGTAGTGGTGGTGGTGGTATAGTTACCGTTGACGGTGGGCGAGCCGTACACGCCGCCGGGCCACTCGGTGCTCACGGTGTACTGGTGGTGGCGGTACTCCGCGTCCTGTATGGTAGTGGTGGTGGTGGTGGTATAGTTACCGTTGACGGTGGGCGAGCCGTACACGCCGCCGGGCCACTCGGTGCTCACGGTGTACTGGTGGTGGCGGTACTCCGCGTCCTGTATGGTAGTGGTGGTGGTATAGTTACCGTTGACGGTGGGCGAGCCGTACACGCCGCCGGGCCACTCGGTGCTCACGGTGTACTGGTGGTGGCGGTACTCCGCGTCCTGTATGGTAGTGGTGGTGGTATAGTTACCGTTGACGGTGGGCGAGCCGTACACGCCGCCGGGCCACTCGGTGCTCACGGTGTACTGGTGGTGGCGGTACTCCGCGTCCTGTATGGTAGTGGTGGTGGTGGTGGTATAGTTACCGTTGACGGTGGGCGAGCCGTACACGCCGCCGGGCCACTCGGTGCTCACGGTGTACTGGTGGTGGCGGTACTCCGCGTCCTGTATGGTAGTGGTGGTGGTATAGTTACCGTTGACGGTGGGCGAGCCGTACACGCCGCCGGGCCACTCGGTGCTCACGGTGTACTGGTGGTGGCGGTACTCCGCGCGCCGGTACAGTATCACCGACGTGCCCTTCGGCGCGAACCCGTACTGAACACACAAACAGAACAACATGAACGTCATTATACACAACATCAAATATCTCTCTTACAGTAAGGTCATTATAACTCGGCCGATCTTAATATAGCTACGAGTGGCGCAGATGTCGATTTTAAGGCCAAAACGGTGGTAGGAGGCGGGGAGTACGGGCGGTATGATAGGTACGCCAATACGAAGTATCGCATCACAAAATACTGTCATGGCCGCCATGTTTTGATTGGTCAGTTACTGTACAAACGAAGGAAAACGAAGTTCAGAGCGGCCGAGTTATAATGACCTTACTGTACTTAACATAATTATTGCAAGATGTGACTGACTGATTGAGGTATACAAATAATAAAGATGTCGGAACTTAGAGTAAAGAACTTTGTAATAGTTAGTAGTGGTAGCAACAGTAGTTGTAGTGGTATGGCGACTTGAATCATGCTATTGAAGATTTGTACATCGCTCGCATATATACAAGCTTCGACTGCACCTAGGCATAACGTCTGAGGGGAGATCTCCCTTTATCAAAGTAGCAGTAATTTTATCATAGTAGGAGTAGTAGTACTGATACTATCTAGTAGTGGTAATAGTAGTAGCAGTCGTAGTATAAATAAAAAAAGAAATAAAAGAAAAACAATAAATACGTAGAAATAGTAAAATTGGTGGTGGTAGTAGGTTTGTGTCTAGAGCAAGTCTGTCCCCGACGTACTAACACACCACATACCCACCTTATGCGTATCAGCAGAGATGCTGGCGACGCCGGGCAGTCGGAAGTCGAAGGGCGGCACTGGGTGGCCGGCGGCCGGCATGAAGGCCGCCACGAAGCCGCCCAGGCACGCGTCCACGTGCAGTGGGACATCGTGGTCCAGCGCCAGCGCGGACAGCGCCGCGATGTCGTCCATCGTGCCGTACGGGTAGTTCGGCGCTGAGCCCACTATCTGTGCAGTAACGTCTGGTGAGTTCACTGAGGGTACGAACAAAGGTAGCGAGGTATCTGTGGCCGAATTAGAATGAGATTGTATGTAACAATAACTAAATGGACTATCCGTCCTAGGCTCTAATTTAAGTTTTTTCTAGATCAGTCACAGCAGAACATTGTTTACTTAGAAAACATAAAAAAGAACGTCACAAATAGTTCAATTTCGCGACTTCTTCGGTACAGAAATATACGTTCTAAATGACGACCCTGAATGTAAATGTAATAAACCAGAATGGCGCTCAATGGTTAACACGCTGTATTGCTGTTCCAAAGATCCTGGATTCGATTCCCAGTAAGGCAGAAGTTCGAATGATAATTTTAAATTTATATTTTCGGTCTGGGTATGTGTTCTTGTCTTATATCTTGTCCACGGCACCAACGCAGTACAGAATTTTAGTATGAGTGAATAATTAAAAAAATAACAATAACTAAAAAACCAAAGCCACAACAGCATCCAAACCCACCATACAAGTCCTGCGTCCAATAGCCCTCGCCACCGCATCCACATCGATCGTCAACGTCTCAGGGTCCACGGGCACAGTGACCACCCCAATGCCGAGGTACTGGGCCGCCTTGTCGAACGCCGTGTGCGCCGTGCGGCCCACCACCATCTGCGGGTTGGTCACCCCGCGCGAGTACGCCGTGCCTTACTCACCATACAAGTCCTGCGTCCAATAGCCCTTGCCACCGCATCAACATCGACCGTCAACGTGTCAGGGTCCACGGGCACAGTGACCACCCCGATGCCGAGGTACTGGGCCGCCTTGTCGAACGCCGTGTGCGCCGTGCGGCCCACCACCATCTGCGGGTTGGTCACCCCGCGCGAATACGCTTTGCCTTACTCACCATACAAGTCCGCCTCCCAATAGCTCTTGCCACAGCATCCACATCGATCGTCAACGTCTCGGGGTCCACGGGCACAGTGACCACCCCGATGCCGAGGTACTGGGCCGCCTTGTCGAACGCCGTGTGCGCCGTGCGGCCCACCACCATCTGCGGGTTGGTCACCCCGCGCGAGTACGCCAGGTCGCGGAACGCCTTGCACGCCATCATTATTGACTCCGTGCCGCCGGTTGTTACCTGGAAGTGGCAAGTAATCAACATATTAGCTTAATATGTTGTCAATATACTTATTTGTGAAATGTAGATGCAATTGCTTCAAATAAATAAATTCTCAATTAAATGATCCAACTGGATCATAATGCCGGTAAAACAGTTTATGGAAAATGTGTCAAATTCGTTGGTCTGGTTGGCCTGGGTCTCCTCTCACAATTTGAGAAGCGTTAGTATGGCCTAGCTTTAATCCACAATAATAACCTAGTGCAAATTGACTAACTACACACACCATTAATATCATCTTAGAGAACTGTTAATTCAACATGTTTTCTCACGATTTTTCTTTCACCAAGGCAAGTGGCAATTTATTTCTAATAACCACATATCTTTTATAAATAGGTACAGTTATATAGGACGGATAAAAGCAATGTGTAGGTGGATCAAATATAATATCAGGTTCTGGTTATATTTAGCATCCAAAAAACAGCTATTCTTTAAGATTAGCAGATCTCTATGTGTATTGTTTACATACATTTTACAAGCATACGATTCGTTTTGAGTCTCAGACACACAGTACGATAACGAGATGTAAAAATTGTTAACACTAATTAGCGGCGCGTGCTCGCGACCTTGGCTAGATAGCGAGGCGTGAGCGAACGGCTTTATGACTACAATACAAATACTACAATAATTACACATTCGACGCTCTGTCGAGACAAGCTATTGTACTGAAACAGAGCATGACGTATAACACGATTTAAATGTAAACTAGACTATGTACAGTCATAGCCCCGCGGCTTGTGTCGATCCTAAATGATCGACTGAGTTAAACAATTAGCAGGCGCGGTCAGAAGTTGCGGCAAAAAATAATTTGAGCGTTCGTAATTGGCTTCGGCTTCACTCCGGAGGTGTTGGGAAACTGTGTGTGATGATGATCACTTACCATCAGGTGGTTCATCTGCATTTTGATGTGTGATATTATTGCACACAGGACACACGATGCCCTCAAGAAGCTTGAATCACGATATTAAATTTTTCTACCAGTTGTATTCGTATAAAAGTTCCGAAAAAGAGCAGTCGGAGCTCGGCCGCTTCCCAGGTATGCCTTTATCTCAGGTATGCCATATATCCTTTACTTAAAGCTTCTAAAACAGGGGGTGCGTCATCGTGATTCAAAGTTAGTTGTTGTATCGCCATCTATTGGTGGCTTAAGGAACTATTAGCTGAGACACAAAACACGTCAAAATTTGTATGGCATTGTGAAACTAGCATTATTAGATCGATGATTTTGAGCAAATATCCGAGACACACATAAGACAACCAAGGTACTGACCGTCCCGCAGCAGTCGTCGTCCCCGTGGAACAGAGCGACGGCCATGCGCACCACCTCCGCCTCCATCTTGTTGAGGCCGGGGAACACGTCCGCGTGCAGCGGGTTGGTGTACGCGGCGGCTGTGTACGCCGCGCACGCCGCGCGCGCGATGTCCTCCGCCACGTGGTACACCGC
Source organism: Hesperia comma (assembly GCA_905404135.1). Classification (NCBI taxonomy): domain Eukaryota; kingdom Metazoa; phylum Arthropoda; class Insecta; order Lepidoptera; family Hesperiidae; genus Hesperia; species Hesperia comma. The sequence goes on from FR990021.1 coordinate 19,036,762, forward strand.
GCCCGACACCGCGCCGCCCTGCCAGTCGTACGCGCCTGCACAACGGACAACGATCATTGGACATCGGACATTGGACATAAGACATCGTACATAGGACATCGGACATCGGACATTGGACATATAGACATCGTACGTAGGACATCGGGCATTGGACATAAGACATCGTACATAGGACATCGGATATTGGACATAGGACATCGGAAATTGGACATTGGACATCGGACATTGGACATAAGACATCGTACATTGGACATTGGACTTTTGACATATGACATCGGTCTACATTTGACTGTAGACATCGGAAGTCAAACATCAATTATTACAAGTCAAAAGTCTTGTCTTGTCAAGTGGAAGTCACAAATCCTGTACATCATGGAGCTGTAATAATGTAATATTGAGCCCTTGGTTAGAGGTAAATGTATAACAATAATGGAATTATTTGTGGAACTCTATTACACTGTTTAAACATTCACATACCATCAGCACTCACCCAACGTAAGATGATCCTTGACCTCCTCAGCGACTTGTTCAGCGGAGAGGCCCTTGTCTGGCAGCTCCCGACGGACTGTAACACCGGCGTACCGCTTGGCCACGTCTCGCTTGAACTCGCGCTGGACCTCAGCCATCTTCTCGTCGATCTTGCGCTGCACCAGCGGCAAGCGGCGCAGCCATCGGAAGAACTCCTTGCGTAGACGGCTTGAGAGGCCTTGAAGACAACATCGGTTACCATCGAGCCAATGTGCATGTTGAAATATTCAAGTATCTAGAGCCGCGCTCTTTGAATAGCGGTCGCTATCTTTGAAACGACTGAAGGTGGAAAGCTAGAAAGGTGTGTGAAACGGTATTACACAGGAGCGCTTATACATCTCTAATAGTCCCTATATGAATAGGTAGAAGAGGCGTTTGTGTGTACTTGTGTGCCCTTGTGCGGACCTTAGCTAGGAAAGTGTGACGTTAAGTCTTTCCTGCATTAGTCAGGTACATGGTAAGCATCATCATGCTCTTATTTAGGTGTAGAAAACAACACAGTTTAGAAGTGTTGTGAATACATGTAATTCTAATAAAGAGGGTGATCTTAGTTACCATAAGTGTACCAATGGGGACACTAACTACTTCTATTAGTAGGAGTAGTAGTAAAAATAAATGATTCATTGACATACATTCCATGACATACCAATACCTTCCTTCCTTCCTTATACTAAAATCCATATATGGCACCTAGATATGGATATCATAAATCACAGTAGGTCTAGGTACTAACACCAGGTATGTCTATTCAATATCAATTAACCTACGCTAATCTTCCTGAAGTAATTATATTCGGAACAAACTATTTTTATCAATTAAATCCTCATTAAGGTGTAAAGGTAAGCTACTGATAATAATTTACATAAAACATAAAACCATGATTATCTTCATTATCAATATATGAATTTACAAGGAAATTAGATAGGCTTGAATACAATAAAGTACATGTTTTAATCTTGCTGTTTTTTTATCTGAGAGCTAGTAAAAAAGGAAAAATTAAAGTGGAATTATGATGCGAGTCAAAATTGATACAAATGCCCATAAGAGCCACTACATATAAAAGCCTGGTCAGATAGTTCCATGTATATAGTGGTGCACCCTTGCAACCCATTACTGTAATACTGTTGGGCATGAGCCATGTCATTCACTACAACAACAAAAACAGTATTTATGCGGGAAAAACTCCCACGCGTGAACAAAGTCGCAGGCACAGCCAGTATGCCCAGTATGTGTAATATACAGATAAAAAAAATTACTTAACCAAACTTCAACACCACAAGGAAAAATGATCATTTAATCATTCAAGCCTATCAGAACAGTTATATAAAGATATAAGTGAATGTGAGCATGACTAAGCTAGTTTCGATGACAAACAAAAGTGTATACAAATGAGGAAAAACGCGAGAAAAATAGCTCACAATGCCAAACTACTGAATGCATAATTATCAGTTATTTGGAACGGCCATTACTTGTTTAAAACTAGTTATCTCATGAAATGGTCCTGAAACTTGTGAATTATGAAATGAAACAAAATATAAAATGTTTTATGTTTCAGATGCAGTGTCTAAAAGCTATTAAAATAAGAATCTGCAGCTACAATTTTGAGCTGTGTTGATGACAAATTTGTAACAAAAAAAGATTTGCAAACGATAATGAAATAAATAAATTATGATAATTATTATTATGTTATATAAAGAAACTTAATTTGCATACAAATTAATTTCACATATTTATGTATAATTATGACAGTTACAACGGTTTTTGTTACTCCGTTCTGGCAATTATGAATAATTTCTCATTAATGTCATGTAAGCAATGTAATATCATCATAGGTAACAGATAATTTAACAAATTAACATACAAGAACATGTAGTATAATAATAGAACTCACTTTCATTGGCATTGTAAAGGCTGTGAGCCCACACCAGTGCCAGCACCGAGGATGCCGTCATGGTCACAATCTGCCATGGCTCCTTGCCTTCAAAAAACCTGTTGATGGCCTTCAAAGGCTGAGGCCGCTCACTCATGGCTGCAAAGAGAAATGAATGAGTTACACACAATACTTGATGATGTATCAAGTATGATGTATCAACTGATATGATTTTAGCAACTAAGTAAATATTTTGCAAAGCATATTTTTTAGTAGAGTACATAAGTGTTATAACAACAAAGTTTGTGTACGAAAGAAAGAAAAATGATTTAATCATGACAGTTACATTAATACAACTAACATTAAAACTTGAATGTTAGTTAATTCATATGGCAAAAGTATGTACACCTTGGTAATAAAATGCAGCTCAAATGAACATGACCTCAACGTGTTACATGATACGTCCATACAACATACCTCACTGAGCAAAGTCCACACCATGCACCATAAAGGTACAATCATTAAATTCACTAATGTTCAATGTTAGCATGCTAGGCTGTTGCAAATATTTCTTTGTTTACTCAGTATTCATTGTTCTCTTGTTAACGCAGTTGTAAGATGATTGCAGTATAATATAGATAAATTAACTATTTGGTTTATAAGAAACAAAACCTGATAAAGTTGATCATTTTTTAATACTACATAAATTAAATAATTTAATATAGTATATAGATATATGGCTGTAACCATTGGAGCCAATTAAAATGGGTAAACTGACGTCTAACTGGTCTATCTACTGCTGCATGTACTACTTCTTAGGGTTGAGATGGAATTCCTTATGTACAATAAACATAATAGCACTGTGACTGAAGCACTGTCTGAAGTCTTCTGAATATCTGAACAAAGAATAAGAGTACTGAACATTAAACTTTTCCAGACATTACGAATCCCTTTTATACCAGAATCCGCGAATATAGTAAAAATGTGATAGCGTACTAAAGGCCAGACAATAATAACTTTAATTGAAAATAGTTTAAGGTTTAAGATAACTTTCCATTTCAGTAAAATCTACTTACTTGTGTTCGCAGGATGAAGCAGCAGCAAGACAATGATAATGATAAGAGTATTAAACGTAACAAGAATTTATAAAACAAGCTAATAACGTTACGAACTAAGTATATGAGTAAAAATTAAACACGATGTTTACTTTGGTGAATAATGATCATCTTTATGGGACAATCTAAATAACTGTACAGAAAATCCTAATTATAAGTGAATAAGACACGTACAGTATCGAATTTATTTCAATTCAAACTACAATAAACAACATCCAGCATAAATTGAATTGAACAGTGAACTTGAACGACTTGAACGTCTTGAACATCTTGACTTGACGTCTTGATTGATTACAATTTGACAATGACAATGTAGCAACAAAGGACAACGTCAAAGTACAGTGCCACAAACTTATTTGACCCGGTAAGGGTGGCGCTACTGTCTTGGTATTTTTCTGACAACAGTATAACATTTGCATTAGTTCCAATTTTGGCCACCGGGTCAGATAAGTTTGTGGAACTGTATGTTGTCATTGTCAGGGTCGTTTCCGTCATTACTCACACAGATTATAAAACAACCAGACCCATAACCCATAACCATAGAGATATTACACTAGAGTGGGTGAGCCATACGGCTGCCCATACATTACAATCGCCCCCGGTTAGAAAGAGAAACAACGATAACGGTAATTACCTATCTCTCTCCGATCCCGAGGAGCCAGAAAGAGAAAGGTGATTATTAAACTCAGAGCCTCTCCAGAAAGAGAAAGGTGATTACTAAAGATTTCGTCTCTTTTTATCCGAGGTACGCTCTGAAACCTGGCTTCTGCCCTCTAGTGTAATATCTACTACTCTTTACCTGTGCGACTATTCTTTATCTGTGATCCATTTCGGAATATTCCACCAATCAAAAAGGAATACAAAACAACTAAACAAAACGCAGATTTGTGATTGGCCAAAAACACTTCACTTCTTCTGCTGAACGAAATTGCTTTGCTGAAAGCCGAAAATGAGTCACCATCCGCCAGTTTCCTGTATTCCTAACACTGGCAAAATGTCGAAAGCTAAAAAAGTCATCGAGGAAGCTAAGGAAATAAATAATCCAGAGATAGATTTAGTGGATAAAGGGATTTCCAGTTTAGATGAGATACCTGGATTGTGTAAGTCTTGTGACATAAACTCGTTTTAACTTTTTTGTACAAAACAAGTTTTTGTTGCATGTCAAGTTTTTATCATTACTTTTTCAAAAAAACAAACTCAAGTAAACATTGCTTTAAAATTTGTTATCGTCAGATGAAATGTATTAAACAACCTTCTACGCATTATTACAGCTGGAAGTAACATAAATAGTCAATAACTTTTAAAGTATCTGCAATGTTTTGAGTACCTACTTTCTAATTTTCTTTTAGTTTCTATAAATATATTTTTTGTGAATCGTCGAAGCATTTTAGGTGTATTAGCATGGGTGTGAGCTTACAACCTTCATTAAAATTACACTTACTGCCCACATGCAGATGTTTTCCTTGTAGTATGAATTACATCAGTGCTATATATAGAGGTGGTTATGTTGCTTTTTACAATATCTGTACCTACTGTGTAAACAGCCCTAAATACCAAGAATTTTGATTAACAATTTAGTCTATTCCTATGGTCTTAAATTCTAATTCTATTCTAATAAGAAAATAAATATATTATGTCCATGTTTCAATTACACAAGTAGCTTAGTAATATCTGATACTGAATTAATAGTATAATAATGTTACGAGATATATTCCTTTCCAGTTACGTTAGACAATATTACAAGATTGACATTAAGCCACAACAAGATCCAGGTGGTTCCGGCCACTCTTGCTAACCTCATCAATTTGGAGATCCTGAACCTCGCCAACAACCATATTGAAGAGCTGCCCGTCAGCCTGTCCTCACTGCCCAAGCTCCGGATACTGAATGTGTCGCTCAACAGGCTCTATGGCCTGCCGAGAGGGTTTGGGGCCTTCCCAGTACTTGAGATCTTGGATCTCACATACAATAACTTGAAAGAGCAGACCTTGCCTGGAAACTTCTTTATGATTGGTGAGACATCTTAAAAATATTATTTCTTAATCATTCAAGAATTCAGCATGGTTAAAATAAAATATTAAAGCTACTTGTGGTCAGTTGTGAACAAACTTAAAATGATGCACTTAAGATGGCACTGTATCTTACATGTAAATAGGCATTGATATAATTACCAACAATAACTGGTTGACTTCTGTACTTGACCTCATCTCACAATGTGAGGAATTCAGGCATTAGTCAATCAAATTGGCTATGAATCGGTGTCCCACATTTAAGCTATTAGGCTAATACTGCTATTTACTGTACTCTCCTATTTGCCAGTAGTGAATCTATATTCAAGTCTTTGAAAAATCAACATAACAGTAATAATGAAAGCTAATTAACAGTATTGTTTACAGAGAGCCTTCGTGCCCTGTATTTGGGTGATAATGACTTTGAATACCTTCCTCCTGAGATTGGGAACTTAAAAAACCTTCAAATTGTAAGTACTTCATCTACATTTTTATTATTTAGCTTTGACACACCATATGCACCACAGTGGTTTTAGTGATAGTCAATAAATGAGTTCTGTCCAGCTATACATAAATGGTTTCACATTTATTTCTCAAACAACTGACACCAAATAAAAAAAAAAACTAGCAGTTGCTACAGTCACTTAAATAAAAAGGTTTCAAAAAAATTTAATCAGTCAATGATAGTTAAATTGTCCTAAATTTGAATTGCGCTTAACAGCTAATGATAATATTCCAGCTGTCCATGAGGGAGAATGATCTAATAGAGGTGCCGCGTGAGCTGGGCCAGCTGACCCGGCTCCGCGAGCTGCATCTGCAGGGCAACAGGCTGGTTGTACTGCCTCCGGAGATTGGTTAGTCTAATGTTATTTACAATCATGTTTAATCATGGATTTTATGGATATCTCTATCATAGCCATACTGTATAACAATTATTTATTTATTTATTTTTGGGAAACTTACAGCTACATGAAACTTAGAGCTAAAACACTGAATAATAATCTAAGGCCAATTGAAAGATCCACATTAGCTAGTAGATTTTTATAATTCTTTCATATTCAGTAACCTTTGCATGTCTTGCAGTCCTGTCTAAATTTAAGCGACATCTGGTGAATAATTTTTGAGTTATGTCTACCTATTAATTTTGAAATTAGTTTTTCTAGATAAAAGTTGTATAATAATTATGAATGGTTGTGGTACCAGGGACTTTGGACCTGGCCAGCAACAAGTCGGTGCTGCGGCTGGAGGGCAACTTCTGGATGCCGCCCATCGAGGACCAGCTCAAGCTGGGCCCCTCGCACGTGCTCGACTACCTGCGCTCCGAGACTTACAAAGTGTGAGTACTGTGTTATCAAGCAGTCTGGTATTTGTACTCCATCAGTGTAAATGAATGGTTTGTTTCTTAGTGGTTAGTGACTTGTGTGGCTGTAAAACAAATTTCAACTTCAAACTTAAATTTAGTCTTTAAGGGTTCTGTCAGCAAATTGCAGATGAGTTTATCATGCAGTGTTATTTTTGTTACCATGGAAATGTTTACTAGGGTTGACTGTTTTACGAGCAATGCTTGATCTTCACGGATATTAACGTATTTAATGTGGTGTCTTGCAGGCTATACAGCCGCCACATGTCGGCCAAGCCGCCGCCGCCGCCGCAGACCCTGGACAAGAGCAAGAAGGCCAGCCGCGCGCGCTCCTGAATACCACCTGACACCACTGCACGTGACATGTTGTATCAACACTAACAAACTATCAACGAGTGAACTCATGGAAACAATTGTGTGGGATTTGGGGCTAAGTCAACTAGTTACAGCCAGCTAGCCTCCCAGGCAATGTTTGAGATTACAGCCAATAAACACAACGGCCTACAAGCAGCGAGGAGAGAAAGCATCACTGCCTACAAGTTGTTTGAATGTGTCATGAAGATCTGTGTTCAGCACTCGTATATTTACATACGTAAACTAACAATTAACTAATTGTATGCTTGTCTGTGTTCTACATAGTGCTTAAGTAACATTCTGATTTTATGTTAAGCCAATTAAGTGAATGCTTTGCAATGTACATTTTCTTACATTGCAATGTTTTGAACAAAAAACAACAGGCATGTAATTAGCATTTAATTTTGTCATGTTAATTTATGAAAGACCTTATTTGTGCTTGCCTATTAAGATGCTAGTTAAATCCTAAATTAAATTTTACAAGGCTTACCTCATGACGTGCCATAATAATGAAACTAAAAAATAACATCAAAATCTTTTATTAAATAGCAATTCAGTACATCGAGTTAAACACAAAACACTTATAAATGAGTGCCTTAAAATTATTGATAATGCTAAAATGAAATGTTTTAATGTGACCTTATACAAATGTACAAGGATGTATGTTTTTGTGCTACCATTATAATTGTGTAATTATTATTAATTAAATTTTATATGACTAACTGTGACACAAGTATTAAATTATAGCTAATATTTAAACAACTTTGTAGTTTGTTTTCAATGTTAGGTCTTCTGATCCCATACCTACTATACCTACTTATACTCGTAGTTTACATTGTTTATTAGACAGAGTGCAATAACTCAGTAGCATTTAATTTTGTACTTTAGTGATATGTGAGCAGCAGGTGTTTTACAGGTATTACTCTTGCAATACAGTAGTCACTCACTTTAGACCCCTATATTGGGTTGTAACATTTAAATTTCAGTGACCAGCGAACTTCAGTATTTTGTCACACGATTCAGGCAAATAATGTTGTCGGAATATTGTGATTGCCATGTATCGAGAGATCTCTCGGGTTCTGTATAAATTACGCAGTGGCAACAATGAATGATGATACACAAAAGACCTATCATTAATGTAAATATTACAAAAACCTACCTACTCAGTCATACAGTAATAACATTACAATTATAACTATACAGGAACACGACATATAAAAATAATTGTTAGCATTCACCCCATTATAGTAAAAACGCGCTAGGTATGCGTTCCTGACACATGTCAATTCGTCATGACTAGTGATGTACAATAAAGAGGCTTTGGGCAAAACGTCACACTCGGAAAACGTCCCATGGGACGTTTCGCCCCATCATTTTTTGACTGGGTCGATTGGTCTCAGAAATCCAAAATGAAATTATATAGTCGGCAGAAAAGTCTACATACGTGTGTGAGATATTTTCACTATAAATATTAAGGTTAGCTTCTATTTGATAATAAAAAGAAATTGAAATACAGTACTTAATATAAATTATTTTTAAATAATTATACAATGACTAATACAAATGCCATAATATCTGTTTTTAATTAGAATTTAGCTTTATGTAAAAATGATGAGACAAGCCTTAAATCTTTATTTTTTATTTAATATTCGTTAATAATACAAAAATTGTTACCTGGCACCATGACTTAAACTACCTGTGATTAAAGCGAATGCCATAATTAACACAGGCAATCTAAGGAAATGAACATAATATCTTTAAAATCCTTTTTTTAATATATAATTTGTGTATTCAACCACCATCCAAGTATTTTGGCACTACTTGAACACCTTTTAAGTATGACGTAATAAATGATTTTGGTCATTTTTATGCTTACAAACACATTAATACATAGTACCACTTTAGCTTCAAATTAACATCCCTCGACACTAAAATGCCAATAACTTGTAAAGGAGACGGTCCACAATTGTATGGAGTCTGGGTCTGGTTTTTGTACCAGTGATAAAATAAAATAAAAAAGAAAAATGAACCATTTTTGACTAATCAAATCCACGTGACGCAATTATTCTACATAATGGCGGGCAGTAGACCAGAGGATTCATAATTTTTGACGTATGACGTTAGCTGTCAATATGCCTTCTCTATGCTTGAACAATGGCTTGAACTCAGAGTGAAGGACGCCATCTTGCAAGTGTTGCAAGTAGTACCTACCGAATAAGTCGAAATTAATTTTATTTTAGCAAGTCATTTATTGCGATTTGTGAATTTATTATATTTTTAATGAACTTTCTGTATTTTTTGGTTTTTCATGGTTTAGTGTACAAGATCAGGCCCAAAATGGACCATCTCCTTTCCTTTTAAAGTAGTCAGTGTTTTATGGTTTTAAAATCTCCATTTACCAAGCAACATTTTGAAATTATCTGCACTATAATTAGTTAACTGGATATTTTTTTCCACCAGCCACCGTCAAACTTGAATCAAAGAAACAATCGAAAACATAAAAAGACCTAAATAGACACGAATTTCTAGGAATCACGTAATAATTTGAACTCAGTCATAGCTTGGGATTGTAGACCAACTATCTGAAAGTACGTGAAAAAAAAATTAAAACATGTGCTCATTTGTGTAGCCAGCAAGTAAAAGTAGGGTAAGAGAGCTTGATTTCTGAAAAATCAAACAAAGGTCAAAATCTCGAAAACGGTGACACTTTTACTAAAACGATTTTTTGACATCTGGTAGGTCTCTCTCCAAGCTATCGACCATTTCAGTTTGAGTATGTCCAAGCAATCTTTGATCTTGAGGAAAATTATTCTGTGATTTTTTTAAAATCAAATGTTGATATAATATGTATACGGTAAAAAAAAATACTATAATTATATACATATATGTCTATATTAAGTAATAATAGATATCTCGGAGCCAGGGTCAGAGCGGTTGTTATACTTTGGGTTATACGTGACTGGGGATAAGAAATAATAGTCTGTACACTGAGTTTAAACGTCTATTCCAACACTTCAATACAGTTATCACCAAAATTAATTTAGATTACATTAAATTAAACTTAGAAATAAAGCTGACGACAAAATAATAGCAAAGTGGCAAAGGATCAGCACGATTAATTCAAATTTAACTTGGAAACGCGGCAAGTTTGGTATGGCAGTGGGTTCGACACGTCCGCTCGGTCTAAGCGCTCAATTCAGAATGATCATGACAGCTATGGTTCTCTACGACGCCATCTCTACCCCCACTCCATACCAACCATGCCCAAACAATAACTGTTTCGTTTCCAGAAGTAGCTCCGGCCATCATTCATAGATGGCGGTAGGTTCCTAAAACTAGTTCCATCGATTACTCATAGGTGGCGTTACTAGATCAGCGTAGGACTTTGGTCTCGCTCCTACACGGCCAATCTGACGTGCACACGTCCTCGTGTGATTCCTTTTTAATTAAGTTACAACAAAGCTCTAAAGTTTCTTTTATTCAGCAAAAGTTTTTCGTTACTAATGAGACTACCTTTTAATTAAGGTCACACAATAGTTATGGTCAAACGGAATAGTAATGGTCACACAGAATAGTAATGGTCACACAGAATAGTTATTGCCACACAGGCGAATCATTGCCATACGGGCGAAACATTGCGTCACAGGATAGTCATTGCGTCACAGGATAGTCATTGCGTCACAGGAGAGTCATTGCCACACAGGCTAGTCTTTGTGTCACAGGAGAGTCATTGCCACACAGGCTAGTCAGCTAGTCATTGCCACACAGGCTAGGCTTTGCCACACAGGCTAGTTAGCTGGTGTCAGTTAGGGCCACACAGGCAAGTCAGGGCCACACAGGTCAGTCAGGGCCACACAGGTCAGTCAGGGCCACACAGGTCAGTCAGGGCCACACAGGTCAATCAGGGCCACACAGGTCAATCAGGGCCACACAGGTCAGTCAGTGTCAAATTCGTCAATGTTGATAAAATGTGTCAGTCTCAAGTTGGTTAGTGACCCCTACTACAATTTACTTTAAATTTCTTTTACTCAACAAGTTTCTAATTTTTCAAGTTTCTAACATTACAACACTAGTTTAGAGGAGCAAAATTACAAATTAATAATTTGTGTTTGTTTTAACTTTTACACTATGACTACGCTATCGCTATCGCAGATTAATCCGTACAGCATCTTCACGTAATCTGGGGATGGATTCCATCTGCAAGCACGCTCTACCGGCACCAATCCGCATTCGTCATTGAAGATTACCTGTAACAATCAAACACACACGCGAGTATCTTTCTACGCTCAGCCCTTCCTGATAAACAGAAGCACTTCTTACAAAATTAATCTGCATCAGTACAGGGGCTTATTCCAATTTGAATTTGAATTTGAATTGATTGATTTAAAGTGTATTAATATTGACACACGGATATCTGAAGAAACATGCCATGAGGGCCTTATTACTTTGTCTGCTATGAGGATAGGGGATACAACATAAGACTTCAGAATTTATTTGCCACATAGGTTGTATGCTACTCAGGCTGTTGATCAGGTGTGCCACGCAGGCGTTTGAACAGGTTTGCCACATAGGTGTTTGATACTAGTACCAATACACACAAATAAAAAGAATTATAACTTTCCATTTTAATAACTTTAAAACTAGTCTAGACCAGGTGGACTGATGACCTGAAGAAGGCGGTGGGCATCCGCTGGATTCAGAGAGCTCAGGACCGAGAGGCCTACGTCCAACAGTGGACATCGAAAGGCTGATGGATGGATGGATGGATGAAAACTAGTCTTTAAACTACTGAACAAACTTTCAAATGATTCTCACCAATCGAAGAAGGATTCCGCATGGTTATGGAGTATAATTTATTAAGGTTTTGTTTTAATTCATTGAAAGGTGACGATAGCGATTTGCTATACAGTACTATGCAAAGCCGGGGCGGGTCGCTAGTTATTAATAATTTTGTTTCATTCTGATATCATACCCACCATCAACTCAAAAACTAATTAAACCATTATACCTAACCGGTAATAGTGAATACCCAATTATTAAATTGAACGATTTGAATTGGATTATCCAATAACAAAGTAATTCTATAAAAACTAATCCACTAAAATCTTTGTCCCGAAAATATTATATTGAGAATATTCTTTCTCTTAATTATTCTCTCTTAACCGTACCTCCTAATTATTCAGATCAATCAGCAACATCATTAAAGTTTCTCAAATACCCAATTAATTTAACCAAGAAAAATACAGGGATCGCCTAATATCCAGTAATGTCTCAAAAATGGAAGAGTTTAATTCACTTTTACTATAAGCCATAAGAAAACCAGTTAAACAAAACAGATCACCTGTAACGTTGTGCCCGTTCCGCGGCAATAACCGATGATGCTTCATCATCACACCACGAAGCCAGCGCCAGCGCACGCACACAGCCATCAATGCAGTTCCAATTAACACGAGTACAACCTTCGTGTGCTGCTCTTGCTCCCGATCGCCACAGAAACAACCCGTGCCATCTTCGAAAACCAAGCTGGAACACAGAACACGAATAACGTTAAAAACTCATTGGTTTCACGAGGTAAATTAAATCCAATCAAAGTTTGCTGCACTTGTTAAAAAAATAATAATTAGGGAACCGACTGTATCCAACTATTATTTTATCGATCACTAATTACAAGACAACAGAAGGTTGTATTTTCACAACGCACGAAATAAAATTGAAGTTATGAAACTCCAACACACCGGATGTCATAAAATAAAAGTTTGTCATACCAAAAACGCCGTTTCACTTTTACCTCGTTTCATGTTACCACAACTAGGTGATGTCACCCTTGGTTCCAGACAGGTACCAGACAAGGTCTTGGTCTCCAGCTTCTTAAAACCTAGAATCGCTTCCTAAATGCAGCAAAAATCGACTTTATTTATTTCAAAAATATAGTGGGTAGAATCTGAATCGGGTAAGAATTCAATAAATTCGTCTAAAATACCTCTGAAGACAATATTTAAATCATTAGGTAACCCCTTTCTCAATATTTAAACGTAACAGTAACTTACCCGCGTATTTAGAATACGAAACAAAACAATTAATTAATCACTTTTAAAACGACAACCAAATAAGCTGTAACGGGTTTTTTTTTAATTAATTCGACAAACGTCACCTCATTAAAACTACTCAGTCTTTTCAAAGCGCAAGCCTCTCGCTTTATAAATTTACTTGGTGAAATTGAGTACCAATAAAGCAAACTTATTTTGTGTGTGTATTTTTATTTTTTTCAATTAATCCTTTTCAACTAAAAGCGGCGCACCAAATCACTAAACACCAAGATAATTAAAAGAATACTTTCGTTATTCACCCGCTACCTGACCAGTACTTTCAGTATCACTGCTGTCAGTCACTGCATACCAATAAAAAGTAATCAAGAAATAATTTTAAGAATTCAACGCATGTGACAAAAGAAAACAACACTTGTGGTAAAGGACACTGCACTGTAACACCTTATCACGTTATCAATTGAAAATGTACCTACACGGAATACGTAACAAAATTCCAGAGATCAAACGCGTATTTTTCTTTTTCGACCAGGCTACAAAATCTAATCTATCCCCATGATCTTTAACAATAGGAACAAAGAACGAATCCTAGTTCAACATCAAATATCGAAACGCTTAAATAATGCTTAAGCAACCGCGCACCAATATTATGAAAACATCTCACTCATTAGTGAACAGTATCGTAGTAGTAGCAAGTAATATTACAGACGTTAATCAGCGAAAAGTGTCGTTGCTATCATCTATATCGATCGACAGCAACTAGAGTCACCTCCATCAAGCAACGATACTTATAGACTTCATTGAATAATGCAAGGGACACATCACCTCAACTAAGCGATATGTTTAGCAGCTGAGTAATGACACCAATTACTGTTCGCTAATCAGAAATAATGTAACAACTTAATCAGATTACACCTTGCACCATACTAGAACGAGAAATATTATTGCCACTACTCAACTCAAATTCACTTCTTATAACAACACTTGAAGTGGTACTTGGCCCTCGGGTGTCCTAGTAATTTAACCCCAAATCTACCTTCATTAAATTTTGAACAAATTGAACGCAAGTTACTAGCGTCTTCCGAAGTATGTATGACACTTCGGTTAAATTACAGTAAAATCAAAGACTTGCAACTTTGGCTTTGACCAAGGTAACCACTGAATGATATTTTTTTTCAGGGAAAGAAAACAAAGAAAATAATATTACTACCGGTGCTGACATAAACGATAATGACGGAAAATCTACGACTGTATTAATCACTCATGATTGTTTAACAAACTATTTGACACACACACTATCTAGTTTACGCAAGAATTAAAATTTAAGCTGCGAAATTTTGTCACCACAGATGTAATGAAATAAAAAAATTATACCATACCAATACTCGCCGTCTTACTTGAAAATCCTTCATATCGATACTTGCCGTTTTATTGAAAATCTAGTCACATCATTTCACTGCACTTTGCACTTTCACTTGCATCCACGCCTCATGATATCACCTGAAAACGTGGACAGAGTTCTTTATCCCAGCTTCTGATCTCGGAGCCAGGGTCAGAGCGGTTGTTATACTTTGGGTTATACGTGACTGGGGATAAGAAATAATAGTCTGTACACTGAGTTTAAACGTCTATTCCAACACTTCAATACAGTTATCACCAAAATTAATTTAGATTACATTAAATTAAACTTAGAAATAAAGCTGACGACAAAATAATAGCAAAGTGGCAAAGGATCAGCACGATTAATTCAAATTTAACTTGGAAACGCGGCAAGTTTGGTATGGCAGTGGGTTCGACACGTCCGCTCGGTCTAAGCGCTCAATTCAGAATGATCATGACAGCTATGGTTCTCTACGACGCCATCTCTACCCCCACTCCATACCAACCATGCCCAAACAATAACTGTTTCGTTTCCAGAAGTAGCTCCGGCCATCATTCATAGATGGCGGTAGGTTCCTAAAACTAGTTCCATCGATTACTCATAGGTGGCGTTACTAGATCAGCGTAGGACTTTGGTCTCGCTCCTACAGATATTTTTTCTATTCAAGAATATTCTGTTTAATTTTATACTATGTATTTAGTTGTTTTCTTGCAGACTGTACAATATTTTACAGCGAACAATAGAATTTCTGTATATAATTATAAGTGGTCCGTTTAGCCCAAAGAAAAAAATTAAATTAAATCAAAGGACAAAAACGTCCCGTGGGGCGTTTTCCGAGTGGGACGTTTTGCCCAAAGCCTCATTATGTCACTTCACTACAAAAACAAAAAGTTGATATGACATGGATATAACCTTGAACGAGCGCCGTTTGACGTGGTTTTCTTTTAAAAGGTATTGTTTTTATATTTGTTATTTAAGTAATTGTAATACTTTTAGCCCAAGATTAATACAACTATTGTAAGTTGGCATAATTATTCGATTTAATGTTTGATTTTAATGTTATCACTCGTTAATAAGGCAATTAAAAGATATTAAAAAATTGACAATTAATTGTACGCCAGTTCAAAGTTACATCGCCCAGTCGAATGACAGACTTCAGGAACGCATACCGAGCGCGTTTCTACTATAGTAAAATCATCTCCAATACCGCGTTGCGCACGCGCGGCCCAGCTAGGCGGCTGCGTACTATTATTTGTGAACTGTCTAATGCAGCGCCCAACGCGAACCCAATATGAAATTGGACTTGGTCAATTCACATTAATTATTAATATGCTATAAGTACTAGAAACATCCTGAAAATATGACGTTTCTGAATAATTGTTTTTGTTTGTATCTGCTACATACCTTATAGTTACAATATAAACAAACATTATATAATGTGTATACCATAACACACAGGACTGATCTATTTTGACGGGTAATCATTGAATATTATTTGAAATACTGTAATAACTACTAACAAAATTACATAGTATTTATTGTACGTTTGGACAGTTCAATCCGAATAAAGATTGTATCACCATAACATTAGAGCATCGAGCCGGACCCATTAAAGAACTACACGTACACCATCGGCAGTGACGTACGTAGGCTATAGTAGGGCCATTTTAATAGGCCACATTTGACAGTTCGTCAAAATTTTACAAAGTAACCTTGTAAGGGAGGCACTCCATATTACTATTTAATATTCCCTACTAGATATTGTTAAATTTTTTACACTTTTAAGTAAAGAACTGACGTCGTTACAAAGTTACGTCAGTGAACTCCTTTTCTTTTTAAACATGAGGGATGGTACCAAAAGAAATAGATCAGTAGATAAGTTGAATTCGAGAAGTGGATCTAATCGTCAAAAAGTATTTCACGATTACAAAATAAAATATATTTTAATGGGAACAGAATTAATTTTCTTACATTTTAGGCCAAAAAATACGTAATCATTAATTTAAATATATAACGTCTGGCTCAAAAGCCAGTATCCAGAAACGTGAAATGTTACAAAAAAGTCATGATTTCATTTCGCGCCATTATTAGACGCATTATTTTTGTCGTTTTTTTAGTATTGTTTGAACTGTGCGGTAATTAAAATAGTTTTTATAACAATCAAATTCAATTTACAGATGTTTGAAGTCCTCATCGATTAATTAAATTAATCGATGTTTTTCAGCAGGTTACCCTCACTATAAAGCAAAGACAAACAGTTGTCAAATGTGGCCTATTAAAATGACCTTACTTTACATGAGATCCTTACAATGTTGAGATACTTGACGACTTAGAACGAAGTTCCCTATCGCCCGGTACGGATGGAGGCTAGAACAAAAATTGTCTAAGGCGTCACCCGCTTGCGTTGTTGGACCAGCTAAAAGGTTAAGTATTTCAGACAATATTCATCAATAATGCAATGTAGTAGTGGCATAGAAGATAATAAGAAGGTCGCCAAGAAGATGTCACAACAACA
Source organism: Hesperia comma (assembly GCA_905404135.1). Classification (NCBI taxonomy): domain Eukaryota; kingdom Metazoa; phylum Arthropoda; class Insecta; order Lepidoptera; family Hesperiidae; genus Hesperia; species Hesperia comma. The sequence continues at coordinate 19,053,938 of FR990021.1, forward strand.
TCGTTCCACGACACTCCCGTATTTTAAAGTCCCAAGCACGTCGATCACCAGGTCTATTGGTCCAAAGCTGGTAAGTCCTGACCAGCGGGCGGGGCCCAGCCGCGGTCGGGCGCCACCACGAACATGCCGAAGAAGAAGACCGCGTCGTCGGGTCAGGAGTCGTCGCTGGAGTCGTCGTCCGAGATGTCGAGTGTGGGGAGCCCAGAGGGACGCGCGGGGGGCGCGGGGGGAGGCGTGGCGGAGGGCGAGCGCCGCTTGCGCCGCTGCAGCGAGAACGCGTACGACTCGTAGTCCAGGATCTCGTCGTCGCTCAGGTGCGAGTCGCCCTCCACGAAGCCGGCGAACCTGCCGTCACGAGTCCTGCTACAGTATTGATGGCGTAGTTTGACTTGCGAAAAGTGTTTGTAAAAACCTGCTTCGATAAACTTCATTTCATTTATTACATGCACTCCATCCACTCCTGCTCGACTGCGAGCAAGAAACTCAATGATATTGACAAAATTATCAATCCGTGAAGCTCAGTTAGCTAGCTACTGCCCTCTAGCCCGCGTCTCCTCTGCTAAATTCAACTACATTTTATGCAACTTTACATGAACCTAATTTACCTGTACTGTACTACACTACACCGCTAGCAGTACACTGTACAGACGGTACACTCACCGCTTGGCGTCGCTGAGGTTGAGCACGATGCGCCACTGCGCGCAGTCGGGGCTGGCGCAGTGGCGGCGCAGCTCGTCCAGCGCGCGCCGCTACACTACACCGCTAGCAGTACACTGTACAGACGGTACACTCACCGCTTGGCGTCGCTGAGGTTGAGCACGATGCGCCACTGCGCGCAGTCGGGGCTGGCGCAGTGGCGGCGCAGCTCGTCCAGCGCGCGCCGCGTCTCGCGCGCGCCCTGCTCGTAGTACTGCTCGTCCGTCAGCAGCCGCGGCTTCGGCGGGAAGCGCCGCCGCCTGCACACAAAGCAATGGAGCTAAATGACTAGGATGTTTGATAATCTATATTCGGAGTCTGTTGCGCTCAAGTCACTATGCAACTTACTTTTTTGAAAAATTAGTCAAATACAAGTATTTTTTTTTTGTTTTTGGAAAAAAATTGGTCCTTCGAGCTAATATTAAATTCAAAAGAAAAAAATATATCAACCTCATGGAGCATTCCTCAACCTCGATTGAGTTGAATTTAAGTTGTTCTACGCAAACAAAACCAACCTTTTAACTGGAAACATGCAAAACTTTGACAGATACCTATGAAAATATTAAAGTTTTATTATATTGGTGTGAGATCTTACCAGATACCCTGTATCCTATATAGGAGGGACTTCGGGAAGTATCTGGCGACCATCGCCATGATGGCCACCGCCGCGGAGGCCTCCTGGTACTGGCTGCTGAAGAATATCGATAACACTCCTACCGCCTGCCAATAACATATTTACAACATACTTACTTATGAACAATTTACTTATGAACATAAACACACTCATATTATACCTGGTATGACTAATGGAATGAGGTAACATTACACTTCAACTTACAAAATACAAAATGTGTCAAACAATTCAATAAAGTGGGGTACGTGTCAAAAATGTGTCAAACTATGCAATCGAGCTGGAATTGAAGCATTTTTAAATTAGCAGAATAAGGGTCCTGACTGCTTCTGCAGTTGTGCGACCTTATTGGCTGCAGCTGACCAGCGCTCAACTATGACTGGGCACAACCGTTAGCATACGTCATAACGGAAAAATCTTACACAATTTCCTTCCTAGCCTCCACCCGTACCTTGCGACAGCTTACCTGCAGCGTCCACATGACGAGGTTCCGACTACGCTGGTCCTGCGGCGGGCCGGCGCGGTAGCAGAGCGCGAAGCTGATAACAGCGGCGAGCACAGCGTAGCCGGCGACCAGCGTACGGTGCGCCGCCAGCAGCACGCGCACGTTGTCCCACGCGCGCTGCACGAAATACACGCCCACCGTCCACCCGCCGATCAGCACGCCGTACGTCAGCGTTTTCTGTGGCGATAGGGACACGATTAGTATTGCGGGCGGTTGTACAGAATTAGATTTGAAAATGAAAAATGTTTGTCAGGTAAACTATAAAAACCAAGGACAAGGATAGCGACCCCACAAACACAGATTTAGATTTAACTTTACATTCTTGACATCTGAATAATAGAATCGCGTTCTCCTACCAATGCACGTGACGCCTAAAATAATGTAACATTTCATAAATTTATCATTTACAAATATTGAGAATTTTATACAAGAGATCAAAACATATTTTGGCCTATATCACCTGTCAGTTCTCCAAGATATAGTATCGTGTCATACATGATTTTTATTTAATTAAAACAATGAGTACTCACCCGGGGCAACAGCTTGCTGAAATAGTAGACGATGACCATGAAGGAGGCGGAGACGCCCACGGTGACGCCGCACAGGTAGAAGAACACGGGGTTGCCGCTGAGCGCGCGCGCCGCCCACACCAGCGCCGCCCCGCCCACCATCAGCACCACGCGCCACAGGTCCACTCCTGGACAACCAGTGTTCAAGTTAGTTTCCTGATATAAAACTAGATGGCGCCACACATCAAATTAGAACGCGCTATCGAGTGATCTCTGAAGATTCCATATAAGTCACCCATTTTTTTTCGTCCGTTGTGTTTTTGGATTTTGTGCTTTGTGGAATATATTATCAACAAATTCAAAAGTGTTTTTTTTTATCTAATCAATCATCCGCGAACGCGACCCTGGACAGGACAACCAGTCAGGTTCAACTAACAGCTCCAAAGAACCAAGGGGCACATACAGCGTTTACCACATAAACTCATCAAGATGCTGTATTATTAGGATGTTTTTCCATTGAGAAGAATTGGCAAAAGACTAATCTTCAGCATGGAAGTAACATTTTTGTCACATTTGTAATATTGATTTGCACTAATAAAATAGCCGTATCATGGGTGCTACAGACAACACATATAGACAAGATGGTTTATCAAGAACAAAAGATTAAATCAAATTTCCATATCAATGGGAATAAAACCCCGAGAAAGCCCTGGGAAGCGGCCACACTCCGGCTGTTTCTTGTATACAATGAGTAGAAAAATTCGATAGCGTGATTCAGGTTTGTGACTGTACTATGTATGAAGCGTGTGACTCCCTCATAACTTACTTTGCACCTGCAACTCGACGGCATGTTTCTGGTCGACGCTTACGGCCATGCAGGTGGGCGCGAACAGGTCGACGGACACCGAGCGGGTCGCGCGCCGCCCGAACGGGATGACCACCGCCCAGCCGTAGCTGTCCTCCGTGTACTGCTCGAACACATGCTGCGGGCTCTCCCCGATGTACTGCCTGAACTCTGTCGCGTTTGTTTTTACATGGAACTGGAACAAACATGAACCTTAATATTCTGTGTTTTGTCTGTTTCTTTTACTGTCTTTGCAAAAAGAGATTTTTGAGTTCGTAATGTTGGTATGCCTTGGGAGTGGCTTAGCTCCAACTGTTCTTAAATAACGTGATTCAGGCAAATCATAACTTCACCCTAGGATGTATGTGCGATGTTGCCACAATGATAAGACAACATCACAAAGATTGTAGATAGGTAGGTACTAAAATATTACTCATTAACCTTTGACTAACTCTCTGGCAAATTGCTTTCTCGTGTCCTATTTAGAAATATTTACTTACTTTAACTGTCTGCCAGAGCGCCAGGAGATTCTTGTCGGAGCCACGGTAGCAGTATATGTCCACAGCCTTGTTCGCAGACGGCACACCTCGTTCTATTGTAGTTGGGCCGCTAAGCCAGTGAACTACAAACAAAATTAATAAAAATTACAGCAATGTAGATTATGAGCTGTTTGAATAAGTTTCACAATTTGGTGTTGTCCCCATTTAAAAATTTTAATTTCTAGATCTACAAAAGATTTACTAAATTTTAGAATACTACCTATGGGTATAATGTTATGATGAAAAGTCAAAAGTATATTACAAGATGTGAAACCACTACTTATGCTATGACATTAGCAGTCACACCTTAAGCTCAGAAAAATCTCAGCATGATTAATAATACTGCACACTTGAGACTTTGACACTAGCCTTATTAATATTAAATTTATTTGTGACTATTATCTTATTTTTAGACTTATCTATACTTTTAAATTTGTTCCATGTTTTGCATTTTCAAGGTCATACTCGTTAGGTTTTAGGGCACTATTGTTACCATCCCCTGTCTTGAATAGTGTATCGCGATCAACCGGTTGATCGCAAGAGGTTTCACGGTCGATATTAGAGGTTAAGCAAGTATAAGATTTTTTTTTTCAAAAATTTATAAATTACCTACTAAGCATTCCGATCGTTTTTGTTTCAATTCATTTATTTAAGTGACGAACTGACGGAAGACGTGACAGGCGACGCTATGACCGCCTGCGACGTGTGTAGTGCCCAAAGTTACAATAGAGTGAGAGAGTGCTTTCTTGTCTAATAAATTTTTTATGTACAAACTTGTGTAAAGATTAAGAAACTATGTAAAACTGTTTGTTTGTATACATAATTATTATAAATCTAATCATTAATAATTAGATACTTATTTTTACAACATAAAAGTTAATGATAATATAAACATAAATACGTGTTATTAATAAAAATAAAAATTACATTGAAATAAAGCAATCGATCTTTATACCCTCAACTTTTTCTCAAGTCGATCTTCACAGCAAAAAGTATGGGCATCTCTGGCGTACATTATACACCAAACAATATAGGACGATTCACATATTGTTTGCAGCTGGTGAGAACCTTACGGGATGTTATTTCCATTGTACGTTTTTTACATCTTTACAGCCGATAAAGTAGTAGACACAAAATCAATATAAGTGGGCATCGTCGCCGATGGATATCAGCAACAAATAGCACAGGCGGCGCCGATGTAAATCATAACAAATAATAGTTTTCTTATCAGCGGAAGTTAATGAAATACAACAGTAGCTTGTACCTTGTACTTACCATCGTAGCCCAGCGTTGTTCCAGTTCCAACGACTACGCCAATCAACAACAAAAACAACATAAAATACGAGCCGATCCGACTCATTTTTTATGAAACAACTGAACCATTTATATCAAAATTATTTAAGCATAACGAATACGATGTCTTTTCTTCTGGGTTCTAATATCTTTTGAAAAGAATTAATGTATGTGTGATAACTTTGTGATAAATAACTGGTTTTCGTTTTTATTCACTTCAACAATATTATTTTTACTTCCACAAAATTGACAAGACAACTGACTGACAATATACTGACATTTTGTGTTACCATAAAGCTACAGACTATAAATATAGTGTATAATCCTTATTTTGTGGTATAATGAATCACAGAGTACGTAACACACATTTTTAAAAATATTCGAAACAAAGTTGTAAGAGTATGTACTTAGAAATAAAACAAATGTATTAAATAATAACAAGATCCTGCTTTTTTCGGAGTTTTCATTCATATTTTTAACTTTGAATTCCCCTTCCTACTACAAAATGTACATCAACGACAAAATAAGGCCAAGTATTATACGTGACGTCACAAACGAGGGTTTTTTGTATGCTTTGGCTTTTACTCATGGCTTTTTCTTACCTCTCAACATTGAATAAGTAACTATCATCAAAGCGTTAGACAGCCATAAGTAAAAAACTGGTTGTCTGTAAAGTCGGTTTACTGACGATAGTTGAACGTGACAACGTCTTAAGAAAATATAATGGAATGATTGACAAATAATATCATCAAAGTAAACAAACGTCATGAAATCGTATTTAAAGTTACAGAAATTTATCAATAAAAGAAGGATGAAATAATAGTAACAATTTAAAACATTTATTTATACAAAGAATTATATTTAAAACATTGTAACACCATCCGCCATCTAGCGCTGCTAACCGTTACACACAACTAAGTGAGGTAACAAACGAGATTACTTACTCTACTTCTTCAGAGATGGCGCTGTACCATTTTCTGAAACACGCCAACGTGTGTACGCCGTAGCTACCATAAGTAATGTTAAGGATGTCTGTCTCTCTCGCTCTTAGGCGGGCTAACCATGCCCGAGTGGAAGGGACGCGTGCCTCTCGCTCTCATTGTAATAGAGGTGAGATATACTTGCAAATTGTAAGCGCATAACGTGAGCGGCGAAGCGTGACCGTGACACAGTTTCTTGAAGTGCCACCCGGTAATCCAATTTATAAGACGTTATCACGTCAAAAAAAAGTAACCGGCTTTAGGAATCAAGTTGCATCTTGGTCTGAGGTTGCATCATTGATCTATAGTACTAACTTTGAGTACTAAGTTGCATTGCATAGCCGTGTAAATTCAGTACAAATGCATGCTTTGCTTTGTCTTTGTATGTCTGCCTCGCCACCAGCGTTGCTCCATGTTGAATATTATACCAATGTTATTATTCACAATTTGATGGATTTGACGACTTTAGGGATGCGGGACTGTAGACTCAGAATAATAATTGAAATAAAACTGGATATCAAATATTTAATATTTATTTGGTAAAGCATAACTCTAAGTCATGTACTACGGCATAAAGGCACTCTGAACTTGTGTACTATTAACTTGTACTTTAAATACATCAAACAATATTCCTACAAGGACAATGACCAATAGGACACCCTCCGCGTATTATGATATCGAGGAATGTTTGCCAAATACCATTCGGAATGAATCGTTACATTATCAATACTGAACGTTAGTAAACAGCACTTCCAGTCTTCAGTTAGGAATGCTCAATAAATACGTCTCTTTATAAAACAGTAATTCATCTAACATTTTTACAATCACAGATTTTGCCAAAACCTCATACTTTATATAAACTTATAGTAATAATAGTAAATACTGTCGATACAAGTTAGTATAATTCGTTATAATGTATACTGCATGTCGCTGCCATTTTTCCGTTGCATATGTTTGTAAATCTTAATTCTTAATACATAAGACACTGTACTGGATATGGGAGGTCGATACAACCTATGATAAAAAACATTTGATTTTGTTGTACAATGGTACAATATTTCTATTTATAAAAACGTTTCCTACGATCATTTCATTGATAAACCTCCAACCACAATATTTATCCTCAATGATTAAAACTTCACAAAATGTATATATTATCGTGTACTTTATCAAATTGTACTTTAAATTCATTTAAATAAAACCATTGTTAAAAGTGAACTAATAATTAACTGTAGAATAGGAATGTGTATAAGTTTTTTACTAGTGTTTATATCCAAAGTCTATTTGTACTTTTCCTACTTTTTAGTATGTAAAAGTGATAAACTAGGCAAGTTAACATTTACTCCTAGCAACACACGTCAGTCAACCCATTACTTAAATTATAAATGTTTTCTCATACAATCACATAAAATATATTATTTTTCTAGTATAATAATATGTGTCCGGTGGAACATTTCCCCGTACCGTGTATATTGCACTAACAGACGGCTACACCTGCGAAGGCACGTTTCAAAGCACGATGGTTTACTAATATCTACTTTATGCTACGTCGATACAGTTCAAATTCATATACGTCGTCAGTGTCCACGTGTGCCAGCTGCCTGCTTTACTGCAAAATAAAACAAACATAATATGTTAATCATGTACAGTAAGATTACGTTACATTTTGAACGATTGATTAAGCAGTCAAATGTTAATAACTATAAAAGTAATTTAAACTTTATCTAATCATTTAGGTAAACTATGCTGGTACTACTGCGTGCACAAAGTCTGGGTCTAGGAATCCCAGGGCACATATTCGTACTTTCCCTTATCGTGTTTTTTCAACATTCAATTGCCACTCCATACAGCGGAGGAAAACATGGCGAGGAACGCTGCATGCCGGAGAGTTCGCAAACACTAAAACGTGTATGAAGTCGGCCAATCCGCAGTGATGCGAAACTCGGCTAGTATGATAGATAGTGCTTGTTCATACTGAACACGCGGGCGCGGTGGCCGTGGCGAGCTCGTGTTCACATTGACCGCCAGGCGTTTGCGCGGGAATTCAGGAGGCTTACTACGAAAAACGAACATTAACATACGTTACATCGACGTTCGTACTTTGAATTTCGTACCACAATAGTGATTTTGTGTACACAGTAGATATTGCCGCGAGTGCGCCGCGCGCTTCGTCGCGAGCTCGCCCGCTACTTAGTCCGCACGTGCACGCGCGATTCCTGTGTGAACACCTGGATATTACGCCATATGTTTGATATTTCGTGACCGCGCCCGCGAGTCAGTATAAATGGGCACTATGAATGAGCACATAAGACATTGAAGAGAGCTGGCTGGGTTGGCAACGATTGGTACCTGCACGCGGCGCGCCTGCGGCTGCGGCTGCGGCTGCGGCGGCGGCGGCGCGCGGGCGGGCGCGGCGGCGGCGGCGGCGGCGGCGGCGGCGGCGGCGGCGTGCGGCGGGCCGCCGTGGCGCGCCCACTCGCGCTCGAACTCGTGCTGCAGGATCTCGGCGCCGCGCTTGCGCGTCAGCCCCGTCTCCTCCAGGCTCAGCTCGCACATCTGCATGTCGTCCACGCCTGCCACCACACCGTGCCACCACACACCAACGTTACGGATTGTAATCTCATCTGTACTCACAGCTTTCTTGGGGAGACCATTACTGTTCTCCCAGGTGTAATCGTAATCAATAATCATGATTACATTTGGAAAAATGCCCTCTGGTCGAGCTTGGCCACTCGAGACATTAGGGATCCTCTTACGGGGTGTTCTACGTGAGCGACAAATACGACCCGACGCTACGCAACACGACGCGATGCTACACGCGACAATGACGATGTTGCGGGTTGTCACAGACTGTCACATAGACGCAAGTAGGTTGATTTGATCGCGTACGTCAGAATCGGATCGCGTCGTATTCGTCGCTCACGTAGAACACCGCCTTAGGCGATGCAATGAATGCGATCGGTGGCTATCGAACGCTTCGGCTACTTGAGACATTAATATTTAGCAATATTGAGATCTCCCGCCAGGCGAGACGACATGCCTGGGGGGCGGCCGAGGCCCCGAGAGAATGTACTCGAGGCGTGGTATATGTGCCGGCGATGTAGAAATCTTCGATAGCGCGTTTCAGGCTTCGGTGACGTCACAGGGCAGTGGAGTTACCTGCGCGCAGCAGCACGGGCGCCTTGTCGGGGTGCAGCTCCATCTGGCGCGCGACGTACTGGCCGTCGAAGTGCGCGTACCACCAGCCGCGTCGCTCGCCCCCGCCCGCGCCCGCGCCCCCCACAGCGCCCGGCCGCACGAACGGGATGCGGAAGAAGCGGTGCCGCGCGCCCAGCACGTCGCCGCCCGCGCCCAGCCGCGGCGTCTTGGCTGCAGGACACAGATACACATACAAATACATACATACAGTGGATCTACCCATCTTAATTGCATCTCACACGAATGCCAACCTTAGGGTGTTACCAGACCGATGATCAATCGATCGGTCTGTTAATACCCTTACAGCAATACCTTACCTCAGCATCGCAGATTGATGGCGAGAATTGAAATGTCATAAGTAAATTTCGGGTACAAGCTAAATTGAACTGTAAGCACTGATAATAAGTTTTATTTTGCGGGGAAAGGCAAGTTCATATATTATTCTCAATCAAGCTATAAAACTACACGAGTAGCGGTAGTCCGACGCGTAGTAGTAGGACGCTTGTAGTGACAAGCTAAGAGCTCACATCCTTCCATGAGTGTGTTTACCATCAACATTATACCCTCGTAGCTAGGTGTGAGGTGTGAGGTGATACCTGCGTCCATGACGGACTGCGGCGCGCGCTCCTGGTCGTCCATGGTGGACTTGCGGGCGTTGCGCGCCTTCCACGCGTGGTACACCTTCAGCCGCCGGTGGAACTCGTGCCGGCACGCCTGCCCCACACACATACATACATATAGTAGGGCCATTTTAATAGGTCACATTTGACAATTCGTCAAAATTTTACAAAGTAACCTTGTAAGGGAGGCACACCATTATTATTTAATATTCCCTACTAGAACTTGTTAAACTTTTTACACTTAAAGGTAAAGAACTGACGTCGTTACAAAGTTACGTCAGTGAACTCTTTTTCTTTTTAAATATTAGGGATGGTTCCAAAAGAAACAGATCGGCAGATAAATTGAATTCGAGAAATCGAACTAATCGTCAAAAAGTATTTCATCATTACAAAATAAAATATATTTTAATACGAACAAAATTAATTTTGTTACATTTTAGGCCAAAAATTATGTAATCATTCATTTTATATATAACGTCTGGCTCAAAAGCCAGTATCCAGAAACGTGCAATGTTACAAAAAAATCATGATTTCATTTCGCGCCATTATTTGAAGACCAACCGTGAAATACTTTTTACCAGGTGATGTGTCAAGGTGAAAATTTTGTCGAAACATGTGACGCAGGTATACACGGACTGAGATCACAACGTCTTGTTCTGGTCATATGAATGTATCGTCTGTCTGTCTGTCTGGTGGTGTGTGTGGTGGTGTGTGGTTACCTCGAGCAGCTCGATGTCGCAGGAGGTGTTGATGGTGTCGCGCAGCTCCGAGTACTTCCACTTGGACAGGTCGTACTTCTGCTGCCCCGCCAGCGCCTGCTGCATGCGCACGCGCTCCGACCTGCGCACGCGCACATACACACACATACACAACTCGCTACACACACAGTGCTATACGGCTGCACCGGGACGTGTCACGTGGTCGGACAACATTCCGCAGCGCGAGCGTCGCTCCTTTGCAATAATGACAATACGTTCCGGGCAATAAAAATAATCATTGATCAATAATCTCTTATAATGATTTCCAAGTCATCTCTAGTAAAATCTTAAGCATTCATGTATAGTATCATACATCTCGACAAAGAATGTATTCATGCAAAGCTTACAAGGAGAACCTTGATAAGTATAATACTCGTATTATTAGCAACATGTATCACAATAAGTATTATCTACAGAATCACATATAATAAGGCTCGTTGCACACGACATACAATTGCTGTTTGAATTGTCTATTAAAAGCATCTGAATACAAAACTCAATGTTGCTGTTATGAGTTTCTCGCAAGAAACTGCCAAACATGCATGTTGTGTCACTGGGAGCCGGCGGGCGGTCGAAAAGGAATTGGCCCCAATATTGAGTTTTTAACAGTCTGCCATGTCCAACTGCCTCCATTGTAACATACATACAGCCAAGCCCACAAGACAAGCTATCCCGCAAGTGCACGCGTGCAAGAAAAGGGTAAGCCAAATTGAAAATCAATTGGTTTTTAAAAAACCCTACTGTGTGATTATTTATTAATAGTTTTATTATGAAAACCATAAACTTATAGTATTACTTCTTATCTTCATTTGGAATAACTGTAATATCTATGGAACATATCTATATTTTAAAATGGGAAATCCCTGTAACACCCCGGGGCACCAATTTTGGTAATTACCAAACCATTACTTGACACCAGTGCAAACTGCTGTTAGGTTGTACACACCATAGTGTGACTCACTAAATAAAATTACTCGTGTAATATTAGAGCCGTGCAGAGCACTATATAGCAAGCGGGAATCGAAGTGTTAGCGCAGTTACTTTGTTACAGAACATTCCTCCTTCAAACTCGAATTTATTTTTTCTCAGCAACATGTCATATAGTATCACACTATGTCTATGTATATAGTAATGTATGTTACACAATTTATTTCTTACATATTGCATGTTCACAATTTTGAAACTTTTCTTCAATAAATAAAAAAGAAAATACTAATTGAAGCGACATCAACACGAATTTTTACTTAATTTGGAACAATACTTATGCTTCGATTGAATCTTTGTTTCTTATATGAAGGACTATTTTTCTACTAGCCAGTTACAAATAAAATATAATAAAATGTATGTACAAAATAGGCAAAACGAAGCTTGAAAGAGGAGAGTAGGAGAGGCAGTAGAGGTAGAGAGCTAGAGAGTGTGGCGCGGTGGCCGTACCTGTTCAGCTTATGCTCCCCGTTGACGGGCTCGGCGCCGGGGAAGCTGCGACAACACACACATTACTGACACACTGACGGACACGCGCGCACGCAAAAGGGGGTGGGGTTACATCCCTCCCCCTTTTGCTTACATGTTGGACTTTCCTCCCACGCTTATATACCTCCAATAGGTTTATTTATAAACCCTTCTTAAAGGAGTAATGTCAAGTGGTCGATGGTCGTTGTAAAAGTGCGAGACAGACATAAGTATCGTAAGACTCGCTCTCCCTCCATACAGTCCCAGTGGTCAGCCCGCACGCATGCACGTGTATCTACCCAGTCCTGATTGAACACATGGAACATAATATATCTCCACACTCGGTACCGTCGCTCAACAATGACACATACCGCTGTTACAAACACAATGATGTAGCATAACTATTTTATGTCCTTTTTAGGGTTCCGTACCCAAAGGGTAAAACGGGATACTGATTACTGTATTACTGATACTTCGCTGTCCGTCCGTCCGTCCGTCACCAGGCTGTATCTCATGAACCGTAATAGTTACACAGTTGAAATTTTCACAGATGATGTATTTCTGTTGCCGCTACAACAACAAATACTAAAAAACAGAATAAAATAAATATTTAAGTGAGTGCCCATACATTCGACGTAATTTTAGTTACCATTCGGTCCGAGAGATGGCGTTGGGCGTAATATGTGGCTACAATAATACAATTAAATATTTAAGTGAGGCTTTTATACAACAGACCAGGTTTTTTTTGGCATAATGGCCTTCGTACGCGAGTCCGACTCGCATTTGGCCGGTTTTTATAATAATAATATATGGTCCTTCGAGCCGAAACCCACTTTCTCATAATTACTCGATTCAATCATGTACTCTATCATAGAAGCGTGTTGAGTGTGTTGAATGACAGTATCGAGCAACCACTTAGACACCACAAGATGACCACTCGTGTTCCTCGCTCATTTCCGCTATGTACATGAGGCCCTGGTGAGGTGACAGGTTGGTGGGTATCTTGCAATGAGGCTATTTTTAAGTTATTCAACGTCCTGTATCATATTGAATATTACCCTTATTTTCCAATCATGGTGAATAAAGTGAACAAAAAAAGCCATGTTATCGAAGCCTTTTTATAAGTAAGACAGACCTCATTGCATGATCCTTCGAGCCGACCCTTTATAATTTTTTAAGACAAAAGTGAAATTTCTTTTAATTCAACCACCACAGTACCAAATTTTATGCAAAAAGAATTTCACTTATTCATTCGTATACCAGGAGTCCAATTTAACATAAATATGGTATGTTCCCCACTGTTGCCGCGGACGTAAACAATAAGGGCCTACGCAGATCGGGACGGCATGGCAAGGGATTTTGCCGTCAGTCAGCGCACACTAGCCGCTTAGTTTCCGTGGCATTCCAGCGCCTTACCACGGCATGCCGCGGCACGACAAAGCACACCTCGGCAGCTCCTGCTGCCCGATATACAGTAAGGTCATTTTGATTAGGCTGATGTGAACTTCGTTTTCCGAGATGTTTGCGCAGGTACAGTAACTGACCAATCAAAACACGGCGGCCATGACAGTTATTTGTGATGCGCTACTTCGTATTGGCCATGGACGTATTTACGTCTATGGTATTGGCTTACTATCCTACCGCTCGCACTCCCCGACCCCTACCACCATTTTGGCCTTAAAATCGACATCTGCGCAGCCACTCGTAGCCAACTTCATATCAGCCGAGTTAAAATGACGTTACTGTACTTTTGTGCGCCGGAGTCCTCGGCATGCCGTTTCCTACCGCAGTATGCAACGACATCCCGCATCGAAAGCCCGCGGCGCGTTTTTCAATGTCGTGCAATGAAATCGCTTTCGATGCCACGGCATCATTTTGAAGCATAAAATTTATGTTATATTTCTATTTCAATGCGTCAGAATGTCCATTAATAAAAATTTAAATCCCTTGCCATGCCGTCCCGTCCTGCGTAGGCCCTAAGCGGTAGCTTCAGACGGAGCAATATCTTAATACAATAATTTATTCTTTACGACAAATAAAAAGTACGTATATAGCTTTATCGAAATGAAAGTTCAGTATCAATAGACTGGTGAAAAAGTTTGTGTGGGGGTGATAATAGATGAATAGTTGAAACAGTAGGTTGTACCTGCGCAGCTGCGGCGGGGAGCCCTCCACGTGGCCGTTGGTCTCGCGCGCCAGCCGCACCGCCAGCTCGTGGTCCGCGCGCTCCTGCTCCAGTCTGCAACGTCCACGCCGGTTTTACGTTCACGTTTAAGCACGTACACTTTGCGTTCATCTTTATCACGGAGTTCATTCGCGTAGTACAAATCGATACATAGACATCCTGTTGTTAAGGGAAAAATGTATAACCTACTTTTTTATATTTTACGGAACTTGAAACATCTACTACGTCTCGATGCGAATAACCTTCAAAGCAGTAAACAGAATATTGTATACTTCAGGTCGATTTTTTAGCCTTTATATACGCAAAAAAAGCTCATATTTCAACGATTCCGTAACAGTTGAATCAGAGTTGAGATTATATACAGCTCGTACAAATCTTAAAACTGTTGATATTCACACTATTATTAATTAATATTACGTTCATAACCGAAAAATGAGCCGAGCCATCTAATAGCAAGTCACCGATGTTTTTACGACCAAGAAAAAATGTTGACGAAAATATAGATAAAATTACAGTTTTTAGTTTAGTTTTAGGCTTTAATTGCATCCCATAGGAATACCAGCTTTCCGCCCCTGTCATAAAGTACATAGCATATCAATGTCAAAAATTCAAAACGCCGTAAGTCAACACAGCCTACACGCCAAATTGAACCTTCAGCCGTCGTAACAAAGCCGCATTCAGGCCGTACCTCTCGCGGTTCTCCTTGTCCTGCCGCGCGGCGTCCTCGAGCCGCCGGCGCAGGCGCTCGCCCTCCAGCCGGTCGCGCTCCTCGCGCCGCGCGCTGCCTACAAGCCAAACCAAACCCTAAGCCGACGTAACAAAGCCGCATTCAGGGCGTACCTCTCGCGGTTCTCCTTGTCCTGCCGCGCGGCGTCCTCGAGCCGCTGCCGCAGGCGCTCGCCCTCCAGCCGGTCGCGCTCCTCGCGCCGCGCGCGCTCCGCCTCCTCCGCCTTGCGCCGCGCCTCCATCTCCGCCTTGCTGCAAGCCACCATAATCATTATCATTTTGGTGTATGTAAAGTAACCGCTTCTAAGACAGTTGATAAATCGTTATTCGTCAGCTTCGTTTGTTTTATTATTCCTAAAAATGATAAACTTTACACTTTAAATTTTTATTGTGTGTGTTATTCACTTCGATTTTCAAAAATCGAATTTTCATCAAGATTTAGATCTCGAGGTGTTATGGTGATATCAGACTAATCAATCGTTCATCGATGGACGGCATCGATCGACGGTGGAGTAGATTAGTCGACGTCGATCGATAGTTTCTACTAAACCGATCGATCGATCGACGGCTTGTGATTATGTTGTTATTATGTCAAGGTCGTCGCTGTATAATAATGTATGTGTATCTGTATATGTGTGTGTGTGTGTGTGTGTGTACACTGACAGGCGGCGGTTCTCCTCCTCCTGTTGCTGGCGCAGTCGCTCGGCGCGCGCCGCCTCCTCCGCCGCGCGCATCTCCGCCTCCAGCCGCGCCAGCCGCTCCTGCTCCTCCCTGCACGCGGACAGACAGACAGCGTACAGAACATGCAGCGTTGCTTCTAAAGCAAGATTCCCACGGCCTGTCTTTTCGCAGGCCAGATCGCGCCTGGGCAGGCCTACAGGCCGTGGGAACAGTCGCATCCGATGAGGCCTGTGGTCGCCTGACGTCGAATGGCTCGGCTCGAGACGCAACAGGCCTGCACAGGCATCCACAGGCGTGGCGCGATCCGGCCTGGCCTGTAATAACACGGGCCGTGGGAACCCACCTTTACGGTGTTGCCAGACCAATAGATCGATCGTCGATCGACCACATCGATCGAATGTAGGATCGACTAGTCCACGTCAATCGATCGATTGACGAATCGAATGATCGAAGTTATAGTTATTATTATTTCTGTTAATCAATATCTGTAATATTTAACTGATATTTCTGGGGTAGTGCACATCTATTAGGCAAACGACAATACATTTTGTTTAATTAATAAAATAGTTATCCGTCGCAAGTTTAAAAATTTTCTTACTCTTCTAGTGTTAATTATTGTCGCCTTTTGCAGAAGAATGTGCGTTGAAGGATGATTAAATAATATTTTTAGACTGTTCTGTAATATTCGAGGTATAATATTTATTACTATTGGTTATTATTATTATTATAGTTTTTTCATGTATCGTCATCTACACGTCACATCACGTTCTTTGCCGTGGCCGTTTCTTTTTTTTTCATAAAACATAAGGTACCTATAATATGCAGTCAGAACTGTGAAGCTCTAACAGCAATTTCGATCTCTGTATCGGACATCTTTACATTGGCTCTGACGGGACAAAAGTGGCATAATAGCCAACGTGTGGATACCTCACGAAACAACGGCGCCAACGTTGGGGCCGACGTTGGCGCCAACGTGTGGAGCCGGCCTAAGTATCGCGCCGCTACCACTTATTACCACACCATTAAAAAAGCATTCCAATAATAGCAGTTCACGAGAAAAAGAAAGGCCAGACTGAAATATCAGCTCTGTGCTTGCATGGCCTAATCTATGCAGCATGGTTTATGCTGAGACTGGGCCTGTTCAGAGGGGTTCACACTTCAGCACAGGCATTTAGTTAAGACATGCAAAAAAATAATTTAAGTACCTTTTTATTTTACCTTTGCTTGTATTGTCTTTAATTCTACATTCTACATTTTGTACTATGTGTGTGCTGATCCTTGAATAAAGTTTTCATTCATTCATTCAGTGGAGCGTGGTACCTGTTCTTCTGGTCGAGCACGGCCTTCTGCAGCGCCGCCATGTGCACTTCCACCTGTCTGCTCAGCTTCTCGCACAACGCGCTCATCTCGCTCTCCGGCAGCCTGTCGTTGCTCTGCCAACATATTCAATCAAATTTAGATTTAAATTACATTCACGATTTGTTTCAAACTATTGTTAAAAGTTCTACTTCCGGCACCCCGATATAACCCAACATTAATTATTAATTACAATAATTATATAGTTGTGTGTATAATAATTCTGTGTATAATAATTTATTCCTACGATTTATTAATAAATTCATTTATTGTTTGAGATTATATAAGTGCTATTGACTTCCGATTTAATTGAAAAGTGGGGTTGAGAGTAGGATATAAATATGGCGAACTAAGGTAGTGCAGGTCATTAATTTTGTAACGGTTCTAAGGGGAAGTTCTGCCCGAATGTATACTTGTAAAGATAATTGGTAGTTAAATGTAATAATGTACAAAGTGTAGAGAATAATGTGTATATGCTGTAATAAACTACGTGAAAAGATGTCGCTGAAGTTTATTTTTGTGAAATAACTCATCGATAGGGAAGTTCATCGTCCTTGCTGCAGCCAGTGTGATAGCCATCATCACACTATCGAAGCTTTATTCACATCTAGAAAACCAACCCTCATTAGACATATTTATAAATTATTAGTCGTGATTTTATGAACTTATATACCTTCTTTTATTTATGAAGCGATTGAAATAAAATAAACACTCAAATCGGTTGAGTTGTATTCGAGATTACCACAGACAACATCACAGACGAAAATTCTAAAAATAATTATTTTGATTTTGATGTTGCTAATACGAATAATAACATTTATCACACATCCCACCATCCCAGCATACCTTAATAAGCGCACACGCGTCCTGTATCTCCTTGCCAAGCGCGTCGATGTCCGGCGCGTGGTCGGCGGCGCTGAGCTGCGCGCGCACGGCGTGCAGCTCGCGCAGGCGGGCGGCCAGCGCGCGCAGGGCGGCCAGCGCGCGCAGCCGCGGCCGGTGGCGGCGCCGCGCCAGCCGCCCGCGCACCACGCGCTGCACCGTCACCAGGCACGCGCGCCGGTACAAGATCTTGTTCTTTACTGCATCACAATAACGACGGTTATTGTGGGTGCTTTCGTGAAATAAATAAAAAAACAAGGTGCTCGGGCTGTGTGTGTGCGTGTCGTGTACGTGTGAGTGGCAGTGCTGGCACTAACGTTTGATGATGGAGAGCACGGCGAAGGCGGCGCGGCGCCAGCGCGCGCGCACCAGCCAGGCCAGCACGGCGCGCACCACGGCGCGCAGGTGCTCGGGCTGTGTGTGTGTGTGTGTGCGTGTCGTGTACGTGTGACTGGCAGCGCTGGCACTAACGTTTGATGATGGAGAGCACGGCGAAGGCGGCGCGGCGCCAGCGCGCGCGCACCAGCCAGGCCAGCACGGCGCGCACCACGGCGCGCAGGTGCTCGGGCTCGCGCCGCAGCAGCGCGTCGAACTGCGCGTACTTGCCCGGCCGGAAGAACACGCGCGTCAGCCCGAACGCGTAGTCCTTCGGCGCCAGACCCAGGCTGTGCACGATCGCCTGCAAGGACAAGGGAAATTGAACATTGTTACCTGTACTCAAGGTTTAGTTTAGCTTGCAAGCTTTAGTTACGACATTTTCAATTCCACTGTAAATCTGCAACGTACCACGTCGGGGTCACCACTTTGGCAATAGGGAGATCTCCCGCCAGGCGAGACGACATGCCTGGGGGGCGGCCGAGGCCCCGAGTGAATGTACTCGAGGCGTGGTATATATGCCGGCGATGTAGAAATCTTCGATAGCGCGTTTCAGGCTTCGGTGACGTCACCGTGTGACGTATGCGCGGTGTCGCCACACGTACATTAACTACCGAGGCGGAGGCTAGTAAATATTTGGATGGTATGCAATAGGAGTTCCTTATTGAACATAGACGTGATGTAAGTTATTTATCAATTACTTTTCGATAATTTGTTATACATATATCTAAAATTAAATTGATATTTTTTTGCTATCAGCATGTCCAAAATTATTCATACTAAATTAATACTAATACCGAGCCGTACATACCCTCGTAAACGAACACGAATCGTGTATGCACACGCAAGCGAGCACGGACAAATCATGCACGTTGTACGTTGCGTGTACGTGCACGCTCGCATGCGCGTTAACTTAGCGCACACCTCATTATCATTGTTATAACTGACCTCGCAGAAGAGCTTGGCGGAGAGGCGCTGCAGCGCGGGCGGCAGGTAGTGGCTGTAGGCGGCGTGCAGGTCGTGGAAGGGCGCGCGCGCGGGGTAGCCGTGCCGCATGAGCCGCAGCACGGCCGCCGTGCCGCTGCAGCGCAGCTGCGCCAGCACCAGCCCGCCCTCCAGCGCGCCGCGAGCCATGCGCGTGTTCGGCTTGATGCAGCGGACGAAGTTCGTGCCCTGCCCCACACGATACGTTGCCGTTAGCTCATACAAACAAACGCGTTTCTACTCTCGTATGACACAAGTTATCATTACTACATTTTTAATATTTAACCGTCAAACAATAAAGACATATCGTGGTATTCTACTCTAAAAGTACCACAGAAGTACTGTCGACCAAGAATTAAGAGAGAAAAGGAAAGAAAGTACTGGATGGAACTACCAGTCAAAATACGAGTCGTTTAGTGGCAAGCTTATTTAAGGGTGACAGTTAGCCGGGTGGAATGTATGAATTAATATTGTGCCATTAATAATAATAATGAGAACCTACAATATTCCACCAGGCCGTCTAAATGCAGTTGAAATTGCACTACCAAAATGAACAGCAGTGGTGATCACTTTAATTCCAAAACGTCCGCAATCTCCGAACAATGCGCGCACGCAACCCCGTACGCTCGAACGTCCCGTGCGTCACTCACGTTCTGCTTCAACTTGTCCATGAGGCTAGCGAGCTGCGCCTGGAACTTGCCGCCGACGGACACGAAGCCCAGCTTGCCGCGCGCCCCCGCGCCGCCCGCACCCCCCGCCCCCGCCCCCCCCGCCCCCGCGCCCGCGCCCGCGTCCCCGCCGCCCGCGAACAGCCGCTGCACCAGCGCGCAGCTCGACTCCTGCACCAGGCACTCCAGCGATGCGTGCAGCGCGTCGTTGTTCTTCTCTATGAACTGGCTCTGTTGACGGTGGAACGGTTTATTATTAGTGAGAGAGTCTAAACGTCCGAACAAATTGCATCATATCGAGTGGTTGAACTGATAGAGAACCAATGAAAGGTACGCTTTATTCCGTGCTCCTTAAGGTAGAATTTTCATCCGCATCTAAGTTGGCCAAAGGCATCCGTCGAGACGATAAGTCATAGTTGATAATAGGGAATATAACGCGAAGCTCGGCGTAGATGGCGCCATCACCACATACAGTGAACAAATCATAAGCCGCGTTCTGTAATATGACCAAAACGTTCAAATTTCTGCGAAAAAGTGTCGTTTTGGGCGTTTTCGTCCAGTTACGGAACGCGGCGGTGTATGTGCTAGTGCTGCACTCTGGCGTCAAAAGTTGGCCGTAAGGTCTCTGGTCAAAAACTTTGTTTACTGTCTATACTAATGCTGTACTCTGTCGGGATAATTTGGCAGTAATATCTCCTATTAATGTTGAAAATTCAACCGTACGGGACACAAAATAAAGCCGATAATTATGTGACGTTGAATGTGTGAGTGTGCAATGTACTGAGTACTGACCGTGTTGTAGCAGACGGCGCCGGCGAAGTGGCGCAGCAGGAAGCCGTCGTCGTCGCGCAGCGAGCGGTGCGCCTTCAGCCGCGACGCGCGCGGCACCTGCAGCCTGCACACACACAACCCATCACGTCACACTCGCTCAATCAAATACCACTCCATTAGGGTGCCTTTCCACCAGAGATGTGCTATGACTACGTTGCTAAAGATGCGTTTGAGATCTACCAATCACATAGTCATTGGCCCGCCTATACACCCCGTAAGGGCTGTATGCTGTTGTCGTCAAGGAGCAAATTAAAAGACGTGCATCTTTAGCAAAACCCCGTTTATTACTCCATTTCCACAATCGTATTCAGAACTTATATTCGTAAATGTAACTTACATACAATGCAACTTATAATAAGGCTGCACCATACCATAGCTGAATATGATTGGTGGATGGCAGACGCATCCATAGCGACGTAGCATAGCACGTCTCTGGTGTAAAGGCACCCTAAGGTGCAGTCAGCATTAATAATGCAAAGATGTCTGCGCTTAATTTTAAGCATCGAGACAAATTTAATCTATGGGAAAATTATTGTCTATCTGGCTGTATATCGATTGTCCGAATTTGTATTGTACAGTTTAAGGCTTACGAATGGACATAGGATACTTTTGTTCTGGAAAACATCTCTTTACGGCGTGAAAAGTGTAAGGGATATAATACTCATCATAGTTATTCATAATAGATTATGATAAAAATTGGCACATGGGTAGTATATGACCTAGACTGGGGCATGGGATACTAATTTAATCCTGATGCTCAGCTCACCTGCCGTTAGTCCCGCCGAGCTGCTTGTGCACGCAATGCGTGAAGTGCCCGAACTCCGGCTTGGGCAGCTTCGACTCCTCGTCCAGCAGGTGGAAGATGCCGTGGCTCTTGCTCTCGATCAGCTCTGACCACATACCACATACGTCACACTTCAATAATCGATACAGTTAACATTATGTTACATGTATATCTGTCTATTAAAATAAGTCAAGGCCGGGTCGGATCCTGACAAAGAATTTAAATGTTAAACGAGGTCATGTAGCGAAAAGTATAATCTGTTGTGTTCAAAAGCCTCTAATAGCAACATGACGGCCTATCAAGGACATAGCCAAAGTATTCCATTAATACAGTGGTGTATGGAGCAGTGTGGTGGTGTGGTGGTGTGGGAGCAGGCGGTACCGATGCAGTCCTGGTTGTCGACGAAGCTGATCTCGGGCACGGAGAGCCCCTCGCGCCGGTACAGCTCCTGCTCGTGCTTCAGGATGCGCTCGTTGAAGAACTGCTGCAGCTTCTCGTTGCAATAGTTAATGCAGAACTGCTCGAAGCTGTTCATCTCGAAGTACTCTGCGCAACAGACAGTCAGACGGTTTGTCAGAGGACGCAATTGTATGGAAATTTACGCAAATTTATGAAATTCTCAAATATTTAAGAATTTAACGTTGTTCAGTAGTAAATTAGAATGATCGTAAAAACCATTTGCAACCTTGTTTGCACGATGCCGGCTGCGGGACAAGATTTGCGTCCTTAGTACCGTTCTTGTACCGTTTTTTAGTGAAAAGAGACCCCCGCCGACGAACCGCGTGCGCCGTACGTCATATGACGTACACTTGTAGCGCGATTCATCGCACCCGCGCTGGCGGTAAGTTTGACTATGCAACCACCCTCACAAACTTGGATTAAGTTCATACTAATTCCCTTGACATTTAAAAACCCAAACGGCGTTTAAAACGCCCCGTGCGAACTGACCGAAGCCGGCGATGTCGAGCACGCCGATGTAGTAGGCGGAGGCCTGGAAGGGTATGGAGGCGTTGATGCGCGCGGCCACGTGGTCGAACAGCCGGCTGTACACCGCCTTGGCCAGCGCGTCGCGCGCGCGCTCCGCCTCGTGCGTCTTCAGCGGCACCCTGCGTGTAACAACGGTTCACTAAATTATATTGTAGTTCAGGGAAATGTCAATAGATGGCGTTAATTAACTTTGTGAATCACGGTAACGAGTGTGCCTTGTAGAATGTATGTATAGGTAGGAAAGTGCAATAAAGAGCCTTTTTCGCAGTGCGATTATTGTCTTCTCGGCGTGGACACTCCAGTCCCGCGCCGCGGATCGCGGGCCAACGCCTGCTCGGTATATTAACACCGTCAGCATGCAACAGTGTCACTCACATGATCGCCGTGCCCTTGGCGCCGCCGCGCGCGCTCTGCATGAGCCGCGAGACGAGCGCCAGGCGCAGCTCGGCGGGCTGCACGCCGAGCGCGCGCGCCGCGCGGGCCAGCGCCGGCTCGGCGGCGGGCGCCACCCGGCAGCCGCCGCGCGCGCCCGCCTCCTCCTCGAACGACACGTTGCCCAGGTGCAGCACGCCCGCCACCACGCCGTACACCGCGCGCCGCTCCGCCTCCGACAGGCCCACGCGCGCCAGCGCCTGTCATTGTGGGAGATTACGGCCGAATCCAACTTGAGATCGATGTATTGATTGGAAATCAATGTAGGTAATGTAGCAGAGTCCAGTTAATTAAAAATAAATTATAATAAAATTTTATGAAACCATATTTTTGGAACATTTTCGTGAAAACCTGTATCTCTTAGAAAAGTGGGGACAATAATAACTTGACAGGTATTTTTTATTGAAAAAAAAAACCAAACAATCAAAAATCTAAACAATCACGAAAAAAACTGACATATTGAATCGACTAATTTGGTAAAAATGAAATTCAAAGGTAATTTTAAACACTAAGAGTAACACTGTAAAGAGTCGCAGGCCGGTAGCTCTGTGTTACCTCGTGCAGGCGCTGGAAGTCGTCGACGTCGTCGAGCAGCGGGTCGCTGAGCGGGCCGCGCGCCGCGTGCTGCGCGCTGCGCTGCGCCGCGCCCAGCCGCGCCTCCGACCGCGCGCTCGTGAAGTACTGCGTGCACCCGCCCTTCAGGTACTGCCCCCCACATACACACACCACACACATACACGTTACATAGACAAGTTAGTACAATATTTTTTTGGAAAGAAGTTCCTTATTGGATATGGATGGAGGCTCGAACAAAATTTATATTTATATTTATAAATGTGTAAGATTTTTACCGCCGCACCCTGGCGTAGTTATACCAACTGTCGAGTGAGGTTAGCAGGATGGTACATACATAATATTTTACCGTTTAAGGTTGTCATATTACTAAAGGACTGGAATAAATTGCCAGCATCAGTGTTTCCGATCGATTATAATGTGAGTGTCTTCAAATCAAGAGCGAATAAGCTAATTCCATTCATGACTGCATCACCACTCACCATCAGATGGGATCGTAGTCAAGCATTAACTTATGAGAAATAATAGGGTTCCTTTTTACTTTTTAGGTACGAAATCCTAAAAGGCGCACCTGGAAGTCGTCGGGCTGCGTGAGGTCGAGGTGCGCGCGCAGGTCGGGCGGCGCGCCGGCGCACAGCAGGTAGAACACGTGGTAGTTGCGCTCGGCCGGCGCCGGCGACGTCAGCCGCGACGCCTCCAGCAGGTAGTGCGAGATGTGCCCGCCCACCACCTGCCAGCAATGGTGTTAAGTGCGGCCGCACACTAGAGATCCATTTGTATTACAATAATTGTAGCGCCACATTTGAAACGCGACATATATATCGCCCCCGTATATTCATATGTAAACCCGCACATCAAGGACACATTTGTAGTAGGTGCAGTTTGCGGCGAGGCGTTTGTCGCGCCATAAGAATTGAAGATTAAACACGTTCGTTTTAAGTGGCGCCGTGCTTTAAAAATGACAACAATGACTACGAAAATAAAAGAAAACTAGACGCTACAACTGCACTTCCGATGTGCGTATATGCAATACATTTGTCGCCGCGTAAATGTATCGCAATAATTTTGGCGCCGTAAATATATGTTGCGAGTAATATGTGGTGACTGGTGCCGGTGTGCGGCCTCACTAACTCAGCTTCGAACCGGGTCAAACACATATCGCTGCTGTTGAGCTGCGGCTCGAAGTCTAAATCGGCAGCTCACGACTCAACTTATACTGAGGTAGAGGCACAGAACATCAAACATCACAAGTGGTTAAATGTTGTGTGTAAATTTGATTCACCGACAAGGTAAATTTGATTCGTGGCGACTCATTGCAGCCGTAGCCACGTTAGAGTTATTCGCCGAGCGTCGCCGACTCTTCGTTTCTAGATCAATCCACAAAAATGAAGGCAACTCGAGCTGATCTGCGAGCCGGTTCGCAGGTCTGACTGCCATACGCGAACCGCGATCTGAACCGCTCGAGCGTTTGATTGAGTTACGCATGTGTACCTGGCAAGCGCCGCTGAAGTGCACCTCCACGAACTTGCCGAACCGCGAGCTGTTGTTGTTGCGCGTCGTCTTCGCGTTGCCGAACGCCTCTAGGATCGGGTTCGCTGGGAACAGGGAGGGGCGAAATGTAATGGTAATTTCAGTTTATAACTACACCTGGACGCCCGGAAACGCCCCCGATGCGATGGCGCGTTTGGAGGAAAAGTTGTAAAAACAAAACTTGTCGGGGTGGTTGCGTCCCATGAACTAGGTATATTAGCTTCATGTTGCGTCCAGATGTAAATATAATCCGTCATCATAATGATATTGCGTCCGTGTCTGGCTATGCACACAATTATGACTTTACATTTTGTTGGGTCAATTACTTTTACAAATTATCATAGTCTGATTATTTGCATCGATTAGGTATCTTTATGGCAGTAATTTATATCAACACAAATTCTTATGTTTAAAGAACATCCACAATCTGAACAAAGAGACTTGGATACTTTAATTTTGCTATATTTATTGCTCTCGTCTCACCTAGCAATGAGAATGGTCAGAATTTAAGTCCGTCTATGCTGGCAATTGCAGATGTGCGAATACCAGGTTCGCCTTACGATTATATATCGGAGCAATAGAAAATTAATTGTTCATAGTCACCCTCACTAGTGTCACAGTGGTCACAGTGGACCGATGGACATTATCACACCGCTGCCACCCGTTTATCGGAGCAATAGAGAATTAATTGTTCATAGTCACCCTCACTAGTGTGACAGTGGTCACAGTGGACCGATGGACATTATCACACCGCTGCCACCCGCCACCCACTCACCGTCGAGGATGTTCTGCTCGACGGGGCCGGCGCCCTGCGCCCACAGGTCGCACAGGTACTTGAGCACGTACTTGGTGGACTCCGTCTTGCCCGCGCCCGACTCGCCCGACACGATGATCGACTGCGACTGCTTCAGGTACTTCATGTCGCGGAACGCCTTGTCCGCTGCAAGCGCACAAAAAGGGGGTTACGTCATTACTCGATAAAAATATTCTTTTATTTGAAAGATGGTGCTTATCGTTTGGTCCCATATAAATTAAGGAGGCATCTGACGGGTTATTTTTGAGTTATCTTTTATCGATTTTGAAGTCTTAATTTTTTTGTAAAAAGTTAAAGTTACCTTCGTACGTTAGCATCATCTCATACCCGAATATTAAACAATAACTACGTGTCAGTGTTGTTGTGTTTATTACATCTGCAAATTGTTTGCTAGTGTATTTTAATTTCATAGCTCACATCTCTTTGGTTTTGGGTACAAATTAAACCAATTTTCTGTCTTAAGAATTTAATGTTCTTTGGTGACAGCTGATCCATCTTAATTTCTAACGGAGGAACTTGTTTTATTAACTTGTAATGCATCGATGCCATACCAAATAATGAAGTAACGTGGAGGAAGTCACGCTTATCGCCTGCCCCGACTGCCCAATACAAACACTAGTCAACCGGTGTTTATCGAGTGAAAAACAGAATAACGAACATATAAAAAGTGTTCCAGTAGACGGTTTTGTCGCAATCTGTGACTTATCCCAGACAACCTTGACGTCCGCTGACGAGAAGATTTACTGCATAATAATGTGAATAGCCGTAACCATTTCTTAACTATACTTTCCAATATTGGAGATAGTACGATGGCCATCCGGCTTGGCGGTGCTTGTGTAAGGAATGTCGTAAGTCGTAATTTGACTTTTGGATAGCATTTTTAAAATGTCATTCAGAATAAAACATGTTTTATGTATGTATGTATATTATAATGAATGTATAATAAATTATTATAATTAACTTAAGACCTAACCTAGATATCTGACGATAGTCAGAGCGAAGAGTAAACTATTTTCGTAAATTGGAGTTGTGAGATGTAAGGAGATTGTAGATTTTCTACAAGTTTCTACAAGTACCGGTTTTTAAAAAATAGTTGTAATGATTTAAAAAAATATCATTAACTGTAAGTTGTTAACTTCCTTGCTACTTAATCTAAGTAAAATTTATGTATATCTACTTGATGTCTTTTTGTGAGCTGGTATGAGCGACAGCGGAAGATGCTGTGTACTCGGTTGCTACTTTTTATTTAATTTAACTTTGCATACAAACTACTAATATTGAATTAAGCTAAATTGAACTGTGAGCACAGGTAACAAAGTCGTTTTTAGCGTGGTAGTTGGTGTTGACTGACCGATGGCGAAGACGTGCGGCGGCAGCTGGCCCAGCGAGCGGCCCTGGTAGCGGCGGATGGCGGCGGCCGAGTACAGCTCCGGGATCTCCTGGTACGGGTTCACCGCCAGCAGGATGTTCGCCACGTACGTCTGCAACAACATGGGTACTCATCTATTAATGTCATTCAGGGGCGCCGTAAGCCAAAGAAGGTCGTGAGAGTTAATCCTAATCTATATCTATACTTATAATAAATCTGTAGAGAGGTCAATTCTGTACATTAAATATATTTCCAAAATAACTATCAGGGGGTGATTAGGGATCGATACTGATGCCAAAAATGCAATCAGTAAAATTTTTGTCTGTCTGTCTGTCTGTCTGTCTGTCTGTCTGTCTGTCTGTCTGTCTGTCTGTCGGATGTATAACCGTTATAGAAACAAAAACTACTCGACGGATTTTAACGAAACTTGGTACAATTATTTTTCATACTCCCGCGCTGGTTATAGTATACTTTTCATCACGCTACAATCAATAGGAGCAGAGCAGTGAAGGGAAATGTTGGGGAAACGGGAGAAGTTACTCCATTTTTTAAGCTTCCGTCGCGTGTGCAACCTTAATGGTTAAAGCTACACAGAAATCATGTATGACGGAAATGTTCTCCTTAAAATTATATAAAAAATATTCCACGACAGCATATGTCTATCTTTTATGGTTGACTCACAATAACACGTGTAACTCCCGATAGCTTAGCAGTTCGAAGCTTTCTGATTAAGTATACCTATATTTTATCTACTCTTACGTTTATGACACTTAAGTGGGTGAAATAAAGGGGTGAAGTTTAAACGAAATTTACGCGGGCGAAGCCGCTGGCAAAAGCTAGTTTTGAATAAAATGCACCAGGTGACATTGTCATCTATATTCCCTGCTTGAAAGCTATGCTCTATGTAAATTATTTCAAATGATTTCGCAATAACGACCTGTGTTTAACCTTTATGCCACGGTTAATGCTTAATTATATTAAACTGTGTCAATATTACAACATAAATACTGAAATTAGTATTCAAATATTTTCGGCTGTATTTTGTTGTTGAAATTCAATGAAAATTTGTTGAAAATCAAACAAATAAATTCAGTGTCAAATAAGGAGGTAAATATTTAACTTCACATACTTTTCATCGTTAATATCACACAGCACAACATCTTACAACCCATGTCACTACAGGGCTGGTAAGCAACGTTGGCAATAAACATTTATAAACTAATAACCATCTACTAACTGGACTAACCATCCTAGTCCCTTTGAGTCTAGTTCTAGGTTGGTCACAGTCGTTATGGGCGGCAGCGGAAGGGTGGTGTTGCATGCTCGTTTGCTATCTTAATTCCATAAAAAAACAAAACACACAATAAGTCCTCTCTTCAACTATTGTTCGAAAGGCTATAGTACCCTATTAGTGTAGTTTGTAAGGCATAGTTGGTATAGATTACGGCAGGGTCACGATACAACCCACATCGGCCGTCGAGCCGAACGGCTGCCGATCGACAGTCGCCCCGGCGCCGCGCCGCCGCGCCGGCCAAGGCGACCCGCCACCAGCCCCACTGACTCATGGTACAGTCTACAGTTACCACCACTCTCACTTTCAACGGTTCTCTGGTTCTCACTGCGTTACACTATTTGATTTTGTATCACGAGTTCACTAGTCATCGATAAGTCACGAAAGAATTGAGATATTTGAGAGATTAGAATATGATGCCCCACTGATTCCCCACTGGCGGTCGCCCATCCAAGTACAGACTAGTACCACCAGACAGTACTTACATAAATCTTATTTTTCTTGAATCTCGCTATGATGTTGTTCAACAGTGTCGCTTCATTTAAGTACATCAGTTCACCTGAAACATAAAACGGTTTCCATCAATTCGTATCTTGACTACCATCCTTAAACAATAATTACTTAAAAAACATTTTCCTGAACTCAGACCAATAAACTATAGGCGGAAAGTTGACCTTTTCGGCTGATTTTTGCCGGCTTCACTCGTTTGTTCACTGCGCTCCGTCTATAGTTAATTGGTCTGAGGTCCTGAAGCAATATTCAATTTTCTCCCGTGAATAGTGACATAAGTCAGAAAGTAAAATTTTATGAGTCAATGCTATTCTGTATTCACATCAATCAGATAATTTTTGAATAGCGTTCAGGGCACGGAAGCGTGACGTCGCCCGCGAACAATGAAGCTCTCGACACGCTTCAAACGCATTGTTCTAGCGTCCTGACAGGTTCACTGTAATAATAGCACTTAATAAACCCCTCAGGGTTCCATACACATTACACAATGCACACCCTATGACTACAAGCCCTAAGACCACGTTACTTCCCTGTTAGTACGTGAGTTATCTTAAACATGGTGGTCGTGTTCAGCACCAAAATTGATTAACAGGATCTCTAAAGATATTTGAAGAAATACGTAACCGAACCTAACGGCTCATCCTATAATTTTTTCAACCGAAAATATTGGTCAGGGATGCGTAAGATGGTCATCTACAAGAAGCAAGAACGTTTCAGATAGACAGTGAGAATTTAAGATGCCGTTAGTAAATCTAAATTGAACCCTGAGCACAATTAAGTTATACACTCGTTATTAGCGGGGAATGGCAATACCGTATACCCGGCGACTCAAGTACAGCTACAGCATCACATAGAAGCACTACTAACAGTTATCATCGACATCCTTGTCGGGGTCGCCGGCGGGGAAGATGTCGTCGAAGCTGGCGACGCGGCGCGGGTAGCGGTTGTCCAGCGGCACCACGTCCGCCTCCTCGCCCATCAGCTCGTGGATGCGCGCCAGCACGAAGCCCTCGCTCTCCTCGCGCACCCACACCAGCTGCTTGTCCATCGTCATTGTCTACTGCAACAACGAGATAACACCACATCAGTGATACAATCTCCAACGCATTAACTACATACTCGTATTATGAAGAATTTTCACAGAAGATCCTAAGATATCCTTAAGAACAAAAAGGTAATTATACTTAATCTATCTCCATACAGTGATAATTATGAGTAATTTAAATTACTTAACGTAATTCGATATTAGTTTATTGACCTCGTATGTAAGTACGCAGACTTCGTTCCTCGCGCAACAATATATTCATAAATTCATGTTGTTTATCATAACCATACATAGTACGGTCGCAAGTTATCTTTGGAACATCTTTGAATAATAAACGAAACCAATCAGGCTGAAAGACAACAGATGTACATCAACGTCCAATTATAAATGCGGTGCACATCCGCGCATGCAATTAGTCCACAATTATGAGTGCGGAATGTTAATCAAAACTCCCTCATGTCATGATACTCATGATACACACGGGAATCGCGTAACAAAATCCAAGACGCAGGCACGCATGAAGAACATAGCAATAAACATAATGTTACATAAAGTTATACAACAGATATAACTGAACAATTACAGCAAGTAATAAACAATTCCGGAGTAATTTCGCGTGCAGAAGCAGGCGGCACGGTAATTCACTTTCGTGACGAATGTGCGGTACAGTTTCGTATGAATGATGTAATTTACCCAACATGTGGACTACACACGACAGCTACCGTTACGGTAAGTGCTTCCGGAAATAATTATTAATTAAACAATAACCCTGGATTTAATATTAAAAAACAATTTGGTTAGTATGATCTAATATCCCCAGTCTTAGATTATTACGATATGTATAGCGATAAAACTCATTACAAAAAATCTGATGCTACTGATGCTCTTTTAAAACATCCTACTTTTTTAACAATCTCCTTAAGAACTCTCTCTGCAAAATACAACACTGTTGAAGTGCACTTGCTCACACAAATACCGTTAAGTTAGAAATCTATTTGAGTAGCTAACGTATTGTGGTTTTAAGCTTTTCAAGCATAGCAGTTTATCAAGATTCGAATAACCTCTAATACCTATAATACTAAGTTTTTACTTTGCTTCTTTGCACAGACAATAATTCAATTGTAGGTCAATAACTGACAATAATGTTGAGATTAAGTAGCTGGAGCAGTGAAAGTCGTGCCACAGTTATCAAAATGCTGTAATAGATACAACGAACGTTTTGTCCAACGCTGCCGTCATGCCGTCACGTACCGTTAAGATTTTTACGAGGAAACCAGTCGCAATAACAGTTGAACAACTGCGGAGTTGTTTTAATTGGGTGTGGCAAATGAAAATGAAACCTCACACGATTAGGTAATAGGAAGTTCAGGTTACGACTTCAAATGAAAAAATGAAGTTTCATACAAGCAGTTAAGAAAATGCAAATAAGTACCTAGATTAAAACCAATGGCCTGGTTGATGCCTTCAAACCTGTAATGGTCCACTAAAGGCACGATTCTTGTGATTGAGGAGGCTTAGTTCATACTCCGTCACGCTTCTCCAAGGCGGCAAATCATATATCGAAAATTTTATGTCATCCGAAGGCCTCCAACGTGGCTTAAGTACCTACTATATAAAATGATAATGATAATAATTTTTAGAACCGACCCCTTTGTGTGCAACACATGGCTCTGCTGCCTAACAAGATTTACCCACTAGTGATCACCTTCCAGCTATCGACCGTGCATCAATTAGATAGGTAGGTGGGTACATTTTGATTCGACTAAAACTGCCGGGCTATGAGCAATTCAATTGTATATGATACGTTCACACAATCTCCAATCTTCTCAAGATGGAAAGCAGGCCGAAAACAATATTACAATCGCGTTTAAAGAAAAACCAAGGTAAGCATAATGCAAACTAGCGGAAATAAGAAGGCAACATTATGGGACGCAACCAACAGGAACAAAGTCGTTGAATCTGCAATCTTGCGATCTAGTCATGTTTCATACAAACATTCAAATAGCCGTAATAGAAAACAAAGAACGCTTTCTCCTTTAGCTATCAGACGCTCGTCCGTGTTAAGAGAAATGCAAACAATAAGGTGATAGAAATTGCCGATGAAAGTGAACATACATGATTTGTAACTTGTAATGATTTTACGGATAAAACTTATAGCCACCAAATGTAACTTCAAGGGTTTTCTAGTTCCACACTGATGAAATCTGATTAAATCTATGACATTCCTATAACATTTCTTCCCAGTTCAGGAGAAATAACGGCTAGAGGAAATAAGAATTCGGTACTTGTAATAGCTAGAAATGTTTTAGATTACTAGGGTGCCTAATATAGCAAGGTACAAGTCTTGAAGCAGCCGGTAATCTATATAACGATTCTGTAAATTTTCAGTTCTCACTGCAAATTTGCAATTTAATCTCGACCCCTATAGTGTTAACAATGGCCCGGTTGCATTAGAACCGACTGAACCGGTATCAGATGTTGCGTGCATATCGCACGCATACCCACACGATTGCCCGTAATTACATGATTGTACAACCTTGACTTTATAAAAATAGCAGCGGCACTAGGAAACCTAACGTGATGGCGTTAGCACATCGATTGCACTGAGACACAGAGACAGTAACTGGAAAACATTCGCTGTCCTTCGCTCGATAATGATCCGCACGATTTAAACAATTAACTTCATGAAACAAAGCAACATTATAATTGTAATTTCATCGCAAGTAATCCTTATACATGTGGCTATTTTTGTACTAATCTTGTCTTATCTGTTTTGCCAAATGATTTAGGAGTCACAAATGGACATTCACCTAACGACAGGCATGCTTATCGGTAGATTATCTAAGTTTTCCTTTGTGAAATACTAACAATAAGACTAAGAACTTTGACAATGGTGCCGTTGCCCTCCGGCATTTTCAGAGCGTGCTAGCCAACAATGGCTCAGCGAAGTTCTCTCAGGGAAGCCTCTGTCGAAGAATTTGCAACTTTGGATGTATGGATGTAAGAACAAATTTGCAACGGCTGAAGATTGCGGCCACGATGGTGTACATTAGTCCCGACGTGACCTCAAACTGTGCCCTTTGGAGAAAACGACCGAGTGACCGCGCCCATCAATCTTCATTTTTCAGGCTACATGAAACCCAGTAATGAGCGTATATTTTATGAGAGGACATTCTCGTCGCACTCAGCTTTTAGTAGAGGTAGAAGGCTAGTCCACCGACTGAGTGGTTTAGTTTTTGTTACAGAAAGAGATAATCTGTACCTATGGTATAAAGTTATGGAATTCAAACGAATTTGAATAATGTAACGCATAAAAAGCGTCAAAGAAGCAGTGATTATCATTTCCTTCATTGTGATGAGGAAAATATTGAAAATAATAATCTTATATTATGACGCCAGTTTCCTCATAAAGCAGACTAGTTGCATCTTAGCGCAGTTTGTTTTATATTACTTATTCTGTTCGGAGTTGCACCGAACAGTTCATCGATCGCGCGTTTTTGCATGTTTGCAATATTAACTGCCGCGCGATCACTTGCCCTAGTTTTAAGTTAATCTTATAAGTAAAATAAGAGTTTTGAGTGAGTACGTGACCAGCAGCCACTCAGGCGCCTCGTATTCGCAACCATTTAACCATTTAACCAGTTTACCATTTTACCAATTAACCATTTTAATATTAGTGTCTATATAACCATTTAACCAGTTGTGATAGTTTGTTAATTTAGTTTAGTATACATAGTGTTAATTAAAACCATTCAAACCATTAACTTCTTTCCCTATCTCTTATAATAATATCTGTTAGAAACTTTGGTAAAGGGATAGTCGTCCACACCATACCATACCAGAGACGCGCCCTTTACATTTGGTCCTTCGAGAAACATAAAGAACCAGTGCCGGTGGTGATAGTGATACCAAATATAATCAAGAATTGCTGCAGCGGGTTGGATTGGAGTGAAGGCGACCGTAAGGAGATACTAAGGTCAGATCTTTCCATTTTTATTTTATTACCATAAGCCCTGCATTATATACTACCAAGATGGATAACTTATTTTTAAACCAGACTGAAATCTACGAAGCCATGAAGCAGCTCTTGTCCAATTTTAAAAAGGACGGAGCCTCTAGGAAAAACCTTGACTACTGTAAACGCAAGTTAGAGTTATTAGACGCGTATTGGCGTGATTACACGGATAATCATAGGAAGTTGTGTGAGTATGGAGAGTTAGACCACGTTTATTTTAAAAAACATTGCTTTGATACGGCTGAGGATGTATTTTTGACCCTGAAAGACTTAATTGACAAAACAGTAGAGAAATTAGTAAAGGAACAACCAGGTGTATCCTACGGGACCCCGCAGGCACCCGGGGCCGGAGTCCCACAACAACCAGGTACGTCTTCAGTAACCACACCCCAAGTACGAGCTCCATCTATCATGGCGGAAAGCGACAACAGCCGGTTGGGCGAACTGCTGAAGAAACAAACCATTAATTTAAGAGCCTTCATGAGAACCGTAAGTAGCATAGACATTAACCAATTAGAGAAAAAGTGGGAGTTTGATGACGCGTTGAAGTCTCTGGAGTCTCGATGGAGTAATGTTGACAGCCTTCATTGGCAAATAGAGGGTGAGAACGGCGGAGATGAATGGCGTTATCAAGAAGAATTTAGTAGACACGAGCAGATTTTTATGAACTTAAAGAAGTCGATAAATACAAAAATGTGTTCAGTATCGCATCGTGAGAAATCCACTCCACAATTAGATATTCCTGTTTTCACCGGAAACTACCATGTTTGGACTTCGTTTAAGGATCTATTTACCGAAGCCATCCACAACAATCCTTCTATGTCCGACGCTCAAAAGATGCAATATCTAAAGGGTAAGGTGACAGGAGAGGCTGAACGACTGATCCACCATCTCCAGATCAGTTCGGATAATTACCAGGTGTGCTGGGAGATACTTAACCACAGGTATGGGAATAAAAAGCTCATATTCACCTCTCACATTAATATTTTACTCGGCATAACCAACATTCAACAACAATCATTCGGCGCAATAAAAAACCTCTATGACGTAACCAAGGAGTGTCTTCACGCTATCCAGAACCTGGGAGTAGACGTATCGACCTGGGATCCGCTACTCGTTCACTTATTAGGGCAAAAGTTGGATAACGTGACATACGCGGAATATGTAGAATCAATAAGTAGGCCCAGGGAATTACCCGTCCTACAGGAATTCCTGGACTTCTTGGAAACCAAATTTACAAGTTTAGAAGCTTCTCGTCGCAAGCAGGCACCAACCATCCAAAAAACATTTCAACCACAACCATCCGGGTCCTACCATAACCAGAACCAAAAACGTAATTTTCAGTCAAACAATAATAATTATAGACCATTCGTTAAACATAACAATAGCGTTCAAAGACCGAACACTTTCCATGTTTCGCGGTCAACGACATGCGGATTGTGTAACGATGACCACGGATTATGGCAATGCACTCAATTTTTGCAAATGATGCACGATCAACGGTTGCTAACTGTAAACAAGTTACATTATTGCGTTAATTGCCTGACTAACCATAAAAAGGAAAAGTGTTTTTCGAACAAACGATGTCGAAAGTGTTTAGGCAATCATAACACTTTGTTACACGAGGCGTTGACGAAGCAATCAAGTTCATCGACCACAGCGCCGGTTAATAGGTCGACCGATGCACCTCGCTCATCCCACGTGTCTTGGGAGGACATGTCGGAAATACTTTTGGCTACCGCCGTGGTCCAGGTCACCGGAGCAGACGGCACCACATATAAATTGAGAGCGTTAGTGGACCAAGGCTCACAGATTTCTTTAATAAACGAGCATGCGGCGCAGATGTTAGGGATCAAAAGGAAAAACTGTAGAGGAACTATTTACGGCGTCGGAACGACAGAAAATAATTCAAAGGGGATGATAACCATTGAAATAAAATCAATATATAACGACTTCTCATTCAAAACCAACGCTATTATTATGAATAATTTAATTAAAGGATTACCAAATAGAACTTTTACCAAACCATCGTGGCCACACATTCAAAATATTAATCTGGCGGACCCAGATTTCAATGTGAGCCGACCAGTGGATTTACTTCTTGGAGCGGAAGTATACAGTAAAATAATTTTGACGGGTATTTTAAAAGGAGATAGAGATGACCAACCAATCGCTCAACAGACGCAGCTAGGCTGGCTGCTCTGTGGCACGATGAAACCACATTATAATTGCAATGTCGTGCTTCACAATACGGACGATCTTCTTCGATTTTGGGAAAACGAAGACATTAACCAGGAGGTGGAGATGACCAATGACGACCACGCATGTCTACAATATTTTTTGAAAACCACAAGACGGCTTCAAAATGGAAGGTATGAAGTCCGTCTACCATTCATACCAGAAATGAAAGATAAATTAGGTGCCACCAAACCGCAAGCGCTTGCTCAGTTTTATAACTTAGAAAAAAGATTATCTAGAAACGTTAACCTAAGAGCAGACTACCAAGAATTTATCAATGAATACCAATCTCTCAACCATATGATACCATCGATAAACAACTCGCAACTCGAATATTTCCTACCACACCATGCTGTAACTCGCGATGAATCAAGCACTACCAAATTAAGAGTTGTGTTCAACGGATCGGCGAAATCATCATCTGGTTATAGTTTAAACGATTTATTATACAAGGGACCCAATCTGCAGCAGGACTTACAGGCACTCATACTGAAATGGAGACAATATGAATACGTATACACCGCCGACATCGAAAAAATGTACCGTCAAATATTGATACATGAAGAAGACCAGTGCTATCAAAAAATACTTTGGCGGGACAGACCATCAGAAAAAGTAAAATCCTTCCAACTAACCACCGTGACTTACGGAATCAAACCAGCAGGATGGCTAGCCATGATGTGTCTTAGACAACTAGCAGCAGACGAAAAGGATAACTTTCCAGAGGCAGCGAAGGAGTTGGAAGAGAGTTTTTATATGGATGATTTTTGCGGTGGAGGACATTCAATTGACGAAGCAAAGAAAATAAAATCCGATCTTATCCAGTTGCTTCAAACAGCGGGATTTAATCTAAGGAAGTGGACCTCAAATAAACCCGAATTACTAGAAGGCTTACAAACAGAACAACTCGACCAGCTAATATATGAATTTAAGCACATAAATTCAACCAAAACATTGGGCCTCGGATGGAACCCCCAAAAGGATAAATTCATCTTTGACATAAAAATCGACTCACAACCATCGAGTAACCATACCAAAAGAACATTATTATCGGACATATCTAAATTGTTTGACCCGTTGGGGTGGCTGACACCCATTACCATTACCATGAAGTTACTTTTTCAGCAAGTTTGGCTATTGTCTATAGATTGGGATGAGAAACTACCTGCGCATATACAAAGTGATTGGGCTAAATTAAAACAAGAATTAATAAATATCAATACCATACAAGTCAATAGGTGGCTTGGATTAAAACAGGACCAATCTATTGAATTACATGGCTTTTGTGACGCATCTAGCAAAGCATACGCTTGTGTAATTTACTGTAAGACCACGGTAAATGGAACGACAACCATTACGCTAGTCGCGGCCAAGGCGAGATTGGTGCACTTGAGTAAGGTCTTATCGACCCCAAAACAAGAACTAATGTCTGCCCATCTTTTGTCGTTGCTCATGCAAAAGGTACAGACTTGCCTTTCGGGTTACCATACAAAGATATACTGCTGGTCTGACTCCACAGCCGTCTTAGGATGGATAAGGGGTGATCAAGCACGTTGGAAGACATTCGTAGCAAATCGTGTGACAGCTTTAACAAAAATAGTACCAGCCGCCCAATGGCATTTAAAAACCAGCGAGAACCCGGCGGATTGCGCTAGTCGCGGCTTAACAGCAAACCAGCTACAAAACCATGACCTGTGGTGGCAAGGCCCGTCTTGGTTGCCATCGTTTAATGACCAAATTAAAGACCAAACCATTTATGATACAAATTTAGAACTCAAGGCTTCGTATCTGAAACAAGTGCACGCCGTAACCATTAAAAACGACACAACCATAATTACAAATATTATAAATAAGTTACTCGACAAATTCAGTTGCATAACTAAAATAATACGTATATTTGCATGGATACTCCGATTACCTAGCAACAAGAAACAGGTGCGACAGCCCTACCTCACGTTACACGAGCTTCGTCGCGCAAAGGTGTTGATTATCAAAACAATTCAACAATTAGAATTTACCACTGACCTACATTATTTACGCAAACATGGAAAGTTAAACTGTAAGAGTAAAATTTTAAACTTAAATCCAATATTAGATAATGATGGCTTATTACGTGTAGGCGGACGGCTAAGAAACGCCCAAATCAGTAGTGAGATGAAACATCCCATCATCCTGCCTCACAAACACCGTTTAACTACATTGTTCATAAAACAAGCACACGAATTAACCTTCCATGGCGGAGCGCGCTTAACTTTGGCTAACCTTCGACAGCTTTACTGGATAATCGGCGGGTACGTAGCCACAAAGGGATTCATCAGGCAATGCGTCACGTGCAAAAAATACGATCCCGTAAGACAGTACCAACTTATGGGTGATCTACCAGCGTGGCGAGTAAATCCTGAAAACCCATTTTACCATTGCGGCGTGGACTACACAGGCTTCGTTGAGGTAAAGGCAAATAAGGGCCGCGGAATTAAAACGACCAAAGGATACATCTCAATTTTTGTATGTATGGTTACGAAAGCCGTTCACTTAGAGCTCGTTTCCGATTTGAGCAGCGCTGCTTTTCTAGCTGCCCTGGAGAGAATGGCAGCTCGACGAGGAGCTCCACAACACATCTATAGCGACAACGGCACCAACTTCGTAGGAGCAAATAGAATGTTGCAAGAAGAATATAACCAGTTGCAACAGGTATTCAGTGACAGTTTTTTAAATGAAATAACAAGTATGGGTATAGAATGGCACTTTAACATTCCCAGCTGGCCGAGTGCGGGCGGACTGTGGGAGAGAGCAGTCCGCAGTCTGAAACACCATTTAAAAAGAGTGATCGGAGTTCAAAAACTAACATTCGAAGAGTACGCTACACTCCTAGCCAAAGTGGAAGCGTGCCTCAACTCTAGACCACTCTGTGCTTTATCGGAAGACCCAGAAGACGTAAACTTCCTGACACCAGCCCATTTCTTAACAGGTAGACCAGGCTTAACAGTCATAGAGGTGGAACAAGATGCCAGAACCAGATGGCACTTGACCCAAAAAACTGTTCCAAGACCTATGGAAGCGATGGAAAACTGAATACCTAGCCCTACTGTCGTCAAGAAATAAATGGTTAGAGCCACAGAAAAATATATCAGTCGGTGACCTAGTTGTTATACAAGATGACAACTTACCTGCTGGAAGATGGAGCATGGGACGTGTCATGGATACACATCCAGGAGATGATGGCTTGATAAGAGCTGTCACATTAAAAACCAAAAACGGCATATTAAAGCGACCAATAGTAAAATTATCAGTATTACCAGTTAGAAAAGAGGAAGACACCATAAACCAAGAACTTACGAGACCAAAACCAGATAAAGAAGAATACATATCATCCGAAGGAAGAAGGCGAAGGAATAAAATGCCAAAGCTTGCTACCGTCGCCGCAGCTTTGTGTTGTTTTATGATGTTGTTTTCACCAACGTACGCATTGCACGACATAAAACCAGTACCAGACAACCAAACTCTGTATTTTGATCCCATTTCAAAAATTCAATTAGTTAGAGATAAATGGACGTTGGTTGTATATTACGACATGGAACCATTTTGGAGTGGAGTGGACGCATATAAAAGAATATCCCAATATTTAGAAAAACTATGTATCACCATTGATAAACAATCTCATTGTAATATGATACTACAACAAGGACGGCACGACTACCAGGAATTCGACTACTACAACGAACTGTTGCTAACGCAGCACTTTGACGTCCACGCCAGACAGCGTCGGCGCCGGGGCCTCGTCGACGGTGTCGGATATCTCGCCAACCAATTGTTCGGAGTACTAGACTCTCGTTTCGCCGAACAATATGCTAAGGACATCGACACCATACGTCACAACGAAAACCATTTGTCAAATCTATGGAAGAACCAAACATCAGTAATTGAGGCAGAATTTAATTTAATGAAAAAGATGAAAGAAACGGTAGAAAAACAACACAAAATAATAAACAGAAAATTAAACGATCTGCAGGACAACACCAGCGTTCTTCAGAAAGAAATTCAAAACGCGTCGTATATACAAGAGTTCACATTATCAGCCATGGCTGGCAACACATTACTCCTTAGCCTTAAGAGACTCCAGGACACGCTACTTGATACCATCACAGATATCTACCACGGTCAATTAAGCATACATTTATTGACACCAACCCAACTTAAACGTGAGCTACGAACCATATACGCACAGATGCCAAGCGAGCTCACTTTACCTATCAACAATATTGACACCGATTTTCAGTATATTTATAAGCTACTAACGGTGAAGGCTAGAGCTACTGAAAATTATATAATTATTGAGGTCACCTTCCCACTCATTAGTAGAGAGAACTTCCAATTATATAAATTGATACCCATCCCACACCAAACCAACACGACCATGGTTACGATTGTACCTGTTTCGGAATATGTCGCCGTAAACCTTAAGAAGGACTCTTACTTCCCCGTTACCATCAATGAGCTCGATGCATGTTTATACCATATGAATGCCTACATGTGCAATTTAATCAAACCAATAACAACTATAAAAAACGACGAAAGTTTCTGTGACAAAAATACTGAAAACGCCAAATGCAAAACTACCAAATCCACTTGTACCAACAGATGGATAGAACTACGCTCGCTGTCTCAATACTTATATTTTTGTTGTGACACGTATACCTTGAAAATTATATGTGACGATCGTGTAACCGTCCGTCAGCTGAGCCGAGCAGGTGTCATCGGCATGAGTCAAAATTGCGTCATCAAAGGTAAAGATTTCTCTCTATACTCCTTACAACACCAATCCAACCGCATGAACTCTTCACCAACAATATACGTTCCTGAATTCGATCAGATCAACCACATCATTAACATAAAAATACCAACCGAAGAACCAGCGGACGATGTAAATTTAAATACATCAATGATTTCCCTCGGGAAAGCTGTGGAGACATTGAAAGCGAGTAACGCAGCAGTTGATCAGATCTCAGGTCACGATATACACCACTACGCCACAATTTACATACTAATGGCACTGGCACTGTGCATAGCAGTAGTCTGGCTATGTAGAAATAGACAATGCTGCCGAAAAAAGGAATCTCGCCCGCGTCACCCCAATGGTGAAAACGTTCGCCGGGCGGAGCCGCGAGCGCCGCCGCCAGCAGCGGTTCGCAGCGACGATGTCGAGCGGCGACACCACGAGGTGGTGGCGCCTCCACCGCCACCGCCCCTACCAGTGACAGTCAGTGAACCAAATAGTGAAGTGTCAAGTGCTAGTGTTCATAGTTGTGCAAAGCGTTGGCCTAGTGTGCGATACAAAGTGAAACCGGACAAAAACACTAAGACCTCTATAGTTTAATTAGAATAATGCTTTTTATGTTTTGCTTTTTAAGTTTTATTTACCATTTAAGTTCCTAGTATAGGCTACCATTAACCATATTTATTTATATATATTTTTTTTGTTAATCCTTTCGTTTCTCGCTCGGGAGCATGTTCGGAGTTGCACCGAACAGTTCATCGATCGCGCGTTTTTGCATGTTTGCAATATTAACTGCCGCGCGATCACTTGCCCTAGTTTTAAGTTAATCTTATAAGTAAAATAAGAGTTTTGAGTGAGTACGTGACCAGCAGCCACTCAGGCGCCTCGTATTCGCAACCATTTAACCATTTAACCAGTTTACCATTTTACCAATTAACCATTTTAATATTAGTGTCTATATAACCATTTAACCAGTTGTGATAGTTTGTTAATTTAGTTTAGTATACATAGTGTTAATTAAAACCATTCAAACCATTAACTTCTTTCCCTATCTCTTATAATAATATCTGTTAGAAACTTTGGTAAAGGGATAGTCGTCCACACCATACCATACCAGAGACGCGCCCTTTACATATTCAATTTACTACCTCTTCGTTTATTACGTCTTATCCACTGATGTTACAACAACCAACAAGTTACGGATGATAAAAAATTGTTTTAACTCTCTCTTATTTCAACAACAAATAAGTATTATGGGAAACAAATTATGGAAACATTTTCTCAGATTTTTGAAATGTCAGAGAAGAATAAGGGTGCGGTTCCACTGAGGCGGAGCGGAGCGGAGCGGAGCGGAGCTGAGCTGTGAAACGAGGTATGTGTTTCCACTGAAGCGGAGCGGAGCGGGGCGGAGCGGAGCGGGGCGGAGCGGAGCGGGGCGGAGCGGAGCGGAGCGGGGCGGAGCGGATTTGCTTTGCCTATTCGCCTGAGTGCCCAGTGACACGCGTTCTCTCAGTCAAATCACGCGTCATGATGTCGATAAAAAAAAATAAAGCAGCTCTTTTGTATCTTTCTCTACTGGTCTAGATTACCTTGTAATAATGTAACCAATGATGTTTTAAATATCTGGATTGAGCGTCGCCCTACAATGAAAACAAAAAAAAAAGGCAACATTATCAAGCATGTGTGCGTGCAGGCGATGTTTTTCGCGTTCATTTATTGTCTATGTGTGCGTAATCTGTGCGTAATTATATAAACTTTTTGACACGTTTTCGCGGATTCGATGTTCCATCTAGATATTTAATACATCTTTGAATGTAACGTAGGCAAGTGATAAGAGAGGATTTTCCGAAATTCCTACGGGAGAGGGAACAAATTGTTTTTTTTTAAATTAAAACAAGGAACTATACTTAGCTATAAATACTATGCTTGAATTTTCGCATGCAACTAGTACAACGTGTTCTCTCAAAATTATTTTCAGAGGTTATTGATTTTCCCACGGGATATGGAATAAAGAGGAGATAGGTATAGTAGTGTATATTATAAAGTACAGTACCTGGTTGACCGAGCTTTGCTCGGTTGAAAATTATATTTAGTATGAATCGCATACTGATAAAATATGAATAATGTTCTTCGATCTTTCCGACATAATATGAGTTTAAAAAGAATTGCGTGTACTTATGTACGCACGTAAGAAGTTATACTTCTTTGGCATCATTAATAATAAATATTCAACGTTAATAATTTTGACAGCTGTCATTGGAAATGTAGGTCTCAACCAGACCTACAACTTTCCCAAAGACACCAGTGCTCCAGGAGCAGCCGTTGCCGGGATATCTCGGTTCGAAGTTTGACAGCTGTCATTGGAAATGTAGGTCTCAACCAGACCTACAACTTTCCCAAAGACACCAGTGCTCCAGGAGCAGCCGTTGCCGGGATATCTCGGTTCGAAGTTTGACAGCTGTCATTGGAAATGTAGGTCTTGACGAGACCTACAACTTTCCCAAAGACACCAGTGCTCCAGGAGCAGCCGTTGCCGGGATATCTCGGTTCGAAGTTTGACAGCTGTCATTGGAAATGTAGGTCTTGACGAGACCTACAACTTTCCCAAAGACACCAGTGCTCCAGGAGCAGCCGTTGCCGGGATATCTCGGTTCGAAGTTTGACAGCTGTCATTGGAAATGTAGGTCTTGACGAGACCTACAACTTTCCCAAAGACACCAGTGCTCCAGGAGCAGCCGTTGCCGGTATATCTCTGTTCGAAGTTTGACAGCTGTCATTGGAAATGTAGGTCTCAACCAGACCTACAACTTTCCCAAAGACACCAGTGCTCCAGGAGCAGCCGTTGCCGGGATATCTCGGTTCGAAGTTTGACAGCTGTCATTGGAAATGTAGGTCTCAACCAGACCTACAACTTTCCCAAAGACACCAGTGCTCCAGGAGCAGCCGTTGCCGGGATATCTCGGTTCGAAGTTTGACAGCTGTCATTGGAAATGTAGGTCTTGACGAGACCTACAACTTTCCCAAAGACACCAGTGCTCCAGGAGCAGCCGTTGCC
Source organism: Hesperia comma (assembly GCA_905404135.1). Lineage (NCBI taxonomy): Eukaryota > Metazoa > Arthropoda > Insecta > Lepidoptera > Hesperiidae > Hesperia > Hesperia comma. The sequence goes on from FR990021.1 coordinate 19,098,068, forward strand.
GGGATATCTCGGTTCGAAGTTTGACAGCTGTCATTGGAAATGTAGGTCTTGACGAGACCTACAACTTTCCCAAAGACACCAGTATGGCGTCAGTATGATGTTTACAAACAGTACCTCATAGAAGTTATCCTAATGTTTCATAGATGGCGTCAGTATGATGTTTTTAAAATCTCTTTATCCCGGGAACCGAGCTTTTCTCGAACCTGGGACCTTGATAAATCGATTCCTTGAGCCGAAAACCCCCTAATCTGAAACTTTCATGAAAATCTTTGCAGCCGTTTCCGAGATCGTGATTATATATAATATATATAAATAAATAAACAAGAATTGCTCGTTTAAAGATATTAGATTATGTCCGTAACTGCAACGAATACCTACCATATATTTTAACAAAATGGTGTAGTAGGTATACTACGCGAGCGAAGCTGCGGGCAAAGCTAGTGATTATGAGTGAGCCGCCCCGCTGCGGTCCGCCCCGCTCCGCTCCGCCCCGCTCCGCCCCGCTCCGCTCCGCCCCGCTCCGCCCCGCTCCGCGTCTGCCATCTCTTTCTTTCTTACCGATATTTTAAACAATTCTGCTCTGCTCCGCTCCGCTCCGCCCCGCTCCGCCAATGTTGTTTCCACTGAAGCGGAGCGGAGATTTCAAGTCATGTGATTGGTGAATCGCGGCACAGCTCCGCTCCGCTCCGCTCCGCTCCGCCTCAGTGGAACCGCACCCTAATAACAGGATTTTTAAAGCACGTACTGTATTTTATAGAAGGTTATTTATTTCAGTCTGAATAAATAGATGCCTATATTTTTAAAACACATACTATATACCAGGATAACTTAAGACAACTTGAAGAGTAGATACTCTTAGTGTTGTCTAAGATATCCTGAAAACCTGGAATAGATAAAATAAATTCTTACGTAAGATAACTTTTTCTCACGATTGTACTTTCTCAGCCACCACACAAAGCCCTACAAAATAGGTTCCATTCATAGGAGTACACAAGAGTAGTTTGTAAAAGAGTCAAAAGATAATTTAGTATAATTATGCGGAGACATCACGGTGAGGGCGAGTGAATTGAGTTTGAAGGAATGTCGTTGATGATTCATTTAACACGTTCAGTGCCACCGACACGCCTAGCGTGTTTTTGGGAGTTTCTTTTACAATGCCTTGAACACGCCAGGCGTGTTCAGAATCTTTCGTCGATATTTAAAAAAATTGCCTACATAATTTACTAGGATTCACAGTACGTAATCCTTGAGCAATAAACTAAAGAATTTTAAAGTGGCCCCCGGCGAAAATCTCCAATTTTACATTTAAAAAATAAATTGCTTATGTAATGCCGAAAACACGCCTGGCGTGTCCACTAACACGAGTATGTCAGAGATTGTGCACCTTTGTGCTTGGATGTCAATGTTTCGTCTTCATTATGCTCCGTTTCAGGCACATATATTGCTTTTCCTAAAAATGTTCAAATAATTTGAGATTAGGTTGAATTTATTTTTTTAACTCGGCGGGAGGCGCACCCCATAATGCAACACGAAGTGTCGCTACCGGGTAAAAAATACCCTTGGATTTATTGTAAAAATGGGGGTTTATTATGGGTATTTCAATGAAACAAATTTTTATGTTATAATTAAATATATTTGTTACGAAAAAATGTGTAAAAAAGTATTAATCTATGAATGTAATCTTTAATTTTTTTTAATGAAATCACATCATAAAATTAAATGTTTTTTGCACATGATTTATAAAATAACCAAAATTAGGCTCTAAACATAACAAAAATTAAAAAAACGAGATCAATATCAAATTAACATAATATATTCTTACTTATAACAATAATTTTAACATTTATTAATTTGGCATTTTTTTGAAAAAAAATCGTTCAAAGTGACCTCTCACCCTCCTTATATGATTTATGTCTAATCTCTGAAATGGCTGAACCGATTTTGACCAGACTTTCTCTTGCAGATAGCTGATGTAACAAGGAGTAACTTAGGCTACTTGTATTTTAGAAAAAAATAATTTAAGAAAAAAAATGCTTCTTCCTCTAAATTGCTTTCATGCTCACTAAAATCTACATTGTCTTCAATTTCAGAGATATCTTCTTCCTCATTATATTCTAAAAGCAGGCACTCTTCTATTTGTTCGTCACTAAGAGGAAAATAAGGCATCTTGATAGTCTAAAACAACAAAAAAAACAAATGTAGACTAATAAAAATAATAAGACACAAATAGTCGCTACTGGGTAAAAAATACCCGTACGCACCTTATACATCTGTTGTGACTGAACACCGCGAGTACACTGGCCGTTTATTCAAAATGAGGGACTGTCGCACGTTTCTCGAAAGGTACCTAAAGCGGCGCGGCACAAAATTAAGCAGAAAAATAAATATTTATGAATTTATGCACTATGTGGTAAATTTTACCCGGTAGCGCCTCCTGCCGAGTTAATAAAATAAAAAATAGCCTATAAGACAAAAAGGTGTAAATTAATTTTATTATTAATTCAAGTTGTAATTCAAGATAGTTGAAATAAGTATTCTCATTCAGTTTGTTAAATATCAATCACGCTTACGTTCGTTTCACGTTATTATTAATTTAAATATATAATATAAAATAATTTTAAAGACCATAAGAATATAACGCATTACAATTATGTAATATATAAAAAAATGCAGTAAATCCGGTACAAATTGTTTTGTACAAAATTGTTATAATGAGACATTAGTGAAATATTTTTAAATGGGCAAAATGATTCTTTTCGTAAAAAATTTGGAAATCAAAGGGACCCCCCAGTGCTAGAGATGTCCCAAAAAGCATTTGAGTTTTTCCGTATTTTACTGGCTATATTACTCCCCCTCCGAGGAGGGTGAATCAAACAACGAATGTCTAATTATCTACCTAATTTTTACAAAATCAAGTTCGCAAGTAAATAAAAACCACATGGGTCATTAAAATATCAATAATAATCATAAAAGGTTGACAATCCCTGACAAAATTACGATAATGACTTACCTAGAAATCTATTTCCAGCCATAATTCCAAGTTTAACCTCACTACCGTATCACAAACACCTTTATTCTTGCGCAACACACAGCAAACTAACTAAATATCGTCGCTAAACCCGAAAATTAGTCGAAAAAAGAATTTAACGTAGTCCCAGTGCCACTGAACACGCCTGGCGTGTCCATGTTTAACTAGATGCAGTGCCACCGACACACCTGGCGTGTCCGCATGCTTTTGTATGGTGGCACAGCTACGAACTTCATGAAAATTGAGGTGGCATTGAACGTGTTAATTCGTGTACCGTCGTTTATTATGTAGAGACAGATGGTGTAGGGCAAATAAAGCCGTACCGCGAATACAATAGGACACGTCGTAGTGGCGGAGCCGTGGGCACGCGGGGCGGGATGGATGTGGGCTAATTTTGGAAAACTGTTTACAACCATGGTCCATGCTTAACCAATAAAAAATATATAAATATACTACAGTACTTGTATTATTTAATAATGACAGCCGAAAATCCTTGATATTGACAGTCTTTGAAAACGAGTAAGTAGCCAAGACTGCGATGAGTCGAAGTCGTGAATAAGTGACGTCATTTCCGTTAGGTGTCGTGTGATGTGACTTGGATGCTTTGAATAGGTATTTATTTATCCAATTTATGTATGACTAAAGGAAACTAAGTAAGTGCAAACAAAATTTCAAGTGAGTCGATTGAAGTAAAAAGTGTCAGTTTATCCTTTTTGAGACGGAATTTCCAAAAGTCCTCTCTTAGTTCCCCTACATTCCTCAAGGAATATACCTACATGACAAATTTTGAGCTTCTTGCATCTAGTAGTTGTTACCACTGTGCGTTAACCCGCACACTCACTCAGTAGCTAACGGAAGATTTAGGTATATTGATTTAATTACATTTTGATTTTTAAATATAAAATCATACGTTGCTCGTCATGAAGAAAATGCTGTAAGGACCGAACTACTTACATGAAACACAAAGACATGCTGGTACCTCGAGTATTAGTGAAAAACTACCTAGTATTGAATTAACGTAAGAAACCTAAATGGTTTAGTCACGCCGATAAATCATGAAGCAGACGTAACTCGCGTGTAGCTAACGCCGCCGATACTCACAATACACATTTAAAGGGTAATAAATTAAATGACGTCAACTGCATCGATTGTATTAGTCGCCAATATGCCAATACCTGCAAGTGGTACAGAGTGTACAGGCCTTACTAGATTGCAGTAGGTACCTATTGTAAAGTGAACAGTGAGAGTTTATGTTTACTGGCATAAAGGGTTACGCTGACGAGAAATGATTACGCAGATTACGCTGATACGAGAAAGACTTTCCATTGCTGTTGATTGTAGATTGTAGGATAAAAGTAGCATAATCTTTCGGGTTGGATACCTTCATGTAAAATTAGCAATCCTTTTTCATCGCTGATCAAAGAAGGTACCTCCTTAGGAGGCAGCTTACGTTGACAAGACGTACATGGGCGTACCCAGCTCCATGGCAAGGATTCGGAATTTCTGATTCGAGACAAATTTTAAAGGGCACAAAACCGTAGGGGCTTTATCCGAGAGTCAGTGGGAACAGCTCTGCCCCTGCCTCTACCTGCATACGCCCATGAATAGGTAGGTACCTAAGTACCTACATTGATGACGAAGCTGATAAATGATGGTGACTTTATTAATTAATTTCAATGCTCATTAAACGCGTGACGTGAACTTGAAACGTGTGTAATTGATGGGAAAAAAAAACAAAAGAACAGTAATTTGTCAATCGTTCAGACAGTCCCAGTGAGACATAAACACAAGTATACAAATTGTCAGGCGACCCCGGGGCCTCGCCGGTTGCGCACCGCTTTACGAATTAAACTTGATTATTTCATTATTGCCGTTTGAGGATTCGCCGTTCACACGAGAATACGAGGCTCGGGAATGTTTGCTGACACCGCGCGAACTAAATTGTGTCAGTATAATTACAGGTTACTACACTCGCTACCAATACCAATGACATAACGTATTTTCTTCAATCTTCCTACTTTCTTCACCGGCAACGGCAACGCATTGGTGATGCACTACTTTCTAGCAACTTAGCAATGGTACCTACCGAATACCTTAAGTTAGGAATCCTCCGCTGGTTGGTTGGAAGTTGGTTAGGAATCCAAATCCGAATACCTCGCGATTTTAGAATTGTTTTCTAACCATAAACCATCAAAACAATGAGCTGGTTATAAGTCGACAGTTAAATAGTTATGCCAATTGAGGTGCTAGCATTCACTGAACTAGTCACCAATGCAATAAACTTCTAGTCCACCATTGAACAAACAAAGGCGATAGAATAACCGCCATTATCTTATCTCCTTCAAGGCTCAAACACAATGAAAATTCTTGCAGACGTGAATTTCCATGTATTTCTCACATTTTGTTCGAGCTTCGAGTTAAAAATAGACAATACGAGGACGGGACATAATGCTGAACGCTGTATCATATTGAATCGAACCCTCCCAGAGTTGCGAACATGCCCCGGGATTTGACTTCTATTTGTCAAGACGGGGGATCAGATGTTAAGGTGGAAATTTTGATACAATAATCTAACTCATAACAATATGAAATATTGATGCCCCGAATGTCTCAATGCTTAACATGCCGGATCACTGATCCAAGGGTTTCTTGGATTTGATTCCCAGCGAAGTGGCAATTTGAATGAGTTTCTGCTCTCGGTCTGGGTATGTGTCCTTGTCTTGTTCATGGCACCTACGTAACAGGGGGTGTGGGGCTTTGAGTGTGTACGCTATACACTATAGCAGTATTATCGCTGTTATAGGTCTTCACGCTCACTTAATGGTTCGGCACAATCTTACACGATAAATTAAGTTAAGCAATTTCGAGCGTAGACAGTACCGAAATACATACATAGGAGATATGATCACAACTCAAGAAATTTTGAACGCCTACGAGTGAGTTGAGTTCCCCAACTCTACGAGGAGATATCCGTGTCTAGCAATAAGTATAGCCATTTTCCAATTAACAATCGATAAAAAAACAGTAGGTAAACTAAGTTATTGAAACATAGCTTCAAGCAACGGCTTCATGAGACAAATAGTGCAAAGGACTATCGCATGCAAGCCTGCGAGTTGGCTAGCCGCAGTCCCTACGGCTCGCGATCCGATCTACAGAAAGATTACTCACAGCCTGCTAACGTAGGCGGCGTGGATACACACACACCTGCATCCACCGGATCCCTGGCCTGGGGCTTTTTAGATTAAACGACTCCGATATCGTTACCGGGTTCCGGTAGGCAATATCTGAATCCCAGAACGACTTCATTATTCCTATACGTCGTCTCGTAACGGCCCTAGTCCATAGTGTCAGTGTGGAGGAGCAATCGAGATGAATGTATAACCACATTTGAAAATACAGTCCAATGAAAGTAAAGGACGAGACAACTCAAGTCAACATTTCACCAGTTCGATGTCACTAGGGTTACTGAGGCAAGCTATCAAACCCGAGGATCGGCCAGAGTGATACTTATCTACATACTTCTAACATCTACCATTACTTTAGCTAGTGGTATCGGATCGACGTCCGATACTGTATCAGATAAATAAGTTATCTCAGTAAGTTGTCAGAGCGCAGATGTACCTAGTTATTAGGGCCTACTCCCACGCTTCGCTGTTTTTATGATGACAACTGATTATACTACTCAACTCAACCGGTCTTCCCGCGCGCTGAGTCAACTTTGCGTAGAGCACTTGGAATAAACAGATTCAAAAACGATAAACTATAGGTAGGTACACTAGTAAACCCGCCCTCGCTTCGCTTCGGGGAACCAGTCAAAAATCTCTATAAATTTTAACAAATTATGTTATTTCGATGTCTACGCTATATTACTGCAAAGTTTCATGAAAATCCATTCAGTAGTTTTTGCGTGAAAGAGCAACAAACACACACACACACATACATCCTTACAAACTTTCGCATTTATAATATTAGTAGGACTAGTAGGATACTGTATTAAATTGCTGCACTGCACACTTAATTTATAATTGTTAGTATACACTCATTTGTGGGTATGTGAATAGCCAACAGATGAGCAGACAGGTCACCTGACTGATAGTAAGTGGCCGGTCCAGTCCAGCGTCGCCCACGGATATCAGTAACATCGAATAACTACATATTAGACGCGTTGTGGCCTAAGGAAGAAGTGGGAGAACCTGAAACATCTTCTGGTTCTTCGGTACTATGACTGAAAGACTCTACACAACAGACAACATATCGCGGTGGATTTTAGGCCTCTATTTAAAGATAATATTTTAATTCTAGCCAGTCGCGTTAATATCCCCATTACCACGCATTAGAAGTTCAAATCATCTGAATAGTTGGTAGAGTCTGTAGTAGATAGAGCCCAGTACCTAACCTCCATCAATAGAAATCTGTCCCCTTAGCCTTGTTCTTTGCTCAACAGCGTGACATAAGAGCTGAAAGGAAGGAAGCTTGAAACCCTGCTATCCCCTAGCAGGGCTTCAAATTGGATGGAACTTTACACCCGAAATTTTTAAGTCAATAAACAGAAATTAACCTTATATTTATTTAAAAAATTACCAAGGAATGTTATTTACACCGTCAGGTAACCGGAGGTTTGTTCTAGGTCGCTCAAAATAAATTGTCGTTAGCGGCAGCAGAAGGCTGGTGCTGCATGCTTGTTTGCTGCATTAATTCCATAAAACACTAAGACTAGGTTCAACATGCCTCCACCTATTAAAGCTAAACTATGATATTCTGCAACCATACCTACTTAACGCAATGCTAATCGCAATGTTTACCAATGTATCCGTTGACGCGCCGGCCGGCGACCATTAAACCAAAGCCATCAAGCCTAAACTATATTTCGTGAGACGATAAGCGACTCGCGGTCGTGGCTCGGTGAGTCACTGGGTACCTACTACCTACACTGTAGACTGTAGTCACTCACCGCGGGCGCCCATGCGGAATGAACAAATGCAAAAAAACAAACTGTCGTTTATATCGTCATAACACTCATAACAATGTAGATGATACACGGTTTTTTTAGTCTGCCACACTTATCGCACCTGGCCAGCGTTTTGGACTATTAGTGTAGGAGGAATCGGCGCATTCGTACCGAAAACTATTCCACCTCAATTTTTTTATGCGATCCTCTTCAAATTGCCCTCTTAATGATATAAATGCATGTTGCCAGGGCGCAACCCGGTGCCTTTTTTTTAAACCGAATTTTTTTTATCAATTGCAAGGAATTGTTATTTTTCAACCGGACAATTTTTTTTTATATTCTTCATTGAAATACCAATAAAAAAGGTCCTATGACTTTTAACGATAAAGTTAATATTTTTAAAGATATGAATTTTTAAAGGTTCAAAAAATCTCAAATTTGGGTACTTTCGTCCCATGAAAAATATATTAAAACAAAAACATAATGTCTAAGTAATATTTTTTTTTTAATTCTCTATACAATTGTTAATAATATTGTTAAAAGAGATTTTAAAAAGTTTCATTGTTTATATCTTTTTTTTAATTGTTAATTCCGCGCGCTCACAAGTATGCGTCGCTTACCTTTAAGTATCGCTGTCTGTCTCTGACTCATGCGTTGCATCGGCCTCTCTGTGTCTTGAATCATTAATTATCATTTATCTTAAAAACTATCAACTTTATCAAGATTGTTAAAGAGAGCAATGTTATTAATAATTAAATTGTCTACAATTTGTTTTTAATAAAAAAAAATCTGAAATCAATTTTTCAAAAGTTATTCAAGCATAAATCGAAACATGTAATTAAAATTACTTTTTTATCAGTTTATATTACTTTTTTGTTATTATCATAGTAATTTTTGCATTTATATCAACAATAATAAGATATATGGTATTTGACTATTTTTTGAAATCACAATTATTTATAAATAATAGAAATATATTGGGTACGCACTTGAATGTTTAGAAAAAACATTCAAATGAATTAAATAAAAATAATTTTACGTATATGTATCATAGTGTGTGTATGATTGTGTCTAAGTAAGAAAAAGATTCTTTTCTTTGTTTTTCATTCTTTCAAGGTTACTCTTTTTATAAAACCTCGAGATCGTTGTTTGTTATTGTGACAAAATTATTGATTATGTCGGATCAGGAGGCAAGCCAAGCTAAAAGAGCGGTATGTCAGGGTTAGGAGATCCCATGTTGCAGGGATTAAGTAGTCACGAAATAACAATGAAGGTTTATTTTACACACGTAAGAGATATTACAGAGATTAGGTATTATTAAGAGATTATTTTAAGAGATATTACAAAGTTATTACAAAAGATTAATTTACGCACTAATCACCCTAGTTACAATTAATTATAATTCCCAAAATAATAAAACAATATTGAAATTGTGACGAACAGAACCGTAGTTCTCTACGTTCGTTTCGTATAGTGGTAACACAACCACCCGAAAACAGTATTAAACTGTGGACGAACAGAACCGTAGTTCTCTATGTTCGTATAGTGGTATCACAACCACCCGAATAGCTTATTTCTAAGCTAGAGCATAGGGTATCGCGTTAGCAATTCCGCACTATGCAATATACCTACAGTGCTAGACTGTACCAGGTAAGCGACGCATACTTGTGAGCGCGCGGAATTAACAATTAAAAAAAAAGATATAAACAATGAAACTTTTTAAAATCTCTTTTAACAATATTATTAACAATTGTATAGAGAATTAAAAAAAAATATTACTTAGACATTATGTTTTTGTTTTAATATATTTTTCATGGGACGAAAGTACCCAAATTTGAGATTTTTTGAACCTTTAAAAATTCATATCTTTAAAAATATTAACTTTATCGTTAAAAGTCATAGGACCTTTTTTATTGGTATTTCAATGAAGAATATAACAAAAAATTGTCCGGTTGAAAAATAACAATTCCTTGCAATTGATAAAAAAATTTCGGTTTAAAAAAAAAGGCACCGGGTTGCGCCCTGGCAACATGCATTTATATCATTAAGAGGGCAATTTGAAGAGGATCGCATAAAAAAATTGAGGTGGAATAGTTTTCGGTACGAATGCGCCGATTCCTCCTACACTATATGGCCTGTCCCCTCACATAATGAGATGAGACCTGAACTCAGCAGTGAAACAGTTGTAGCAAGTTGTAGTGATGTAACGAATGTCAATTTTTGAACATTCGCGAATGCGAATGCGAATGCGAATATCTGCTTTCGATATTCGCGAATGCGAATGCGAATGCGAATATTCAGTTTTTTTTATTTGAACTTTATTTTCTATGCGTGATCCATTTGCATCTTTCTCCGACAACTACCGAGTTGATGAGAATTCAAGTGACTAAAGTTTTACCGCGCTAGAGGGCTGTTCAAGTATAAGGTACAAAAGCATTTTGTTTTTATAATTTTCACCTTTAAAAAAATCACACTCGAAACGAAACGGTAGATTGGCGGTAGAAATCTCAAATCGGTTTTAAGCGTTTACTCACATAGAATTCACTATTTTTGATGCCCGACTCTTGATCACAATACATATTTTAAATTTGGAAAACGCCGGAATAGCGTTTTGGTTCGAGCATAGATAAGCGGGTTTGCCCTATGCGTTTGATTAAAAGTAGACAATTTTTTTTAGAAAATGCGAAGTTTTAAAAAATATTGGTTTACTACACTAACCAGACCCACCCACCCCTCATTTAATCAAAAATAAGCAAAGCAAACATTCCTTCCTCCCTTTAACCCCCCCCCCCCCAGAGCTATACTCTTATAGGACCAGTGCCTACGTAAGCTATACTCTTATAGGACCAGTGCCAAAGTCGTTGAAATTGGTCAAAAGTAAAAAAATAATAATAACAGGAAAAAAAATATCAATTGGGAAAGGAAGAAAACTACACTATTTTTGGAAAGTTGAAGGATATTTTTTAATTATATTCGTAGGTACCTTTTTATTTCTATTTTATGATAATTTTTATATCTGAATAGCCTACGGAAAATTTTAGCCCATAAGAAAGTATTTCATAGAGAAGTGAGGGATAGTAATAATAAAATGTTTCGATTTAAAAAATTTCACGTTATCAATGTTACATGGAATGTTACGTTTTTCAAGTAATTAAAATGTTTGTTTTTATTTATAAATACTATAAATAGCTCAATATTTTACATAATATTACAAAAATCAAATTTAAGTTATTCAGGTTATTTTTTGAGACATTTAGCCGTGGTAATATACTTTTTTTACACCATCAGAAAGTAGAGACTTCACATCAAGTTTTATGAAACAGCAGGTATTTTGATGTGAGATGTTTCGAACGAAATTCAGGTTTCGCAATTCAATTAAAATAAGTAACTTAGAGAAAATTAAATTTTCTGTTTGATAAAAAAGCAACATTATGAATGGATTTTGTTAAATTATTTTTAATTTTAATTTTATTTTTAATTTTTTCTGGTGCAAATATTCGCAAAACATTCGCATAAATTTTGCGAATGCGAATGCGAATGCGAATATGGAAAAATGATGCGAATATTCGCGAATGCGAATGCGAATGCGAATATTCGTTACATCACTAGCAAGTTGTAATCAAGGCTCGTTTCGGGGCTGAATTTTACAAAATTCTGCTACATTCTTTTATTAATTCAGTTAAATCGCAAGAAGTTCATTAGCATGTCAAATATTACAGCTCAACTTTCTCCTGGTAATAATGACGAAATGTTTAGCATATAAATATAAATAAAACATGCCGCAAGAGCTGATTTTAGATCCCGGTATTACCAAGGCGAACGTTATATTTTACCCATTGTAGTTAACGACTTCTAAGTGCTCATTAGGAATCTCCACTGACGCCTTCTTACCGTCTTAAAGCTACACTATGGTCTCTTCTATTTAATTCTAGTTAATTCGGACAATAAGTGCAATCGAGCGCATGTAATGAGTCGGAGCGATAAGCTGCTCTAGTGCTGCCATTAAACATATATCCATCACGCGACACTGGTTTACATCACGTGACGTAACCACTGTATGGCATCATAGAAAACTAATCACTGTTGTTGCTTCTATAATGTTTACAGCAATATTACAGAACGTGCTCAATTCAAAAGTTTATAAACCAAGGTTTTTTATGATTTCCTCAAAATCTATAATACCTACTACTTCCTAATGTGCATATCAGATTTTAAAAAGCCAAGGCTAGTACTAGTTAAAAAGGTAATCCCAATTGAACCACTCAAAAAAGAACGGCGAATATTAGTAAGATTATATTACTAATCAGACAGGTGCGCCTGTGCCGTAAACGTTAATGAGATTCAGGATTAGTTGGAGTGGATTAAGCACCTACCACTTCCTCGTTCGGTTCCGAAATATCCTGTCCTAAACATTTACCTAATACTCAAGACCTTCGATGTATCATTACTATACATCGATGCTCAAGACGCATGGATCGACTGTGTTACAAAAATAAAAGTACGTAGGTACTTCAAACAAATCTAACCCCATTTGACAGCAACAGAATCTCCTAGCAAAGCAGTATGTGAATAACATTCGCTCTTAGTGGAATACTGGATGAAAACAAGACAATGGGCATGTCGGCGGTTCGTGAATGTTTACTCATCGAGCTCCCCCAATGCCAAGGCTGGGCTGGTCGTGGCGCCAGAACTGGTTTGCTATGTCGGTCACGCGGCCCGAACTGGTCGTCTGTTGCAGCGACCAACGGTGCCGCCAACTCCCGGTATACTTGCCCCTAATCTCAAACTCGAATCGTCCTCGGATCATGTGAAAGCAAGCGGACCAGGCGCGTTCAAATGATAATGAGTTTACGCAACCTGAATGGCGAGGCAAATAAACGGTCTAAGAACGCTATGCAATTCGAACCTGGAAAACTGGAAATCAAAGAAATAACTGAACTGAAAGTTATGTTCTGGATTTCTAAAATAGAGAAGTTATATTTTCCCATATTTCGTAACCAGTACTTATAATATTGTGTCACCGTGAAAAATTATGATGCAGTTGAATGCAGAACCTAACCGTTAACCGTAATTTAATCGATAAATAACAATTTATGTCATTACATTTTGTTGCAATATATTTTAATACAGCGTGCTGTAATTTATGTGCAATAATTTAAACGGATTTAATAGACTGTTGGAATTTTACTGCGGCACTTAGCGAAGACAAAGGCTAAATATTTTGTAACGGAGGAATTTACACCTCTACTAAACCAGACAAGAGCAGGATCGGCAGGAATCTTTTAGGCGAAGTGGTAGTGTAGTAAGGTGTGCTGAGAGGGGAGGGGGAGAAAGAGAGAGACAAGACAAAGAAGGTGATTCTGGCCAATATAGGAACAAATAGGTAAGCCAGTAGGTCATTTTCGAAAATTAATAAATGATTTAAAATAACAAAACAAGAGACTGACGATGACAATATTGTCATACAATAATGTAAATGGTTATGAAGATGTTGCATGACTATTTTATTTCACGATATAATTTTAAAGACATTGTTAGTTTCCAGGATCCCCATTTGCTGAGAGTGAGCTCGCATCCTTCAGACTGCTCTTCACTAGAATGATGCCAACTCGACGAAAATATAAGGTACGTTGGGGTAAGATCGGTGGTGGGGTAAGACCGTTGGAATCAAATAACTCACTATTTTGGCTTTATTTTTCAATGTTAGCCACATTGCGCGAAAGATAATTTTGTTACGCCCCACCCAGCAGTGGTCGCCAGTCGCTCCTGCAAGACGCACGTATGCTACATGCTTTTAAAGTTAACAAGGTAAATTTTCCAAAATTTTTGTCCATCCGGTCTTCCCCCTCCATTTTTTATTGAATATTGTAGCGAAAGTATAATGTATTTTATTATTATTTTGCCTAAATACTAAAATTTAAGCAGTGGTAATTAGATAGAACTAATTGATATCCGTCTAGTATCTCTGCAGGCTGAAATCCGGTGTTATCCTTCTCGGGTGAAGATCGGATAAAAATATCCGATCAGCGCCAAATGATGAAATTTGTAGTGGTTGTCAAACTTTTATAATATATGATTAAAAACCAAGATAGATTATAATAACAAAAATCTGATTATAGAATAAGCAACGTAACTTGAAGTATCCTAATAGATTAAATGCATACATCGCTAAAAAAATATATAATTTAGAACATTAAGAAAAAATTAACAGCTATAATTATTAAATGTATGTGCTTATTAATAATAATAAAAATAATTCTTAAAGCTTAATAAATCTAATTTTCTACTAATGTACACGCTTATTATTTTAAAAACTATTCTACCAATTCATAATTTGGCTCTAGTCTCCTTGGCTTCCCTTTATCACTCTCTCATATCCATAGTTTTAATTATATTTAAACACATAAATTTGCTTGAAATTACTACTTGTACCTATACGTACATAAAGAAGTAAGTAGTAAGTAAAGGTCATTCACTTGTAGCAATTTAACGACAATTCTATTAGAGACAAATGTCGAGAGAACCTAAACTTTGGGAACCATTAAATCGCCTAATTTTAATATAAGGGGTAAGTTCGGACAGCCCGAACGAAAAAAAGAGCGAAAAAAAAGTAATCATCTGGAACATCTATGTTCGTAGCCTTATATAGATTTCATTGATATCATATTAAAGCACATAAAAGATCGGATATATCCTTGTAAAACACCTTGTGTTCTTTGCAATAGAAACAGTTTTAAATTACTGTCCGAACTTCCCCCTTAATGACCAAATTGTGATTATACTCATAAAAAAGTATATCGAGTTTTTCTAAGCGTATAAATAATAAAATATTGAGTGTTCGAAGAGAAATGCTATTTTAAATTATGCTATGTTTATTCATCATCCGTTTGCACTATATTTCATTGACATAGCACTTACTGAACTCACAAAATTTAAGTTTTTACAACATCCTTCGAACTTGTCGTAAATCCGTCCGGTATTACCCCAACGTACCTTAAACATAGTTTTATGTTTACAGGTAAGTTTTGCGCACACAATTTAAAACTTAAGATTTTACATTTATACTTAGCAGAAATATACGAAATCAAACAAAATCTTAAATACCACGATGCCATAGAAATACAGTTATTGTATTCTTGTCTATTATGACATTATAAATTCTTCATTAATCACTTCTGTGTACTTATTAAGTGGCGTGAGACCTTATAAAGTTATTAAAAGAGAATTCTACGACGTTTATAATTGCAACGTCTTAGGTCCTTTGCAATTTAAATATTGACTTTTCTTAACAACTTAAAATGTATTCAAAGTAGTGTTCATGTAATAAAAGAAGCATATTAAATTAAACGACTGCGTTTAATTCATACTGATGAATGACGACAAGGCGAATTAAGAGGATTTATAAATATGCAACAACGATTGTAACCTTATTAATGTAAATAATTTGAATTTGGATTGCATGCATTTAAATATATCTTATGTTTGCCAAATACGTAAAAGCGGATTTGTGTTCGTTTAAACTTGATCGACCACTTGTGTATACATTTATAGACTTAATCGCAGAGAAAAACTAAATGGTGTTACAATATATCCACTGCAGACTCCAAAATATGATTACAAATACTCCATTTTACTACAAAATACTCCCAAGATGAAGACAGTGTGATGAAAGTTTCATTAAAACCGTCCTAACTCCCGGCAACCGGCAACCCCTGTGGTATAGTGGAATTGTGTTTCATAATAGGTAATACCACCTTATTATAAATGTGCTCTGCAAAAACAGTTTTAAACTTAAACTTTAATGGGAAATAGTTTTGTCTGCAAGATAAACATTGTTAGCAAAAACCACACTTTCCTATAAAGCTACCGTTGCATGAAGCTAAAGTGAAAACAATACATAATACATTGGCGATGCGAACGATAAGAGATACAACAGATACGCCGGCCTGGATAACGTCACGCGTCACGCTACGACTTGTGCACAACAAGGTGCCGTATGGGGCATGGAACAATCTACAAAATGAAGGCAAGACATGGAGACAATTTGCATGCTTGTAAAAAGCTAAATGTGTGAACTATTTAATAACTAATTAATAACAACCCTTTGTACCACATTTAAAGCGAATAAAGTATTATGAATTAGGGGATATCTAAAAAAATTAGGGATAGTATCAATGAGATTCATTGTTTAAAGAAGGTTAATTCACCTAACGGGAAGAAATCCAGAAAATTGACAACAACAAAACACCTGTTCAAGATGTTTGTATGTGTATATTTTGTTAGTCAAAAAAATTGTAAATAAAAGTGCATCCTATCTACCTCCTATTAAGAGCATGCTGTGGTCCTACGTCATTCAAAACAAACCTAAAACAAATTTTAAAACCAATAATACTGAGCAAACACAAATGCAAATGAAAATAACGAGACGCAGTAGCTGCAGCAACACTTCGGATGGCAATTAATTCGAAGGTTTTAATTACTGTGGACGATGATGGCGCATGAACGCAATTGTCATGTGATCAATGAGGTCAAGTTGTATCAATATGGTGTAGGTTAACGACTAAATCATCGCAGGGGCACCTCACAGGGCCATATCAATTTATTCCCGGCCCCCAGCGCTGAAAACGGATATGTGTCCGCATGACGCACTTGCAGGACCAGGTGTGATCAATGTTACCGTTGATACAAACCACTCCTGTGGAATAGAAGCCATTACATCAAAATGCTTTAGAATAAGTCGAGCATAACTAAACAAGATCAGATACTAGGAACGGAAATTAATTACAGACAGAAAATGCAGCTAGGGAATCTAAACTCGTTCAAGTATGGAAAACACCAATATACATACGATGTAACGATGTTGCGTGCAAACCTGACATCTGTCTTTAAAGGAGTAATTTAGAGTTGAATATAAAGACGATCGCGAACTAGAGCTTTCCTGCAGTATTTAATGTCTTTAAACATGTTTGTCGCATTATGTTCCATGTAATCTATTTTCAAGCAGTCGACCAGGGCAACTCAAATATAAATCAATAACGTTGGTAGGCAGATACTGAGTAAATCGGAGAAACTAACACAAGGCAAATGGAAAATTAGCACTACGCTAATCACACTGTTTATGCAAGTCACGTTTCACAACTACGGGTCATTAATTTTCAGAGAGATCTATATGCACCCGAATGCAAAATCAACTTTCTCTAAAGCAACTTTTAAACTAGTTATCATGCAGCAATAAAGTATGTTAGTATTAGCCTGCCATGGAAGCATGTTACTAATAAATAGATAAAATTATAACTTTCACTGTATTCACCTCGGCTATTACTCTGAGGTGTGTGTTTTCAAATAGGCAATTTTAAATTTTATATGCGTGCAATTTCCAGTAAGATTACGGAGGAATGACGATAAAATTACTTTGTTTGCGTATCTCCATCTATTTACGATGGAAATTAACTTATGCAATGAAACATTAACTGAAATATGAGAGAGTACAGGTTCGGCTTTAAAATCATTAACGATGACCCTGTTTTGAAGAAACTTAATTATGCAAGTGGCATCTGATTCTGCTGTATCTTTCAGATCTTAAGTATTATCAACGGCTGTGTCCTGTAGATGTGAGTGCAGCCTGCAGGTACCTGGCGGATATCGTCCCGTTAGCGGGAGATAATCTCCGGCCGATTGGGTAACGGTACAAGCGCGGCGCGGCGCGGCGCGGCGACGGTGGACGCAGTCGGCGTAGCGTAGCGATCAACAGAAGCCTTGCAAGCACGATCGATATCGTGTAACGTGGGAATAGATGGCAAATCGTTTTGGCTGCCATTGCACAACGTAATGCGGTTTTGAAAATAACTGAACATATTCAATCAATTGCAGTTCATTTTATGAATGCTTATCAGCCATTTCAGATCGATGAAGGCGCAATCTGCAATCTAGTTACAGCACAAATGGAATTTGAACATATCTTGTTACAGCACAATTGGAATTTGAATACAATTTTATATGTATTGAAAAATATAAATTATTTTCAACAACTCATCTAAATTGAAACGTCATAGTTGAGTGATTATATAGATCTCTAAGGGTACAAAGAACTGAAAAAGAATATAGTACATAGTTATTGAAATATAAAACTCCGTGCACATTTTGCATAGTAAAACAGAGTCGAAGATTGCGGAACCTTAACAATAACACATTTATAATATCAACAACAAAAAGTATGGAGATAAAGCCATTCCCTTGAAGCCTAGGAGTAATGAAGAAATATGACGGTCGCATTAGAGGACATAACTAAGGAAATAGGAAGTCACCTTCGATGAATATGATTAATGATCGGTTGCTTTCTAAATAATCTTACGAGCTTCGAAAACTTGCTGTCTCATCGTGATAGAGTAGCACATGTTTAGAGAAACACAGTTCGAGTACGAACACTTTCGCAGCATCATTCGGCAAGATACGACAATCATGATGTCCGCTGAAGTGGTATGCGAAAGTAGACAAATAATTTTAATCAAATAATTTCGAATAATCGTTGAAAACAAGAGTTAACATCTAGGTGTTTCATTAGGAGTGTCGATAATGTTTAAAAAGTATGCTATTAGTATTGGTACACCATGCTCTAAAGAATTTGAATATTGATTTTACACCTACACATTTGGTCCGTCGCGGTTTTATTATTAGTATAAACACAGAATATATTTATGGATATAATACTATCACAGACATTATGATTATTACGAGTCATGGTGAAGATACACAAAAGAGTGTCCGTCTCTTTCTTTCTTATGGTCTGGTAATGGAGTGGAAGCAGGAGGTCACATTAGGTGTAATCATACAAATTAAGTTGGGGCTCGGATATCCGTGTTTCCGCTGGTCGCCGACGCGTGACCATTGCTTCCTGCTGTGGGGTGCCCGGCGCGACTGCCACCGCATACTTTGTTTTGTTTTAAATTGTTTACACCATATTCCCATTAGTCATGGTGTTACATAGCCGATGCAATCGCCAGCGTATGTAATATGCCAGGTGTGAAATTAGCTATGAATATAATGTTTGTTAATATTCCAATTAGACGTTGGATGTTTTTTCAATTCTTAATTGACGATGGACGATAAATAGAGATAAGAAATAAATTTCAATTTTAACTAAGTCAAGGTTGACCCCAAGAAAATCAAGAAAATATAATAAAAAAGCAAATAAGTACACATCTATTTAAGTTGTTATGACCCGCGCGCGCACAAGTTAGCGCATATAACTTCCTAGACAGAGTAAGAAAATACTTGGCTGAAGCCTTACACAAGTATGTTAATAAGCTGTAAGAAAAACATACTTATGCAAAACTACAATGACACATAAATTCTAGGTATAGCACTAAACGTTAATTGCTTCATTTATCCTCAACATCGCATCGTTCAAACAGAATCAAAGTTTTCGGAAATCAAATTGGTGTTATAAACGATAACAGGGTTTATATCATTTATTGCGAGAATAGTGTTTTTATACAATGTTTGTCTTCTTTTAGTTTATCTTTTTATCACTATAATGGTATCATAATGAGCGGCATTATAATCTCAGTAATTTTTTCCAGGAAACTGGTGGCATATGCCACAACCAATCAAAGTTAAGAGCTATGACGTAATCGGTTGTCGTGGGGTGCCTGAAGGGAGTATTCTAGGGCCTTGACATTTCATTAATGTTGTAGGTGAAAAGTGCTGGCGAAGCCTCGTAAGCCAATTTTCGTGTAAAGTAGATTTTTAAAATTCGTAACTTAGAACGACATAAAATATTTAAACATTAAAATTGCAAAAGATAATAGACGGCAATCTTCTAGATTAGTTTGCGATTTGGATTCTACGACATCGTGTAAACTGCAACTGCACTACATTGTTCTGTTAATACATAAGCCTTATCTTATCTTTGGTTACGCATTCTTTAACTATGTACGCCACGCCTAATCACAAAATTAAAGACTACAAATACAAAATTTAAAAAATAATTTAATATTCTTTAAAAATACATTACACGTTTAATTGAAAATCTAAATATGTATATCACATTTGGCGTCTATTCCCGAACGAAATGCCGCTTTGCTGGCCCTTGTTTGTGCCATACTGCAGCGAGATGACATTCTGTCCTGCCTTCCTTTGCTCTTCACTAAACTCCCGAACATTCTTTTCTGCCTCTTTCGGGCCGATAGACGGCTTCCCGTACTGGCCCGCTTTCCTTCCTAACGACTGCAGGCAAATGATCACCGAATAAAGGTTTTGTTTCTCCCACAGGTCGATAGTTTGGAACGTTTCTTGCGGAGGCACGCCCAGTTTCTTCACGGCCTCCAGAAAGGCGTTAATATTTTCCATACACTTGAAAGCCATGGTGGATTTATTGATCTTCTTGACGGAGCCTTCCTGGATGGCGTTGACCAGTTGACACAGGAGAGTGCCGTCCTTGAGCACCTCGTACAGGTTCTCGGCGGTGCCGCTGGTGTCGGCCGGCGAGCCGGTCAGCTTCTTGATCCATTCGAGGGTCTCGTGGGCGATGTCGTCGTTGTACTTGCTGTTGATCCTGGCCTGCGCCTCGGCGTTGATGCCGGCCTTCCCTGCGCGATATTCAGCCATTTTGTGTTGATTCTGTTGCGGACACGTAGCCACTGAGCTTGTTTCGATAAGCGTCCTCCCAATATCAGTTGGGTGATTCGATAGCTATTATCGTCGCATAACGCAACCACATCAACTTATCAATTTATATCTGCCGGTATAATTGATTGTATTTATTTAATGATTCAGATATAGCACTGTAAAACTTTGAACCTACGTATGTCGGGGCGCAGCGTTTGGTATACTGACCAATATTAATTAATCTGTTTAATTTATCCCTTTCCTAATTAACGTGTGACGCAGTACCAACTAGATAAGCAACTGTAATTTCCGCAATTTGGCTAATGCGAAAAATTCGGTATTTTCAGTATTATTACCCAAAAAAATGCATTTGTCATCTACAGATTTTTTACATTGGTCAAAATTTGGTAAAATAATAAAAAAATCTTGACTCTGAGGAATTTGGCCTGTAAAATTACGTGAAAACATCCACAAAACAACGTTCTCTTGCATTTTTAACAGTATGTTATCTCGCTTTCTGCATATTTTATCAGTGAAGCCTCATTAACAAATACTTTGATTTAGAATGGAGGGGTTCGATAGGTTTTAAAGGAATAAAATTATCCAAATAAAAAAAAACAAGTCTGACAGCCATTTTAATACTAAACTGTTCTACTTTAGTTGTTATATTTCTTAAACCAATGCACTGTTACTACGTGCCGTAAAATCTAACAGTACAACAATGAGCAAACGATGCTATACGAGTATTAGGATATTGATTTGATGGTAATAACGCCAATAATACTAACAACTTCATTATTTCGATAACGTGGAAACTTCTAGAACACTTGATCGGCGATCTTATCAGCCGCGCAATGTTCTAGACATTATTTAGATTATCATCACAAGATTACAACCGCCTTCAATAACTTAATGTTGTTTCGATAGGTTACTTAACTGTTATTGCTGCAGTCACAGTAGACGATGTAATAATAAATAGACCGAAGAATATAATAATGCTATTGTAACACATTTTACCCAACCTCGCTACGATTTCAAGAGTGAAGCCATCGCGTACAGGGGAAAACTAAATAACTAAACCTGTAAACCAACGCTTACACACTCACACCCCGTACTAATATCACTAATATGCCGTGTCGCGCTTCGCGGGTGACAAGACCGACAAGTGACACCGTTAACCCCTATGACCCGAGAACAACACATTTAGGTGTCACAAATACCTGCCCGGCCAGGAATTGCACCCGGGACCTTCGCTACGCATGCCCGGATTCTACCGACGATGCTACAAAGTGGTCAATGACATCGTCAGACACCAATGACAGGTGATTGCAGGTACTCCTGTCAACGTACCGTCAGCTTGTTTCCTACTCGGGCGCAAAACCACAACATACGATACTAAAGCCATTTCTACGCGCTGAACTAACCACTGGATTTCACCACTACTATAATTTTAAGCTATGAAATTCTTACGATGTTGCATCTCTACGGCCTGAGCGTACGTAAATATAATTAGTAAGTAATTAACAGAATTGAAGATGGAATTAGTTTCGATTATAAAGTAAATCGTCTTCAATAACCTCAATGTGAAAAAAATTAAGGGTCACATTATGTGACCCTTAATTTTTGCATCTTATTGCGAAATGCATTTTATTTCGAAATGCACATTATGTGACCCTTAATTTTAAAATACAGATAATGCTTTCTGATGTCTATATTGTTGGAACACCTGATTGTCGTCATTTCATTCGATCAATCAAGTCACGGATACAGAGAAATGTAATCTTAATTAAAATGCAACTGATATACTCGAACCTAATAATAAACAAACAAAAGATTTATCTAGTGTAGATCATAGTTTTATATAGCAATTACCATGTGCTTCAGTGATTTCATTTAAGCGTAATTATTAACTCATACTTATGTATAAATTATGAATTAAGTTTTTGGAAATCGGCAACTGAGAATAGGTGTTGTTCTACATTCTTGTCGTCTATCTTCAAGAACCAGCCAACATGATCTGCTGTGCATTATGCATTCTGAATCCTGTTCAATAGAGGACAAGGGTGTGGGGAAAGGTGTTCCCTGTTGAAGGTGGTTGAACCCACTACCACCCAGGCTCACGCATGGTGGTGAGGGTGTGTGTAAAGACAGCTGGCCAATCTCCATTTAAAATCGACCGGGAAATTAGTTTGTTTACTTGTTTCAGTATCGGAGTTAAAATAATAGCGTCCTTTTTGGGCCTCGCCATTTACTGTTCGAAAGCACCTCATTTGCTAGTTTTTCGGAAAAAATCAATGTGTCTACCTATAAGTGAATTCGCTACAAACACAATAACTCTCTACTTAGTGACCTGCAACAGGAGTTGCTAGGTGACAGGAAATTCGAAAAGATCGTGGAATTGTGCACTTTGTTAGATATTTTAATAATCATGATTGTATAAATCGACAAAGATAATTTGGTTACGCTTAAAACCTCTAATTTCAATCCCCTTATTTTCTTTTTCCGAACTTCTATCAGGTCAGTTGGATTGGAAGATGTCCGTCAAAGATATACGGACAAGAATTGCATTTCTTGGTTACCAAGTAGATTTAATTAACATAAGATATACGATGTAGCTTCTTATATATGTTACATTAATTCTTAATTTACCTTCAGTATTCGGTCCACTGTCGAACTAGCAATTTGTATTCCACTTCTGAAGTTGGGAGTTGTTGAATCAATAATGTAACAATGGCGAAAGAAAACCGCATTGAAAACAGGCGGTGCTATGAGGTGGTAGGTACAAATACAAACCTACGCTTTTTATTGTTTGTATCGAGAATGTAGCTAGCAGATGGTAAGGCCCATGTTTTTTACCCAAAGATAAATAATACACTTTTAACAATTTTTCGATCTAAGAGCTTAGAAAAGTTCAATTATTTTTATAACGATAAGGGTACTCACGATACTACCTATTTTAAGAGCCGATATGTCGACGAACTTGCATGGATCGTGTTCGTGATCACAGCTAAATAGCATATCGTTAGTAACCGTATCATTATGTCAAATAATTTAAAATCAACTAAAGTATATCAGATAGATCACATCAAATACAACGAAATCGTAGATTTTAATCGAGCTTATATCAGTGCCCCTTTACACAATACATCATGAAGTTTAAATTAAATACACCTATAGATGTCTACCTACACACAAGGCACAGGTTATACTTGCGTGAGAAATATTATCAACGACAAGCGTTATTATTTGTAGGTAGTTTTTAATGCTTGTGAATTTTGTGAGAGCGCCTTTGGTAAAGACGCGTTATTTATATTTGTTTTTCAACTACATACACAAGAAGTCTCACTTACTTACATATGTAGGTATATTATGTGAGATGCATCTGCAGTAAGACTGCAAGCATCTACCTTTAACCTTGCCGGGTTCGGGAGGCTCACAACACTTGTAACACCATACCAGGCCGATAGGTAGGTACCTGACTTACAGTTCAAGCGTGAGTTATGCGATAGCCACAAGTCTTGCACTTACACGACACGACATTCAAACGTAACAAGAGCACGGACGTAACACAAAGAACCGAATTACACCGAAACTAATTAGGCTTTCCAGTTCCGCGGAATAGCGGCGCTCGGTGTCGAAACGCAGCCTTACTCCGCGGCACAGATATGCAATATTTTATTGTGCATTATCCGCCGCGAAACAATGGTCCGACTGCGATTGTTCGGAACAAAGAGTCCGCTATCGGATCTGGCCAGATAAAATTAGACGATAACATCTCGACGTCGGATTGATAACACAGCTACATTTCCTTTTCTTCCACGATAGCATAATTGCTACTTGATTCAGCTCTATCTATCCAGTACTTTCCTGTAGGAAACTGGGAAGTACTGGAAAGATACCTGAAATATCCTTAAGAAAATATAATTATAGTCCTAAAGTTTGTATCAGTTGTTTGACCTTGGTTAAACAATGTCAATGTAAGATCTGTGCCTCAAGAGTTCTTAGCGCAATACTATTTATAGTTACAATGTTTCTATAGATTGTTCTCTTCCAAGGAGAAAGTGACACTCACCTAAATGATTTATCATTTAGACCTGCAATGCACCAATGTAATTACAGTTGGATTAAAATCACTTTGTAATAATCTTTCATGGCAAATCATTCTGGCTTAATAACAAAAATGACCTGCTCGGGGAACATTTGAAAGAAAGAGGTATAAAATAAATTTAAGTGATTACAAGGCAGGCAACCAAATTGATGTATAATTGAACAATCATAAAAGTTGAAACATCCAATACAAAAGCCTCCGCACATGTTGACAAAGTGTGATTTGTCAACAAGACATAATTATGTTGAGCAACAGTGAAAGAAGTAATGGTTGTGTGTAAATCCTGTGTGTGTAACACATTAATGGGCATAAGGCAATGATGACAATCATGCACTACATTAGGAGGCATTGGTAAAGAACACATTTGAACCAAAGCTATCAACGATTGCATCAAACATTTATTAAGTAAAAGTGAACTTAGTATGACATCAAAGATTTATAATAATGTGCCTTTATTGTATCAAAATTTAGGGAACATTCGAGAAAAGTTTAAGTGGAATCAATAAAAAATTAAAGTAAGGCCATTTTAATAGGCCACATTTGACAACTGTTTGTCTTTGCTTTATAGTGAGGGTAACCTGCTGAAAAACATCGATTAATTTAATTAATCGATGAGGACTTCAAACATCTGTAAATTGAATGTGATTGTTATAAAAACTATTTTAATGAACGCACAGTTCAAACAATGACTAAAAAAACGACAAAAATAATGTGTCTAATTATGGCGTGAAATGATACTTTTTTGTAACATTTCACCTTTCTGGATACTGGCTTTTGAGCCAGACGTTATATATTTAAATGAATGATTACATATTTTTTGGCCTAAAATGTAAGAAAATTAATTCTGTTCCCATTAAAACATATTTTATTTTGTAATCGTGAAATACTTTTTGACGATTAGTTCGACTTCTCGAATTCAACTTATCTACTGATCTGTTTCTTTTGGTACCATCCCTCATGTTTAAAAAGAAAAAGAGTTCACTGACGGAACTTTGTAACGACGTCAGTTCTTTTAAAAGTGTAAAATTTTTTACAATATCTAGTAGGGAATATTAAATAATATGGAGTGCCTTCCTTACAAGGTTACTTTGTAAAATTTTGACGAACTGTCAAATGTGGCCTATTAAAATGGCCCTACTATAATCATCAAATTCATGCTTTTCTAACTGATACCATAATTAAATTTATAAAGAACATTATGTTTCAACCTGTAAGGGCTGAACGTAAAGTAGTATTTAGTATAGTGCCAGTGTGTAAAGAGGTTTTTCATTGTTTTTTTTTTACTTTTTATATGTAGTTGATGACCTCATCTAGTGTTTGCTAAGCTTGTTAAAATAAAATAAAACTTTGCATGCCATAAGTTTTAAAATAAAAACAAAAATCTATATTTACCACTACTACTACTTCACCTTGCCCTAATTAGTTATCCAACTTTCTAAGCAAAAACAATAAATAATTATAAATAAAGTGCAGGGAGGTGTGCTGCAATTCTTATAATTATTATCATGTTTTTTATAATAATTGTTATCATTAAAATCTATTGAAATGTTTTTATATGTTTTTTTGGGTTGTAACATAATGCATGTTATTTTCCTTTTTATTGCAGCAATACAACAGTGATGTTTGGTGTTACCAATGTCCATGGCCGACGGTCACCACTTGCCATCAGGTGGCTCATATGCTCGTAATTAGAAAAAAAAATAAAGTGTTTAAGAAAATCGCCCACAACTTAATTCACATTTACAGTACATTAAAATTTCATATTATATAATTCATTTTTTTATTTTATCAAAAATGAAAAACTTCATAGCTTCAAATATTTTTCTTAACATCTTTGTAGATCGTTGTTTCGTATTTCATAGATAACATTTTTATGCATGCAAATCATTTAATATTAAATAACAAAAAATATTTAAATAAACAATATTTAAATTTTAGAAATGTGAGTAGGCAGACAGGCCACGGCCAAGCAATCAAAGGTTAGGTAGGTGTGAAGTTATTTTGAAACTTTTCCAAAGTTTTAAACTTTCGAGTGCGACAAAATAATGGCATAGAATTGTCTTGTCTAAAAATTCAATTATTCGATAAAATTCTAGCCAATTTCGTAATTGTGTATCAGGTGGTAAAAGATAAACTATGAGAGATAAGGTAGCCAGGTAACATGTTCGAATTTACGATTATTACAAAGAATATTACGTAGCTTTGAAAGAAAGAAAAACTTACCGGGTTTGATTTAGCTACACAGCTCTTTAGATTTATCATTCACAAATAGGAATGTTACTTAAATATCCATTTTATTATTTCACAATACACTTCACTTTCACAAGAACGCCGTTTGCTTACCGACAACAAGTAACAACGAGCGAGGCTAACTGAGTAAACTGCTGGTAGCCAGGTAGAATTGAAATTTGAACGGCGACGCGACGGCGACCCAGCGAAAACTGTTGACACAATATTCTCACTGACAGTTGCACGCAAACAACAACTTTTGACTTTGACTAGGATGTCTTACGTCAAGTCAGTGTCAATTATTATTGATGGTTTGTGCTACGTTCAGAAACCGATGATAAACAGAGACTATGAAAAATTATGCATACAGTTGATAAAATATGCAACCATTCCGACCAAACAATATTTCATTATAAAATTGCTGTGTGATATATCCACAGACATACTTATATACAGAAAGAAATCATTTTTACATTCTACAGCATTCATATCGACATCCTGCGTGGTAGAAAAAAATAATATTCTTCCATACACTTTATATGGACGTATTCACATTTAACGCGCAGACACGTGCCGGCGCCGGCCAGCATTTTTTAACGAGAATGTTTTGTCTGCCACGTGACGTGTCTGCGCGTGTCTGTAGATATGAATGGAGCATAGGTACTAAACTTAACTGTACAGTCGGACTGTATACGGACTGTAGTCGGACGTACGTTGTTCTTTGATTTGTGTTCTAATAAAAATGTTTAATTATTTTGAGCACTGAAAATATTTTAACACCTCGAGAGTTTCCGAATACGTTATATAGCAAAGTATCCATTACTATTGGTTGTTTGTGCGCCATCGCCAGTGCGACGAGCCGCACACAAAAACACAAAAAAAAATTTGTTATTGGTCGGCGGACGTTGGAATTCGAGCAGATTTGAGTCCGCGAAATTTGCTTCATGATTTGCCGTTACTTCATCGGTCGATTGAACGCGCGCCTACGCCGCGCCATAGCAAAAGCAGCGACGCTAAAACTGTGGCTAAGCTAAAACTACCAGTGATTGTTTAATAACCGACTTCAAAAAAGGAGGTTCTCAGCTTGCTGTGGTTCTATTTTGTTAAAAGTTATTTTATTTGTTTAGGTTGCGTTTCAAACCAGGTTCGTTAGGTATGTTAGTTGATGTACATATTTTTAAGAAATAAAATTAGATAATTTTGTATTCTAGTTACGTTCCGAAACCCTTTGAATTTAAGCGCGGGTAGACATTATTTTTTTATTAATTATATTTCGCCGCACTGAAAACATTTTATAAAATAAAAATAAAAATAAAAATAAAAAAGCCTTTTATTTCTTGCAAACAGTGCTATACATGTCCATGTCAATAATTATTATGTCTATCAGATACATTTTTTTCCAATAATACTTATAGATCAATGAATAATACACACATTGCACAATGTCAATTTTTCCTAAATTCAGTAGTTACGTTCAATGTATAGTAATCATCATTAAAAAAATAAAAATAGCAATAGAATTATTATAATAATTGTTACAGGTACGTTAAGTTAATAAATAATTAGTTTTCAATGTAATGTCAAAAAATAATGTTTTGTCATTTTGCAAGAACCCTTTCGCAGGTGAAGGCCTCCTCCAATGAACTCCAGTTAACTCTATCTTTTGCCGCCTCTATCCATTTTGGCCCAGCTGTACGTTTTATGTCACCGTCCCACCGCTCGTATGGTCTCCCTACGCAGCGTCGTCCTTGCGGACCAGTCCATTTAGTGACTCTCTGTGTCCATCGGTCGTCAGAAAGTCGTGCTATGTGACCAGCCCACTTCCACTTTAATCTCTTAGCGTATTCTAAAGCACAGATAGCTTTTGTCTGTCGTCTTATTTTGGTGTGCCTTATTTTTTGGATCTTTTTTATATTAAGCATGCTGCGCTCTATCCCACGTTGGCATGTTATAATTTTTTTCTTTAATTTGGTGGTGAATTTCCACGTTTGGCACCCATACGTCAAACACGGTAAAAGGCAAGAGTTCATTATCTTTGTTTTTATATTAATTGGCATTTTGCTTTTAAAAATTTCTTTTAAACTCCAGTATTTGTTCCATGTCAATTGAACTCTACGGTCTATTTCCAGGTCATTACTTTTTCTGTTAAATCCAACTTGTTTACCCAGGTATGTATAATATTCGGTATATTTCAGAGGTTCACCTCTTACCGTAATGTCAATTTTTCTACTGTTAGTCATTATCATTGTTTTATTATTATTAATTTGCAACCCAACTTCGTTACTAGCTGTATTTAGAGCTTCGATCATCTCGTTAAGCTGATAGGCATTTTCTGATAATAGAATTATATCGTCGGCAAATCTTAGATGGCTTAGTTTTTTACCTTGTATATTTATGCCAGAGCTTTTCCAGTCCAATTTGCTGATAATAGATTCTAAAACTGCGTTGAATAGCTTTGGAGATAGAGGGTCTCCCTGTCTAACGCCTCTCTTTATAGGAAAGCTTCTGCCAAAAGTTTCTAATTTAATTCTGCTTGTACTGTTATGGTAAATATTTTTTATTATTTGGATATATTCGTTTTCTATCTCTTGATCTTCTAGAGCTTTCCAAATACTCTCATGTGATATCGTGTCAAATGCCTTCTGATAATCGACGAAGGCTAAATAAAGGGGTCTCTGTTGTTCTTGATATTTTTCGAGGACTAGTTCTAATGTATGTATGTGGTCAATTGTAGAGAACCCCTTTCTGAATCCCGCTTGCTCTATTGGTTGTTTGTTTTCTAGGGTAGAGCTTATCCTGTTATTAATTATGGATGAAAAGAGCTTATACAGGCTTGGCAGTAGGCTAATAGGTCTGTAATTACCAATATCCTTCGGGTCACCTTTTTTATAAATTAGGATTATATTTGCCTCTGACCATTGAAACGGTGTTTCTGACTTTTCAATAATTAGGTTGAACAGATTTGTAAGTGGCAAAACGAGACTTTTGTTCCCTTTCTTTATGGCTTCATTGGTAATGTTATCAGGTCCTGGGCTTTTGTCTAATTTCAGACTTCTGATAGCTTCCAAAACTTCTTGTTCTTTAATTTTTTGTATTTTCTTACAGCTAGCGTTGTTAATTTTCGTTACATAATTATTACTTGATATAGGGTCGTTTCTGGTACATATATTTTGACTATATAATTGCTTATAGAAATCTGTGGCTATTGTTAAAATATCACTGCGCTTGTAGAGTGTCTTATCATGTTTTTTTGATTGATTTAGTCCTTCAATCCATGTTTTACTTGTCCTTAATTCTTTGAAAGCTTTTTTCGTGCTTCCTATCTGTTTAATTTTATTTTCTATAACACTAGTTCTGTACTGTGTGTAGTCAAACTTAATATATTTACTAATTAATTTGTATAAAGCCGAGAGTTCGTTTTTCATTGATCGAGATTTATTCTTCGTTTTTTGTAAAAGTTTTCTTCTTTCCAAAAGTGTTCTTGTTCGTGTGGAGAGTATTTTACAGCTATTGGAAGATGTACAATTTTGGTGGACGTGTTGCAGACTAAGGTTGATAGCGTTTACAATCTTGTCATGGTAGAGCTGCACAGTGGCAGTATTGTACAGATCGTGTAGGTGAGCTAAATGAGTATTTAAGCACTCTACATATTTACGACAGTCTTCATCAGTTTTTAGTGGACAAATTGAGTAGCTCTTATATTTAGCTCTACATTTTTTTATTTTTTCAAGTCTTAATGTTGCTCGAACAGGTCTATGATCTGATGAGTAGTTCAAATTTAGAGTTTCAATATTTATAAAAAGTTCTGGCTTATTAGATAAAATATAGTCTATTTCGTTTTTGTACTGGCCATTAGGCGATCTCCATGTCCATCTGCGATTATGATTCTTCTTAAAATATGTATTAATTATTGCGAGCTTGTGTTCTAAAGCAAACTCTATTAGTCTTTGTCCTCTATCGTTTCTATGACCGTAACCATGTTGCTTCATTACAAGAAATTCATCATGTTTGGGTTTGCCTATTTTCGCGTTAAAGTCACCCATTACTATTAACGACTTGTGGGCTGCATCAATAGCTTTATTTACCGTCACATAAAAGTAGTCGATGTCCTCGTTGCTTGATGCCTCTGTTGGTGCGTATATCTGAATTATTGATAGATGTAGTCCTTGTAAGTTTAGATTTAGTAATGCAACTCTATCAGACATGCCTGTAAAGCTTTCCACGCAGTGTTTCAAGGATTTGTTTATTAAGAATCCGACGCCGTGTTTGCCGAATGTATTACCTATATGGCAGAGTATGAAGTCCTGATATTCCTCAATTTTTGTTCCAGGGCGCCTTGTTTCGCATAATCCAATTATGTCATATTTTATATTTTTGATGGCTTCCTGTAGCTCGATCAATCTTTCATATGAAAAAAGTGTTCTGACATTGTAGGTTGCTATGTAGAGCTTCTTATTTGTGCTTTTTGTGGTGTGGCGGGCCGTTTCATCATGAGTTTTTGGAGGGTTTTGGTCGTAATCTCCCACGGGGACCAGCCGGATTGGGAGATATGATTCGTTTTGGTTTAACTTGTGTGGTTTCTTTTCATTTGGAGGGGCCGATGGTGATTGCTATTTTATTTTATCTTTCCTTTCTGCTGCGCTCGTCGAGTTTTTATTTACTAAAAAATTCAACATACTTGGTTTGATGACGTCATTACTTGATGTAGATTTGTGAGCGGCTTCCATGTTGTTTGGAGCTTTGTTCTTTTTGGGAGGATGTCGATTTTGTGAGATATTTTTATCCGGGGAGAGCGAGAGGTTTCTCTTTTTATTATTTATTGATTCATGTTTCCGTATCACAAGTTTGTCGTATTTGATTATTGCGAAATTGCCTTTTTCACGTTCGACCCTTACTTGTTCCTGTAGTTCTCTTCTCTTTTTTAAAATGTTCTGTGGGTAGTCTTCATTGATATAGTACTGGGTATTATTTAATTTAGACTTATTTTTAAATATCTCAATTTTTTTCCCAAGTGTACACATAGTAATTGAGACTGGACGAATATGGTCATCTTTCTTTTTCCCTATTCTTCTAATTGCTTGAATATCTCTACATTCTAGTTTAATATTAAGATATGTGTTTATAAAATCGACGATAATGTTTTCCAAATTTGCATAAGATTTTTCATTTTCTTCTAGCCCAAATAAAACTATGTTACGCTCTCTTGCCTGTTTTTCTAAGAAGTAGAGTCTTTTCTCTTGGTTTTCAATTTTTTCGTTAATGGCATTGTGCTTTTCTTCCCAAACCTTGAATTTTTCATTTATTATGTTAATTATATTTTTGGTAACATTTTCTGTGCTCTGCACGATTGTTGCTTTTTGTTCGTCCATATCATTTTGTATTTTTCTAAGAACATTCATGATCTCGTCCATGATTGATGCTTCTTAGTGGTATGCTTTTTAAAATTAAAATTAAAAATTATGGCTTGAAGTATTCTATGGGCAAGTTTGTTTACATACTAGTGGTGCCCCTTAGTGGCGATAACTTGCAGTTGTTTTTGATGTCTGCTAACAGCCTGAAAACATTTTACAAATAACTAATTTTTACAAAAAAATAACCGATTTCAAAGTCGAAATAACTCAAAACCACTCGCCAGATGTCGCTCCAATTTATAAGGTACCACATGACATGTACCTACTACCTTTCGAACAAAAAAAAAAAATTGGTTGCCTGTAAAGTCGGTATACGGGCGAAAGTTTTACGTGACAACGACTTTGAGTGGTAAAATAATTTTAATGTGAATATTCATTCGTATAGTAGGAAGAAGGATGAAATAATAGTAACAATTTAAAACATTTATTTATACTGTCTAACCGTCATGTGAAGGCGGAAGCAATTTAAGTTTAATGTTTTATTTTTGTTAAATAGTTCCTCACTTGTAAACAAGATGGCATTGTACCAATTTGTGAAACGCGCTAACGAGTGTAACGTGGAGTTTATATAAGAGAAAAATTTGTAAAGGGCAATGTGTCGACTTCTTTGGTTTTATAATAAACTGCTATTTTGGGTTTGGAAGCAGTTGTGGTTATTTGTGAAGTTGACCCTGCGTTCCCGTATCTTCATGGGGTAAACATATACAAAGAATTATATTTAAAACATTGTAACACCATCCGCCATCTAGCGCTGCTAACCGTTAGACCATTAACCATTAGTCACAACTAAGTGAGGTAACAAACTAGATTACTCTACTTAACCAGAGATGGCAACCAGAGATGGCGCTGTACCATTTTCTGAAACACGCCAACGTGTGTACGCCGTAGCTACTATAAGTAACGTGAGGGGAAATACTAACGCAGTTTCTTGAAGTGCCTCCCGGCAAACCAATTTATAAGACGTTGTCACGTCAATAATCTTCAAAATCGGAACACCCAGTTAGCATAAATTAAATTCACATTATTGAGAATAACTCAAAAACTAACCGTCACATGTCGCTCCAAATAGGACCAGGCGGCAGTCATTACCTTTCGAATGGCAGAGAATTATCGAAATCGGTTCACCCAGTACGAAGTTATGAGGTAACACACATAAGAAAAAAAAACATACAGGCGAATTGAGAACCGCCTTCTTTTTTTGAAGTCGTTTAAAAAATTGTTTGCAAAAAACTCACAAGGTCATAATCACTTGTACCTAAATGACTATAAATTGATAATTTCGAAAACCCCCAGACTAATACAATTTTATGCCAAAAGTTCCATAATTTTGAAAAAGGGCTGATAGTGCTGATAGGTACTCTTCAAATTGCTACACCGATTACACTACACGATTAGGTACACTAACAAATCCGAGAACCACCACAATAAATAAAGCTTTCGATTTAAAAAACACACTGTTCATTCATTCAGGATCGAGCTACGGTGTCACAGACAGACAGATAAAACTTATAACACCCCCCTTTTGTGCAATATGATACATAAATGAACATTTGCCGTGGATTTAGGTGGATAATCTGCACTTCTGCGTCGGCGGTTAAAGAAGACTTGATTCTACCAGCCATATTAGAGTTTGTTTAACAACCGTTAGGTATGTTGCATGTAAGTACATGCTTTTGTTGGTGTACCTTTATACCTACCTATTTTACCACCGCCCGCCACGGTACTTAGTACCATTTCTATCGTGTAATACCGAATTGTTTTTCAAAGTCAAACTGTTTATTTCATCTAGAAATTTACAAATTCACTTTTGACAGCAGTTACAAGTAGCAGTACAATATTATAAATTGTTAGTACAAGTCAGATTTTCAAACAGCCACATAATTAATATGTGTTGCTACCTATCTTCGAGGATCAAAATAGTCAAAAAGTATAACCGCATCCACACCTTCCTAACCGTAAGTTACTATCTGTAGCTATCGTGGCGGGCGGTTTTAGGTACTACCCTGGGTGAATCTCCTCCACTTATTGAAAACATTTGTTTTGATCCAATATGCTACAGGGGTTTGGATACTGTAGTAAACTAAGTTAAAAGAATTGCACAGGAGATCTATTAGTATTATTTGAAAACATGCTTCACTGTTGGTTGTCATCTAGTAAAGGAACTAAGACATAAATTATATGACATAGTATGAAGGCCACCTCGGAAACGGTCGTGTTCCAAGGTTTAAGGGCATAGATGTTGCATGTATCGACACTATCTACATGTGAACTTCTCGATGTCGATGAAGACATACTTAAACCTCCGGGTGTTCGGCCAGCTGCCGGACGCACTGACCTACGACGCGGTTCGGATCATAAACACGGCGCGCGACGATATCAAACATCGATGACGCGATGTAAACAAGCGCGGGCGCAGCGGCGGCGGGCGGGCGGCGCATGCGCGGCGGCGGGCGGCGCGGCAGGCGGGCGGGCGGCGCAAGCGCACCCGGTCAGTCCGCGCGCGCCCTCGCCATGGCTCGGTGGCTGAAGGCCCTCGCGGCCGTGTTGCTCCTCGCCGCCGCCGCGACGCAAGCCGCGCGCAAGTCGCCCCCCAAGCACGAGCCGCAGATCGAGGAGGTGACCGCCAAGCAGCTGGAGCGAGTGCTGGAAGACAAGGATTTCGTCGCGGTGTACTGGTGTAAGTGCCGGCACTCGGCCGCCGACCGCCGCGCGGCGCGGCCGCGTCCGGCGGCGCTGGCGCGCTGCCACCGCCGCCCGCCGACCGCTAGCAAATGGGTTATCGC
This sequence comes from Hesperia comma, assembly GCA_905404135.1. NCBI lineage: Eukaryota > Metazoa > Arthropoda > Insecta > Lepidoptera > Hesperiidae > Hesperia > Hesperia comma. The sequence continues at coordinate 19,133,181 of FR990021.1, forward strand.
CGAGTTAATGATCTTCGGGCTCGCCGTCGGTGGCGGTCGGTGGCGTGATATTTTCGAAGCGAGGCTCGGCCGGCCCGGTTATGCAACCGCGCGGCGGAGACAATAAAACTCGAGCCGCCCGCCACGGCCGTCGGCGCCGCCTAAAATGGCGGCGAGTCTCGTTTTCCACGGTTCCACCGCTGCTGGCCCCGAGGTCGCCAGGCGCCTACGCTCGAGCTCGGCTAAAACTATTACAGTGGGTGCCGCACGTTCCGCTGAAATAGATTTCCATTACGTGCCATCGGCATCCCGATTATTTTCGCTTGTCGCCAACTACGAGATCTTATTCGGAACCCCGTCAAGTATCTGTCACCCTTGGAAAAAGTGCGAAGCGCGAGTGCGAGCGGCGAGCGCGCTCGCGTCGGCCATTCCTCGGATACCGGCGGTGGTCGGCGGGTTGTCTCGTCTAATATTGACTGCTCGGCTGAATCGTTCAGCGCCACACTCAAAAAGCGCAATAAGTCAGTGTGCGAGCTCGCCAGAGCCGCCTGCCGTCACCAGGCAGGTAGCTTCTTGGCTTGGGAATCGTTTAGCGTTCTGCGGTACCGAAACCGTTATCAAATTATCGTAGAGACCGTAGGGAGCATTCGAATTCTACAAGCAGGGGAGCGATGCGCGCGCGCACGTGGCGGCCGCTCCAGCGGTACCCTTGAACGGGCGTGATCAATAACAACACGGACATAAACAAATCATTAAACGATAATGTACAAACACCACTACATCATCACTCTATCGATTACGACGGCAATGACATTTAATAAAATGTTACGTTCGGGCCAAATTACCATTAAAACTAAAATTATTTTATTAGTATTCGGGGAATTTAACAAAAATAACTCTAATTATCACGAGGAAACGCTATTAAATCTAAATACAGAAGTAGGTACTTAGATTATAAAACAAACTAGACGAATCCTCAACGTGAATGAATCGAGCTTGACATTATGAAAGTTTTAATAATTAGTTAGTATCGTATAAAATACACAAATAATATTATTAATGATCATTAAAATTAACAACCTATTAAAGGTTAAAGGTAGTGATCGTTAAAACCCAAGAACATACAATACCTATCATCTGTAGTATGAAGTAACATTTTGTGTTTTAAAAATAGTCAGTTGCTCACTGGGTATAATATGTTACAGAAAAGACACAATTACGAAAATGCCCCGTACAAATGTTTCGCTTGGAAATCTTCCAAAATCAAAGTTATCAATTTAGTTACTGGATTAATGAGAATCTCGAAATTTTAAAGACTATAGAGCGTACACATGTGTTGGGCGAAATTAATTAAAAACATAGGATATAGGAGTTTCAGACGCGACAGTAATGTAAAATACGATTACCTAAGTAGTACAAATTCAGCTCAGCAGTAACTATGTTATTTGGTCAATAACATTGGCCGACTATTGATGCTTCTGTAGTTTATGAAGCTTCGGAATACAGTTGGGTTTGTTACCTTGCAAAACGAATTCATATATTTTATAGCTTTGTCAGCGTCTGAGTATGTTTAATGCTTACTTTGTAGCGTGGTTTTATTTTAAGACGAGAATCACTACTAGACATATCTCTGAATTTACGATTTTGTTGTTGATATTAAAATAAAAATTTGTCTAAACATTCCTCTCTTGTCAAACTCAAATCTAGTTTTGGCTTGGTATGCATTGTTGGTATACACGATTTATAAAATGTTTTATGATAAATAAACTAGCAACTGCTTGTAGCTACACTCACACTGATTTTTTAAGGAAATACTTACGTATAAGGCAAATGAAAAGCATTATAAAATTAATTCTCAAGATATCTCGTGAAATCTTAAATGTCCTGAAAAAAGGTGTAAGTTCGGGAGGTGAAAATATCAATATTTTCTCATGTAGATACCTAAAAATCTACATATGTATGTATGTGGGTTAAATAGGGGTTGAAAGTTTTTATGAAAATCAGTTAAATTTACATCCACGCGAGCAAAGCCTTAAAAAAACTTTAGTTAGACGGTGTGTAGACACTTTGGCAAGTGGGGAAGTTGTTCATGCAGAAGAGAAGAGATATATTTTCAGATCCCCCTTTTTACCCCTTATGGGGGACCGTGGGATGGGTGGGGGAGTAATTTCCCAAAACCGTCTCTTAGTACCAAGGTACTCACTCGCGTCATTTGATAAACCAATAGACCAACCACAAAATTTCAAGTGAATTCAATGAAGAAATATAATGTTTCAGTTTATTCCCTTTGAATCATATTAGAGAGAAATTTACAAAAATCCTGTCTTTAATGGTCCCTATTTACATGATGCCATTTTCTTGCACATGCAAGAGCAATAATTGAATGCAATTAAGACTTACAATAATTGCCATTCAACAATTGTACGGAACTGTTTACACGCAGATTATTTTAAGCGAATATTGCATGCAACCGTTGTTGTCTCATTGAGATATTATGTACTAAAGTGTTGTCTCAATATTTCTTGCCTCTGAAGACGAGGTACGATCAAAACACCTTCACGCGCTGCACTCATAATACCTATATGATATGAGCTTGCAAATGCAGAGACAATTCAATTGAATACAAAAATCGCATAAGTAATGGTATGTTCTGTTTACACCAAAGCAAAACTTGAAACGCAAGTTGTCAAGAAGATCAAGATTGTTATGAGTTTTTTAGATGATGCAAGTAGTTTATTGCTTCAGTTTTATTGTATGCAACAGGCAAGAAACTGGCATCATATAAATGATCCCACTCCCCAAGGAACACAAGTGCCAAATTTCAGCCTCTTGCGTTCAGTAGTTTCGGTTGTGCGTTGTCTGTCAGTCAGTTATTTAGTAGGTAGCTAACGGAAGAATGTTAGAGTGTTAATAATAAAATGTCATGTCGTTTCGCAAAGTTAATTTAAAGGCTTTTTCATCACACCTATTCGAAAAAGACGACTTGGTTCGGACTTACGGGGTTCCAAAGTTGCTGTTTTCTATTCAGCGGGCGGGAATGAATTTTCATACAACTTTTCCTGCCGGCTAGATCTTTTCCGTCCTATTTTGAATTTAGAACATTTTAGTATTTTGCGCTAAAGAAATCGAACGCAAATATTGTTTGAATAAAGAATGTCTGGTACGACGCGAGGGCCCCGCCAGCTGAATAATAAAAAAAGAAATCAAATTAAGATTTCGTTTTCAAATTAAAATTAAGTTTTCGTGCATTTTTACGTATTATTTTCTATTATATAATATATATAATTATATTATTTTCTTATAGTGGGTGATGAAAAGTAGAGTGTATCACTCGGGTGCAAGTATATTTTTGGCTCGGGCGACGTACTTTGAATCCCTCGCTACGTTCGGGATTCTACTAAAGAATCCCTCGCTACGCTCGGGATTCTACTCTAGAATCCCTCACTTCGCTCTGGATTCAAAAAACGCCCTCGCCGAAAAAATATTACTTTGCACCCTTGTAATACAATCTACTATTATAGCGGTGGAGAAAAAATGCCGAAAGAACCTCCTCATCTAAAAGTTAGGTACTATTTGCAGAATTGGTTATTTCCATGCCCATGCATGTATAGGTACATGAATGTAAAATTTATGTCTTTATGATGACAACGGAAATAATGTTACTGTAAATCTAAAATGTAAATGCTGCTTAAATATTCACTATCCCTTGGGATTGCGATCCAAATCTAGCTACATTTCTATGACTACTTATTATTTACTACGTTTTTATCGACGTCTGTGTACAAATTTTTAGTTTTGTTCCCGTACCTCCGAGGTTAGGGGCTGAAGATTCATCAAATCAGTGAATTAGCCACGAATTTTCTTTTAATTCAATTTCATAAAGTTACAGGTTTCGTTTCGTTCGTTTTTGGGATTCTCAACTTAACGTTTAAAAAATATGCCTCCGTTTTCTATGTTGTTGGCTTGTTGACTTTTCAAACTTTCAAATGCGTCTTATTAAGGCGGCTATAACAACAAATCATAATTAAAATAAATAAAAATAATAACACACTTATAGTCTCTCACTAGGATTCCCTGTATCGTGGGTACCATGGACAACACACAAGTCAAGGACGCACACTAAGACCAAGACCAAGCACTGAAATTTAAACTCATCATTCAAATTTTCGCCTCGCTGGGAATCAATCCGAGGGCCCCCGGAACAGCTATCCGGCGAGTAAACCACTGCGCCATCCGGGTCGTCAAATATTTTGTATATAGTACCACTGATTATTTGAGGCGTTAGAACCTGTTATAACTTTAGCCGCTTAAAAGCTGTTATCTTCGATAATACGAGTACAATAATTATAGTCGGGGTTAAATGCAATGTAGCTTGAGTGTTTCATCCCGCTTCCTAAACATTCATTGAGTCGTGCCTTTCTAGTTAGTTTGCTCAGAGTTGATCATAAGAACTATTTCAGTTGCAATTTGTAACCACCTTAAACTGCACTAAACTGAGCATTGCCGCGATTTGGCGCAACTATTGGTATGTGTGGAGATTCTCATAATTACGTCAAGCCATTGCTTATTTGGATATTTTTAGATGAATCACTTCTCAATGGTCGGGGAGTGAGTTTCCGGAAGCATGGCGCATCCCGGGACGTTCATGTCTCTTGGCATGATTCACGAATTACTGTATTATTGAGTAACTGCAGTAAATATAACGTGTTGATGGAATATCAATCTATCAACCAGTGCACTGAACACGTGTAGATAGCGTCAAATGCTTTATTGCCCAGCAACAGCCTTCTTACTCTTGCCTTCCTTCCCCTTGCCTTCTTACCTGATCATTGTATTATTTTAGGTGCCCATTTAGCAGGTTATAAATGACACCTAAAATGAAATTTGAACTCCTTCCTGTTGACTTATTGATCTGATATTTATTAGATACATACTTTTAGTTCTGATGACAACTTAAACCCAAAATATTGTGTTGTTGAAGACAACTTTAAAGACTTCGTTTCAAGGTATTGTTAAGTTACAGGTCGATTTAAAATTGAGTAGTTAACTAGTTTAATACCAACGCTATGATTAGCGACGGGGTATGTTAAAACCCTTCATTCGACTACTTGCTTAGCCTACGTGTGTCAACTACAAAATAATTATAAAAAGTTTTAATGCGATGAGTTTAAATTTACGTTCTGGGTCTGGGTGTATGTCCTTGTCTAGTGCTTTACGAAATTTATACGACGGCATCTCAGCTACACATTACACGCCACGATTCGTTAGCGACTTGTTCAAGTGAAAAAGTAGTTAGCCAGCCGAAGTCTAGTCTCTGCCGGTATGACGATAGGCTCGTTAGTAGGCCACCTATAACAGCCGAAATACACTAGACAACAACTTAAGCTAGAAGGATACACGCACACCAGAACATTATCCAAGGCGTTTTCCGGCGCGTCGGTGTAGTCGTAGGCCGATCGTAAACACCTTGAGCTATTCTTCAGTTCGCATTTTATTATAAGATCCAAACGCCATAATAATTTCAAACAGATTACAAATCTCCGCGTGACGTCCGCAGTCGACGGTCCGGGCCGCACCACTCATCTCTCTTCCCATCACAATAATAATGTTACACTGAAAATAAATAGGTATCAACCGTAAGCAGGGTCATCGCTTACGCAACAATTATGTAAAAGCCATTAGGTATCCTCGTGTAATTAATACTTAAGTATCATTTTTTTACAGGATATACATATATATACGAGAGAACGAGATTCTTACTAACAACTGATAGGATTAACTTTCACAAATAATCCCTGACCCAATCTAATTGAATTTACTATCCTAGTCCTGATTTGAGTATTGTTCTGGGTAGGTCACAGTTATCATGGATGGCATCGAAGTAACCAGAAAGGTACTCATTTCTTTATATAACCACTAAACATCTTAAACTGGTCTAATTCGTTGAGCATTTACGAGTAGTATCCTGTGACTTTCATAATAACAATGAGCAACAGGTATTGATGTGCTACTTTTTACGACGTTAAAAAGATACGGTGTCTAAATCAGTATATTAACTTGTTTCATGATTTTCTTATGGAGATGGCTTTTAAATTTATAAATTATATTATCATTATGTATGTAATACCTACCTGCTCTTTTTCTGGCGATCGAATTGGCATAAAGTAATGTAAATATAAACCTGCAGTGACTACGTTTAAAATAGTTTATACTATGAATAAAAAACAACAATACCACCGGTATACACCTCAAAGACAATACCTATTTATTTAATAACTTCAAATCATTAGATCTATCTACGATTTGGCGTAGCTTGTAGAGGTCTGTAGGCTCGCCGGCATGGGCTACGCGCGTAGCACGTGCCGTAGACACGCGTAGACGGCTCCTTGGCAGTCGTAGGCGCCCCTCTCAGTCTCTAACTTAGAGAATGCCAATGAGGGTAACCGCGTGTGGATTCGCCGCTAGAGGCCGCTAGTGTAGAGGGTGGTCTGCCTGTCACTTCTCTCTTGTCTATTCACTGAATAGTATTCAGACAAGTGTCACTTGTCAATGTTTATATATGGGCGGGCTATTTAATTTAATTAAAAATGGCAAATTCGAGTTACGAGTCAATGAACGTAAGTAATTTAAAAGAAGAACTAAGAAAAAGAGGTGCAAAGTTAAGCTGCCTGAAAGAACAACTAATTCAGAGGTTAGTTTATTTACTATTTACAAGAACATTTTTTGTCAACATAAAGCTTTTTTATCGAGTTTGGTTACAACCCATTAATGACCCACTACTGAATACGGTTCTCTCCTCATTATTGAGGAGGCCTAGAGCATTCTCCACCACGTTGTTCCACCATTCTCGATATATTATCGTAAACTTTGTTTTGGCGCCAGACAATAAACAAACTTTGACAGCTATATTTTTGACAAAAACTTTGACAGCATGACCGCCGTCTGCAGTGGCGCCAACTGGTGAGCACAAAAAGGTTACCCTCATTAGTCATTGTCCTTAGGGACTTATACTTGACTTCTTTACAGTAAAAAAATGCTATTATTATTTTGCTTGCTAATGCAGCGTCTTCTGCAGGGACTCTCGCTCCGTGTCGACAAGTCCCTGACATGACCTTGTGCATGTATATACTAAAGGTAAATAAATGTAACAAAAATTAAAAATTAATGATAAACAAAATCTTTTTTGCCAACCTTACAGGCACTTAATGAAATTAAATGTGTCTTAGGCAAGTGTAAATTTTAAACAGTCATAAAAAGTTTTAACTACTGATAGGTGTAATGAAATTAAAAGGAGCAAATGGATCTATTGGGAAGATCGTAAATTGTAACGATGATGTTTATGGTTCGACTTGTGACTCGGGAGTTATTGAGTTGCGGGGCGTTTGACTGTGGGCTGCTTACTTGGTTGGTTGTTCTTGTTAATAATGTGGTCATAAAATGTTGTTAATTTACTATCGTATATCCTAGGAAGTGGTTTATCTAAAGTTGTTCTTTAAGTACCGGATATACGGATTGCTTTTTTAGATAAATAAGAAACCCCCAACGAAGACTTTCTTTAATTCTTCAAACTATGCCAATGACGTCGCCTGTAAATTGTTAATAAAGAGTTGATTGTTTCACTAATTCGAAATGTTGTTTCGAATTAGATTAATTTAGTGGAGTTGCTTATATTCTTTCGATAGCTAGAATTGAGATGATGATCTTCCAACAGCGTAACGTATTGATGCTAAATATTACTTCACTCATCGGTCTAAGTCAAAATTTAATCATCTATTTCAGTGCTTTAACATACGGACATGCAGTTGTGTAACTGCATCCAGGCTTGCCAAACCTCTATTCATATTTTAACCGACTTCAAAAACAAGAAGTTTCCTAATTTAACCGTATTTTATTAAGTAATATGCGTGATAATTTTTGCTGTGTGTACCGATTATCATGATTTTCTTTATATTCGAAAGCTGGTGTCTGGAGACCACAGTCTCGTCTTAATTTGAGAGAGATTTGACGCTGACGATAAATTTTAGAGTTATCTTTAATAATACGCAATTAACTGACTTCGAATACATTGACATTGTTCTTGATTTATTACTTGTCGATGTTGAAGTCAGTTTTTTTCTGTGCTAAAGTAAGTTATAAAGTTAAAACGTTAGTTTAGTTAGAGACTCAAATCTGGTTAATACATGTGCGTGGGTGTGGACGGGATTCCATTCACAGGTGTGGACGGACGTTAAAAAAGTAATATCATAACATTTTAAATTATACTCTTATTTATTGGAGCCATTACGCAATAAAGTTTAAAGATAGCTTTAGTCCAACTAATTAATTAGGTAATACAGCAAAAGTATAATGAATTGTTTTGTGATCCATTAGATTAGAACCATCAGGTATATTTTAAACTGTATGTAATATGTATATTGTAGCTAACATACACTGTGGGAGCATTAAATTAAAGCCAACACCATAGTTATTGGCGTACGTTACGTGGCCAGCGTGGGCCGCGCGGCCGCACCGCGCGCCGCAGCCGCAAGCCGCATGGCGCGCGCCGCTCAACACCGACCTCTCGATTGGAGAGTTTACGACGTTGTTTTCATCACCAGCCCAGCGCTTTAAATGTCATTGCCAACCCTACGTAGGTTCGAACGATCGACGGATTAGTAACGGAAAACAAAGAGTGACGCTCTAAAATTAGTCCCTTCTCAATGGTTACGGTTACGGCGAATTAAGTGGGTGGATGATCAACTGACGCAAATGATAGGGAGCTGATACATTTTTAAGGTGAATTTGATTGGTTTAATAATTCAACCACATGTTCCTCCTCATATTTCATATACTTACAATGAACATTATATGTAAGTATATCTTCATATATATGTAAGTATATCTTCTTATAAAATATTGCTGTGGGTTAAAGCCAGTTTATTATAAAATAGTTAAATTACCTAATAATTAACTATTTTGAATTTCATGAAATTCTATGAAAATGTAAAAACTACTTGTCATCGCTTTCAAATTAAGGATTTAATTAAACTTATGCAATTATACAATAATATTGTAGTATCAATCGCAAGCGGAATATATTTTTAGTTTTCCGTAACGCCTTCCGGCCGAGAATCACTTTTACTTTCTATTTTAGATGGGATTCCAAACATTTCGATGCACGGCAACTTTATCCGCGCCCCGAGTTACCGAAACGGTCATGGCACACTTCCCTGCTGACCTACTTATTGAACTTTATTCACTACTTTCTTAAATTATTATAGTTAGGTTATAAAATTTTTCATTGAAGTAAATAATATTATCCAGCTCCCAACCAAAAAAATAAATATAAAAAATTTAAAAGCTTGAATTAGATTGATTTATCTATGTAGTAACGAAATTATTGGCAAATATTGGTGGTAGAGAGACAGTTGCACAGGGAATTTAGTAAATCTCTGTAAATAACTCGACCTGAAATATCTTTCGCCTTGCTTCGGCTCACATTATATTTCAGATCGCTTGATTTTTAATGGATTTTCATGCCATTTACCTAATACTTAATCTTTTGCTGGCGGACGTATGTATTAATCATAATGATTATTATTTCCCCTGGGGGAAGTTCTTCGTATCGCAGCTCTTTCAAAGTAAAACCTTTTCGGAAAATATTCAACCAGAATGGACAAGCTTCGAACTATGTTCATTGGATTAGTATAGTTACGCAATAACGTTCTAAACTCGTATTATTGTTCCCAAGCCAAAATATGCTTTACGTCAAGCGCGAGGATTCCTCTAATTCTTGTTGTTGTAGTGGCAGTGTTAATGTATATATTTATTATTGTATCTTTATGTATATGTACGACTATTAGTTATACTATCACTATACAGTTGTAGAGTATATGAACTGTATTTATAAGTGTTGCGGCATTTGCACTGCGAATAAGTATATTTTTTTATTTTCTTTACATCGTCGCTCATGATGAATTGTAAGGTCAGCTCAGACTGCTGTTCAAACGATCCTGGGTTCGATTCCCAGCGCGGCGAAAATAATAATAAGTTTAAAATTTCTGTTTTCGGTCTGGGAGTAGGTATCCATGGCAACCACCGTAGGGGGAACCCTCGTATAGGACTATGAGCGTGTAGCGCTTATTATATCTAGTACAAAAAATAAAACTTTCTTGGTCTGAGAGACTCCATCCCTAGCAATGCACTAGAAACATTGCGACCTACGAGTATGCCGCATATGCCGAAGCTATAACCGTCCCTCCCCAAATTCCAGATGCCAGAAGTTGCGTGACGTGCGACAAGGTGCTGGAGGAGCTGGAGAAGATCGACGACGACACGGACACGTTCGGCGTCGACTTCGTCAAGATCAACGACAAGCGGCTCGCCAAGCAGTATGGCATCACGAAATTCCCCGCCCTCACGTACTTCCGTGAGAAGGAACCGATCATTTACGAAGGTAACGTTCCTATAAGATAAACAGTGTGTTATGTACCTAGTCGAGATGCTTAATTGTTGACGTAGGTAGGTCGCAATAGTGACAGCTATTATAAAACTCATAGTAAATAGGGTTTATTCCGGAAATTCCCACCGACAAATCCCTATCAGTGTGGATTGTTACTTTTTTTTGCCAAAAATTACCACAAATGAAACTAATTCAGCTGAGGAGGTATTTCTGGAAAAATAACCAACTAATAATGTGAATTGATAAAATATTTACCTAAACATTGTGCTTACGAAATGTAGCAAAAAATGCACGAACGATTAACTATCGGTAAATCATCATAATTTCTTCATAATCATTATCAAGATCATAATTATCTTCTTTATCGTTGCTTAATCGCATGTAGCTGATGAAGTCAGCGGTCGAATGTAGGATATCTGATTATGCCGATGATGATTTCGTTGCTTTACGAGGGCAAGTTAAAAGTCTCGAATGGTTTGATTCAGACCATCTCAATTGTGGTAGGGCAAATAACCTTAACCTTTCCGCTAATTCTAAACAAAAGCGTGGTGGAGTAGGTAGAAAGAAGTTGGAAACACTTAATTATATCCTATACTATGTTCGGATCATAATAGATTTTGACGACAATAGATTGTAATAGCTACTTGTTGCAAATACATATGAGGCAAAAAACAAAACAACTACTTATTCATTTAAGAAATATATATTTAAATAAGAGACTATTGACTGACAGTGAGTCGCTGTTGCTATTGAAGGAACAAACAGTTATGTCTGCGAGGTTGATCATTTTGGCAGCTGATCAGATTCAATTAGCAAAACATGATCTATTTTATGATAACTTATGCTAATGATAATTATACATTATTTTTGAATTAATGTTTCTCCAGTACCAATAAGTGTAGTTATAATATGATTTGGGAACGACGTATTTAAAATAGGGTATGGTTACAGGAGATCTCATGGACGAGGAGAGTGTTCTGGATTTCCTGACGAGTCTAGAAGCGATGGACCTTCCCGACCGGATAGAAGAAGTCAATCAGAAAATTCTCGGCAAGATCATCGAGGACACGGAATACGTAGCAGTTCTCTTCTGTAAGTATTGGGGTGTTTGTTCGTGGCGTTTGTTCTTCAAAGATTTATGAGCTATTGTGGTAAAATTTGAGCCAACTTTCTCAACTAACAATGTGTAAACTGTAAATTCTGCCCGTAGAGCTATCGAGTAGATCTCTTCTGTCAGCTTCACTCAATCGTAGTCATCGAAATAGTCATCTGTCTCTAAGAAGGTGAAAATTGTGTCGTGTGTTTGATAGTGTTTTTGACGTAGGTCCCGATCACAAAAATTGCGGCCCGTTGAACAGTAAGTAACGTTTCCAGCTGGCGGCATGCCTCTATTATTGTCGTGTTGGCTGCATCCTCTGGCTTCGTAGACTAGTATTTGTGTATTCTTATGTTTCGGACGTGCTTTCCGCTTCTAATGCGACGACGGTGGGTAATTTTGTACAACTATTGGAAATCGGAAAAGAACCGGCGGTTCGAGAACTCCAAATGAGCATCCATCGAAGCATCGGCCAATTAAATATTTGGCTCCGATACAAAACGTCACTGAGCGTGATTCACTCGATAAATCAGGACCAAATCGATATATGAATGTTATCAATTATTACTGTAAGGCGTACAAATTGCACAGCACACTCGCTTAACTTCATTCATTCACTGTGAACATTACCTTTATAAACTTATGTATTTATTGCAATTTCTATTTATACCTTACACGCGGGATGCTCGGTGGAATTAATAATTACATAGGTAGTCCCGTCTGTCTAGCATAAGGGAAGGTTAGAATCAAAAACGCGTTTGCATTATTGGGCCGTGCGGCGAGCTATTTTGGCTGCTCTATTTACGTCCCGCCAGCAAGCTCGGATTGACGGACCGACTTGTCACGAACGACGTCGGATGTACATTCTCCCTTCTTAACGACACCAAAATCAATTAAGAAGCCGATAGTGCCAAAATTATGACCGTCAATCCTATTTCAACTATCTCTCCCAGTCGGTCTTCAATATTGGATGACCTTGACCTAAATTTCAGGTGGAAGACGTCAGCTGTCATGAGAAATAGAAGCATGTCACGTCAAGGTTGTTTACACTATCCTATTGACGACTTTAAACAATAGAAGCGAATTTTTGAGACTTGAAAACTTGTTACGTAGTATTATCCAAGCCTTAAAAATGAATACATTAGATCCCTGTCACATAGAATTGAGATTGTTTTTGGTAGACCAAACTTAGAAATTCTACACGAATCCCGCTTAATATATAGTCACTATTGCAATACATAGAGTTAGACCTGATTTCAGTGACATCACCAATGCACGACACTACGCTTAATATAGCGCACACTATTAATTTTCTCTTAACACACAACGTATTCACCTTAGCATTGCGCTTAACTGCACTGCTTCGAATCCTGACGAGGCATGTCTTAGACACAACTGCTGTTTTTGTACCGAATAAATTATCTAAGGATCTTAACTGACACTTTCCAGATAAACCCGAATGCAAAAAATGTGCAAAAGCCCTACAAGAGTTGGAAAACATCGACGACGAAGCGGACCAGCTCGGAATAGGCTTTGTTAAGATCCACGACGAGGAGCTAGCTGAAGAGTACAGCCTTGGCGAGCTGCCAAGACTGGTCTACTACCGGCACCAAATACCCATCATCTATGAAGGTTTGTGACTCAATTTTTCCTTATGTTGTATTATATGTATTATACTTAAGTACTATACGATATTGTCTTGTAGCTGCGTTACGTCACGTTAAGAAATATATTTACAGTCTATTTTTAATTTAGTGGATTGTGTAAGTTGTCATAAATTTAGAATGATGTTGAAAGAAATGAAGTATTCAAATCATAATATATGCATAAATCTATACCATGTTATGTTTGATGTCTTCAAAAGTTCATAAGTTGTTTTGGTGTTTTATAAACAGCTTTGTATGTACAAAGGCAAATATTTGATAAGCTTAAACGTACTTTTATGTCATACCTGCAAATGGATAATGTTAGTAGTAAGCAGTGTTTGATCTCAAAGACCAGCAGGATGTTTAAAAAGTTCTGAAATGTACACAAAATAGGTGATTGTGTATTAATAAATTTAATATCAATTTCAAGGTGAGCTGAGCAGAGAAGAGGATGTACTGGAATGGCTCATTGCGAATAAATCGACTGGGGATGAGGAAGACGTTATTGAGGATGTCACAGCGAAGACCCTGAACACCCTCATTGGAAACGTTGACAACCTCGTCGTTGTATTCTGTAAGTACCTACAATACTAAGGTGTTTTATACTACTCAAAACTTTGTTACTGGTCTATCACTATGATTGTATCTGTACATCCTTAAAACATTGTTAAAATATTTATGACCCAAAGACGTACGGAGATTTTTTAGTTATCGTACTGAATAAATATTTATCCAATAATTTAACTCGCTTCACATTTACAATTTGTAATATGTTTCTTTCTGCAGAGATTATTTCAAAACAATGATTTCATTTAAATCCCAAGTATAATAATTTTATGTCACTAATGACTTACTTTAAATATTTACTTTACAGATGATCACGGTGATGACGAATCAATGACAGTTCTTGGAGAGCTTGAGAAGATAGACGATGACTGTGACCGTCACGGCATCCAGTTCGTCAAGATTGACGATAAAAAAGCTGCGAAAGATTTCGGAATCGATAACGTACCATCCATTGTCTACTTCGAAAAGCAGATCCCCAATGTTTACGACGGTAAGCTTATCTTTGAAACAAAATATTAAAGAAATAAAATATACACGCATGTACTGCTACTAGTTCTATTAAAATATGCATTATTTTGGCTTATTTTTATGATTGAGTATTTATCGATCGCCCTTGTGAAATAGGTGACCTGGAAAACGAAGAAGAGATTTTAGAGTGGCTTGTTGATCAGTTGGAGAAGGATGAAATTGAAGACGTCACCGATGAAATGCTGGATCGTTTGATTAAGGATGGCAAAACAGTGGCAGTTTTGTTCTGTGAGTTTTTAAATGATATAAATTTCACTTTCAAATTTTATTATCCATAAAAGAATATTGTTAAACGGTATTACTTATTTCAGATGATAATAATGACCGTAAGTCACAGAAGGTATTAAACGAGTTAGAGAATATTGATGATGAGTGTGATCAGCTAGGTATTGCGTTTGTAAAAATTGACAATGATGAAGAGGCAAAAGAATACGGCATAGAGAAAGTTCCAACTCTTTTGTACTTTGAAAAAGGTATTCCAACTTATTACGAAGGAAACTTAGAAGAGGAAGAGAAAGTCCTTGCTTGGCTAAAACATCAAACTGAAAGCGACGAAATTGAAGACATTACAGATGAAATGCTTGATCTAATTATTGAGAAAATGCCATACGTCGCTGTTTTGTTCTGTAAGTATTATTTTATATTTCTATGTAACCTTAACATTGGCTAAAATTTTTGAATCTTTGCCAGGTTTTTAAATTACCGCTCACATCTGAAGTTACGTCAAACATTATTTTTGTTCGTTATTTCGTCACATTGAATGAACTGACAAAAAAAATAACATACAGTTTTACTAATTAATTCCAGATGATAAGGACCAGAAAAAAAGTCAGAAAATTTTAGCAGAATTGGAAAACATTGATGACGAATGTGACCAAAATGATATTGCATTTGTAAAGATTGATGACGATAAAGAAGCAAAGGAGTACGGCATTGAAACTATTCCAACCATGGTTTTCTTTGAGAAGGGCATTCCTCATATGTATGAAGGTGATTTGATGAAGGAAGATGAGCTTCTGGGCTGGCTTTTACATCAAAAACGGCACAGCGAAATTCCGGAAGTTACTGATGAAATGATGGACAAACTTATCGAAAGTACTCCTTTCTTGGCTGTTATATTTTGTAAGTATTATACTATGCACAACACGTTTGTAATTTAACTTGAATTGATATAACAATATTTATACTTATTTTAGATGACAAAGAAGATAAACAAGACATAAGAATTTTGAATGAGTTGGAGAATATTGATGATGAGCTCGAAAAAGAAGGAATAGTAATAGTCCGCATAGACAATGACGCTGAAGCTAAAGAATACGGTATTGATCATCTACCGAGTTTAGTATATTTCGAGGAGAACATCCCAGCTATATACGAGGGTGATTTGATGAATGAGGACGAAGTTTTGGAGTGGCTTATTGAGCAGAAAAATAGTGCAACGATTGAAGAAGTCACAGATGAAATTTTGACTGACCTCATTGAGGAGCACGAATACGTTGTAGTGTATTTTAGTAAGTTGAATTTTTTTTTACTTTCTATGACAGAAACAATACATACCACATATTTCCAACTCACAACTTTTAAAAATATCATGACATTTGTTTTGATTATATAAATAATAATGATAATAATGATATTAAACAGTGTTTAATAAACACTATGGAGCTTGTGCTAATTGGTTAATATATTCTTACAATGACGCGTATGATCAAATATAAATACGTCAGTGTAATGCTACATCTATGGGGACAGCTATATTTAAGTGACCATAAGGTGTTTTATTACTTCTGCTTAGGTACAGGCTCGACTCAAGTGTATTCTATGCCTCAATAGGAGTTTAAGTACGGCTATTATTTTAATTTCTAATGCTTTACAGGTGGAAACTGCGAAGAAGGAGAGGAATGTGATAATATCTTGGATGAATTAGAGAATATCGATGATGAATTGGACGAAACTGGTATCATATTTGTTACTACTGAAGACATCACCCTGGCCAAGAAATATGGCATCAAAACTTTCCCGACTCTAGTATTCTTTAGAAACAAAGAACCACTTATTTACAAGGGTAAGTTCAGATTATGCAGTATTTTTCTAGATGAAAACTATTTTTTTTATTATTACTAAAATACGCAGCAGTCATTTATGCTATATGTATAAGTTTTAATGGTCATTTAAAAAAAGTGATAAACTTGCAAATGTTTGTGATAATAATTATCTATGTTTAAATATTTTGTTTTAATTTAATTTTATCTTTTACTCATTTTAGGTGATATCGAAGATGAGGATGAGGTCCTCGCGTGGTTAACCGATGAAGATACACTTGAAATTCCCGGTAAAATTGAGGAAGTAAATTCTAGAATGTTGGAGAAAATTCTTGAGGAGAATGATCACGTCGTTGTATTCTTCTGTAAGTAAATTTTCCTATAAAGAACAACTCTCTGTAGTTATATCGAAAAACAGTGACAACTCTGCAGTAGAAGTTTGAACGTAATTTATTGTGAAAAGTTGTAAGCCGAGCACTCACATTCGCAGATACACGCGAAGCCTTTAGTGCAGGAGAGCTTTCACGAATGGCTAAGCTGTACGGCGGTACAAAGTTCAATGTCAGTATTTATATCTACACTAGCTGATCCAGCAGACATTATCTTGCAACATATAATATGATTTACTCTGAGGCTCTACGTGGCGTATTAAGATGAAACACAGATCAGTTCTTTCAGCAATACAACCGCAAAACTGCATTAAATGTCATTCAGTAGTTTTTACATGACTGAAATTTTAAAAAAATCTTTATATTGGCTATTGGTTCTATTGGCCGTATGAAGGGACTTCATTTAAGTTGTATTCTCGAAAATCTCGTTTTTGCAGACATAAACAAATTTTTATTTTTATGTAAAGATAAAATGCATTAATTAATCATATTCACTAATTTTAGATAAGGAAAACGACAAAAAGTCGCAGAAGATCCTTAGTGAACTGGAGAATATTGATGACGAATGCGAAGAGAAGGATATTGACTTCGTCAAAACTTCTGACGAAGGGGTTGACAAGGAGTACGATTTACCGGATTTACCGGCTCTTGCTTTCTATAGACACAAATTCAGGACAATTTACGAAGGCGACCTGATGCATGAAGAAGCTATTTTAAAATGGGTGTTGGAACTCCATGATACCCAGCCAGATGTCATCGAGAACGTGGACAGAAAGACTTTAAAAGATCTAATCGATGATGTGGAACACCTAGCTGTATTCTTCTGTAAGTAATTTATGCCCAATTGGGTAAAACTTAATTAAGCTTATTATGTTGTTTAGTTTTTTTTTGCAAACAATTATTTCATTTAATTTATTATAAGGAGCGTAAAGACATAGTATCCCTCTCTATTGAACATACTATAGAGCTCTCTTGTATAGAGCTTGAAAGGGTGGTCATTGTATGTGTGTATAGACCACCTTCAGGCAACTACCCATTATTTGAATCCGCTATGGAGGATGTTTTAAAAGTGTTATGTATGAAAAATAAAAAAGTAGTTGTATGTGGAGACTTCAACATTGATATTCTTGTTCCAACTTCACTCTCAGTAAGGTTTATTAGTTTATTTAAATCATTTAACTTAGATTATACATTCTCTGAACCTACTCGAGTAACTCCATCATCAGCTACTTGCTTAGACAACATTTTTTGTAATTGTACTGTTGTTAATAAGTTACTATTAAGCTGTATTAGTTCAGACCATAGCGGACAACTTGCCACCATTGAGTACCATCATGACCTTTCCAAAAAATACATAGTTTGCAGACCAATTACTCAAAAAAATTTAAACAATTTCAAAAGCAATATAGATAGAAAAATTTCTTCAATAAATATTAATTATAATGATACACCAAATCAAGCATACTGCAATGTATTTGATTTAATAAAGTACGAATTTAACAATAATTTTAAGGAAAAAAGAATTGAATTTAGCATTAAGAAAACTAAATTTAGTGATTGGGCAACAACAGGAATATATAAAAGTAGAATAAGACTTTTTGAACTCTATGCAAAAAAGTCTACTTCCACAGACTTAGAATTTATAAATTATGTAAGAAGGTATTCAAAAATTTTTAAACAAGTCTGTGCAACAGCTAAGTCGATCTTCATATCAAATAAAATCAAGAATTCTGGAAATAAAATTAAAACCACTTGGAACATTATTAATAAAGAAGCAGGTAAAGTTAAATCTAATGATCGTAGTTTTGCCTTAATAGTCAACAACAAAAATGTGTCTTCTGATGATGCAGTTGCAAGCACATTTCAGGATTTCTTCTCGGAAATACCACATGAAATTACAAAAAACTTGCAGGCCAGCCCTCAGCTAGCTTTGAATATTATGGAGTCATGTGTTGATAAATGCAATAATTCATTTACATTTAACCACATCACTTTTGATACAATAGTAAAAACCTTCAATTCTATTAATATTAAAAAGTCAACTGATCTTTGGGGTCTTTCTACAGTTGTCATTAAATCAATTATAGCCTCCATTGCACCACATTTATGTATTATTTTTAATAAATGTATAGATGATGGCAGCTTTCCTAATTTAATGAAGCATGGTAAAATAATACCTTTATTTAAAGCTGGTGAAAAAAGCGACCCCACTAATTATAGACCAATATCTATTTTACCAGCTCTTAGTAAAATCTTTGAAAAAATTATCTACAACCAGCTGCTGTCACATTTCTCTAAAAATAAATTATTTCATGCAAATCAGTTCGGTTTTTCGAGAGGAAAAAATACTACTGATGCGGGCATTGCTCTTCTCAAGCATATTTTTACTGCCTGGGAGTGCAAACAGGATGCTATTGGCATATTCTGTGACCTCTCAAAGGCCTTTGATTGCGTTGATCACAACATATTAATAAATAAACTTAGGCATTATGGTATCTCAGCACTATCACTTAGCCTTATAAAGTCTTACCTGTCTGAGCGTGTACAAAAAGTAGTGATTAATGGTATAGAGTCCTCAGGAGCACACATTTCTATGGGTGTACCTCAGGGATCAATACTGGGACCATTGCTATTTTTAATATACATAAACGATCTTCCTCATTTTACTCGGGATTTGTGTGAAACTGTATTGTTTGCTGATGATACATCCTTAGTTTTTAAAGTAGATAGAAGAAAACATTGCTTTGACGATGTGAATAATACTGTTTCGCAGGTACTACACTGGTTTACTTGTAATAACTTGATGTTAAACGCGAAAAAAACCAAGTGTGTCAAATTCACGTTACCGAATGTAAAACAGGTGCCAACTAACATACTTCTAAATGGGGAAGTACTTGACTTAGTAAATTCTACAAAGTTTCTTGGCCTTACGATAGATTCTCGGTTGCAATGGAGTCCCCATATTGAAGCCTTGTCTGGGAGACTCAGTTCTGCTGCTTACGCTATTAAGAAAGTAAAGCTCTTAACTAACGTGGAAACAGCAAGACTAGTTTATTTTAGTTACTTTCATAGTGTGATGTCCTACGGTTTGTTGTTGTGGGGCACAGCTGCAGACATTGAATCTATTTTTATATTACAGAAAAGGGCAGTGCGTGCAATTTACAACCTCAGACCTAGGGACTCGCTGAGAGATCTGTTTAAAGAAGTTAATATACTCACTGTTACATCACAATATATCTTGGATAATATTATGTATGTTAAAAAGTACCATGATAGTTTTTTAAAGAAAAGTGATGTCCATAATATTAATACTAGGAATAAGGCTAAGCTGATTGTACCAAATTTTAGGCTTTGTAAAACTGGTGGCTCGTTCATGGGTAGATGCGTAAAAATTTATAATAAAATTCCGTTAGAATTAACGGAAATGCCATACTGTAAGCTAAAAACTCATGTTAAGGACATTCTTATGACGAAGGGTTATTATAAACTGGATGAATATTTTCAAGATAAAACAGCCTGGACATGAGTTTGAAATATAGCCTTAAGTAGTGATAAGTGTTCTCTGTAACTGTGAGTGGGGAAGAAAAAAGAAACTCCTTGGGAGTTTCTTGCCGCTTCTTCTACCAAGGCCACTCATCGTAGGGATTTGTGGAAGCGATGGCGTAGATGACATTCGAAAAGTGTTTGTAAAACCAAGTTCGAAATAAATCATTTCATTTCATTTCATTTCATTTCATTTCATTTCATTTCATTTCATTTCATTGGTTTCGTACAATTACTTACAAGTTTTTTTTGATCACGGTTGTAATTTTTTTTAACGTTGGATATTTATTTGAGATTTAGAATTTTACAAAAATGCTGTTTACGATTATAAATACTTAATGTTTTTAATAATTTAACAAAAAAGACAAGTAGTTAAATGTATACCTAGTGAAAATCAATTAAATACGCATTATTGGAGTTAACTCAAAAACTACTCATCAGATGTCGCTTTAATTTACATGGAACAAGAAGGCAATATCTATTTATATACATCTAATTATTTTAACTTACGTTAACTCAAATGATTTATTTTTACAGATAGTGAAGATTGTGATACCTGTGACGAGATCCTCGAAGAGTTGGAAACTATAGACGATGACACAGACAAACATGGAATCCAGTTTGTTAAGTCAAAAGATTCCAAACTTGCATCTGATATCGGGATTTTCAGTTTCCCAGCCTTGGTCTATTATGAAACAGGAGTTCCGATTATGTATGATGGTAAGTAACTAGTATATTTAAGAGTTTAAGTTGTAAGGAATTGGTTATAATGTAAGGGTGAGTACAGATTATGTAACATGTTATATAACTTCTGTTTTATAACACGTCCACACTATCTAACATTGTTGTCTAACAATGAAACATAATGTGTTTTCGTAAGACATATCGTCCACATTTCTAAAACATGTTATATAACTGTGTTTTATAACATGTTTTGTTATATAGTCTGTACGCACCATAAAATATTGTTTTACCTGAATTCTCAAGCATACTGTATATTTTGTATTACGTATTTACAAAATATATCTACATATTTATCGAGATTTAAATAACGCTTTTTACTGTACTGTTACTATTATATACTTTTAAAAATATTATTACCCTGTTTATAGGTGACTTAAAGAATGAAAATAAGGTTCTCCAGTGGCTTGTAGATCAAAAAAGTAAGAATCCACATCCATTTACAAACTCTATACTATAATATTTGTTTAAGGTCTCTAAGAATTTGTTGGTTAATTATGAATAATGAATTATAAAACTATACGTGCATGACATCATTCTTGATAATATCTCTACACAATAAAAATATTTATTACTCTACGCCTTAAATGCTGGATGTTTGAGCTATGTCATTTTGCATGACAGTTACTAATGCCTGCAGGTGAAGATAGCCACCGACAAAAAAATAAAGTTAATGTTAACGCAAGGTCCCATGCAGATGTTGATAAAAAAACGGGGTTTTCAAGAGCGAAAACCAAAATAGATATTGATAATAAACCTCTTAAATCCACTGAAGGGAAGACGTTAGGCACTCCGAAAGCTAAAGTACCAGGAACTAAACCGCAGGATAGTTTAGGCAGTAAAAGGAAAAACGCCTATATTGATGATGATAATGATGATGACAATGACAATGACAATGAGGACGATGACGATGACGACGATAATGACGACCAGGATGATGACAATGATGATGACGATGACGATGGAGATGACGATGACGATGGAGATGACGATGATGATGACGATGATGATGACGACGACGATGATGACGATGACAAAGATGACGATGATGATGAGAATGATGATAATGATGATGATGATGACAATGATATTGAAGAAAAAATAAAAAAAATAGTAACCTACCAAAATCCATCTAAACAAGGAGTTTGGAAATCCGTTGGCAAATTAAGAATTCGTTACCCTGGTAACGTTCGCACTTCAGAAGTAAATGAAGATGATGACAATGACGATGGAGGTGATGATGATGATGACGGTGACGATGACGATGACGACGACGACGACGATGACGATGAGGATGATGATGATGATGATGACGAAGATGACGATGACGATGATGATGACGAGGACGATGACGATGACGATGACGATGACGATGACAATGACAATGACGATGACAATGACGATGACAATGATGATGAAGACGACGACGATGATAAGAAAGAAAGGAGTAAGAATAAAAAATGGGCCAATTTAAAAAATAAGAAATCCGGCCGTCGCAGTGATCAAAATAATGAAAGCGACGATGACGACGACAACGATGACGACAACGATGATGATGATGATGATGATGATGATGATGATGACGAAGATGATGACGAAGATGAAAGTATATTCAGTAGGATAAAGAAAATGTTTACAGGTAAATTAGTAGAGTTGGCCCCAGAGACGTGAACCTGCACGGAGGCACGGATACCCCCGCCACACATCTGCATGGTCGAGTTCTGGAACCCGCATGGTTCCCATATCACCAGCTGTTGCCTGCAGTCATTCGCGAACGCTTATATCAATCTTAAACGTTTTCCAGTTCTTAATTACTAACATTACATTTAGAATTATAGAGCGCATAACAAAGTGAGCGCAAAATTGTTTAATAATGCACAGTCTATTAACGCAGTTAACTCTATTATAATAGCAATTTGTGCGGATATAAACAAAAATTTTTACTGACTGCAGGCGATCGCTGTTTCTACATTGGATTGGGGACGAAACCGGCCGTCCCAAAAATGACTTACGAACCCTACCAGTGCTGTCCCACTAAAGTTCAGAGCCCGACAAAAGTAGCCAAGGCGACGCCCACAAAGGTTCCGGCCAAGAAGCTCGACAAGAAACCCGCCGTCCCGGAGAAGCCAAGCCTAGGGCCAGCCAAGGGCAAAAACAAGGCTCTCGCCAAGCCCGACAAACCGATCAAGGGGAAAAAAGGTTTATTCGGCTCTGACAATATTTGGTGGTGGTAACCAATAGCTGTTAGAGTTACTGGCTGTATCAGATTGTTAGAGCGTGCGGGCGGGCATCAAGGGCTCACGAATGTTATTCTAAACTTCTCGACTGCCGTAACCAACTTGCCTAACGATGCATCGAGTGCTCGATTAACTAGCTTTACATAACCTCGTGTCCCTTGGTCCCCCCTCTGCAAGCACTTATCGGGTTGTATGTTGTATTTATATACATATATACGAATATATATAAATATCACACACAAACTTTATATATATTGACATCAAAATAATAGCTTCATTACTTATTCATCAAAATTACTAAACTACGTCGGGAATGAAGCCCATTTTTTATTATTGTACTTTTTATACAAAACTAATTACTTAATGTTATTTAGAGAACATGAGGAGGCTAAATATTGGGATGTTAGTGACGTTCTTAGCAGGTGTACAAATCGTTCTTTTGATTATAAATTGATTCCAATATTTAGAAATTAACAAGAGAGGTAACACCTACACAAAGGCATTTTTATTTGTACGTATTTTGCCGTGCCATCTTGAAAGACTTATTGTTGTAAGGATTTCATGTTCATAATTATAGTTTTCTAGTCTTCATGAAATCTCATTATTTTGTAATACATTTTGTAAACAATAATTTTCTAGAATTAAAAGCTATGTAGTTCTAATTGTTTTATATAAACTACTACTATCAGCACTAATATTATTTAATGCAAACGCAATGCCAGATGTAGATTATATTTTTCATTACTTAACTTTAATTATGTAATGTTATATAGCAGTCGTATGCTGTATGAATTGTAATCTTGAGAGTTTCGAAGGGTTCCTCGTTTATAATGAAGTTCCTTTCGCCGCTCGAACCGCGGATGTCTTCTAGAACTAATAGCGCAGTGCTGGCGTTGTGAGACCATGTCGATAGATTGTATTGGTTGGCCGTCAATTAGCATGGATGTTTAGTTATTTATTTGTTACGTTGAATTTGTTGAGTCGGCGCTGATATTTTTTGTTAAATAAATACATTTTCTATTATATTCTATCTATCATTACTCATTTCACACACGAATGATGTCAGCATGGTATTGCCGTAGTAGTCCGCGCATGCCAATTATTGGATGTTAACCGGTGAGTTCCTTGAAAATAAATGGATGTGGTTTCTTTATTGGATATTAGTTTATTAGGATGTCTCAGTATTGAAGTGACTGTAAAAACATTTTAGGAAATCTATTGGACGAATCTGAAGTTCTGGATTGGATGGTAAAACAAAAAGAAGACGAGAGTATCGAGGAAATAGATAGAGAAAAATTATTCAAGTACATTGAGACTAAGGAGTTTTTGGCAGTGGTATTCTGTAAGTATATTATATTATAGAATCATTTGAAATGTTTAAAATGGAATATCCGTTAATTAAATGGGTTTCTACAGATAAAGAAGAAGATCCTGGAAGCCCGCGGATTCTTAGACACGTTGAATTAATTGATGATGAAGCAGCTGAATATGGTATCAAAATAGTGAAATGCAGCGATCGATTAATGGCCAAAAAGTACGGCTTCCGAAATCCACCCGGCATCACATACTTCAGGAAGACGAAAGCCATCAATTATGATGGCGATATGGACGATGAGGAAGAAATATTAGATTGGTTAACTAATCCAGAAAACATGGAGCTGACTGATCACATCGAAAAAGTTAACAGGAAAATGTTCCAAAAGATTCGACAAACATCAGATTACGTTGCTGTATTCTTTTGTGAGTATCAATCCTCTCTGTATTCATGAAATTGGTCAACTTGCATAAAGTCCACATGCCATATCTGTTATATTTTTATTATAATTCAAAATTGTATTGCACATATTACATGTTTTAGACAGTAATGACTGCAAACAGTGTCCCAGAGTGCTGGCGGAGATAGAGCATATCGATGATGATGCAGATGGTGCTGGTATCAATTTCGTAAAAATAGATGACAGGCAAATGGCCAAAGAGTTTGGAGTATTTGCGCTGCCAGCTGTATTGTTCTTCAAGTTAGGGTCAAAGGATCCTGTCATATACGCAGGTAATAATAAAATTGTGCTTCCAGGCTTTTATGTCTTATTTGCAACTTTTTACTTTTACGCTGATGAGATCGGGTCATAATCTGCTATATATTACCAATGTATATTTAAGTAAGTATATGTAAGTAATTTTCTACACCGTCAACATTTATTTCAGGTGATTTATATGATGAACAGCAGTTACTAAGTTGGCTCCTTACTCAAAAGAATCCAGCTGGTGATGTCATAGAAGCTTTAGAGGGACAAGATTTAATTGAATTAATACAAGAATCGGGATCGGTAGCCGTTTATTTCTGTAAGTTGTGAAATTTAGCAATTTACACGTCTCATGCCGCAATACGCACTTTTAACAGACTAAACACATTTACAAGGAAATAATTCCATCAAAATATTACAAGAAACATAATCTATTTACTTTTATTACATCTTTTTAGATAAATATGTGTGGGAATAATTAAAACTAATTAGTATAGTTGACTAACGATATTGCTTTTCATTAGGGAACAAAACGTTGTGTGAATTGTGTAACGCGAAAACGGCGAAAAAGCCAAAAAAACGAGAAAAAGATCATGACGATGAAGAGGGTCAGGAGCAAGAGGGTACTCCTATCCCTTAAACAATAAGTGTCTGGTTTTGAAATTATTTACCCACAATTCTTAATGTGATTTTATTGTCAAACGTTGCATGCAGCATGACATCATAGCACCAATATTTTTTTTTTCGATTTCCCCGATTTTATGTGATAATATAACTTTTAGAGTTATATGGTTAACCAGTTTAAAAATGCTGATTTGTGCCGTCCCCACTTTAAATAAACATAAATTTGAATGATTATGGACACAGTAGACTAGTGTGAGTTCATTTATAATTACAAATCCCTTAGTTGGATGAATTATTATTCCCCCTAGAATAGATTGCATCGGTTGCAGTTTACCCTGACCAAAAATATTTTTACATAAATGCCTTTTACAAAATATATTTAAAATTATAGATTCATTGGACTGTGAACAATGCGCGGGTATTTTGGAAGAATTGGAAAACATTGACGATGATTGCGATAGACATGAAATTAAATTTGTCAAGACCCAAGATTATTCAATAGCAGAGTCATATGGTGTCACCGACTTTCCAGTTTTAGTTTACTTTGAAAATAATATACCAAGCGTGTATGAAGGCTCCTTAGCCGAAGAAGAAGAAGTTCTTCAATGGCTAATTACTCAAAAAACTGAAGATCGTATTGAACTTATTACAAGAGTTATGCTAGAGAAAATGGTGGAAGAAACTCAATATTTGGCAGTTTACTTCTGTAAGTACTATTAAAGTGATAATATTTTTTACAAAACCTTGATCTATGTATATTTGGAAAATTTATGTACTTATTCATTCTTATATCGTTTTTATTTAGGTGTAGAAGTATTTTCAGATTTTTCTGCTTAAATAAATTTTAGAAGTACGAGTTTTAACTTTTAGCACAATTTTAGTGATAAAAGTGTGATGTATGTTTTGTAAACTTCATAGTTCATAGAATGCTTGGTTTCAGATAAATTAAACTGTCACATTTGTGATCATATTCTGGAAGAATTAGAAAAAATTGATGATGAATGTGATGTGTACGGTATTCACATGGTTAAGATCCAAGACCCACAACTAGCCAAACGATATTCTATCAAGACGTTCCCAGCTATGGTATATTTCAGGTAAGCAAATTAACAAAATATTTATCTTTAATATGATTTTTTGCATTATAAAGCTTTAATCGTTTGAAAAATTTAGGAACGGCAATCCATTATTGTTTGAAGGAGATTTACAAAATGAAGAGTCTATCCTAGAATGGCTTATCGATGACGATAATAGAGAACTTGCAGATGAAATTGAGTCGGTTAACGCGAGAATGCTAGAAAGGTTGTTATATGAATCGCACTTACTTGCTGTATTTTTCTGTAAGTAAAAAATTTGCTTAGTATTGTTTGTAAATTTACTTTAAAAGGTAGAAAAAATGTTATTTTTAAATTATAGATGATGACGAAGATTGTCCGGAATGTCAAGATATTCTCGAAGAATTAGAACAAATAGACGGAGAAGTTGATCAATTTGGTATCGACTTCGTCAAAATCGCTAGTCCTGAAGCTGCAGCTGCGTATAACGTCGTAAACATGCCTTCGCTGGTTTATTTCCGAAAGAAGGTTCCGATGTTATATGATGGAGATTTGCATCAAGTAGACAGAGTACTACAATGGCTGACATCTCAAGATGTTTTTGAAATTAAAAATGAAATTGAGGAAGTCAACAGAAAAATGTTAGACAAATTACTCGAAGAGAACGAATTTCTGGCAGTTTACTTCTGTAAGTTATTTTGTTATCATAAAAATAAACCTTAAATAATTATAACGTTTGCTGGGTACACTATACCTACCATTGCTTTTTTAGATGAAAAATCAGCAGAAAGTCGTCAGGTGTTGGACAAGCTTGAGAATATTGACAGTGAAACTGATAACCTGGATATAACATTTGTAAAAATGCACGATCCACGATACGCACGCAAATGGGGTGTCACCAAATTGCCAGCAATTGTATACTTTAGGAAACGTTTTCCAAGTATATACAGAGGTAAGCGTTGTTGTTCGTGTCATAAAGTTATGGAAGAAGATAAAATCAGTTCAAGAAAACCTAAATCAAACATTTAACTTTTTTCCAGGAGATATAATGAACGAAGACGAAGTCTTGGAATGGCTTCGAAAGAATCGATTCCGACAACCTGAGCTTAATATATTTATGTACGCGTTGATTGCTCTCTCAATAGCTTTCGTGATGTACACGGCCTTCCTGCTGCAATGCTTCAAGCCGTCTCCGCAGCCGCCGGCACCGCACCCGAAACAGGCGTGAGAGCAATAAATTTTTCCACAGACTTTAAATCGTCTTACTTAGATGGTGACCTTTGGCTTCTGAGCCATACTGGACTTGACCAACATCTTGAGTGATTTATTGAACGGTTCTTATTTGTAGAAGTCAGTTTAAATGAATCATTGATAAATCTTGGGGATCAAACTTTTAACTTTGATAGGGACATTAAGAATAAAATACTCATATTCCGCTGAGAAATATTTTTAGCGTTTTATTTTTGTTTCACTTCGTGCCAATTTATTGATTCATATTTGATTATTGCCAGCGAAATATGATTATTAAAATGGCAAATTTTAAACAAACTTCCCTATGGATCGTAACTTTAATTAAGAAGACTTTTGAAGCTGCTGTTAATTACTAACTTCCTCTTAGTTTTATGGCATTTCCAATTTTAATGTTGTCATCATTAAGACTGTACATTTCTTTTCCGTAGTAAATTCCTTCAGATTTAATTGCAGTCCATGCAACGATGAGTTTTATACTGTGCGATTAACGATTTATGCGAAAGACATTCGGTTTATAACTTACTTTCATTACTATTCATAAACTATAATTCATTACCTTATTCATTGAGTAATAATTTGTCCATTATGATTATCATCCTGTTGCGCTGACTATGTTCTTATTTTTTTTGGGGTTAAATACTTCCTGCCTTTTTCACTTTCGTTATGGTCTTATACTCCGAATTTTAATTAGATTCCTAAATTGACGTAAGCTGCTAATGTCACTTTTCGAAATAATGTTGCCAGCTTTGAAATAATAGTGATTACTCACACGATTAACGAACGATGTTTTGATTATTCGATTTTCTTTTCTCAATATGTGTTTTAATAAAATATACTTATTAAAAAATCAGAGAACAATACGGAAATGTTACTTATTTAAAATTATATAGTAAAGGAAAAATATTAAACACCGGTACATGTTTGCTTTTAGTACATACATGCACTAAAAGCGCTTAACAATTAAAAATGTAGGGGGAAATTGATAATATTTTTTTTATGTGTAGTTATTGATCCCGTAATAACTTCATGCAGTATTTTAGCGTTTTGCTAAATTATGCTAAACGATTATAATCCGATAATTTTTTTTATCAAATCGAATCATTTGCGTCCAGGTTACAACACTATTTTTGTGATAATAAAAAACGGTAACACTGGAAATGTAATTTTAGGAATCGAATTAAAAGTCGGAGTATAGGTATCTAGTTAAGTTTGATTTCTATTGTGATCTTAAGAACGGAACTTACCTACTTAACACTTTTAAAATTCATAGAAAGGGGAGTTTTGAAGCCGGACTGGTAAATAAGATAAGACACTTACGACTCTCTTTAAAATTTCTTTTATACACCTGTTTTCCTTAACATCGCTTTAAAGACAGTGACTTCGTTCTTATGATCCAATTCTTTGAGTATGTTTACTTTCCATTCGGCGGGGAATTAATTTGAATCTCAGGTATGGAATGAGCGTTTTGCATTCGATGTGAAGAAAATCTGAATATGATTTTGTTACATAAAGTTAGCTTTTCAACCAAATACTGCTATAAGACGCTCAGTTCATTTTGTACGTGTATGATTTGACGCATGTTGCTACGCTACCCTCCCAACGCCTATAAGTCTAGACCCGCTACATTGAGACCTAAAAGGGCCTTAGGAACCTGAAGGACCTCCCATGCACTGCATATAGTAGATAAAGTCAGTTGTCAGTTGCTAACCTTTGTGTGTCTGTCCCTATTTTTGTCCTCAGGTTACTCCTCAGTCACCACTTTACTACCAGTTTTCATTACCTAGTTTCAAAAAAATTGGCAGTTTGCAAAATGTAACTTAATTTATTTTCGATGGCCATGTCAACAAATAAGTACAGTGCCATAATCCAATGTAACGTAGCAACTATGCCCGACATACTTTGCATCATTCCCGCTCTTATTATTATTATATTAATTTTATTTACCAGACATTTCTAGTTACATTGTAGGAATTTTAGTCTATCTAGTCGATGAATAAGTCGAGTTGTAGCAGTAGAACATCGTTGAGTTACCGATAAAACTTCCAAGTGAACAATGTAACTAGAAGTACTGAAGTATTTATAACTTCTTAAAACTAATAATGATACCTTCAGGAAACGGTAAGGCTAAGGACACACGAATGTAAACTTAGTGCTCAAGAGAGGGCGCGCCGAGGCGTTTGCGTCGGAAACTTATTTAATAAACTTGTATATAATATGTAAATATTAAAATACATAAAAATAGTAAAAATATTGGTTGTTTTATTTAAAGTAAGTGATGTTTTTTTCTTCTTATAGTTAAAACCAAACTATTCGTCATGTCTCGGCTATAGTTATTTTATTTTCTTGTCTAGTGAAGTATCGGTAAAGCCTTTGGTGTTGTTGCTGTCCATAATTATTGTCCACAGGGACGGTGACCATTTAGGATTAGGTGGGGTTATTCAGCAAATCCCAATGGAAATCCCCATCAATGGGGATTAGTGAACTTTGTGGCTCAGTTATTTATCTACTCGTTTGTCGACTATTTCAATAATACGTAGGTACTCTAATTACCTATGTAAATAAAACTTTTAAAAAGTTGAAAATAACTAAAATAGATTAAAATTGAAGATCTTTTAATTTATTGAAATAAAATAGATAATTATTATGCTATTTATGGAATGTTTGAAGTCGCTTCCAAACTTTTATCTTTATCGAAATACTAGCGGCCCGCCCGCGGTTTCACCCGCGTGGATCCCGTTCTCGAGGGAATATACGCATGTATTATACATAAAAACCTTCCTCTTGAATCACTCTACCTATTACAAAAAACCGCATCAAAATCCGTTGCGTAATTTTAAAGATTTAAGCATACAGACAAACAAACAGACGGACAAAAATAGCGACTTTGTTTTATACTATGTAGTGAAGTACTATTTAAGTACTCAGGGTCTCAGTCGCTAATGTCGCTGTAGCGGGCTTGGCACCAACTTCAAACATTTCAATAAATAGCGATTCGTCTCCACGACGCGGCGACGCGACGACGTGACGATGCGACGCCGCCGTTCAAGGTTCGTCGGCGTACAGATACCGGACATGTCACAACTTCTGACTTTTGGTCCTCCTTCTTTATTTTATTATTAAAACGATATTTAATAAAACTAAGTACATAATTAATTAAATTTGTTTTGCAACTATAGTGAACAAATTAACTTGTTACTTAATTTAAAACAAAATTTATTACAGAATTTTAATTTGTCATTAAAACTGTCTGGATTTTTTAAAATTTGATATGGCAACCCTCCATCTGGCGTACATTGTTCGCTGGCTACACGGGATAATCTGTACCTCAGGGCTCAGGGTTCAGCATAATGAACGAGGAACACAACCCGGTAAAATAAAAAAGCCATAAGTATATTAAAAATTTCATTAATCAAGCTGATAAATGTTATAAATAATGCTTATAATTGTAATCAGTCTATTTGCCTAACTGCCTCAGGGGCCCACATTCTTAGTATCTAGTGAATACAATTCGACCTCACGCCTTATTGATTGACGCGGGTTGAGACAGTTACCACCGTAGACTTAACAATCTTACCTTAACTTAATCAACATACTTACTATGACTATAACAACATCAACATGACTGCATTCTCAACAAAGAGGATCATTTATTAGTAGCTACTTCGGTTGCGATTTAAATCTAAGGAAAATCAGAATATCAGAAAAGAAGTATTTTAATACCTGTTTGTTAAATACGAGTAACGGTGCATTAACAGCAAAAATATTCATTGAAAAATAAATAGAGTAGGTATGTACTTACAACATTATGATTATAAAATGCTCAGAGACAAAATCTTATCCACTATAAGAATCCACCACAATACTATTATTTGGTTTAGTTTATATAGGTGTATCTAGGTGTAGTTTGCACTTTGTACCATTTATGGACTAAATAAGTATATACCCACATTTAACATCCTAAGTCCTAGAATTAGTAGGAGCGTGACAATTGATAAACATTGTCGTAATGCATGCGAGGCCAGACAGAATCGAGTTTTAGCCAAAGTGAAATTTAAACGATGAGTATTAATTCCTGTTCTCGTTTCTATATGTGTATTGTATGTGTATATTTTGTCTATGGCTACATCTTTATCAGTTTTTTAATATGTATCAAAAATTTATAAAAAAACTTAGTTCTCAAAGAGATTTAGAGGGCGTGGAAACTTCTTGTTTACCTACCCATTTTCTGTCTTCTCAAAGTCTTCTGTATTGAAATTTTAAATCTATATTTGCAGCTAAACATTTTTAACCTAGTGCTCTGAACTGATTTTTTTAACGAAAATACCTACATTCATCATCGAATGTTCTTGAGTAGACGACTGGATCCGACGGGTATTTCAATCTCATACTTATCACCAAAATATGTAAACCAGTACAATAGTAATGAACATTTTAAATTAATGAACAAGATTAAACAAGACGATAACCTCTACGTGATGATGAGGTGGACATCTTGGTGGTTCTTCAAATACTTGGACTTCTCGCTCTCAAAGAGGTTGACGAGCCGCTGCGTGAACTCCGCGTGCACCGCGTCCACTTCCTCATCAGTCGGCTCCAAGTTCTTCGTCACCTCCATGGGTTCTCCAACTGAAAATATGACGCGTTCCGTTTTTCAAACTGATAGAAACTCGAAGGCTTGCCTGATGATTGGAATAACTATCTATTTATATTCATCTTAATCTGTATCAATGGAATTCCGCAAAGTAACGCCCAAACCGCCTGATACAATCAATGATATTGTCTGCACTATAGACACTTATAATATCTAGCGACTTGACAATAGAACCAACGTAGATTTAGTAGGAATATTATTAAACGACAGTAAGTAAGTGGTATGTGATAAATTGTGATAGTAAATGTAACTAAAGTCTAAGATGGTGGATAAGTACACAGAGCCATGCTAGAATAAATTTTGGCCACAACCCATTAATGGCTCACTCTCAG
Source organism: Hesperia comma (assembly GCA_905404135.1). Classification (NCBI taxonomy): domain Eukaryota; kingdom Metazoa; phylum Arthropoda; class Insecta; order Lepidoptera; family Hesperiidae; genus Hesperia; species Hesperia comma. The sequence continues at coordinate 19,166,324 of FR990021.1, forward strand.
CCCGAGAGCATACCAAGCTGTTCTACTTCAGAATGGCATGGTTAGCAGCACAAGTCACGGGTTGACCCTCACTCACCGACAGCAGTGATGGGCGCGCGCAGCGGCACGACGCCGTAGGAGTACTGGAAGAGGCCGCGGCCCATGGGCAGCATGGGCGAGATGCCGGTGGCGGCGCGCACGCGCTCCTGCCAGCGCCGCAGCCAGCCGTCCGCCGGGTTGGATGGCGGGCGGAATACGTCGGGCTCGCCGAATGAGAATACTGGCACGATTGGGGCGCTGGAAGTGGTAGATACACACGATATAGAATTTCTAGGTAGACATTCAGAACATCAAGATGATTTCTACCTAGCAGACATGGCTAAGAATATTAATAGATGCCTACTACGGGTGTGGTATGAATTGGGAAAATCTCAAAACTATCCTTATGATTACTTCAGCGTATTTCAATCCCCTAGAGGTTATTGATCATTAGGTAGGCGAACATCTTAAAGACCCTACAATATGGACAGGGCATACGTTAATTGCAAATTGGCACTTACCCTGACTTCATAGCAACTCGTATAAAGCCCTTTCTTCTCTTGAGAATCACTTTGTACTCTCCTGGATGTGAGTCCAGAGCTTCAGCGGCACCGCCGACCAGCAGCACGGCACATTTCCCCTTGTTTCTTCTCTTATCCAAGAGGAACAGCATGCTCTCCTGAGAGGACGAACACATTCCCAACGAGAGAGCAAAGTCCCGGAACAATGGAACGAGAAAGTGCCCTCCTAATGTGATCAAGTGGAATGTCAGCCCTGGAAATATCTTGTGGCAGTCCAGGGCGTTGGTGGCGAAGGCGCCGAAGACGCCGGAGCTCACGACGCCGTGCGGGAAGCACGCCAGCAGGTAATTCCTCGAGGGGTCCAGGTCCACGGTCTTGACGAGCTTGATGGGGAAGTAGTCGCGGTAGTAACGCCACCACGCCCAGTTTCTGGTCCATTGCGTCCTGGAAAAGATTTGGACGGTATATGTAACGCAGTACTATAGGAACAGGAACTCAAGGTTAAAACGTTTGAGAAAGCAGAAGTCCGTTCTGAAAAATGTCATATACATACATATTTTGATTGTCCGTGGGACGTTATAATGGTGAGTTTAAAATCATTAGGTAGTTCTACAAGCTGTTCATGCGCTCCGTATGATCTCGATTTCGGAATACTTAACTATTTGTAGGAGGCACCGGCCTATGTCAATATTTCAAACTGAATAAACACTGCAAAGGTTTATTCCTACTACTCGTATATAATACCTACCTATATAAAGTCTACGTACTTTTAAACTGTGCGTGCGTTTGTTTTTGTATTGAAAAGTTATGAATATTATCATCGGTCACGAGATAAATAGATCTGTGGTCAATAACTGTGCGGGTCGCGGAGCGGTCACACTCCACTCAGCATTTACGTCAGTACCAACAATGTTTTACTAATATAACTACAAAATATAGTATTTTATAGATACGAGGCATACTTAAATGTTCCTTTGATCGCGAGTTTTCTGGTAGAATTAGGTATTTAACAACCTCACACTGTGCTTTATATTTGGCAAACTTTGATATTTATTTTGGAATAGCAATGAACAAGAAATAATAAAAATAAATATCTAAAAAACCGCTGCTTTACCAAACTAGTACAAACGAGCATGCAGATTAATTTATTGGTGTAGAGTGGGCAGTATCTATCCCTCTTGGAAACCTGACACACATATACCTAAGATAACTCACATGCGCCCTCCTCGTTGGCAAGTGTCCAAGTCGTTGAGCATCCAGACGGCGTAGGCGACGGCGAGCCACCAGAGCGCGGAGTAGACGAGGCGCAGGAACAGCAGGATGGCGAACAGCTCCCCGCCCAGCACCAGGGCGATCCAGCCGGCGGCCGCCAGGGTCTGCAGGCGGCGCGCGCGCGGCACACGCAGCGGCGCCCACTGCACGCCTGCCGCCTCTGAGCAACGGCTGGAATGTACAGGCTCCTGGTTAAACTGGTTATTAGCGTGGCCAATCAGGAGACGTATCCTCAACTGCGCTATCGAAGATTCAAAAGTATCAAACTATATAAGTATACAAATGGTCCGAAGTTAACATTCGGACCGCGCTCCCCAGGTAGTGACATCGCCTGGCGGGAGATCTCCCCTTTTCCTCCACAGCACTCCTATTCGGAGGGTCCGGGTTCGAATCCAACGGTATGCACTCCTGAATGTTTTAAGTCACTTGCTACAAACGGTGAAGTCAGATAGGCACACACTTCTAACTTTTCGGAGTTACGTGCGTTTTAAGCATTTAAAAGTCACTTGCTACAAACGGTGAAGTCAGATAAGGGAAGTCAGATCTTTCAGATAGGCGTAAGTTAGGGAGACGTATGTCCGGCGCCTATGTAAGGGTGTAGCAAGCCAAAATAGTAGAAATTTTTTCTCCTTGCCAGGGTAGAATGCAATAAGCTAATTGGTACAGAGCCGAGAAACCTGCAACAGAAGACTTGTTCTATGTATTTCTATACCTACAGTAAATTATCCTCATGTGTTGTTCAGCAGCGAGCATTACGAGCGAATAAAATGGCGTGAATAAAATGTTGTAATAGTAGATAGTGTGACAACCCTGGCGTATCTACTTCGCTAAACCGGAAACAATAAACAATAGGGTGATAAGGATGCAGGACCTCGACAAGTCTTGGGGGAAAGAACAATGTTTGAAGTACAGCGAAAAGATGAAAACCCAGTACGATCGCGATGCTGGGCAACATGGTTTCAAGGAGGGGGATTCTGTGTGGTTGCACAATCCACTGCGGAGGAAAGGGAAGTCTCCGGAGCTACACGCACGATGGGAAGGCCCGTTGGCATACTCGTAGTTGTCACGAAGATTAATGAAAGACCTATCGAATGATGCTCGGGACGAGCATGACTAAGAGGGGGGCAATGTGACAACCCTGGCGTATCTACTTCGCTAAACCAGAAACAATAAACAATAGGGGCCATAAACATGTCAAGAGAACAATGGAACAATAGAGCGCGGCTGTTTCGCCATTACGGCAATAGTCATAAGGGCGAAAGTCGGTTGCAAGGAACATACTCGAATCTTATTCGAATCGGGTCCGGAATTAGCGGGAATGTTCTAGATTGGCGTGAATAGTAGGTGAGTGGTATAAAAAGGGGCATTCGGTCAACCGCGGACATTCTAGTTTCGGAAGCGAAACCAGGAAGATACCAGCGATACCTACGAGCGATACCAGTGAGAAGTGAAGTGATTTCTACGAGCGATACAGTGTTCGACGAGTGTGTTTACGAGTACCTACGTGCAGAGTGTTTTGGTGTGTACTGTGTACATAGTCGAATTTGTGTATCTACGAGTACAATAAAGTCTTTGTGGTACATTTTGGCATTTTATCGAACCCAGTACTCCTGACACGTCACAATAGTATTATAATGTTAGGTACTACTATTTTCTATTAATATGTACGATTACATTGTCTACCTTCGACATTAAGTATAATCCGCTGGTTTATCGGTGCATTGGTCACATTCATATCAGCTATCAGCTACATATTATCACACGGCATTAAACCGAGTCAAGGTGCGATAATGTTTTACCTTTCTTGGGAAATAGGGTAGGTATTTACTTATTTGTAATCTATTCTGTAGATTATACTAATGTACTTATAGCAACAGTTGATGATAACCAAATGATTTGAACGTTAGGTACTCAAACAAAGAGGACTAGGTTTAAATCCGGCACGCACCTCTATAATAATGTGGGTGGCTTCAAACTATAAGTAAATGGCTCGCTACCGAGCATGTATTTCCTCTCCTCACTGAGGAGGCCTAGAGCGTAATTCAATACGCTGCTCCACTGTGGATTTGTGGAGGGATTAGTGACCAACCTGAAAAAATGAATAAACGACTGGTATCTAACGTTATTTTTGCCACTAACGATACCCATCCAACTGCCGATCGCGCCGGCTGTTGCTCAAGTCGGTCAATCACTTACGACTTACGATCAACGATAACCCCCGCTGATCGATTCAATTAAATAGGTATATGCGGATTGGGAATTAACTTACACTTGCTTGTAAATTAAAAGTATAAAAAATCTATGTCTTTACCTAAATAAAACACCAGTCTAAATAATAATTGGTGTATCAGTTGTATTGGTTGCGGACATTGGGAGTACCTTCTGGTAGGTAGGTAGGTAATGGTAGAAATAGAAAAACATAATTATTAGTTACACGAGGATTAGTTTGTAATCCTCAAATGACACTAACGAAGAGCAATCAAATGAGTAACGCAACAAGTTAATTTTTGTTCGGGAAAACAGTTACCTATACCGACATGTAAACATTTCGAAATTTTAAACGCAGTCTGGCTTATCTTTATCGGGTTAATCCGTTATCTGAATCGAAAAGTTACAATTTACCGATACACGAGTAAGTAACCTATATTTAAACTTTCCTTCCAAGATAGATAAAGTATATCAATTGGGTGTTTCCTGGGCTCGGACATGGTAAGATTGTTATGTGTATCTCACACCAAGTCGAGCTAATACCTGGATATGTCAATAGAATTATTTAACTTAACTACATAAAAACCGGTGTATAATTAATGTAGGCATTTAAGGCCAGTCAGTAGACCGGATAGTCTGAGAGTGGGGATTGTGAGGCTGAAATTAAAATTATTTACTTACAAATAATAATATAGTCACACTTCTTTAGTATTTTTAGTGCAAGTAGGTATTTTTTAAATGCATCAAATAGGTATTAGGTAGGCACATTTAGGATGTTCAAACAAGAAACACGTATGTAGGTACGTTTTACTCCTAAAGAAACAGGTCTATAAATTTTAATTAAAACTGATCATAACAATAAGTGGTACCCACATGTATTGTTTAAACGCTTTATAATTATGTGTCGACATGACAAATTTAATCCAGCTTGTTAAATATTTGCTTGTTTGCGGCGGCACATTGTACTAGGTATATTTTGTGATAGCAGTAAACAGTGTAAATACGGTGAGAAAAACTTTACATAAAATGTAAATTCATACTTCTGGAACCTACCTGAATGCCGTTGCAAGAATTTCCATAACTTTTTCCATTGAAATTTTAATAATCGAACACGCGATGCGCGTTCGCGGCGCGGTCACAGCTCGCCGGTACGATCACAAACACTACCAAAACACTACCACATCGTCCCTCCTCCGAGATATGACTGTATGACTGTACTACTGCTTCTCGGTGTTTCAGTAATAATATGTATATAATAATGCGTCGCCGGCCGGCGTCGTTCGTACAATGTTTTTTAAATCCTAGCTACATAGCCAGATGACACAGTTGTGTCGCTTTGAGAAACTAATGCCATACAAGTAGTTAGTGCATCACATAAGCAGTGCGGGTAGTATATAGTATAATGCGGGTAGCACTCGAAAAAAAACACTTAAGTCACAAAGTATCTTTTGTTTTTTTTTTAATGATACCTATCGACTATGAGTGCTTCATTTAAAACGCCTCCTCAAATCCCTCCACCGAGGACAGACGTGTCCAGGGGGCTTAGTGCGAGTTTTACGTGACATAATGCGCTCGCTACGTAGCTGCGAGTTAGCTAAAATTTGTATGGAATCAGAGCAGAGCCACCTAGCGGGACGTAAATGGCTCAGCTTGATCCCATACAAATTTTAGCTAACTCGCAGTTACGTAGCGAGCGCGTTTTGTCACATAAAACTCGCACTCAGCCCACTGCTGCAGCCTGTTAACAGCGTTTAGGTCTTGGCCCCCACGCTAAAACTAGGGCGCTATAATTTTAACGTCTCCGTCTGTAGATAGAATGTTTATGCTATGATTGAAGATAACTTCAGCTGTTGAAGATCATCGCCTTGTTTATTTTATCTAGCTTTTGTGACCAGGATCCATTGATTTGATCTATGCTATGTTACCCTGACTGGATGTTACAGCAATCACCCAACTCCTTCTGCCGTAAGCAGAGGTGCACTGCATTGCGGCCTTTGTACTATGCACTAATGCACGCGGGCACACATGCAGCAACTCCTTACCAGCCTACAGCAGAAATATACGTACAATGAAAACTGGTGTGGCGAGCTAAAGGCGCAGTGTGTTGGCGTGTTGAGGAGTTTGAGGAGAGGAGAGGAGATTTGGTGTACGGGGTGTCAGAAAGCCAAGATTTCAGGTGTTCCAACAAAATATTACTAATGAGCAAACAGGCCATCTTCGAGAATGGACCGGTGGTTGATAAAAACAGGGGAATCACGTCAATGATATGATTGAAAAAAAATATTTGGAAAACCGTGCTCTATTGTACTCGTAGTATTTAAGTAAAATGTAATCAGTATTTGGCTAAGTATATTTTTGTTTAACTTAAATAATTCATTAGATAGTCATACGAGTATACAGACAGATAAACTACAAGTGTAAAACTGACTATGAACTCATTTGAACCTTGACTTTGAGTGTTAATCTGTATTATCTGGGGCATGTTTTTGTGAGTCACTGCGACTTTGGACAGCTGAGGCACGGGCGAAACATCGCATTGTCCGGCCAGTCACCAGTGTGTCTGATAAGATGTGAACCTTGACACTCGGAAACGACCCCACTAACCTTTAGGGTGCGGTTCCACTGAGGCGGAGCGGAGCGGAGCTGTACCCGATTCACCAATCACATGGCTTGAAAATCACGCGAGGCACAATGAGATGTAGATTTCAAGCCATGTGATTGGTGGATCGCGCACAGCTCCGCTCCGCTCCGCCTCAGTGGAACCGCACCCTTACTCACGGCACTCACGGCTATGCTTGGCGGTCGGTCGCATACGTTGTAATTGATCAATCTTGCAACCGGTTTAGCAATGTCATATATTTGATGATCGACACATGGCATACGCAGTAAACGAGATTTACGATAAAATATGAACAAAGCATTATGTACCATGCTAAGACTTCGAATGAAGTTAATTTCATTTCATTTTCCTCATGGACTATCTAAGGTAGGCAATATACTTAATAGTAGGAAGACTATGAGACGAGAATCAGTAAACTGGTTGTGGTAATTTTAGAACAAAAAATAGGAGGAAGATAAAAATTCCGAGGGTAGATATGTAATGAATTTATTGCAAAACAAAAACATGTAAATCACTAAGGCACTTTCATAAGATACACACCCTACACCTACTGCAGATATAAGCTAAACAATAAAAATAAACGGTTCCACAGACCATAAAAAAAATCTAGTGACAATAGAAAAAATATTATTCAATTCTAAATTCTATGTAATTAGAAACAATTGATTGTCGTGTGTGATAAGCATATTTCAATAATCACTCTACTTTTACCATATGAAGTGGCCATAGATCTTCATAGATCATTCTTGGCGTGGTTGTCTCACGACTAATCCCTGCTCTAAAGGATTTGGCTATTGTCCTAGGCTCTATTGGGCGGGAGTTACCATAGAGCATACTCTAATATACAACTCCACATTAATCGCAATATCCAGACATGCCTCTAAAGCATGGAACGTTCACCCATTCAGCTATTGACCACTGTAGAGTGTACTCTCTGACAAATAATGATGTCAGTCACTTTGAACCACATATCAATTCATTCAAGATGCCAAAATTTAAGAGTGAAATAATATACTGTGTTCAATGCTGAGTGTGGAGTTATACTGAGGCTTTTTTCTGTCAATTGTCATCACTTTCAATTATTTCCTTATAGTTTTTTATCCTCTCTTCAGTCTCCCGAATTGTAGCCTTGAGGTCCTTGTGGACCTCGCTGTATGCCTTGATAGACTGGTTTGTTTCCGAGAATATGTTATGTAGAATTTGTAAATGGAGAATTCTGAAAAAGAGATTGACTGGTAAGTAATATTAGTCATACATAAATAAAAAATTGGGATGGTGTTCATATAAGAAGTATAAGAACATGACCAAATACTTTAAAGTATCAGTAAAGTAATCTTAGATTGAACCAATCTTCGAAAATCAGAGATATGTTTAGGATTTGAGCCCAGACCCAGTTCCAAGTACAAATTTTAGCATAATACTCACTTGGATTTCAACTCAAGTATCCGAGTCTTCAAAGTGAGTAGTTCAGTCGAATTGTTACTAAATTTTGAAACATCCTGAAGTCTATGATTGATCCACTCCATCATCAGCTCCACCTTTTCGTTCTCCTGCTCTTGCAAAGTATTTAGTTTGTCATCAAGACTTGCTTGGAACTCCTTTATCTGGTCTTTACGGGATTTCTTCCCTTCATTTATAATATGTTTCAAATTATCAAGCTCTGAGGAATGTGCTGGTATTTTGGTTTGGATTTTCTGAATTATGGCCGCATTGAGCTGTGATTGTTCATCAAACGTCAGCTCAGCTGATGACTGCTTAATAAAACCTGAAGTAATAGATAAATATTGTACCTCTACAATATTAGCTTTGTTATTGAATTTCATACAGTGAAAGATCTAAAAAAATGTTGCAGCAAGTGAATTTAATTAGCGTTTAGCTAATAAATTATGTAATTTATCCATCACACTTTGGTAAGGGACTGGAAGCAATGGTACCCAATGTGAGTAAGTATGTGACTGCTATGCAACGAAGCATTTGGAAAATTCATGAAAAAATAGTTTACATACCCAAAACTGTCGACGCACTCTCATCGGCTGTGCTAAGTTTATGCAAACTGGAATAATGCGTGAGATCGCAATCTGCAATGATTCTATTGACTTTTCCGACCAATTTGGGGGATAGTTTACTTGTTGTGTCACAACAAACTTCCTTTATTAAGTTAAGAAGACAGTTCTCTTGATTCAATTTTACCTCTGTGAGAAGGTCCTGGGTGCTGGTTACTGAATCCATTGTACACAAAACTTACTGTTTTATAAAATAGTGGTGGTTATAGTAGCAAGCAAGACAATCGCTCACACTTTGGTAATCTCAGACAAAGTATTGGTAATATTGAAATGAAAGTAATGAAACTCACTTTTCTTTGTTTACTTATTTGAATATTTTGAATTTCGAATTCGAATGTCGTTGATTGACTTGACCTGCTCCGTTTTTAAATGAAACACGTTAAGAATAAGTTTTTTTTATATTACATATAACATTATTCAATAAAAACATAAGAGTACTCAATATTTTGTTAAAATAATGAAATATTTTTGCTGTACAGTAAAACGTAAATTGAAAGAATACGGCAATTTCATATACAATATTAATGATTTCCAATATTAAACATTTACATTTTTGAACGTTTAAACCAAAAATAGTCTGTGTCAGCTGCCATTTTAAGTAATGTCAACGTCATCTGTCTGCGGTCTGACAAGACAATTGTCATTGGGTTTTTGAGTTTTTGACTTATAATCGCGTTTAGCATCATTTTACATTTTACAGTTATTTTACACATTTAATGTTTATTAAATTAAAAGAATATGTTTAAGTGAAATGTCTATCAATAAATATTAAGCGTAAAAAGTAATATGTCAAGTTTATCTCTAAGTGTCCATAGAAAATCGATAGAAATGGATATTTCTCATAGTTCTCAGAGCGCGTCGTCAGAATCTCAAAAATTAAGCGAAAACAATGATAAAAGTAAAAACAAACCACAAGGAGACTCCCAGAGTACTTGTTACTGGTACGTGTGACAATATTTTAAATGTATTAATGCACATGTATGAAAAAAAATGTAACTTTGACTGTTCCCTCCAATTTATTTGTTATGATTTTTTTAATTGTCGTTGGACCGTTTTGTGACTCTTGAGCCCCATTATGGTCCATATGATCAGTAATGAACAGTAACATTTAGTGAAATGCGTTTGCCTTATAGTGGGAAGGACAGAAACCTGAACATAGTGGAGCTGCTATGTGCGTCGTGCAACCGCTGGTTCCACGAGTCCTGCATCGGGTACCAACTGGGGAAACTGGTTCCATTTATGACAAATTACTTGTTTATATGTAAGAACTGTTCACCCACTGGTTTGGAAACTTTTAAGAAGAATCAAGCTCGTAAGTATTACTCCTAAAGGCATTTGTTATTTAAGTGTAAAGTGTATGAAACAGCAACAGCACACAAGTCGAGCTACCAGACTGTTAGTGGTTGTAGGCGCCTGATAATTATGTTCGGTGCGTCTTTGCTCCTCCTTTGGTGAAGGCGCTCACGTGAGGACGTCACTAACAACGTCACACTGACCAGTGGACCGACGGTCACCTCTGCGTGTCCTCCAATCGCCCTTCTGACCGCGGTGCGTGCGCGTGCGTCCAGTGCGTGACCGCTTTAACTCCTCATTGAAATTTTGTACAATTTTATCCTAATATAACGAGTAAAGGAGTTCTTAAAAGTGGCAATATTTCTTTTATTTAACATAAGAAAACTGGCGACCGTGACAGGACATCGTAATTAAGTCCATTTTCGAGAAAATAATCTTCGAGGATCCAATCTACATCTGAAGAAAGAAGCTGCACCTCCTAGTCTACAGCCAGCACGACGGGTCAGCGCATCTAATCAACTGTTTTGGGGTCCTTTCATCACGCCGGTCAGCAGCATTCACCGCCAACCGATCAGCTAAGTGTCCCTGTTATTTTCCATACTTATATCCTACATTCCTTTTACTAGTCCATATTTTATCCAATTCAATCCTTCATCTATTTTCTCCCTAATTGGCGAATTCTAGCTTTCATTCTGTGCGCCGTTACAATTATTTCAACTTTTAAAAGTTCCGATTTCACGCCTATAGTAAAATTTCATCATTGTGTTAAAGGATATTCAAACACATATTCAATTCATTTTGTGTCCTTTTAATTCCGTTTTGATTTAATGCGAATAAAACTTTCCATAAATCGAATACATGAGTCGTCTCAAACTACCTACATATATTATAACGCAGTATTATTGTACATTCATGTTTTAAATAAATTTCAAATTAATAACTACAATTTTACAACTGCAATACAACTTTTTACATAATTACGCAAGTGAATTTTGATCTTCTTATACCTATTAATTTACCTACAATCTACATATTAATACAAGTACTTAACAAATCAATTTCAACAATATTTCACAAACTTCATTTCTGGTTAAACCAATATTCCCAATAAGTTTTGAATTATTTTTAAAGTCCAAATTGTTTGTGATTCCAGGAGAATATCGCGCGGCTGACTTGATTATCGGCTTATCTACAGATCTACGCGTCTACGCGCTGCGCGGCCGGCGCTTGATGCATCGCTCAGCCGAAGTGCAATAGGCAATAGCTAACCGGTTTTGTATAAAGGAGCGGCGTAAGACGCAATATTCATTTACTTACCTACTTTGGATTAACGTTTTGACTCGCATCTATTGTTATTAAATTCTCTAGCGTGTTTGTTACTTATTACTCCGTTGTTTAATTGTTGTCGTTTACAATCATGTCGGATGCAAAATTGAGAGAACTTAATGCTAAGCGCAGCTCAATTAAGGGCCGTTTAACTAAATTTAGAAATTATTTGGCTTCTGTTGAAAATTTAAAATCGATAGATAACATTGAGTTGGCAAAATTAAATATTCAGCTATCCAAAATCGAGAGTTTATCGTGCTTGTTTGAGGATTTGCAAAGTCAGATAGAAGTTTTGAATTCATCACAGATGGACGATGAGCTCAGTGAGCGTGACACAATTGAGCTTGAGTTTGCTTATTTAATTGCTACCGCGCAACAATTTCAAGCCGATCACAACGCAGCTACTGTAGCTAATCAAGCTGGCGCTCGTAGCTCCTCGTCTAATTGTAGCCATAATCAAGCGGGAATTGGTTTCAAACCCCCTACTTTGCAAATAGGGAAATTCGATGGGAGTTATTTTAAGTGGCTTGAGTTCCGCGATCTTTACTGTTCACTTGTTCACGATAACCAACAAATACCTACGCCCATCAAATTTTGCTACCTAAATTCATACCTCGAAGGGGAAGCGGCTCGCGTTATAAGCAATCTAGAAGTAACTGAGTCCAACTATCTTAAAGCTTGGGAGTTGTTGTGCGAGCGCTACGATAACAAAAGGTTACTTATTAAAAGCCATTTAAATTCTCTTTTAAATTTTGAAATTAAATCAACGGAATCTGACAAGGTACTACGGTCTATTGTTGATAATATCAATAAAAATTTGCGTGCACTGTCTAGTTTGGGAGAACCTACTTCACACTGGGACACTTTAATTATCCATATTGTATCTTCGAAGCTCACTAGCAAAACGAGCATGAAATGGGAGGAGCACAGAAATTCCATCTCTGAGTCTCCTACTCTTGAGCAATTTACCAAATTTCTAAAGGACCGTGCAGACATTCTTGAAACTTATAATCACAATAGGTCAGGTGGCGATTCAATGTCTAATAAATACAACAAACCTCATAACAATAATAAAAGAGGTCAACTTCATAGCAGTACCTTTACTGCGCATTTATCTAATTCAACTAATATTGCTTGTGACGTCTGTAAGGGTCCTCATCGAATTTATGAATGTTCCAATTTTAAGGCTAAGACTGTCGAACAACGGCAGGTCTTAGTAGCTAAATTAAAGCTTTGCAACAACTGCTTGCGTTCTGGCCACAGCGCTTACACATGTCGCCTTGGCAACTGCCGCAATTGCAAACGGCGTCACAATACTTTGCTTTGCAGCAAACAATCTGCTTCTCATGGGGACGCCCCAAGCGCGCCTCGCACTACCGCTAGTTGTGAGACTCAAACTAATATGACTGTGAACTTTGCTAGCAATAACGTTAATAAATTAACACTCTTGTCCACAGCCATGGTTATAGCGGTCAACCCACAAACCGACAAGTGCGAAACAGTGCGGGTGTTATTCGATTCTGGGAGTCAATCTAGTCTCATTTCCAAATCCCTTAAGGATAGACTAGGTCTACAATCATCACCGATGAAGCCTGTAAACGTCATAGGGGTCGGAAATTCTACCTCTCACTGTGTAAATGAGCTTTGCTCATTCCAAATCAAATCATTACACAGTGACTACACTGCGAGGTTGACATGTCCGGTGCTACCCGAGCTTACAGGCGACATTCCAAAATCTTTTATCAATTCCAAGGTTTTCAATATACCTACAGGTGTTCAGTTAGCCGATCAAAATTTCTATAAACCGTCTCCAATAGACGTGTTAGTCGGTGCTGATCTATTTTGGCAAATCGTAGGTAGCGAACGTCAATCTTTAGGTTCTAACAAACCGTATCTAATCAATTCGGAATTCGGTTGGATTATATCAGGGTCTATTTATCTTGGATCTCAATTTTCAAATACTAATTCTACTATTAATTGCAATTTTCAAACTTCAACCGATTCAAATGATGATATTCACAAACTACTGAGTCGTTTTTGGGAGCTAGAAGAGCTTTCACTTACCAAGGTTCTAAGTGAAGACGAGAAAGCATGTGAGCATCATTTTAAGACTTACACTTCTCGCGATTCTTCAGGTAGATTTTGTGTTCGCTTACCTCTCAAAGACTCGCCCGATTGTTTAGGTAATTCTTACACAATGGCTAGAAATAGATTTTTTAATTTAGAAAGGCGTTTTAGATCGGATCCCGAACTCAAAATCCAATATACAAATTTCATTAACGAATACATCACGCTAGGTCACTGTTCTGTTTCAGACGATCCGAGGCCAAATCCCGCTTTTTTCTATGCCATCACGCGGTATTCAAGCAGAACAGTGAGTCCACGAAGTTGCGAGTTGTGTTTGACGGTTCCGCTAGTACCTCCTCCGGCGTATCGATCAATGATTTACAACTTGTAGGCCCTACGATTCAAGATTCTCTCTTCTCCATATTATTACGGTTTCGTCAACACAGATATGTGCTGACGGGTGACATCGAGAAGATGTTCCGTCAAATTACTTTGCACGAAGACGACCGTAATCTTCAACTTATTTTATGGAGAGATGATGAGTCACAGCCTCTTCAAACTCTTAGGCTTAATACGGTGACTTACGGTCTCGCAAGCGCTAGTTATCTGAGCACTAAGTGTATTTGGCAGTTAGGGGAGGATTGTAAAGATGATTCAGTCAAACAAATAATACAACACGATTTCTACATGGACGATCTAATTACCGGTGCTGATTCTATTCCACAACTACGTAAAATTTTAAATTCGGTTGTTTCAGTCTTGCGATCGGGTTGCTTTCCACTTCGAAAGTTCAAATCTAACGTTCCTTTTATCTTTGACACTACATTGACGGACCCACAAGCAACGCTTACGTTCAGTGAGTCTACGAATACTCTAGGTCTACAGTGGATACCATCTTCTGATACGCTACACGTAGTTATAAACATCGCCAATGATCGTGACGAACAGATAACAAAGAGTCTTATCACATTCTTTTAAAATATTCGATCCACTCGGGCTTATAAGTCCCTGTACTATTAGAGCTAAGGTACTAATGCAGGAGTTGTGGCGTCGCGATATTGGTTGGGACGATTCTATACCTTCAGACTTACTTGACCAATGGAACGAGCTTAAATTGGACTACCACGATTTAACTACATTGCAAGTGCCCAGACTAACGTTATGCGAGTCCCCAGTGAGCATCGAACTACATACATTTTGTGATGCCTCCGGTTCGGCCTATGGTACATGTTTTTACTTACGATCCGTGGACATCAATGGACGCGTCGTAGTAAATTTACTTTGCTCTAAATCTAAAGTAAACCCAAACAAACCAGTCTCTATCAATCGTCTCGAGCTCCTCGGGGTTTTACTCACGGTTAGGCTAACCAAAGTAGTTCTTAATTCTTTAAGGTGCAAGATATCGCGTTGTGTCCATTGGTGCGATTCTACTGTTGTTTTAGGTTGGTTACGCACCAACCCTAATAAATTAAAAATGTTTGTCGCAAACCGAGTGGTCGAGATTATAGAAACCACTCCATCATCTAATTGGCGCCACGTACCAACTAACGATAACCCTGCGGACTTAATTTCTAGGGGAACTCGGGCCAATAATTTATTACATTCAAGACTGTGGTGGTCAGGTCCAGATTTCTTGTCTAACGACGAATCGACATGGCCAGTTCTATGCTACCAACCTAACCGCGATCTTCCAGAAATTAAAGCTCATGTGAGTGTGTTACCCACGCGACCAATAATCGATTTTGATAGATTTTCTAATTTTATGCGATTAAAACGATCATTTGCCTATGTTCTACGTTTTATCCACAACTCTAGGTTTCCTAAATCCAAATTAAGCGGAGCCCTTACAGTAGAAGAGCTCCGCAACTCGTTCAACTTTCTTTGTAAATTTTCACAAGCTCAATCTTTTCCTAATGAGCAAGACGCCTTAAACAAAGGCAATTGCATTTCTAGCAAGAGCATCCTTCAATCTCTAAGTCCATTCAAAGACGAAAAGGGTGTTATTCGAGTGGGTGGTCGACTTGACCGTTCTAACTATGGCTATGACAAAAGGCATCCTATTATTTTACATGCTAAACACCGCCTATGTATTCTTTTATTTCGTTTTGAGCACATTAGACAGATGCACGCAGGACCGCAGCTTTTACTATGTACGATCCGTGATTACGTATGGCCGATAGGGGGCAGGGTTCTTGCACGACAGACGTCGCGTGGTTGTGTACGATGCAAACGCCTCTATGGTAGGACGGTGACACCAGTAATGGGCCACCTTCCAAAAGAACGCACAACACCGGCGTTCCCCTTTCAAACTGTAGGCTTGGACTTCGGTGGTCCTTTCTACATCTTAAATCGTAAGGGTCGCGGCGCAACAACTTCCAAGTGCTATTTGTGTCTTTTTATTTGTTTTAGGTACAAATGTGTTCATTTAGAAGCGGTCACTGAGCTCTCAAAGGATGCTTTCATAATGACTTTGCGACGGTTTATCGCGCGGCGCGGTAAACCATCGCAAATATTCTGCGATAACGGTCGTAACTTTGTTGCGGCCGCCAAAGAGCTATCTAATTTCTTTGTCGAAAATTCAAATAATCTAGCTGATTTTGCTGCAAACGAAAATATACGGTTCAGTTTTAGTCCGCCGTACGCCGCTCATTTCGGGGGACTGTGGGAGGCCGGAATCAAGTCAGCTAAGCATCATATTAAACGCGTAATGGGCAATTCACATTTCACTTACGAGGAACTCTCTACTTTGTTCGCACAGGTGGAAGCTATACTCAATAGCCGCCCCTTGTGTCCTATTACTTCCTCTCCTCACGACTTCCAATCTCTTACCCCAGGGCACTTCCTGATCGGACGGCCGTTGACTTCGCTGCCTGATCCGGACCTTCAAGAGGAGAATCCAGCCCGCCTGCAGCGCTACGCACGAATCGAGCAAGCCCGTCAACACTTCTGGAGGCGTTGGCAACGGGAATACGTCAGCGAGCTGCAGCAGCGGACCAAATGGCGCTCCAACATCCACAACACGCTGAAAGAGGGAGACCTTGTGCTGCTGCAAGATGACAACGCTCCACCTCTTCAATGGCGTATGGGGCGTGTGACGAAGCTCTATCCTGGGGTCGATGGCGTAGCTAGAGTCGCCGATATTGCTACGAGCCGAGGTTCCACGCGGCGAGCACTAACTCGACTATGCCCAATGCTACAAGGCACTACTACTGCAACACCAGGAGGTGTTGCAGGGGGGGAGGTTATGTAGGCGCCTGATAATTATGTTCGGTGCGTCTTTGCTCCTCCTTTGGTGAAGGCGCTCACGTGAGGACGTCACTAACAACGTCACACTGACCAGTGGACCGACGGTCACCTCTGCGTGTCCTCCAATCGCCCTTCTGACCGCGGTGCGTGCGCGTGCGTCCAGTGCGTGACCGCTTTAACTCCTCATTGAAATTTTGTACAATTTTATCCTAATATAACGAGTAAAGGAGTTCTTAAAAGTGGCAATATTTCTTTTATTTAACAGTGGTCATTGTTGCCTATGGATATTGACAACATAACCCACATCCTCGATGTTTGGCCAGCAAACTAAGATATAGATTCCTTGCTGTTTGTACACTGTTATATTTTAGAAAACAGTTATGTTACCGAATAATGCAATTTACCAAAACCTACATTTTTATGCCTCGTATATTAAGTATTATTATTATTATTTTAAGTCTTTGTTTTCTTATATGAGAAATATGTAATATTAAATTTATGAAAACCCAAACCATGCATAATATGTTAAATATCTGTTGGCAGCATTCCCTCAGATGTGCCTGACAGCCATCGCAAACCTGAGACAGGAGAGTGTGAAGGAGGGCACCAACAAGACGCTGTTCAGCAAGGACCGCGAGATCATCCCCTACATCGACCAGTACTGGGAGGCTATGACCACCATGCCGAGGAGGTACTGATGTTGTTTGAGTCTAAGGCCCTTTACTTAGTGTATGAATGTTAGCTTAGTATGACAAACAAACAATGAATGCTATAATTTAAAAAATATTAATGAATACAAGATTCACCTATTGTTAAGTGGTCACCATGTCCCATGGAAATCAGCAGAGATGAGCAAATTATTGTAATGATCATCTCTGGATATGAGTATCACCAATGCCTTGCCGGCTAGGAATAGTGGACGAGTACAGAGAGAAATTACTGGCTCTGATGCTTTCAGATAGACCATGACGTCTATTTTATAGTCCAGTTAGTAGATGGTAAGCAGATAGTTAATAATCCTGTTAGTTGTTAGCAATAAAAGAACTTGTATAAATAAAAGAGAAAAAGAGTAACAGTAATAATAGAACTTTGACATACCACCATGTGTCTATTGTGCAGTTAGTAATTGTTACTTGAAATCTCATGCTAATTAGTAATTTAGATCGGTTACTACCCTTGAGGATTGAGATGGTCGCTTTAATAAAACTACTCCACCCCATTCTAAATCACACATGTTGTTTGAGTGTTTCAGACACCAGCTATCCCTTTTTTGTCCTTTTTTTTCAATCAATCAATCAATATTATTTATTGTGTATTCCTTGTTCTGAAGTATTCCTTGTTTTGAATTTTGTCATATTTTCCATTGTTGCAGAGTGACCCAATCGTGGTACGCGACCATCCAGCGCGCGCTGATCAAAGACATCCAGATCCTGTTTACATATGAAGAGGACCCCACCCTGGGCCCCATGTTCGGGCTGGTCAACACGGAGCTCACCGCCATCAAGCCCAACTACGAGGCCATGATCAAACAGGGACAGCTCAAGGTCACCGATATGGGGATTGCTACAAGTAGGTGCCTTTTTTTTACAATACAATACAAATACTCTTTATTTGTACACCTGATTTAGACACAAACAAAGAAATATAAAAAATATGGATGACTAAAAGGTGGCCTTATTGCTAGAGTAGCAATCTCTTCCAGGCAACCTTTGGGAAGAGGATAGATCGTTATACTTAATAAAATGGGTAGCAGTGTACGACTAAGTGTGTATATAACAAAATAACGAATTGAATAAGCATCTAAAAAAATCATATATGTAGATCAAGAAAAGAACACAATTTTACACTATCTCATGGAAGCGTTTGTAGCCTGATGGAGTTAAAAGTTAGGGCAGGCGGCTCCACCCTTCCACTGCCGCCCACGATAACTGTGACTGTGATGACACTGATATGTGAGTGAGCACTGGTCCTGCTACGGGCGAATTCTACGATCTTACACAGCTTACAGTATTTGTTAATCAGTTTACAGTATTGTGATCTTTTGGTGTATACTGTCTGTGATCTATTGGCTAGCAATGCGTCGGTTATGTATTCTTCTGTGTGTGACTCACCATTAGGTGACTCCTCAGCTTAAAGGTCAACTACTGACATAAAAAACTTTTTTTTGTTTTTGCGCAGGTGGCCATGGTACAAGTTTAGGTTTTAAGATTATCAGCTTACTTTACGTGTAATTATGTCGGACTCGCCCGTCTTTGGAACATTCCGAAGTCTTTTTCAAGAGTCTTCAGTGACGAGAGCTCGTTTACGGCTTCATAAAGATTGCTGATGCAATGTAAAAAATACGAAATAAATCAAATAAAGCTCTTATCTCAATGTTTGCATATATAAATCTAAGTTGAAGTAAAATTAAGTTATGGTACAAAATAATTATATATTATGTAAGTATTTAATTGTGCAACGACTCTAGGATCAGGCGCCTGAACAAATGCTCTCTGCTGGGCAAGGCACGAAACAAAATTGACGCGGTCTATTGAACTCGTGTTGCTAAATCTTACTGCGTCATCTTTGCCAAAACAGTAACAATTTTGGGAAATAGGAATTAAAATATCACATGGAGTAGTGGTACTAGTATCGGTGCGGTCGCGTCGCAGCGGGGAGCGCCGGGCTAGGAGCCAAGTATCACTCAACTGTGGGAACATTGCGAATTGCCGCTTCTTCGGTGGCGGTCAGTTCGCAACATACGCCATTTGTTGAAATATACTAATTAGCTAATCTATACTTTAATAAAACTGTAGGACCACGTGTTCTGTCTGTCTGTCTGACCCGATCATCACGCGTAAACTGGATGGATTTCATTGAAACTTGGTAAAGTTATTAGGTACCTATATACTGGTGTTTATTATAGGGTAGGTACTTTTTTTTTCGAATAATATTAAGGTTCCCTAGGGAGAGGTGACTAAAGTTTGTATGGAAAAAAGTAACAAGTCTGTCTTCTCGAAAATCCCGCGAGTTCGGGAGTTTATCCCGAGATTCCTACGGAAGCGGGACCTACGCGGTTGATACTTACGCGGTTGATATAAAATCAATAATTTGAATTTTGAGTATATTCCTTCTATACTGGAACATAGTGATGCCATTATGGTAAAAGAAAAATAGCTCTAATTCAAATAATGATGACGTCTTTATCTTATTTGTCTTACGCTCGCCTTGCGTCATTTAGAGACTAGTGAGTTACATTTTTTAATTAATTTGGTATAATAAATTCAATTAAGGCAAATTGTTTTGCCGAACCATGTAACGGTCATCTCTACAATATGCACACTACTAACGGCGATGATCAAAGTTTATTGATTGATTTATTTATAGGTTTAACAAGTAGTGGTGTCAAACGCAAAGCTTTTCATCAAATCATGAATGCATGACATGAAAATGTTTGTGGCGCTTTGCATAGGGGTCGGGAATCGGCCGAGTTTCACTTTTTGCTTCCAACATACGGTTTATCCGTTCATACTATAAGTTATGAGCTCGTAAGCCTGAACAACTTATTCCATGAAGTTAACTATATAAGTTTGAAGCAATTATATTATGTATTAAAACAGAGTTAATATTCCCCAATTCAAATGAGTTGTGATTAGAAACGGTGAAGCCTTTAAAATAGACATCGACCGGAATGTTTTTCAGCAATAATCCCTACTAATATTATAAAAATGGGAAAGTAACTATGTCTGTTTGCGGAGAATTGATCTTGGAAAGAATACTGGATATTTTTATCCCGGAAATTACTCTTTAACGGAGTGACAAAATGTCGATAGAACCTAAACTTTGGGAACCATTAAATCGCCTAAATTTAAAATAAGGGGTAAGATCGGACGGCCCGAACGAAAAAAGTAATCATCTGGAACATCTATGTTCGTAGCCTTATATAGATTTCATTGATATCATATTAAAGCACAGAAAAGATCGGATATATCCTTGTCATACACCTTGTGTTCTTTGCAATAGAAACAGTTTTAAATTACTGTCCGAACTTCCCCCTTAATGACCAAATTGTGATTATACTCATAAAAAAATATATCGCACCGCAAAAATACGCAAAAAGGTGAAATTCCGTGCATCCTTGGGGAGTATAAGGAATCGCAAAGAAAGGATTTTTGCAAACATCCCCTTCCCGAAGGGCATCGGAATTTATGTCTTTAAAGAATTTACTTTAAACTTTCTGTATTGTTTCTTCAATTGATACATGTAAGCAATAATTGGTAATATTGGTATTTTTGAAAATTACCCCCAACCCCCAGCATCTTAACAAGTAAAAGCGGGGTCCGAAGTCAAAAGTACTTCCACGCGGCCCAAGTCACAGACAACAGCTGCTACTGTAACTGTAAATTTTAACATAATTTTGCGGCGGCTGAGGTAATGGTCATCACGTTGAATAAGTGCAATTTTCACATTTCGGGAGTATGTACTTCGAAAACGGTTAGAAATATCGAAAAAGTGTATGGAACCAAAATTGTAGAGAATTTTATGAGCTAAAATTTTCCGATAGAACATTTTTCGCCACAACACACCATTTTGAGATATTGCCAAAAAAACAAAAATTGGCACCTTTGTCAACCCCCCTCCCGCCGACTCACTACCTAGACGTCAGGACTTTTAGTAAGTTTTCACCCTAAGCACCCTGAACGCGTTTCTGAAGAAATTGCTTAGAGTTTCGCTCACGCATTCTAGAATCACTTATTGACCGGACTACTCACGGTCACACAGAAGGCGAACTTTACGCAATATAGACCAACCTTTCCCCATCTGGTCCAAGCGAAAATCGAAAGCATAAAAATACCAATAGATCAAATAAGTATCGACGGAACTTTTACATCCCTGAACGGAACATTATTAGAAACGAATAACGATACTACATTATTTAGAGTAGACGCGATTACCTTAATACAAAGACATGTTACGTCGCATTTTCTTAATGCAGCGGGCCGCGCCGGGCCGGCCGCGGGCAGCGCTCCCGTACTGCGACATACATAAAAATCTAGACTAGTCAAGTATTGAATAATGACATTGTTCTGCGTGCAGCTGTGTTTGTAAACACGCCGCGCACACGCGCGCGCCGCCGTCTGTGTGCGCCGCTGGTTATTTCCATTTTAACGCTCACATAAGCGGCGCCGCGTAAATCGCGTCGCTCCACGATTTCTCTATCGATTACCACGTTTAATTCTATAATCAACCTTGAACTTTATGGCTGGTGAGTTACATCTTTCTACGATTGTTCTTTTTTTCTTTTTATTTTTTTCGAATCTGTATTCTTTTTTCGAATCGTTTTTAGTGCCCTCGGCGATGTTTACATGACTGTGTCGGATGTGTTTTGTTTTATCGCGACGGGAAGGCGTTATCAATGAGCGCGATTTTAAATGAGTTACGTTATTATAATTTGTATAGGATCGGATATAGGCGGGAGGTCGGGCGAGGGGGACGACGAATGCTCGTTATCTTATCAGTGGGCACCTACCGAACCGGTACCTAACTCGCCGCGTTGTATACATAAGGTGATTATCGAGGACGTCCCGCATGCACATGGATTGTGAGTTCTTTACCATTTTTATGACCTTTTTGCGCCTCTGTATTTATCGCGTCGTCGCGGTGTTTCATGTTTGCCTGCAACCTGTACCTATGTATATGAAATTGTACAATGACTCACAATGACAATACAAACAGGTTAAATTTTTTATCAATATTAATATTCTTTAACCTACTTATCATATTTATGTAAGTAGGAACTTCGGACAACTCAAACGTTGGTTGTAAGTTGTAACTAGAAGTTATAAGTTAAGGGCGTTCTGCGGGGTGGGTTACGCAATGCTGTCGATGATAGAGACGCAAGATGCTCCCACGTACGCTTAGTGCAACTGAAAGAATTAGGTCTTGTTTACCTAGCCACCGTGTCAAAGAAAACTGTTCACAATGTCCACGGAATAGGGATGGATTTCGGGTGTTATTGTGGCCGGTTATGACACTTTAGTCGCAATAAATCCGCACTTTGTAATTACGTAACAAGGTTCCATCAATCCGCATTGGAGTAGCGTGGTGGAATACACTCTAGGCCTCCTCAGGGATGAAGGGGATGAAAATCATGCTCAGTAATGGCTATTAGTGGGTTGAAGCCAACTTTGTAAATTGTTTAGTAGAGTCGCCTGACGAAGCACTAACGGCAAAACATGTGTGATGCGGCTTGCCTTGCGGCTGTATGGCATATTGTAGAACATCAATTATTAAGACGCATTACATAGGTAGAATATACTTCTCCAATAGGCCAATGCCAAATTAAAAACCCCTGCTCTTGATCTAGCGTTGTCCACTCGACGAAGTTCATAAAAAAGTATAAGATACAACGCAATTTTCAAATAAGTAATATTGCAATAGTTGCAAGCCTCCCAAATGTATAGTTTGGCCAAACCTTTGTAGAAAACTCGCTGTGGGCCACAAATATGAAACAGTTTCAGTAGTGTCATAAAAGTTCCACTGCATGCATGCATTCAGATTCCGCATGCGGTCACTCTGTACCTACTGTACTAACACAGATTACAATGTGGTACTAAGTTACCTTTCGCTTTTTCTAGTGACAAATATGCCACGCTACCGAAGACATCTTCTAACTCCTGGATTAGAAGATTTTCCTGCTAATGGAAGTAGTGATCCAGGTGAAGTGGCTTGCATCAAACATTGGCTACAATAAAAATTCGTGTGTTTAATTTAACACTAAACAGTTATTTAATCGTAATTCATTGTATGTCACACATCCGTTCTGTGGACACTAAAACGGTCTCACATGAAACCTCAATATTTTTTAAGCGGAACAACTCCGTTTTTTATGGGGTCTCATTTACTTTTGTGCGAAGGTAATTTTCAATTACATATTTCTTTTTGGATATTGTCTGTACCTACGTCTGCTTCGCATACAGCCACTTTTTTGTGTGGTAGGTCACGAGCTTTGTCCACCGGGAAATCCCAATCGCAAGACAATTGTATTATTTACTGTGCTTTTGTTTCTTTTGCTCTACCGTTCTTTGTCTAGTGTGCCGTGGGCTGACTTCTGGGATCTTTCAGTTTTTACTTCCTTTGTAGGCTGACCACTAAATTTATTACTAACATGAAGTGTGTAGGTCTGCTGGGAAAACCATATTTTTTTTTAGCCGAGCGTGACGGTTTCGTCTCATTCACTACTGAGAAAATTCGGCAAAAAAATGTTCGCGTGAAAAACAAAACTGGTGTGTTCCCATGATACACAATCATAGCGCTACCTCGCTACTGCGGTTTGTTAGCGGCGAGGGATGACCTCATTATGCCGTCACGGAAAATATACTGGGCCTAAGTTTTATTTTACCTCTATGCGCAGTATTGTTTTAGGTTCAAAATTGCGTCTTTAAACTGTGTCGGATCCGTCGGAGGCCTTTGGAAGCCAAGTGAACTTCATACTCTACTAATGCAGCAGCAGCATCATCAGCGGAATGTTTGATAAGGCCTATAAGGATAAGGCCTGTCTGATTGCTTCATGGGTATCCTCGCACGTAAAATTTTAGTTAGCTCTACCGAGTTCAGATTCCGAGTTTAGTAGTTGCCTCTCTACTGCAGTTTGTTAGAACCAAATATTATGTAACATATTCCTTAAATTACAATTTTTAAGTTTCATCGAATACAGATCGAGCTCTTTCTTTCTTCTTTCGTATCGGCGTTCCCTTTGGTGTCAACGATGACTAAAGGCGACCGTGGCCATTTACCAGTTGCCATTTATAACTGATGTTGATCCATAACGAAGCGCGTGTGTATTGCAGTTCCCCTGGCGGGCAACGTGTAGGGGCGGTAGAGCAAGCGAATACCGAGCACTTTCTTTCTCTTGACGATGACTTTAGACAGCTGTGAGCTGTGGTTAAGTATAAGTAATAGATGTAGGTCCATAACGAAGCACATATGTGTTGCAGTCCTCCCTGGCGGGCAAAGAAAAGGGGCGGTAGGGCAAGCGAATACCGAGCTCTCCTTTTTTTGATCTTTCTTATCGCCGATGCCTATGGTTTATATACCTATTATAGGCAGCCGTGAGCAGTGGCTAAATGTAGATGTAGGTCCGTTATATAAAGAAACGCGTGTGTGTTGCAGTTCCCCTGGCGGGCAACGTGAAGGGGCGGTAGGACCAGCGAATACCGACCTCTCTTTCTTTTTTTTCTATCGGCATTACCTTGTTGTCACCGATGACAATACCTATGCGACCGGGACCATTTTGTCCACTGGCTTAGTTGAAGACGTACGTCCATAACGAAGCGCATGTGTTACAGTCCCCCTGGCGGGCAACGTGAAGGGGCGGTAGGGCCAGCGAATACTGAGCTCTTTCTTTCTCCTTTCTTTATCGGCGTTGACGATGACTTGAGGCAGCCGTGAGCTGTGGTTAAGTACCTAATAGAACTAAGTCTATAACGCAGCGCGGTGTGTGTTGCAGTCCCCCTGGCGGGCAACGTGAAGGGGCGGCAGGGCAAGCGGCGGCCGGCGCTGGGCGTGGAGGCGGCGCCGGCGGGCAAGAAGGGCCGCGCCGCCGAGCCGGGCGCGCCCAAGCTGCCCTCGCACGGCTACCCCACCGAGCACCCGTTCAACAAGGACGGCTACCGGTACATACTCGCCGAGCCTGACCCGCACGCGCCGTTTAGACAGGTGCGTTGGGATACGTCACGGTTGTGAACTTTATTTTTTAGGTTTATTTACCCAAATGGAAAAATTCACAAACATTCGAAAAATTTATTTTGGAAGTATGTTTTTAAAGTTATAATTATTTTTTGTGTGTTGTAGTGACTATAGTACCTGGTACATACTCCGTAATCCGTGATTATTTCAGGTGTCTACTTTTTTCCCTCCGTCTGCTTCCATTTAAGACGAACAGCCTTTTGAAATACCTACATACAGACAGAAATACATCAGAGACATGAAAAATGAAAATGAAAATGTTTTTATTGATTAAAACAGAGGTAACAAAAACAGGTCGCAAGGGCCCCTGTACTGGGTTGAAATCCCGTATTACTGGGTACCCCGCTCATCCACCAAGGCGAAACATTATATTTTAACCAATTTTAATAAAATTACACAACTTTTTACTTAGACTAGTTATGTGTCTGTATGCGTGTAGTGTATGTGGTGTGAGTGTGCGTGTGTATTTGTGTGTGTGTGTGTGTGTGTGAATGAGTGTGTGTGTTTTCAAGCCCAACATATATTTTTTTTTTTTTTAATGTTTATAATATATTTACTTTATTTTAATATTATGACTTATTATTTATCTATGTAGCAATTGTTCAGTTTCTTCATAATTTAAGGATAGTAAAAATGTAGTTGTTACTTTTTTTAATTTATTTAAAGTTAATGGGTAAATATTAATTCTGCTATCAACGGCGTTGTACAATAGCGCAGACTGACATGAATATTGTTTTTTCTTAAATTTGGTTGAAAAGGTAGGAATTTGACAAACTTTAGGTCTTCTACGTTTGTTTTGCTGCGATTTATATGGTAGCTGGCAATGAAGCTTTTGAACAGAACGCAATACATATAACTGTCGGGTGGTAAGTATGTTGTAAGATTTATGTAAGTCGAAGGTCGGGAAACGTATAGGTTTACAAAACATGACTTTGAGAAGAGCTCGTTGAGCTCTTTCCAAGGTTAACAAGTGTGTTTTTGCTGCTCCACCCCATACTAGAATGCAATAGCCTAATATAGATTGCGCTAGGGCTTTGTATGTGGTTGTTAAAATCTTTTGATTTGCTACTTGTCTCAGTTTTTTGAAAACCCACATAAGTTTCCTCATCCTATCACTAATGTTACGTATGTGATGTTTCCAGGACAGGTTCTGGTCAATAGTAATTCCGAGATATTTAATGTTACTTACTCTTGTTATTGTGTCACACGTACAGTTAGTCAAATTTGGGTCTATACATGTATGTACTTTTAAATCAAATCCATTATGAGGCAAAGTATTTTTACGGATACAAAAAGGTATATATTTAGTTTTGAATGTATTCAACGTTAATAAATTAGTTCTCAAATAATTTGAAACGTGAAAAAGACCCTCTTCCACTACAACTTTCAAGTTATCCCAAGATTCGGCATTAAAAATTAGAGCGGTATCGTCAGCGTAAGTGTAAATTTTGCAATTTTGGAGGGGGTAGTTACAAAGATCGTTTACGTAAACAAGAAATAAGGTAGGCCCGAGGACACTGCCTTGCGGGACACCATACGCGATATGAGATAGATCACTAACAACATGATTTTCACCTAATTTTAGCTGTTGTTGACGGTCAGATAGGTAGTCTTTAAAAAGCTGATGAGGTAGGCCGCGTACGCCAAGGTCGTGTAGCTTATTTAATAGAATAGGCGTGGAAACTGAATCAAACGCTTTAGCTAAGTCTAGGAATACTCCTAGACATTTACGGCCAGAATCTAAGTTTTTACTAATTTCTCCTGTCAAAGCTAACACAGCGTCTTCGGTTGAAATACCATTCCTAAACCCAAATTGCTGGTTGGATAACAAATTATTTTTTGTAAGATAATTTTTAAGGCGGCTATTAATAATCTTTTCAAAGATTTTGGCCAGTACCGTAAGGACAGATATGGGTCTGTAATTATCCACTTCTTCTTCACTTCCGCCCTTATGTATAGGGGTTACTATTGCTCTTTTGAAACACGAAGGAAAGCATCCCTTTTCTAAACAAAGGTTATAAGTATGACAAAGCACAGGAATAAGAACATGTTTAAAGGTTTTAATAAGTGAGGTGGATATGTTATCCCATCCTGGTGCAGAATTATTTGAGAGATTGGTTATAATATTATTTATTTCACATGGATCAGTATTTAAAAGTACAAGAGAATTAAGCGGTTTATTGTTCTGCGCGTAGTTATTAAGAAGAGGATGTGATGGAGGGTTGATTTTTTGGGCCAAATTTTTGCCAACATTCGAAAAATAGTTATTAATGTAATTAGCAGATTCAAAAACGGAAACTTTCATCGCGGTAAGTTTAAGCGTAGCATTATTTTTATCCTTATTTATATAGCATATGGATTTAATGGTTTCCCACAGTGTTTTAGGGTTCTTACTTGCCTTTTCTAGTTTATTACGTTCATAGTTATTTTTAAGTTTACGGACAAGTTTTTGACAAAAATTTCTGTAACGACTGTATGTTATTTTTAATGATTGGTCATGGGGGTTCTTTTTTACTTTCATGTGAAGTTTATCCCGGTTTCTAAGACATCGTAATATACCAGGGGTAAGCCAAGGTTGTATACATCGTTTACGATTTGGAATAGTCACTACGGTTTTATTGTTTTTTATTGCAGTCGAGATGCAATTTACTAAAAACTCAGCAGCTTTATTGGGGTCAGTTATAGTTAAGATTTCAGGAAGTTTTGATTCTAAGTCTAGTAAAATTTGGGAGTAGTTAAATGAGACTTTTGTTTTTTGAACGTTTGATCGAACTATATTGTTTACCAACAAGCTTAAAATGACAGTAGAATGATCCGTCGGAGCATTTGATAGCACGATAGCTTTGGACATATTAAGACATATTAATAGGGTTTAGTTTTTTACCGACTTCAAAAAAGGGAGAGGAAAAAGAGGAGGGGTTCTCAATTGCTTCGTACTCGGTGAATCGATTTTGATAAGTATGTAATTATTATTTTTTATTCGAAATAGAGTGCTCGTTGTCTAGTCCTATTAAAAGCACAACATCTGGCGGGTAGTTTTTGAGTTATCTCTGTTTATTTTAAAAAGTAAGTAATTAACGTTTTAAGTATGGAACTCTGATAAATTAACTTGATCAATGTTAACCAATTCGTTGCTGATGGCATGACAGGCGTGTCATCAACTTCTATGGCGGTTGACACGCCAGGCGTGTCATAGAAAATTTGTTCATAGCTATGGCCAAACGTGTTCGAAAATGGGCGCTGCAACGAATCGTTTAATGTATAATAAGTATCACACGTGTGTATGTGTGTGTGTGTGCGTGCAGGAGTTCGACGAGAGCAACGAGTGGAGCGGCAAGCCGATCCCGGGCTGGCTGTACCGCGCGCTGTGCCCGGGCGCGGTGCTGCTGGCGCTGCACGACCGCGCGCCGCAGCTGCGCGTCGCCGAGGACCGCCTGGCCGCCGCCGGCGAGCGCGGCTACTGCGCCCTCCGCGCCACGCACGCCGTGCGCGCCGGCAACTGGTACTGGGAGGCCACCGTCGAGGAGCTGCCCGACGGCGCCGCGGCCAGGCTCGGCTGGGCGAGACGATATGCCAATTTGCAAGCGCCGTTAGGATATGACAAGTTTGGGTACGCGTGGCGCAGCCGGAAGGGGACCAAGTGAGTACTACTTCGGTTTGATACTTATGGCAGTACTTGTGAGATAGCGCGGCTACTGCGCGCTGCGCGCCACCCACGCGGTCCGCGCCGGCAACTGGTACTGGGAGGCCACGGTCGAGGAGCTGCCCGACGGCGCCGCGGCCAGGCTCGGCTGGGCGAGACGATATGCCAATTTGCAAGCGCCGTTAGGATATGACAAGTTTGGGTACGCGTGGCGCAGCCGGAAGGGGACCAAGTGAGTACTACTTCGGTTTGATACTTATGGCAGTACTTGTGAGATAGCGCGGCTACTGCGCGCTGCGAGCCACCCACGCCGTGCGCGCCGGCGCCTGGTACTGGGAGGCCACGGTGGAGGAGCTGCCCGACGGCGCCGCGGCCAGGCTCGGCTGGGCGAGACGATATGCCAATTTGCAAGCGCCGTTAGGATATGACAAGTTTGGGTACGCGTGGCGCAGCCGGAAAGGGACCAAGTGAGTACTTCTGTTTGATACTTACGGCAGTACTTGTGAGATAGCGCGGCTACTGCGCGTTGCGAGCGACCCACGCCGTGCGCGCCGGCGCCTGGTACTGGGAGGCCACGGTCGAGGAGCTGCCCGACGGCGCCGCGGCCAGGCTCGGCTGGGCGAGACGATATGCGAATCTCCAGGCGCCGCTAGGTTACGACAAGTTTGGGTACGCGTGGCGCAGCCGGAAGGGGACCAAGTGAGTACTACTTCGGTTTGATACATTTATGGCAGTACTTGTAATCTTACGTCGTCCGCGCCGGCGCCTGGTACTGGGAGGCCACGGTGGAGGAGCTGCCCGACGGCGCCGCGGCCAGGCTCGGCTGGGCGAGACGATATGCGAACTTGCAAGCGCCGCTGGGCTACGACAAGTTTGGGTACGCGTGGCGCAGTCGGAAGGGGACCAAGTGAGTACTACTTCGGTTTGATACTTATGGCAGTACTTGTGAGATAGCGCGGCTACTGCGCGCTGCGAGCCACCCACGCGGTCCGCGCCGGCGCCTGGTACTGGGAGGCCACGGTCGAGGAGCTGCCCGACGGCGCCGCGGCCAGGCTCGGCTGGGCGAGACGATACGCGAATCTCCAGGCGCCGCTAGGTTACGACAAGTTTGGGTACGCGTGGCGCAGCCGGAAGGGGACTAAGTGAGTGTGTGTTCTACCTGTATAATAATAATATGTTGTCTTCGTAGAAACAATGTCTACTAAATGGACTAACCATCCTAGTCCTTAAATGGAGTCTCGTTCTAAATCGGTCACAGTTGTCATGGACGGCAGCGAAAGGGTGGTACTGCCTGCTAGTTTGCTACTTTAATTCTATATTAAAAAATAAATTTTGTGGGTGTGTATGTTTGTATGTGACATTATTCACGTTTACTTCACAGACAGCCTGACCGATTTGGATACGTCTTCACTTATAATGTTGTAGTAAACTTCACTTAAATGGGATTATGATAACCAATTATGTAATAGAATTTAAATAGTGTTACACACAACTCACACACATACTCTCTCAAATACACATACAAATACGCCCGCACTCATTCACGCACATGCACGCATACGCGCACGCACTCAATAACACCTACACACGCTGGCACGCAAGTCCGCATTTCCGCAACATGTAGCAAACAAGTGATAGCTGGCTATCCCTTGCGCAGGTTCCACGAGTCGCGCGGCAAGCACTACAGCTCGGGCTACGGCGAGGGCGACACGCTGGGCTTCCTCATCGTGCTGCCCGACTGCGCCGCCACCAACTACACGCCCAACACCTACAAGGACCGGGTGAGTCTGCACTCTGCCACATGTTACCGCGTCGCCTATAGACTAGCCTAGTTGTTTTATACGCGCATTGTGATTTTACCAACTAAAATAAATTTGAAGGAAAGTTAACACAAAAAAAATTGAAATGATAGTGACGCCATCTCTTGCAAATTGGTCGTACCAACTCAGAAACCTATGCCCATGCATAACAACTTAGCTAAAGATCATATCCCATGAGCAAATGCACAGTGTATGATTGTATACAAACATTAATTTTCATTTATTATTATTATTTTGCGTTCAGCCGCTGGTGAAGTTCAAGAGCCACCTGTACTACGAGGACAAGGACAACATCGCGGAGTCGCTGGCGGCGCTGCGGCCGCTGCCCGGCAGCCGGATCGTGTTCTTCCGCAACGGCCGCTGCCAGGGCGAGGCGTTCCGGGACGTGTACCGCGGCGCGTACTACCCCGCGCTGTCGCTGCACCGCAACGTCACCGTCAGCGTCAACTTCGGGCCCGCCTTCAAGTGCCCGCCCGACACCGACTATACGTACCGCCCGGTGGGTGATAGTGTTAACGCTAACCGTCTGTAGGGCGAGGCGTTCCGGGACGTGTACCGCGGCGCGTACTACCCCGCGCTGTCGCTGCACCGCAACGTCACCGTCAGCGTCAACTTCGGGCCCGCCTTCAAGTGCCCGCCCGACACCGACTATACGTACCGGCCGGTGGGTGATAGTGTTAACGCTAACCGTCTGTAGGGCGAGGCGTTCCGGGACGTGTACCGCGGCGCGTACTACCCCGCGCTGTCGCTGCACCGCAACGTCACCGTCAGCGTCAACTTCGGGCCCGCCTTCAAGTGCCCGCCCGACACCGACTATACGTACCGGCCGGTGGGTGATAGTGTTAACGCTAACCGTCTGTAGGGCGAGGCGTTCCGGGACGTGTACCGCGGCGCGTACTACCCCGCGCTGTCGCTGCACCGCAACGTCACCGTCAGCGTCAACTTCGGGCCCGCCTTCAAGTGCCCGCCCGACACCGACTATACGTACCGGCCGGTGGGTGATAGTGTTAACGCTAACCGTCTGTAGGGCGAGGCGTTCCGGGACGTGTACCGCGGCGCGTACTACCCCGCGCTGTCGCTGCACCGCAACGTCACCGTCAGCGTCAACTTCGGGCCCGCCTTCAAGTGCCCGCCCGACACCGACTATACGTACCGCCCGGTGGGTGATAGTGTTAACGCTAACCGTCTGTAGGGCGAGGCGTTCCGGGACGTGTACCGCGGCGCGTACTACCCCGCGCTGTCGCTGCACCGCAACGTCACCGTCAGCGTCAACTTCGGGCCCGCCTTCAAGTGCCCGCCCGACACCGACTATACGTACCGCCCGGTGGGTGATAGTGTTAACGCTAACCGTCTGTAGGGCGAGGCGTTCCGGGACGTGTACCGCGGCGCGTACTACCCCGCGCTGTCGCTGCACCGCAACGTCACCGTCAGCGTCAACTTCGGGCCCGCCTTCAAGTGCCCGCCCGACACCGACTATACGTACCGCCCGGTGGGTGATAGTGTTAACGCTAACCGTCTGTAGGGCGAGGCGTTCCGGGACGTGTACCGCGGCGCGTACTACCCCGCGCTGTCGCTGCACGCTGTCGCTGTCGTACGGGTAGAAGAGGGACCGGTCTACTACTGCGACCTGGTGCGCACCGAGAGTAATTTCCGAAGCCTGCAGCGGTTTGCCAAGCATTGGCACCAACGGCGCAACCAGTCTGCAGCCCCAAACATCGGCGACATCAGCAGCACCGACGACCGAGGCGTGACAGTTTGTCCAGCCCCTTCGGGGGAGAGTCGGGCGTATAGGGACAAGGAACAGATAAAAAAGAACTTGTAGGGAGTCAAGAGTTGCACGCGGCACCATTCCGCGTGCATCTCCCAAGATTCGGCCTTCATAACCGCGAGGTTGGTAAGGCCATGGGAGGTGGTGGGTTGTCCCTATACGTACCGGCCGGTGGGTGCTAGCTGCTTACTAAGTTTTGGCTGCGTTCCGTAACTCGACCGAAACGACCAAAATGTTCAAATTTCTATAGAAAAAGTGTCGTTTTGGTCGAATTACAGAACGCGGCCTTTATATGACTTCAAAAATCATTTTGTATTACGTCAAAAAGGGGAGGTTGTCGGTTTGATTGCTTCTTTTGTGTTTGTTACCTCATAACTCTTTACTATGTACCTACCGATTTGTGTGATTATTTTTTATTCGAAAGCTGGCGCTTATCATAATTATGGTCCCACATAAATTTTAGCGACATCTGGCGAGTAGTTTTTGAGTTATCGGTACTTGAGGTATCGATTTTGACGTCTGTTATTTATTCTTAAAATTTAAATCATTAAAAATACTAACCATAGAAATCCACCATTAAAAGTACGATATAAAGCTTGTTACATAGGCGTCTTTCCTTTGAGTTGGCGTCGGATAGAATATAAGTTTGTGTAGTGCGAACTCAATCTAACAAATTGTGTATGTTTTAATTTTAGCATCTAAATTTAAGTTGTTGCTGTACTTTTGACGGAATAAACGTTTCTTTCTTTGTTTCTAGTGTGTGTAAAGCTTAGACCAATATACATGGTTGCAGATGTCGGAGAAGGCGGAGGAGGCGATCTGCGAGCAGACGATGGCCGACATGCTGTACCTCACCGAGAACGAGGGCAAGCTGCGCCTCGACAACTTCAACCTGTGACCGCGCTACAATGGAACTTATTGCCCACGCACACGGTTCAATACTGCTTGGAAGGAAATCTGACTTATGGCGTTTTAAATTATCGCTGTTTGCGATGTACCTTTATCACTTGGACGAATAGCCTGCGTTTGTGTGAGATGAAAATGAAATGAATCACGTATCGAATGCTAACGCAGGATAGCTAACGGATATTGGCGGAAACCAATAGAGCCGCTTTGGCTAACTCTTTTGTGTAACTGTGTCGAGCGAACTGATTGCGCTTGTAACAAAATTCTGTATCAATGAGAAGTTCTGTGGCTCGAATAATCGATTAACCAGCGTTGTAAGTGTATATGAAACCATTAAGTACATAATATTATTATTATATCGACTTTATAGGTTTCACGTTTTAACACACGGAATAAAAATCAATATAGATGAAATTAATAAAAAATGTATTATGAATAAACGCTGTAATACTCGTAATTTAGTACTGCTGGTTGTGCTATATTTCGTCTAGGTATAGATTCTCATTTACATAGATTTTCACACGGACATGGAATCCAAATTAATTAAAAATTATGTTCATGTTGGTAATGAATTATCACTTGCAGAGGCAATTTAATTATGTTTGAATTCCAATCACAGGCTCATCCTCTCACAGTGCAGACAGATGAGTGGTGATGAAAATGACGTTCTCAATACAGGCAATACTCCTGGCGTCTACCAACACGCAGTGGTCGTCTTTTGTTCCAATCAACCGACGAACATAATGATTGAGGGTGTTTCTTACACAACGCAAACAGTATTTACTTTTAAGTACATTAAAGTGATATGTGACGTCACTACTACTGTGTATGTTATATACAAATATTGCAAGTAGTGTTGTGATTTGCTTTCAAATATGTAAATAACGTTCAGTATGTGTTTCAATCTCAAATATACACTATTCGTATTTTTAACAAGTGGTCGAATAAAACAGTTTTACAACAAAATTTTGTTTCATTTTAATTTTTTAAATATCTATAAAACGTTAGCGTCAGGACCCCTGGACCAAGTGCGAAATTCTTTGTTTGGAGACTGTAAGGATTTTGTACCTTTTTTGTACTATTTTGTACCTAAATTAAATTATTTTGTACCTCGACGAGCAGTGAAAAAACATGAAAAGAAAGTGGTCAGACATTCTGACGTCAGGTTGTCTGGACCACATTTTTTTTACATGGTTGGAGACGATATATCTTAATTTTTTTTTGTTAGTATTTTGTACCTTTTTTGTACCTTAACATATTTTTTTTTTCAAATTATATGGCGTTCCAGGAAAAAGTAACGGATGAATGTAATTTTTCTTTAGGAAACAAAACTTATTCTAATTATAATAATTTGCAATATACTTATTATATTACCACTGACACTGAATGCGGGTAGCCCAAGAAAGACCCAAAGTGGCGTGCACTTGGAGAGGCCTATGTCCAGCAGTGGACAAGAGCAGGCGGATGATGATGATAATGATAAATATGTTATGTATATGTATGATTGTGATAATATCTTATGTATTGTATGAGCGTTAATAGCTTAATAGTGGTTAAGAACTTCGCCTTCCATTCGAAGGGTTCGGGTTCGAATCCCGGGCACGCGCCTCTGACTTTTCGGAGTTATGTGCGTTTTAGGCATTTAAATGTCACTTGCTACAAACGGTGAAGGAAAACATCGTGAGGAAACCTTCTCATCCTGAGAGGAGACCCGTGCTCAGATGATGATCCAGATAGAGCTCGTTGGCACGATCTGGGGGATATCTATATCCAGCAGTGGACTGATATGAGTCGATGAAGATATATATTACCTATGTAGTTTTGGATAATTAGAAATAAATTCACTCATTTTAAAGAATAACTTTTATAATCAGAATTGAAAGATTATTGATAATATTTTGTACAACTGGTTTCAGCATAATCTCCTGACAGTCAATATATCGAAAACATGTTATGTCATCTACAAAGCAAAAAACAGAATGGATAGCGGTCTGACGTGGAATACACAGATTGAATACATGAAAACCAAACTCTCATCACTTCGAAATATCAATCGATGTATCCCTCGTCAGTTACGCTAAACAATATACATTTCATTAAAGTGGCAATGTTACGACGACATGTCCAACAGAATCACGGCAAGCCATAAAAAAATGACGGCTCATTGTTTAATATACGCTAAAAAACATTAACACGTTCGCTCCGTTAGGGTCAACTCAGAACGAGACGAGACACGACGCGACGCTGCGCGCAGTCTTTCAAAGAGCGGCTCAAAATAGGACTTTATTTTCTACACGAAAAGATAATTAATAAATAATAAACATTAAACATAATTATTAAACATTTTATTAATAAAATTAAATATTTAACGTTTCTCTAATCAAACTTCTTACTCTTTCTTGATATCTCTCACCATTTTGTTTGAGCATATCTCCCGCACCCGTCATGGTGCAACTCTCCCGCATATACTACGTTGACATTAAATTCTACCCACAGAAAAAACAGTCAACGTAATCGAAATAACACTTAGCACACGTCAAACTATAATAATCAGGCCATAAAATAGTAATATCACACAATACTTACCTCTATAAACACGGCCGCAATATCAAAACTACAAAAAAATTTAAAATTCACTCCGCCATAACAAAAACACCTTTTCGAACTTGACAGCCAAACAAACCGGCCATTGTTAAAAATGGCACCGTGCTTTTCATTGGCCTCCCGCACACTATCAATGACCGTCTTGACGTTTCGTTAGCGTGAAATTTAAGTCGAGTTTTAAAAGGCGGTTCAACTCTCCCATCTGAGCAAGTCTCCCGGACTCCCCCTATAACAGAGTAATTCGAATTTAAATTAAAAAGAGTTGAAATGAAGATAAAACTGTAATTTTATTGTTTTATTGATTGGTTTATGACCCTATTGCATTTAAAATTTGTTAAAAAGATGAATGTTACTGTAATGCTCTAACATGTTTAGATTTCGTCAATAAATTTCATACCCCATAGAGGGGTGGTAACTTTGACCACAACAAAATTGCAATTTTTTTATATATTTTGTCATTTTTAAAGACTTTTATAATTTGATAATGTGAGAACCAGCCCGAGAGCACTGATTAACTCATAAGTTTTATCTCATAAGCGAAATAGTAAGAGTTTTTAAAGAAAATACAGCGATGATGTATCAAAGTTACCCCAAATGACTGTACCTATTACCCGTAAACATAACTTAAACATGATTCTCAATAATGTACTGACTTAATTGCCTTTTGTTATTTTTTTACAACTGAGGGTATTTTGTTGTAAAGTTGTACTCCTTCAAAAGTAATCATTTTTTTGCCGTAGTTTGTTCTTTTTCGGGTTAGAATTTTTTGCGTGTTACTTGTTTAGATGTGAGGAAGAATAAGTTAGTATGGATTGCGCTGTTTAGAATTTTTTTATGAGAATACAAGTAAGTGTTGTCAATGTATAATTGTCTGATATTTATTAGTTCAGTTTCTGCATATATTTTTGATGTAAGTGTTAAATGGTTGTAACGAAAAATAATTTTTATCGTTTCGTTTTGTAATACTTATTTGGAGATCGGCTAGTTTAGTTTTGGCGGCGCTACCCCAGACTTCAATTAAATATACCTAGTAGATGCGATCTGACTAATGAAATGTATATTGTTTAGCGTAACTGACGAGGGATACATCGATTGATATTTCGAAGTGATGAGAGTTTGGTTTTCATGTATTCAATCTGTGTATTCCACGTCAGACCGCTATCCATTCTGTTTTTTGCTTTGTAGATGACATAACATGTTTTCGATATATTGACTGTCAGGAGATTATGCTGAAACCAGTTGTACAAAATATTATCAATAATCTTTCAATTCTGATTATAAAAGTTATTCTTTAAAATGAGTGAATTTATTTCTAATTATCCAAAACTACATAGGTAATATATATCTTCATCGACTCATATCAGTCCACTGCTGGATATAGATATCCCCCAGATCGTGCCAACGAGCTCTATCTGGATCATCATCTGAGCACGGGTCTCCTCTCAGGATGAGAAGGTTTCCTCACGATGTTTTCCTTCACCGTTTGTAGCAAGTGACATTTAAATGCCTAAAACGCACATAACTCCGAAAAGTCAGAGGCGCGTGCCCGGGATTCGAACCCGAACCCTTCGAATGGAAGGCGAAGTTCTTAACCACTATTAAGCTATTAACGCTCATACAATACATAAGATATTATCACAATCATACATATACATAACATATTTATCATTATCATCATCATCCGCCTGCTCTTGTCCACTGCTGGACATAGGCCTCTCCAAGTGCACGCCACTTTGGGTCTTTCTTGGGCTACCCGCATTCAGTGTCAGTGGTAATATAATAAGTATATTGCAAATTATTATAATTAGGATAAGTTTTGTTTCCTAAAGAAAAATTACATTCATCCGTTACTTTTTCCTGGAACGCCATATAATTTGAAAAAAAAATATGTTAAGGTACAAAAAAGGTACAAAATACTAACAAAAAAAAATTAAGATATATCGTCTCCAACCATGTAAAAAAAATGTGGTCCAGACAACCTGACGTCAGAATGTCTGACCACTTTCTTTTCATGTTTTTTCACTGCTCGTCGAGGTACAAAATAATTTAATTTAGGTACAAAATAGTACAAAAAAGGTACAAAATCCTTACAGTCTCCAAACAAAGAATTTCGCACTTGGTCCAGGGGTCCTGACGCTAACCTATAAAACTGATTGTCCTGACTTTATAATTAATTTATCATAAGCAACTCGACTGATATTGTTGTTTGGCTTGTAGTTAAATCGCTACATAGTATAAAACAAAGTTGCATTCCGCCTCTGTCTGTCTGTGCCTTTCTAAGTCTTCTTCTAGCAAGGGATTTTGATGCGATTTTCGCCATTAATACTCTTATATTTCTCAAGGAAGGTGTATAATATAGTTTATGTACATTCTTATGTAATTTAAATATCTCATAGGTGCTAGCGATCCGTCCCGGCTTCGCCGTTCCCGTGAGTAGGAAAAAACTCCTTGGGAATTTCTTGCCGCTTCTTCCAAGACCACTCATCGGAATGATTTATTGACGAAGCTCTGGCGTTGTGGGACTTTCGAAGTGTTTGTGAAAACCAAGGTCGAATAAAATCATTAAATAAATAGAACAAGCAATAACAATAACAGCAGTGTTTAGCGATTGTGTTTGAAGTATCAGGAGAGCAGAGTTGCTGAGGTAGTTAACATGTTTTTTTTTACTACCGCGATTAGATTATTAAATATGATCAAGTCAATTACTATACTATTATTTTTACGTACGTTTTAAAAACATTCATTCATGCTTTTTATTCATTCCCAGGTTATTTCACTTGTTAATTTTATCCAATCATTAGGGTTCTTTTGTCTTTTTTTCGCGATTAAAGGTTGATGTTCGATTGTAGTTCGATCGTAGTAAATCGCAAATTTTAAAGCAAACACTATGACAATTTGTATTTATAATTATCAAACCTTGAAAGAAACTAGTTTGACCCTGCAGTCGGCTTGCAGCTTACTTCCACAACAACCGAGAATCTCATAGTACTTACTTGCTTGAAGAGCCAAATGATAAACGGTAATGGGATTAGGTGACTGTAATCACGGTTTCCGCGTAATCCCCTGCCCTGAAACGTCATTATCTCGAAACCTCTGAACTCTATTTGTAACCGTTTGCGACACCCAGTAGTCCAAGGATCACAGGTTAAGTCATTGTCAAATTATTTATTTCGTCTCTGGAATTAACGGATCACTTAAATGAAATTAAAATGTGTTTCCTATGTGTTTTTTGTACTTAAATGTTATGTTATTCATGTATGTATCCTAAACGGGATGATGTGGTCGCCCAGCGACTAATTCCCTTTAATAAATAAAAAACAGAAATTTAAAATCGATCTTCAACAATGAGATATAAAGATTATCAAAGCTACTTATTACATTAGGCGCGGTACATTATTTAGCCAGCGCGGAAGTATTCTTACTGATTTTCAAACTATGTGTATTTCTTAAAATATAAAAAAGATAAAGTCCGATCTTCACTGACAGCTCAGCTATCTCCCTACAAACTACCTTCCTGACGGAGGGAATGAAATAAGATATCTAATACTATAATCTTCAATTTTAATTAAAATAACTGATTAAAAATTCAATACCTAAAGTCAGCAGCTAGGGAGTTCTCTCAAATAAAACACGAGCTGTATTACAGCATATATTGTAGCAGTCAGGGCCAGCGAGCTACCTCGGCGCGCGGCCGGCGCGTGTCCCCCAGGCTGCCGAGGCTGGCGCGCCGCTCGGGCTCCGTCAGCGCCCACTGGTCCGGGGTCTTCGCCACGATGGACAGCGCGCGCACGCCCGCCCGGATCTCCTCTCGCAACGTGTCGTTGATTAGACGATGCCGCTGGAATACCACCTCGGGATTAATAAGTTACCTTTTTTTATGGAATTAAGATAGCAAACAAGCATGCAGCACCATCTTCCGCTGCCGCCCGTGACAACTGTGACTGACCCAGAACTAGAATTAATGAGTCTCTTTCTAATTCGGTCACAGATGCGTTGCTACCCCTGAGGACTGAGATGGTCGCCTCTAAAAAAGTGTAAACGGCTCCATACCTTCCTATCTGGAACACAATAATTGTTCTGAAAACAATTATTACACGGTAGGAATGGTACTAAATACCGTGGCGGGCAGTGGTACTTCCCCGGGTGAGCTCTAGGCCCTACCACCTGCTAAAGGTCAATGTTGGGCAATACATAATTTATTGTCCCATACAATGTAAGAAACACCTACTTAACTCATAATTTACCTTGTAATGTATCTTGTTAATGTTGAAGAATGACATTTATTTGCCTTAAACATTATGAAGTACTTAAGTACTTTTATTTCTACATGCTTATAATTATATGCACTAATGAGATAATCTTGCATTTTAATTTCACAGACACTTTTTTGTGCCAAAAATCGCTGTTGCACAATGCAATAATTTAAAAGTGAGTAGGACAAAAATGCTCGTGCTGCTTAAAAAATATAACATACCACTGACTTTTCTCACACTATGCTGTTGTAACTGACATCCATCGTTAGTTTAAGATAAGTTTTTGTACAACTCTCTTGTAAAAATAAACTAATAATGCTAGACTAACATTACTAAATTTCATTATTTTAATCCCAGCACTAGTCATTAGTGACATTAAGTAAGTGGTTTCAGAAAAAAGGTGTAAACTGAAGTGATTACAACTGGTTAGTTTATCATTTACAAATGGATAAGTGAAAGCCAAGCAGTGCTACGCATATTCAAGACTCAACTGACCTTAAGTGAGGACATGTCTTCAAACTTCCTGGACACTATAATCACTTTGAAGTGTGTCTCGGCACCGTACGGCTCCCCGTGCAAGTGTGATTCATTTATGATTTCCATGTGTGTTGCCTCCAGATTTATGTGCAGTTTGTTACGGATTGAGATCTCTACTGGTCCCCATGTTGATGACATTCCTCTTTGTGATGTTTAAGTTTATGAACCTGCACACATTTTTTAATTACCATAAATCACTTCTATTATACATTCATACAGAACATAAATTAATATATCTATAAAGTAATAAGTGAAACTATAGAAACCTTAGAAAATAGAATTAACAACCACTTATTAACAGAATTTTAGGCATCACAACAAACAAATATTTAGATGTAAAAGTTATGATACAACAGCTACTATAAGTATAGACCTAGCAACATTAGTATGGCCTCATACATCACTCCCTGCATAACATTAACTCGTCAGGGTTAGACGTACTGGTACACGGTTCTTAACATGTAATTCACACGACACACACTCATTTCTGTTAGATGGACCTGCAAGTGTCGGTACTCGGTAGAGCTTATTGACAAAGATTTGAAAAATATGCAACATATTATTGTTTTAACTTGGGACTGAATGAAATAAGGACTGGTGAGCGTTAAGTTAATATTTAGATTCGTTTACTACAAGCTTTATGAGTGGGATTTAAACAATATTTACATTATAATATATTAACACTTACCTATGTGCAAGATATACGGTAACAGCTGTATGTTGTTCCATTGACTTGCAGTTAACTGGTAAATTAAGTTACTCTGTCTAATTGAATTTAGAAATAAGAGAACCTAGAGTAATGCCGCAAATTGCAGTAAACACAACACAACAGACACCATGCTAGTTTTTCTTCTATACAAAATTAGAAATATTACTAAAGCGCCATCTAGTTACTTATACCAGCGTTAGCAGGAGGAGCTTATAAAATAAATGCGTTCAATATAACTTACATGATTTTGAACTGGCTACGATTAACAATTTTTTAAGTGCTATTATTTTATCCTTATATCCTAGCATTGTCTTTCTTGCATTAACTCAAAAAATGAAGCAATATTATTCAAGAGAATACATACAAAATTCAGAACGCAGCTTTAAAAAATAATCATAATTAAGTGTTACCTTTAAAAACCAAAACTCCCCGCTTTGTGGTAATAATCATTAGGACAGAGTAATATTAAATTGCACAATGTTCAAAATTATCACAAATTAGATAATACAGATGTTAAGCTTCATACAAAGTGCCCAAAACCAACGCACACATAGACACCGTTCATATACACGAAAAATCGGAACATATCGGACCACTTGGACCGTGGTTGTTATTGGCAGCAATATGATATTTAAAACACAAATATGAATAATGGTTACAAAATTACGTTTATTTTTATTTTCCCGTTTAATCCATATCAATTAATTAAATAACAAGATCAAATCCAAGACTATTGGATTATATGGAGTCGTTAACCCTAAGGCTTACGCACACATGCGTAACCTAATTAAGGTACATACATGAGCTTAACTTCTGTACTATCCTTATTTTGTGAAATTATCTTTTCGATAATTAACCACTGACGCGTATTATTATTACATTACTACTGACGAACGAATGATGTCTACGTACAATAAATGTTCAATAGATATAGTATAGTAATCATTTCAAAATTATTTTTAAAAATTAAATCAAATTATTAATTTTAGAACAAAAGTATTGCTCATATAAAGTTAAATATGTTTCCTGCAATGAAGCGAGGTCAGGAAAGGTTTTAAATACTCGTGTCATTTATTTGGAAACCAAAAATTAACGTTGGCAACATTCTTACACGAACATAGACAAAAGTATTATCATAAATAAACCATAGGCAAAAGTATTTAAAAGTAACGTCGCAAAACGTCACAACTGTCACAAGAAATTTGAATGCCGGCTTGTTGCATTGCAAGCACGCGTTTGTTTCTCGTTTCGTATTTGCGCTATTATCTACTTTCATTGTGCTTTTTGTGCTTTCTCCGTTAAGTACGTCGAGTCGAGTATACTCCTCCGTCTTAACGTCGAGTCTTCGCCAAAACGCTACTGTGGAATAGTGAGACAGAGACTCCTTGTGTATGTGAAGTTTTGTGAGATATTGACTCTAATCATGCCTCAAAGACGGTGTTGCGTTTTTTCGTGCAACGCTTTGAAGTCTGAAGGTGAGTTTTAAGCCAATATTTTTAACTTAAACTGACCCATTGTTTCTGAATGGTAATCTAACTACCTACTACTTTCTACTTGGTAGTGCCAGAAACAATATAGGTATTACCTTCATTGTATTTAATTTAAATATTCAATAACGCAGTAGAAATGCTCATTAGCATTCAAAATATTTAAGTTAGGAAATTAGACAGTCGTTGCAACTTCTGTCTATAACA
The DNA here is from genome assembly GCA_905404135.1 of Hesperia comma. Lineage (NCBI taxonomy): Eukaryota > Metazoa > Arthropoda > Insecta > Lepidoptera > Hesperiidae > Hesperia > Hesperia comma. Next base: position 19,209,619 of record FR990021.1, read on the forward strand.
TTAGCAACAATTAGCAATAGCTTGAACACTTATTTTAGGGATACTAATACAATATGTTGCCTGACACTTTATTACTGTTACAGTTATTATATACAGTTTTATGTAGTTACAGTTATTAATAAGAATTTATTTTCACAGGTGCAAATTTACATTCCTTCCCAAACCCATGGTCTGATAGTGAGCGTTTTCAGACATGGGTCACAAATGCTGGTCTGGTTGGAGAACATGCGGAATATGTCTATAGAAACAGAAGAATTTGTCATCGTCATTTCGAAGCAATCTATGAATATCCAGAATTTAGATTAAACCGATTAGCTATCCCAACATTGCATCTTGCAGGTAATGTTTTGAAATTGTGAAGATTTCTATAAACTATTTATGTTTTTTTCTGCTTGAATATTCTTTTATCAATATGTTCAAAGTAAAGAGTCATGTGATTAATAGTCAAGAGACACACATAACCAAACTTGAAAAGAAATAAATTCAAGTATCAAAGCAACATGCTAAACAAATTTTACATGGAGGAAGCTATGACAAAGCCAGTAATGCAATATAATTTATATTCATTAAATTGTCCTGGGAATAGATCACAATCCCTTGTAACACTTTGTGTAGTGTTATAAAATATGTTTTGGTTAGTTTTAAATCCTGTCAATCCCGTTTTGAGAAGAGTTACATATCCAACAGAGACATTTAAGGATTTTGATTGTAATAGGAATATAACACAAGTGATATAATAATTAGAAAAATATATTACATTGTTCATTGTAGGTAATTTTAAAATTCATTTTTATTTTCAGGAGACGCATTACAGAATATAAATGTGGATATGCCTTTACTCTCCCAGCCTGAGCTAGCTGGGTCTACTTTGTTTGCTGAAAGTAAGTCATTCTTGAAGACACAGCTTAATTGTGAATATAAACATATTATGTGTTTTCAAGTTGTGTAATATAAATAAATTAATTTACAGCCATATCAACTGACGAAAGAAATATTTTACCAACAATGTTAGAAGACCCACAGCCTTCAACAAGTAAGGAGATATATATTCCCGTGCAGTCGTCAGTGGAGCCTTCAGCCCTCCCTCAGCCCACAAGACAAATTAAGTCATTCAAAAGTAAGTTAGTAAAAAAGTTTAATTTGCTATTATGTACGTCTATTTTTTACATAATTTTCTAACAAATAATTCTTTCTATTTCAGCAATCCAACGTAAGTCTTTGACTAGGATTGAAATTTTACTGTATGAAAAAATAGCAAAAACTCAACAGCTGCTAAATCAGTGTGAAAAAACTAAGGCTGGACTGAAGAAGAAGCTAAAAGTAGCAAATAAATTACGGCATTCGGCCGCTTATAAACTTATCAGAAAAGATTTATCCCCAGCTGCAAAGACATTTTTTGATATGCAGACGAGGGAGGCGCAAAGAGAACCCAAAGGTCGACGTTTTACTTTGGATGAGAAGATTTTAGCTTTATCTCTATATAAGCCCAGCCCCAAAGCATATCGGTTGCTTAGCCAAATTTGTGTGCTTCCTAAGAAAAGCACATTAAATAAATTAATGGCAAATATATCATTATCTCCTGGTCCAAATGATATTATATTCGAGCATCTCAAACAAAGAGTGGAAAAAATGCCAACAAGACATAGATATTGTGTTTTAATATTTGACGAAATGGCAATTTCATCAAATTTATCATATGATAAAAAGACAGATGCTATCAAAGGTCTTGCCGATGATGGCATGTGCCGCACAAAATCATTTGCAGATCACGTCCTGGTGTTCATGATTAGAGGGATATTAAAAAAATTTAAGCAGCCCATAAGTTTCAGTTTCTGTACTGGTACAACAAAAACAATAAATTTAAAACAACAAATAAAAATGATGATAGAGAGAATAACAGACACTGGCCTCAAAGTGATTGCAACTACATGTGACCAAGGGTCTACAAATATGGCAGCAATAAATTCTCTAATTAATGACACCAGAGCAAGCTATTTGAGGCAGGGTAGAGAATATACAGGTGGATTTTTCGAAATTTCCGATACACCCATATATGCCATATTTGACCCGCCTCACCTATTAAAGGGGATAAGAAATAATTTGTTAACAAAGAACCTCGAATACAAATTATACCAGAACACAAAAGTGGCAAAATGGAGCCATATAGAAATGCTGTACAAAAAAAGGCCAGGCTATAAAGGCATACGGTTATTGCCAAAATTAACCGCACGACATGCCATTCCACATTTAATACCTAAAATGAAAGTGAAATACTGTACACAAGTATTTAGCAAAACAGTCAGTGTTGGCATGGGAATAACTGCACGTAAGTAGCAATTAATGCATCATAATTTCTTTATTTAAAAACTAAGGGATAAAAAATAATAATATTATAATATTTTATTTATTTATATAACTATAAATTGGTTGATTTCATTATTTCATTTCTAATTTTATTGTGCCCTATGTGCACTATGTTGTGGTGTCCGATTATAATGTGGGTGTCTTCAAATCAAGAGTGAATAGGCTGTAACTAAGTTAATGCACTTTACCGTCCATGACTACATCACCACTTACCATCAGCTGGGATCGTAGTCAAGCATTTAACTGTTTGTAAATCATTGTGGTGTACTATGTATTAAGAAACAAAATGATACATGATTATCACTTTTGTTTTAGGTTATGGCAGTATTCCGAGAGAGAGCACCGACACTGCGGATTTATTGATGTTTTTCGATAAATTGTTCGACTCGGTCAATGGCGATTTCAGTAAGCCGAGGAAGGGAAAAGTTTATAGGTCAGCAGTTAGACCAAAATCACCTCATTGGACATTATGGAGACATAGCATACCAGTTCTAAAAAGTATGAAGTTTTTATGCACTAAAGGAAAAAGAGTAGTACCATCAATAACTAGTTGGATAAGAACAATAGAAGCATTCCAACAAATATGTAAAAATCTGCATAACCTCGGTCTTAGGTCTTTGCTTCTTCGCAATTTTAATCAAGACCCACTCGAAAACTTTTTTGGAGCTATAAGAGCCCATGGCCATGCTAATATAATGCCTAATTCAGCTGCATTTGAAGCTTCATATAAAGCTCTTATTATAACTAACATGGTGTCGCCAAAGTCAGTAGGGACCAATTGTGAAAATGATGACTGTTACTGTTTGGAAAATTTGAAGCAGTTTCTAAACAGTGACAGAGTTAGGCCCCTACCGGTGACACCATGTCAAATTAATATGGATGATTTATATATGCCACTTACAAATGTAGATGAGTTATTAAAAAGTCAAAATGCAGCTGAATTAGAAAAATGTGCAGCAGCAGCTTACTGTAGTGGGTGGGTCATAAGCATGATTTACAAAACTATAAGCAAAGACTGTGAGGACTGTAAAAGAGATTTGGAAGGTGGTAGTGAAGAAGAGTATTCACTATTTATAAATATGAAAAAAAATTCAGAAAAAAGTATTCTTCACTACCCCAACAAAAAAATGCTGGAATGTTTCATTCACATGGAGGAGATCACAATAGAAATATTAAGAAATCATTGTGAAGCTCCTCAAATTTCCAAATATATAACTTTGGTGGTGACCACACTAATATCTTTTAATTTTATTAAATGTGTAAGACATAAAGAAACATTAAGTAGCTTCATATTAGAAAAAAGCATCATATTTTTTATAAGAAACTGGTGTAAAGAAGTAGGGGATATATTATGCGGTAAATCAATTCTATATGATGACAACGACGCTGTTAAAAAATTAGCTCATGAGCATTTTATAAATATGAAAACAAAAAAACAACATAGAAATGTTAAATAAAGTTAGCAAAAATACAAGGACTTTTATTTTCCTCCCATTAAAATTAAGTAAATTATAATTCTTGTTATTATAATTTATTGTTGTGTTGACTGATTAGCTTATTAACGGGAAATTTAAATAAAAAACAGTTTTTTACACTAAGTTGAAAGTTTAATTGGAAATAAAATGATGTAAATACATCATGTACATAATTTTATTTCCAACTAAATAAAAACTGCTTTTCATTGAAATTTCCTGTTCATGAGCTAAGCAATCAACACAATATAAGAAAAATATTTTAAGAGTTAAGGCTGTATCTATATATACTAGGTATGTAGGTCTATATAATATATATAAACAAATATAACTAGGTAAGTATCTATAAACAACATATTACAACGTAGTTCTGGTTCAGCGAACTAGATGGCAGCACTATCAACATAAGAAAGAGGAGTCGGCCATCTATACGTTAGTATATACTTTTATCTATGACAGACACAAATCAATTGGATCAGGTGATTTTCATGTGTCAAACATTAAGAAGAAGAAGGTATGAATTGACGTATTGTGTCAATTTATACTGTGACATCCGACAACAGATTATCAGATTTACTTCTTTTATCTATGATCAGTACACAGAACAAAAACACAAAATAACCAAAGTAATTTGTGACAGAAAGATACTATATTTTTAATTAGATTGTATAAATCCATGTACATACAAAAAAATAATAATTACTGTTTGACACAGTAGATAGTAGGTAAGGGAAGGAAATCCAATTTAATTTAAAGTTCACTTGACTATCAGAGAAAATAATTATTTAGACCTGTAAGTGATCTCTCAATACCTACCTTATCATTTAAACTGAATTACCACTCCAATTTTTTCAAAGAAAAGTGAAGTGAACCTAATAGACTACAGGCCCATGTCGAAAATGGATGGGTCATACGAACCACCAGGTGATGTATATAGAGGGGGTTTCAACGTTAGCGTCAGGACCCCTGGACCAAGTGCGAAATTCTTTGTTTGGAGACTGTAAGGATTTTGTACCTTTTTTGTACTATTTTGTACCTAAATTAAATTATTTTGTACCTCGACGAGCAGTGAAAAAACATGAAAAGAAAGTGGTCAGACATTCTGACGTCAGGTTGTCTGGACCACATTTTTTTTACATGGTTGGAGACGATATATCTTAATTTTTTTTTGTTAGTATTTTGTACCTTTTTTGTACCTTAACATATTTTTTTTTTCAAATTATATGGCGTTCCAGGAAAAAGTAACGGATGAATGTAATTTTTCTTTAGGAAACAAAACTTATTCTAATTATAATAATTTGCAATATACTTATTATATTACCACTGACACTGAATGCGGGTAGCCCAAGAAAGACCCAAAGTGGCGTGCACTTGGAGAGGCCTATGTCCAGCAGTGGACAAGAGCAGGCGGATGATGATGATAATGATAAATATGTTATGTATATGTATGATTGTGATAATATCTTATGTATTGTATGAGCGTTAATAGCTTAATAGTGGTTAAGAACTTCGCCTTCCATTCGAAGGGTTCGGGTTCGAATCCCGGGCACGCGCCTCTGACTTTTCGGAGTTATGTGCGTTTTAGGCATTTAAATGTCACTTGCTACAAACGGTGAAGGAAAACATCGTGAGGAAACCTTCTCATCCTGAGAGGAGACCCGTGCTCAGATGATGATCCAGATAGAGCTCGTTGGCACGATCTGGGGGATATCTATATCCAGCAGTGGACTGATATGAGTCGATGAAGATATATATTACCTATGTAGTTTTGGATAATTAGAAATAAATTCACTCATTTTAAAGAATAACTTTTATAATCAGAATTGAAAGATTATTGATAATATTTTGTACAACTGGTTTCAGCATAATCTCCTGACAGTCAATATATCGAAAACATGTTATGTCATCTACAAAGCAAAAAACAGAATGGATAGCGGTCTGACGTGGAATACACAGATTGAATACATGAAAACCAAACTCTCATCACTTCGAAATATCAATCGATGTATCCCTCGTCAGTTACGCTAAACAATATACATTTCATTAAAGTGGCAATGTTACGACGACATGTCCAACAGAATCACGGCAAGCCATAAAAAAATGACGGCTCATTGTTTAATATACGCTAAAAAACATTAACACGTTCGCTCCGTTAGGGTCAACTCAGAACGAGACGAGACACGACGCGACGCTGCGCGCAGTCTTTCAAAGAGCGGCTCAAAATAGGACTTTATTTTCTACACGAAAAGATAATTAATAAATAATAAACATTAAACATAATTATTAAACATTTTATTAATAAAATTAAATATTTAACGTTTCTCTAATCAAACTTCTTACTCTTTCTTGATATCTCTCACCATTTTGTTTGAGCATATCTCCCGCACCCGTCATGGTGCAACTCTCCCGCATATACTACGTTGACATTAAATTCTACCCACAGAAAAAACAGTCAACGTAATCGAAATAACACTTAGCACACGTCAAACTATAATAATCAGGCCATAAAATAGTAATATCACACAATACTTACCTCTATAAACACGGCCGCAATATCAAAACTACAAAAAAATTTAAAATTCACTCCGCCATAACAAAAACACCTTTTCGAACTTGACAGCCAAACAAACCGGCCATTGTTAAAAATGGCACCGTGCTTTTCATTGGCCTCCCGCACACTATCAATGACCGTCTTGACGTTTCGTTAGCGTGAAATTTAAGTCGAGTTTTAAAAGGCGGTTCAACTCTCCCATCTGAGCAAGTCTCCCGGACTCCCCCTATAACAGAGTAATTCGAATTTAAATTAAAAAGAGTTGAAATGAAGATAAAACTGTAATTTTATTGTTTTATTGATTGGTTTATGACCCTATTGCATTTAAAATTTGTTAAAAAGATGAATGTTACTGTAATGCTCTAACATGTTTAGATTTCGTCAATAAATTTCATACCCCATAGAGGGGTGGTAACTTTGACCACAACAAAATTGCAATTTTTTTATATATTTTGTCATTTTTAAAGACTTTTATAATTTGATAATGTGAGAACCAGCCCGAGAGCACTGATTAACTCATAAGTTTTATCTCATAAGCGAAATAGTAAGAGTTTTTAAAGAAAATACAGCGATGATGTATCAAAGTTACCCCAAATGACTGTACCTATTACCCGTAAACATAACTTAAACATGATTCTCAATAATGTACTGACTTAATTGCCTTTTGTTATTTTTTTACAACTGAGGGTATTTTGTTGTAAAGTTGTACTCCTTCAAAAGTAATCATTTTTTTGCCGTAGTTTGTTCTTTTTCGGGTTAGAATTTTTTGCGTGTTACTTGTTTAGATGTGAGGAAGAATAAGTTAGTATGGATTGCGCTGTTTAGAATTTTTTTATGAGAATACAAGTAAGTGTTGTCAATGTATAATTGTCTGATATTTATTAGTTCAGTTTCTGCATATATTTTTGATGTAAGTGTTAAATGGTTGTAACGAAAAATAATTTTTATCGTTTCGTTTTGTAATACTTATTTGGAGATCGGCTAGTTTAGTTTTGGCGGCGCTACCCCAGACTTCAATTAAATATACCTAGTAGATGCGATCTGACTAATGAAATGTATATTGTTTAGCGTAACTGACGAGGGATACATCGATTGATATTTCGAAGTGATGAGAGTTTGGTTTTCATGTATTCAATCTGTGTATTCCACGTCAGACCGCTATCCATTCTGAGGCCTAGGTATTTTTTGCACGTTTTTTCCTGAATGATTACATTAACAATTTTAAGATGATCGTGCGGAAGGACAACTTTATTTTTTGCTTTGTAGATGACATAACATGTTTTCGATATATTGACTGTCAGGAGATTATGCTGAAACCAGTTGTACAAAATATTATCAATAATCTTTCAATTCTGATTATAAAAGTTATTCTTTAAAATGAGTGAATTTATTTCTAATTATCCAAAACTACATAGGTAATATATATCTTCATCGACTCATATCAGTCCACTGCTGGATATAGATATCCCCCAGATCGTGCCAACGAGCTCTATCTGGATCATCATCTGAGCACGGGTCTCCTCTCAGGATGAGAAGGTTTCCTCACGATGTTTTCCTTCACCGTTTGTAGCAAGTGACATTTAAATGCCTAAAACGCACATAACTCCGAAAAGTCAGAGGCGCGTGCCCGGGATTCGAACCCGAACCCTTCGAATGGAAGGCGAAGTTCTTAACCACTATTAAGCTATTAACGCTCATACAATACATAAGATATTATCACAATCATACATATACATAACATATTTATCATTATCATCATCATCCGCCTGCTCTTGTCCACTGCTGGACATAGGCCTCTCCAAGTGCACGCCACTTTGGGTCTTTCTTGGGCTACCCGCATTCAGTGTCAGTGGTAATATAATAAGTATATTGCAAATTATTATAATTAGGATAAGTTTTGTTTCCTAAAGAAAAATTACATTCATCCGTTACTTTTTCCTGGAACGCCATATAATTTGAAAAAAAAATATGTTAAGGTACAAAAAAGGTACAAAATACTAACAAAAAAAAATTAAGATATATCGTCTCCAACCATGTAAAAAAAATGTGGTCCAGACAACCTGACGTCAGAATGTCTGACCACTTTCTTTTCATGTTTTTTCACTGCTCGTCGAGGTACAAAATAATTTAATTTAGGTACAAAATAGTACAAAAAAGGTACAAAATCCTTACAGTCTCCAAACAAAGAATTTCGCACTTGGTCCAGGGGTCCTGACGCTAACGGTTTCAACCCTTGATTTTTTCCCCTTGTCGCATGATTTTTGTACGGCGTTGCGGAATAATGGATTAGAAGCTGTATGAAACTGATGCCGTACAGAATCAAATGACAAAATTTACCCTGAAATTTTCAAAAAATCAAAAAAATATTACCGACTTTGTGGCTCACCATTTTTTTACGGGACTGCGCGCTTTCTTATTATTTTTCATGGATCTATCGATGGTGAAAATGCCGTACAAAATCATATGACCAAAATGTACTCCCTCTACCTGCACTTTTGAATTCTCACCAGCACTCAGTTGGACAGCTTACAAGTGACGGCATAGTGCTGAATCTTATTATTTTGTGCTCTTATATCGTCCTATATACATCACCTGGTGGTTCGTATGACCCATCCATTTTCGACATGGGCCTGTAGTCTATAAGTAAATATAAAATACAACTATAAATGTACTTAAATTAAGTAATGAGAACATTCTATGTTGTATCTCTATATGTGTTATGAATATATGTATATAAAAAGTGAATAAACTACATTAATTTTGAACCTTGTCAAAATAACATTGTTTTTTGCAACATTCGTAATACAAATCACCAATAACATATAGTATCTATCTAATTTTAAAATTAACAATAGTTAAGTCTAAGCTCTTCTAAGTAGTTCATTTCCCAAAACCACCACGACAGCTAGGGCTGCTTTCCACATTTTTATCACAGGCCTCCCATTCCTCAGGTGTCTTGGCCACTATGGAGAGAGCATGGACACCACTCTGAATTTCATCCCGTAATGTATCATTGACTAGACGGTGACGCTGAAAAAAGAACAAATTACAAATATTAGAAGCTGAGATACTGAAGACACTGATCCTATATTTTATTTAGTCCTTTACATTATTATCTGGCATCATGTCAATAATAACCATGACCATTTACCATTAGGTAGCACTGACAATAATTAATGGCTATTGAAGACTAAAAAACTTTGGTGTGAAACATTGTTGTCATAGCTGCTGCAGGCCTATTTACAGATATGAATGACAATGTGTAACAATAGCTTTTTAGCTTGGTTTTGAAGATTATGTTTATCAATACTAATAAAATATACTAACAAACCTTTATCAACTGAAGACCTTCAAACATCTCGGATACCACAACCACTTTGAAGTGTGTCTCGGAGTCAGGAGGTACATTGTGCATGTGGGATTCATTTATAATGTGTAAGTGCGTTGGGTCTAGGGCGCTCATTAGTTTTTCACGAATTGTGAGTGACACTTTACCTAGTGCTGACGACATTGCTCTTTGTGATAATCTGAACCCTGAAATATTATGTGAATTTAATTATATAATTAATGTTTCATAACAGTTTTTTAGCTATATAACTAACATAGTTTTTAGGTCTTACACTAACAAAAAATGGATCTCAGTTGGCCAAAATTATAAATTAAATTGATAATGGTTAGATTTGTCACAGTTAAAGTAAGGAAGGTTGAATAATGAGATCAAGTTACGCATAGTTGCTGAAGATTATGAAATGTCAATTTATTTATTTTGGTGGTAAAGGATTAAATACATAATACAGTAATATTGATGACCCTGTAGCCTAGTTGGTAGCGACCCTGCCTGCGACGCGAGGGGTCCCGGGTTCGATTCCCGGCCGGGGCAGATATTTATGTGGTAGATAAATATTTGTACTCGGGTCATGGGTGTAATTGTAATGTGTTATATGTGTAGTCCATGCCACCCGCGACACAGGTACAGTGGGCCAAGAAAGTGGTGTACCAGTTTTCGTTTAGTTTCCTAGTTATCAAAAGTTACATCAAAGTTCATAGGAAATATCACTGAAAGAGACGCTTATTAATGACGTAAACCTAATTGTTAAGAATACATACCTACATCATAGGTCACATTATAGGTGCAAGACATTTTAATCTTTATTAGAAACGGATAATGCATTAATTTGTGCAAATAAGATTTAAATATTCTGAACAAAAGCATAGGAAATATTTCAGTTGACAAAATAATACTTTTTAAAAAGAAAATTGACATTTGACATTTAGTCAAATAAGTCCTACAACGATCTTTTGGAGCGTGAATAGGGTTGCCACCCATACTTTATAATAAAGTATTGTACGTTATTTCAGGCAATTCAATTCCATTTGAGGGGTTTTCTTGGGAAGTTGATAAGTGGTGGGTTCCCGCGTCCTTCCACTCTCAGACTTTTAGAGGTCATTTAACTCCTCTGGGCTCCTGTAGCCGTGAGTGGTTATACCGCCACAGTTCGGTCGCCATGTCCTCGTCCGTTGTCCAGCAGGGGGCACCACGAGCAGGTGAGGTTGGCCATTGGGGTCGACTAGATGTTGTTGTCGTTCTCCCCCTTACCCCCCAAGGTAACAAACATAAATACACATTATTAAGGATAATTCAAAAACTACTCGTCAGATGTTGTTCAAGTTTACATGGGACCACCGACAAGTACTAGCTTTCAAATAATAAAATAACTTTTTCCAAAAAATAACCGAATCCAAAATCAAGAAGTATGGACAACTCAAAAACTACTCGTCAGATGTCGCTGAAAATTATATGACCACACGTCAAGTACTAGCTTTCGAATAAAAAAAGAATTATCAAAATCGAAGCACCCAGTGAGTTATGAGGTAACGACCATAAATTAAATACACATTATTAAGAGTAACTCAAAAACTACTCGTCTGACGGAATTGAAATTTTTACGGGACCTCACCTAAAGCCACAGCTTTCGATAAAAAAAGAATGATCAAAATCGGACCTCTAAATAGTAAAATATGACGTAACATACATACAAAAAAATATTGAGGATAATTCGGAAACTACTGGTCAGATGCCGTTCTAGTTTATATGAGACTACAATGCAAGTACCAGCTTTCAAATAAAAAAGAATCATAAAAATCTAAACACTCAGTAAAAAGTTATTAGGAAAAACCATAAACACACACAGCTAAACATCCTTACACATTATTCAAGTTAGTTCAAAACTACTCGTCAGATGTCGCTCAAATTTATATGGGACCATACCAAGAGCACCAACTGTCAAGAAAATAAAGAATCATCAAAATCGGTTTGCCCAACACGAAGTTATGGGGTCACAAACTAACGAACAAAGATAACAAAAAATAAAAAAAAGATCGGTGAACTATTTTTTTTAACTTTTCTATTTGTGCATTTTGAAATACAGTCCAACAATTTTTATGAAGATTCATTCATAGTCCCTGGATTCCGAGGTTAAAAGCTTACGGCACTCCACTATAGGCTGTTCAAAATGATACTACTCATGAGTGTAGTATCGATACTTTTGTTTCGATACCATATCTAGTTGCCACCATTTTTTATTCATATCATATCACATTAGTCATGGGCGTTTTTCGTTTTTATCGCAAACGGATATACGGGGTGTCCGGCTTCGGTCTGTACAAACTTATAGGGCGTGTAGTATGAGTTATTTTATGAATAAAATTCTTCTACATACTAGGTCTAAACCCGACTCCCCTCGATCTACAGCCATTTTAATTTTTTAATAAAATTTTTGGACCATGCACAATAAAAGTACTATAACTTAAAAAGTTTAGGTCCAATCATCTTCAAAACTAAATTAGTTTTTACTCACTGGTAGGGGCCATCGATTTAACAGCTAAAATAAGTCAAAAACTGGCTTCAACACATTAAAATAATAAATTAAATGTGGAATTTATGATAAAAATTACATAGGTTTTTTAAATTTTTTAATATTTTTCAGAAAATAGCCCCAGGCATGATTACTTTTTATTAACTCGTCTATCAGATGTAAAGTTTACCTAAACAACGACACCAAAAACGCAATTCTGAGACAACGGGTAATCGAGAAATCGTTGTTTGAACAAAGCGCTCTCTGAGGTGATTCATGAGCATGACCAAGCTCCGAATTTCATGCGGGATCAGGTAGAAAAATGGCATTTTGGGTATTGTTGAGGTAAGAAAGGGACAAAATAGTAATTTTGGGGAATAAATTTATGGGGGGGGGAATAATGTAACTATTTGTCGGGAGGGGGGGGGGGGGTAACAATTTTTATGAGTGAAATTTACAAAATTTAAATTAAACCTATTTATCTCTTTTATTACTTTATTCCCCAAAATTACTATTTTGTCCCTTTCTTACCTCAACAATACCCAAAATGCCATTTTTCTACCTGATCCCGCATGAAATTCGGAACTTGGTCATGAATCACCTCAATGAGTGCTGTGTTCAAACAACGATTTCTCGATTACCCGTTGTCTCAGAATTGCGTTTTTGGTGTCGTTGTTTAGGTAAACTTTACATCTGATAGACGAGTTAATAAAAAGTAATCATGCCTGGGGCTATTTTCTGAAAAATATTAAAAAATTTTAAAAACCTATGTAATTTTTATCATAAATTCCACATTTAATTTATTATTTTAATGTGTTGAAGCCAGTTTTTGACTTATTTTAGCTGTTAAATCGATGGCCCCTACCAGTGAGTAAAAACTAATTTAGTTTTGAAGATGATTGGACCTAAACTTTTTAAGTTATAGTACTTTTATTGTGCATGGTCCAAAAATTTTATTAAAAAATTAAAATGGCTGTAGATCGAGGGGAGTCGGGTTTAGACCTAGTATGTAGAAGAATTTTATTCATAAAATAACTCATACTACACGCCCTATAAGTTTGTACAGACCGAAGCCGGACACCCCGTATATCCGATTTCAGTTTTCAAAATCCGATTTTAGAAATCCGATTTCTGTTGCGCCTGGGCTCATGAAATCGCTTGCGTAGAATACCAAATTCGCTTTATCTCTTTTCATTCAATGGGCGAGAATGAGAGAATGCGAATTTATATTAATCAATGAAACATTCGCTTCCTTTCTTTTTAACCTACTACTATCTAGTAAATCTAATAGCAAGTAACTCGATGGGTCCATAGTATTATAAAATTAAATATAAGAACACCCTGTACAACACCTTAGCAGCTGAAACGTGCGTCAAGCGGGACGTATACCATTGGAATGAAGGGAAAGATACATTACATTACCTGCTCTGTGTGTGAACCGCTTATATCTGCAAACGGCATTCAACCTTAGGGTGGTAAACCAATTCTTTGGCCGACCGTACCTAGTAACCTACTGGGGGGGTATGAGTGTGTTAGCGTTTATTATTATATATTATTATTATATTTATTCTTGGAATTCTATTTCATTCATCTCATCTGTAAAGCATTAATACAAGTGAATAGCAAATTCCTCTTACTTCCTTGTCCCATTATTTACCCACATAACTTATTTATCAGATACAGTTTACTCGTTGATATCAATTAAAAGTTATAATATTCAGGAATTGTACAATACTTCTAAAACTACATACTATTTAGACAGACAGGGGTGCGATGATAAGAATTTAAAATATTTCTATCTATCAGCCTATCGAAGTCCACTGCTGGACAAAAGCCTCCCCTAATTGGCGCCACTCCGACCGGTCCTGAGCCCTCTGAATCCAGCGGTTTCCTGCTGTCTTCTTCAGGTCATCAGTCCACCTTGTCGGGGGGCGTCCTGTGCTCCTTTTACTAAGGAAGGCGTGGTCGCCATTCGAGGACTTAAAATATTTACGTTTTTAAAATATGAAACTTACCTAAATTAAAGAAATTTGGTAACTGCTTATGTAGTACCGACATGCAGGCTATGGGTTTTTATGACCTAAATATTAATTTTAAAATTACAACGCAGTTAAATCTTCAAAAAAATCGAAGAATTTTCGTCTTACATAGGTAAACAGATGATTCAAGTTTCAAGTCATTGAATTGAATTTCAGATTCGGATGATTGCCAATTCCAATTATTTGACAACAATGTCAATTGTCAATGTCAAATGACAGTAAGTAAAATATTGCACAGAGTATAAACTCTTATTGAAACCACAAAATTGAAGCTAAATCGACAGATAAATAAATTTCATACAAATTATACAATAAAGAGTGCGTTCCATTAACTCAACCATCCCGGATAGAGTATCGGATTCTACCAAAATCGCAGAATTTTGCTAAAATAAGTATCTTTATCAAATGACCGCGGTCATATTTGTCTCTTACTTTCTGCCAATGCTGTGTGACAATTACAAAATGTTCTTACCTTGTCAATATTGCCATCGGACATAAATAATTTTTTATCAGGTGTAGGTATAGGTTTACCAGGAATATAGAGCTAAGCTACAACCCACTAAGGGTGCGTTTCCACCGGAGATGTGCGAGGATGCGTAGCGAGGGATGAGTTTGTAAAGAACCAATAGAATCGCTTAATTTACCTCGCCTCGGTCAGCACAGCTCTGGTGGAAACGGCTCAGCGGAGCTAGATTTTTGTGCATACAAAACAAGCGAGGGATGTGTGCGAGGGATGTGCTGCGAGGAATGTGTGGTGAGAAGGATGTGTTGCGAGGTTTGCGCGTACTGTACGAGCCAGTCCATAGACGGAGTTTGTTGGAAGTAGAAGTGCGCAAAATAGATATGGATAATTGGAAAAAGAAGATACTTTTATATTTAACCCATTACTTCCCAAGCATCGAAATCTTTGGATTTTTGATTTATTTGATTTTCGACACATTTCACAGCTTCGCAACGCATCCTCGCACCACACATTAATGCGCATTTTTACAGCTCCGCTACACATCCTTGTAGGCACATTTTCATCGCACAGCTTTGGTGGAAACACCCACACATTTTCACAGCACAGCTAGACATCCTCGCACGACACATTTCCGTCGCACATCTCCGGTGGAAACGCACCCTAATGGCCCACTACTGAGCACGGATCTCTCCTCGTTACTGAGGAGGCCTAGAGCATACTCCACCACGCTGCTCCAATGCGGGTTGGTGGAGGGGTTAGTGGCCAACCCAGTGTCGAAAGTTTTCAAGCCGCCCGAAGGTCTCCGACATGACTTAACGACTGCTATCAATCGATAACAACCGGGACCGACAGCTTTACGTGCCCTCCGAAGCACGGAAGCGCTCAAGATATTTTGCCATCAGCGGTCACCCATCTGACTACCGAGCTACCGACCGCGCCCGCTGTTCCTCAACTTTAGGATCGACGCAATATAAATGGAATATAGAAAACCTCGCTATAAGTATTGCAGTAAGCTTATGGAACTAATTTGAGTTGAATGTCATGATTTATTTTGTTACTTTGAGTGCTTATTTTATGTTAAAATGCTTAAATTCAAAGTTGTGAAAAAGTGGTTTTTTGTGTGCTAAAATAACATTTCCTTAAAAATTACATTTCATCCCTTAAATAACATTTCCGACTTTGTTGTCAAAATGACATGAACGTTACTGTAAAGTAAGGCCATTTTAATAGGCCACATTTGACAACTGTTTGTCTTTGCTTTATAGTGAGGATAACCTGCTGAAAAACATCGATTAATTTAATTAATCGATGAGGACTTCAAACATCTGTAAATTGAATGTGATTGTTATAAAAACTATTTTAATGACCGCACAGTTCAAACAATGACTAAAAAAACGACAAAAATAATGCGTCTAATAATGGCGCGAAATGAAATCATGACTCATGTGTGATTACATATTTTTTGGCCTAAAATGTAAGAAAATTAATTCTGTTCCCATTTAAAATATATTTTATTTTGTAATCGTGAAATACTTTTTGACGATTAGTTCGACTTCTCGAATTCAACTTATCTACTGATCTGTTTCTTTTGGTACCATCACTCATGTTTAAAAAGAAAAAGAGTTCACTGACGTAACTTTGTAACGACTTACTCAAAAGTGTAAAAATTTTAACAATATCTAGTAGGGAATATTAAATAATATGGAGTGCCTCCCTTACAAGGTTACTTTGTAAAATTTTGACAAACTGTCAAATGTGGCCTATTAAAATGGCCCAACTATAACTACTGTAGCCGTAAAAAAGGAAATTTAAGCGCCCCTATGACTGATTTTCTATTTTCCTGGTCAAGCTATACAATACACATGTTTATGCAACAGCGCCATATTTTTTAATTAAATGATTTCGATGCGCCATAAATTTTATAAATGCTGAAATATTATGAGTAAACATTTAATGGGAAAAGTTTTTGGTATTTAGCAACTGCAATAAACGTCGATTGAATCAAATCTTCAATTGAAAGAAATTTTTGAAATTTTAAAACATGGATATAGGCGCACTTGCCCCTGAAAACGGGGCAATTACAAGTGCCAGTAAAATGTCGGGTATATTGAGTTAAAACAGCGCCACCAATGTTTCAAAAATATAACTATATATTTTAAGTCTTTGATGTTTTAAATATCTAGATGGAACATCGAATCCGCGCAAACGTGTCAAAAAATTGTGGCAAACTGTTAGCCACAATTTTTATATCATTACGCATACATAGACAATAGACGAACGGGTAAAACATCGCCTGCACGCACACATGCTTGATAATGTTGCCTTGCTTTTTTTGTTTTGATTGTAGGGCGACGCTCAATCTAGATATTTAATACATCAAAGATTTTAGTTTGTTCCCTTCGATTTCTTTAAGATGCCATCATCAGACCTTGGTATCCTTATCAGCGGACACCTCTGGGAATATCTATTTTCTAACAAAAAATAATTATCAAAATTTCCCCATAAACGACGAAAAAATCGCTGAACAAACATAAAAAAGCATAATACCTATATAGTATATACAGTCGAATTGAGAACCTCCGTTTTTAAAGTCGGTTAAAAACTAAAAGCGAAGGCAATTGATTTTTTGTTGTGAGTACCTACTTAATTAATAGATACTTTTTTTACTTACAAACTATCCTTCAGCTTAACTGAGTATATTTCCTTTCCAGACGTGGCTTTTGTTCCCCTCCCATACGGTGTTAAACTTTAGGTAACACTAGGTACTGTTTCCGAAGTTTCCTAAACAAGATTCAAAACTAAACAACGGAGGTTCGATCACATGTAAATTTCCGAGTTGAACGCGGACGACTTCAATAATGTTTCTTTGATTGTTCTCCGCTAATATCGGCTTTATATCGGCGGCAAAGTGTCTGTGAAGTTTCTGTTTATCTTACCTATGTGTATCTCAAGGCACTTACCAATAATCAGCGGCTACGTTTTCATGTGCATGTGTTGTCAGGCGGTGTCCTACGTGAGCGACGGGTTACTCGTACTGCACGACGCGATGCGACGTTGCGATTTTGACGTAAGGGTGCGTACAGATTGTGTAACATGTTATATAACTTCTGTTTTATAACATGTCCACACTATCTAACATTGTTGTCTAAAAATGAAACATATAACAAGACCGTACACATTAAAATAACATTGTAATATAACATGTTATTTTACTATGTTTTATAACATGTTTTGTTATATAGTCTGTACGCAACTTTAGTGATCAAATCAACGGTATCCCTACTTGCGTCCTATGTGACAGTCTGCGACAACACGAGACCGAGACGTTGTCAATGTTGCGTGTAGCATCGTGTCGTGTTGCGTAGCATCGCGTCGTGTTGCGTAGCGTCGAATCGTATTCGTCGCTCACGTAGGACACCCCGTTACTACCTTAATCTGCCGGTTTCTTTTCTGCCGGTGTTTAACAAAAAATATTCAATTGTAAATTAAATCGCACGTTTTGTCAATTTTATTCCGCATAAAACAAAAAGCTCAACCAATTTGATTGGGAGCTCTTTGGCCTGCGCTCTAAATCTCCCTAATTTAGTGAGGAAATCAGGGCTTAGCGAAGGGACTGGGGGTAGGGTCGGCGGGTACAGAAATATCGCCGTACGGTACGCGGCTCCAGTTACATTAGTTACGCCAAAACTATCTTATGAAGTCACAAATCGTGATAAAGTAATAATAACTTCCTCTTACTTCGTTTGATGGATTGATTTCCCATTGTATATCCGATATCGGTAAGAACCGAAACCTCAGCGTGTCTCCACATACGCGAGCTCTGCGGCACGATAACGGTGTGTCGTTACAAACATTGAGTAGCCGGTGGGAATAAGAAGTGATGAATTAATTAAATAGTATCGTGCAGTCTTCATATGTTTCTAAAAATAAAAGCATACCTACTTAATATCGATTGCTTTTGCTGGGAACATGCCTTAATTATGTAACCTCGCGTTTTACTGTGGTATTTTCAATGCGTTTTACTATGATCTATTGTTATTAAGCTAAGTAGGTATCCATATAATATAAAAAGATTTTAATTTTTGAACTTCCGCTTGCAATACACCCAAAATTACATTCGAGATTCAAACAAAACAGAAAAAAGGCATAGGTACTTTGTGCTTAGTTATTCCGCGTGTTGTAATTGTACTAGGAGAGTTAACTCACTCATCTCAACGATGACCTATTTTCTGCGTCTAAACTGTGGTAAGGGACTATAATTATCTTAGTACTACATATTTTGTACTAAATGGGATGGATTTATTATTTTTTGGTAATAACTGCAATCGAAACCGTTGGGCGCAATGGAAACGCGCTATTGTGTTTTCCTACCCATCCCCATTCAGTGATGTATAGCTCCGAAATAGTATCCGTTTGTCATTCTCACTTCGTGTTTTTTTTGCGATGCGATATAAATCGATTTAGTAGGTATTCGAATGATGTCCTCTTCATCGGTTGATGTATCGTTTTTATGGCTTGTTGATTTATTTTGTTTTTATTTCGCTTGTGTGAAGCCCGTTACATATGGCAACGACCTAAAACCCAATGGCTGTGCACTGTTTGGATAACGTTAGGTATATTAATGCTCACGTGGAATATACATACCTATATTATCTTCCTCTGTTTCCTAATATATAAAAAATGTTTCATGATTATAATTATGACGTTTTGAATTTAAAACCAAAAAAGCAAAGAATGCTATCTATCTGTTCGATACGTCTGTAGATATAAGATATATTATATTATTGGAACTGCACTTTATTCTTTACCTAATAATAATCACAGGAACCTTTTTATCGACGATTGTTTACAATCCATTCAACCATTTTAAGTATTTGCTTACAACTTCCAAACAACTTTAACGAAATCGGTTTATGGATTTGGGGTGTCAAACGAAAAACAACGTAAAAGTTTAGTCAGATTCTACTGTGGTGTATAAAAATTAAAAGGGAAAAGTAGAAATAAATAAGAAAGTGAAAAGTCAAAAAGCGGATTTAAACAATTACCTGAGAGAGAAGCCCCAATATTTGATACGCACTTTTCATGAAGAAAAGTACATAAATTGAAAATTGAATTAAGTACATATATCTAAAACAGTTTAAACTACAGTTAGCTCGGCCGATCGAAAGATGATTTACTGTGGGAGGAGAGAGCCAACCGGTGAGCGCGGGACACTAGCTCCGTAGTGTTCACAGACGAGGTAGGGTAGCGTTCCGGATACAAGACAGAACAAAGGTGTTCTCGATGTAGTTGTCAGCGGCAAGGCGCGGCAAGGCGCGGCAAGGCGCGTGTGTTCCAATATCCGGCCGTCACTTCGTGCTCCGTGCAGTGAGCAGTCTGTGGCGTAGGCCGCGCACACGCCAGCGGTCTCGCCGGTGCCTTCCTCGGTCGGTGTCTGCCTCGACCGGGGTCTGCCTCGCTCGATGTGTGCCTCGAACGGTAGCTGCCTTGTCCGACGTCTGCCGCAGCCGATGTGTGCCTTGTCCCGTGTCTGTCTCGACTGGTGTCTGCCTCGGCCGGTAACTCCCTCGTCCGGTGTTTGCCTCGGCCTTCTAGAAAATCACAACAAATAGACATCAACAAGGATAATTACTGACAAGGACTCCTGTGAATCATTGTAAGAACTGTGTAGCTGCTAAATAAATCGACATACATATAAATTATTATTTTGGTTTATCAATGTATGTAAATAAAACATACCTATAAGTATATGTCGTAGGACTTTTATTGAAGTCATTAAAAATGTTAACAACATGACCACCAGTGCGGCCTAAAGAAACCGTACAGTGTGATCTAGGCCTAAAGCCGTCGGAAGGCTCCACCGGTTGCAGCGGGGCGCGGGGCGCGGGGGGCGGCGGCCCGTCAGCTCCCGCCGTGTAATAGGCCTTGTCACGTGTCGCGTGACGGCCCGAGATTGCTACTCCACTACTCCACCGCTCTAACATTCATATTTCACGCTCAGACGCTAAACGACATCGAAATCGTGAATGAATGACAAGCGAGTGTCCTCTCAGTTTTCTCACACGAGTTCCTACATTGTCCTACATGTTTGCAGGGTATACGATGTATTTACAGAACCTTTGCTGAACCTTAGCACAGTCCCTACAAGATAATGTTTAAATAATAGTTTGTAAAGTGATATGGTAGATAGTAGATACGCTTTTCATATGTATTAGATATATGTGAAAGTATAGGTAGGTACCACGATGAAGTGATGATTGTTATTTTTAAGTTTGTTTAATAATTAAGATTTGGATACTGAGTAACAAATTCATTACAGTTAAATTAAAGGGAACAATTTGTTGTCAACATTGTTGATAAATTAATTTTATTGACGTTCTATTACCTCCGGTTCTCTTTGGCAGTTGAACCACGGCACCTGCTCGAAAGGCAAATCACCAACATATTATAATAATATCAGTGCGAAGTCGGGACTCGTCAGTAGCATATAAAAAATGTCCCCATCTAGTTACATACAATATTGACAGGTCCAATCAATACGGGACCTTCGAGCGGCGGCAGGTCGCTTTTATTTCTAACATGAAAATGCATTTTATTCCCGTCCATTGGCTGCACCTCGTCAATATTTACTCCGGATGCCGTTAAAACTTCAGTGACGGGGAATTGGATGTGTTGATACATATTGTACAACACAATGTTTTTGTAGTTTGCATAGTTTTCCATGCGACAGTTTGTGCTGGTAGCCATGTGTGGCCAGGGAATGGAAGGTGGAAGCAATCACGTTTACCTAGGTAAATGTATTTTTTGTGGAAAGTTTTAAACCGGTCAAACTGTTTAAAGAAACGAGATTATATCAACATCAAGATATTCAAGATCAAGAGCACCTAAATATCCTTATCCTTACTAATTAATATTATAAATGTGAAAGTGTGTTTGTTTGTTTGTTTGTTTGTTTGTTTGTTTGTGACGCTTTCACGTCGCAACAAAGCTATTATATGGTAAGGTTTATGTGTGTGGGGATAGTTAGGAGGGTGGAGAGTGACGTAGGCTACTTTTTACCGCGAAAAAACATCCCATTCCCATGGGAAGATCGATGTTTTGTTAGTTGCTAGATATTTATTTTCGGAGTTGTTAATAGATGGCGTTAATTTGCAAGTTCTGAATTACGCTATGAAATACTACATGTAATTTACTTAAGTCATAGGCAAATGTAATAGGCTACTTTAGCTCTGCCTCGAGAACTCCCCGCTCCGGCTGTATTCAGTGTACTGCCCGCCCGCTGGCACTATCCTGTTGGCTGATGTCCGCAAGTTGCTGGACTTGCCGACACCGGTGGTGGGCGCGGGCGACTGGAACTGCATCCGGGGTGGAATAGCCTAGCTGCCAACAGAAGTGGAAGGCTACTTTTTGATGCCGCTGAACAGCATGGCTACACTGTCGAGGGTGTTGCACACCGTTACCGCGGCTCTGAATAAGAGAGAACGCGTGTGTGCAGTATTCCTCGACATGGAAAAGGCGTTCGACCGTGTTTAGCACGACGGCTTATTCTCTACAAGATCTCGCAGTCGTCGGCGCCCCGGAGTGCCGTTAAGGTGATCTCCAGTTTCCTCGAAAATAGAAGCTTCAGAGTAGTGGTTGAAGACGCCGAATCCACCGAGCGTCCGATCGCAGCCGGCGTCCCGCAAGGGAGTTGCCTGTCCCCGGTCTGCTACGCCTGCTACACCGACGACATCCCGGCGGCAGGGGGGGGCGTCGCTTGCCCTGTATGCCGATGATGTGGCGTACATCACCACGTCGCTGAATAGAACCCACGCCATCGTCAAGATGCAGCGTGCGCTTGATGCCCTCCCCAAATGGCTTGCCGCGTGGAGACTGTCGGTGAATGTCGGGAAGACGCAGGCCGTGAACATAAGAGGATACCTCAACAGGCGGGACCCTACTCTGGAGCTTAACGGACAAGATATCCAATGGGCCCCACAGGCCAAATACCTGGGGGCAAAATCGACGGAAGACTTTCGATGAAGCCACAGGTTACGAAAGCCGTCGCGAATTCCAGAAGCGCGATGGCAGAAACCAGTGCTCTCCTCGAGCCTCCCTCTCGGACTGAAGCTCGGGGTCTACAAGACCTACATCAAATCCCGCCTCACGTACGCGGCACCGGCGTGGTACGCGCTCGCCAGCGAACCGCAGCGCAAAAGGATGCGCGCGGTTCAGGCGATTGCGCTCCGCCGGCTGACTGGTGCGCCGAGGTACGTCAGGAACGCCGTCATCCAGAGGAACCTTCGAGTCGAGAGCCTGGACGACTTCATCGAGAGATTGGCACGCAACATGTTCGGGCGTGTCGACGCGTCGCGGTTCCCGCATCTGCAGGACCTGGCGCCGCTCCACACCCGTCCACCGGACCGCTTGCTGACCTTGCTGGTTGCGCGGGACGGGCCTAGCACTGACTGATACTGGGGCTTCGTAAGTCGTCGCCCGGCGCTGATCGGCTCCTGCTGGGCTTCCCACCAGTGGGATTCACCCGGTAGGGCCTCGATCGCCTGGGTGGCGTGGAGATGAACCCCATCCCGTTTAAGACTCTGTGGCCTGTAAAAAGGCCGCCACTCACCGGACTTGACCTATTGGTTAACCACAGATGGACAACCAAGGGCCTTAGAGCCCAACCCAAGGACCGGCCCGTTTTAACGGGCCGCGAGAGACACCCCCAAAGGGGAACTAACTGTCCCGAGGGCTCCACACACCTCAGACAGGGTGGAGTGAAGAGAGCGAGTAGTAGGCTACTTTTAAGCCTAAATTCCTACGGGAGCGAGACCTACGCGGCTGTTACCTACGGGTCCCGAAGCGAAGCGCGGGCGGTTCTCTAGTGCTTTTAATAAATCAAAATCAAGAATGAATAGGGTATCTAAATTAGTGGGCGTTATCATCCAGGACTACATCACTATTTACCATCAGATGGGATTGTTGTCAAGTATGAACTAATAATTACAAAAAAATCACAGATATTTAAAATTGTATAATAAATAAATGAACGCTAACACCCCAACGGAGAGAAAGAGCATTATTCCTCGCTGTGTGTACACCTGTTCTAAGATTTGTGTCGCGGGCGCCATGGACAACACAACAATTCACTGACTCCCATGACCCGAGAGGAAAGATATTGTATTTATTATATAAGTGTCTGCCCCGGCCCAGACCTGGGAACCGTCAGTTAGCAGGCGAAGCCACTACCAACTAAACGCAAGGTCAAGTCGTATTAAAACTAAAATAATATTGAAAAAAATCCATTTTTTGGGTTAATTTCGGGCTTTTGTAGGATTAATTTGAATATTTATAAAGTTCCTCTTCGGATAAAATGACAGCCATGACAGGAATCCAGTTATTTGCCTACTATACGTTAAATAAATAATACCTTAATTCTATATCCGGAAAATCATTGAATTGTGTTGTGAAGCACCTTTTGAGTTACAATATGAATAAAGCACACATCCTTGTTGGTCTAAAAAGCGGACTTAACGGAAAGACCGCGAATCTTCTCTGCGTGGTGGACACAACCACTAACAACAAACTGGACCGAATATTCTAATTAAAGCTCTTGATGTAGCATCAGTTGATATCTAGCTAACAAGGTTCTTAGCACAACGGATTGGCCGGGTCATAATCAAGCTAATCCAATTAACGTGACTAACGAGCGAGTGGGCTGGGCTCTGAATACGTCGGACGACATCGCGTCGCATCCGCGAGATGTTTTTATGTTATATAACCTTTGTGCGAACACTTCCGTCTAAAATTAGAATCTCAAGCGTTGATTCAATTAAGCAGTGCGCAGTGGTTCGATTTTTATGTTTCTAGCTTTATTGACGAGTAATTTAGCGTAAGGGATGGTAAATATGAAAGAATTTCAAGTGCCTCCCTTAAACAGTTCATGAGACAAACAAAAAAACATTTTTTAAGGTTACTTGTATGGCGACCCTATTTATTAAGTCAGGATACTAGCACTCGAAACGACTATAGAAACACATATTATTCTGTGAAAATTTCAGGACTCCAGCTATTTCCGTTCAAGAGATAGAGCTCTGTGAAAGTCAGACGAACAGACAGACAGACAGATATCGTGTAGTGTAGGTACGATGTAGGTGTTAATTGATAGACGTCTTGACTTAATAATGTCTTTATTGATACTGTTTTTAGTGCATAATATCCTAACTTATATAATGGACTTAGCTACACACTACACCTCCGGGGGCTATTTAAAAGAAAATTAAATCTACAGGTTTAATTTTATTTGTAGACCTTACTTCCGGCAGGTATACTGTGCGCTAAGTGTATAAATTGTACCAAATAATAAACTAGTTACAAAATACATGTAAAAACGCTAAAATGATATTAAAAATAACATATTTATTAATAAAAGTATCCATAATATTTCTAATAACTAACATTAAGTAGGTACCTACATAATATTACTCTAACATTATAATAAATTGTCAAATCCAGGTCAAAATGTCACATTCAATAGTTTTAAAGTCAATCAATGTGTGGCCATTTGTCTGTCCTGTAAATTTCATTTCACATAATCAATATTATATTCTTCCATAAGTTAGATAATTCCATAATTTATTTCATTTCACATCATCATTATTATAATCATTCATTTATCATTATATAATTCATTTTATTTACTCATCACATAATATCACATCACACATCACAATACCACATATAAGATACACTTTTCTTATAGAAAATTAATATTTTTTCATTTCATTGATTGCTATTTCACCCATTTCTTTCGCATAGACGGCTCGCGTACAACACGATCAAGATAATGGTTACTTAACAATAGTGTATCTTAACATAATAATATTTATTTCTTTCTTTCATATCGTTTAAAATTAATCCACTCTTTCATACAGACGTCTCGCGTACTGCACGATAAAGATAATGGAATCACAATACAATAAATGTATCATCAGTTGTTCACGTCATAAAATACAAACATTCCTGCATTCATCTTATATCCAAATCCAACTAAATAGAACTTTACCAACACTCAATATTATTCCGTCAATACGTTAGATATTTTCTTAATTCTCGGGGGATCAATCCGATCATTACCAAAAATACTAACTTAAAGAAGAAATCCAAACAAAAATCTCTCATTCCATTCTTTTCAAAATCCTTCCATGCTCTACCTATGATATCTATTTGTAAAAACAATAACCCATCCCATAACATAGCGTACCTACATGTTTTTTTTTTATAAAATTTAACAAGTCCAGTGCTCAAATTTCATTCAAACAATATTACGAAGTTACTAAGAGAAGATTGATACCAAACAAGAATGCAATAGGAACTGTAGTGTGCATCATCGCAATCCGATTCCATGGTGACAAACATTCCATTCCTATATTGTAGCATTTTAAGAGTAAGCGAAATTAGAGTTCGCGTTAGTAATGATGAAACCTAACTTGAAATGGTAACAAATTATTAAAAAGAAGTTATTTAAATATTTATATAACTTTTCACCATATGATCATATTTAAATAATTTAATTTGACTAAATAAACTACTTGTTACAAAAAAAACTTATATGTATTTCGATAGGTACCATAAAACATTAAATTTACATTGGGGTTTTAGGAACTTGAATATTAATAAATAACTGATTAAAAATTTATGTTTTACATTAGTAATTAAGGAAATGAATACTTATTGACACGCATAAGAAAAAAGATTACGACATCACCGTTGCTGCATTTATGTACCGATGTTTTTTTTTCACTTTTCACTTCACTGAATTTCACTTTGCACGCACAATTACTGAATAACTGGAAACGGGACGCCGAGGCCGCACTGTGTTGCCGTGGTCCTGGATGACGAGAATGATGATTGTTTGCTCTATTTAATTTTACTCGTTAGGTATTCTTGAAGATAATGTTAATTATTGTATAGCTTGCACCATTTTCTTGTTTCATTGTTCAAGTCATATCCAACTGCCGTGTAGATCAGTTTTGTATGTCAATTCCGAGTATTTTGTTTGTCATTTTCTTGAAAAATAATTTTATAATAGACATTCGTCACGCGCCTTTCTTGCTGTTTTCTGCCTTCTCTTCTTTTATTTTTCGTTCATAATACTCATTCTTCAATCTTTTCAAGTTTCTTGTAAAATGTTCCACTGTATTAATCCTTTCTTCTTCTCCTTTCTGTCTCTTCCTTTGTCTTCTTTATTCTATCTTTCATATTTTTCTTCATTTATAATTTTCTTTGCCCCCCGGTGCGCATGCGACGCGGCATAGCCGCACGCGCACCGGCCAGGCAGGGTCGCCATGTAGTGTAGGTACGATGTAGGTGTTAATTGATAGACGTCTTGACTTAATAATGTCTTTATTGATACTGTTTTTAGTGCATAATATCCTAACTTATATAATGGACTTAGCTACACACTACAATCGGATGCATATCAATAGGGTTCCATTTTTACCTTTTAAGTACGGAACCCTAAAAACGACTTTTTGCTTTGTTATAGATGGTTAAGGATTGCATTGGCAACTTTACAGCAGATTGTATGAAGAACTAATTATTCATGCATGCAACACTACGTTATCTTGACCACCAATCACAAATGTAGCAACATGAGATGATTCATATTAAGAGTATTTGCTTTGTTATAGATAGTTAAGGATTGCATTGGCAACTTCACAGCAGATTGTATGAATAATTATGCATGCAGCACTACGTTATCTTAACCACCAATGACAAATGTAGCAACAAGAGACGATTCATTAGAATATTGAGACTGAGATGGTTAGTCTTGTTAGTGCAAGGTGTAATTAGAAATGTGCGTACAGACTATAAACAAAACATGTTATAAAACATAGTTATATAACATGTTTTTTAAATGTGGACGTTATGTCTTACAAAAACAGATAGTGTCTTGTTATATGTTTCATTGTGATACAATAATGTTAGATAATGTGGACGTGTTATATAACAGAAGTTATAAAACATGTTACAAAATCTGTACGCACCCTTAGATGGCCAGTTGGTTAGTAGGTATAAGTATAACGATTGGGTTACGGACTGTTAGCGACAATTAGTCCTGTAAGTTGTTGTTTTATAGTAATATTCCAGTTAGTTATTAGTAAGGGTTAGTTTCTAATTTGTTTCTAGATGTGTTGCTACTCTGTAAGATGGTTGTATCGAAAAAAACTGTAACTTTTAATTAATTGCTGAAAAACCAATATGCATAAGTATTGTGGCGGGCGGCGGTACTAACCCGAGCGAACTCTACAGGCTTTACCACGTATTCAGTGTCGTTTATTGTTGTCGATGCGTACCTAGATACCAAATGTCCAGTGGTGGAGCCTTCCAGCGTGGAAAGTTTGCATTAATTGTGGGTTGGCGCATTTAATTCACCCGGGGCGGTCGAAGCGATCCGACAATTTTTTAAGATATTTTATTACGAAAGTTGTAACTTTTTTATCCGTTCGTTCAGCACTTTAACAAATTAACTGATTTTATGATTCATGCAGCATTCGAGGAGGTTTCATAAATTTTTAATCTTAGTAGACGATGGAATTGCAAGATATTATTACACTCCAAATTATCTTATGCTAGAAAACGCCTGTGTAAATTTTTCCTTAGTAATCGAATCACAAAAATTTGCTACTGGTTTTATTTAGGCGTTATATTAATTTAACTTTAAACTTATTTTATTATTATCTATTAAATAAATTTGAATAAGCATACATGAAACAGAAACGATTTATTCTAATATTTATCCACCAGCCCCCGTGGAGTGGTTAAGGCCTATATAAAAATTTCCAGGGTCATTTGGTTTCATTGACTTATTGCACAAAATTACTCATCGTTAGCTTGTACTCATAATACATTCCATGTGGAGATTTATCAATACACTTATGAACGTCAAATACATAGGAGTATATTGAGAAGGATGATGATGCGATAAAACTGTATAAAATAACATTAGGTATATAAAAGAAGTTTCGTTTTAAAAACTTGTCAGCAAAATGGTGCCGAAGTTATTTAAAACAAGGAACTGCCGTTAAAAGCGAACCTTACCGCGTCGTGTAAAGCATTTGCAAAATGTATTCAGAGCACTCATTCAGCGTTCATCAAATAATACCATGGCAACATTTTCATTTGTGTGAGTTGTTCTAAAATGGACCGTAGTGGTAGCGAGTAGAGTCGCATTCAGGTCGGGGTGTCTGTAAGCATTTCAATATAAGTATTATTCTGGTAATTCGCAATGCAGTGAACGCCTTTGTTGCTAGCTCACGCCGCGCCGGCACTCTCCTACCGTCCCAGGGCTGCTACCGACTGCATTCAACACTCATTTTCTTTTATACCCCACTCTTCTTTGACGGCCTTTGGTATCTATGACCACGGGAGGTCATGAACATTTAACACCAGACGGCCCACAATGAACAACTACTTACACGTCACAAAATTATTTTGGAAAAATAAAAATGAAAGTCGCAGAGGCGAGATAATAAAGATTTAGTATTACTTGGTATTTAGAGAGATGTTTCGGTCACCTTTTTTATATTTCTAATATTTTCCTATCGATTCTAATCATTCTCATTTATTGGTAGGTACCAATAAAAGCATAGGCTTTAAATTTTGAGCTTTCGAAAAGCTTGGGCCATGGTACTTTCTGCGTGTTATGTGTATTTTTGTTAACATAATTAACTTATGAAATGTGAGCGCGCTGGCAACCCTGCACAAACTAAATAAAGATGTTAGTTTCGTGTGGAGATTTGATAAATAGAGTGTCATGTGACCACAGAATGGATGACAGTGACGCGCGCGGGGTGGGATAATGCGCGCGCTCGAGCTCCTGAAGTTAAATATAAACACACGGGAGATACTAATGGTTATATTACAGCCGTGTTAGCATAGTGGTTAAGAATGCACCTCTTACTCGCGGGATTCGGGTTCAAATTTCACGGCGCGCATTTATGACTTTTCGAAGTAATGTGCGTTTTAAACATTTACTTGTCACTCGCTATAACAATGAAGGTAAACATCGTGAGGAAACCTGCTATTTATACTAATATTTTAGAATACTTTCCCCACACGTGCTATATTTTTGTCTCTTATTTTGCATTATCCATACTAATATTATAAATGTGAAAGTGTGTTTGTTTGTTTGTGACTCTTTCACGTCGCAACATGGCTATGATATGGTAAGATTTATGTGTGTGGGGATAGTTAGGAGGGTGGACGTAGGCTACTTTTTACCGCGGAAAAACATCTCATTCCCATGGGAAGATCGATGTTTTGTTAGTTGCTAGATATTTAGTTCCGGATGTTGTTAATAGATGGCGTTAGTAAAATTCATTTCCAAGTTCTGAATCACGCTATCAAATACTACATGTCATTTACTTATGTCATAGGCAAATAATCTGATGTTCCAGTATTCCATTCCAGTATATCATATAATAGGCTACTGTTTAGCCGAGATTCCTACGGGAGTGGGACCTACCTACGCGACTTTTACCTATGGGTCCCGAAGCGAAGCGCGGGCGGTTCACTAGTTTAAAAATAATTATTAGTGTAACATTTACTGAAAATTATTTAGATGAAGTCCTCAAAAAATACGTTAGGTGATATTATGTGAATGTAGCTTAAAGTATATAAATGTGGGAAGTGAGGCAATGGAGTGAGTGTATGAGTGTGTGAGCGTTTTATTGTGATAATAGTCTCCATTCGCAGTACGTGCCTCTGCAATGGGCGCGCGCATTTAGCGACGCTAACCAAACATAACTATTCCTATTTACAGCTATAAACTATTCTTTCAGGATATTACCCTTAGGTTCATATTGCCGTACCCATACATTATGTTATATAGTTTATTGCATCAGTCGTTTGTACGTAGCATACGATGTTTATTAGATAAATAACGCTATACACTCATAGTTTTTTTTCATGTTTCATTTCATGGGTGGATACGTACAACACATAGAAACAAGAGCATACATTTATTGGTTCATGATACAAAACTACACTCCGTTCGATATAAAATTCGTTTTAATAGCAACCCACACCTTTCTGCCCATGTGACACAGGTTCATAGTAAACTGACGGCAAGAATATAAAATGTCCTAAGTTTTGCTTACATAGCGGCGCGCATTCAACCCACGATTCCAACAGTAACATGCTGACATATGACATGCTGAATGCTGACATATCGCCACAACAATAAACAATATACTACGTCACATGCGTCATACAGAGACTGGCTAATCAGAAGACGTATCCTCAACCGCGCTATCGAAGTTGCAAGAGAATCTAACCTATAGAAATGGTCCGAAGTTAATTTTTGGACCGCGGTCCCCAGACAGTGACATCGCCTGGCGGGAGATCTCCCCTTTTCCTCCACACTTACATACAAGCTACCTAAATTGAACTGTGAACACAAGTAATAAAGTCGTTTAAGTGAGTAGCAATTCTATACACTTGGCGACACAAGTATATACCGAGAACATTGTTATTCGCTTCGCTGGCCATCGAACGGCAATCCGACACGGTAATCATTGCACCAAACAGGTTGCCAAATATCTGCTACCTTCTGCTGATACTCTTAACATTTCATTTATTTCTGATATTTAACCTTTTCAGCAATAACAAATCAGAGTCTGAAAACGTTGAAACACGAATTGCGATTACACCTGGCGAGTGGTTTTTGAGTTATCTCGACTTTGAAGTCGATTACTTTTTATAAAAAGTTATGTTAAAATAACAATACCAATGAACAGCCGTGAAAAGTTTTCTATTTTCCGCGTGCAATTGTAAAGCAAACTGCAATTACCGTGCGCCATTCCCCGCCTGCCATTTCCATGTTGCTCGTCCGCCATTAGGGCGCATTCAAGTAGAACGCTGGTTACCGGCGCCGATCTGCCAGCGCTTATCGGTACTGGTCCGTTGACATAACCTCGGTCGTGTGACAGGTCGGAACTTGTCGGCGCTTATCGGCGCTGGTTCGGCACAAAGTATAGAGACTACCTGCGCCGACTACCTGCGCGGATAAGTGCCGATAAGCGCTGGCAGATCGGCGCCGGTAACCAGCGTTCTACTTGAATGCGCCCTTACTCTAGTATTTAGTTTATACCGAGCGTCACGAGCGGTTCCTAGGGCCGGTACGAGTGGTGGTACCACCACATAAAGATTGTGCGATACCACATAAAGATTGCATTATAAGCGCGAAGCACGATATACTTGGCTTTCCCTGTATTTAAGAGTTAATAAAAACAAGAAATTAAATTACTTTTTAGTGCCTGTTTATTTATTTGTTTACGAGTGAACGCCTTTTCTTCAGGAAACTTAAACAACACAAAAAGAATTTTTTAGGCCGTTACAAAAAAATCACACTAATAGTTCCTGAGATTAGCCTGTTAAAACAAACAAACAAACTCTTCAGCTTTTTAATAATAAAATGTTCTCTAAATCACTTGAACATAACAACACTAAATACATTAATAAAATACAAGATACCTTCTTTCCAACGGAATAACACTACTAAAACATTAATATCCTAAATGTAAATTAAAAATAAATAAATAATTAGAAAGTAAAAATACATTTAGGAAATAATAAATGCCTTAAAGACTAAGTACACATGTATACATTGTATACGTATCTGGCAACTGTACTTACTACAGCCGATTAGGTAGGGCGGTAGATGCTTTTAGCGTAACCATATTCATAAAGACGTCTCTTCGTGTGCTTCCTGAATTACTGAACAAATAACATTTGGTTTCCAACCTTCACATCCTGTCAACGTCAATTTAATAGATCCTTAACACAGCTGCAACTGAAGGTACCTGAGCTTTATAGCCATTCGTAGTACGTAGTGTTGCGTTAAAGATAATCCTTACTAATATTATATATGTGAAAGTGTATTTGTTTGTTTGTTTGTTTGTGGCTCTTACACGTCGCAACATGGCTATTATATGGTATGGTTTATATGTGTGGGGTTAGTTAGGAGGGTGGAGAGTGACGTAGGCTACTTTTTACCGCGGAAAAACATCTCATTCACATGGGAAGATCGATTTTTGTTAGTTACTAGATATTTAGTTCCGGAGTTGTTAATAGATAGTGTTAGTAAAATTCATTTGCAAGTTCTAAATCACGCTATCAAATACTACATGTAATTTACTTAAGTCATAGGCAAATGTTTTAGGCTACTTTTTACCTGAGATTCCTATGGGAGTAGGACCTACGCGGCTGTTACCTACGTGTCCTGAAGCGAAGCGCGGGCGGTTCTCTAGTTAACTAAGTATAAAGTCTACTGATGACACGAGTCTCGGATAAGCCGGAGCATGAAAGTGCAGTATCACGTTGATGCAATGTGAAATAAAGGCTCAACGGTTCATCACAATGCCGACGGCACTCATTAGCGGGACAAAAATCACGCGAGTGCAGCCTAATTGGACGTCACTTCTAGTACCTAATAGTAACGCTAAACGAGTCAAATTGTGTCGGATAATGCGCGCACAGAAGCGGCCGCGGGAACAGAAACTCAACTGGGTACAATACTGGGTGTTAGTATATTGAGTTAACTTTATGAGAAAACTAGCTGTTGCCCGCGGCTCCGCCCGCGTGGAACTCAGTGTGTCACAAAGTTATTCCTGCGTTAATCCCGACCCCACACATATTAAGACACACTCCCCACATCTTAAGAACAGTAGATTTTTTACTACGTTTTAGTCATACCGTACAAAAATCCGTTATGTAGATCTTGAGAAAATCGATAAAAAGACTTTAAGATATAAACTTCGAGGTTTTTTCATTCCAACCTATTATATTTTTAAACTACATTGGTAGTTTTTCATTCGGGTGCCAAAACATAAAGACCAGTTGAAGCGATGCTGACCCTCGAAAAAGCAACACAAAGTTGATCATGAGAAAAAGAGCCGGTTCGATTCCCGATATATAGATATCCCGATATATAGATATCCCGATATATAGATATTAATAGCTTTTACCCGCGGTGTTGCCCGCGTGGGCCCGAGTTGTTTCCCAAATGATACATTTTGGATGCAGGGATAAATAGCTGCAGGACTTGATGTTTAAAGTATTGGGAAAAGTTTTATGGACTAAACTCACACTAAACTCAGGAACACAATATATGCACTACACAGAGTGAAAGGGAGATTAGTGCAGGAGGTTCATTCCGTTTAGTTGTTCCATTTTGTTCCTTAGAGAAAACTATTAAATTCCTAGTAGCTGAACCCGCTACTTCGTACGCGCAGGAGTTTATTCCGCGTTTTTTTTTTTTTTTTTATGGAATTAAGATAGCAAACGAGCATGCAGTACCACCCTTCCCCTGCCGCCCATAACAACTGTGACCGACCTAGAACTAGACTCAAAGGGACTAGGATGGTTAGTCCAGTTAGTAGATGGTGTTAGAATATTAGTTGGTTAGTTTGTTAATAAGTGCGAGGACAGGGTATGTTAGTGATAATTAGTCCTGTTAGTAAATGTTAGTAATAGTCCAGTTAGTTATTGTTAGTATGAGTCTTGTTCCAATT
Organism: Hesperia comma; assembly: GCA_905404135.1. Lineage (NCBI taxonomy): Eukaryota > Metazoa > Arthropoda > Insecta > Lepidoptera > Hesperiidae > Hesperia > Hesperia comma. The sequence continues at coordinate 19,243,919 of FR990021.1, forward strand.
CGGTCACAGATGCGTTGCTACCCCTGAGGTCTGAGATGGTCGCCTCTAAAAAAGTGAAACCGGCTAACTCCAGATCCCGCGGGATTTCCGGGAAGACAGACTTGTTAGTTTTATATTAATGTTTGTTTAGAAGCTATTTATACCCCATACGCGAAGAAGGTTTTCCCGCGTAAATTCCGATCCCGCGGGATTTCTGGGATAAAAAATGAAAATCGGTTCAGTAGTTTTTGCGTGAAGGAGTAACAAACAAACAAACAAATAAACAAACAAACAAATACACAAGTTTCACATTTATAATATTAGTAGGAAGATCCCGCGGGATTTCCGGGAAGACAGACTTGTTAGTTTTATATTAATGTTTGTTTAGAAGCTATTTATACCCCATACGCGAAGAAGGTTTTCCCGCGTAAATTCCGATCCCGCGGGATTTCTGGGATAAAAAATATCCTATATGTTAATCTAAGTTGCCCTCTATGTGTGTGCCAAATTTCATGAAAATCGGTTCAGTAGTTTTTGCGTGAAGGAGTAACAAACAAACAAACAAACAAATACACAAACTTTCACATTTATAATATTAGTAGGATAAATATTCCAAAATACGTCCGACGCAAGGCTTCCCCACGTAAGAGTTGGTCAAAAGCCTCAGTATAAAGTTTTATGGTTTTATATTTGACAATGGCAAAGTGCTATATAAACTTTCATCCCCTATTTTAACCCTTTCGGCCCGTTTTTTGCGGTAAAAGGTAACTTGCGTGAAAGTCAAACAAATGTAGAGTCAAATACTTTAGTTATATATTACGAAGAACGGAAGACACGTAAAGAAGGGTTATAATATTATGAAATAATTTAAATTTATTGACATACCTACATCAGAAAAACAAAAACTAAGATTTATCATAGGTGGATATATTGTTATTTATGTAGGATTGGTCAATTTCCTGGTAATGCAATGTAACGTGTAATGTAACTGTTATTAATTTTTATTTAATCTAATAGACAAATGAGAAAGACTGAACTATCTGTTGTAGCATTGCAAATAACACTACATTGCTTAAATTAGAAATTATATCTTTACAAATATGTAGGTACAATCATAAAAACGTTTTATTCGTTTTAAAACAATTCACGTTTCAATAACACGGAATTATTGTGTCTGCAACGCTATGATTAGTCAATTTCGATGGTACTCCAACCTGCGGCGGCCGCACTCGATGCTGCGTCAAAGAAGTAGTACCACTGTCTACATGTCTACGTGTGCCACATCGTTCCGATTCGCTGAACCTGTGCTAATGTGTCCGTACACCACACCACTATTTTCACGCGGCGCGTAGTTTGCACGCCGATTGCTATTTTCCCATTATGTTGTTTGATCACTCTATTACAAAAACCTGTATCTGTATATACTATATACAATTATTGGTGGTTTCACTGCGAATTAAAAATATAGCTATAACGATTCCAACGTTATAAACGATCTAAATCTAGTGTTCATTTTTTTACGATGTTTTCCTCCATTGAAATTAAGTGTTCATTAATTTCTTACATAGCTAAGGCAATAAGAGATACGTGCAATATTTAAACTCAAGCCCTGTGAGTGGTACACCACTCTCCGAACTGCTAGGGTGTTACTACCACAATATGAGAATTCATTTATTCTAAAGTTACCATGTTCATCTAGGCAAAAGTCAGACAACCAGTAAAATATGATCGAATTTGAGTAAGTAATTCTCGTAGACCTTAGTGCCGTGTAGTCGTAGCTCGTAGCACAATATGCACAGTTCACCGTAGACGTAGTCGTAGACCTTAGTATCGCGCAGTATCCGACCGTAGCACAGTAATAGGTAGTAGGTACAGTTACATGACGTAGCACCACAGGCTCAGTGGTAGGGTACATAACCGTAGAGTCTGCTGACTCTACGGCGTAGACAGTAGTAGGGTAAAAAATTCAGGAAGTAGCACTATAGTCTCACTTATAGGGTAAAAGAACCGTAGGCGCAGTCGTAGGCCTTAGAGTCGTGTAGTTGTAAACCAATGCTTAGTTGTAGCAAAAATCCACCGTCCGTGAACGGCGTCTATATATGCATTGCACGAACTCGCAATGTTTGGACCTATACATCTGTACGTGTATTTTTGTCGTTGTAGACCGTAGCAGATCGAGTACCGTACAGTCGTCATAGAAATAACGTCCGCAGCTCCCATTCTTGTTGCGGACCGTAATCCGTCTTCATTTTTCGCTGTATTTTGTCAGATTGGAGAGCCGTCGCGACCTCGACGCTCGGGGCGACCTATTGGCGTGTAATTGGATTGTTTTTGAGTGAACGACCCTTGTTATTGTGGCCATGAAAAGCTACCGGGACGAGAGCCAGTCAGCCAGTCACAATGAACTTGCTCGAATCGTAATTAATACGGAATCGGCCTGCCAAGTATCTCGTTTCTTTTATTTATTTGCCCCTCGTGACGGAGCACCGCCGCACAAGTATTTCTTTTTGTTCCCGTTTGGAATTGGCCTCGAAATTGATTACATTTTAAGCTGGCACAAATTGGATCTGATTTGATAAACAATTGTGTTACAAATATCAGGCGTCATTTATATTTGATTTTCGTTCGGTACCTACTTTTGTCGTAATACGGTCGAACTATAATTTGTTATCACAGGTCATATTTGAAATTTCAAGTTACAGAACTACTTAGTGATTGCCAGAAAATTAATCGAAGAATAAATAGATAGTATTTTGAATAGATTAATGTTCTAAGGTGTAAAAATTATGTATTTGTACACAGAGGGACAAATAATTAGTTTAAGTTATTAGTGTCGTGATGGAGTTCCTTGAAACTATGACGACCTTTATGGCACAATTGTTGTCACGCCGGACAACTGTTCAAAGGATCCAGGGATAAATATTAAGCGCGGCGGAATTTAAATGACGAGTTTATTTTTCTTTTCACGTTAACATTAAAATATATTTTGTATTTTAAAAAATAATCCTTTGACAAAAATAAAATCAAATTATTCTAAAGCGCTGTTCTGTTTAACTGTTTTAAAAGCAAACACCACGTTTTAGCGAAACAATTATCCGGCGAGCGAATCCGGGGAGCACGATGCTATTAATGTCCTGCGTGTTGATTCGGCTCCGATTTAATTTAGCGTAACCACTGGTCTATGGCGTGGTATTAGCCATCGGATCAACTGAATAGATTGTACAGACTGTGCGACCTACGACTACCACCTGTATTTGATTCAGTACGCTCGGTATTTGAAAGAAAAAAAAAACAAACAGTCCATAATTTATCGAAAACAAGCGGTAACTTGGAAATATTTTACGCAAACACTCGACAAATCGTAACTGTAAACACACAAATAGAAAACATTTTGATAAATAACTTTCAGTAATTCGAACTTTTTTGTTTTCTTTGTGATATTGCAAACCTCTCAACATTATATTATTAATACTTCAAATTTGTTCAATCTTTGTAACCTGAAGTAAATAATTAGTAATTAGAAAGGTCCCTTCGACTTTGCATTATCGATAATCGACTGTATTTTATCCAGTAACAAGAAGAAAAAGTAATGAAGTACGAGTGTTATGAAGTGTCGTGTAATTTATTAATACGCGCGTACATGTCGGCTACCGAAATATATAACAAATGTAGTAGTAATGAAGCGTTCATAGCCATTGTGTGGCATGTGGGCAATCGATCAAATGAGGCATCTCCGAGGCCGGGAGATGGATGGGCCACTCGTGGCCACATTCCTTGAGCTTCCGCGTTTGAAGGGCCGTTAAGCTTTCAGTCCCGGTTGTTAGCGATATACATTAATTTATATCTTGATGCAATGAAACGCTTCGGATTCCCTTCAGAAACTGACATTTTTGTTGGTTAAAAAATCTTGAATTGGAATAGCCGTGAAAATGCAATGAATAAATGAAATAAAGTTTATTTGATGTTGCTTTTCACAAACACTTTTCGGTAGTCAAATTACGCCATTGTTTTAACAAATCTCTTTTGTGGGCCTTGGGATAAGTGGCGGCAAAAAACTCCCAAGGAGATTGTCAGAGGGTGCCCTAAGTTTCCTTGATTAGGACTAATTGGGGATTGTACCTATTTATATCTTTAGGAGATATGAGTTTTATTAGGTGGTAGGGCCTAGAGCTCACCCGGGGAAGTACCACCGCCCGCCACGGTACTTAGTACCATTCCTACCGTGTAATAATTGTTTAAGAACAATTGTGTTCCAGATAGGAAGGTGTGGAGCCGGTTACACTTTTGTAGAGGCGACCATCTCAGTCCTCAGGGGTAGCAACGCATCTGTGACCGAATTAGAACGAGACTCATTGAGTCTAGTTCTGGGTCGGTCACAGTTGTCATGGGCGGCAGCGGAAGGTGGTGCTGCATGCTCGTTTGCTATCTTAATTCCATAAAAAAAACATGAAATATTTTCGTTTGTTACTGACAACTTACCGTTACAAAGAAATTATAACGGCCTCCTTTTAAATTATATATTTTTTAACTACATTATCTTCCGCTTTAATTTTTTCGCCATGACGTAATCTCTATGTGATGTCAGAGTTTCCTCAACGGAGCCAATTTGTCACATTTCGCTAAGCATTTTTGGGGTCTGTAATCTAATATTACGTCGTTTAGAGATTGCTTCGTTAATAATATCACCATCCTCGAGCCGAACATTCCCAATCAGAAAACTGCCGTGTTTGCGGAATCCGTTGGCAAATTGGGATGTATCAACGTCGTTTCGCACAACGAGATTAGACCATATTTATGAGAGAGTACGACACAAAATAGATTGTACGGTTGTAATAAGTCAGACACGATTTTCTAAGGTCGCTTTGAAATGATGTATAGGATTTGAAGTATTCGTTACTTTTAAGGCTTTGACGCTCAGAAGTTTAGCTGCAATTTGGTGATGGGAGACAGCAATGTGATAGGCTATTAGTTTGATAATTTCACTCCCGAACCAAGAGTCCTGAGTTCGAGTCTTGCACGTACCACAAATTTTCAAATAATTCTGTGCATGTTTAAATTTAATAATCACTTGCTATATTAAAAAAAACATCGTTAGGATCTGTACACCTGAGAGTTCTCAATTCAGAGTATTGGACCACCAACTTCTCGCAGTCCTTGTGAGACAGTTATTTTATGGGTTGCGATGATGATGAGGTATGTGCTTTCATCGATAATTACTCCCTTGAAACTGTAAAGACTTACGAGTTCCTTGTATGTGAAATTGTGAAGGCTTGCACAGGGACGCTGCTTTTCTCGAGGTTTTGTAACAATCAATCATCATGTGGTCCGTTTGCTTTGATAGCCTTGTTGCTACAAAAATACGGCGTACCTGCTTGCTCAAAAATTGAAGGATATTTTCGAAGCAAAACCAAATAGGTATATGTAAAAGTAAATAATCTTTAACATAAGTGCTATTTATGTAATTAGAAATAAGAGATCAATCAAACACAATTCCGAGTACCTATGCCACACCTGACACAAACCACTATAAATGCTCATTATTTCGACGCGCAAAACGCACATAACATGAGAAACAAACAAGAATACTTCAAAGGGATTTTCCGCCAACAACCGCAATCGGCGTGGAAATCCAACTAACATCCGAAGAACTGCGCAAATTAGGAGCGCGTACTTACCGGGCGCTAATGTTTCAATCCGATTATAATTACGCGTTCATGTTCATTAGTCCCAATTTATTTCCACTACACATTTATTAATGAAGCACTAACACTTCTGAGAGCTCATTATATTTCCAGACAGTGTTTTGAACTTACCGCGAACTGAAATTTGAACTGTTTTGAGCCGACTGTAGTCACATATAAACAAGATATTACCAATCATTCGCACAGTAAGAGACTCTCGTAGTCTTATCTATCTCTAAAGATGTTGAATTGATGCTTTTTACTCATAATCACCTTGTAGCGGCGCCATACCTACAGTAATATGAGCGCGCGCCGCACATAATGCTGACCACGCAACCACGAGCGACGAGTGCAGTGAAACAATAGACTACGTCATACGCATCATACTGAACTGGCCAATTAGGAGACGTATCCTCAACGGCGCTATCAAGATTTCGAGATATACAAACTATATATACAAATGGTCCGGAGTTAACATCGGACCGCGGTCCCCAGGCAGTGACATCGCCTGGCGGGAGATCTCCCCTTTTCCTCCACAACCTCAAAGTAGTTCTATATGACAGTAAGCGTTAGAAGAACTTTTTTTAATATAAATAAAAGTTGGTCGAAACAGCTGATATAAGTGGTTATCGTAGCTCAAAGGCATAAGCAACAACGAAAACATCATCGATGCGTTGCGGCCAAGGTAGAACGAGTTCACTCATCACTAAAGTGTTGGTTCGGCAGACGGGTCCGCTATTAATAGGTGGTATATTGATCGATATTTACCGGCAGTATAATTACTCTGCTCACAATTACACACGAGTGGCCCAAGTAATTGCCGGGCGAGGTGAGGAGGCCAAGGGTCCGGGTCGCGCACCTATCCAACGGTCTACGCACGACTCGAGGCGTAATTAATATTAATGTCATAATTGGATGATGTAAATGTCATTTGACATATTTAATCAAAATTATAATTGTTTTGTGACTGTGTGTGCACAATGGGTTTTTTTATGTATTCTATCTAGGTAAGATAAGACTAGTGTTAAATTGAGCGTATGCTTTAGTTTATAGCTTCTTCTTTTTTTTCTTCCATCGTACGACACGACGCACGGCCGGTATTCATCCATACGTACTCGTAGTTAACATCCCACAGGTCCGAAAGTCGAGGTTCGCCTCGTCTTTCGTTATACGTACCGCGGAGGATTGGAACAACTTGCCTGCGTCAGTGTTTCCGCATACTCGTACATATAACGTGGGAGTCTTCAAGAGGAGAGTGAATAGGCTTTATCTAAGTTAGTGCGCTCATCACTATGGCTTCATCTCCACTTACCATCAGGTGGGATCGTTGTCAAGCACTATCTTATAAGAAAAAAAATAGCGACGGTCTGTATTTTTAGTGGATTGCTATGAAGATACGTAACGAACAATTAGAAATGCAGGTCGTTTAAAGTTTGTGTGTAATTTCGAATCTCAATATGCATTAGAAAAATATTTTTTCTTGTGTGAACCTAGGGTGGTGATTCTCCTTACTAAATAGATGAAACAGGTCATTCATATTTTAATTCATTATTTATTATATCATTGTGTAGTGAGCGCTACAAACGCGTCGACAAATAGCAGTAGTTAAAGGAATTCTTGAAGACGCGTATTAACATTACAGCTGCGCTGATGCGTTCCACTTGGGGCTCACTTGGTGGCTTTTTCAAATGGATTTATTATTAAAACAGATATTATATTCACACTGCCGCTTCGACTGTCACTGTTTGTTTGTATATAGCTTCTATGTAACTTGTCTTTTTATGGAGGATGTAACATTTGAGAAGTATTTAAAATTGCTGCCATTTTCATATTGTTTATTTCAATTGTATAGAACCAATAACACCGATAAACACGAAGCTTGTGTGCAAATACACCCATGAATTATTACATTATACCATGAGACGCTATAGCCAGCGATACGTTGTACCCGATGAGTCATTTTATCGATATGGCGATTAGATCTAGATAACTTCGAGGCAATAACAAGAAAGTACCGAACAAATGACAGTAATTAATCATGACCACTGTTCATCGACAATAATCGGAAACTGACGAAACATTGTTAGGTACTTGTTTCATTTGATATCTTATTTAGTAAATAGTAAAAGCATTAAAAGAATAATGTTCAGGATACAAGTTAATGTATAAAGGCAGTATAAATTATAGGTTTATATTCTACCGATAGATGTGTAATAAAATCTATGATGAAAATATATATTATATTGTTGCCAATGTATTTAAAAAACATTACCGTGTGATACGCCAAAGACTGCACCTATTATATCAAATCAAATCAAATCAATATATTTTACTCATTTGGGTATTAAAAATACACTTGTGAAGGTCGTTTTTTGATTCTATCTATAGATTTAAATAACTACAAAACGAACCCACTTTTCAATAATTCTTGAAAAAATAGAACCTGATTTACATCCACTGAACCTGATTTACAGTCTCTATTAAAATTTTATGAAATCTTACAAATTATTTATCTTAGAAAGTCCTATGTTGGAAACACAAATTACCTACTTGCAGTACATGGCTTAAAAATTAATTAATTTTGAATTTTATTTACCAAATATTTTATATACCAATTATCTATTTGCTATTACCGGGAATCGAATCCGGAGCGATCGCCACGTCGCTCGTCACACAGAATGAAACCGCAGTGGGTAGACGGCCGGAGCGCTGTCAGGAGCGAAGCGGAGTGGGCCGGCCGCTTCACGCGGGACAATTGTTTCACCTCCCCTGCTTGCGGGCCGCTACCAAACAAACGAGAGAAATTAATTTATGAGACCCAGGAACTACCAACAAAAGAACGCGGCGAACAAACTGCTGAATGCGAACATTTCTTGTCTATGTTGTAGGTTGTTTGTAAAACAATATACAATACAATACGTAGTGCCCACTTTAGAGCTCACACTCAAATCATAATTATGTTTCATACTAGCTTTCCGGCTACGGCGTCGATTGTGTGGAATTCGTTTTCATCGTGAATCGAGGAATGGGGACGGAGGGAGTTAATTTTCAAAAATCTTTCTTATTGCTAGCATCACTTTTGTCGCTTGAGGTATCGATACACAAAGTTTCGAGTGAAGCGTTTGAAGAAATAAATGCCAACAGTCTCTTGCCTACTTTATTGTTAAAAAAAACATACAGGCGGATTGAGAACCTCCTCCTTTTTTGAAGTCGGTTAAAAAGTGTATTTCGCGGATGCTTAGATTCACCGATTAAATTAAAAGAATTCGCAATAAAATTAACACGCCTAGACTTATTAATTATTATAATATGTGTTTGTAGTATTTTATTATTACCCTTTTTTCGGACATGTTTTTTAAAGAAACAAATATTTCAAACTGCCATTTTTTTAGTTAAGAGTAATAAAATATTTTAAGTAGGCAATGAAAACTTCAGTTATTCTTGAGTTTAACATTAAAACTTTTCGAATCATTATCGCACAATTGGTGTATTATTTGATCGTAACAATGTCAGGGCGGGTTACCCTTGTTTCGTGAACAACTTTTGATATAATTTTAATAAATCGAACAACGTTTAAGATAATAATCAGTTTGTATAATATCGTTTGACATAATTTTCATTTGATCGAATATTCATTTTGTGTAATATTGATTGACATAATGTTCATTTGATCGAATATTATTTTATACAATGTTCATTTTATGAAATGTTCAGGTTATAAACGCCCTAAAGTCGGTTCGATGGTTCCTGTTAACCTAACACGCTCGTCGCTTCACTCCTCGCTAACCTAATTACTTTAATTAAAATTAGCGCATTTGAACATTCGATAAAAAGATATTATTCGAAACAAATGATGATAAGAAATAAAATTATGGCAATCAAATATTCGATCAAATGAATAATTATGTGAAATGACTTTATTCCAACTAAAATTAGTCGAAGCGATTTTCGACGAAAAGTTGTTATACCAAACAAGAGGCACCCTGTCAGGGCAGGGGTAGTTGAGGCACAAAACTGATCCGCAATCATTCGATAAATTAAAAAGGGGTTCTTGAAGTTAAACCTGAGCCTAAATTGAACTGCTGATAGTAGACGTTAATAGACAACAAACTATCCTCTTTAAAACATGTAACAATAGCATAAGATTTCTGAATAAGCGAAGAAAGCGATAATAACAGCGTCCTAGACCGCTGTGTACTGAAACGTAATTATGTGGTCGCCCTATGGAGACTTACAGCCACACTTTATGGCGATACGGCCCTACACACAATTAATGGCCATTTTAAGACACAAAAGCTGTCCCTATCGCGAAATTTAAACCTATTGTGACAATTTTCGTTAAATATATTGCCACTATCAGAGCCCAATCGGGTTGTTTGGCAGTTTTAATTATGAGCATCTCCTATCACTATTAAGTGGCCAGAATCCAACTAAGTGTATAAGAATAATGCCTGGGAAATCTTACGCATCACGGTTAAGTGAAAGAAAAACAGACATTTACATATTTTGTTCTTTTTTGGAGCATCTTAACGAAGCGATGACAGCTAAACAAAAAAGTTTGTAGGTTACAACCTATGCTAACTGTTGAAACATTAATGCACCACACTTAATTTTATGTGCATCTTATGTGTGTGCATCTGGACTGAGGGCCCATTTTTTTTTTCTTGGCGTAGCAAATTGAAATTTATAGGTGATTTAGTTAAAATTAGTTAAAACTTAAAGCAAACGCTCATAAATTTCTTAAACGTAAATTAAAGATGTTACGGACAAATGTTTTGGGCCCTCAGTTCAGATGCCTACAGAAAGTGGCATGGTGTAAATCTCAGAAAGTACTACCTCTGTGTCAATAATTTTTATTCCAGAATTTAGTTAAGAATTTCTTAAAACGATTTATGTAATTCTCAACTGACTAGAGAATAACATTACAGATCTATCACAGTTTTACTTGGGCCCTCAATTGTGTTAAACGTTTGTGATCCTTTTGAAATTAGGTGACATCGTCCCGGCTCTAGCGAGCCAAATGATTCAGAAATTGAATCTGAATAATCAGCCGCGACACGTCTGTTTCACAGTTCGCTAGGTGTTTGTTTTCATGTCATTTCATGGCACATTTAGCCTCGCGACTGCGATTCGGCAGCGCTCAGCGGAAGGCGCTCCACAAGTTAATAGGTGTGAAAATTATGACAGACATGTGAAAAATATGTAAGTACCTTACACCGCTACGACAGGAGCGACTGCGGTTTTCAAAAATCTACTAATTAAACTCCGTTTTTCTCTATAAATAGAGAACGAACGCACGCACATTAATCTTAGCAGATTTTTTTCTTTTAAGCTTTTGCTATATCTAGACTTAAGAATGTATATGTTGCTTGTTTTGAACGTTTTAATCTTATACAGGTACAAAATTCTGATTGTAAAATCTGCAACGTATAATTTTTGATGTCTGATGAATCAATAGTTTGTCCTATAAGGATGCTCTTTTATAAAATAGTACCTTTTTAGATAGGTCGTTAAAACTGCTAAGGGCTATACTAATATATCATTTTTGCAATATTTTAACAAAGCCAACATTCTTCAGACTTCCACATTGTGAAATAATAAATTGAAAACATCAATGAAGTGTTCGAAGTCAGTTAAATATGTATTATTGTAGATATCTCAAAAACTACCCGTCAGATGTCATCGAGTAAAAAGTTATAAAATGTGTGTTACCTCAGAAAAAAATCTACTTTTTTGAAGTCGGTATAAAATAAATTGTGCTGTTGTGCATTATTTACACAGTGCACAGACGTGTAGTGTAATTAACAATTTCCTTAGGGCGGTATGTACGCCCTCGTCTGTTCCTGCGACCCTCCGCAACAATAAACGTGATGGAGTAATGACATGAGTGAGAGAGATCGATGTGTTCCATAACACCGCCCTTATCTCCACCCGCGGGTTTTACTTGCACTTATTTTGGTTTACGATGACAAAATATTATACATTCTACTGATGTTTCCGCTTCTTCTGTCATTAACGTCGTCCATCTTAATATCGAATGGAGATTCAGACGTTTTTATGGTGTTATTACTGAATTTACTCTTTATTTCTTAATTTATTATTGGTAAACTCGCTCGCATTGCGCTTTGGGAAACCTGTCTCTTAATAACTACATTCGGAAGTTGTTAGGCGTGATTCTTTAAACTGACATGTCATATAATTTATGAACCGATTTAATTTTTATAGAATCGAGATAGAAATCGAGCATGCAGCACCACATATCCGCCGCATATAATAACACTGAATGAACATATTATACCACAAGACAGATTAGTTTTAACATAAAAAAGAACACAAATAAAATCACAGACAAACTGTGTGTCCATTTAGGTCAAAATGTTGTGTTTCAGTTAACATATTTTCTAGTTTTTTATTGTTATAATTAACTACCGTATTATGGGCATAAAGGAGTTCCATCATCATATTACTCCACGTATTCAATCCATCGAGGGAACACGTATTTGAAGTAACAAGAAGCCAATATTCTATTGGCTTATAATCTAATAAGGGGCGCTCGGCGCACTCGAGAGAGGATAAGGGGAAGAGCCAGCAGCTTAATTTAGTGTCGAATTTAGTATCGATAAACTTCTGCGAATGTGGGCTGCATCAAATAATTATACTGACAATAAATGGTGAAGTCTCGCTTCTATATTAAATTATATTAATTTCTTTGTCGATATAACATAACTTAATAACTTTAGTTCCGTCACGTACTGAAAGCCTCACATTAGGATTTCTTGTTTTGAGGATGTCAGGGGCAATATGGACACCATAATTAGAAAAGGACATATCTACACCCATACCGAGAATTGAAATTCAAATTCATTATTCAAATTTTCGACTCGCGGGAAATCAAAGTGTGATCCTGTGAAGTGGCTCCGGCAGGGTGAACATTATTAGAGCGCAGATTTTCCATGGTCTCAATTACCAAAAAGTTTTCATAAACGTTTTGGTAATATATAGAGAAGTTATCTTCTTCAGATCGTCAGTCCATCATCATCAGATCTCATCTTAGAACTCTATACTTAGTCTTTGCACTTTCGTTGGCTTTTTGCAATAAAACATGTGGATAAACAACGTAGAGCTGCTTTCTTTCGACATTTCTTCGTTGGAGGCAGATATAAAATATTTGATGATTTAACTGTATTGGTGAATAAAATAAATGATTTGAATTTGTGCTGAGTCATCTTTCGCCCAGTTCCTTATTCCTGAAGAAAACTACCACATTGAAATGACCCTGCGCGAGGAATGATTAATTCCTCGTCGTACCGCCAGGGTACAAGTGGTTCGTCCACAAGTGGTTCGAAGTGTCACTTTGATGTGCTGCCAAAAACCTCCACAGCTTTGACAGCGTAAAAAACCAAGACTTGCGAAGGTCGTCCTTCACTTGTGATTTCGCGTACTTATCTATACCCGCAAATGCGAGTGACCGGCCTAAATTTAGGTGAAAAACAGTGACATTGTTTTATTATATGTATGCGTTAGATAAATGTTAGTTTTTAGGTCTCGAGCGATACGTTATCAGAGTTCTCAGAGTGTTAGCGTTTATTAATTTATTATTCAATGAATGTGTATTTTATGTACCTAGTTGGTTTTTTGAAGTTCATCTACTTTATCTCCTATCGAAATAAAAACTCTGAACAAATACTGGTGGCAGGCAGGCCGTATTTCAGGCCAGTGCCATTACTCTACAAGAATATTATGTAATTTATTCAGTCGTAATTAATAAATATTAATTAAAATATCCATCATGCAATACTCCTGCTTGCAATTAATTCGACGCTTATATTTTCATAGCTGTTTTTATTAATTCAGAAACAGCCTCGACCATTGAACCGAATAAAGTTAAGACTACTGGAAATACAATAAATAAAGGCCGTGTTCTTTGCACTACAAGAATTGGTAATTTTAATTATTTTATGTAAATATGTACCTACGTATGTTCGAGTAAGTAGATGTCCGATATATCATCGATATACGAGTATTGTCGGGTTATTGTAGTGCACAGCGTTTCTTTGTTGCAGGTGTCGAGGGTAAAATATTTGTTATGCAACTTTTGACAACCTGTTTTACTGTCACGCGAAATTCACTGAAAAATTAAGTTGAAAATTAAATATTTACAACGAGTGAAATATTAGCCTTAAAATCTTAAAATCTACCATACTTTTCTTTATTTTGGGAAATTAATCTGATAAAATAAAAGCCAAAAATTGTGTAGGAGTTCATCAAAGATTTTATTAAAAATACCTTCCTTCAGAATCATTAATACCGACTCTTGAGATTAAAAATAAAGTATTTTCTAATTCAGTTATGCTCAAATGCATATGTATGCCGCATAAAACACACAGTACCTTATTATTATCGACACAAAGAAACGAATTATTGCGAAGAAAATTCAGTATTTTGATAACCAAAGATCGATATATTATATCTATAGATAACGACAATATTGTATCAGCCACTATGCACTACAGAGTTGGCCCAATCACTAAACCTACTGGTGTTTGATAACTTCTGCAGCTAAAATATTTGATTCATAACGTTATCCGAGCCGTCAAGAAGTTATTGATGAGATCGCCAGCTGTTGTGAGGAACTGCACTTTTGCAACTAATGTTGCATAAAGTTCTAAAGTGTCATCATCATCATCATCATCTCAACCCATCATGGCCCAATATTGAGCACGGGTCTCCTCTCACAATGAGAAGGTTAAGGCCATAGTCAACCACGCTGGCCAAGTGCGGATTGGCAGACTTCACACACCTTTGAGTTTTGCGAACTCTCCGGCATGCAGGTTTCTTCACGATGTTTTCCTTCACCGTTTGTAGCAAGTGACCTTTAAATGCTTAAAAAAAGCTAAAGTGTAAAAGTAATAAATTAATATCAAATTAGTACTGATAAAGTACTAAGGTCCAATAAAATTATTATTTTACTTTAGACCCACTTTTAGCTCTATGTCTTTTTAGAAAAACATGTTTGTGGAACACCGAAAAATTTCGATTTTATTTGTGAAATGTTTTTTGCAAGAATTTTATCTAGTTCTATTACGGCAAAACTCCCAGAAACGGTATCCACGACACGAACTATTTCCTCCGTACCGCAGTGAGCGGAGGGCAACACATAGAAACACCAATTCTTTCGTAACTGGAGCGCGGCGTATCGTTTATCGGTATTATGCGAAAAGATTTGCTCTTGACTCACTTCAAGCGGATTTCAGATAACATCAAACTATGTGTGTTCGAGTCGCTTCGTCGAGAACGATTTAAAATTGTCATTTGTTTATTTTATACAAGTATTTACCCGCGGCTTAGCTTACGTTACCGACAACGACAAAATACGGTTAAACCGATCCTATAGGAACTTATCACCATCACTACAGTATCGTATGTCCCAGTTCAAGTTATGAACTACTTATGTGCCAAACTTTATCGCAATCTCAAAACAATAATAATGATTAGTTTAACATCCTTTCTAATTCAATTTTGACTCCATTAAGGAATGATTTCCGGGATGAAAAATATCATATTATGCCTTTCAAGGTTTCAATACGATTTCAAATTTTCACTTAAATCGATTAATCATATTAAGCGTTAAAAGCAAACAGACAGACGGTCAGCTACTTTCGCACTTTTAATTTATCTTTTAGTAGGTAATTAGTATAGATTGCGTTGAAAGAGAATGTTGAGTTAGTGATAGAACGGGCTGAATTGTTGAATCGTTCAACTCATTAATGGAGGGCAGGCTCGCAAGAGTGAAGTGGCCTCGAATTGTTCTGACAATAGCAGCCTGACCGCAAGCGGAGTGGAAGACACATAGCCTCATGCCCTACTGTTCTGTGAGGAGCTCGCGTCAGGCGATTGGCGCGGGTTTTACTGAGAGGCTCCTTGTCCAATTGCCTATTATTATCATGTGTTAATGATATATGGATAGTATTGTTATAGTGTGCAAGTTCAAGTTTAAGAAAGCGCAAGAAATTGGTTGTGTATTACCCTGACGCATGTTGACAGTATCGACTTTTTTGATATCCTTAATGACTAGTCGTGTGCTGAAATGTAGAAAGCATTCTCACTGACTACTGTAATAAGTTGAGAATTTATTTTATACTTATAATAACACATGCTTATCTGAAGAATTTTTATATATTAGGTACTGTTCAAGATGTTTTAATGGGTATTCTTCATAATATTTTATTACCTATCTACTAGCTAAAACCCGACTGCAACCCAATGTAGTAAACAGGGTCTCTGTTTATTTTTTACTGAAATACTACCAAAAAAATCGAATAAATTGATGATTAAATTCAATAGAAATGTTTTTTTTTAGACAAGACAAAAATATTATTTGTCACAGTTTATCCGACAGAATAAAATTATATCTTCCACTTATCAACACAGATAAGAGATTCAAGTGGAATGTTTCGATCGTGATGTTCAATCAGAGATTGTCAACCTGAAGATGTGGTGGTTACTGGCGGTGTTCCTGCTCTCCAGTGGCAGCGATGCCAGGAGCCGACTGGACCCCCTGGTGGAGACTGATTTAGGCCTGATCAGAGGCCTCAGGGCAGACGATGGAGGTTACTCCATGTTCCTTGGAATTCCGTACGCGAGGGTCAATGAAAGTAATCCCTTTGGGGTGAGTTAAAATTTAATAGTTCTTCTCTTAACGGAAATGGTACATAATTTCGTTAAACCAATTTGGTTTTTCCACCAGATCGTTTTTAAATGTACAATTTTACATGGTTAACATGTATAAATAGTATAAAAAATAGTGCTACTTCCTAATTATTTTCTTTTCTATTGCCAGCCGTCACTTCCATATCCAAAATTTGAGGAAACTTTTGAGGCTTTCGATGATTCAGCGATATGTCCTCAAATTGAAGAATTTAGCAACTCAATAACGGGCACGTTGGACTGTTTGCATCTTAACATTTATGTCCCACACACGGCCACGTCATTGAACCCATTGCCGGTGATGGTGTGGATATATGGAGGTGGCTTTCAGATTGGTTATGCCGGTAGATTCCTATACGGCCCGAAATATTTAGTACGACATGATGTTATTTTGGTAACTGTTAATTATCGCGTAGGACCATACGGATTTATGTGCCTCGATACACCCGATGTTCCCGGAAACCAGGGTCTAAAAGACCAACTAGCCGCTTTAAGATGGGTGAAAGACAATATTGCTGCATTTGGCGGTAATGCCAATCAAGTTACAATTTTTGGAGAAAGTGCTGGGGGAGCTTCGGTTGACTTTCACTTGATGTCTGAACAAGAAAAACTCTTTAATAGAGCGATAATGCAAAGCGGCACAGCGTCTGGTGCATGGGCAGTTACGGACTCTAACCCTTCAGTACCCCTACAAATATCCAGACAATTGGGTCTAGACACCGAGGACGTCGACGAAGCAATTTCTTTCCTCGCAGGGATTGACAGTGGATTAGTTATTGGTGCAGTTTCAGAATTACAGCTTCAACTTGGACCGTGTGTTGAGAAAGATTTCGATGGAATTGAAAAGTTAATTTCTGATTATCCAATTAACACGCCAGTTCCAAAAGCTAGGACGACATCTATTTTAACTGGTTATAATAGCGATGAATGGTTATTAGAATACATAAATAAATCGCCGGAAGATTTTAATAGCTTAAAAGATATCTTTAAGAACAAATTGGCTGAAGGATTTAACTTCGGCAATGATCTGGAAGAAATGGCTGCTTTTGTTAGGCGCTTTTACATAGGAGATGATGAGATATCTGAAAATGTTATGTGGGAATTGATAGATTTCTCATCTGACTTCTACTTTAACCATCCTGCGCAGAGAAGTATAGAGAAGTATTTAGATAATGGTGCTGGAGCAGTGTATCATTACACATTCTCATATGTTGGGGAAAGAAATTTTGTTAAGAAAAGGTTTAATGTTGAGCAAGGCGGTGCAGCGCATGCCGATGAAATTGCATACCTATTTGATATATCTTATGAAGTTGACATAACACCGGAAGATCAACTGATATTGGACCGAATGACAACATTATGGACCAATTTCGCTAAATTCGGGTAAGTAGTACAGAATCCAAAAAATGGTCGAATTTTATTTGCATTATTGTATAGACTGCATACTTTCTGAAGTATACAGCACAATTATTTTAGATTTCCTGGTATTTTTGTTATTTATTATTGCCTAGTATTGTTGTAAATGTATTGATATAGACATTAAGGAGAACCTGTCAATTAATATAATGATAGAATCTTTTGAATACTAATAATTTTTACTTTCTTTCAGGGATCCGACCCCGGACACATCAGAACTTTTACCTGAGAAGTGGTTGCCGGCAACCAAGGATACGCTGAACTATCTGGACATCAATCTGTTCTTGTCGATGAGGACCAGACCCTTCAACAGACGCTTGTCTTTCTGGGATCTCTTTTACAGCATGAATAAAGAAGCTATAATAGGATATAGAGGCCAAGAGTAAAACTGTTTTACTTTTTGCTTTCACTGTTGATTTTAATTGTCTACTCATTCGTCTTACTTATATTATAGAAAATAATTTATAAATGCAAGCATAAATTAATAATGTATCGGAATAAAATAACATTATTGGTCATTAAATAATGTTTTCCTTTCAAAACTAAATATGGAACCGCAGTGATATGTTTATGACAAAATATTAAGTAGTAAAGATTTTAAGAAGTAAAAATCAAGATTGTAGTTTAAGAAATAAAATGTGTTAATAACGAACATAATTTAAATTTATTTCTTACAAAGTGGAAGAAAATCTGAAACACGTTGGTATTTCCTCGAAAGATCCCCTTCTTAACGATAATGTTAGCTTTTACACGAACGGCCGTAACAATACAAAGTGTGCACCTTGTGAAATGAGTAATGACAACCTGGACAGTACAGATTTGGTTGGTTTGTTGGAAGTCTTGGGTTCGACTCCCAGCGAGGAATCCTCCTCAGAATCGGGTCAGCATTGAAAAAGGTCAGGCTTTGGTATAATGTATGTGCTGAGGAGGAGTCGCCTTTGCGTTGCTTAATATGCCGTAGTAACTGCATGCTCATTTACACAAACAAAATATAAAAACTCGAAAACAACGTGCCCTAAAAACCAGCAAAGTGTGCGTAAAATCAGCACTCGCAATTATATTTCGAGTGTACTATGTTAAGTGAGAGAAATAAGATAATCTGTGGAGATACGCCGCGATACTCTGGCCATAATCTGTTTAATCTAAACTCGCTGCAGCTCTATTATGATAATGCACTCCAAATATGTACGAGCACCACATAATGCGAACTTAACTGAAGCCAAACTTAACTTAATTAAGGATCGTTGTAGTAGTTGAGATTCTGCTTCGGGCTAACACGTGATGCTGAGAACGTGAACGTGAACAAAAACGTGAAGCCGGCAAAAGTGTGCCTAAAACACACATCGAAACCAATAGAATGCCCTATGTTGACAGTTTGAACTAGAACAAATTTAAACTTTATTTTTTGGAACACAAAGCTTCATTTATTTATTATTATTTAGAACACAAAAGTCGTTTTGGTGTGAGTGCCGCCGTGTGTATTACAAGGCGAGGCGTACTTTTTGCCGGCTTTACGCTTTTGTTCACGGCACGCCGTCTATAGTTTATTGGTCTGAGGCCACACATCCACCATGCTCCGATCGGTGTACACTTCGTGATGGAAAAGTTAGTCAGGGACCTTGGTTGGTCTCTTTAACTCTATTTTTAAACGATTTCAAAAAAAGAGGAGGTTCTAAATTCGAATGTATTTTTTGGCTGTGTTGTCTTACAATTTTGTAGTGCGCGAATAGATTTTGATAAGTCTTCTTTATACTCTGAAGTAGTGCTCGTCACCTGGTCTTTATCGATTCCTATATTAGGTATCTAGTACTTACTTATCGATTTTGTGTTTTTGTTCAAAAGTTAGTTATTTTTGTAATAAGTTATTAATTCTTTTGGCTATGATCCTTGTGGTGAGTGTTAATGTAGCCTTAAATGGTAAAGCACAATTGGAAAGAAAATCTTCTAGACTTAAAACACTCAGGTTTTCAGTACGCACGACAAAAGACGTAGAGTATATTCGTATTCGTACATCACGACATTGTGATGCAAAGGGCTCGCAACTATCGGCAGCAATAAAGCACATGACCAAGAATCGATAAAACCGTGACAGACGATAACATAAACAAGATGCTTGATAGTCAGTAGTTTTTTATCACAGTATCGGCAAACTATGTCTTAATAATAGAAATACACTGATGTAACATCACCAAGTAAAATCACTAGATATTTTCCTTAATTATCTGAAGGCATAAGACTGAAAAGATCAATGACTGATGTACCCTGATAATAGGAATTGTGTTCAACCGTCAAACAAGCCCCAGTAGATTAGTTGGTGGCCAGAAGAAGGCCGCACTCAAATAATTATCGTCGACGGAGACTGTAATGGGACGAGTCTCGGCGGTACTCTCAAATCCATAAGGGGAGCTTCCGACAGTACGATTTTGTTACACAGATAATATTTAAGAAAAAAGTTTGTTGTTCAAAGAATTTAAATAAATTAGGTAATTTCTTACAATAGTCGTACTTATGATATCAAAACATTAATTGTTAATAACAATGTTGGTAGTATGTTATTCCACGTGATGCTAGTACAGGTATTTCGGGTGTCACGGTGAAACGAGGTGCCAGTGTCAAATCAGCTACGAATGATAATGTTATTAAGATAAACTTCAGCTGATGAATTCTGTGGCATATCTATTTGTATATTTATGGAAGGACAGTACTATTTGTTATCTCTGTCAGATTTATTTTTGCCGAACAGTAGTAGAATATTATTATTAAATAAAAATAATTTATTAGCTGTATATTAATTTAAAACTTTTGCATCATACATATTTGTACTGAAATAAGGTGGATTTAATAATCTTCTGCAATAAAATAACATTTTTTTTAATTAAAAGAATTACAAAAATTGTTTCGGACGTAGAGAAAAACACAGTTTTAGTAAAGTGAAGGTCGTTTGGACCGTTCTTGTAACAATTTAAGTACGAGTATGTTCTATGCAATTAACTTTTGTTGGTCGTAGTCGCGCCGCTGGAAGCGAAACTTAAGACGGGATAATCTTGTAATTTTATAAGTGTCCAACGCTATCTTGTCCCGGTTTCCTCACGCCTGTCGCCTTTTGAAGAATTAATCGTTTCAGCCAGAAATATTTTCCCTGTAGGCGTTGTGCTTTTTAAAAGAAACTCAAACGTTTCATTGTCGCAGGAGATTTTTTCTATTTTTAGCTCGTAATGTAATGCTATGAGATGTTTTTGAAGTTTTTTCCTTTCTGAAAATTGACTTTGTGAACGATAGAAGGACTTGTTAATGACCGTACTCTTTTCCGTTTATTACAGGCGGTTTATATGAGTTCTAAGACTAGTCTGGTTAAATCACAAAATATCAGCCAGAAATTATTTCACATTGTGAGCAATAAGTACCCACACAGTTAGCCTAACTATTCAGAGATATTTCTGAAGTAGCTATACTAAACAAACATATAACCCGTATTGACATAAAACTACGCGTCAATATGAAAGAAAGCTCGATGAATTTGTTTAGAACGCGAATACCTTGAAAGGCGAAAGGCAGTTTGGACAAAGTATTATGAGCGGCCACAGTTTACGTATCGGCTTAGTTGGCCGAGCGGGTGGAAGGACGGTATGTATGCTACATCTATGACGGTAACTATGAACACTGAATACAGAAAACTTTCATTTTAACGTGTCGGAGTGACCGCCAGCCATTCTCATTCAAGTTTATAGACCTTCAGCCCGGGGCGTGGCGTGTGACAGGGGATAATAACTTTCTATATTTTCTTACCGGTCGTGGACGCATCGTGGTCCGTAGTGTAACCAAGGGTCTAAATATGATGAGGAACGTTGACGGGGCTCATGTCAGAATTAGGAGGATAATGCGAATGTCCACCACGCTGGCCAAGTGCGGATTGGCGGACTTCACACACCTTTGAGTTTTGCGAACTTTCCAGCATGCAGGTTTCTTTACAATATTATCCTTTATCGTCAAAGCAAAATAAATAGCATGCTCCTGAATATGCAGAAGTGCATGTTCTATGATTCGAACCCGGATCCTTCAAGTAGAAGGCCGAATTCTTAACCACTAGGCTATCGGTGCTTCTAGGCAAAGAAATTACTATCTTAAGTTCCCAGCCGGATCACGACAAGACGATCGTTGGACTGACTCCCACAAGAAGGTAATAGCTGGCCAGCGGGACTTCAGCACTATATCAAGCAACATCCAAGTGCATTTAATTTGCATTTTTTTATGTTATGACGAATTTTAATAGGTAGATTATATACTTAGATTCTTACTGACTTTTAGTTGTGTAGGCAAAAACTTTAATTCGTGAGGCGCTGGTTAGAAAATATTTTCGTATAAATGTCACGGTGACCTTGGAAGGAAGAATAGTTATGTCAAAGAATTTTGGGAATACTTAACAAGAAAGGTAATGTGACAAAGAGAGGATGGCGTGGGCGTCTGTACTCAACCTCGGTTATTTTGAATTCACATTTCTCTTGTGGAAAATAACTGAGCAAAACACTCTGGTCGTCAGGTTACTAAAATATTTAGCCCTTTACCTTTTAAATTTGAAATAATTCCCAAAGCTAAAATGATAGAAGAGATCGCCTAATTTGAGTGGACGTATGCACGACCCAAACATTATCCCCGGATTAAATGTTCACGTGTTTCAATATGGTTTCTGTCGCGAGCGGAATATGTAAAAGGTCCATTAGGCCGACTTTGTATCCGTATTCAGCCGATCCACTACGCACGAGTATCTGGTTAGTTATTAAATGTTTGGACTGATATTGCGACACATGTTTATTTAGTTTCGGTTTGATGCAACAGTATCTAATGTTAGGCAGTTCCTATTTGTGTCTTCTACATCGGTCGCAGGTGTCATGGGTGACAGCGGAACTCGCTACCTTAATTCCATTAAAAATGTTTTCAAAAGGTCTTGAAAAGCACTGAAAAAAGTCAGCCAATAGTGATTCTCAGTCGCAAACATAGAGTTATGTGCCATTCCGTCTAACTATTTGGTTAATAGGAAGATAGAATGTAGGATAGCCCAATTTTCAAGAGACAGAGCCCTGTGCCAGACAGACAACTGGACAAGCGGAGGCCCTTGGGGTAGGGAATTTAGAACTGTATTACAATATCATTTGACCAAAGCCTGAATTACGCGGATTTAAGGTGGATGTAGTGGATTATAATGGAATTATTTTACCCTGAAAAATTACGTCATTTTCCAACAAGAAAATATTAAAGCATATAAAAAGAGCAGAGGATCAGACGAATAAGATATATCGAGCGAAAACAAAGCGGACTGCTTGGTTAGCGGATAATTCGCGCGCGTCATCATTTTGACAAATGTAAGTCTGGGTGACGGGCTGATGAATGTCGAATGCGGGAGTGGCTCGCTTAGCTGATGTGTACACTTTTCTTCGAGATGTACAGAAACACAGGGATCATTACTTGCAACTTTATCGGTGCGACTTGCTTCACTGTTTAAGCTCAAATGTTTTTCGGGGTCCAGTCTACTTTGTCTGCTCATGTTGTACCCTGCAGGCTGTAGGGTAATATACGAGATAGAGGTGATAAAGAGATAAAGAGACTTATGACATTAATTTCTGTAAAGCCTACATCTGCCCAATGTAGATTAAATCGATGAAATTTAAAAAAATGAATTATTTAATTGATACGTTTATTTGTATATTCATACTTTTTTCAATTAAAATGCCAAACTATGTATAGTACCGATAAATAATTAAGCGAGTATTTAATTAAACATAGTTACAAATAATACATAAACATGACGTAATGTTCATGGACATCATCGAATATTTACCATTGCCGGTTATTCTAACTTATCAGCTGTTTACGAAAAAAAAACCGCCAATAAAATCGATCTATTCAAAGGCTCTGACCGCTTCGAATAACAGTTAACGTAATCCCGGCAATTTTTCGTCTGTGTTTTTGCGCAGGATTCCTCACCGCAATGCTTTTATCTCGTCGATCATATTATCATGAGGACGACCACACTGGAGGTGTTTGGCCGTCCCCAAACTGTAGGGGTGGCACAAGCCAACTATCGAGATGGCAGCGATGCCCGTTCATTTTATTGTTAAAAGTGGCGTTAGCTACGTAAATGAGTTTAAAGCGAATCTATGGATTGACTTTAAAAATATTTATAAAAAAAAAATTATTAAGTAAAGTAAGTATTTAATTAAGATTTTCTTTGGAATAAAGATAAATGTAAAAATTAGATCACGTCAATTTTACCTAATAATATTATGTAAAGTAAAGTCCTGGAAAAAGCTGTTCTGTAAATCTACAAGCATTATGGTAATGCGTAAGGGCATTAGTAATACGGTAACCTTGGTGCTTTTTACTGTTCGTAACAATTTAACATACACATAGGTACACCGAAAAAAACAGTAGCATATTTCTTTAACTATCGAGAACCTTCCCGATTCTGCGAATATAATTATTTACAAAATCTTTTCATAATTTGTAACGATTGATATAACGTAAAAAATAATATAAACACAATGAAAAAACACGATTATAACGCAGATTTATTATTATTTCTGTAAGCAGTGCCAACCCTATCGAGCCTACGAGCAGATTCACTTTCCCGAGACGTATGCCTTTTTATGGTAATAGTAAGCCAGCGGCCTTATCTGGGCGGAAAACAGTTTTTATTTATTTCCCTCGCATCCGACTTCCTGCTTTACATTGTTTCTGTGTGGTATTTCTTTTTCTTTTCTACGCAGAACGTTATTTTAGTAGAGGATTTTTACAGAAGCTCTGGATATATTCGAACAGCGAACTATTTGGCAGCCCCTGTTTCAAATTCACAGGCATATTCGTAAACTTTAAGTTTGAACATTCCCCTGGTATTTTGTAAAAGAGTTTTTGTGCTATATTGGCGCAGCTTTCTACACTGACCCAAATCGTATGCCGTAGAGCATGGTGTCGTCAGAGCTGACACAAGCCGTTGATAGTTAGGAAAGTTAGTAGAGTTGTTTAAGAAACATAATAATCGCAACTCGTCGGTAAGGGCTACTAGGTATATCATCATTCAAGTGACAAAGATGTATGGAAATGACTAGGTCTTCAATCAGTTCCGCGGCGGTATGCGCACATCACTGTACCAAATGTATAATAATTGTATTTCTAATTTTGTATTTCCAATTTTGCAACCGATCTGCTATCCTACTTCCTACTTCCTACTAATATTATAAATGCGAAAGTTTGTAAGGATGTATGTGTGTGTGTGTGTTTGTTGCTCTTTCACGCAAAAACTACTGAACGGATTTTCATGAAACTTTGCAGTAATATAGCTTAGACATCGGAATAACATAATTTGTTAAAATTTATAGAGATTTTTGAAGGGACTGGTTTCCCGAAGCGAAGCGAGGGCGGATTTACTAGTAAAAAATATAAGCTCAAAAATGTGTGAAGTTTGCTAATGCGCAGAAAATATAAGTTGTTAAATTAAGACTTAAACATTATAATAACTCAATCTTAATAATTACTCAGTCCTCACGTCTCTCTCTTTTCAAATTTCATTCACGATACTGTCTCGGGGTGTTTATGAGAATTTATGTGCAATATTTTGGGCGGCCCGGTATAATTTTTTTTCTATAAAATACTTAAGTTAATACCTGATTTACCGATTGAATCGTTGAAGGAACATAATGTAATATAATGAAAACAGCTTGTAGGCAAAAAAGGGTATTAGAGACGCATATGTAAATGACAAGGACGCCTGGAATAACCGCGCCGCATTACATCGCGTAGGTAAGAAAAACTGCTGTTTTGTAGGAAATTAATTTCAATGGTTTGGCGAGGAGTTTTATACCGTTTTTACGTATACAAGTGTATTTACAAATAGGTAAATAATGATGTAGATGTTTCATATTATAACGTAGGTATTTATAGTATTTTTAGTCGGTGCTGGGGAAATAATATATTATGTATATTCATGAAGCAAACAGAAAAATAACGTTCTTAGGTGGGCGGCGGTGATGGAAAACTCTGGTCATTGCACGCAAATAGGGCTGCCTGCTTTACTATAATAATATTAATACATAAATACTGTATACTTACGTACGTACGTACGTTACGTATGTGCGTAAAAACGTAATATTACAGTGAATTAATTCCATAAAAAATCTAGCGCAATTTTAATTTAAAATGTGGTGTGGAGTACGAATATTTTAAAAACAGACAAAGTGAAAACTTTAAGTGAGAAGTTTTTAATGTTTCGAAAATATAGTGTTGGTTTTAGTTGTAATGATGTAAGCAGAGGTTCGATTGAAAGGCGTGTTGCTTGAAGGATGACTTTGTTCATACTGTCTTATACTACATAACATAACCCTTATATTTAGATTTGCACACTACATGGTAAACAAATATGTTTATACGACTTCACTGTACGTTATTTGCCGCGTAAAAAGTCGTCAACCCATGCTTGTACGTCTTGACCGCGCGGCGATTTCCCGCAGGGCCCTCGTTTAATTACGTCTGCGGGCTGCCAGAGACGCGGCTATGCGTCCTTTCCGCCTTTTGTACACTACTTTATTATGAAATTGATTTCTATATCGAAAAATTACAATACTTACGCTTTCGAAAAATACAATAGGCTACCATTATTTAAGAAAACATCCTCTTTACGCATTTCATTTCATCTGCTACTCTAGATTTATTTAAAATTTTCGAAGTAGGCAGTCTTAGGACTAGTTTGAGATTATTAAGTCCTAAAAGATAGTAACTTCCTAAAACAAACAAAATAATAAGAGCAAAAATTAAATGTTTGATGCAACGATTTTGATATTTTATCATTTAATTTTGCAAATTACTTTCTTTCTTGATTGAAATATCCTAAAAATTGAGGAATACGATGTTTTAATTCGCTGCGGCTAAAACACCCCATCAAAACATACAGATTGTGAGGCTCTTCTTTTTCAAAGAAGGTCAAAAAATCATCCTGTCCTTAATTTGACAAACGTGAAGTGACACAAGTACGTCAGTATACCTAACTACAAACGCTGTCGGCGCGTCGCGGCACTTCGTACAAGTTTAATCAATAAAGTTGTATTAAAGGATCATCTGACGCTACAATAAAAGGCAATAGAAAGCCCATTTCCCGGCGGCTGGTGTCGCCACGATCCCACATTTCCCGTTCGATTTCCCACAGGGTTTTCATTTCATTACCTTTAAGCTCGCTATTCCATAACAAACATAACTGGGATAAAAAGTGAGTTTTAACAAATATTTCTTTTGAAATAACTGCCATATAAATAGTGTTTTACTACCTAGTTACTGCATAGTCCTAAGTAACCCATTGCCCACGACTGGGCGTGGGTCTTACGAGTATACATTTTTTGGTTGTAGCTCAATATTTTTCTATTTTACTGGCATCAAAATTATAAGGTTTCGTTTTTGACTATGTAAGGCGGTTTTTTGAAGTGGGATAATTTTTTTTCGGATTCTTTACACGGATAATTTTACATCGAATGCATCCTAAAACCGAGAGCAAAAAACATAACAAGAAGCACGCGGCGCCGTAAAAAAACGAGAGAGCGGAGGTAACAGGTCAACTACGTTTAAAAATAAACCTGGAGATTTCGGTTTCACCTAAAAATGTCACAGCGGATTTTATTTCAGCTGGAAAAATAAAACGTGCGCTACTCCGGCGGACGGTGAGGGCCTCAAAGGGGACAACTTCCGCTCGCCGGGAGTCAGGGGCCCTGCCCGGGGAACAAATGCCTCTGAGGAGCTTAAAATAAGGGCATTCGGTACATTCCCCGCGCATGGTTCGTTCTCAACAAGGAAATAAAGCCTCCTTTCTACTATTAGACTTGCCGTCTGTAATAAGTAATAATAAAGATAGAAGTAAACTTGTCGGTTTCGTGTATAAGTATCGTTTAACCATCTTTGTTTTTTTTTGTTCTTTTTATTTTGAGCGACAACGCATCGGTGATTACTACCTTTGGCATAACTGAAGTCCATGTGTGACCTCTAACCACCAGATGGCTCCTTTACTCGTTTATTTACTAGCGTACAAAACTGGCACTATAATCCTGCGTATCGGACCAACCACACGTAGATACGTGTACCGAAAATCGTAATACAACCACATAATTATGTACAAAAGTGTCACTGCCTATAAAAACTGTAATGTAGGGAGTGGTGAATGGTCATCAGATAAGAGCCCGGAAAACAGTCAGCGTGTAACTGAGAAATGATCAGCGCGTTCTTAACACTACAGTCTTAACTGTCTTGGACAGTGCTTCTCAAATAGAGGATTACGACTGGGCTTCGCTTCAGGGCGTCTCGAAAAATCACATTGATGATTTATTATTATTACGAGACGAAGGTCTTTCCACACGTTAAAAAAAGGTTTTGTAAAACAGGGCACAATTTCATTTAAGCCACTAATAGCAATCAATCGTCCAGGGGGCCTAGACAAGTGGCACAAACGTTAGTAGAATAGAATACTGAATGTATGGGAATGACGTAAGCTTACGCTAAATATTTCGATCTGACGCATAGAAATGAAAATTGGTAGCCAAATGTCATCGTTATCTATTCGATGTAACGAAACGTCTGAATAGTACGTTTAGTCGTGTCAAATTCGTAGCCAAACGGCAGTTTTGACATTAAGTTCGACTGAAAGCGTGCGAAACTAAGCGAACGCCAAACTCTTGTAGATAACGCTACAAAATGGCGTATATTTAATGATTTCGATTACAATTGAAGGAATGTGTTTTTTAAATTAATAATTTATACCTTTCCATAAAATCTAAAAGAAGCGAGAATTGTTCTGGACTAACTCGTAACCTCGGTTCCATGATTAAAACAAGAAAAATAATCTTACTTAAATTTTTCAATTTCCCACAATTTTAAAAAGTAGGTATTTATAGTAGGTATGTACATACCTAAAAATTTCAACTCTTGAATATTTTTAAAAAACATTAGGTACGTGTTGAAATAGTAGGAGTAAGAACCTATACAAGTAGATTAATTGTATATTATTTCTGCTTACCAATTATGGAAAAAAACTTCGTATACTGACTCACTCAATTTGCTTCAAGTTCGAATTTAGCGCCAGCACACTTCAGAACACCAAACCACTGACTGGTACAGTGCCACAAACTTATCGGACCCGGTGGACAAAATTGGAACTAATGCAAATGTTATACTGTTGTCAGACAAAGACAAAGACAGTAGCGCCTCCCTTAACGGGTCAGATAAGTTTGTGGCATTGCACTTGTATGACGTTTACGAACGAAACCATAACTATATTTGTTATTTTTCGTAGCGATCGAATAGAATAAGCGTTCGATATCTCGTAGGCCATTTGGCTACCAACCGAAGAACGATATTGCTAAGGCGCAAACGATTGTCGATATAGAATAGATTCGAAGCGTTTGCCATTTGTCTAGGGGGGCTGATCTAATTGTTTAATGGTTCTTAACGTATTTAATATAACTAGGTTACTATAGTTAATTTGGGAATATAATTATAAGGCCCTTTGTAATTAAAATAATAGTAGATTAATTATCGATTAGCCAGAGTAGCCGTTATTAGATTTTTTTCATCGACTTTTTGATGCAGCATGAGCATGACGCGAACAAAACTAATTATGGACAAATCGTTTTTAATTAAGAAATTCACAAATTACAATAAGTATCTAATGACATTTTTCAGAAACTAACGTGATTACGGTCCATGGATCAGAACATTTATAAGACCAACTTATGGACATGGCGATATTTGCTTTTTTGGGTGTGCTGGATTATATTATTTATACCCAAATATTATATTAGACCCAGTTTAGTACATAAACATTTTTACCGCTAAATAATGATCAAGCAACTATACATAATAAAAAAGCTCGAGTAACTGATATCGACGAGAACTAATGAAGCATGAAACATGATCTGTTATGCAGCATAAAAGTTCCTCTTATTACGTAGTCACTGACCAAGGACTATGTTTTAATATTCCCATAGTATACGGAATATAGTATATATGTATATTTTTTACTTTTAAGTTTCTCCATTTGCGTTAATAATAATTATTACACACTTTAAATTTCACATGACATATTACTACCTAAAACCGAGAGTTATTATTTCAGGTGTCTTAATTTCGTATCAAAACAGCAGGCAGTTACTCGTTCAATTAAAAAAAAACAAATAAAAAAAGTGATTGTGAAAAAGCACTAGTTTTTATTGCAAAATTAAACTTAATATCAACCAGGCCTGACAAAAAAAAGACAATAGTTTGGGAAACGTTGACATCAGGCATTGAAACGTGCGACAGAAGGTTTTCGGGCACGATTTGCGAGGCCGTTCCCGCAGTAATTGTGGCCATTCCGGAGACATCCTCACACGACATCATTCCGACATTTCCACTTGTGTGGATTACGGTATCTGTGGGCCGTTAAATGATTTTTGAGTAACGTGCCTTGTTCGTTCACAGTTTTAACGTTCAACGCTCTCAATATGTGGGATTTATGCGCTTCAAATGTAATTCACCCTTTGAGTTCGCCTTTTACTTCAAGTCATTTAGTCTCTTCTTATTTGTATAGTGATAGATACATAAATTATCGTACTCTTTTTCCACTTCTATTTTTTATTATGAGGCTATGGCCTCCTTACAATATGTACTTTGTACGCCAATATTTTGACCCAGTTAACCGCGACCGAAAAATTGGCGTACAAACACAGATCAACACCCGTATCATAGTAAAATACGTGAAAAAGTAAACAAAGTTCTGACAGTTCGTTTTCCCGACGGCTCCACCGGCCTGTTCCGTATTCCCCGGACGAGCCTCATCTAAATAACTGGATTACGGAGGTCCTTCGTATTTGTGCGCCTCCTGATTGCGCCAGCTGCCCAAATGATCAGATGTTTCAATGTTACTTTACCGATCCTTAACCTTCAGTAAAAGTCGGTAAAGTAATAACATTTTATACTCTTATCAAAGCTTAATTTTTAATTTTTCATAATTGTCTGACTTACTGAAGGCTAAAGATTAATTAGACCTTTAATTTATCAAGAAAGAGCGATCATTTCTGCTGAAAAAGTGAAAATGTCATTGTATTTGTATTTTGTAGATGACGTAAGGGTTTTAGAAGGTAGGCATTGTTTTCTCTTGATGCAATCGTACGGGTAATAAAGTCTTGAGAGTTGGTGACACTTTACTGAAGTAAATTATATGCACACTTCAATCAGGTTATGTCGGAAATATGCACCGGTAGCGTATCGTGACTATGTTTTGCGTCACAAAGAAGACCCCGAGAGGCTTGAAGGCAGTGTACGTGTAAAAAAGTAAGTTATCTTCCAACATACCAATATAAACAACATACCAATACGACTTGTGAGTGTGCATGTCCCAAATTGAGTCTTATTCAGGGTTAGAGTGTAATGGTGTTGCGTATGCTTGTCCATAATATTTCCATAAAGAAAATTACTTCGACTATCTCCGGCGCGGCGTTACCTAATATGCAAAGAGCTTTCCGTGAAAAACAGAAAACAAAGTGAACGGTGACAGTTCATTGATCGCTGTCGGACATCGGACACCGTGCGATGTCCGTGTCCGGGCTAGTCACGGGACGCTCGGTATTCCCGCCGCGCGCCAAATCTAAATAAACGGATTAGAGAGGTCCGTGACGCGCGCTCTGTTGCTGTCGCTGACAGCCCTGCGCGTCATCACTTCTGTTCTGTTCTCGTTGGCGTAATTTGATTTAAAAAATGTTACGCGCTGTTTTATGATCTTTGTTTGTAGGTGAGAGTGGTGGAGAGGTGTAGAGGAGCGAAACTGTGATTTGATCGTTTATTTTAGTAAGAAAATATAATTTTGTGACAATTTTCATATGTGTGATGTCGTCGCCGTAGTCTTTTACAATAAGTTATGCTAGTCTGCCAGCTGCCTGCAAAGTGACGGGTCACTTGTTCGATTCGTGGCCGAGATAGATGTAACAG
The DNA here is from genome assembly GCA_905404135.1 of Hesperia comma. Lineage (NCBI taxonomy): Eukaryota > Metazoa > Arthropoda > Insecta > Lepidoptera > Hesperiidae > Hesperia > Hesperia comma. Next base: position 19,275,691 of record FR990021.1, read on the forward strand.
ATAAATGCTTGATCTCAGTTGGCCATGCAACCTGCACGTAAAAAGAAAAAGCTTTGAGTAATTCGGTAATTCTAAAAAACTGACATTTCATGGAAATAAAAAAATTTAAGCGACTGATTTTCGTAAATGGAAGATATTTGAAAACATTGGCTTTGTTACAACGCAATAAGAACAATGATGTTTAATTTATTTTTATTTTGTCCTATTAACCAAATCTATTCGCAAAAAAACAAATTGTGAATTTCAGAAATCTCGTCTAGGTAATAACAGGTTCTCAAGTGCTTACTGCCGCATAGATTTCCTGAAGCGAGGGCAGTACTAGCATCGTGTACAATTCCCAGCGAACACTAAAGACCCTTGTTAGACACGTGTCTTGTCCTGCGGGAGTCCCACTGTCCCACCACGGCGACTTGCAACCACGTACACAAACACGCCGTAATGAATCACGTTAGCCGCCATTTGTATTAGTGGCGACGGCAATGAACAAACAACGTTTTTACACTCATCGCTCAAAGTCAGCGCTGCTTGTTTATTTTTTACTACATTTCACCCGACTACCAACTAAAGGAGGATAGGTTTTTTATGTAGTGAGCCAACAAACGCGCAAATGAGCCATTAAATGATAAGTAGTCTCGATCACCGAAGGACTTATGCAATGGTAATTGAGTCGCCGATACATTGCTTACTAGAAAGGTAAAGGAAGAAATAAAGTATTGGCGCTGAAGCTCTCAGCAGGAATATCGCAATTGTTTTCCTGCTGACTCGAACAAGATGGCAACCCTGAAAGATAACACCAGTAATAATTGCAATCCTATTTGTTTGCCGGCTTCTGTTGCATCATACGATACTCTGGTATACCGAGATGGGATTCATGATTCAAAACCATCCAACGTCCGTTTAGCCGTTTACAAACTCTGACTAGTTTCATTACTGAATGCTGGTGGGTCACCGGTGCGAACAAAATGCCCATTTTTCTGTAACAAGCAGAAGTCTTCGCGACGTTATGCAGGTTTTTGACGTGACAACGTTACGTTTTATAATTCGATATCGGCTGCACGCACGAAAAACATGACGTTTATGTGCCGTTATCTGACGTCATGCGGCGTTATCTGACGTCATGCGGCGTTACTTCGCTTTGAGGGTGCTTTGAGGCGTCCCATCTTTGATGACATTATTTGTCAATGTAACTCTGACGTCTATTTAGTTTTGCTTTTTTTATCGAAATTATTTATAACCAGCCAGGTTTGTTTTGACTTGTTTGTGGCACATTGACATGACATAATATGCACAGACTAGCTAAAGATTAATGTTTCGTTATACGGTATGCAACGACTAGTCTTTTTGGTAAAATATTTAATAAAGGTTTTTAACTGCAATATAACAGTAAATAAATTATAACTAAGTATTCAAAGATAGTTTAGGATGACTATTAGTGATTATGCTACCATTCCATCAGTATTTTCTTAAGACGTTGTCACGTTCAACTATCGTCAGTAAACCGACATTACAGACAACCAATTTTTTTTTAAATACAAAGTGGTCACCGTCAACGAATGTTGGGTACTTATAGGTATGATCGATCATGAAAGGAGAAAACAGAGACGAAGAAATATACATATACGCGTATCATGTTATCGAGGTTAGCTAAGTATTTCGCACCTACTTTCACACTTACTTCTTAATGTTTTCCTATTGAAGGACGCAACAACTTTCACATTCACAAAAAGTTTTGATTTATACGTTCAATAGAACGCCTTTAAGGCTTTCTTGGGGTGTAAAGAAACTCGTGACCTCCAAAAGTTTACCATTTCAAATACTAATATTATAAATGCGAAAGTCTGTCTGTCTGTCTGTCTGTCTGTGACGTTTTCACGGCTAAACCACCGGTGCGATTTGGATGAAATTCGGAATGAAAATAGTTGAAGACCCAGAGTCACATATAGGCAACTTTTTTTTCAAAAATCAACCCCTAAATGCTTGAAATAGGGGATGAAAGTTTGTATGAAAAATCTAAACCGCCTGACCGATTTCGATGAATTTTCCCAGTGATGACGTATCTTCTTCCCCACTTCCCCGGTTCGCGATATAAACGAATTCCACGCGGGCGAAGCCGCGGGCAAAAGCTAGTAGTAAATAAATTGACGTTCTAAACAGTAGTCAATAGGTAATCAAAATACAGCGATGGTGCAATGATTTTGAATTTAATTTCGTTCTTGGGTCGACTGGATTACAATGTTTCGATTTTTTTCTTAATCTATCATAGCCCACTATGGAACACGGATCTCTTCTCATAAGAAATAATGATTAAGGCCATAGTCCACCGCCAGATTGACAGACTTCACAAACCTTTGAGTTTTGCAAAAATTTCGGCATGCAGGTTTCTTTACGATGTTTTCCTTTACCATCATAGCGAGTGACATTTAAATGCTTAAAATGCAGATCACTTCGAAAATTCAGAAGAGCATGCCCCAGGGTTCGAATTCGAACCGCCGGGTTAGGACGCTGGATTCGTAATCACTAGGATTTTTACAGCCTATTAATAAGCGCTTGAAGACAATCTCACGTGACGGTACGTGGGAACATCTTGTCTAAGAGTAGGTTCTCATATTCATTCGAAAGAGTAAATGAGAGTGTGGCAGTAAATTAAACCACAACAAATATCTCGCCGTGACACATTCAGAACACATTCACATGAAGGCACGCGGACACCACCAGGGCTGCCAACTTTCAGAACTGGCAATATTTGTTTTTAGTAGTATACTTTAATGTGAAATTAAGTGTTTGTAATAGAAAATATTTCATTTATAAATAACCTTACTTCAACATATTTATTAAATTGACTTCAACCAATTAACTTCTCAGCACGGGTCCCTCATCATAACCGAAGAGGTCTAGATCATGTTCCACCACGCTGCCCCAGTGCGTATAAATGGTGAATATATAAATACCCTCGCCTTACATAATATGCAAATTATAATAATAATTACCTAAATATCTAAATAATGATTTCGCTTCGCTTCAAGAAAACTCGAAAAACTATTTACGCGGGATTTTAATCCATTAGACATGTGAAGCACGAGAGACAGCGAGTGTCAACCCTAGCGGTAACCGCACGGCGCTCTCAAGGTGAGTTAATAGCCCTGCAGTTTATATGGAGCATGCATGACGCACGGTTATAGTAATGCTGAGCCGGTGTAATGCCAGCACAGATTTTGGACGGAACTCGAACATTAATCTTGAAGAAAATGAACTGTCCGAAGGGTACCAAGTTTTGGTCGAAAGATTTAATGAAGCGATGGCCTAGTTTGACTTTGGAAAAGTTTTTGTAAAAAACTTCGAATAAACTTCGTTTCATTCATTCAAGGTCTATTAAGTAAGGTAATGACCGTAGGGTCGTCGTATATAAAAGCGAAAGGTCATTACGAAATCTAGGAAACTGCTTGACGTATGAAGATTAAATTTTGCACGGAGATGGTTTATAGTTAGTAGACTTCCGCTAAGAACGCATTTTGTCATATTACAACATTGTCATGTTACAAAGAACTCCTGCACAGCTCTGCGACCCTGGTAACTTCACTGAATTTAAATAATAATATCCAGATAGAAAGGGAGGAATGGCTTCGATAAAAGAATAATACGACTGTTGCTGGAACAGATTAACTGCAACATACTGTTACCTGTCACGCACAGGGCGTGCAATGTGTGCATGCCTGCAAATCCCGGAATCCCAACAACTGGACAGGATCGTGCGATCAACCGACCGAGGCACTATACGAAGCAACTCGGTCATTCAGGTGTAAGTCCACTTGTATTGAACCAGAAGTAAAAAATCGGCCAAGTGCGAGTTGGACTCGCGCACGAAGGGTTCCGTACCATTATGTATAAAAACGCCAAAAAAATATGAAAGCCTCACTTAAATATTTACTAGTTTTTTGTAGCCACAAGCAACGCCATCTCTTGGACCGAAATTTATCGCTGAAGCTTCGAAGCCATATTTCGACTTAAACATTTATTATATTCAGTGTTTTAGTATTTGTTGTTGTAGCGGCAACAGAAATACATCATCTGTGATAATTTCAACTGTGTAACTATTAAGGTTCATGAGATACAGCCTGGTGACAGACGGACGGACGGACGGACAGCGAAGTCTCAGTAATAGGGTCCCGTTTTACCCTTTGGGTACGGAACCCTAACAAACTCCATATCTAAACTGTTACCGAAGTCCACGCAAACAACCGGAGAGATTCTCGTAAATATTTGACGGGGAAGCTTCATCTGAAGTTTCATGTAAATTTATATTTGGATCACGTTACACTAATAATCGGATTTACGATCAACGCTGACCGCCGGACTAAATTGTCACTTTATGAGTTTGTTTCCATCGTATCTGAATAGAGTATTGTCACAGGAGAATCATCGAGATCAACACGAGAAGATCGTATCTGAATATGTTAATGATAAGGGTGCCTGGGTGTGATAATGCCGCGACCAGTTCCACTTAGACTAGAATTAGTTTTTTTTGTGTTTAGCCATAATTAGTAGTAAGTGCTACCTGTACTGTGAGTGGTGAAAGAGAAAAAAGAGACGCCTTGGGAGTTTCTTGCCGCTTCTTCTCCCAAGACCACTCACCGTAGGGATTTGTTGAAGCGATGGCGTAACTTGACTTTCGAAATGAGTTTGTAAAAACCTACTTCGAAGAAATAAATAAATAAATAAAGAGGTAAGTGCAAAGGAATTAGGCCGGTTTCAATACATGCTTCACTCTTCAGAGTAACACTAGTGAGACTAGTGGCACTGTTAACTTTACTTCATAGTGAGCTGTACCTGCTGTTCTTTTTGTTTATTACTTCTTTCTTCTTCTTCATCTTCGCTTTCCCTCCTTTCGAATTCTCTTCCAAAACTGAACTGCCCGTTCCGTGTTTTCGATCGCCTTTTTTAACTTACCCCTAATTTCCAATACTAAAATGCCAAAAACAGTTTTTCTAGTGCTCTAGTTTCGTCGAGAACGTTCTAGATTTCAAATCTCCTTCATCCAGTTTGAACATTTTCCATCTCGTATTTTCTTTTCTATTTAGTCCAGAACCGTCGATGACGTATCTACGCGACAGTATGGGTATCGTCTTTTGAATTCTTCAACACAAAATTTGAATACATCTAAGAACAACATAAGGCAAGGTATACGTAGCGGACTGTACATTTCAGACCGCGAATGTTTACCATATGTGATTCAAGTTTCAAAAGATTCACGAGAGTATCTTTCAGAGGTTACGTAACTATGAAAGTTCTATACAAAGTAAATCCATGGAGTTGTACGGAATGATCCTGATTTATAGTGGACAGGCGAGCGGCGGCCCGCGGCCCGCTGCGCCCCCCCTCCCCCCCCTCCGGCCAAATGATAAAACTCCAGCCTAACCAGACAGACAACTTTACAAAAGAACTTTTCTCGTACAATCCGAAATATACCTCGCTTAAAAGATTCATGCTCAAACTAACGTTACGCTATATTTAGGTAAAAATAGTTCCTATGTGTTAAAGGAAAATAATAAGGACACATCAACTTCGAAATATTAAAACGAAAATCATTTCGGAGGGAGCAATGAAAATTTTATTAGTGTGAACTACACACATGAAGAGGGCCTCGAAAGGTGTTCACTTAATTACAACCAACCTGAGCTTCGTCGAGAACCTCGGGGACTTTGTTAGCCAATACAAAGGAATTCCTGAGAGTTTCTCCTCAGTACTTCTAGTGAGCCGAACGCGAGAAATAAGTTAGGAGCAAGTATCGAGTGGGAAACTTACGCTTCAAGGGTTATGGAGATCCTTTCAGGGTACATCCATTAGTAATGTGAAACTATTGGTAACTCACTGAAGTATGTCGAGGGGTGATGAAGTGTCTCATAAGGGCATTAAGGAAGGTTAGTGTCGAGCAGCGGTTTACAAACAATTTGCAAAGGGGTTATTGTTTCTCATGACACTACTGTGACCTATTCGTGTCTATTTGTGGCAGAATAGGTTACGCAGCTGTTATATATTTTTTTATAAATAACACTACACACTCTAAGTCTCACACTAGGATTCCCTGTATCGTGGGGTTGGACAACACACAAGCAAGGATACACACCCAGACCGAGAACGGAAATTCAAATTCATCATCTAATCGCCGCCTTGCTGAGAATCGAACCCAGGACCCTCGGAACAGTGATTCGGCGTATTAACCATTGCGCCATTCGGGTCGTCAAGGTGTTAGGATGCAATCGAACAATAATTCATTGAATAAGCGAGGACCTATGACAGGGCATACGACGTAATGAAAGAATCTTAGGTACCCACCTCCATCCGTGCATTAAGGAAATTCATTCGAAAATACATGCACCTACGTATTACACGGTACAATAAGTAAAACGATAACTTACAAAAAGTATGCGCGAATTACTTAATCTCAATGCAGCATAGTACTTACATTATCATTACAATTAAAAAAGGTTAGTGCTAAAATCACGTTCGTCAAGCGGATTACTGGGACAATCCCTGTGATAGGATGTCAAAAGACAGCTCGGGGACTCCAGCAATGACAAATGACTTAGGTCTAATATGATTGACTACCTAACTTGTCTCCTTGAGCAAGCGAGCACTAAGAGTCAGTAGCGGTCTCCCACTTCTAAACATTGGCGGTCGGTGTCTACGCGAAGACTACAAGTGTTTCGTTTCTTGACTTGACATTAACAAACTCGTGCGTCAATGCTGGATATAGGAATAAGAGTGAAATAAAGCTGTGCAATCCGCTAGCCCGTATTTATTTATCATCGTTATTCTTCTGCACATAATATATCAGCTCTTTACTCCTGCTCCTTTTGACGAGAGCCGCTCGCTTTGTCCTTGCTGTAATCTATGCTAATATTAACTGATGTCTGAGGTGCGACTCCTTCGTATTCACCCGAATGCTCAGAAAGTGGACGTCGTTTGGACCGCTCCATTAAAAAAAACTATTGTTATTAAAATTTTGAAAGCTCCTTGACTTATTTATGGAAGTTTCTGAAGGCTACGATGTTGGCCGTCTGTAAAAAAAGGTAACGACATCTTTCTGTCTGGAACAGAATTGCTGTGAAAACAATTAATACCCGGTAATAATAATACTAAGTACCGTAGCGGGCGGAGTTAATACCCCGAGTGAACTCCAGACTCTTAACACCTATTAGGCCTATTATTGCCAATAAATGTCTTATTTTTCTTCAAACCGATTCCCTCTTGTGTAACATGATCAAACGCCTAAAACCGTCAAAAGCTGTCGAGCTGAAACGTTTGATAATGTAGCCGTCGGTCGGCCGGGCGCGAGCTCCGCTTCCCTAAAGTGCATGTCTAACATGACATGGACGTGTTGAGAATAACGTGTATCGAACCCTGTCCGGTCAACGACCCCAAAGAACTAACAGTGCTATGAATAGGAATAAAGGAATATGAATGAAATCCATCATGTGGACCTTTCTAGAAATTAGGTAGTTAGGTACCTACCTACTGCAATGTTTTACGAACTGAAACCAACTTAAAAATAATTCACGGCAGTGTTACCAAATTGAAAAATGTTTAGTCTGAAGAGTGTGTATAGTATTTAGGGACGTCTTTGTTATATTGTAATTTATTGTTCCTGGACATCAGTTATCCCGAAGGCATCGACGACGCGTTGATGATCAAGAAAGATTTAACAGAATGGAAAAGAGTTCTAGTTCTCAATCTCCTATCCGGAACACGCCAAGTCGTTCGGCGGCTGAATCAAACATGAGGGTTGTAGTAGTGGTAATATCTTTTGATGATCTAATGTCTAGATGGAACATCGAGTCCGCGCAAACGTGTCAAAAAATTGTGGCTAACTGTTAGCCACAATTTTTATATCATTGTATTGTATAATCACGCACACATAGACAATAGACGAACGTGTAAAACATCGCCTGCGCGCACACAATCATGCTCGATAATGTTGTCTTGTTTTTTTTTTTGTTTTCATTGTAGGGCGCCGCTCAAACTAGACATTAGATCATCAAAGTGGTAATATATACCTAAATAAACAAATCTCCAATGCGGCTAATAACTTGAACAATATAAAATATTGTCTTTCGCTGAAGGCCATTTGATATTAAAAGTAAATAGACGTTCACAAAAAAATACCCGAGTAAATAGTTACATTACTCAAATACACACGGCGAAAATATATTGAACATTATATCAAAACTAGCAAATAAAAGAAATAGGTATTACCAAATAGAATTGTTTCTTCGGCCACCGCTAATATTGGTCGGCGGGTGTTTCTATCAAATTGAAAGTAAATTGGTATCGCATCGACTCCTCCGGGATTGGTTCAGTAGGTATACCTCCTCGTATGATTCAACAAAGTATTTGTTTACGGCTGTTATATTATTTATTTTGTTCAATGGCTAAGAAACCCTTTCTCTTTGTTTCTGAAAGATTCAATTATTTTTTAACAATTTAAAAGTGGTGTTGGTTTGCATGCATTCACGATGAATTTGTTGCGTATTTTTCTGAAAAATCTTATTATACCTAAGTCAGGTTCAGCAATGATTACAAAAGAGTACAGAAGGCATATAAAAGAGTATAGAAGGCTGCATACGTGCTTTTTAACCGACTTCAAAAAAGGAGGTTCTCAATTCGACCGTATATATGCTTTTTTTTATGTACGTTCAGCGATTATTTCGTCGTTTATGGGCCGATTTTGATAATTCTTTTTTTGTTGTAAAGTAGATATGCGCAGTGGGGTCCCCTGATAAGGACACCAGGATCTGATGATGGCATCTCGGAGAAATCGAGGGGAACTTTCGAAAATTGTATGGACAACTAGTGTGTTTGTTCATGTTATCATAAGTACATAAAAGCTCTACCATTTCATGAAGATCTGGAGTCGATCTGATGAAGCCGACAGTCGAGTGAACTCCTCAACGATTTACTGCAGTTATCTAGTGTTTGGGCTTGATTAATTTGTAGTGACGAGAACTTTACACTTACATGTTGAATTGAGCGCCATCTGGTGAGTAGTTTTTGAGTTATCTCTACTTATCAAGATTGAAGTCGGTTATTTTTTTGTAAAAAGCAATTATTACTTATTTATAACGTCGTTACGTGCAACACGTCTTTGTTCGAACACAACCTACGGCTACGCCCGTCCTCACAGTTGTTGCTGATGTCAATAGGCGTTAGTGAATACGGATGTTAACAGCCAACCAAGTGAGCGACTGAGCGTCCTGATAGCATTGATCGCCGTCACCGTAGGACATTGGTCTCACCAAATGGATCATCTTTGCGTTGTTGACCAATAAGATGAAAGAAGAAAGAAAAGTATTGCAATGGCTCATCCATCGATGGTTGTAAGATAAAATTAATTTACATAAAATTATCCCATATTTTTCCTGTATCGAACAGTATATAGGTTACATTAATATTATTATTTCACTGTAGTAGATTAAAAAAACTCATAAATTTTTATCAACTGTTTAGCGGAACCTCCGTATAAATTTTTACCCACTGTCCCAAGGGGAAAAATCCATTCTCTGAGTATGAGTCCGACGGAACGTATCGTACATGTTGTATGATATGATAATACATGTATTGGAAATTCATAAGTAACATTGTTTTATTATTATGGTAAGCGTTTTCCGTGTTACTTAGCCATAGTTAGAAAATTACGAAGCTGATAAAAGTTTAAGAAATATCGAATGTAAAATCACATTTTATGTCATAGAGCTAGACTCCATCTGTACCGTGAAGAACGGAAAAAGTGCAGAGCTAGTGACGGGGGGTGGAAGAGTGTGCAAAACGATATTGTACGCGGGCGCTCATACAGGTAGCGGCGGCTCTGTTGGTGCCTATATAGGTATAAAGGATCCTGGTGCGGGATTTGCCCCTTAATGTGCGTGGTTCAATTACAGTGCTCCTGTTCTATGGAGGTGCGCTACGAGAAGGGAGGAAAGTTTGGACAGAAGCTTGCATGGTATCTCTTAGTGCATGCAGCTCTATGTCCATGTCAAAATATTAAGATTTTGAGTACGTCATCCTTTAATAAAAGTTCGAAATCATCCAGGTAATTATTTGTAAAATACTACACAAATATTTTTTTACTCTTGACACAATTTAATTAGGCCTTTGATTAAAGAACCCGAATCAATAGCCCGTCAACAAGTAAACAAACAAGGCACATTCAGTATTAACCAAGTATGAGCACTGTACAAGTGTACAAGTGGTGTATCGCAATATTTGCGCGCCAAGGGCAGCTCGTGTTTGCGTCCGATTGCCGCGAGCTGCGACGTTATTACCAACCTATTGTTTCCTAGTACATTGATTGACCAGTACCAGAGGGAAATTATTTTCCACCCTCAATATTGTTTATTTCGTTTTTATAGTGTTCACGGAAAGTAACGGCTGCAATCTTGGATGGAAAACTTTATACAGAGTATACAAGTAGGTGATTTTCCAATAAAACAATATCCAATGAAACATACACGGCTGTTCCGTCTATATAATTTAAAATCCGTATGTACAGTGGGCCAAGAAAGTGGTGTACCAGTTTTCATTTAGTTTCCTAGTTATCAAAAGTTACTTTGGGAGTGCCTCTCGCGCAAAGTATTCAGTTCAGAAAAAAATGATATTAGAAACCTCAATTATCATTTTTGACGATCTATTCTTAGATATTCCACACGTATGGGTTTGATGGAACAAAAAATTTTTAGGGTTTCAGTACTAAGTATGGGGAACCCCCACGGTTTATTATTTTTGTGTGAAAATCTTAAAGGTTCACAAAATATACCTACTTACCAAGTATCCGACGTCAATGGTTCTATCAAGTTTAAACTAAGAACAAAACAAATGTCACGTATTTATAATCGGATAAAGATGGCAATAAAAGTTGTCAGATCGATCTGCAAGCGAAACTAACCTTTATCACCTATGAATCTGCAAACGGCATTCGACCTTAGGGTGGTAAACCAATTCTTTGACCGACCGTACCTATACCTATATTTTTGCTTCAATAACTAATGTACAAAAAAGAAAGAGGTACGATTGTATTTCTTTATGTGTATCTATTACCTATTATGTACCATTGTATTATTATGTGTATGTTTTATATGTATGTAAGTAGGTACCTCATAGTTTTTTACTGATTGACATTCCATAAATTATTACTTAATTCCAATCAGGTTAAACTCAATTAATTAAGCGAGTTCTACGCTCGCAGTCAATTGAAATCCAAATCCACAATAAAGCAAGTCATATTTTCCATCCAAAGGCATGTACCTACATCGCAAACTGATTGCATTCCAAAGGCGAGGTCTTCAGTTGTCGTTCGAGGTATTTGCTCCTGGCTCTTGCATTCCGATCCTCCGTACCTAGTCAGTGCAACAGGAATTAGCCGCAACTCGGCGCGGTCGCGCTGGCCGAGTGGCTAGCCGGCTGGCTCGGTGCTTACAGCGGCTAATCTAATGACCCCTGTGTCGCTCGCAACACGTGTTTAATTGGCCAGACAGTAACTGAGGTTAAGGCAATGACTAATCTCGGGCGGGGAGCGAGCTGCGAATACTTTTTAAGTATAAGAAAATATTTTCAGTCGTAAACTAGGCGGTCAAAAACGCTCTCCCAATTCTTGACAAGACATTGTAAGAGACGAAGGAAGCGGGTCCCTGCTTAGTGACTTAGGCCCGGCTGGCTAGCAACCACTGACTACATTGCTTTCGCGTTCAATATAGTATTCATTTTAATTCCATGCACCGAAATGCCAGATTTTGCCCCTAAGATTCATGCATGTAAGTTAATTTGAACTGTTAGCATCGGTAATGAATTGTTTTTAGGTATACAGTCAAGCTCAGGCATAGCCGGTCGCCAAACGACTTGTCGTATTCTTCCCTATGTACCTGTACTGGTCATATTCTTCCTTCTTTCATGGCCGGTGACATTTCGGTGATGACTTTAGTATCGTGCACAACGGTTTGTCTAGGAAGTAGGTCCAAATAGGTTTTCGTTACTACAAAATATTTACACATATACATCTTTCTTAAGAGTATATAATAATGTGTATAACATAATCCGAGTAAGGCATAATAAACAGCTGGGCTCTTTTAAAATAAAACTAGGTGCTACTGTGTGTTCAGTTTACTATAGCAGAGCGCGGGTGTCTGTCCCAGAAGCACTTAAATCAACTATCATATTAAATTAATCATTTAACCCCGGCGAGCTAAATTAGCTTTCCTCCTGTTACTCCACCCTGCACTATGAATACACTTTTATTACATTACCTTAAAAAAGTAACATTATGATTTCAGATTTTCACGCGTCAATCCGTTTATTTAATGTCGTATTTTGTTAACGTTACGGCTCATTCACACGAGGACGAATCGTCTTTTTTCACGAATCGTCTTTTTTCACGATTCGTTATTTTTTTTGACGGCGGCAATGCTTTTTAAATACTCATGTTCACACGCTTGACGAATCGTGAAAAAAGACGAATACGGATACGTCTTTTACAAATCACGAATCGTGAATGTTTTATGATTATGACGGATACGTCTTTTAGAAATCACGAATCGTGAATGTTTCTGAACCAATCTGAACTAGGTAAGGTAGAACCAGAGTGGTCCAAGTGACAATTTTAACTTTTCGAGAAAACGAGGGAAACGCGTTTGTACTTATTGTAGCGAAACTAATAACTTTTAACTTGTAATTCTTTATTGAAATTACAGCTAACAAGTTAGATTAAAGTAATAAGATATGTTTAATCACAATCATTTGTATTTAGTATAACAAATTGATGGTTTTTCACAAAAAAATGCACACGGACCACTCTGGCACAAACAAAAATTTAAAAAATTTAAAAATTCTTGCACATGGACCACTCTGGCACAAACAAAGATTAAAAACTCTAACAAATTTATCTATATGTCCGTAATCTACTTATGTTTGTGCACGCTAATCTCAGAAACGGCTGAACAGATTTTTATGGAACTTTCACTTGGAGATAGATGAGGTTGTGGAGAATCATATTAGCTACTCTTTATCCCGGAATTCGGGATTCCCGCAGGAAAAACTATTATTCTCAAACGAAGTCGCGGTTTCAGATTTTTATGGGACTTTCGTTAGAGAATAGAGAAGGTTGTGGAGCAACACATAAGTAGGCTACTCTTTATTCGGAATACCCGCCACATCGGGATTCATGCGGGAAAAAATACTGTTATCGAATGAAGTTGCGGACTTTCACTGGGAGATGGAGGAGGTAGTGGAGCAACATGGAGGCTACTCTTTATCCCGGAATTTTGTGACATACTGAGTTTCACGCGGGCGAAACCTCGGGCACTGCGGCACAGCTAGTATATTAATATGATTCAGAACTAACTTTTTACAAAAAAAATAACCGACTTCAAAGTCAAGATAACTCAAAAACCACCGGCCAGATGTCGCTCCAATGTACAAGGTACCATAATTATGACAAGCACTACTTTTACTTTACCTTCGAACAAAAAAGAATCTAGTGAAAATTCCATAACGAACCGTTCAGCCGTTTCTGAGATCAGCAAGCACAAACATACTACAAACAAATAGAAAAGTTAAAAAAAAACTTATTCACCGATCCTTTTTTTTATTTTATCTTTGTTGGTAAGTTTGTGACCCCATAACTTCGTGTTGGGTAAACCGATTTTGATGATTCTTTATATCCTTGAAAGATGGTGCTTGTGGTATGGTCCCATATAAATTTGAGCGACATCTGACGAGTAGTTTCGAATTAACTTGAATCATGTGTAAGGATGTTTTGTACTGTGTACTTATGTTTTTTTCCTGATAACTTTTTACTGAGTGTTTAGATTTTTATGATTCTCTTTTTATTTAAAAGCTGGTACAGTGCAAGTGGTTCAATGCAAGTATCATTGTAGTCTCATATGAATTTGAGCGGCATCGGACCAGTAGTTTTTGAGTTACTCTTAATAATGTGTATTTAATTTATGATCGTTACCTCATAATTTGTCACTATATGCTTCGATTTTGATAATTCCATTTTTTATTCGAAAGCTAGTACCTACTTGACGTGTGGTCATATATAATTTTCAGCGACATCTGACGAGTAGTTTTTGAGTTATCTATACTTCTCGATTTTGAAGTCGGTTATTTTTTTGTAAAAAGTTATTGTATTATTTGAAAGCTGGTACTTGTCGGTGGTCCCGTGTAAATTTGAACAACAACTGACGATTGGTTTTTGAATTATCCTTAATGTGTATTTATGTTTGTTATCTCATAAATTTCTACTGGGTATTCCGATTTTGACGATTCTTTTTTTACTTGAAAGCTAAGTGTATGTAACTCAAAAACAACTTGTAAGATGTCACTGAAATTTATATGAGACCCCACGTCAAGGACCTACTTGCTTTTGAATAAAAAAATAATTTAAAAAGTCGAAGCACCCAGTGTTAAGATATGAGGTAACGACCATAAATTAATTACACATTATTAAGAGTAACTCAAAAACTACTGGTTTGATGTAAATCAAATTTAATTTAACGGAACCACACGACAAGCCCAGGCTTTCAATTAAAATAAGAATCGTCAAAATTGGAATACCCAGTACAAAGCTATGAGATAACAAACATAAATAAGGATAAATCAAAAACTACTCGTCAGTTGCTATTCAAATTTATACGGGACCACCGACAAGTACCAGCTTTCAAATAATACAATAACTTTTTACAAAAAATAACCGACTTCAAAATCGAGAAGTATAGATAATTCAAAAACTACTCGTCAGATGTCGCTGAAAATTATATATGACCACACGTCAAGTAGGTAATAGCTTTCGAATAAAAAAAGGAAATATCAAAATCGAAGCATCTAGTGACAAGTTATGAGGTAACGATCATAAATTAAATACACATTACTAAGAGTAACTCAAAAACTTTATGTAGAGGTTATCTCGACGGACCAGTACCGATAAGCGCTGGCAGATCAGCGCCGGTAACCAGCTTTCTACTTGAATGCGCCCTTACATTGCACTTTGATCAAATAGTCTTTTCACAAAATTAGAACCATAATCATCCAAGTACAGATTTGTCACTTGGACCAGTCTGGCACACTAAGATTTTCCAAATTCCATTAAGTCCAAAGTGAGAGGTTGCGTTTTTTCCTAGACAATGTTTCTGAATGACAATTTAATCAAAGTGGAATAAAAGAATATAGAATTTTGGACATGTTTTTGCCAAAAT
The DNA here is from genome assembly GCA_905404135.1 of Hesperia comma. Classification (NCBI taxonomy): domain Eukaryota; kingdom Metazoa; phylum Arthropoda; class Insecta; order Lepidoptera; family Hesperiidae; genus Hesperia; species Hesperia comma. Next base: position 19,290,930 of record FR990021.1, read on the forward strand.
CGGGTTTTTTTCAAAAATGTCACTTGGACCACTCTGGTTCTACCTTACACAACTGAGCTAAATCACGAAATAAATGTGAACTTCAATGCGGATATTTTGACGAATCGTGAAAAAACACGATTCCGTATTCAATGTGAACGTCCATCCGTCAAGACGTATCGTGTTTTTTGACGAATCGTCAAAGACGTATGCCGTGGGAATGAGCCCTTACGGTTACGAGCACTTAATCATCTTACTTTACTTACAAAACAAGGTTTACCGAGGCGTGTAAACTGTGCATAAAATTTAACGTGTAGATCATTTATACCTTCATCCTTACTAATATTATAAATGTGAAAGTGTGTTTGTTTGTGACTCTTTCACGTCGCAACATGGCTATTATATGATATGGTTTATGTATGTGGGGATAGTTAGGAGGGTGGAGAGTGACGTAGGCTACTTTTTACCGCGGAAAAACATCTCATTCCCATGGGAAGATCGATTTTTGTTAGTTGCTAGATATTTACTTCCGGAGTAGTTAATAGATGGCGTTAGTAAAATTCATTTGCAAGTTCTGAATCACGCTATCAAATACTACATGTAATTTACTTAGGTAAGTCATAGGCAAATGTTTAAGGCTACTTTTTAGCTGAGATTCCTACGGGAGCTGGACCTACGCGGCTGTTATCTACGGGTCCCAAAGCGAAGCGCGGGCGGTTCTCTAGTCGTACATAAAGCTAAACGACATAATTATAGCGGCCGTTAGAACCGCGCGCGTATGCGGTGTAAAACGTGTTCCTTCAGTAATTGTGAACGCGTTAAAATGCATACATGGACCATAAAAGGACTTTTTAAACGAATACCCGCCTTTTTCATCGCGATAGACTAATTTGGAGTTTTATAGAGGCATTAAACACGCGGTGAGGGTAGTAAATTTTCCGTGAGCGGTCGTTTGGTTATGGTGTTGGGTTCCCTGGTGAATAAACCGTCAATTGAAACCTCTATCTTACGAGTATAACTGACTTCCATTTTATTGTTTTTTTTATTGCACGGCGATAAGTATGAGTAATAACGATTTAAACTGCCAATCCTTACTTCGATTTCGCGGTACCTAGGCTATGGACTGTACTCCTCATATTGCAAAAGGAGATCCATGCCTATTATTATCAGGGACTATGTGTTTGTTTAGGACTATGTGTGTTGCAATGATGATGATTTTAAATGAGTATTTATTCCAAGAACCCCCACCAAAGGAATTCTCCCAAAGAGAGTAAGGGGGCTTTATCTAAATGAAGTAGGTACAAACCGATCTCCTCTACTTATGGTTTCATAGCGCGCCACTGGTCCAGCTCAGCGTTGGTGCAGCGTGGCGTAGTAGTCTGTAGGCATCAATGAGGAGAGACGCGTGCTCAGATGTAGGTCATCAATCAGTTGAAGCCATGACGTCAAACCCCTCTTTATAAAAGTAGCCACTGAAGCAAGATGGTAAGGTGTAGGAAGCAAAACGGTAGGCTTTTTTGCATGATTCGTCGGCGGAAAGAAGGCTGGCCAGTTGAAGATGAATGATTTAGCTAGCAACAAATTATAAACCTGTCCAGTCCTTCAACCTATCCTTATTATCTATCCAACATTTCAAAATAATCGTGGTTTAATTTTGATTCTGACAGAGTCTGAGGAGAATAACAAAAAATCCAACCAGGACTCTAAAAACAAACCATTTATTTAAAGAGATATTCACTACGAAGCAATTCTTGAACGCTGCATTCAGCACAAACCATACAGAACCCACAATTCGCACGTCCTTTGGCGCTGTATCCGTTGGAACGTTCTTTTTAGCAGCAATAATGGTTGTGCGACAATTTAGCGCCCCGACACACTGTTAATCACGTGCGCTTCAATGATATGTGAAATTCAAGGCTTTTTCAAAATGTACCACTTTCATTGCGGTTTTAATAGAACGCTTTGTTGCTAATAGTTAACTAATATCACTCGAGATATCGTTTTTTATGAGATTTTTAAAAGTACTTACTGCTAGTTTTCTAGTTTCTTCGGGTAATAGATAACGAACGAGTCGTTTGATGATAAGTGTTTACCATAGTCTCACCGTTACTTGGAAATAAAAAATTTCAAAATTCCATTTTAGAGGCACCTTAGCAAAATGGTGGGGGGTGCAAAATATTTGACGTTTATATGTAATTAGTGTAAACTGATAGATATCTATTTACATGAAATAAATGATTTGATTTTGATTTGTATCATAGATAGACATCACAACATGTCTAAAAATCGTACCGGTGTGTTATTATTATTGATTCTGGAGTGAAAGATTAGGAAAGAAAAGAACTAATGACTGCAGGGGACATTTTCCAAGTGCGTACTTTGACCACGCTGTCATCATATCATCGTCATAACCTCTAAGGAAGTTAAGTGCCTGTTATTTACCGGGGATCTTTACAACAAGGTAAACATTATTTGGTGTTGTTTATGGTGTTAAATATGTAATATTTATAGTGGTTTTATTAGGTGCTACATAGTTATATAATTTCTGAAGCTATTAATCTGGTTAAGTGTTGTCACTTGAGGAAAGGCACTTTGACTAAAGGAAGATAGTTGCCCAGGAATATGGGGCTACATTTAATCTATTCAAGTTCATTCGACCGTTTAATTTCTAGGGCTCGGGCGTCCTTGAAGAACGAGAGGGTTTAGTCCAGGTTCCACTCCAAATGGAGGCCTCACATCAAATATTGAAGCTCTTATGACATTGTTTCGAAGTTTTGAATGCTTTTGAGAAAAACCAGGACCAGAACAATAAAAGTAAATCATGAACATTAGAATAATGAATTTTACCCGTTACCTAATTATACCGGCCCGGCCGGGCAGGCGCGGTGGCCCGGCGCGAATAAAAACAAAAAAGGAACACTTTGAAGTATTTTAATTTTCGCACAAAACCACCCTCATGGTACTTATTAAGAATCCGTCAGGCGTGAGTCGAAACACGCATGGAGTGCCGTAGAAACTTTTTCTCGGTGAAATATTTTCAAGTATGGTAAAATTTCCATAACTCGAAGTCGAAATACAGAGTTACTGAGATTGACATAGGTACTAGTTATGTTAAACAAATGTAGTTTCTTTACCGTTTGCCAGTGTTTTCATTTTCCAGAGGTCATTATAAAGTCATTATGGGTAAGTATAATGTATGAAGTTAAAATCTTAGGTGCCTGTTTTTGTCAAATATGGCCACGGTTGAAGCTGAATTTGAAATTTTTTCCAAAATATTAATTAACTTAATGAAGACGAATTAATTAAAGGCCCCGGTTTCATAAAGTAACTACTGAACCCTAATTAACTGAAGTTGTATTGTCCATAACAATGACAGGGATTGTATAATTCCGACCTTTCCACGAGCGATCCCTCGTAATAATATGTTTGCAAGGAGACCGCGGCGGGCCGCGTCAAATATTAAAATATAATTTGTGTTCCTTCAAAACAGATGTATATAATCGGAGTGCGGTAGGTTTAAGGTAACTGTATGTATGGTAAACTAGAGAACTGCCCGCGCTTCGCTTCGGTACCCGTAGGTAACAGCCGCGTAGGTCCCACTCCCGTTGTAATCTCTGCTAAAAAGTAGCCTATAACATTTGCCTATGACTTAAGTAAATTACATGTAGTATTTGACAGCGTGATTCAAAACTTTCAAATGAATTTTACTAACGCCATCTATTAACAACTCCGGAAATAAATATCTAGCAACTAACAAAACATCGATCTTCCCATGGGAATGAGATGTTTTTCCGCGGTAAAAAGTAGCCTACGTCACTCTCCACCCTCCTAACTATCCCCACACACATAAACCATACCATATAATAGCCATGTTGCGACGTGAAAGAGTCACAAACAAACACACTTTCACATTTATAATATTAGTAAGGATAAGGATGTACATGAAATGTAACACAAACAAACTTTATGTTTAGGTTTCAAATAAAACACAATGTTCAATGCATTGAGATTGTAAATATTTGTAAAGAGAAACGGGCCATTTAGTTTCTTATTTCAGAGAAGGAAAGAAAATCCGAAATCAAGAATTTCAATCTTGGGGTCCGGCAGTGCCCTCGTCAATTTGAGCAAAACAAACAAATTAAAGTACAAGCCGCACATCGCTTTCCATTTACCCGAATTCGTTAAGAGTCTCCCTGTAATTTCGTTGTTGGTAAAGGTGACGCTAATGGTAAAGTGACTTGAGCTGAGTTCAGAGCATTGGCTTAAAGAAAATGATACTCGTAAAGATAAAGAATAGCAACCTACTAAAAAAGGAAATGAGATTTTATCAAAAATATTAAAGTTAAAAAATGCAAGCTTCACAACGCAGTCATTTCGCCTCAAAAATTTAGGGTTTAAACCAAGTCAGTATATATTTCAAATAACATTAATATTAGGGTAATTTGTTTGTTTGTCGGATTATAAACAGGATAGCCGTTGCTTCACTAAGGATTGTGTTTACCAAAGCGAGACGAGGCGATGGCGCTTCGCTAGTATCTTGTACAACCGTGCAACCATGTCACTCGCTCGTAACAGTAAGCCACGACAGTGTTATCTACGGTGAGGTATGTAGATTTATGAGCAAAACTTGTGTTTGTGACGGCGCCGGCGATAAGCGCAACACGACAAATTGTGAACATCGCTACGATGGCGTGTGAACGAAATTTTTATTGGTGTACAAGAAAAAATGCCGGAACTATCCTGGCATGCAGATGCAGAGGTTTGTGGTGTTCTATAGCATGGATATTAGTTACTATTGTTGTATATATGCCATTTGGCGCAATGATCACCACGCCGGCCACACCACTGCTGCTAAAAAGGTCCTGGATTCGATGAAGCGGAAATATTGATGATAAGATTAAATTTATTTTCTGGGTCCGAGTGTCTTTTACTTTTGTGTTTATCTATGGTATTCACGTTACAAATGGAAGTGTAGGATTATTTTATTATTTAACTTAAACATACATAGGTACCATACTGAAAACCTCCTTTTGCAAATGCCGCTAAAAACACGCCTATACTAATACAAAAACACGGTAAATTGGTAATATTTTCAATAATCTGCTCAGTATTCTTATGTCGTGTTTTGTTTTTTGTTTTGTTGTTTTGTGTCGTATATAATTTATTGTGATAATAATGCTTTTGTGACATTTAATAATATTTTGTAATTGTAATAATTGTTAATGTGTAATTGTAATTGTAATGGTAATACTAACACTAGTTTTAAGTATCTGTTACTAACCACATATGGACGAGTTCCGAATTAAATGTATTATTATTATTATTATTATAAATCAAGATAAAATTATTGAACACAGTTACTCCAGCATTATTGCGACGCAATCATTTTATTATCGCAGCTCGATGTCGGGTACCTATCAGCCCGCCCGGGCGCGCGGGAATCTGTTTCAAAGCATGCAATTCATCATGAACATGATAGTCACTTTGGAAATCGATTAACAAACGCGCATATCAATCTTTTCTTTAACGTAAGTATAAAGAAGTGGTTTCCGGGCCGATCGGCAAATAGTTAAAGCTTCAAAACCCATAAACGAGTCACGTTCGCCATACCCTGTGCAGCCAATCAATCACACGCACGTCACAGGCGGAGAGAAGTTTTAAATTTCGTATAACGAACGTCAGACAATAAACTTGACATAAAATTCGCATCATGCGCGCTTGAGCTCCTCTAAGTATGTGAGGCATTAGGTTCTTGTAAATCGACTTGTCATATTGATACTTTCCCACAGACGGGTCGTGTGCGGTATGTATAACGACTACAACGTATCAATTTATTCCTGGAACGTGTACGGATTTGTGGCAGCGTTTGCATAGAATAACGTAAGGTAAGTAATGCAATACTACACGTGAAGTGCAGATTTATAAAGCGTTGCCAATTTAAATAACTATAATGCTAGCTACAGACAAGATTATTCTGCCGCCGTTCCGGTTTTACAATTTATTATTAGTTACATTACACTATTTAGAGCATACTCGATCGGAGAATGTACGTATGATAAATCGTCAGATTCTATATACTTGATTAAAAAGGTTATTCAGTAGTCTGAATGCTATCACATTTATTTCAAAACTATATTTTGTAGGTACTACCTTTATTCTTTCAGTTCCTTACATTGATTGATTTATTAGATAGGTACATTTTCGGTCTTTTTAAGAAATAATCCGAAAATTGTATCCAACCACAAAATATAAAAAGGAAATATTTTATTATTTAATTTTGTTTACTTGGAATATCAGGATTTAACTTTTTACAAGGTGGCACAGATTTGAGCTGATTGTATTTGTCTCGTGCATCGGTCTTACTGAATAACAATTATTCACAGGACAGCTAGGCTATTCTGTAAGGATATCTTTGACATCTCGATAGCTGAATCCGCGGTGAGATTTTGACGTTTGACGTGCATTGCGTTCTGTTAAAATTAAAACCGGACCGCAGCGCCAATCAAACTCGCAATCGATGTGACACAACTCGTCTGAGTGAGCTTCGATATCGAATTTGTTTCTTACAGAATAGCCGTACAGCTTCGAGAGAAGATCGCGGATACCGATCATACGCTGATGTGAATTCCCGCGCGCTAGTTTTTATCTCGTTTCACCGGCCACACTTGAATTTTATTTCCGTCATCATACATAAATTAAAGAAATATTCTAGTCTAACAGATCCAAGGTGTCTGAACATAAACCATGAAAGATACGAGAGCAAAACTTTAATTGAGGGTATTTTTAATGTCTAGCCATCGCCAAGACGTGCTGAGCGATCATTAGTTTTAAGAATTTATGTCTTTTTTTATGTGCATTTGTCAGGAACGGATGATTTGAGTGCGGGTTCCCACTTATTTGTTTTATTGTATTCCGTACCAAAATCTATCGTTCCGAAGAAATATTATTAAAATAATGCTAGTCTTGACTATAGCCGTAACTGGAGTCGATCTTTGAGTTTGTAGATCTACTGAACCCAAGAAGTTACTTATTATTACTCGATTTGAACTTCGCTAATAATATTACTTATATTATAGGTTATTAATTTAACATTCCGCTACAATCAGTAATTAATAAATTATCCTTATGATTAGGTTTCAGCATGAGTAATTTATTCACCAGTCTCGATGTCTAATCAGATAATTTGGGATTACGGTGAATTAGCTTTGAACCCGAGAGTACTTGTCAATCAATTGCGCCTTGATTAGTCTCCTATTAATTATAAAACGATAACGCAATTAACTATTGATTCGATTGGTACACACGATATTATAATTGGGGGGGGGGGGGGGGGGGATTATAATGGGATTCCACTCGCCCTCTAGTCCAATCTTATCTTACACTAGAGAACCGCCCGCGCTTCGCTTCGGGACCCGTAGGTAACAGTCGCGTAGGTCCCGCTCCCGTAGGAATCTCGGCTAAACAGTAACCTATTATAATTATGATATACTGGTACATCAGATATAACATTTTCTTAAGACATAAGTAAATTACATGTAGTACACGTATTTGATAGCGTGATTCAGAACTTGCAAATGAATTTTACTAACGCCATCTATTAACAACATCCTGAACTAAATATCTAGCAACGTAGCAACTAACAAAACATCGATATTCCCATGGGAATGAGATGTTTTTTCCGCGGTAAAAAGTAGCCTACGTCACTCTCCACCCTCCTAACTATCCCCACGCACATAAACCATACCATATAATAGCCATGTTGCGACGTGAAAGAGTCACAAACAAACAAACAAACACACTTTCACATTTATAATATTAGTAGGTATGGATGGTTGAGATGCACATTGGTGGAACTTGACCAACCAATGAAATAGGTAATGCCGATTAATTTTATTCTGTTTAGCGGTACGGTTACGGTATTTATTTCTCAAAAGGTTTATAATCACTTGTAGAGAAAAATATTCATATACATATAACTTCATTGCGCGTACTACGAGTATCTATTAATTAATAAAAATATTTCATTAAACGTATGCAATTAACATAATTTGTAAACATTGAACATGACCGATAGAAGACACATTGAGGGTAGTCGTAAGTTTTTTCGGATCATATGATATTATAAGTGAGGCCCGGTTACACAACTTGAACACTGCATAGGTTTTACGGGGATGTCCCATGGTATTGAGAGAGTTTGTTTGTGTTTCAAGTATATTTGTTTTTAGGACAAGTCATCGGACTGTAAATCCTTGTGACTGATCATATTCCCGGAATACCTACTTACAGGCTGTGTATCGAATCGTTTCCCTAAGTCCACAATTACTTCTCCAGCTGGCGCGCTGCCAACGCCCCGCTGATTGTGTCTATTGACCGAAAGTGTGTTTGGCTAATCTGCTTGCACCTGAATGGAAGTGTTCACATCTTTGATTGTAACAAGATTTCAGTTCATTTGTTATGAAATATTACCTAGAAATATTTCAATTACCTCTAGGTACCTACTTACGTTGCGCCACATTGTGAAGAGCCTACAGGGCGCCCATTTAGATGTAGAAAGGAAAAAGTACCAGTTAATAATTCCTTTTTTTATCATGCATCAAAAACAAATGACTCACTTCTCAAAAGCACTGTATTCGAGTCTTCCTTTTTTTCCTTACATTATTTTTATGTTTTAATGGTGTTCCATATGACAACAACAGATCGAAAAATCGTAAAAATCTGTTCAGCCTACTTTAGGTAAACAGGTTATTAAATTCTAGTAGCTTTTCTGTGCTGATGAAGTTGCAACACAACAGCGCCACCTAGCGGCCGCTGCACGTACTACCCGCGTGCGCCACGCTAACGAACTTGTACGCATGACTTATTAATTGCCCAATTTCCGTAAATGAACAGCGTTTACCTCGCCCGGGGACACCACTCGACCTGACCTAAAAAATTTAAAATGTTTTCAATGCTAAAGAACCTGCAGTAAAGGCGCGAAGCTTGCCATTCGCAAACAAACGGAATTACCGACTACGTTTTAGAGTTTCCTTTGCAAAGAGTGACAAATGATACCCTATTAATGTGCTTTCATTGTCTGTCTGGCTGTCAAATGGTCCTTTATTGAATGGATATGGTAGACACATTAGAATTTTTATTTTATTTACATACACACTGGAGTTCGTCTAGTCGTGCGATAGACGTGTCTTGGTCCGTGCCAGAATGCCAAGAATAAAACACAAAGTTAAGAACAAATTCCCTGACGAAAAGCATTTATTTCAAATATCCACTTATTCAGGAATCGAATCAGAACCCTCCGGCAGTGGCACGCAAACTATTGCGCTACACTCACCAATTGTGTGAGCATGTAAAGTAGGTTCCAAGCTCAACTTGTAAGTGCTCGATGTTTAAACAATGGGCAACTTGAACACAACACAGAACTAATATAAGAACGATTACTTAGTAACCGACGCCCGCAGTTTCACTTGTTCGGCTTCGTCATACAGCAAACATAAATCAAAACTTCGTATACAGCTCCCGCTTCATTACTACGAGTACATGTAGCACAGGTAGTGGTATTGTAATCGACTTGTACCATGACTCGAACAGCAGGGAACGTTACTGGAGGTCATTGTTCCACCAACGTTACAAGCTGGGCTGCCACATATCCATACTATACTAATATTATAAATGTGAAAGTCTATCTGTCTGTCTGTGGCGTTTTGAAGGCTAGACCATCTGTCCGATTTGAATGAATTTCAGAATGTAAATAGTTTAAGATCCAGGGTTACACAAAGGCTACGTTTTTTTAAATCAACCCCTAGCTTTTAGTGGATAAAAAAATTTAGGTAGTGAAAATCTAAACCCGTTGACCGATTCCGACGAATTTTCTCGGAAAGATTTATGATAGGCAGTAAGTAGATGATGCAGGGTCAAACAAAGGCTACTTAATTTTTCTCTCTCTTTCGATCCTTTCACACTTGCCACTCATTCTTTCACTTATTAAAAACGAAGTCAAGATAATTATACTCAGGTATGTTAAAACACAATTAAAAAAGAAGTAGGTAGGTTGGCTTTTGAAATGCGGCATAGAGAAGTGTAATTACTGAACACTGGACAAGTTGCAAAATTCTGGACTAATCTCGGATTTTCCGGCCATGTCGCAACCCGGACCACAAATGCAGTATACTTAATTTATAAACATCTCCACAAGACACGAAGGAATGAAGTTGTAAGACCATCAGAGCTTTAACTTTGTAACTTTATAAAATGGTGCTCCTTTGCAAAGCAGATAGGATAAGCTGCATTTTTACAATGTTCCTAAAATTTGCTCGGCAAGCGAAAATCATCCGGGATGAGGTACGTATATCCAAATCCGTAAAAGTGTATCTCTGTTAATTTAACTAAACTAAAAATTCTAAAAGCAAATACGTGAACGAGCTTAAAATATTTTCATGCAAATTGGTTAAAAGGATACAGTATAGTGGTCGCGAAATGGGATATTTTTGTTCACGCGCAATTTTGTGTCATATTTAATTTCACAACAACTCCTTTTCTCTATTGCAATGGAATACAAACCTATTTTTGTTGCCATTATGAGTCCTGTCGCATTTATGAGTACTGTCGCAGAAAAGGAATTGCTCTCTATTTATTGTACCTATTGATCTTTAGAGCTGCCAAATGAGGTAACAAATCATTTGTTGGTAGGTGATTTATATCATTCATTTTATGTAACTGTAATTCCAAAGAAATCAACAATATGTTGCCAATAAATGACAAGTCGTTTGGGAACTGATTGGAGCAAGAGGGTGGTAGTTAGCTGATCATCAGGCCTCAACCCTACTACCACGTGTAAACTATGCTCTCTTGCCTCTTATGACGAGGACTACAAACGAGAACATAAATTTTAATTTATCGTTTAAATACCGCCTTTCTGGGAACCGAACCCAAGACCCTTGGAACGGCAGTTCGGCTCTGTAACCATTGCTCCATATAACTCGCCAAATAAAGTCACACCACTCTCCAGTCACATGTCTGCTGGAAGAAATTTCATAAGAGATAAGCAGTACCTTTGTACCATCCTTACTAGAATTAAGTTTATGTAAACTGTATCTATGTGTGCATAAATTATTAAATAAATAAATAAATAAATAAAAGTTATACTAAAAGTACTTAAGCACTTATTAGAAACAATAATTAATAAGTATTAATCCTGGGCACAATAAGTTGCTCGAAGACTTTCTCAGAAGCCAAGAACATTGTTCAAGTTTTCTTTGTCCACATACTCGCGGCCCACAAGTTGGTAAGTACTAGGTGTTCAATAAAGGCGATAAGTCCGGCATTATATCGAACTAACACAGTGCTACAACTTGGTAACCGAGCTGATAGCCACATGCCACGTGACCGGCTACAGGCGGACATAATTAAACAGAGGCAGGGTTGGGAGCTAGGAGAATATGTCGTAGGTATTTGTCTGGCCGCTAGGTGATTAGGGACTAAAGGTCGTTACACTTTTCTGACCAAGGGTCCACATAACGGATCTTTATACATATATAGGCACTATCAAGGCCGCCGCTGTATGTGTGAGTGCCCGCGTGCACAGTTTGCCGATCGCTGGGCTAGAGTATCCACAAAAAGATATTTTTCTATTTATTGTAACAAAGTTCCTGATCTCATGCTACGGATGGAGGCTAAAAAAGGAGTACATTTCTACCAGGTTTTCAAGGGAGGTATGTCAGATGTTTATTGGTCTGAGTGTCAGATAATAACAGAAAAGCATAGAATAAAAATAATGATAGATAGGTGTCAGAGTTAAAGTACAATATATATTTTCAGTCCAACCGAGTTTGCTCACGTTTTTTTTGTATTTCTTTTGATTTCGCACCAACATTGCCTACAACATCAACTTAAAAATCATAATGACTGAACATCTAACATTCACAAGGCCATTAATACAATATTTTTTATTGGTATTGTCATGTTTAAAACTTTTCTTAATTGCAAGTATTTTTTAACTTTACAAAAAATGTTTGGATTTTGAAAATTAAAGATCTAGCTCTAAATCACTAACATCACAGCTGATTCTGGAAAGACGGTGCAAAGTACAATAGTCAAAAACGATAAGAGCAACAATTGCTACCTACCCTCTATATTCAAACTGTAGTTGTTGCCAGTTATAAACATAAATCATACCCGGCACCGCCCCCCCCCTTGCCCCCCCACGCCCGTAATGCTACGACCTAGTTGCTCGCTCCCAATTCTATTTAATAGTTAGTGGAGTATCAGTTCCCAATTTATGTACATATTCAAAATGAAATATTCATTGTAAATAATAATGGTCCAAGAACGTTTACTTACAAATTTATCGCTATTGTAAAGAAGTTTCGGTGTGGCTTGCCATTGACTTGGTACTATTCCTATTTTACTTTGTTCCTGTTTCATTCAAGCAGACCGTTTGCCGTCCACAGATGTGCTGAGCTTCCTTTTGCCGTTTCTTCTTTTTAAAAAATAACTTTTTCGAAACGATGGTAAATGCTTTATATAAGGCCTTGAATTTCTTGTTTTTAACCGACTTCAAAAAGGGAGGACGTTCTCATTTAGACTTTTTTTTTCTTTATATGTGTTACCTCATAACTGTGCACGGGGTGAACCTATTTTGATAGTTTTTTTTGTATCCGAAAAGTTTTGAGTTAAAAAGTTAATTATTTATTTTTGTAAAAAAATATGTTTGACAAAAATCCCACCTAATTATACGTGGTGATATAGTCTACAATGTCTATACCTTATTCCATACATGCACCCGGTATTAACTCGGTACAGGGCCTAGCGGTTTTTAAGGCGATAGGTTACCTAGATGCTATGTTCTGAAAGCGAGAAAAGTGGAGATCACTAGCCGCTAGCTACGGATGAAAACTCTGACTTCATTATTTAATATTATGTTTTGTAGTAGAGACAACATTAAAAATCCATAGATGCTAATTGATCATCGTTGCGTATAATCGAGAAAAAATATTCCGGAGTATATTCTATGTTATCCGAGCATTTAGTACCACCCTTCCACTGGCGCCCATGACAACTATGATCGACTCAGAACTAGACTCATTCGGGACTAGCATGTTAGTCCATTAGTAGAGGGTGCTATGAGTTAGAGATGACGATCAAATCTACAAAAGTGTCATTATTTTTTTTTCAACACACTTGCTCGTAAAGTTGCTATTTTTTCTTTAGTCTTACGCCCGGAATGCGGTTTATTACACACTAGTGCGTTTTACTTTTCATTGCCGCACTAGTGTTTTTCTTATTCCACTTTTTTGATATCCGTAAAGAGGTTGTTACCGAAAGATTTATTATTTTGTAAATAAATAAACTTGTTGTACTTAGTCAAAATCTGATAAGATAAGATTATACTTCATCTAATTATCTATTAAAGCATTTAAAAAATACAATATTTTAAATCATTAATAACCGTAAATTCCTATTAGAAATACATAATTATTTAGTTTAATATAATTGTGGCTGAATGGCGGTGTTCTTTGCCTCTGGACTTAACCTGCGCGCCTGCGCGCGCATAGTTATTCAACCAAAGATACGGCGCGCAAAAAAATAAACCTCCGCGCCATTTTGTGCAAACATTTGTTCGTTTATAATTTGCTGATTTGTGACTGAAAAATGTCGATACCTAATTGTTTTTTTCCTCGCAAGTGTGTTGAAAAACGTCGTATGATACGCGTGTGCTTTGTTCATTACAGTCTTGGCTCTATTACAGCCCTCGCCTTGCGGCTCGGGCTGTGCAATACCGCCTCGACTGTAATGACCAACTTCGCGCACTTGTATCATAATGTACTATTATTTTAGTGTAAGTACATCAAGAAAAATACATATTTCAGTTTGTTAAAGAGATACGAAGTATTTTTCTTAAAAAACAAAAATTTTTGTACGATATTCGTACTTGTAATACATAACAGTTTATGCACAAATATTTTGTCGACAAATTTCACAAATGCAGCAGAGTATAAAAAAGATTGCAGTGTATTGGTTTTAAAAGCAGTGGAGCGTGCGGGCTGATACTCGCGTTGAAATAATGTGGAGGTCGCGCGGTTGCCGGCGAATGTTACACGACTCTGGTGTTCTATGCTAACTGCTACCAAATATACATTTATTGGCATGCCATATTACGTTGGTACATTTCTCAAAGAACATCAAAAACTTGTTCCACACCAAATGTTACATGGACCCATTAACCCACAGATACGAGTACAACAGAAGGTCTCATCAATTTATTTTCGATATTTTCCGGAAAACTTTTGCGCTAAATAAAAAAATAAATTTGGAAACAGAGGTGTGAACAGGGTGTACAAATAAGGCTATATAAATTTGTTTGTCAGCAGATTGTGATCATGAGACAGAGTCAGTACTTCTTTAAAGTAGGAAGAATTACAAGACTTAAACTCAACCCATCTACAACATTTTTCATTTACTGAGCCAACTAACAAGGCCCCTTCATGGCATTGTATGCTTAGCACGGTATTGTACTTATGCTCTAAGCCTTTCTAATAATGAAGAGAATCCCGTAGATACTCTGTTACTAATGGTTGCAGCCATAGGTCAGATTATGAAACGTCCTCTGCCAGGGTTAAAGATTAACACGATTCATCATAATTGTACCGGATCGCTCCTTGAATATTCACGTGTTTGATGTAGGGATTTAGCAAAGCTGTGAGTGTCACCTTCGGGCCTTCGGGTACCAGTCTGCATGCTTAGATTAGAACCGACGATCTGTGTTTATTTGTTTATTTATTGCATCAACAACGTCAACATTGAATGCCCTGCTTTATACATACATATTATTTTTCTTAATCAAATTAAGTGTCACTTCAAATGGATGCAATTTTTTTGTCTAGCAGTAGCACGAAGTTAAATTAAATGGTTATTGTTTAAGGACCTGAAGGTAACGCATCAATCTGCAAGGTGTGTGCGGTGGAAAATTAAGATCTCCAAGATATCATTTAGTTTTCCCTGTATGTACTCGTATGTGATCCAATTTTGCAAATCTCATTTACCCCTTTTTCTCGTCTGCAATGAAATGATATTGTACCTATTGTGAAGCTGCTGGTGCTGCGCAATAATGATATAATTGTGTAGGTCTGATAATAAAGCCGAAGGGACGCATCATATCCAGGATTTAGTTCTTTTTTAATTATATAAATATCTTTTTTAATATTGAGATTAACTTCAGGGTTAAGTTCTATACCTAAATACGGGAGGTAGGTACGCAATGGAGGTGGAATTTTTAAGTAAGTAAACAATTATTGTCTCCCATCCCATTATTTTTCTAACGGCTACCTCCGATTTTTTTCCCAACGCCAATACGAACAAAATATGGTGTACAATAGGCTACAAAAGGCAATTCACAAGTGCTTCCCATTGTCCAATCTATTGTAGCTGGTTTATGAAAATCATTGTGATCTTCGTGATGTTGTTGGTACCATTTCCGTTCATTCGAGGAAAGAACTGAAGCTATTTATATTTTGGTCTCTAATTATGTTACAGACCCAGTCATGTTTTGGCGTTGTATCGATGTCAATAACACAACTCAAGTTATCGGAATAACTGTGATATGTTTATTTATATAACCTTAATTTGAAACTAATATAATATTATAATTTATATCATTATATTACATATACACTTACACACACACACACACACACACATATATATATACATATGTATTTAATTATATTACACCACATTTCTTTTTATCAATAATAAATTACATAACTAACTAATCATATTATTATTTCATATAGATATACTTTAGTGTTTGCCATAGTATTGTTAATCCTTTCATTGTCTTATAATTGCAGAGTAATTTAATCATAATGTATATGCACTTGTTAAGCATAAGTTGTGTTCATCTTTAAGTGGAATTACTTGTACCTAAACTAACCAAATGTGGACTTTTTGTAGTATAAGCACTATTACTTGTAATTTTGTTGATGAACCTTAAATAAAAAAAAAAAAAAAATATAGAATGTCTAAGATTCAGGTGGATTGTGTCGTCGGGCTCGTTGTAGGATTTTGAATCTGTATGACTATATAATATAAGTAGTCCTTACCTACCAATCTGCATGATCTGCATGATCATTGAAGTTAAAAAACGAATAGAACAGTTTATTGTCGATCAGTCCATTTATGATAATCCACGGATTAGTAGCGCGGATTGAATTTATTATTTCACGTTAAAATAATAGTTTCGTTGACGAACAATGTTGTCACAGTTTCATATTGCGATTAATAAAATAAGCGTGACCAATGAGGTCTATCCCCGGATCCCTGAATAATTGTAGCGCCGACCGCGAAATAATTAATTGGATAATAATGGATAAATAATGATATTTCCACCACAACTCTGACGAAACCGACTCTTATTGCCCGGAAAATGTTTAATTAAATATTAACACTTTAATTATAAATGTAATTGATAGCTGTAAGTAGCATTTCATTAAACTACATTGAAATTTTAATAATATTCGAATGAATGACCAAATTACAAATTCAGTGTTGGGAGTAGGTATTTGTGTAAATGAGAGTGTATTGTTTATAATTAATAACAATATAATAATAATAATAATCGTGAACAATCACGTTTACACGTGTGCCGGGACTAATGTATGTTTATTATTCATACTTTATTTATTCACGGTTTGTGAGAGTATAATCAGAGCTTCATGTCCGAAATTAACCATCAATGCATTGCGTATGTTCATTTCCTTTTTGTTTTCAAATGCACAATTTATTTGTAAAGGGGAAAGAGGGGTAATTATAATTCTGCACACCCCTGTGGACGCATTTTCCAAGGTCTTACAAAAGAGTCAACGCGACCATTTTGGATAGTTGGCTACTTAGCGTTACTTATTATGATGGCGTACTTAGAGGGTTCCACATGGAAGTTCTGCAACTTTCTATTTCGGATTAAAAATCTATATTATTATATTATGTAAACCAGATTATATATCCATCACTTCCAAATAACGTTTTTGAAGTTTTAAACGAAATCGACGTCAGAACGATGGAAATACAAAGCCAGCGGTAAATGAGGCTATTCCGCCCTTCGATACACTCGCGATTTGTGGCTGCAATCTCTCTGAATCGACATATTGTAACGACCTACACAGCTCGACAGAGGATAACGATCTCTTTGTACAGCCGCGGAAACCGCATTCTATCGCTCTGCATTGACGATTAGTAGTATCTGACCAAACCGAGAGATGAGAGTTCTAACTCTGTTCAAAGCTCTCCGTCAGCAATAAAACTGAACGTGCCCGCGAGTGGATATTCTCATAAAATATCAACTAACGTCCCCCCGTGCACTCCATCCATCGTCAATTCGCTCCATGTTATAACTCGACGGAGGGTTTTATTACAATGTTTCTAAATAAAAAGTCGCATGACAGCTCTGACACAATTTTGACGTAAATGATTGAATGACGAAGGGCGCGTCGCGTTTCTCGGAAGGAAAGCAAATTGGAAAAGAACAGCCCATTTGGGAGACCCTTTCATCTGTTACCTCTTTTATTGTATCCAGAATCTCCTTTGGAAATAATTAAATTTCTTACAAGATGAACGAAAACAAAGTGATATCGGAAAAAGAGCTTTTAGACGCCATAAAAAGTCTTTTGAGGAAGAGCGGTCATTTGAATAAATTTGAAGCCGAGGTAACGTCCATAAAAAGTTTTGCGTTATATTCAGAAATATAATTGCTTTTTCCTATTTTGTATTCTCGTGAAGTGTAGGTGTAGTAACAGAGCCTGATAGGTTCTGTTGTTGATGTAGGTATTGGAGAATTGAACATGGATTATGTTTCAAAGTTAAATCGCGATCGGAAATTTTGGTGTGTAGTGCTTATTAGCTATCAATGTTATATTTTGTGACAAAAATGGATGTTTAATTGGTAGAAGGAACGTAAAGTATACATAAACGCAATTTACTTACATAGCAATCTTGTACAATATTGTTGAGTTGTATAACTTATGATATTGTATGAGATTTCTAGCCTCAGAAACACCCTTGAAACCCCGGGAATATCCCGGTAAAAACGAATACATTAAGCGCAATTAACTTTTCATTTTAAAACTGGTAATTGTTCATTCCTTTTTGGCTAAATGAAAAGCATTAATTTTGATAACTTTTTGATAGCTTCAAGTTCCACAACCTACAATTAGACTCATGGTACAAATCATTATCTGTAATGTTCCATCCAATATATCGTCAAACGTGACCGGGAGATCGAACTTTTAATGTGATTAACACATACGAATGATTGCGCCATACAATCTTCCTGACGTATCGCGGGTCGCGTTCGCAGTGTTATCAATCCGCCGATCACGACGGCCATAAAACATCGGGCACTCAGCAGGTCTTCGACCCCAATTACTCAGTATCCACGCCGGTAATCCGCGATACAAAATCATAATCCCGTAAACGGATTTGCTAAGCGAGGATTACCTTCTAACCTGAAACAAATTCGGGACGATCGCGACACTGGGCCTTTTTATCCAATCCTCTTATGTCGCGGCGGAATAGCGCAGTTAGCATTAATTAATCGCTCTAATCCGCGCCCGATCTGACCAAACTGCTGGAACATTGGTACTTATGCTGGAACGATGTGACGTTCAACGAACTTCTAAAAGTTCCTTAACCGTAGTGCGACTACATTTAAAGAACCGCAATGCATTACGCTCAAAAACTCCCCAACGGTTTTAAGTTTCGAACTAACGTTCCTTTAGTGTGTACCTACTGATATCGTAATATTGTTCAGTTGTAAGTTCTTCAACTACACTTCGAAGATTATTTCAAAGTGTTTACGAAGAACTTTAAACGAAAGCAAATATAAAGTTTTCAAGGCTCATTTTCTTGGTAACTGTTATGTAAATAACAATCTGTAGATTGTAGAATTTGTTCATTACAAATTATTATTTTCAATTAATTTATTTTTCCGCGATGTTAATTTAATGCTAAGCCCGTTCTTATAAATCAATTAACCCGATTAACTTTGTAGAAAGGAATGTATCTTGTTATTTTCCATAATTATGATCGCTGGAGCAATCTGGTTCATGTACTTATAGAGCTTCGCTATTAAGCCTGATAAACATCTTCATGGAAATTTCTGTACCTTAGAATTACTATTTCTGAGCAAGAATTATTAACTTTCAGACTGTCAAGAGATTTTTACAAGAGATTAAATATGTCAACGAGTGGATTCAACAATTTTATTATGCCTTATTATTTCTGTTGACTGTGTTTTATTCAATTAAAATTAACGTTTAAATCTGTGTCAAGTGATTATCTTACTTCACGGCAATGGAAATTACTTCGCTAAGCCTTAGACTTTTTATAAAGGTCCGTAATATTTCAGTTCAGTTTGCTATAATGAGCTCCAGTTGCTTTGGACCAGGGCTGGGAAACCGAAGTAATGTTACAACTGTTGTTACAGATGCGCGAAAAAGTAACCCAAGCGCTACAAAACCGGCAAGGGTCGCTCAGCCAGCCGCCCGCGCCGTGTCGCGAGGTCCTCCTCATCAACGAGCTGATCCGAGAGTACCTGGAGTGGAACGGTTACCTGTACACGGCGTCCGTGATGAGCTCGGAGGCCTCCCTGCCGGGGCCACGGAGGACCCGCGCCGACCTGTGCGCGGAGGTGGGAGTCCGGGACGATGAGAAGTCATCAGCTCTGCCGCTGCTGTCCAACATCGTGTCGGCTTACACCGAACGCATTAAGCGGAAGATTAGCAAGATTAAGAAGGATGGGTAATCGCCCGGACAACGTATATTTGTAACAGTAGGTTCTCTTCCAACAAAGGCCATTAAGCTTGGTTATATGCGTCACACTTTGAATCTATGTATGTACGCTAATAACGTAAAATGGATACACAGGAATTATCGATTGTAATAATAATAATATTACTCTTGATTATAAGCTGTGTAAAGACTCTACGCTATTCGCAACGCGCATATAAAAAAGCCTTTTAAGTGCCTATGATGTTTATCTACCTACATATTTTAATGTATTTTGGTACCGTTCGGTAAATTTTATACAATTTTTTTACATTGAACAGATGTTTTCGATTTTTAGGCTTCATGGTTTTAATAAATTAAAATAATTTAAATTAAGGTACTTTTTGAATTCTGTCGATGTTCAAGTTCCAACATAATGCCATACACCATACCATAGCTAATTCGAAGTTTGATAAAAGGCGAAGTGCTGATCTTTCATTTTAGATAAACATTCTTGTTCAATGTTTGTTATTGTGATATTTTTTTGTATTGTGTAATAAGTTAATTACTGGGCTACAATACATTATTATTACTTACAAAAATGCATTTTAAGGTGCAGGTTCCGCTATGTGGTGCTGCCTGCTCGTTTGCTACCTTACTTCCATAAAAATAGTGGGTTATCGGGTTTGCATATTTAGGTTTTTTTTAAATACGCAACGAATTTAGGTAAATGTGTCTCTATTATCATTATACATATTGCAGATTTATTTTAAGACTTTCATCTTAAACATTTTTTCGACTGGGCATTAATTTAATAAAACATTCTGCTCCACCAAACCAGTGTGGGTTTACTAATTACGTTAGTCCACTTGTTTGACCTAAATATTAATACTTATTCTTGCTTAGATGAAAAAAGTAGGAGTAACAGTGTAAGGTATTTGGTATTATTTTCTCACTAACTTCGTATAGCGTCTAATTAATTTAGTTATTAGTGGGGACCTAAATTCATTAATGTTTAGGCTAGGTCTTAACCTAAATATTTTGTGTGGGCGGTATACTCAACAAACACGCACTAAAGCAGATTTTTACTATTTTTTTTCTTATACTTCTTCATACTTCTTACTTCATAGGAGGATTTGAGCGGAATGGGCTAATTTCACCGAAGTTATTGTCATTTTACTAAAACTTAAATCATATAAGTATTATTTAAACTAAAACAATGAATTGCACGCGTTTAAAATAAAAGGACGTTGCCAACCTTTGAATAATCAAAGTTGCCAACCCCTGCGCATTATGAGGGAGAGGTATCACAGAAACGAAAATATGCCTACCGACCGTCACTACAGGTGGGTAATAAATAAACAGCCTCTCGCTCCGACATTGGTAATCTGTGATCTGGGCGACGCGTCCATAAATATAACAACATAAACAACCATCCGTTCACACTATCGTGAACTCAACTGAATATTTATGTATAGTCCTACAAGCATCTTTTGGCGCGTGGGTGACAGAGACAGCGCCTTACAGTTTGCCTTACCTGTAAGGCGCTTTCTCTGTCACCCACGCGCCAAAAGATCCTTGTATGTCTGTACCTACGGCTAGCCCTGAACTTGAGACTCCTATTTTGGCATATTACGTTCATTAAATGACATTGTGCTAAGGTATAATAATCAACACGGATCATGTTTAAGTCCACCCTCACACTCTAATCATCATCATCGTTAGCCGTGGTTGTCCCACTCCTGGTCACGAGTTTCCTCACACAAGGTGCAGGTCATAGTCCATCACGCTGGCGAAATTTAGTTTGGTGGATACACCTTTAAGAACAACGGAAAACCCCCAGGTATGCTGGCTCCTCTCGTTCCCTTCACCTAACAGCAAAGGAAAATGTGAACGTCCTCGTAAGTAGATGCGGAACGAAACTAAAATGTTTTGCTTCAGGGGATTAATTCATTAGGAGAAAAACTTGTCGGCAGCAAAGTTGGAGAAGTTGTGAGCTGACAAGGCGTCGGCGACGGTCGGCGGTCGGCCGCCGCGGCAGACAACTGTTCGCAGTTATTGTTTGTGGTTGTCTACTTGTTTTCTTTTTAACACAATCCTCTTTATTTTTACAACGTTGGCTAAGAAAATGCGCTAAACATTTTTAGTGTTTATTTTTTGTCTCTTGGTTATGTTTATGAAACACAGAGAAGAAAAAGGCAATCACATTTAAGGATTTAGGGTCGATTCAGACATATCAGTGAAGTCTCAGTTCCGACACAGTACTTCACTGATATGTCTGAATCGACCCTAATGCTCGATTCACACATATCAGTAAAGTCACCATTCCGTCACAGTACCGGCAAATCTTTCATACATTCTCGGTATTGTCAGATTCACTAACTGCCTGACTGATTTGCCGGTACTGTGACGGAACGGTGACTTCACTGATATGTGTGAATCGAGCATTAAGGTCGGTTCACTTTTTTAGAGGCGACCATCTCAGTCCTCAGGGGTAGCAACGCATCTGTGACCGAAATGGAACAAGACTCACACTAATCATTACTAACTGGACAATACTAATATTAACTAACAGGACTAACTATGGGTGATTCCTCGTGGTCCAACTATTTAGTCCAACTATGACGTCACAGTTGGACCACGAGGAATAGGTCGTCCTCACACACGGTCTCATCACTAACAGTCCCTGTCCTCACACTTATTAACAAACTAACCAACTAACATTCTAACACCATCTACTAATTGGACTAACCACCCTAGTCCCTAAATTGGGTCTTGTTCTAAGTCGGTCACAATTGCCATGGGCGGCAGCGGAAGGGTGGTGCTGCATGCTCGTTTGCTACCTTGATTCAATAAAAAAAAATCCAAACTTATTTATTGCTTCCTCCCAAATTTATGGCATGCCAGCATGACCACCGAGAAATGCCTAAAATGTAAGCCTTTTAAAATATATCTCAATGCCTTTATTAGGTAACATACATTCGAAACTTTTTGTTAATTCTACTTCACTGTTGCTTCGTTAACTTAAGTAAACAGTTTGTAACTATTAACAAAGTTGCCTTAAGTGGACTACATCTTATACATTAGCGAACCGCCAAAGAAAATACGATAAACTTAAAATAAGCATCGCTGCCTTAAAAGTTTTCAGCTTTAGTACAATCGCTAAGTAAATCGCTTTGAGCTTGCAGAGTCCCCGAGGCGCTCTCTCTTATATTTTCAACCTTTTTTCAACAACGTAATTTTTATGATACAATATTATTTCCATCTGCAGCGATCCGCGTTTCGCTTAGAGAGCCATTTAAACTGCGAGTGGTCTAGTGAACATTCATACTCGTAGTAGTCCATAGATGTAGCATACTTTGTTAAATCTATGGTCACTACTGTTCGCTTTGCTAAACGTAGCCTCATCGTATCTTTGACATTACTTACTCCGCTGGCTCAGCGACCCGAAGTGAGTCTTGGCCTCCGATACGAGAATTCGCCATTGATCCCGGTCTTGTGCGGTTTCATGTCATTCGCCAGCCTGAAGCTCGCGTAGATCTGCGGCCACCACATCGCCCCAACGATATCTGGGGCGCCCGACGGGCCGACGACCTGTCGGTTGACCCTCATAGACTCTCTTTACGCCACGATCTTCTCCCATTCTTTCAAGGTGTCCAAGCCATCGGAGTCTGTGTGCCTTCGTCTCTCCTATTATGTTCGGGCTAGCCAGGAGCTCCTCAATCTCGGCGTTTTTTAGGATTCTCCAGCTTCCATCACTTTCCTGCTTTGGTCCGAAGCTCTTTGACATTCATAATCTTATTTGAAAATCGATAGTTGCACCGGCGTATAAAGCTACTGAAGCAAGGGATATTAACACCTGGTCCAGGTACCGACCAGATGATATTTTATAAATCAAAGTAACAAAAGGTTGTTGATATTAAATCCTCAATTTTTTTTATAATTGTATATTTTATTAGCAATAAGTAGCAGATTGAACTATTGTTTGTCTTCTCGACTTACTCGGTATATCAACACAGGCGCCATTAAGAGGGATTGTTATTACCCCTCAGGGTGGAGGCATTTATCCGAACCAGTGCAAGTTAAGCGCGTAAAAACAACCCCTATGAAATTATAATATAAATAAACAAAGCGAAAGGCATGGGTGATTCAATTTCAGTAATGGCGTCTAAATCGTTGAACATTTTGTCGCGGGAGGCGGGTTGTCGCCTGGCGGATATTAACCAATTTTTATTTAGGTATACCTATGTGGTACATTGGATCTGTGTCGTATCGTACATTATTTACCCAGTGTTAAATAACACGTAGGTAATAATTTTACCTACGTATTTGTTGCTAAAAGATTTGAAACCAGGCTGTATTTTTTACAAATAGCTGACGAGCTACCTCGTTGTAATCCGCTTGCAAAGCTTAAGATACATTAATTACAACATTAATGAGGCATTATTAACAAGTATTACCAGGAGAAAACATAATAATGCTACTTTTCGCAGACAGATTCTCTACTGACTTAACCACGGAGTCAGAAATAGGTTTAATTAGAAGATATAAATGCGATCGTAAATGAGAAATAACGTTATTTTTTACATTAGACACGATGGTAAATAAAAAATCATCGGAAGTAAAAAAAAATATTTTCTCAATTGAAGTACCCATGTTTTATTAATTTGGTTTAGAAGACGGGTAAAAGTTGAATTTTAATTCATACCGATTATAAAAGATATTAAAGAACAAAGTAGCTGTCAGTACAAGGGTGTTCTAAACTACAGATCATTCAAAAGCAATAACACTCGTCCATAAAATACGTGTCGAACGGAGGTGGGAGACGCCGTGTATAATAAAATTGCAACGTACAGACATAATAATATATCGTGTCGCAGTTCGATAACAAACGCCCGTGCCCTCGTAAATAGTGTTTCTGAATGCCACAGAGCACCGACTCTAATAGAGATGGCTATTATTGACTAGGTTGTCTAGTTTTGATACAAAAAATCAAGCATTGCTGTACCTGCTAGCATTCTCTGGCATGCCGGAAGCAGAACAGCATACATAATAACATTATTGACATAAACTCAAGAAACTAAAAACATTTTATCCGTCACATACTTGTCTGTCCTAGCCAGGAATCGTAACCGGAACCTTTTGGGCTGCTGAGTGTAGAGTCGATATTTGAAGAGACTAATTAATATAAATCACTCACGTGAAGCGGATTTCAATGCATCCGAATAAGCGGAAAATATAAAACGAGCAGATAAACAGACAAAACTTGTTAATATAGAAATTATCGCGTAATGTTTTCTTAAATATTTTCCATGTTCGAACATCAATAAGTTTCAATTTTATTGAATGACGTGATACCTAACAATATGAAAGGCACTTCTATAGTGTGAGGCAGTGCGATGTCTGTGGCCGTGCACTTTGTCAATCTTACCCTTTACGGTGATTCACTGGTGGTGCGGAGGTGCGGTGGTGCCCGCGGCCCACGCTATTTGAATGTCAAATGTTGCTTGCTCCATTGTGCCTCAATCATGCCTAGCTTACCTGCCTTACTGTAACGGTGAATCCACTATGGAGATTTTGAAGGTTCTTTTAAAGCGGTAGCGTAGTCATTTTCTATTGGTTGAATTTTACTAAGCATAGTGCTGATGTATGATAGAATATAATAATTTTCATACACTCATAAGCTCCACTATGGTTTCCTTTGTCACAGTTGCCATAATTAAAGTGATTTAGTGTCAGCTGAGCACGATTAGAATCGTCGGATCAAAAAAATGTTAGTAGTCTTAAAAAAGTGCTAGCTGTTAGTAGTCAGCATTGCTCAGAAACTTCACCGAACACGAAAGAATAGCCGAAGCCTTGTCAAGTAAAGTAAGTAAGTAAAGAAATAAGACTAATTTATTAGCTTTACCAGCTCCGGAACACAACATGTCATTTGGTGGGTGACTCAAGCAACAGAAGAAGAGAAGAGAAAGAGAGAGAGAAGCTAGACAGCCGAATTTCAGCTATACCACCAAGCAAGAACCGGCTCTGTCACTTGTAACGATATCGTGATAATAAAAAGATCCATGATGTATATGGAATTACTAAATATCTGAGTTATTTTCTTGAAATCCATCTTTCTTAGATACATGCTAATCTCAGTTACCGAATGAATGTTCATTATTTCGGTTAGTCGGAGCACCCATCGTTCCAGCAGTGTGGAGCTTGTCCGAGCTCGGTCAGCCATCAGGCATGCTCTAACTAATGTTGTGGCCATTAGCGTTCGCGGTTAATTATATCATACGACTTTTTTGTCGTCGGCACCTCGGATCTGCAAATGGCATATTACCAGATGCCAACGGTATTTTTTATGGAAAAAGGTAGCAAACGAGAATGCGACACTACCCTTCCGTTGCCGCCTATGATAACGGTGACCGAACTAGAAAGATTCAATGTAGGGACTAGAATGGTTAATCCAGTTAGTAAAGAAAGAAAGAAAGAAAGAAACATTTATTCCATCATCATTAACACCTCAACAAAAGCAGCAGAAGATAATTATAGAGAGGTAAAAGTAAATTGCTTAAATACGAATTTGCAGAAGTGCCAACGTGACAGAATAGGGACGTACTCAGATCATGGCTGCGTATAAACGCGACCTCTGATTTTTCAGTACGCCCTTCACTCGCGCGTAGATCGGTAAGCGGCGCCGGCGCTGCGGCGCAACACGTGCTGGCCAATAAAGTATAAAGACCGTCTGCAATTTCGAATTTCATTAGAATTTTTAACTTAATACAGTACCAATTGAATATGAAGATAAATATATAGTACAACGTCATTAATAACTAGAAGAACATACAAGAACAAATGGTTATCAAGTTCAAACCAATACCCTATACTTAGGTACCTATATATATTTGTGATATCAGGCCCAAGTTAAGGAAATAACAATACTGGTGCGAAAAAAAAAATACGGACAATAAAACTATACCTGCCACACAGGACGGCTGTACCCAATTAAGTAAGTGATTAAGTTATGTTATTATTAATATTAATAAAAAAATATGCGTATGCGTGTGCGTGTGGTGTGTGTGTGTGTAGTGTTTGTGTGTGTGTGTGTGTGTGTGTGTGTGGATGTGTGCGTGGGAAAGTGTGTATTAAAGTGTTTTTTGCTGTTTTATAAGATATTTTTTGTAATTGAATTTAAAGGCGTTTACCGTTTTCAGGCTGCGGATTGGTGGGGGCAGGTTGTTCCAACATTTGGTGGCGTTATACTTGAAACTGCCACGGAATGCTGCAGTGCTGTATCTGGGGTATATTAATTTGAAAGAAGAGGATCTGGTCGGGTGCAAAACGTTGAAACATTTGGACCATTTAAATTTATTATATAAATATGATGGACATTTATCTATGACAATACCGAACAATAATGACGCAAAATGTAACTGTCGACGCCCACTCATTTTTAGAATATTAGCATCATTTATATAAGGGGTAACATGAGCTCTGGGTGGTATGTCAAAGGCGAATCTTGCACATGCATTCTGTACTCGTTGAATCAGGTTTTGTGAACGCGCTAGGAGCCTAGGACCTATGACAGTGTCCGCATAGTTTAGTTTAGATAGCACAATACTTTCAGTTAAAGTTTAGTAGATGGTGTTAGAATATTTGTTGGTTCCGCGAAGTAACGCCAGCATGAAAGTGTATACCCCCGCTTGCACGAAAGTATACACTATCAAACATACAAGTTTGCTCGCGGATTGTTGCAAAGTAGATTAGCCTTTAATCTATACTAATATTATAAAGCTGAAGAGTTTGTTTGTTTGTTTGTTTGTTTGTTTGTTTGGTTGAACGCGCTAATCTCAGGAACTACTGGTTCGAATTGAAAATTTTTTTTTGTGTTGAATAGACCTTTTATCGAGGAAGGCTATAGGCTATATAACATCACGCTGCAACAATTAGGAGCGAAGAAATAATGGAAAATGTGGAAAAAACGGGGAAAATTATTCATTCTCGAGGGCTTTCGTTGCATGCGTTGCGAAAACGATTCAAGATACCAAAAATATATGTATGAAAGAATTATTCCTCTTGAAATGATCTAAAAAAATGTCCACGACAGTATATGTCTATCTTTTAAGATTAACACACTAGAACCGTTTTTATTGTAATCAAATTTGCCGCGTTTCCAAGTTTAATCTGAATTAATCTTGCTGTGATCCTTTGCTACTTTGCTATTATTTTGTCGTAAGCTTTATTTGTAAGTTTAATTTAATATAACCTCAATTAATTTTGGTGATAGTTTATTATCTTCCCGAAATTCCTACGGGAGCGGGACCTACGCGGTTGATACTTACGGGTCCCGAAGCGAAGCGAGGGCGGTTCGCTAGTCTGTGATAATGGAGTTGCGCGAAGTAACGCCTGATTCAATCAACCATTTAATGAATTCCACGGTTATAAAAGCAATCATATTTACGAGCATATCCGATCGTTTACGATTTTCGTTAAGATATCGTTAACGTCCACCATAAAGGTGCTTGCACAATTGTTCCGACAAATAGCTCGCACAGACATGACCGATCCGACTCGCGTCGCTATCGACGTCTTCTGTCGCAAGTCAAACGCTGGAGTTAATTAATGCTGGTGTAACTGCTGCTCGCCTAGTACACGGCATTCGAACCGGGCACCTACATTAACTCCAACGACCGTATCTAGACAGCTTAAGGATTAATATACAGTTCTGCATAGAAGGACCGTGTTTAGAGCGACCGAGAGAAATTACATACTAGAGGCGGATTGTAAGGTGGACTGATTTATCTGATCAATCTATTCCGTAATGGCATTAAAGATCGATATCTTTGTTTTCACTTACATGCCCTTAGTAATGTTTGATAAAAGATAGCCAGTTGGTCTTCCGCCGCACCACTTAATTGCCGCATTTCTGTCACTTTTTATTGCACTCTCATTTCTCTGTATGGATTGGGGTCAGTATTTAGGGTCACAAGACGATGAAAAATTCTCCGAATCGCTTCCTGTCACCAAATATTCGTCTTTTTGTGCGAGATTCCGAATACTATTTTAGTTATCAACAAACTTACCATGTACCACCATCTACTAACTGGACTAACCTTCTTTGTCCCGATTTTAGCTCGGTTTCAGTTGTAATAAGTGGTACCGCGACATGGTCGTTAACTATATTAATTCTTTAAAATAGTGTATGAGAAATGTCTTTGGTAGTACCTACTGATTTATTAGCGTCGATGACATTAATAAAAATTAAAAATGGGTGTTTTAATTGTACTAAGAAATTACCTTCAATTGATGATCAAGTTTATACCATTCTCAAAACGTCGGGTAGAGAGAAACATCAAAGATGTCTTTAACAAGAGTTCGATCAATTATGCAAATTTGCCGTGAACTCCGTAATTGGACTCGGAAACTTGAAATGTTTGGAATTTCTAAACTTTTTAACATTGGCTAAAGACGTTGTTTGCGAAGAATTTTGCCGTGCATTACTTCGACAGGTTCAATCAGGCGGGCGAATTGTTGATTGACACCTCTACTTTTAACCCTTACCTTTATGAATAAAGTGCACTGTGGTGCTTCAAAAGTTTATTTTCTAAGGAGCCTAGGTATATATATAAATATTGCTATATCTATAAGAATAATATTCATCATAGAACATGGCGATCGATAATAGGATGGTGACGGCTGTGACCGCTAGTAGAAAAAAATCCCTAAGCGTTTTAGTGCTTCTAGAACACCTAAAGCCATTATTATTATAGATAGCAATGGATAAGGAAGCTTTTTTATTATAATAAACTTCTGTCACTTAGGTAGAAAATAACCCCTTGACCAATCTGTATTGGTTCAGCGCGGTGGAGTAAGCTCTAGGCGTCCCTTATCTAGAGAAGAGATGAGAAGTGCCCAAAATTGAGCCACTAATGTTGTGAGCTTTGATGATCTAATATCTAGATGGAACATCGAATCCGCGCAAACGTGTCAAAAAATTGTGGCTAACTGTTAGCCACAATTTTTATATCATTACGTACACATAGACAATAGACGAACGTGAAAAACATCGCCTGCACGCACACATGCTTTTGTTGCCTTGTTTTTTTTTGTTTTCATTGTAGGGCGACACTCAATCTAGATATTAGATCATCAAATGTTGTGAGGTTAAACACTTAATATTTTTCCAAGTGAGCGTTTTAATTCTCGCAATATACGATTGAACTCAGCAAGCAAAAGAATCCAAACATTAAAGAGCGCAGTGAACCAAAACGTTCACAATAATAAACAGAAGCTCAAAGGCTAAAACTTTTCATAAAGAGCCGTCTTTATATCATCTCGGACGTGAAACGTAATTTTATTACGGCTTTAATAAAATACGATCGTTTAATTTGTTACAATGACGGCTGGGCACTTAATAATAATAATTTTGATTGACACTGTCGTTCCGACTGTACAATAATTGGTGTTATGACTTCCTTGAGTATCGATAATTATTATTGTGAACTGAGGCAGTTATTGTTTCGTCAATTTTGTTCATTAACGTCTATTTTTATATATTGTTTATGTTTCTTGCGATAAATATCAGATGTTGTCAAATAAAATCTATTTATAATGAAAGAAATAAATAAACCATAACACTGTTACACCTACGCGTTAGAATCTCCTGTGTCGCGGGTGGAATGGAGAACACAATAAAATACTTATGGCCTCGGACAAATTTAACATCCATACTAATATTATAAATGTGAAAGTGTGTTTGTTTGTGACTCTTTCACGTCGCAACATGGCTATTATATGGTATGATTTATGTATATGGGGATAGGTGGGAGGGTGGAGAGTGACGTAGGCTACTTTTTACCGCTGAAAAACATCTCATTCCCATGGGAAGATCGATATTTCGTTAGTTGCTAGATATTTAGTTCCGGATGTTGTTAATAGATGGCGTTAGTAAAATTCCTTTTGCAAGTACTGAATTATGCTATCAAATACTACATGTAATTTACTTAAGTTATAGGCAAATGTTATATCTTCTGATGTTGACGTTCCAGGATATCATATTATAGGTTAATTTTTGGCCGAGATTCCTACGGGAACGGGACCTACGCGGTTGTTACCTACGGGTCCCGAAGCGAAGCGCGGGTGGTTCTCTAGTTTCTCTATAATATAATCGTAAAGCAATTACTACACCGTTACCTACTAACAACTAACGGGCCTTGCCCCAGTCTTCATAAATACTAAGAAACTTACAAATGTTCTCACATCGTCTATGAAATCGACTGAATATGTGAGTCTTGTTTATGGGTGGCAGCGGAAGAGCGCTGTTAGTACGTTTACTACCTTAATTCCAATAAAAAACTTGATTGTTGGTTATTCGAATAACAACATAATAGTCATGTTGGTATACACCGTCTTACACCGTGCATTAGGCTTATGTAGATAAGGGAACATTACCACGTTCTGAAATTACCGCGCTACGAACTAACCCGCTAGCGCTTTTACGACCGTGAAAATTTCACATCTCGGCAAGCCTTCGTCCGCGCCCGACACCTCGACACTTGACGTGCGTTACAACATGACACGTACATGACACGTAGCTGTACTTTCCATTTGTTTCCGAATTAAAAATACCAAGGGATACTACGAGATCTATACGGTGTGAAATAATCACGTTGCGCGCCGACCGCCCCCGAGGGCGGCCGAAGCTTTCGAACTTGGAATGTTCGCTGAAGTCGCTAACTGAACGCGATTTCAGTGCCAGTTAGCCACGGGCACCCGACGGAGAAGGTCGTCCGTAGCGCCGCTCCCGGCCTTACGCGATTGTTAGTGCCAGTGAAATTGACGTGTTCCGATGTTTCAGTGTTCGAAGTTTTAGGGACGTATGAGTGATTGCTCCTGACACCGGCTTGATTCTGCGGCTTTGGATAGGTGAGCACAAGTTTACAGATTAAGTAATGAATTTGAAGTAAAAAAAATGTAAATTCGATGTGAAATTTTATATAATTGTGTTCAATTACTTTAAGCTACTATATTACAAATTAATTGATAAATAATTAGCTTTAATTACCTAATTGCCTTCTTTATAGTTTACTTCAATTAAAATCGTATTTAAAATGAAATTTCTAAGCCACTTTGGAAACGAATAACAAGATTTATGTTTTATTTTACAAGAATAGTCTATAAGTAGATAATTATGTTAATATAATTATTGATGATTAATTTAGATTGTATTTGAATTGAAAAGTACAATTCTTTTTCCAAAGTGTATCAAAGTGAAAATAATTTTGGAGCTGGCCGAGAATCGATTATAAATGATAATCAGAATTCAGAACATACTATAAGTTCGTATTCTGCTTCTAAGGGATTAAATGCAGGACAATGATGGCTCTTATAAGCAGATTTTCAACTTCTTCTTTGACCATTAACACTTGGAAATGTCTTTCCTACTGCTCAAATCTAAAGGCATTCGTAATCAGTGCCATACCAACAGAAAATGAAGATTCATTTTACCGAGTACAACAATAACTACACATTACGTTATACATTATGAATACCCAGGACCCGAGCACAAATATTTACGTCACATAAATGTCTGTCCCGCCCGGAAATAGAACGCAGGACCTCACTTAACTTATCAATTGGATCCAGAGATCCCGAGTACTCGCTACGACGTATTTATGGTGGGGATCTTTATGTTCCGTCGCGTCGTATTTCAGATTTGTACGAACTATATTTTTTCTTTGTTACTCCACGGACACGATAAATTTATGATATCGCTGTTGATAGGCGACCTTTAGAAATAAGAAAGAGTTGGTTTAGTTTCCAGTTCGGTTCTAGAGTGGTTAGATACTGACTATATTTGATGAAGAATTTTACACATACCTGCATCTTCAATTAACAATGTGTGTTAAACATAATTAACATTAAATTATTATTTATAAAGTGGTAATATCCAAGTTGTTGTACATTAGACTCTCAAATCGGGCGGCTCGGGTTGAAATCCTGCACTCATAACTTCAAAAATGATGTGCGTCCTAGAATGTAATTATGACTTGCTACGGCAAAAAAAAATATCGTGAGGGAACTTGCACATGTGGGAGATCTTCATAATGTTTTTAAAGGTGTGTGAAATCCGCCAGTCTGTTGACCAGCGTGGTGGACTGTGACCTATGCCACACACATTGCGAGACCCGGCAGTGGGACAATTTTTAGTTGCCTTAGGCATTTCTCACACAACGCTATTTATGAGCTACGCGACTTCTAAGCAACCCAAAATTTCGCTGTATCTGATACTTTTGACAGTCTTCGTCAAAAGTATCAGATACAGCGAAATTTTGGGTTGCGTAGAACTCGCGTAGCTCATAAATAGAGTTGTGTGCGAAGTGCCTTAAGGTGGGATTCTTGTCAAACATTGAATTATAATTAAGTAAAAAAAATTGCTATTGGATGTAGGTACATACATAATTATATCCCTACTTTCTTATTTATATTTTAATGTGAAAATAAACCTGTCTGCCTGTGACCTGTGAGGCTTTCACGCCTCTAACTCTGTAACGATTTTAATGAAATTTGGATGGGAAAGAGAGAAGAGAGTTGGAAAGGACAAAATATTTTTATCCCGGAAATTATCCCTTAAGGGGAGAGTGGAATGGTTATAATATTTTCGTAAAATGTCGGTACCCTCAACTTCACCTCTCACGCAGCCATAGCCACATGCAATAACTAGTACAAAATATGTAAGTTAACATTGTTATTTTTTATCAGGCATCGCGGCAGATTGCAGATGAAGGCTTCTTCTTGTGACTGTAAAGTGTAAAGGCAGCGTAAGAAAAGTAAAAACAATGCAAAATAATGACAGAAAGGGAATTTCAAAGCAAATTGCAAACTGTTTCTATCTTTTAATTACAGGACTCTGTGAAATCAGAACCAAAATATAGGCTGCGTGGACCAATGGAAAATAACTGAAAGATCGCAATTTGTTATCAGGCGCGACGCCACGTCGCTCGCCGTAGCGTGGCGGGAACTCGAAATAAATTAGATACACAATCCCAGACGGGATTAATTAGTTACTTGTCTTTATCTAGATGAAGATACAGATCAGGAATATTACAGGATGAACAATAGTTTATAATCTTAAATTAATATTTGGTTGGAAAATGTGTTAGAATATGATACTGTTAACATATCTGATAACCGGATGTGTTAATTACATTCACATCAGTTGTTACAACTGACTGTCCTTAGAGCCCTAATTTGGAAAAATGTTTAGTCAAGAGTATTTAAATGAACATAGGTTTTTTATTTGTCATCCTTGATTGAAATAAAATACAATAAATGTTACCCTGAGCTTTCTAAAATGCATAATTTATTTATTGAACTATTGTATCAAGTCTTGACGTCGCGTGGTTACTTTTTTTTTTACGGAATTAAGATAGCAAACGAGCATGCAGCACCACCTTCCGCTGCCGCCCATGACAACTGTGACCGACCCAGAACCAGACTCAATGAGTATCGTTCTAATTCGGTCACAGATGCGTTGCTACCCCTGAGTACTGAGATGGTCGCCTCTAAAAAAGTAAAGTGTAACCGGCTCCACACCTTCCTATCCGGAACACAATTGTTCTTAAAACAATTATTACATGGTAGGAATGGTACTAAGTACCGTGGCGGGCGGGCGTACTTCCCCGGGTGAGCTCTAGGCCCTACCACCTATACAAATTAGCTATTACTAAAAACCTATTACTGTACCATTGATGTATAAGTATCTAGATGGATAATCGAATCCGCGAAGACGTGTTAAAAAAGCTGCGCCAACTATTGGCGCAGAAGTACTTTCCCGCCAATTAGTGCCGATCGCGCCGCTTTCGTGTCACTACGTATTACGCGCGCAATTTAAATAAACAAATAAGAGGGATAACATGACGAAATGTGCTATTAAACTGTGCCGGAATTATAAAGGAAGGGTAAAAAGCTCAAAAAACATCACATATCATAGGCAAGTAACCAATAAACATATTTTTAATTAAATTTCAATTTTGATTTTTATTGTAACCAAATTACGTCATTTTTTTGTCAGTGTTGCTAGTTTCTATTTTTATGCTCCCGACTTAACATCATTTTTGTGGGTATATAAATTGGTTTATGGTTACGTGTATATTATTTAGTTCATGTACTTTTATAGGTAAATCGATTAAAAAAGGTGGTGTTTACCAATACGTTTGTGTTTATTTATAATAATATAACATTAATATTCGTATGTTTATGAGCCCATTTTAATGATTATTTTTGCATTGGGTCGAATAAACCACTTTTAAAGGTACAAGAGTAATGTGAAAAGGAGACGATCCAAAATTGTATGGAGTCTGGGCCTGGTTTTGTACCAGTGATAAAATAAGATAAAAAAGAAAAATAAGCCATTTTTGACTAATCAAATCCACGAACTCATCTTTATTTCATTGCAAAAAATATTTATTAACTCCACGTGACGAAATTATTCTACATAATGGCGGGCAGCAGACCAGAGGATTCATAATTTTTGACGTATGACGTTAGCTGTCAATATGCCTTCTCTATGCTTGAACAATGGCTCGAACTCAGAGTGAAGGACGCCATCTTGCAAGTGTTGCAAGTAGTACCTACCGAATAACTCGAAATTAATTTTATTTTAGCAAGTCATTTATTGCGATTTGTGAATTTATTATATTTTTAATGAACTTTCTGTATTTTTTGGTTTTTCATGGTTTAGTGTACAAGATCAGGCCCAAAATGGACCATCTCCTTTTCTAAAATTGTAAAGTTACCGTCTCAGATTAAGGTGAAAATTTGAAGGGAGGACGGGTTCTACACTCTCATTCGTCCCCCAAATTAAATATTGCTCTCATAAAGTACTTACTTTTTTAAAATTATTTTTCTAAATCTCTAAAAATTTTAAGGTTATGTGGTCTCATTGGTTAATGTGTAAGCGCTCGAAGTCTTAAGTGTATGTATATGTGTGTGTGGACGTGTGTGTGTGTGTGTGTGTGTGTGTGTGTGTGTGTGTGTGTGTGTGTGTGTGTGTTTTAAACTACATTATAAAAAATAAATAACTTAAGTAGATCTAATTTGATTTTTGGGCCTAATTTTGAATCGTGACATCTCCGGCGCTGCGGAAGATGCAGCCAAACAGGCAAACAGGACTAACAATAGCGAAAAAGTAGTTTCGAACTAACCTTATTATATTGGTAGCACTGTCAAACTAAGCCAAGAGTCAGTAATCCATCCGCAAATCGCGTGTTTAAAAAACACCTCAAAGAATAAAACAAGTCGACGCACTATGGATTGGTAGGTATAGGTTAGTTTGGATTGTATAATAACCAAGCGGAAAAAGGGACGCCCGAAGGGGGTCCCTTCGACATTTATTTACAACACTTCCTGCCTTAAAAGGTAGCAATTATCTAAATAATTTAGATAAGATAAAAGAACCTTGTACAGTATTTTAGTTCCGTCCTAACCTTAAAAATTTTGAAACTTAAAAGAATAATTCAAAAAAAAGTATGCACTTCTTTACAGCCATATTTGGGGGGAAAGTTGGGGGAGTCACCAACCTCTCCTCCAAAAAATTTCAGCTTAATTTGAGGTAGTTACTTTATAATTTTTGGAAACTTGATTTTTTTATAATAAAAAAAGTATGCATTTCCTAGATTCAAAAATGGTGGGGGGAAGATGTGAGCGTCAGCCCCCTCCCCCCTTAAATTTTTAGCTTAATTTGAGGTGGTAACTTAATTAAAGAAGAGCCAATTATTTACGTTACCTAGCTAATTTAATAAAAAAAATTACTTGGAAAGTTAATTACATGCATTTCATTAAAAAAAACTGCAATAAATAAAGGAGATGGTCCATTTTGGGCCTGATCTTGTACACTAAACCATGAAAAACCAAAAAATACAGAAAGTTCATTAAAAATATAATAAATTCACAAATCGCAATAAATGAATTGCTAAAATAAAATTAATTTCGAGTTATTCGGTAGGTACTACTTGCAACACTTGCAAGATGGCGTCCTTCACTCTGAGTTCGAGCCATTGTTCAAGCATCATTCAAGCATAGAGAAGGCATATTGACAGCTAACGTCATACGTCAAAAATTATGAATCCTCTGGTCTGCTGCCCGCCATTATGTAGAATAATTGCGTCACGTGGAGTTAATAAATAATTTTTGCACTGAAATATAGATGAGTTCGTGGATTTGATTAGTCAAAAATGGTTTATTTTTCTTTTTTATTTTATTTTATCACTGGTGCAAAACCAGGCCCAGACTCCATACAATTTTGGACCGTCTCCTTTCCAACTACAAACTGCGTAAAAAAATATTAATTTAATTAACTTAGCTGGTTTATTACAACATTAACATAAACAACTGTAATTAAATTAAGTAGGGTTTTTTATTTATTCATGAAAATAACCACTCCATAAATTAAGTTTAATGTGTGATTTATGGGAAAATTTTAGTAACTGGTATCATTGATCACGCAATATAGACAATAGACGAACGTGTAAAACATCGCCTGCACGCACACATGCTTGATATT
Organism: Hesperia comma; assembly: GCA_905404135.1. Taxonomy (NCBI): domain Eukaryota; kingdom Metazoa; phylum Arthropoda; class Insecta; order Lepidoptera; family Hesperiidae; genus Hesperia; species Hesperia comma. The sequence goes on from FR990021.1 coordinate 19,328,212, forward strand.
GTTGCCTTGTTTTTTTGTCTTCATTGTAGGGCGACGCTCAATCTAGGTATTTATACATCAATGTACTGTACGTGAACTCGCGGATAAAGTTTTCCGACACGACGCGACGAGGTCGGGTCGCTTCTAATTAATAAGGTTCATCCTGCAGTCTGCGCGAATCCCCGAATAGTTATTTAATTAAAATACGCTTATTAATTCCACCACCTATACAAATTTCGCAAAATAACTGCGTGTTTACGCAATTAAATGGACGTTGTCGACGCGGACCGAGCCAATAATAAACGTCCATAGAGAAATGGGGACTTCGTTAGCATACAAAGGACAGCGCGGTCGGATTTATGTCGCCGGCTCCAGTCTCAGCATTGTCTAGTTTCATTTGTAAAAACGGTTGTTTATTGTCTTGAGAGCCGGAAGGACATTCTTGCCGTAAAGCGTTCGCTGCAGGCTATGATACTGATATTTAGTAAGACGTTTCAATTTTCTCATCCGTGAAAGAATTTATCCTATTAGCAAGATCTTTGAACTAATATTAATGTAGCTTACTTATTTATATTTAGGTGGTTTGTATTATTAACTGTCAATTTTTAACTAGTAAACTGTTTTCTCTCCGCTTCGGAAAACAGTGTTTTGCGTAGTACGTACCTACCTACCCAAAGACCAAAATGATTGAATTTAATACATATATCTTCAGAGGCGTAGCATCCAAACACAACACAATACGTTAGTGAAAATAGTATTAAAATCATTTCAGCCATTTCTGAAATAAACGCGAACAAACACTCAGACAAAGAGACAATAATTCTAAAAATATTGTAATGGAATCACTTGTGTTAACCGGTATCTTTTTTCTCATATATTTCATGTTCGTAGATCTTTAAAATATGTTATAACATGTTATAAAACATAGTTAAATAACATGTTTTACAAATGTGGACGCTATGTGTTACAAAAACAAGTTATACAACATGTTATTAGTTTTTGCAACAATGTTATATGCTATATTTTAAGAAATGACACGCATTGAATTGTTATATAACATTGTTATACAACAATGTTGTTTTAATGTGTACGGTCTTGTAACATGTTTCATTGTTAGACAACAATGTTAGATAGTGTGGACGTGTTATAAAACAGAAGTTATATAACATGTTGCATAATCTGTACGCACCATAATACAAGGTGAGTCGGTTGAGCCTAAGTAGGTATAGTCTTTAAATACAAACCAAGGTCTGTCTGTCTTGTCTTTGTACCATGACAACAAAGCACAACGACATTGAGAAAAATACGATTTTACGAGCGCTTCTTAGAAGATATTTTAATGGTGCCAAACAAATAAATATACCGGGACGCCCTCTAAACTTGTTTAACTTCACAAAGCACATAACAACGTTATAGAAGAATCAGAGTTCCGCTGCAACTGCACGTCCGTCCGTCCTGTAGTAATGTTTGTTTCTTTCCAACTTCCAACTGACTGTGCTCTCCAAGTTGGCTCTCCTAGTTTATAACAACAATTGAAAACAAATTAACTTCAGTAATTGTTTTGCCGGACTGGTCTGCCATGCATTTTATACCGGGCTTAGTTTGGACTTTAGAGGTAAGATAAAAGTCAGATTATTTTTAAATATTGTTTATTGATCGATTGTAGTTATTGTTAGAAGCCTGATCCGGATTAGAGATTGGCAAAATGTGATTTTTGTATGTATGTTTCAATGTTATGTAGCGAAGAAATCAAGATTATGAAGTTTCATTTATGTATATCTGGAGACACAGAAATGCCCCTTCTGAGGGTGCTCTCTGAAGGTTCTACCTTTGGCGAAAGGTGCTCGCGAAAACATTTTCTGTTCTCCAAATATAATAATTGTAATCTCTTATCATGATTAGGTACTTTTGTATATTTTAGCAATCTCTGATCCGGAGTCACGGAGATACCTGTTGATCCTGACGGGATAAACTTGTCTCAACTTCGCACAACTTTGTAATTTTGGAAGGTATTCGTGTCGGAATGTTCTAAACTTTTAAACAACCTGTAAAAATTATTATGACTGTACTTCTTGCCTTTTTCTCAGTTTTATTTGGGGTCGACTGTACATGGAATGTATTAAAAAATAATAATAATGATGATGATTATGGAAAGTTTAGAAGGGAGGATAATTTTACGGGGCCTTTTAATGTAAAATTTCTAACCTCATAAATGGTTTATCTCATTTGGATGCAATTTGCACTGATATATCGGAAAAAACATGCAGTAGTATTTAGGGTGGGTTTTATTCAATCAATGTACAAGTAAAAATATATGAAATGAAAAAATCCCATTCATACATATATTTTTTTCGAATGTGGGCGCGTAGATTTCCCGAAGGAAGTGGGGGCGACTGAGAATACTATTTATAGAAGAATAGAACTACGGTTCCTTTGGGGATTGATGGAAGACTTTATCATGTATATGATGCCACTAATGGATTCTTGTTGGATGGTTGCCACTAATGGATGGTATTCTTGTTTTAGATATTATTAACAAACTTACCAAAACGATCAGTATAGGCATAAAGTCTGATGAAGACAACCTTAGCCAATACTAGAGGATCAAAAGATTTAAGAAGAGAATTCAAACGCGTATCGCGCAAGTAGTGCATTCATTGTTAAATTAATTGTAGTACAATGTCTGCTAGCCAATAGGTAACAACAGCCAACAGTTTAGTATATTATACCTCTGAGGGGATTAAATAACGGTTGAGTTGAGAGTTTGTTTGAAATTCCGCTGATTTCAAAGTAAGCGCCGTGAATTTGGTATTTCGGAATCTGGTTAGAAATAATGAAACACCTGTAAAATTAGGGATGAAAGTTTGTTTGAACATCAGGTAAAAGTTAATACGCGTGGGCCAAATAGGGCAATAGCTAGTAGATATGTAAAAGATGTAATAATAATTAATGAAGATACAAAGCCTAGTTATAATCTCGGAGATAATAATGTTGTTGGTATTCAGGGAACGGTTTATGTTAGATTACGGAGCCAGCTAATGCTCTGTACATAGCCGAGTGTGGCGCAAGATTGATTGCAGGTAATTAATCAGCTGATTTGGTTATAAGCTCAGCTCTAGATACGGAGCTACACTCGGTGGCATCCAGGCGTGACGGATTGGGAGCCGTGATTTATCGCGACACATAGTTTTACTGGGAGCTATACGGTACGGGGCTGCGGGCTGCGGGTAGTAATCAAAATGCTGAGGTGATTTGGCCGCAACAGCCAATTAATGTCGCAGTGCCGGTTATATCCGGGTTCCATTTTTACCAATTTGATTGAGGACGATTCTGGGATTATCTAAATGAATAAAGAGGATTTCATTAATTAGCAGAAATTGTGCGAAAATGCAGGAAAATAAGGAGGTACCTACAAAGACTTTGCCTTTGAAAGAAGAATTCACCAACCAGGTGGTTACGTTATTATGTTGTGTTAAGAGCCTTTCGTGATTTCTAATCGTTGGTAATATCATCCAGGTGAAGCTATTTTTGGTAACTTAAAAAACATGATGATGCCCGTGATTACCTACATCTAGATAAATCAAATAAAATAAAAGTAATAATAAAGGATTTTGCTTAGTTATTGGACAATCAGCTGATGTGTCCTTTTAAACCCGTAGATTTGTTAAACGTCAGGTACCTATTTTCAAATAACAGAAACCGCATTCCTCGTCAATAATGGTTCCTGCATCCAACAGTCAGCTAGAACCTGTCAGAAATGAAAATAACTTGGAATTTAAAATTGTCAACGAAGACAAGTTAATCAATAGCCGGGACCCAGACGATGTTTTGCGCGTATCGATTCAAAGTTTGTTGCGGGCTAGCGGGCCCGGCGTTGGCTTCCACTGTCTCGCAAAAAGTTGATGGGAAGAGAAGCGGTCGATTTGTTACGCTCGGAATTCTCCGAACATGTATTTCGCTTCTCGTTGACGTCCGCGTAATGAGTTCATAGAGGAAATGACGTAGCATTTTTGTCCTGTCATTCATCAATCACGACGGAGTTTTACATACATGCGTATGGTGGTACCTACCTGTTATAAGTTACAACTCATTAAGGATCCTTTTCAGAATATAAACATTCAGATTACGAATTTGATCTATAGCTGGAAAATAGGTATAATACTGATTAACATGCTAATTTCTACTTAGCTGTACTGTAAATTCCTCATTTTACTAAAACAGCAATCAGTTGCTTTCCATTTTTGAGCTGGTTGATGATACCTTCGGTGATACTAATGCTCCAAGATTGCTCATAACCACTTACCATAGTGTTACATATTCTCCAAATCAACAAAGTAATGGCGTAAATCACAAAAAATACTCGCAATGATAAGGTGACAAAAACACAATCAATGTGTAGTCGGTAGTACCTACTTTTTATTTCTTTTCTACTTGTGGTTACATTTCTTTTCTAAAAACAAAAATGTTCAAAGTAACTTTAAATAGATATGTTAAGTTATTCTCAGTACGTAAAAATAGATGTTCCATGCAGTTCAATACGCCGCGCTCGTAACTACACGAGTTAGACAACTTGTCGGATTGTACAACACTTTGCCGATTGTTACGTTACTGCCGTGTTTCCTTGCCTTATTTGCTTTTGTTGTATTTATTGTTCTAGTCTTAACATACTATAAATAAACTGTCACTGATGTATGTTTGTTCTTGGTACGAGGACATTTACTTGTTCATATGTTTGTTTTATTTACTTATTTAGTGATTATTTAGAAACATTATAGTACTTATATATTTTATTAGTCTTTCGATGTTCACTGTTGGACATAGGCCTCCCCTAATCAGTGCCACTTCAAGCAGTCCTAAGCCCTCTGAATCTAGCGGCTCCCACTGACTTCTTCGGGTCATCAGTCCGCTTCCATCGGGACGCTGTCGCCATTTGAGGACATTTCTACCGCCTCCTTCGAACTTAGAAGACTGCCCATTTCAGCTAAATCCGAGAGCCATGTCCGTAGGTAACATTTTTCATCTACGAATTTCATCAGTACGAATCGTATTTCGTAGCGAAATTACTAATACAGCTCTCTCCATTCAATGAGAACTGTAAAAGTAAACAGTAAATATGGTAGTATATATTTAAGTTTAGTATCTGATGCTGTCCACCTGTTGTTCTTGAGCCGCACCAATTTCGTCTGTGTGTACATACGGTTCACGTCATTGATTCTGCTTAGCGGCATCTTTATGGGACTTGTTGGAGTTATAACACTATTTTATTAGTTTTCTTAGCGAAGTAAGAATGTCGTTTGATTGATCGTCTCCATATTTATTACTAGCTTACGTCCGAATTTGTTTTATTGCGTTCAGTGTGATATAAACACTAGACTTTTGATGGACATCAAAATAAGCGTCTTTTATGTGTGTGTAACTTTGTATGTGTGAACCGATTTTGATCATTCTTTTATTCTTCGAAAGGTGCCCTTTGTCGTCTGGTCCTATATTTGAGTGACATTTGGCGAGTAGCTTTTGAGGTATCAGCCCTTGTGCCCTTGTTTGTTGTTGTTGATTCTGAAATCAATTAGTTTTTGTAAAATGTTAATCATGTTAATTAGGTGTGTTTAAAATGAAATAATATTGAACAACCATAGTTTCTGAAATGCAACAAGAAAAAAAAATTTGAGATTTTAATGAACAGGTATAGATTTATATTTTTCAGAAACATGTAGGATAATGCAACGTATAAAATTGAAAAATACATGATATTTTAATTTATAGCAATTATAATTAGTCGACTATGACTTCGCTTCGGAAAACGTAGTCTAAAGGTTTATAAACACCTACGTTTCCCGGCACGCTTTCGTAAAAGTTTAATTTTTGTTTTAGTTAACCTCCTGTTTGTCGTTTTAGGGGAGGATTTCCAAAAAGTGCTCTCCTACAAAAACATTCTTAAAAATTTCTTCTTTTTCTTTGTTCTTTATTCTTTAATCTCAAAAAAAATTACTTAAAAAATCTTATACCTAAATTCCTTGTAATATTTCTTTACATACACATTTAATTTAGGTTCACCTATTCGAGTAAAGTAAATAGGGTACCTAACGTATTGTAATTAAATATATCGTTTAGACAAATCCCTCGGTAATATAATTAATGTTTCAAAGGTGAAAATTTGTATCTCTCGTTACTCTTTGCCCCCGAATCAGACTCAATTAAATTACCCAAACAAAATTAGAAGCAATTCCCGTGAGGCAATGTAATTCTAACCGATACGTACCTAACCGGACGCATCCAACACAATATCCCCGAAAATAGTGTTAGTTTTCTATTATATCCAAGTAAAACCATTAGATGGGAACTTTATCCTGTTATTATACTAGTTGGCGCTCCGGTGGTTCTATCACGATTCGATAACCATTCCGTAGAACTTTTAATAGAATTCTGGTAACGAGTGAAAGAACATTATGTTTGGGTGGAGCTTGGACTTTGTTACGATATGGCGGAACGTGCGGGCGATGGGTCCCGATGTCTTCATTGTGGTTGGCTGCTGCCTTTTGTTGCTCTGTTTTCTGCCACAGCTTTACTGTAGTAAAGTAAAAAAATGTAGGGCGCGTCCGGGTGAGTAGCAAAACTAAAAGTTTATCAGGCGTGAATGTAGCTGGTGTTAAATGGTGCTTCGATCGTGAATAATAATTAAGTACACTAAAAAAAACATGATAACGTAGGAACATTGTTGTTAATCTGTCTTTCCTCTCACTCAGGTAAAAATTTTACTGCGTCAAAATCACGGTTTCCAAGGTATAAAACGTTTCTTAATGTTAAATTACGAATTCATGAAAACAAGTTGCAACATTCAACCTGATCTAAAACTGAGGGAAGTTCTGGGGCCGGTGAATAAAATAAAAGGTATTTTGGTTCCAACATTCGTTGTGCCAAAAATGAAGGCTATAAAATACGTATTAAAGTTTAATGTAAGCGCACTCGAGCCACGCAGGCCTGCACAGAGTAATGAAACCACGCAGAGAACACTTTCATACATACAAGAAGCCGCATCAGAATCATTGTATTCCATCAGATTGTAATCATATAGGGATTGTTTTGCCATAGATTATGCATTCGTAATATTCGTTGTTTAAGCAGTTGAAAAAGCATAAATTGATTTTTAAGTTTATAAAATTGTCATGGAACAATGCCTGTTAACGAATTAAATCAAATTCAACCGACATAATTCTTGTGTTTGTCAATTTGAATGTGTCTACTTTTGTTGTCATGATCTATCAAGAGTAAAAATTCGACAAAGGGAGGTCACAATTTTATGCACAACCGCTCTACAAGAATCCTTCGCCTCATGCAGTATTTATGTTTAAGGAAGCTTGTATGAATCTTGTTCTCTGCAAGGTTTCTTTATTCATTGGTGTGCCGTTGCGTTACGACTTAAGTATTTCCCACGCGTGTTCCGCGTTTCTAAATGCTTCATGAATACTTTGTAATTCCTCCTGTCACTCCTCGCCCTCAATATTAGTGAGGACTAATGTGTAAATGAAATGTGTAAATTTACATTTCTGTATCTCAAAACTTCTGTATAAAATACAGGGTTTACAAGATTTTGTTCCCTTTTAACGATCAAATCGCTTAGAGTATTCTTAGTCGCTTTATTTTTAAGCTAGGAAAAGCGTACCCAGAGGATTGTAGCAAATCTACCTGTCAGTTAAAGTTTGAACTATTCTCTCGACTGTGGGTGTTACTGCGTCGGGGAAATGTAGGTTACCAAAAACACAAACGTAGTAGGTTACCAAAATACATTTTCATAAGACTAAGTGTGCAAAGCTATAAATTAAGTACTGTTAATAAAAATTAAGTCCCGCTTATAATAATTATAATAATATCTATCTGGTTAACCGTTGAGAAGTTCACATTTTTTGGAGTCAATTCGGAGCGTACCTAGTGTCATGCTTGTCACAAAATTTTAAAACTTAACAAAATTTCAGGTTTGTAAAGATAAATTATAATTGTGATGGTCAAGTTGGTAGAGATAGGTTGTAAAGATAACGGATAAAGTAGGTATTTTTCAGTTTGGAAGATTCGACCGTAACAAAATCATTGCATGGTAAATAAAAAAAAAATATAGGAACGTGCAGTATTCCAACCGGATCCTTCAGTGGTCCATCAGTCGGACTGTTTGTTTCATGTTGAGAATCCTAGGGTCTGCTGATAGTTGGTGCTATCACGGTGGTAATACATTCTATTCAGGCTGTTGAAGAGCTCATATAACTGTTGGTACGTACGTATATAAATTATATTTTTTCACGAAGGTTTTGATTCTCACCAAGTAACATGGAAATTTAATCCATACTTCATATTTAATTCGCATGAGGCAGCATTCAAATTCCTGTAACATGTTCGAAACCCAATTTCATGTATCAAAGTACTACATCGAGTGGAAATTAAGGGTTGTGTCTTACCAAATTCTATATTTCATGTAGGTATTTTATCCTAATAACCAAGAAATTAGTCCGTTACACCAAAGCATCATCATCTAATCATTAAATTTATCAGTCACAAGAAGTGAAAACTCTTTTCAAGAAAAAGAGAAAATCAAACAAATAATGTAAATTTCCGCCTCGTTAGGAATCGAACGCAGAGCCCTCCATTACTGTCGAATATTATGGTAACACTAGTAAACCCGCCCTCGCTTCGCTTCGGGAACCAATCCCTTCAAAAATTCCTATAAATTTTAACAAATTATGTTATTCCGATGGCTAAGCTATATAACAGCAAAGTTTCATGAAAATCCGTTCAGTAGTTTTTGCGTGAAAGAGTAACAAACTCACACACATACTCATACACTCACTCACATCCTTACAAACTTTCGCATTTATAATATTAGTAGAATTTTGCCAAGCTGGTCCTTGTCATACATTGTGCGCAGCATGGGTTTGACCTCAGCATTTCAGGCTGCTCCAATACGGATGAAATTTAATTATCTGCTCCTCGCCGGCAGTACGACTGTCATTACGGCCGACACGGCCGCGCCCGAACCTTCGCAGTTAATCAAGTCTCGTTTTACATTTCACGGTCGAAACATTAATCAAACGAAAAGTTGTGAAGTATGGCTGCGGTGCTGCAGTGCCAGTACCTTCAGAAAAACTCATTTCAGCGGACAACCGCGGCCCGCCGTGCTTGTCTTTAATGAAATACAACTGATTCAATAGCGCGAAGAGGTGGCTTGGATGATTTTAAATTTCTGTAGCCTTATTATGGCTAACGGAAAAAGATGATCAGCACTGCATAATATATCTCGATACTAAGATTGACTACATCGTAAGTGACAAACACAAAAATGAGACATCTCTAATTTTCCTTTCGGACCGTTGGTCCCACTGCTAGGTTCCACTAATGGGTCCAGGAGGATTTTCAAGTACTCATGGACCCACTGCATAATAATGGTGGGGCTATTAGGATTTGTAAATCCTTATGTCTCCACTTCCTTTGTTATGATACTGGCTATCTTATACAATATAGCACATAAAAATTACTGAGAGTTGGCATTGATTGACATTGAGTGTCACTTAATTTAATCGTGAATTGAAGTTGAAGTAAATAAAATAAAGTAGTCAAAGATCCGAATCTAAATTGACATTCATCGGGTTGATAAGCGAATCAAACTTAATTTATAATAAATTTCGTATATTAGAAAATATATTAAAAATGGGTAGACAACAAAACTCCTGGACAGAATACTTTTAATTATTTTTTAAAAAATGATTTTTCATGAAATGTTGCATTTTGAAGATAATAATAAAATTTTATGCTGGACTTAAAGTATAGAACATTATAGAATGTGCAGACGTAGCGTAGACTATTATTTACCTGGACGAACTACTGGGTAGACAGTTATAAACATGTATGTCAATTCTAGTTACTTTCACTAGATTTGATAATAGAAAAAAATTTATATCAGCATAAGCGCTGTTTTATTCTACTAACAAATTAAACAAATTACCTACATGTTTAAAATACCCGGCAATAAAAAAAGTTAGTTTACATACCGAGCATGCGCACTTTCTTATATTCACGATCCTTACAGACCCAACAGCAATGTTTAGTCCTTTATTATCACACGGTATACTTACCTCTCTGTCACTCATTTCCGGACGCGTTGTAATTGAAATCTTTAAAATTTGTATACCCCTATTAGGACCAAATTTTTTGCAGTCTACCCTATATCATCGTGTTCAGAATAAAACAGCGCTTATGCTGATATATTTTTTTTTCTATTATCAAATCTAGTGAAAGTAACTAGTATTGACATACCTGTTTATAACTGTCTACCCAGTAGTTCGTCCAGGTAAATAATAGTCTAGTCTACCCTACGTCTGCACATTCTATACTTTAAGTCCAGTATAAAATTTTATTATTATTTTCATTATGCAACATTTTATGAAAAATTATTTTTTTTAAATAATTAAAAATATTCTGTCCAGGATTTTTGTTGTCTACCCATTTTAATATATTTTCTAATATACGAAATTTATTATAAAATAAGTTTGATTTTCTTATCAACCCGATGAATGTCGATTTAGATTCGGATCTTAGACTAAAGTCTCTGTGAGCAAACCACTGCTACGCTCCACTAATGGATGACAATTTATGTTTTATTAATATAAAAGTTGGAACAGTATTGGTACACGATGGGTACCAGTATTATAAACACAGAGTTTATAAAAGTTCAAAAACAAGGTGGATTTGCAGATGGAAAAAATGCAAGAAGTGTACGGGAACATTGACCGTACATGTGAGTACAAAACTGTAAACTAAAAGGATCACATAAGATCACATAAATAAATAAAAAAAACGTGTGGCACTAGGGGACTGCCGCGGTAAAGCTATTGCCTAGTATTTTTTATTAACTTATGGAATTATCATATTTAAGCAATATTTTCTTTTCTTTGATATTAATTCAAGTTACACTTTTTGAGCGTGGTCATAGCATTGAGATACTATAAAATATGGGTCATAGATGACATAGATGATAGACACCTATATATACCTATATACACAGACATTATGTCTGTGCCTATATATTTTATTAAATATTCAAATGAAATTAGTACATAAAGAAATAACGGTTGGTCATTGCTTAGAACAACTTCGATAAAATTTCAGATCCATAGTTATACCTAAGTTTTTTTTCGTAAGGTGAATGTTTAAAAATACAATTTTCTTTTATTATTTACAAAAAAGTGTTTTTAATTATCAAAAAAAAATCAGCTTCAAGAAAACCACATTTTTGTATCTAATAGTACTTAAGTACATAAAATGAATTGACAGGGTTAATTAAAAAAAACACCATAGAGGTTTCAGTCAATTATGGCTAGTGGGACTACTAATACAATAAAATATTTTTAAAAATTAGTACTGTTAGTTCCACTACTTAAGTGGGTCCATGAGTACTTGAAAATCCTCCTGGACCCATTAGTGGAACCTAGCAGTGGAACCAACGGTCCGAAAGGCTAATTTTGACTACCAAACACTTTGTCAAGTAAAAAGTCGACCGACAAACGCCCAGGTGTCCTTATTGAAAGTGGTCACCAGCGCCAATAGGTATAAGCAGTCCGAAGCGGTAGTTTTACAAGTAAAGGTATAATTTAAACTAAAGGTATAACGTAAACTTTCACTCGGGCTGTAAAACGTGTCAAACGCGTTTCGTCAGCCGCTTCCGCCTCCATTTTAACAACGTGCCCGATTTAGCAGATAATGCGCACGTTAAATGGCCATCACGTAGCCTGATAAAAAAGGTAAACATTTTATCGCCCCTACAATACATAAATAATGTGTTCAAGAGTAAAAATTCGTTAATCCCATTGTGTTATTAAATTTGAAGCAGACGACAAAGCCGCGCGGGAACAATACAGCTAAATTGACTCAGGGTGTAATTATATTGACTTTAAAAATGAGCTTTATAAAGGCGGTACTTAATTAGATTGCCTTTGCATTTTCACTTCGCGAGATAATGAAAAAGGAAACGTCAATATTTTATAGACTTGATTAGCGATGAGTTTTATGGACAATGTGTTTAAAATATCACAAATGACATGGTGTTAGATTTGGGCGGCTTTATTCAAAATGATAATATAACCTTGACTTGAATATACTCGTAATAATGACTTGGTTATTAACTCAAAAATTGAGTGACAGTGCATCAACAATAAAATTAAAGCAACGTGAGGTACGTAATGCTTACAATTTATATTTCTAAAAAGCAGTTGCACCACCCTCGTTCAAATTTATGGCAAAATCAGCAAGTCTCAAGTTAACGCGTTTGTCGGGGTTTAATTTAGGGTGTTAAACCTCTTGAAAATTGAAAAAAATCCTGAGTAGTTAAAAAAGTACTTTATAATTTATGTGAGCAGGTATAAATTACAAAATTTATACCAAAATATGTAGTTTTCTAATAATGATTCAGTCTTGCATATTTCATCGGTTCGAAGGTATAAAAGATTTTTAATGTTAATAATAAAGTTCGAAACATTCATAAATTAAATTTAAGGTTGATGTGAATGTATAACATAACTTGAGTAAATCCCTAAAAATTTGAAAACCTTTAAAAATTTAAAACATCAAACTTAACACTTTTTATTGTTTAGCAACCCTAATTGTGAAGACAGGCGCCCTGGTATCTCTGGTACTTGATACTGGTCAGTAAATAAATTGATGTGACATACCTAGAGGTATACATGGAATAATTATGTTTTTTCGGGGCGGTCTACAAAGAGACCAAGCGTTTCCATACAAAAGAGCTTTCGTTCGCTTATAATATGATTTCTGCGGACTGTCACCAGTTCATCGCTAACGCATGCCGCAAGCCGCATGCCGCACGCCGCATGCCGCAGCCGCGGTAATAGGAACCTCGTTCCAACAACTGTAAATAAAGCCCAGAGAGCACCGCGGGGGCGGCTTCTATCTCAAATATTTATTTGGGACATTTCTGTGTGTACAACCAGAAAAAACTATTGAAACAATTTCAGCCAGTTTTTATTGTTAAGTATATTTATTTTATAAACTTCTAAACATCCAACGAAATTGGTTCGATACATCGAGGCTTCTTTATTTTCGTTGAAATCGAACACTACTTGTTAGATTCTATATATTGAATTCTAGCTCAAGAAGTCGTTTTCAAAATCTGGCAGTGATTAGAATTCTCACAAAAGAAGGAATGTGATGAAACAGGTTTGTATGGTTCTGAGAAAATTGTCGTGAATAAAGTAGTTAAACGTCTGCAATAAAAACTTTTAATGATCTAATTACAATCTTTACTTCTTGTTAATACTCGTTGGTAGGTATATATGACACATAGGCAGGTGCGTAGATATGTAAATAGGACGAAATATTACACACTGCGCTCATAGCCCGGTGGCTTGCGTCGATCCTAAGCGATCGACAAAGTTAAGCAACAGCGGGCGCGGTCGGTAGTCGGATGGGTGACCGCTAGTGGCAAAATTCTTGAGCGCTTCCGTGCTTCGGAGGGCACGTAAAGCCGTCGGTCTCGATTGTTATCGATTGATAGCAGTCGTTAAGCCATGTCGGAGGCGTTCGGGCGGCTTGAAAACTTTCGACACTGGGTTGGCCACTAACCCCTCCACCAATCCGCATTGGAGCAGCGTGGTGGAGAATGCTCTAGGCCTCCTCAGTAATGAGGAGAGACCTGTGCTCAGTAGTGGGCCATTAGTGGGTTGTAGCTTAGCTTAGCTTTTTATTACACACTGGAGAACTTCCACAAAGGGTTGCTTTGTGCGTTTGTGTTTCAACGTCGAATTGTTCGAAACTAATTAGTGGTTGATAAAAGACGTTTACATTTAAATTACCAACATTTTATTGCGCGTTGACCTATATTAAAGGCAGAAATAATTAACTTTTTTATGGGCAACTGTGCCTAAAATTATGTATAATGAAAAGAAAAACGTGTTATTACACAAGTAATCCTGTTTGCTGAACATAAAACTTAATTGAAAAGTAAAAGAAAATTAACGATACAAATACAAGAAATAAAACACAGTTTTCACCCTCAATAAAAACACCACAATTCTATATTAGTTACATGTGCTTGCATCAGAATACGACCTAATTTTAAATACAGGTAATTCAAATATAGTTTTCATTGCGTCTGATAATATGAACCTCTTATCGAATTTATCGAACTATCGAAACTATCCTGACACATATTTTACGTGAAGATAGCCTGGTTACATTCTTTTCATTAGATTTTCAATCCGCATTGGATTATAAATAATTAAAGCAATCGTTATTATAGTATTCATTAGTTTATTAGTTGGTTGCGAGTAACGACGCCGTATTGGTTGTCGAGCCGAGCGTTCCATTCCGTAAATGTTCCATAAAAACGTGCTTAACAGAAAGAATTTTACTCGCAACTCTTTTTACCTATAAAATGTTTCCCGTATCACGTTATTCGCGTAATTGAGGTCGTTGAGCAAAAAATGCAGGAGCCATTAAAAGTTTAAAGACCGATCAGCCATCGCTGTATTAAATCGGAGCTATTACCCTAAAGACCCTTGTTGCCGCCGCCGCCGTCAGCGAGAATGTATTAACAAAGTAGCCAGATTTTAGGGTCCTGTAGTCAACAAAAAACCCTTATTGTTTGTCCATCCTTTCGCGGCTTAGCTCAAAGACTTTTAGTAGATACTTAGGTACTAGAAAGCAAGATTAAGTATTTGTGAAAGCTATGTGTAAAATAAAATCTTAAATATTTATTATTTATTCTTATGTATTTCTATCAGGATTTTTCTATCAGGGTTCAAATTTCTGGTCCATCCTATCACATAGTCGGTTATCGTTAAAAGGAAAACGATGAGTTGAGTTGGCCCCAATTAACCAGTTGTTAAAACAATTATACTCCAAATTATACTTAAGGGTGCAACTTAAAGGACGCACTTAATCGGACTTTTTAGTTGGTTAGATATTGGCGACAGTATTAAAATATTGTTTATATAAAATATAATATCACTACATAGTATAAAACAAAGTCGCTATTTTTGTCCGTCTGTTTGTTTGTCTGTATGCTTAAATCTTTAAAATTACGCAACGGATTTTGATGCGGTTTTTTGTAATAGGTAGAGTGATTCAAGAGGAAGGTTTTTATGTATAATATATGCATATATTCCCACGAGAACGGGATCCACGCGGGTGAAACCGCGGGCGGGCCGCTAGTAATAATAATAATAACGCTTCACACTCATAGCCCCACACTAGAATTTCCTGTGTCGTGGGCGCCATAGACAACACACAAGACAAGGACACACACCCAGACCGAGAACGAAAACTCAAACTCATCATTTCCTCACCATTTCCATTCATCATTTCATCACCCAAATTTCTGCCTTGCTGGGAATCGAACCCAGGACCCTCGGAACAGCGCTCCGGCGTGTGAACCCATTGCGCCGTCCGGGTAGTCCAAAAATAAGAAGAGGTTATGTGGATTCTCTTACAACGGTGCTAATTCACGACACGAGCCACTCTTGTACATTGCACGAAGTTTCACCGCTTCGACAGCTTGGAATGCCACGAAATTGTCAAAAATTCACATAAACATTTACTAAGGTCCATCCTACACTTGCGAGTTCCCGTATTCACGCGAAAGTAACTATGTAATCGCGTCATAAAAGTCTGATATTGCTCTGATTTTAGAGAGACATTAGTTTCTTTTTCCTATGTCAGTAATGCATTGCTTTATGCTTCCTCTTATGTTAATACTGTCCATGGGCGATAATTACCACTTACAGTGGTAGGAGCACAGGCATTGTCAGCTCTTAACATAAAAATCGATACTCGATATTTTTCTTTCTTTCTGCTAGGTATGCTAAACATGTAATTATGATACTAATGAGGAATGGACCACCGTGGGGCATTTTACTCCACTGCTATCAAACCTTTTAAAACCCTCGTCGTGCTCGACACAAATAGGGATAAAAATCAGGGATCAAACTCGATTGTAAATAAAATCCTGCAACCGTTAAATTCATTGGAATCAATGAATGAAAATGCAGACTTCATTAAAAGTTAAAACGGCCAATCAGAGCTCATCGTCGCTGATCGCCATTATCGCTGCGTTAACTTGGTTGTACCGGTAATGAATTGTGACAACGTAATCCGGCAATCGGTGCTACTACCCTGCTACTGTTCGCTGATGATCTACCTTGCCTTGCCGCTTTGTAACCCACTACATAAAAAGAAGGAGGTTCTATGCTTGACGCCATGTTTTTATGTATGTCCAGCGATTTCCTCGTCGTCTGTGCCCCAATTTTTTTGATCTGATGATAGAACCCCAGGGAATCCAGAGAAACCCTCAATTTTTTAATATAATTTTTGTATAATTATCGATATTGAAGTCGATTTGGTTTTCTCACTGGGAATAAAACCCAAGAGCCTTGAAATAGTGATCCGGCATGACAACAATTGCGCCGTTTTCGTTGTAAAAAGAAAAATCAACAGTTAAGCTGAATTTATGACTATCATTTCTTTGGTAACGTGATAGGAAGATAGTTTTAAATTACAGAAGCGGTCTGTGGTGTGCTCGCCGGCGTGAGGATATGGGTAACAGACGGCTACCGGCCGCCCGCCCTGACTCACTTACTTTAAATTCAAAATTATATATTCATGTAGGTATGACTGATCTCTTATGCACGTATTTCTTATAAGCCGTTTCACAAATGTGCTTTATAATATTGTTTTAATGGAGTAGATGAAACGCAAAATATAATTCTTCATCACATACTTTAAAAGGTTCACAGCCTGCCACGATTTTAAGTAGGTCTGTACTACTTTTACCCGACTTCACAAAAGTCGAAACAGTTAAAAATAGTATATACATACTGAAATAATTAGTACGAGCTGGTGCTGTAAATTTTCATGTCTTAGAAATTAGAAGAAGAAGCTAGTACCTGGTTTTAAATCGACGGAATTTCAAATAAACTTTCAATCTCTAATTAACCTGTGAGAGGTGGAATATGGCAATTTTGCTGACGTTTCCTACTCATAAACTCTGTCTAACTCCCTGCCAAGTTTCTTATTCTCAGGTTTACTAGTATTCGCGATTTCGTGTTCAATTTGTAAGTGAATGCTAAGTGTGCTGTTTTCCTTCGCCGTTAAAGCGAATGACATTTAAATGCTTGAAACACACATAAATATCAGAAGCGCGTGCGCTGGGATTCGAACCGCACCCTCTAAGTAGGAGATAACATATTCTTAACCACTGCGCTGTTACCGCTTCATACACTGATTAAAAAATAAGATATCGGACGAAATTTAAATTTTTCAGTACGGGACTCGATCCCAGAACTCATTGTTGGGTAAGCTCAGGCTTACTTTAGTAAAGAGTCGTAATACCTAACCGCGGGGTAATATTTCAAGCCTACTTACTGTCGCAGCCATTATAGGCTTCGTCACGTTATCGGTGTAATGTTAGAATCGTTTTGCGTGTTGGACGGTGTTGACGGTGTTGTAATTGTATTGAAATTATACAGAGACACGTCCACTTTTGTTTACATATTATAATAAAATGAAAGGTCTACCTACGCTGTATTATTTAATGCAATCATTTAATTTGTAAAAAAATATGTTTAGGGGATTGAGGATGAGTTATAAAAGAAAAATCTGCCGTGTTTAGATTAACGTGTTTAATTCAAAATTGAGTCAACCTAAAATCGCTGAAACAAAACTAATTAAAATAAGATGACTATTGAAGTGTTCAAAAATCATAGTCGGTATCTTGAAGCCACATTTAGTCTTTAAAATAAATGTTCTCTTTCAAAAGTTATTGTGATTTTAAACAATGATATTATGAAATAAGCGATAAATTATCTGACAGGCAAGGACACAGGTCGTATTAAATATAAGAAAGAGGTATAAAGACGTGCAGCATGTGGATGAAGCTTTACAAATAAAACGCTTAAGTGCTTTGTATGACTGAATCGTCTGGCAGCGCGCCCGGAGCGGGAACGTATATCTGCTTCGAATCTTATTTTAAGGTTTTTGGGTTCTGTAAATAAACTGGAAATAAACATTCTGATGGGGTTACCAATTTACGATCCGATGGCTCTAGTCGTCAGCTCTTTAGTAGACTGGTACTAATAATCAGGTGTGTATTATTGTATTGTTCCGATCGGTAAGGATAAATTAATAAAACAATGAAGTAATGATTAATCTGACTGACACTACTTAATACCTAGTCCGAACTGCGCGACATAAAGGGTTGCCCTGAAAAACTCATACTGAGTGCGGTTTTTTTATGTTGAGATCACTGTAGCATTACATATTTATTATGTTATTGATGCACATATTATATTGTGTTTTTTTCTTTTAGCACGAGGGTGTTGTTGTAATAAATTATTTCTTATTACATACTCGTAAATAACCGTTACGTACCCTATAAACCTATATAAAACGAGGTTCAGACTTGACCCGATTTTTCACTTAATTGCCTTACACAGGCACTCAACACACGAGGCCATCTTCAAAGATTTTGTAATCAGTATTTTCGATACAATCACCTTTATTTCCTCTTTCTTTGCTTCCTCCTTAGACCCGAAGGAAACATCGCATTGTAATTACATTTTATTTTCAATGCAATTAACTTAACACAAAACGTTGCTTTAATGGTGGAAGTCCGAACATTCCAATATTGATCAAGCTTTTGACCTGGAAGTTTCCTGTGGCTCGCCGGGGGCTGTTAAAGATATTGAATTACGCTGGGAGAATTATAATCGTATTATCTGCGGTCGTTATTCTCTAATCTAATTATTAATATCTACCTTATATTCGAAATTTGTAATCTAATCTAATCTAATCTGCCAAGTTTGACTTCATATACGAGAAGAATTGAGTCTCATGTGGATTGGAGAAACGGTCGAAGGTAGGGAATGGCTCTCCAGGAATGACAATTGTGACCGGTGCGGTGCCATAAAAGGGAAATACCTTACTCGGTTAATCGCTAAGAACCTAAGCCGTCGGACTCACCTCGTAAGCATAGTTTCGCGTACGGCTTTCATGGGAAAACATTGAAGGCAAATTGATGACTATAAGGTTTTAGTTTTCTCATAGATGTCACTACGTGTAGGTAATATGTGTCTCTGATGTGCGTTTAAGTAGATGGTAAAGAAGTATAATGAGCATTGCGGGAAATGAAAAATGTATTACCGACTCCGGTCCACACGACGCGGTTGTGTCGTGTGTCGTGTAGGTTAGCAATATACAGCTTTATAACTTTTGGGACAATTCTGCTAGAGTACCTAACACAAAAAATAAATATGAAAGTTAAAATACCTCTTTTACTTTCTTATGTTGATTAGTAACTACTTCACATTGCCAATTGATTTACTTTTTTTTATTCACTAAATTTATATTTGAAAATATCTACAAAATCACTTTATGTTTTTTTGGTATCTATGCTTTACCTTATGGTCCTAGATATAATTAATACAAGACGTAAAATTCCAAAACAGTCCTAGATTTCCCACCCACGTGGTAACCGCCGTGTCGTGTGGTGTGGTACCGCGACGTGCTCGATCCAGTAATGCAATATGAGTGCAAAAACTAAACGACCGATTGATGAAGTGTTTGCGTGACGATTGTAATACGTCGTCGTAATAATCGAGGACGTCGTGAATGCGTGATTTACGCGTGGCTTGACTCGCTCCCGCTGCCCACGCGTTTTTTCAAATCTACATTTATACTTATAAAGTTTTTTTTTATTTTATTTTAAGCTAGCTTCAATCTGCAGCTTTGCTTGCGTAAATTGTTTCGAAACGAAATGACAAAAAAATATAACAAGTTGGAATTACTCTCATTCGTTTAGGATCATCTTCGGATTATCGCCATACGATAGAGGTTTTTATATTATAATGGTATATAGCAAATACCTAATATTTATGTAGTTTACGCAAATATAAAAAGCAAACCGATAGGTACAAATATACAAATATCGTTACCCGTACGGTTAACCCATTACTTCCCAAGCATCGAAATCATTGGATTTTTGATATGATATTTTGAAACTAAGTTCTTAATAGGCTAAGAAAAAATAATATGAACAAAAAAATATAAAAAATTATATCTTTAATGCTGAGTCAGCGTGTCCTATAAATATGACAGTGGGAACATGTGATTAAAAATAACACAAGGTAATAATTATAAGAAAATTTGCTTTATTTGAAAACCTGAACTTATACAGTTTTAAACATTAACTTTAATGAACTTATTTGGTTTGGTAAGGTACAAAACAATCACTGCAGAGTGTTTTTTCGCATTTAGCGCAAAAAGTAAGAGGTTTTTTTTACAACCTTGTTCCTGGCAAAGCTCTTTGTCCCTTTTTGTCATATTGTGACCAATATTGTCAAACCGAACAGGTTGTAAAAGCCGTTCTGATGTACCTTGTGTAGGTTTGCTTGCCTTGCCTTCCGATTTCTTCATCCAAGAAAAGCAAACCCTCCACCTGAAATCTAGCAGAGAGATGGTCTCATTTTTATTTACCTCGGTGTAAATAATCCATGCATTCACTAGGGACATGTCTAAAATACGAATGACTAGAGGCCAATACCACTTTTTGCCTCTGAAGCGGATCGGATATTTAGAAATCAACTAATCATAATTATCCACTCCTCCCATGTTTTTGTTATAATTATGTATGAGTTTTGGCTGATTCACGGCTATTTTTGCTTTTTCTGTCTTCTAGTACCTATTAGTTTTTACAAAAGATTCTACAGTATCAAAATTGGTCAAAAGACATACTAAATTGTTGTCATGCCATTTCACGCATAATATTTCGTTACTTTTATCGAAACGGTGATCAGAATATCCTCGGTCTTTCTTTTTCATTTCTTGTTTACTCATGACAGGACATTTTTAGTCCTATTATCTCTTACTGTCCCTGTAGCTCTGAAGCCTTGAGATTTCAAATCGGTTAACAATTGCATGCTACTGAAAAAGTTATCGAAGTAGACTACATGTGCGCTCAGATCTGTACACACTGCAAGCAACTTTTTGACCACCCTGGAACCCAAACCATCACCAGTACTATCACACATTTGAGCATCTGACACTGGTAGAACTCCCATATCGTCGTCAGGACCTTCTTCTATGTCAGTCATTTCGTCCACTTCGTCCGGAGGTAATAATTATGGTAACTTCGATGTCCTCCAACTCCTCATCACTGCAATCTTCTATTTCTTGAAGGTAGTCCACGATTTCGGACACCTTCAAAGTTTTCTTATACTTTTTTCTAACTGGATCCATGATCTGTAAATAATAAAAAATAGAGCTTATACTACACGTTTATATAGCCCCTAATACATATACGAGTATAATACATCATTTGATAAAAAATAAAATCAAAATATTATTACTAACCTTTCCACTTTTTTATAAGTAATCACTTGTTTTACTCAAATTCTATGAATTAATCACAATCGTGTCACGATGCGTATGGTGTTCGGCAGAGACCTTTTGGCTAAAATGTTAACACAAAACCAACAAGAAACAAACAATTGACACGTTTGAACTAGTGCTTAGCACTGCAGGCCCGGACATGCTTTTGCGACAAATTGTAAAGGCATGTTCCCAGTGTCATATTTATAGTACGGCTTATTTTGGAAGATAACCACGTATTTATATAATATGTTTTGTTTATGTTTTTATTTTTATATGAGTGGTAGAGGTCTAAGAATTAGTTTTATGTAAAATTAAAGGGGGCAAGTATTTCATATTAATGTATATAAAATCAAAATGTGATGCTTCTTTTTAGGGACTTAAACTTATCAATTTGATAAATTTACAATAAAATTACGGGTACACTTTCTGCAGCAGAAAAAATATATTGTATCAGAAAAACAGTGCAAAAATACTATAAATGACAGAAACAATAAAAATAAATGACCTAAAATGTAAAAAAAAATGTTGAATATGGTGTCCTAAAATTAGGACAGTGGGGAGGAATGGGTTAAGGAAATGGTATTGTTGTTACATGGGTCCTGGGTTCAAATCAAAGGGAGATGGAATTTGAATGATGAGTTTTAAGTCCTTGTCTCAGTCTGGGTGAGTGTTTTTTTGTTTTTGTGTGTATTCCATGACCAAAATGAGACAGGAAATCGTGTTGCGTTGCTATAATAAATATTTTTAATATGCGTGTAGCGTTATTTGTGAATATTAAATTTTCCTGGTTGAAAATAAAAAATATATTAGATCCTTTAATTTACTGCTATTACTATCCTGATCATAAATTTTTGCCATTAATCACCGAGAGTCCCGGAAAGAAAAGTGTTGTGGAAAATAACGCCGAGAAATAAATAATGAACACCAAACTGCGGCTGTAGAATTATAAATGTGTAAATCATTTCGGATGAAACACTTGGAAGTAATTTACGTCGGGAGACATTTTTACAAAGTCTACGTTTACGCTTGAATCGCGACGGAACAATCCATTTATACTAAGACTAGCTTCCGCCCGCAGGCTTCGCCCGCGTGGAATTCGTTTAAACTTCACCCCCCTATTTCACCCGCTTCGGGGTGGAATTTCCAAAGTGCTCCTCTACACTCCCCAAAGAACATACATGCCAAATTTCATCTTCTTCCATTCAGTAGTTTCGGCTGTGCATTGTCTGTCAGTCACCAGTAACGCAAGAGTTTTATAATAATATATTAAGACTAGTAACCCACTCTGGCTTTGCTTCGATATAATCAAATATCTAAGGATAACTAAAAACTGAAGCGAAGTACGAGCAACCTTATCGGCTTATACACAATAACACATGTTTGAAATTCAACTGTCAGCTTCAAAGATTAGCACGTTCTAACACACAATGAAACAAATCTTTTCAGGTTCGTCATATTACTATTTTATAGATAAATGAATTAATGATAAACGAATTAATAGCTTTTATAGATAATTGAATGAGCAGCCTTTTACGCCGAACGCGACGGTGCGTCTTAGCCAGGCGCTAGCCGTTTTTCGTAAAGCTGGCTAAATGTACTCTATATGGCTAGCTGAAATAAGATTTGATGACAGAGAGAACGGAGTTAATAAGTTTACGTAGAATATGGAAGTGTATTTGTGACTAACGGTTGGATAACGAAAGTTTTATTAACATAATTAACCAAAAACTTGTATATTATACCTAAATATTACCTTTCGGACCGTTGGTTCCACTGCTAGGTTCCACTAATGGGTCCAGGAGGATTTTCAAGTACTCATGGACCCACTTAAGTAGTGGAACTAACAGTACTAATTTTTAAAAATATTTTATTGTATTAGTAGTCCCACTAGCCATAATTGACTGAAACCTCTATGGTGTTTTTTTTTAATTAACCCTGTCAATTCATTTTATGTACTTAAGTACTATTAGATACAAAAATGTATACCATTTTTGTGACCGCAAACCACTTTTGAATATACCTCCAAAATCTGGAATCTACTGTAATATGTATTTAAATATTTCTTGCAATTTTGTTTGAGTTTCAATTTAAATGTGCACAGATACCAAAGTAGTAAACCTTAGTTTAAACATTTTCACACTATTGCAGCGCGGAGGATTATGATTGGGGCCTCCTCCGGTGAGATGAGAGAGATTTGTGTTCAGTAATGGGCCAATAATAGGCTGAAACTTAGACTTACGTACTCAGCAAACCTCCGCAAAACTTGGCTTGGTCTGACTTTCAACATTTTATCTAATGTTTGTAAATAAACTAAGTTTTCGTGTAAGTTTTCTTCTAAAAAATACTTGACAACTTTTATATTTCAACAAAGGAGCAAGTTTTTACTGACATCGTTTATTGACAATTTAAACTTGCCAAGCAAAAAGTTCGGAGACAGTAAAAAATACTTTCTAAATAACTTATAATAGGTATGTACTATGCATGTACTTACTTTAACTCATTGTAAATGCTCGCCATTGACCTATGGCTACAACCCATTAAGGGTCCACTATTGAGCACGGGTCTCTCCTCATTATTGAGGAGGCCTAGAGCATACTCCACCACGCTGCTCCAGTGCGTATTGGTGGAGGGGTTAGTGGCCAACCCATTGTCGAAAGTTTTCAAGCCGCCTGAGGGCCTCCGACACGGCTTAACGACTGCTATCAATTGATAACAACCGGGACCGATGGCTTTACGTGCCCTCCGAAGCACAGAAGCGCTCAAGAAATTTAGCCACTAGCGGTCACCCATCCGACTACCGACCGCGCCCGCTGCTGCTTAACTTTGTCGATCGCTTGGGATCGACGCAAGCCGCCGGGCTATGAGCGCTTCATTGACCTATAATGAACTTTAATGACAGGAGCGGAAAGCTGACATTTGTGTGGGTTGCCATTAAAATGAATTCTATATCGAACGCTAACGGAGTATTAGCACTTGTCGGCACTGTGTATATAGTCGTACAAGGATCTTTTGGCACGTGGGTGACAGAGACAGCGCGTTACAGGTAAGGCAAACTGTAAAGCGCTGTCTCTGTCACCCACGCGCCATAAGATCCTTGTACGACTTTAAACGTCGTTTGTTGAATTTGTTCCTTTTTCTCTTTTATTTTGGTTGGTATTTATGAGCATTGAGATAAAATGTAAACGTTTGTACGAACGATAAGTAACGAGCGGTCTGATAACTTCTGTATTATTCGATATTTGGTCGTCTATTTTGTATCTTTTGGGGTAAAATCTTTTCGGCTGTATGTGGCGCCGAAGCCCCGTAGCTAGTTACTAATCTCGTGCTTGAGTCAGGTAAAAAGTTTGGGAGCCTGAAATCTAGTACTTTATTTCTTTTTTAGCCAACAACGCCTTGAGAATGCTTTTAATGTGCTGTTGTTAATTTGACTAAATAAATAAATATATATACACTAATGAACTTCAATTGTTTGTATTAACCGCAGTTGGTATTGACCACGATGACCACTTATTACCAGGGGGTCATATTCTACACACATAAATAATTGTACAAGTAAACATTGAGTATTATATTTAACTATTATACGAGTATCCGTAAAATAAAATATGTACAATCCGCGATGAGTTATAAGTTTAAAATTATATTACATTTATCTTCTATGGTAATCTAAACAATATTGTATGATAATCTGTGTCATTCGCGTTGCAACATTCTCTTTGCTGGAATGACTCTCTCATAAAACCGGTGTCATACGCTGTGTTAAATAAGAAAAATATTATTTATCTGTATACTAAAGTGTATCTGTTTATTAGAAGACAGAGCAGAGTAAAGAACGTTATTATAGGTTTTTAGGGTTCCGTACCCAAAGGGTAAAACGGGACCCTATTACTGAGACTTCGCTGTCCGTCCGTCCGTCCGTCTGTCACCAGGCTGTATCTCATGAACCGTAATAGTTACACAGTTGAAATTTTCACAGATGATGTATTTCTGTTGCTGGTACAACAACAAATACTAAAAAACAGAATAAAATAAATATTTAAGTGGGCGACCATACTTTCGACGCCTCAGCGATAGTTTAGTTACCTTTCGGTCCAAGAGATGGCGTTGAGGTTAATATGTGGCTACAATAAAACAATTAAATATTTAAGTGAGGCTTTCATACAACAGACCAGATTTTTTTGGCGTTTTTATACATAATGGTACGGAACCCTTCGTGCGCGAGTCCGACTTGCACTTGGCCTGTTTTTTATTTTAATATACCTTGCTTCATATAAACAAACATAAAATCAATATGTAATTACTATTCAGCGCCAAAGAAAGCGATGTTTAATTTCAGAGGTGATGTGCGTGCCCCGGATCTGAATACGCGCCGTTCGGAGGTAATTTTAACTTCAGCACCTGCCCACTATAATGTAAATTGAAAACTTTGTGAACAACCATTAGAATAATCAATACTTGCTGCAAAAAACACTCTTCTTGTGCAGAAATTTTACTGGCCCGATGTCTACTCAACTTTAAGGTAAATGACGACCCGTTGGACACAGTGGTTGCCATGTTGAACTGTCGATCCTGGGTTCGATTACTGGGGAAAAATTATGAGTTTAAATGTTGTCTTTATCATTATATGAGTTAGGTCTTCGTAGTTGGCACCTGTGCCAAATACGAACTTTATGTAAGATTTAATTTATTCAATCATTGAACTTAATTTAATACGGCAGTAACTTATTAATTCCTTATAGAATTGAGCATTTCATATATTTTATTTGTAGAATCATGAGACTTCAACAGATACTGCTTAATTAGCACAACACTAATTATTGCAGCTTATGTCTATATACCTCTACGTACGGCGTAGCTTCCCGTAGCACTTCGTAGAAGCGTAGGCGTTCGTAGCGTCTCGTAGACCGTGTGTGCATGCTACAGAAACCGGTACAATAGCTAATGACATCACGTAGCAAGCTGCCGGCGCGTTTTGATTACTTACTACAAATTAATTATTACTCGCTGTATTAGAATTTAATTATTTATTACTGAAACGTATCATAAACACAAACACGTCTCAAATGTTGAATAGCCAACCAAAACAAATTGGACAAAGAATTGTTCAGAACGAGAACGATGAATGTATGAAGTTTGTGAACTGGCACCTCGGTCAACATTAAAACAATGGGAGAAATATTTAATAAATTTTTAGTACGAGCAAGACCCGATTCAAATTACTACAGTAGCTAGCTCCCTTCTACTAGGTATTATGCTCATCTTAGTATGTATGTATGGCATTCGATCTAGGTCACCTTTAACCATAAAAATTTATTTATTTATTTATTTATTTCTTTATTTATTTATTGGGATAACAACAGCCTTATTTCTAAATACAATTTCTGTTCTTATATACTAAAATGCCAATTACAGTTATCCTCATTATAATTTCAAAACGTGAGCAAGTTACAAGTAAAAAATAAATTATGCAGAAAAATATGCATGTACGCACATATACCTAAAGTAATTTAGATACTTAGATACACATGCGAAACTATATACCGTGACATATCAATGATTAAACACATAAATTATTTATATGAATATATAGTAGAAAGTAAATAATTTAAAATAAAATATACAAGTACATAAAAGTTATTGTAGAATGTATTATATTAATATACATATAATTATATATGCATACCTATATATAAAATATAATATATAACAATGTTTATACTTATAAATAATTCACAAGACAGAGTTGTTTCTTATAATTTGTTTCGTACGAGCAGTGATAGGGTATTTATTATAAAGAGTAGAATCCTTTATACAAATGTGGCTGTGGTGAAGCTATCAAGTGTAATTTAAACGAGAGGTGCCGGCGCGCGACATCACATTAACTTCTTTCTATTCATTCCGCAATCTTAATTACTTAGTTAGAATGGAGGTTAATGAGTTTTTAAGGCGGGAGCTCAAATAATATCGCAAATAAAAATGTTTGTTCTACTGATGTCGGTAGATTTTAATGGGACTTGTAATTATACCCGTTTCTTTGTCTTCCTCGATGAACAGACCTTTCAATGTTGGAGCAAGGTGTATGAACTTCGAGGGTACTTAAGATACATTTGAAGCCCTTACAGCCAAGCGGCTTGCGTCGATCTTCAGTGATCCACAGTTAAGCAACTGCGGGCGCGGTCGGTACAAGGGTGACCGTTAGTGGTAATTTTTGAGGGTTTCCTTGCTTGGAACACACGTTAAGCCGTTGGTCCCGGTTGTTAACAACCAAACGTGACATCGGCGTGTCGCCGATAGAAATGGATGCCCATTAGTTCCCGGTGTAGTAACCGAACCACCGAAAACATTATCGATGTTTGAAGGATAATAACTGGGTACGCAGGCGAAAGATCTACTATGATAATATATGAGTATGGTTGAGATAAAACTAAAAAAAAGTCTAACAGTAAGCTACTATTCCTGTAACCCTATCC
The DNA here is from genome assembly GCA_905404135.1 of Hesperia comma. Lineage (NCBI taxonomy): Eukaryota > Metazoa > Arthropoda > Insecta > Lepidoptera > Hesperiidae > Hesperia > Hesperia comma. Next base: position 19,356,081 of record FR990021.1, read on the forward strand.
GGTATCCAGCAGGGCGCACAGCACAACCAGCGAGGAAGGTCGTGGGGGTCACATGAACCACATACTTCGTTACACCACATATTTGTCACTAGTAAATCCGCCCTCGCTTCGCTTCGGGAAACCAGTCCCTTAAAAAATCTCTATTAATTTTAACAAATTATGTTATTCCGATGTCTAAGCTATATTACTGCAAAGTTTCATGAAAATCCGTTTAGTAGTTTTTGCGTGAAAGAGTAACAAACCCACACACACACTCACTCACTCACTCACTCACTCACTCACATACATCCTTACAAACTTTCGCATTTATAATATTAGTAGGAAGTAGGATAGTAGGATTCAGTCTATTCATAAATAAATAAAAAACGCTTAATAATTTCCGAATGTGGCGTCTAAGGGATTACTATTCCGAAGCGGATCGAGCGCAGACTTACTAGTAATAAATAAATTTTGCAATTTTAAAAATAATAAAAGCTTTGGTATTGAGTAAGAAATCCTATAAACACCCGGAACGCCGCAGTTACGTAATATTTTACCGGGTTAAACAATGCTGGCGGGTTTGGAAGTTTGATGGCGACCGCTAGTGGCCAAATGTTTAGAGCTTTTGTTTGTAAGGGCGCGTTATACTGTTTGTCTTGCGAATTATTCAGACATCATCGTTGTCTGCTTCCGTTAGTTAGGAAACAGTTGTTATGTAGTGACCCTATATTTGTAAAGTATGAAGATTTATATAATTATGTCATCTTCTATATTATATAGTCAAACCTAGATTAAGCTACCAAGGTAATATCAAACACAATTCTCAAAGTTAATGACATTGAAATAATTAATACTTCAGTATTTATATCATAGGTGTGTGTGTGTTGAAACAAGCAATAACAGTTAATATCCAACACGCACATAATTTTGAAAAATTAAGACAATTTATCATCAGCCGGCAATCACTGAACGTTTTGTAAAGTACCGGTTCGTCGCGGCTGTTATTGACATTTATAATGAATCAATTTATGAATTCATACGTATAAATAAGGGATATCGCCACACCTGATTATTGTCAATGTTTTCCACGCGACAGCAGTGAAGCACCGGCTCAGTTACCTCATCACACAGTGTAGTGAGTCGCTTCTACATAATATCTGTAGTTTAACCCCTTGTTCTATTAGTGATTTGTTGCGATAAGCGATCTCAAAACAGAAGCGAGTAACAGACAAACAATGTTGAAACTATACCGGTGCTAAAATATTTTATTTGTAAGACGAGTCTACCTTTCCCATGTTCCACTTACATGTATGATAAACTAGTAAATCCGCCCTCGCTTCGCTTCGGGGAACCAGTCCCTTCAAAAATCTCTATAAATTTTAACAAATTATGTTATTCCAATGTCTAAGCTGCTAAGTTACATGAAAATCCGTTCAGTAGTTTTTGCGTGAAAGAGCAACAAATACACACACACACTCACTCACTCACTCACTCACATACATCCTTACAAACTTTCGCATTTATAATATTAGTAGGAAGGAAGTAGGATAGTAGGATAGGATGTTAAAATCGTGAGTAATTATCGCTAGAAACGGTATTCAACAGCAGTTTTTTTTATATGTTAATGCTAAGTTAAAATATAGTGTGACTAACCAATGTTATTTGGAATAGTTAAGAGACTACCGGCATAACACGGCATATTAGAATAACCGAACGTTTTCATAGGTTACGCTAGAATGTATACCTATGTATATAGTTTACCTCATTGCATTATCCGCACTTTAATAATATTTGTTATCTGGTAGGTATGTTTACGATACGCCAGAGTATGCGGTGGAACAAGAGACGGAACGAGATCGCTCAATAAAGCAGTCATACGATAGTCGGAGCGGCGTATTAATATTCATGAGTATTTTACATACATCACATTTATAAGTCGCATATCGTGGCGCTTAATGTTATTACAATAAATGTATCATCTCCGGTTACTGCGTTAACTACGACTTAAACTATCTAAGCTCCGAATAAGTTGTGCTAAGTGTAGTTTATACCATATACCTAGTAATGGCTGGTATATAAATAAAGTTTAATATCAGTAGCTAAATGAAAATCAGAAAAATTTATTCAATGTCTGAATGCGTGTAAATATAGGGTCTTTGTGAACACGAAGGCTGAATCTAATTTTGACAAATCACCCTCCCCAAGGCTAGAGAAAGTAAACAAAACATTAATCCAAATAGCCGTGGGAGCAGTAGGTGGCTACGTGGCTCGGTGGGAACTATGACATTCCCATTTGCGAGGAAATCGTTAAGTCGCACCAAACAAAAGGCTTTTCGCAAAAAAGATAATGGGGTAAAGTGGAACAAAGAACTGAACTGACGCAGTCCGGGCGTCGGTGCTGCCTTATTAGGTTTAGGTTGGAGCGGAATATGGATGCGCTTTGTAAAGGTAACGCTATCGTACATAAGGTATTATTGTGGCCAAAAAATATAGGGAAGAAAAATGTTCCTCAACTAAAAAACATCATTATCAGTGTTGCAAAAATATCTTCAAGATTATGGTTAGGGTTGAAATTAACTCGAATGAAAGTTTGAAAACGGAAATTTGTCATAAAGTTAATTTAGAAATTGAATACGGTAATCTGAATAGACATTTTTTAACTGAATTAAAACTATACTACTATTTCAATCTAGTGCACACGTTATTTCAAAAGGCGACTTTAAAAAGAAGCAAGACGTAATTTAATTAATCCATTACTATAACCCGAGTAACAAAAGATAATACAAATTGGAGACTCAATGACCTTCCTAGGATATTGTTATTCCGAAAGAATTCTCCTGTCATAATCTACTTGAAATTCTAATCGTCTTCGTTCTTTGCAGATCTCACCCGAAGATGACTTAAACCGAGCCAGGATGAAGACGGCGGGCTTGGTTCTGACACTCATCTGTGTCATCTCGTTCACTTGTACCCACGCTAAAATAGGTAAGAATATTAACCTCATTGAAATTCCTCACGGATGAATATTTTAGACGCTCCAATCTTTGGGGACCGTCTTATAGTTACTTACTAGAGCAGAAGGGTATTAAGGTTTGATATTATTATGAACTGAACACTGGTTTAAACTGAATCTTGTTATTCCACTGAATCTTGGACATGCTTATGTGTGCGTGAGGATTTGGGGATATTTCTTAACAATGTGATGTATAAATAATACGTATTACGCCAAAGAAAAATAATTCAGGACCTTAGATGCTCATTTGAGACGTCATCTAAAACCAGATTTTTATAAGGGTTTCGCCCACTACCAATTCCGTTTTATGGTTACATAGTGTCAGGCGATGCTTTTCATGATTTTGATTGAACTCAAAAGAGTTTTCTTATGGATTTAAAAAAGTGTATAAACATTTGAGCATACAGCACCAACCTTTCACTGCCGTCCACGAGAACTGTAAGGGTGCGTACAGATTATGTAACATGTTATATAACTTCTGTTTTATAACATGTCCACACTATCTAACATTGTTGTCTAACAATGAAACATATAACAAGACACTATGTGTTTTTTAATGACATATCGTCCACATTTATAAAACATGTTATATAACTGTGTTTTATAACATGTTTTGTTATATAGTCTGTACGCACCATTACAGATACAAAACAAAACTTTAACAGGGAGTAGAATGGTTAGTTCTCTTAGCAGACGGTGTAATTATAAATATAGTTTTCGTAAGCATCCAACCATATTAACTTCAAATATTTGTGTTTATAACCCTTTCCAAAACGTTTATAATCAGGAGAGTTTATTTAAATACTGTTATTGTAAGGCAGTAAAGCATTAAACCGACCAAACTTTAAATACAGTAACAATAGAAGAACAAATAGAGTGGCCGACGGGGCGAATTCTCATTTCTAATAACACAAACACCGGCAAACACTCCAAAAGGGCACAACGTCCAACAAACAATGATTTACATAATACGCCGACCTTTATGTTTGCACAGGACGAAAGATTTTATAAATATTTTTGGTATTATTAAATATTAAAGAGTTCGCCTCGTGGGTCTAGCTTTAGAAGCATTTCAGTATCATATTCATATTTTTGTCTACATAAACATTGACCATATTTTCACCTTTATATCTGATAAATAAATAAACAATAATACACCCAAAAACCCTTCAAAACTCCCTGAATCTCGGGCAGCATGGACGACATAAGTACTCGAAGCTAGGCTACGAGGTCAAAAACCTGTTTTATTTGATTTCATTATTGATTCATTATGTACAAAAAATTATATTATTACAATGCTACTTAATTATTGACTCATTATACACGAAATAGAAAACTAGATTGCCATACGCAATGGGAGGAATTAAATCCCTATTGCATGTTTTCCCAGCAACTACACTTCAGTATACTTATGAGCTATTTGTGCACCATGTATAAGCTCGTTAGGGAACTCTAAACAAAGCTTACAAGCCGCTACAAGCGAACTATAAACTATAAGTTGATCAACAGTGACGTAGCGCGCGACTTCCACAGATTGCGCAACGATCATATACCTACTACAGTAAGTTACGTTTATGTAGGGTTAGGCCTTTCTCACACAACGCTATTTGTTAGCGACTAGGATGTTGTCAAAGTAAAGAAGCGACTCGTCTACGATGCGTCTCCTGTCAGTAAACAGTGTCAGATACAGCGAATTTTGGATCGTGTTACTTACAGTCGCGTTGTTAATAAATAGCGCAGTGTGAGAAGGGCCTTACTCATATAAAGACGTGTCACGGTTAAAAGGTCATATGTCTCAATACAGACTCGCATTTTTGTAAATATTCAAGGCCGTAGCTTCCTTTGGAAACTGAAGCTTTTTGAATGCTTCTTTTCTTGCGGGTCAACGTAAAATGTCGTTATAACTGGTAGGTAGGTACCTCTCAATATTCTAAATATTAGAAACTTGATCTGACTTGACTCGTCGGACCCTTTTAGATATACAACGCGGGAAAAAACCGTACAGAGAAAACAATAGAATAAAATCACATTTTGAAATCTCATTCGCGTTCCGCATGAGAACCCTGAATACATAGAGAAGGCGCGGGCTGACGGGTACAACAAATCATTCGGATTTACATACGTCAGCCCTCCATTATGGCACAATTATGGTAAGTAAATTGGAAATGAGATATTTGTGCAAGATTAATGCGCCGTAAAATTAGAGCGCTCGTGTAGCAAAGGTGTTACAATAGTAATAAAAATATTAGCATACGCTTTGTGATTTTTCCTAATTTACGGGCCGCGTAAGGTCATTGTAATGCTAATGGCGTTGTGTGACTTCCTGTTATGTAAAATTGAAGATTTTCATACAAATTGGGTCTTATTTTTTGAGGGCCTATTTATCTCGGTGATTGAAGGACGTATTATTGTATGTATTGATCTATAAAATCTCTCTCAAGACGATCTTGGTAGCTCAGTTGGTGGTGATAATGCCGGCGTATAGCGAGGGGCCTCGGATTTGATTTAAGCTAGGGTATTTTTTGTCATAGATATTATATATTATTGATATTAGGTATGTTTGTGTTAATGACAAATTATTTGTATTTTACGGACAATATTGGGGAAACATTTTTTTCATTTATTCCAATACTTCACTAACCAGTCTATAGTCTTTAGATTTAAATCTGAGGTCGATCTCACTACGTTGGTTGTTGAAGCGATGGCGTAACTTGACGTTCGATAAGTGTTTGTAAAAACCTACTTCGAAGAAATAAATATTTGAATTTGAATTTGAAGTTGTATGTCGTTTTATACTAAAAAGACCGTATTATAAATCAATTGATTAGATAAGTTACTCAAACTAACAAATAACAATAAAGCGAATCATCGTAACCAAATCTTCTAGTAACAATTAAAGTAACAACAAGTTTTAAGGGTGATCGATTGAGAAGTTACGTTGTGCTGTAATTACTGAGGTTAGGCCGGAGATATTATAAAGCCTGAGGGAGCAGAATGGTAAACTTTCAGAAAGTGTTGGCAAGGTCAAGGTGACCTAAAATTTGGGCTATTTCGTGTTGGGCCGCTCACACACTTGTCAGAATACGTGAAAACACAAGTGTAGGATGGACTGCTCCTGTCTTGTTTGGAGTTAGCATAGTGTATGATGTCTTTCTTTGATGTGATTCGTGGCTTTTGGCAGTTTTTACGTTATATCGCTCACTTTGAATACGATGAAGAATTTCCTAACATCTGACACATCTGAACAGATAACGCCATCCATATTAATATTATAAATGCGAAAGTCTGTGTCTGTGTGTTTGTGACGTTTTCACGGCAAACCACCGGTCCGATTTGGATGATATTCGGAATGAAAATAGTTGAAGACCCAGTCACCACATAGGCTACTTTTTTCAAAAATCAGCCCCTAAAGGCTTGAAATAGGGGATGAAAGTTTGTATGAAAAATCTTATTTGGGAAGTGTAGGGGAACACCCTGCCCCTTCCCGTTTTGCGATATAAACGAATTCCACGCGGGCGAAGCCGCGGGCAGAAGCTAGTATTTATATAAAATTCAAAAGACAAGAAATACTACATGTTACAACATTTGGTATTAAAATTACATGAAAGAGAAAAATAGTTTTAGCGATAGTAACGCGGACGCAAAAACAATAAGCAGCGAGTTAGCGGCCCGCGGGAAATCAGGCGACATCTGCGCGACAAATGATAACACCAACGGAAATAAGATCCGACTGTACCCGCCCGTGGAGCGCTTTTTGTTTGTCTCGATTCACACATATTAAATAAGTCACCGTTCCGACACAGTACCGGCAAATCTTTCATACATTCTCGGCATTGTCAGTGAAGTGTCAGTGCTGACAATGCCGAGAATGTATGAAAGATTTGCCGGTACTGTGACGGAACGGTGACTTCACTGATATGTGTGAATCGAGCAACCGACTTCAAAAAAGGAGGTTCTTAGTTTGACCTGTATGTATGTAGGTATGGATGTATATTTGAGCACGATTATCTCGCGTTTGGTTGAACTGATTTTGACGCGGTTTTCGGCTTAGTATTTGTCAGACTTAGGAAAAGGTTTTAGGCATATTCTTTGGCTGAACCGATTTTGATACGGTTTTCAGCATCGTGTTTATCAGACTTAGAAAAAGAATTTAAGAATATTAACCTCGTTAAACTGAACCGATTTTTCCTTTCGGTTTTAAAGTCGGTTCTATTTTGTTAAAAATTATCAGCTGTACGTATTACGGATAGTATAGTAGTAATGCTTGTAACAGTGACTGATGTCAGCGTGTGGTTGAACGGGTGGTTGGTAATCGGATTGGCAGGTGTGTCATATGCACGTGAAGAACCCCACAGCGTTCACTGAATACCACCTCTCTGTGCGCTGGTAGGCTTATTTAACATGTCATTAGTGTATTTATTATGTGAGGCTGTATAACACTTTATACGAATTTCAAAAAGGTTTTTTTAAACAAGACGCAGGGACGTTGGCAAGTACCTTCCCGCAAGCAAAGAGATAAAATCGTCTTTAACTTCTTCGTCTTGCGAATAAACAACGACTGTTCAATTAAGTCATTACCTACCCTTGTTTAGTTTCAAAAGTTTCTGCTTAGGCTATAAAAAACAATAGGTACAATGGCATTAGGTTGTTGTGATATATTATTTCAATTTAAATTCTCCATTCTTCGTTCAAGTCAAATGCCTACTTTCAGCACATTTTCCGACATCCTTCTGAATTTTATCCATCTAAAAGTACCAAATTCGTGGGAAGAATTTTCACTTAATTTCTAATATTCAAGATACGCACGTTACATAAATTACTTTCGTGTAAAAAATGTTGAAACTTAGTGCCGTAGTGCGATAACTCAAAGCTTAGTCACGCATGAGCCGGGTAAGGCGCGCGTCTCACCGCCAGAGCTAGGCTGATCATTTATTATCATCGCAGCGTATAAGTGTCCCGCTGCTGGCTCATATCGTGAGTGGTTACTGATTACCATGCTGGTACCAGAGTGGATCATCAGCTTTCACACTTATGCAGAACTCTTAGGAGTTCATATTTCCTCAAGCTGTTTTTCGTCAGCGAAGCAAATGATAATAGTTTTTAACATTATTATAAGTATCGGGACTCCAAATTTAAAACCAATCAGCTTATAGCTTACGACTTTTATGATAAAATTTTGTAAAAGGTACCTTGAGTTTGTAATTAACTGTACTAATATTTTACGATTAATATGTTCTAAAAATTTTTTGAAACTGTCCAATTCGTACTTGGTCTATAACATTTATTTAAGGTAAGTTACTCCATGCGAATATTTTATATTGAAAAAAAAGGGTTTCAAGATGTTTAATGTTTTAGTTAAACTAATTTTAAAACGTCAAGTAGTTACATGTTGGTGACTGGTAAAACAAAATATACAAGTTCCCTTCCTCAGTAGTAAGATAAATCCGCTTAAATATATCTGTCAGTAAGTGGAGTGGTTAGGGGTTGGTGTTTGAAAAAAATTGTAGCCCATGTTCGACCTCTTGCGTCATCAACTATCTTCTTTAAAAAATTCATCCTTCTTAAAAAAATCTTCTTAAAAAATCACTCAAGCGGTTGCGATCTTTCCTACAAACTTTCATCCTGTATTTTAAGCCTTCAGGGGTTTCTAGTATGTGTGTCTTGCAACTATTTTCATTCCAAATTTCATCAAAATCAGTCAGGTGGTTTAGCTGTGAAAGCGTCACAGAAAGACATACAGACAGACTTTCGCATTTATAATATTAGTATGGAGCATGGATTAGAATAATAATATATTAACGTATTATCGCACATCGTCAACCACACCTCGGTGGGACTAGATTAGTCATGACTAAAATCAAAATGGCGGACTCCACTCGAGTGGAATCCTGATTACTTACACGCTATTTTTTATATGCTCAGTTCCTGCGATCCCGTAGGCACGGGGAATAAATCCAAGCGGCGGAATGGATTAGCGTTACCGGGGAAAACAGCCCGTAAAAATATCGGAGTACCCGCGCCTTTTAGAGGATTTCGTTGATGAACTCTAACGTGAGTAAGATACATATGTATGTAAATTCGCAAGGCAAGGTGAAGTTTGCAAGGTCATTCCTTCGTAACGTGGGTAATATATTACGTATACAGCGTATGCTATGTAGCCAAGAATCTCGCCTAAACATTTTTTCAACTACGAGTATGGATACGTACGTACTATCCGTACGTAACAACATTACGAAACGAAACGACAACCGGCTTACTAGTCACGAATAAACGCTTCCATTAAACTGAAACGTTTGCTATCTGACAATAATGATACTGTCTATATTTTTACTAAGCTACGCTCGTATCATTTTCACGGCGCCGTGTATGTATCAAAGCATTAAAGTTTGATAACGAGTGCGTATGCGGGTAGGGAATGGTTTCCGCGCTCCAGCTGCGGTTCGAGCGAGATAGACGATAACGGTATCATGCCGTCGTTAAGCAGAAACTTTGACTGATGGCATAACTTCTGCTTGTACTATTAATCTTCAAAGACAAGCCGACTGGGGTAGGCTGCTGCATACGGAAAGGATATGGGATTTGTGCTTGTTATTTATTTAGTTATTCATTGTGATCTCAAGTGGACTGAATTTTTTAGTGTTGCAGTTACATAGCCGCTTTAGATAAATAAATAACTCATAGCCCTACACTAGGATTCCCTGTGTCGTGGGTGCCATGGAAAACTTGAGTGTTTTCCATCAAGGACACACACCCAGAACGAGAACGAAAATTTAACGATCCGGCGTGTTAACCATTGCGCCATCCGGGTCGTCCGGTCGATGTAGGTCTTTAAGATAACCTTTGAACCTAATAACATTGTAAATAAAAAATAAAAACTACATGTATAGCGATGTAATTTATGATGATTGTAACATAACGGACATTTAAATTTTCTGTGTATTTGCCTGTTTGTCCAAGCTCCGGAACAACTGAACGGATTTTTATTGAATTTTCACTGAGAGATAGAGGAGGTTGTGGAACAACGCAGGAAAATATCCTACGCGCGAACGAAGTCGCAGTCTCGTATTGTATCATACTTGGAACCCATGTTACTGTAGTAGTATCAGTGACGGAGGAGTACGGAGGATTGCGATGGTAGATAGTGAAGGGTGCTAATCATAGGGCGGCCGTGTCGACGGCAGCCTTGATTGATGACCTGTCTGCCAGCCGCTTAATCTTTGGCTTCACAGGACTCGCCGAGTGTGTGTAATTATATAGAGCTGTTTTCACCTGCGTTATTTACGACGCGGAGCGCGGAAGCGAAAATTAATTTGACGCAATGCTCGGCGGTTATTACAACCGTATGTGTATCCATAATTAATAACCAAAAAGGTTCAGGAACGTTATTGAAATCCAAGTTAGGATTTTAGTTTTGAGGGGATATAGAACAAACTGTGCGTTTTGATCATTTAAGTGAAATATTTTCATACCTTAATTAATTACAAAAATGAAGAAAAATAAAATTCTTTCTTTACTTTCTACGTTTCTTGAGATACTAAAGAGTTTGAAATAAAATGAGTTAGGTAAGGTAGACGAGCGAACTGGTGATTACTGTCTCACGGACATTCGTAACATTAAAAGCACGACTGACGCGTTGCCGGATAAGAAAAAAGCATAAAAATGTTTTTGTACTATTCATTCGTGCTTTGCGTTATGTCCATAACAATTAAAACAATACCTACTTAACTGTAATACAACAAAACGAGCGCTATCCATGGTTGCTGTTTAAAACTGTATAATCACGTTTACAGAGCTCATTTTCCCTTAGCAGAGAATAGTTTGTATAGTTTCTTGTCATCATCGTCTGTAAAGTTTACGTTCAGATGAAGCTTCTCTGACGCGTGACGTACGAGAGCGCCCTAATGGACGAGGGGCATTACCTGGAGTTACGGCTCTAATGTTTATTCGCTGTAACATTGCGACTGCCTCAGCTATACATTAAGCATTTATTATGTAAAGTTTTCTGCCGCTTACAGTTGCTTGTAAATGTTCACTATTTAAGGATGGTGACGGTTTTATCCGCATTGCCTAAATAGGCCGTGGTTGGGGTGGCCCATTGAATGGCAAGGGTCTTGTTGCATAATTGACGAGGTCTAGCCCAACGAGCTGCTTTATTACGCATTTAATGACAAGTCTGAGTTTCGGAAGCTATGGACACCTGCAATATTATTAACTTGGCTTAAAAAAAAAACTTTCGAAAATTGAGTTTTCATCAGATCTCCCCGGTTTCTTACACTCCCGTGTACTTTTTCCTTAAAGTTTGCAGCAATTAGTGTGGTAGATTATGATATAATTGTTAAAATAAAATATTGTTTTTCAAAAAAAAAAATCCGCGCTTTTACACAAAAATTTGCTCTGTCAAATATCGTAAAACGATTTAAAATTGGTGCACAGAATGCACACCCCGATTACTAACAACAACAACAGTCTTGACTGAGAAAGTAAATGTGTGCGTTCTTCCTTGGCTACGTTGCGTACCTACCTATACACTACCTACACTATATGCGCGCACACCTACATGACTCGTTTTGTAGTGTTCTCCGAAGATAACCTAATCTATAAACAAGGTCTGGTTATATGTATTGATCACATACGTACGCTGATTGTGTTCAAACAGCGCCGGCATTAATGTACTAATGTTATCCTCGGGCGACCGCTGCAAAACTAAATTAAGGACCACAATAGTCGAACATCCTTCGCGAGTGAAGACGGTCATATCTGCCGCCGACGGTCGATTAGCCTTCATCTGTATGTATAAAAGCGAAAGTATATTCAATCACTTACTCACTGAATTTCAAATACTCCTTGATCTTTGAAGATGAAATTCGATAGGCAGGTAGATTATGAATACGAAACGCTTAGAACGAATTCTGTTGTAAGTATTTTACCCCTAAGAAGGCTAAATAGGGGTCAAAAATTTGTTTGGCACCTGTATTTAAATGTTTTTAGGAAATAAACCTATCAAATAAGGAATGGAAATTACTTTGACACAACTAAACGTGGTTGTACGTACGTAGCTAGTACTTATATGTACGTGAAATTGGCAAAGCGTCGTCGGTTAAGACCAATTTGCATTGTTAAGTATGGGGAGACGTTAATGGACCGATCGCATTATCCAGCAACCGCGAGTGACTGCTCATCATGGTTATTCGCTATATAAAGTTGTATGAAAAACATTCGCTTTGAGGAGTATTTACATACGTAAGTACTTATGTAATAGACTAGCTTTATGTGGAAAGACTGTCAGACGCTAAAAGCTTTATTTTTACTTAAAACCCTGCTCCGTTTAGTATCATACAATAGATGTACACATCCACTTTTTATTTAGGTAACTTTACAAAAACAAAACGAGAACAAACTAACGAAACGATGTAGAACGAAGTATTTGCTGCATAATATTATACTAGCTTTTGCCCGCGGCTTCGCCCGCGTGGAATTCGTTTATATCGCGAACCGGGGAAGGGGAGAAGGGGTACGTCATCAATTTTCTTCCTGGGAAAATTAATCAAAATCGTTGTTTTCATACAAATTTTCATCCCCTAATTCAAGCCTTTAGGGGTTGATTTTTGAAAAAAAGTGGCCTATGTGTAACTCTGGGTCTTAAACCATTTTCATTCTGAATTTCATCCAAATCGGACCGGTGATTTAGCCGTGAAAACGTCACAGACAGACAGACAGACAGACTTTCGCATTTATAATACGAGTATTAGTATGAATTTCTCTAAGTTGCAGCAGCAAATATGTTGACAGGTACTCGTAGTTTAACTCGAGTTGTTGAGGTTATAGAATTGCTACTCCTCGCTAAAACGACTTTATTACCTACTTGAACTTCCAGTTAAATTTAGCTTGTAAGCAATTTTACTTAAGGCGTTTTAAATTCTCGCTGTCAATCTACAATGAACCTTAATCAAAGGGGCGGAAAGCTGACATTTGTGTGCCATTCATACGATTTCGATATCGAGCTAGAACGGAGTACAGATCTCAACGTTTCGAGTAGTTGCGTTGCTTTATTCGAAGATAATTCCTGATGTCAATGCGGTGGAGTAGCCTATTCACCAAGTGAATTGTAAGGTCATTTAAAGAATTACGCCATATAAGGATTCAACGATAAACCTAAGCTAATAATTCGCAAAATAAATTATTTCTCGATTAGCTACGTGTAACTTTTAAGTTATAAATGAGCATTATGAAAGCAAGGTAGAATGTCTAACACACAAAGTCTATTATAAAAGTAATTAGTAAGTTAAATGTGTTAGTGTGAGCTAGTTTGATGCCTAAAATGTAGGCAGAGTACCTTCGTAGCTGATGTGTTGCGTCGGAAGCCGTAGGGACGTCCTCACGTCACACCTCATTTATTATAAGTGGCCTGGCCGTACACAACTCTGTTACGAGGAAATAAGCTTTATAAGGTACCGTGTCTTAAGAAAAATCTACTTGTTTATCTGTTGCAGAGAATGACAAAGCCAATTTTCATTAGGTATCCGCTTCCTGCTCTTAGGCATTAAGTTCAATGTAGCTGTATGATCATAATACGTAATTATGTATATCTCTACAATAATTATAAACTAATAAACTACGAGTTACGCTCGTTGGCCCCATGCTCAAAAATCAGAAACTGTGACGCAACGTTGTGTGACGCAACGCATAATCGAATTCTATGACGTAACTCGTACTAGCTGCTAATTAACCTCGTAAGTAAAAGTTCGAGGTTACACAGTGTAACGTATCCCAGGCGCGTACCAGGGCCCGCTATTAGACGTTCGGTTATATTCATGAATACTAAATTCTCTTGTTTCTGTCAACTAACTGTGTTTCAGCAACAAGGGTGTACAGTGTTCAGTAGTAACCCAAACGCGAGCAATAACCTCGCTCTATTTGTACACTTGAACAGCACTACGTTTTTGTTACATTAGACATGACATGACTATTTAGGGTAAGGCTTATGCCTTATGTTACTTCTACTGAGCTTCACCTGTGTGAATGGGCACAAGAAAATGAATCTTTACATTAAATTCTAGTCTCCCTTTTTAATGCATTATGAAATTACCCACATGCAACTTTTGTTCCTACAACTTGGCTTACTTGACTTTTCACTTTCTTTCTTTAGTTTATAGGTTTAGGGGTTAATTTACTATAATTGTTTAAGGAGATGTTTAATTATTTTTGTTTCCATAACGTAGGTATTATAAGATGCTTGTCTACAATCCCACCTAATGATAACTACCGTGTTTAATGATACGAGACCCCTGATTTTGTTTGGAGAACACTGTGTACCAGTCTCCCGATATTTTTTATTCTTAAAAGAAATCCACGGTACATATCTCAGCTTTGTCGGGTGTCATTCTTGTACCTTTTAATTGCATTGTACGGAGACTGGTCGGTAACAAACTATAATGATGCGTCATGTCTCCGCAAGCCGCACATTGGTCCTTTTTTTGTTATCGAGGGGGAAACCTTCAAAAGGTACCCGGTGCCGTGCGAGCGACACAGGGTTATGTGGGATTTTTACCCACTAAAACCCCCCCGGTGGCCTACCTCAGCGCTTGTGGAGGACTCCGGGATCTCCAGATGAACACGACCCGCACGTTGGTCCTGGCGTTTATTCTTAAAAGTGGCTTCGTGTAATTACAAACCGGTGGCATACGATTTGACCACATTCACAAACATCCTACTTAAACTAATTTTTATATGAAAAAAAGACGTGTGGCACTCGGAGACTGCCGCGGTAAAGCTATTGCATATCATTATATATAAATTAACAAAACAAAAAATAATACTGCATTTGTGATAATAATAATAAAATGAATGTATATAGAGTAATAACTCATTTTCTTTCACAATTTTTTCGTGACTTTCTTCATTAATAAATGCACTTTGTTTATTCATATTTAAAACACTTTGTACACAAATTATACGAGTACAGATATTCACTGTTTTACAGTGGGCCAAGAAAGTGGTGTACCAGTTTTCATTTAGTTGCCTAGTTATCAAAAGTTACATCAAAGTTCATAGGCAATATCACTGAAAGAGACGCATAATAATGACGTAAGCCTAATTGTTAAGAATACGTACATCATAACGACACATTATAGGTGCAAGACATTTTAATCTTTATTAGAAACGGTTGCAAAGAAGATTTAAATATTCTGAACAAAAGCATAAGAACTATTTCAGTTGACAAAATAATTATTTTTAAAAAGAAAATTGTCATTTGACATTTAAGTCCTACAACGATCTTTTGGCGCGTGAATGACGTGTGGGTGACAGAGACAGTGCCTTACAGTTTGCCTTGCCTGTATGGCACTGTCTCTATCACCCTCAAGTCATTAATATAGTGTCATTATTTTATGTCATGTTATTATTTTGTATGTTTTAAATCTAAATACGCGATAATTCGACTATTATGAATACATGTTGTCGATTCCAACGCCTTATTTAATCCAGATCTACATGTAATTATTCTTAAAACACCGAACCGACGGGGCGAAAATCAAATGTTTGACAGGTAAGATTTGTATGGGAAATTAAAATTTACATTTTTTAGTATTTTCCTCGCAATTTTTCATATTTCTTCCACTTCCACGAATATTTCAAGACTAAAATTAGCCAAATCGGTTTAGCCGTTATAAAGTAAAAGTTAGTTAACTGAGTTAAAAGTTCTGGTATTTATCGATGTGTGGGTGCATAGACATAGTAACTATGTCTGTGTGTAGGGTGTAATAAATTTTCGTTACGAAATTTTTGCATTCGGTCCCCGCGCCCAAGGCCCGCGATAAAAGCTATGCAATAGCTTAAAAAACTTGGATAAACGTATCTAGGCGCTAACTTCGTTGCTGGCTGACAAGTATTATACCCAGAATTCTAGTTTATTGATCTGAGAATTACAATCAGTTTGAAAAGGACACTCCAGTGTTTATTCTCCGTGGTACTACTAGTAGGACTATCATGTTAAATATAGTTATGATAATTATTTATCTGTACTGGCAGTGAACCCACTGGTTGAGTAGGTTCAAGATAAATCTTTTTTACCTTAAGTAAGTATCTACAACTTAAATTATTAAAAAAAACATTCCAATGTTACTGTTAGGTACTAACTAATCAATTTTATCTCACTACTATTATCTAAGAACCATCCCTATCAGTATTACGCAGTAGGACCACGAGCAACAAACGAATCGAGTCCTCCAAAAGCAATAGCGTGCTGAAACTCGGCCGGAAAGTATAGTCAATGTAATGTTCTCTCGTGCACAATAGAGCAATCTAGTAAAGTCGGAACTCGAATCGATCTCGGCGAACTAATGTTTCCGGAGAAAAAATTCAACGCTGACATTATTTCCGATTGTTTTCGATGTTTACGACCAAAATCCTAATGATACTCTCAGTTGTCAGTAGAGATCTCACTTCGTAGCGGGTTATAAATGAGTTGAAGCGGGACTTTGTGTAAATTGTCCGATATAAATACGATTCTAAGTTATGTTCGCAAATAGATGTACCTATTATGATTAAATTTATTGATGAACAATTTGAATCATTTTGATTTGTAGTCGAAGGTCGCTACGCTAGAACCACAAGTCTCAGCGAAATAATTGCTTTTGGCCACGCACGATGAAATTTTATTCTACTACTAGCTTTTGCCCGCGGCTTCGCCCGCGTAAAATTCGTTTATATCGCGAACCGGGGAAGTGGGGGAGGGGGTACGTCATCAACTATCTTCCTGGAAAAAATCATCAAAATCGTTGTTTTTATACAAACTTTCATCCCCTATTTCAAGCCTTTAGGGGTTGATTTTTGAAAAAAAAAGTAGCCTATGTGTGACTCTGGGTCTTCAACTATGTTCATTCCGAATTTCATCCAAATCGGACCGGTGGTTTAGCCGTGAAAACGTCACAGACAGACAGACAGACAGACAGACAGACAGACAGACTTTCGCATTTATAATATTAGTATGGATGTAAATTCTCTATCTATAACAATTCATTGGGTAATATCAACGGGTATAAAAATCATTGCAAGCAAACTGGATTTTGATTGAATAAACAGTGCTCTAATCAGTTCCTTCATTAAGGAGCCACGGTGCCACGGATAGACCATAGGCACACAGATTTGGACCACGAGGAATCACCCAGATAGACAGGCCAAACTTATAACACTCTTTTTGCAACAGAGGCTAAAACTATTAAGAACTCCAAACTATTATCGCGAGTCATTAATAAAGAGACACGCTGTAATTTAGGGAGAAAAGATTATGTCTTGTACTGAACTGTCACTGTTGTCTATGCCATTATGATACAGAAACTTTTATAAAATTTGTTGCCAATGGCGATACATGGGTATCCCTTACTTAGATTAATAATCCATTTCTCTCATAATTGGGATTATGGCGCAAGGATTAACACGCCGGATCGCTGTTCCAAGGGTCCTGGGTTCGATACCCAGCGAGGCGAAAATTTTAACGATAAGTTTAAATTTCCGTTCTTGGTCTGGGTGTGTGACCATGTCTTGTGTGTTTTCCACATTGAGATACTATGTACTAAAGTACCTAGTGCAGGGCTATGAATGTGTAGCGTTATTTATTTATGGCCACGACTTTATGGAATCCCTATACTTTATAACTCTCACTCACATAAGTTCGCTTGTGATTGTATTCCCTGAGTCATGTAATTCATAGCAACACAATGTCACTTCCATATTAGACACAAATCACCAATCGTCAAACTAAAGTGAACTTGAACGAGCCAGCGCTTCCGGCCCGTTCGATGGGAACGTCTCCGAACGGAACTCGTTCATCATTTCATTATTTGTCTGATCGTTCTATTATTTATCGATCTCAAGCATGTTCTGTATCTACACAGACATATTGATTTCTAAGTAGACATTCGTCACCAGTTTTATTTTATTATGGGTGACCGCTAGTGGAAAAATTTCTTGAGTGCTTTCGTGCTTCGAAAGGCACGTAAAGTCGTGGGTTCCGGTTGTTATCGATCGATAGCAGTCTGTAAGCTGTAAGGCTTGAAAACTTCAGATACTGGATTGGCTAGTAGCTAGTAGCCCCTCCGCCAATTCACATTGGAGCAGCGTGGTGGAGTATGCTCTAGGCCTCCGCGATAACGAGAAGAAACCCTTGCTCACTAGTAGGCTATTAATGGGTTTAAGTTTTATTTGTAACAACTTTACTTTCTAGCCGTCCGTTTGTTTATTTAGAGCAAAGGAAAGATTTTCCATGGCTCAATGGCTCATGGCTCAAAGGAAAGTTTTTCCATGGCTCAATGGAAACGACAAAATTACAGAACGTGACCAGTTTCCGACAGAACGAAATGACCAATGGCTGCCACTTATTTTGAAATATGATTCCAGGTTTCGTATTCCTGGATACCTATTATTACAGCAATTTAGAACAATAATATAGTAATTGAAACAAATTATTTTAGGGTGTATAATATTCATACCTACAGAATATCGACCTATCCGAAGAACAAAATTATGTTATATGATAATGGTCGCAAATCGTTTTTATTGTAGTTATAAAGCTAAGTTGACCTATATTTTTGATTTTTTTTATTATTTATTATTTTAAAATTATTTGTAGTAGGTATATGTATGTTCACCAAGCGTATAATGACCATACAAAATCGTCGATGTTGCAGCAACTTCGAAGACTATGTTATTATTATCACTAAATAGCATTCTACGAATAATGTAGTGTAGTCAACACAACACAGTCTTCCGGACTACTCATAATAATAATAATGACATTAATTATAGGACCAAAACAGCACACAATAAAGTGCCGTGACTAAATTGACATGCTTTCAAACAGGAAATTTTAACTAACATAATTCAAAATTATAACAAATACAATGTGGAGACAAAACAATGAAATAAAATATATCTAGATAGCGAATTGTGCATTGTAAATGTGTAGCGGGTTTACTCCTGATATGTCAGTGAACCCCACGCGACTCGCCAGCACTCATTAACTAACAACAGCGTACCTATTCATTCTACCACCGCTAGCGTTGACCAACCCCTTCTCTGTTCACCACCGCCTTTGATTGTAGATATTAAAAGAATGCATTCAATGGTCATTCGAAGCTTCTCTGACGCGCTTAAAGAAAACGAATATCATTTTTTACAACCATTTTTTTTGTTTACATTTTTAAAACTTCAAACACTTATAATTCAATGTTAAAACTTTCAAAGACCTTCGAATTAAAAAAATATCAGAAGTAAAACAACGGTAGTGAATATAAAGGTAGAAGTTGCTTAAGTTTTCATGAGAGCTAATACATAGAATTAATGTTCTTTTGAAAGATTAACTTTTGATCAAGCATTGAGCCCAAATGAATGATTTCGAAATCCGACAAGTAAAAAAAATGTTAGTAAATTGATTTTGTTCGTTTTCTCTCTAGAGACAGATTCACCGACACAGCTTTGTGAAATTGATTCACAGTATCAAAATCGAACTCACTACGAAGAAGATTCAAATTGAATCTTAATCTGATCAAGACAGACACAATAACTGGCGTCGAAGACAACAAATACTTTGTTTGCTTCGAACTATCCAAGGCTGTACTGCTTGATCAGTTGCAAATCGCTGGATTATACAATTCAAGTTATTCAAGTTTTCGTAGTTTGAAAGCTTAGTAGAAATAATTATTTCAAATGTTTATTTAAGCGGGTAACAATTTTATTATACTGGATCTTTATCTATAATTCATGCAATCTTTACACGATAAGGTAATATGTTAAAACTTTATTTATAAAAGATTTTGCAATTTAATAAAGTTTAAAAGTGAATTTTATTTTCCGTGATTACGTCAATTTTGCTTTTTGCTGCAATTTTGCAATTTTATTGCTTTAAAGATTATTAAAACATATGGAATTATGATTTGCAAATAGTGTGTAAAACAACAAGGAGGAATTTGAACATTATTATGTTCGATTGTAAGAATTCATTTACAACATTACATAAAAGAAAAGGAACACGAAACAATTTAATCGAAGCATGCCACGCCATTTGAATAACGAACTGGATCCTGGCTGCCAGTATACTGGCTTCCAGGACATTGCTTGCTTCACAATTACAGAAATTTCATCTCAAATGAGGATAAATGGACTGACGGCACCAATTTGGAACAGTAATAATAATTTTCTATTTTCACTTCTTTCATTTCATGGAAATAAAGTTTTAATCCGTTTCTTTTCGATCACTGTTAAATTATTTAGCCATTTAAATAACTTTATAGAACTATGTTTCCTCCAAAATCTTATAGAGTAGGTATCGAAATAAGCCTCTATTTCGACATTTTCGACACTTTATACTGATAGTGATAACCGATATAAAAACTATAATAATGGCTTAACAATGATGATAGTAAAACAAGCAATAACACCATCGACATTGATAAAGATAATATAGACAGCGCTGGAGGAGTAAGAACAAGTGGAAACAATTAATCGAAGCATGCAACGATTTGAATAATGGCTTTCACGGCCCTGAGAATTTAGATTTTAAATGTAATATACCTAGACACGAGAGCAGAATAGAAAATGAATACCATCTATTTAGATCGCGTATACCGCATTCTAATTCTTAGGACAATAAAATAGGTAAGTGCGGTTGCAGTTTAATAGCAAAGTCGTATCAAGATAACGACAACGTGCAAGTAAAAATCTCAATATAGGTGTAGATAACGTTTAGAGGAATAATCGTTATTCTTCCGGTCTGTAACCCATTAAATTGTGAAAGGAGACCCGAGATCAGAGTTGGACAGTTATGGGCAATAGGGAATATGCATGTCATTCAAATTTAAGTAAATATTTTTTGTACAGTCGTTATCGCTAAAATAATGATATCTGTCACATTATTTTCTATTTAATCTTTTTAAAATCACTAAAATAAATTTATAAAAAGTGCAAATTTTACGAGGCAAATTTAAAATGTCGAAACGCAACGCCATTGGTTAGACATCGGCGTGACGTCTTCCTTCGCGATGGACATGTCAAAAACATACTAGAACTAGCTGTTTTCATTTATATTTCAGTTAATTTGATTGCTTTCAGAGTTTATCGTATACTTCTTGCGTGATTTTTGTTTGTTAGTGATGTGTTGAATGACTAACAATGTCTGAAAGTGGATCTCAAAAGGCGCAATCGGATAATCTTCCGATAATTGATTGTTTGCGCCTACAGTTACATTCACTGACGTCAAATTGCTTTGAAAACTTGTGCAGGCGCTCGCAATAATGTCGGTAGTTTGTGTGGTGAAAATTATATTTTACCCGCGACTTACGTACATTCGGACTCGAACATTCTATTAACGGAGCGCACAGTGAATAAGCTTTCTCACGTATTAAATTAAATTAGATGATAATTGTATTTGCAAAGTCCAGAATTAAGCCCATTGTTCATCATCACATCATCTTTTATTGAGCACCAAGCTCCAGTGTACTACTGTACATAGATGCTTTCATGATGAGTTCGTACTTCGCCTCAAATAATGATTTTACATCAGCTGAAATCAGGGGAGTCAAAGCTGCAAGGTGAGGAAGTGATAGATATTTAATTTAGGTACATGGTTCTCGTACAGTTTTTCTAAGTAATTCATAAAAGTCTTTAAAGATTGTAAAGATTTAGACGTTTACCTTCTACATACAAATTATATTATATCCTTCATATCACATTTTAGGAATAAATGGTTGTTAATAAATAAAACCGTGTTTGGGAATACTTTATAATCAAATCTGTTTTTATCCCAGATCTGAACGAGAATCTTACAACAACTTTTTAGGGTTTGTACTTTTGTTAGCCAAATTAAACCAAAACTATTAATATTTGGTAGAAATAATTGTTTTCTTCTTACGTTAAAATGATCTTCGCAACAGTATGCAGTGCTTTTTGTAGATATAATATCTCTTTTCACAATTTTACACCAATTTTTCTTATATAAGCATCCCATGGAACATGAAAAAATACTTTGTCCGGCGCGTTCCATCTCGTATTTTTGCACATAGGTACAATACAGTACTTAAAATAAGGTCTTCGGTTTCCATCCATACTTCCGTTTATGAAATTAAACTAGAAAACGTAAATTTAATACTATAAAATACTCTTTCTCAACCTCGCTCATAACCACTTGTTAGTAAACAACTCCAACCTGACGAACGATGACGTCACCATAGAACGCGCCAAAAGGGCGGCGTTTGAATCGGCTTTATGTCACTGCAATTTTCATTAATTAATTTAAAATAAATTTGGACTTTCCCATGACTCGTATATTTTTTTACGGTATTATATTAACATAAATGAGCTATAAAAACAATAAAAAAAAATCATGCATATTCCCTATTACGGCTTGGTCTACTGACATAAAAACTTCAGAAACTCGATACCTAGCCCTTGATTAATTTACCCGAGGGTACTACGTTGTAATACAAGAACGCAATGGAAACAATTCCAATCATAAAAGCCGTGTATCACCTGCGTATTTGATCCAAACAATACACGTTTGAGCACATATTGTGGTTCACACGAGCGTTGACATCGTGTAAATATTTGACAAAGACATCTCCCATCGGACCCCTGCAGGGTTAGATAAAGGTATCGCACCTCCTCAGTGATACCTTACATAACTCTGTCTAAAATAATGGGACCAATAAACAGGCAAACCAGATAGCGCCGAATCAGTCACTGTGTCCCACGGTCTCCATAAATTAAATTCTACATCAAGCAATAATGCTGGCGAGCCCGCTTTCAATGGCATCAGTCGGGTCACAGTTCATTGGAAATAGAAGGTTAACTCAGAATATGGATACAAATTTTTGATTTTTTACGATGGCAAGCGCGATAATTTACACAATCATTTATCATTATGAGATACTATATAAATATGAGTATAATAAGCTGTAGGACGTTTTAACGAAAAAGAAATTATCGCAAAGTGTTGTGTTTATTAAAATTTTGTGATCAAGGCGAAACACATAAAAACATACAATAATTATGTATATAGATTGTTTTGTTTGTAATGATACATAGATTGTTTGTTATGGATGAAGAAATCAATGGTTAAAAGCATAATTTCATAAGGCCCTTGTTTACTCGAGGCCTAATGAGTACTTAAGCCGTGAATTAATAATGTGTATTTAGTAACATGGCGAGTGTCTCTAATGGCCAAAGTGAAAAAAGTTCTAAAGATAAGTAACGTATCGGGAATGCCCTTCATTATTAACCGAACATATTATGCAAATCACAGTTCTGCCACTGCTGGGCGTGGCTCTGATCTAATGTGTGCAGGTTTGTTTGCGATGTTTTCCTTCTGAGAAGCTACGATATTTAATATCAAGTTAACCTTAATAAATAGAAGAGAAAAGTCCCTCACTCATCACGACATATCGAAAAAAACTTAGCATGTAAACATGAAGGGCACGGAGGTAGTTTATAGTTAGCAGACGTCCGCTAAGAACAAATTTTCTGTCTTATTTCACGTTTAACGTACAAGAGGGGTTAAAAGGGGAGAGGGGTTCCCGAATTCCCATATTTACTCATTTTAAAGTTGTTTGTCAGATACACGTGTAATGTAATGCAATTTTAATGCAGTGACGGTACATAAATCACTAGAGCGAACAATGGATCGGCAGAAATTGATCAGCATTTGTTTTTCTTAGATAACAAATAAGCAGGCGAGCCACCTTATGGTAAGTAGTCACCGTCGGCTATTGATATCAGTAACATCACAGCCATCACCTAAGCAAGTCTTAGTACAAGTCAGGTGGGTTTAGAACCCTACTACCCGTCTACCCGTCTACAATATCTTCAGGATTAAACTGGATACCTTACAAGCTTCACACGCGAGGCATTTATTTAATAACATCTCAATCAGATCAGTAAAACTATCAACGTAAAATGGAACCTACTAATCCGGTTTTACTGTGGTTACGATTCGACTGACGCGAAGGGATGTATTCATCAATCACAGGGGGTTATTATGTGGTCGCGGCGAGGTGTGTGAGGGGGTCCGAGGGGTACGGGGGGTATCCGGGGGTATCAGGGGGCATCACGCAAGCCTTCGTGATGCCTCACACTGTTAGCTACGGCTTATTCCATTCAAATCGAGTTTACGATCGAACTTAGTTATTGCTGATTGACTGTGTTACGGCTCTTTTTTCTTTTTGAGCTTTTATTTTATTCATACGCTTCTCACTTAAAGGTGCCGAGTCGCGCGGAGGGTAATCTGTTTTTCAACCTCTTAGTTTTTGCACGCGGCTTTGCCCGCGTGAAAAACAAACTACATACGTTAAAATACCTGTAAGGAAAATAATAACTTTGTACTGTGAGAACCAATTTTGATAAAGATTTTTCTTCTTTGAAAGCTGGTGCTTGAATAAAGGGCAGCATCTGGCAAGTAATGTTTGAGTTATGTGTGTAGTGTAAGTACATACTTTTTGACGTTGAAGCCAGTTAAGTTTTTTTAAGTTACTTAAATATTTTTAACCTCACAGTTAATAATATAAAAAATATATGTACATGTACAATAAATTCTGAGACACAATTAATTTTAATACCAATAAGATGTAGCATTGTGTTAGGGCGGTGAAACACGCGCCCGCCCACACAGGAAGGCGAGATAATACAAAACTATTTTGTAGCTCTCCCTTTCTTCCTGTAAACAAAATCACTACGGATATACATATATTATCTCATAATTCAATGCGTAATGAGATGACCTACTTATACTTAGTAAATGAAATATCATCATACCGTAATAAAGTTCGAAAACTATGTTTTTGATATAGGAATCAACAGTTCTGTTTATTTTCGTTAGCCTTCCTTGTAATACAATAATAATAGATATACTTTAATGAATCATTAGCACCTGGATACTATGTGAGGTTTCTGAAATACATTTTTTTTCTACACCAAAACGTAATTGGACCAAAAT
The DNA here is from genome assembly GCA_905404135.1 of Hesperia comma. Classification (NCBI taxonomy): domain Eukaryota; kingdom Metazoa; phylum Arthropoda; class Insecta; order Lepidoptera; family Hesperiidae; genus Hesperia; species Hesperia comma. The sequence continues at coordinate 19,381,049 of FR990021.1, forward strand.
TGTAAAGAATTTAATTTGCTAAGGGTTAGTCTTGATATCACAAAAATGAAATTGTGTCCTCTGAGAAAAAAACCCTCAAAAATTACCCACATATCAATACTTCATAATGTTAAAATAGATAATCCAGTTGCTTCAAACAATACAATATTGCCTTCTGCCTTCTGCATAATTTGTGCCGAATATCAGACGCAGATTGCATTGGTGAACGAAAGGATTGACAGATGTCATCGTTGGCTCCACACCACATCAAACATTATAAAGATAAAAGACTCTTTCAAAAAGATCATTGAAAAATATCTTGGCCGAAAATACGCTGAGGTTTTCATGAGGCCAATATTTACCGAACAACATCGATAATATCTTAAAGCGGCCTCTTATGTCTCGGCTAAAAAACCTTTTAAAGCCACAAAGGGTCGAATATTTTTCCCAGAACGCGATTTAACCGATTGTACGAATGGCGGATTCCATTTTAATAAATTTCAATGTAATATCTATCCTCCGCCATCTTAAATAATGGCAAGAGCTCTACAATCTCTGTGGGTTATAAATCAGGGCGAATATTAATGTGCTAAATCCCGTGTTTCTCCACAAAAGAATGGACAGCCAACGGATGAGTCCTGAATAACGTTTAAGTTCAGAATAATAGAAAGCTTCCTTAGATAGGTGCTTCAATGGGATCATTTTTGTGTGAGGCTAATTTATGGTTTTCGAGAGGCGAAGTGCTCGACTCTAAGCGGTTCACTGATTTTTAGGGTTTCGTTACGCCAAACAAAAAACGGAAATCCTATAGGAACACTTTGTCATTTTTAAAGACTCACGCTATCAAGAATGTGTGGACGTATGCAGCAGTATGCAGTACTGCAATCCTTTGATACTGTCGTATCTTCATTTGTAAACCTTTGTTTTATTAAAAAAAAGTAACGTCAGTTAAAAAAGAATCACGTGAAACATTTTACGTGTTAATATTAAGGGACAGTACTAGTATATTTAGAGTTATTATAATCGTAGGCGTCACACACTTTGTTTATTTTCTAAGTTAAAGTTAAAGTTAAGTTGACGATAGCGTTAAAATTAGATAGCAATGTTTGTTTTAAAAAGTTATGTGTTTAGTTAGTAATTACGTTAAAACTGATTTTTGCTTTTTGTCCTTTAACCCTAATAAAAATAAGTTTAACCCTAAATAGATAGTGAAATACTTAACATGTTTCAAGATACATATGGCTGTCTTCGTTGACATGCAATCAAGTTAAGTTTAATCAGGGTTTTAGAGCGCAGCACCGCGCACTAACTTACAAATTGAGCTGAAACATAAAATACAGTGTGTTCACATCGACTTCTAAATTGGGTGTAGGGCTGCCGCGCTGTTAACGGTCCTATTACACGTTGAGTACATAATCCGTGCGCGGGCGGCTGCGGTGCCGCGCGTGTCGGCCGCTAATGGGTTTTTACCAATCACTGTCTTAAAGTTAGGTAGGTACTAGGTACATTCCTTGAACTAACTATTAACGCTTTCTACTTGATTATGCTCTATGGCGTGAGGTACACACACTGATATTAGGTTGAGTAATAGTATTTCGATTTGTTTTTTTAAAAGGTCTTCAAAGTAGGAGTCCAATATAAAGAGCGACCTCTGGGGAGTAATTTATGAGCTTTAAGCACTCTTCATTTTGAAGTGTTTTATTTTTTGTAGTAAGTTAGTTATCGTTCTTCATATCCGACAAACAAGCAGAGAGTCGCGTGAGAGAGACGAGTGGATCATGGACACTTGTACACCAGTAGCGCCACCCGTTGCTGTTCGAGAAAGATGAAAGAAAGAAAGTACAGTCTCCTAAGCCTCTAGCCGAAACATGACTAGTACACTTTCCCGCCGACTTCAAATAATATTATTCTAGCGTTCCCAAACTTTACACGTGGCCGAAACAAGTAGATAAATCCTTCGTTGTTTTTATAGGACGGATTACAGTTTCTTACGAGTGACAACCTTTGTCGCAATTCTACCTAGTCCTATCCAACGTTCTAAAATAATTATTTGAAAACCGAACAATTCAAAAAAATACCGTACTCAAACTAAGCATTTACGACTCACAATACCGTGTATACAAATGTAAGTAGAATACAATAAAATATACAAATGTAGGTAGATCTTTCATCAAAATGTTATGAGTAAGTATTTGATTTGTATTTGTATTTTGATACATGAATTAATTCATATCCTAACACAACTCGTTTTTTTTAAATTTAGGTATATTTTTGATTATTGGAATCGATAGTCGACTAGACGTTTTAATAACCGACGTTTTGTGACCACAAAAGCAGGACGAGACATGAAAGAATACTTAGTCACTATACCCACCACTCGTTTGTCAGTGATGATCCACGCCAAGCTATAATAGTCGAGGCTTTGACGGGGTAACGCAATCTTGCAAAGTGCAAATTGATGTAAAGCGGAACATTCACAGTAAGGCCGCGGCCTCGAATTTTGCGGGCAGCGGGGCGGCGGCGGCGGCGGCGCGGGCAACGCAGGCTAGTTCTCGAAACTCGCGGCGGCGCTATAGCGGCGTAGTGTTGTGTCGCTGAGATATTTGTTTTATTCGCGAACGAAATGTCTGAACAACGGAGACAACATCTTTTCGATTCAAATTTATTTCTTACACTCGTTTTATTGTGGGCAAATGAAGAAGTGAATACCTACTATAGGACAAGAAAAATAAAAGGCGAGTTTTATCGAAATTGTGAAGAACAGAGACAATGTCCCGACAAATAAATAACAAAGTAATAATTAGATTAATTATCAAAATACCTAACTCCAAAGTAATCAATATAATCTTAAAACATTTACAATTTCAGTTAAAAGAGAAAGTAAAAGTATTAACAATTGTAAAATAACATAAAAGAACAAGTCATAAAGAAAGGCAAGGATATTAAAGGAAGTGAACAAGGAAGAAGATAAAGAGGATAAAGATGACAGACAAGGAGTAAAGAAGTAAATAAAATAAATATTACGTATACGACACCTAAATAAATTGCACAACACTACAATGCGATTGCGCGGGCTGTCACCGTGTGCGTTACCCTAGCAAGAACAGCGAGAGGGATATGAACTATCAAAATAAAATCCTATCCTACTCCTACTAATATTATAAATGCGAAAGTTTGTAAGGATGTATGTGAGTGAGTGAGTGTGTGTGTGTGTGTGTGTTTGTTACTCTTTCACGCAAAAACTACTGAACGGATTTTCACGAAACTTTGCAGTAATATAGCTTAGACATTGGAATAACATAATTTGTTAAAATTTATAGAGATTTTTGAAGGGACTGGTTCCCCGAAGCGAAGCAAGGGCGGGTTTACTAGTATCCCTATATACGAGTACATTGAGCGTACGGTATAGAGTACTATAGATATAGAGTATCGTAGTCGATATCAAGTCTTAAATTTTAAATGGAAAGTTATCTGTGATTTTGAATTATACACGGTATAAATAAAAGAACATTTTGTGTTCGAATATACTTAGGATTTTTTTTTCTATAGTCGGCACAATCATAAGATTCCGATATGAAGGCTGTCATCACAGTGACAATAGTGAAGTACAACTAAAATCGATACATTAAATAAACCGATTTTTAAAATTAACCGATTATAAGTAATAAGACTTTCTAATCGTTTCGTTAATTAAGTTCGGAAATTTAAAGACCGATAATTAATAAACCGATCACTGATTGTTTTCTTAAAATCGGTTAAAAACAGATGTAGCGTTGAGAGGAACTCCGAAAGGCATAATAAGGCAATTTAACGAGTAAGTTAAGGTGAGGGAATTATATTAGTTATTAAAATGGAAATTTCATTAAACTACTGAAAACGGAAAAACTATAAAACGGTTCATAATTATCCGATTTGAGTGGAAAAAGCTTAAAAACGTATATATCGGGAATTTATAATAGCTACGAAAAATCACAATGCTTTAGATATATTAAAGAATCTATAACTATTTGTATTTTGGGTGTGACATGGTAGCACATACTTTCGATTATAGTAATGTATCGATTATGGTCGATTCATAAATTGTTTCAAGCGGTCACATAACTATGAAACAAGCCTCCTTATAAAACATTGTAGTGACGTCTTAAATATTTGTTCAATTTTACACAATTTATGATGTAAACTGATAAAAATAAAATGAAATGATTTATTCAGTTTATAAATAACACAAATAAAAAACAAGCAGAGATGGTTTACATATTTCGCCAGAATTTCTAGTATATACCTATGTAAGTACGTATAAGTAAGTAAAGAAAGAAAGAAAGAAACATTTATTTTGCCACAATAGTATGGTACACACTTAGCATACAAACATTCTTCTAAAAGCTAATTTGTAGGTATTCGTACCACGTGACAAAAAAGGGCTACGCTCAGCAGTAAGTAAGTACCTATCTTAATATTCGTAGTAAGTAAACAATATTACTCCAATTCGTTTAACCCACTAGTTACTTGCGTTTAATATTACGAATAATGCCTTATTAAAATATTTAACAAACTGTGGGCAATTTTATAACATCATGCTACGAGCAATAGAAGCGATGTGCCAATAAAATATGTTGCAAATGGGAAGAAATGTTTATTATCTGTAAATATAAAAACAATTTTTTCAAAACGAAGAGGAGGTGGATTCACAAGTACATTATGTACCTACTTTATAAGTAGGTGCAGCTATATATATAATGCAGCTTTATAGCTGCATTGATAATAAATATAAACTGTATACTGTATATGCACATTAAACAGTGCATTACATAATCTAACCAAAGTGACCTATCATTCACTACGAAATATCTTCGCTTTATTGTAACATTACCAGCGGTTCGAATATCAAATCGAAAAAATATATACCTATTTCCGTAATAAGTAAGTTGAAGACGCCCATACAAGGTTAGTTTGTGTTCATAAATGACAGACGTCATATCGGAATCTTATGATTGTGCCGACTATAAATCTACATCAACGTTAAATATGAGCAGACCCGCCATTCTGACGCACACGACGCGAGAGCGGTCACCGCTTGACGTTGTCAACCACCGCTCGTTACCCGCTCCTACACCGCCGCCGCGCCGCAGTTTTCGAGGGTCGGTCCATTTGATAACATGCAAAACATCTTGCGCGCCCGCGCCGCCGCCGCCGCCGCGCCGCTGCCCGCAAGATTCGAGGCCGCGGCCTAACATTTAACGGCGCGCCGCGCCGCTCGTCAAAGCCAAATGACGGAACGTATTGATTAAACCGACAGCTGTAGACGTGTCGCCGGTTAAAAATCACTTTGAAAACGTTTACTTTGTATGCCTAGCCGCGATGAGTCTACGACACGACGTATTTAGGATGCGATAATGATATCTACGAAATGAAAAAATATATTTTAAAAACTAATGTTCATTTAACGCACTTTTTCACTTTAAAAATATTTTTGTTTCCATTGGATACCTATACATATTTATACAATATTTTCAGTAAACATTACAAATATCATTTTGAGGTTCGTCGATATTTCACCGTGCTAGAAATGCGTGTAGTCTATTGGCAGTAATACGGGAACCCATAAGTGTATGGCAGGACTTTGTAAAAAATATGCGAAATTTTTGACAACTTCGTAGTATTCCAAGCAGTCAAAGCTGTCAAAATTCGTGCAATGTACAAAGGTTTCAGCGCATGGTGAGTGAGTGCGTTTAGGGTTGCATGGCACTCAAAGTTGCCGGCCAAATTATGTTTAAAAAAGGCTAATTCCAGGGTTGTCTCTAAAATATTATATTCGAAACAAGAGCGACTATCCTCCTTATTCAACTAGCTTTAATCTAATTTTCATATATTATAATGAGTTCCTCAATTGTTCCCGTCATTACGACTCTATTATTATAAATAAAAATAAACTGCATGACTCAATCCTCGAAATCGTTGTATTAATAGCGGAATTCTGAGATAATAAAAATAAAGAAATAAACTGTTTTAAAATCATATATTTTTTAAACAACATCCATTGCATATACAAATTAAATTAATTAAAATATGTACAAACTGCACGCTAACATTTTTCGTCGTCATTCAGCGCTATAATTATAAGAAAGAAAATAACACAAAAGAAAATACTTAACGTTAATAAGAAATGAAATTGTTTCAGTTCAGTAATTATGACACGAACAAAGCTTCCGCTCGCGGTTAGAGGAAACTAATTGAACCGACGCTCACGGCTCACCTAATGAACCTCTGCTCCTAATTTAGAGGTACGACGAGCTGACGTGGCCGCGAGAAATACATCATTTTACACTATGTACAGCATTAGTGGCTGAGTTTGGAAGTGTCCTTGTAGCCAACGAAGGGAAGTAAATTCCAAAAATCCTCTGTGACTGCTCCCGTGAACTCCTCAAGGAACATGTATACCAAATTTCAGCATTGATTGATTGACTGATGATAAAATATTTTGTATTTTTATTTACAAGGCGTTTTTGTATTCGTTTGTGTACATAAACGTACGTAATATAGAACGCTTAAAATACATGCAAGTAATTCCTTGTCTTATCCTCATATTTGGTCAGAAGAACATGACTTTTATATTTCCTTAGTAATTTAACAAGATTTTGAGTAGGTACATTAAAACAACTTGCGACCGGCGCGGTCTCGTATTTTGTCGACCGCCGTTGGTCCGGACAACGTTGACTATTCCGTAGTGGGGACACCTGTCAGTTATGACGCCGTTGACCAAGCTTTTTTTTATGGAATTAAGATAGCAAACGAGCAAGCAGCACCACCTTCCGCTGCCGCCCATGACAATTGTGACCGACCCAGAACTAGACTCAATGAGTCTCGTTCTAATTCGGTCACAGATGCGTTGCTACCCCTGAGGACTGAGATGGTCGCCTCTAAAAAAGTGTAACCGGCTCCACACCTTCCTATCCGGAACACAATTGTTCTTATAACAATTATTACACGGTAGGAATGGTACTAAGTACCGTGGCGGGCGGTGGTACTTCCCCGGGTGAGCTCTAGGACCTACCACCTGTAATGGCTAATAACCACAGTCACTGTCAGCCGTCACGGCATAAGATTAAATTGGCAGGAGGTTTGAAAGCGTATGGAAACCTTTTACGAATAGGAAACAATCAACAAACATATTTTGGCGTAGTCATCAAACGATTGTGTTCCATCAGTTCGTAGAAAAAACTAAGTGGAGTTGCTTTTTATTGAATGTGAGTATCCGAAAGTAAATATATGTTTATCGTGACTGTTCAACTTTTTCTTGCCAACTTCTTGCCAGTTCTTTGTATTTGCGACACAATAACAATCTTCCGAACTTGCATGTAATGACAATCCATAAAGACATTGTTATACGCTCGATTGAATAGTTCCTCTTTTCAAAGATCATTTATTTGCGGATTTTAATAAAAAAAAACTAGGGTTTGCTCACGGTTTCCCTCTCGTGAATATTAAAAAGCTATAAAATAGTGTTTAACTTTATTTTCGAGAACGTAGCACCGGGATAAAAATTGCTATCTATTATTGATAAAATATGATTCCCAAGATTTCAAACTATATCTAAATAGCATACCAAAAAGATGTCCAATTTTCACCTGACCATGTATAATGATGAAAAAATCTTAAAATTCAGCTAACACATGCAAGCAGTGCCGCGGTGGGGAAAACTTCAAAAGCGTGACTTAGGTTTAATGTGAAGTCATTCTGTGACATGTAAGTAACTACCTACAATGTCTAAGTCGCTTCTTATTTCCTTTGATACATTCATCCATCCATCAATCAATAAAACTCTTCGAATTTCCGAAAACTACTGTCCGCAAGAAGCTGAATTTCGCTTGCATATTTTTTTAGGAGTGAAGGGTAGCACTTAAATAAGATTTTGGACTTTTCCCCACTAAAGGGGTAAAAAACAGGATAAACTGATAAAAAATTTCCACCGTGGTGAAGCTATGAAGGGACACATAGACCACACGTAAAAGGTAAAACACTTAAAAAATTCTCGAGTATTTCATACACAGGTTTTATTTGCGATAACTTCGAGTAACACATAAATTGGCTTTTAAAATCCAAAAAGTAGGTAGGTATGTATGTAATATCTATTATGTACTAGCAAACCTGGCGAACTCCGTTTCGCCACCAGATGGCTTCGTTTTTTGTAACATTTCGTTTGGGGATTAAAGAATTTTTTTGTTTTATATTTGAAAAGGTGATAGAAAAAACAGAGATCAAAACAGCATAGGAAAAATAATTTAATAGACAGTAAAACGTAACATAACAACATAATATCCTAGGTAACCAATACGCCAATGCAACCAAATTACGTATGTACAATACACTTACAAATTGTTCGGTTTATATATATCTAACACCTGCCCTTAAACTAAACAATTTGTAAACCAAATCAGACAGATACTCTTATATAATTAATCAGTATCTTCTACAACCCGTTTCATATATTGGTTCTTTATATCGAAGTAACTGACCCTCTGCACCCAGTTTTTTCTTATGAACCCATTTACATTTGAATTTACTTTGGAACTTTTCCCCAACAAATATTACATTTAGTTTCATTATAATGCACCTCAAGCCCTATTGAAGTCATCTTTCCAACCGATAACAAATTCGTTGACAAACCCGGCACGTAAATAACTTCTGTTAATTTTGTAGTCTTAGTGTGCCCTTTTAACAACAGCTCTTCTTCACCATGTCCTTCGCTATGCATCTTTTCTCTATTAGCCACTGTCACCAACCGCGGAGTATCCACAACAAAATTTTGCAATAAAGCTTTGTTGTTCGTCATGTGGCAAGTTGCGCCGGAATCCACATACCAGGCATTCGAATTTACATCTATAGCTAATGCCGATAATAATGTTCCTCTTCACGCATTTTCACATGTTTCTCCTCCTTTTCCATTTTTGTTGGTTTTTGTCGGACAGTTCTTAGCATATTGATCCTGTTTCTTACATATGAAGCATTTGCCTTTCATAAAATGTTTATTCGCCACATTGCGCCTTCTTCGCTCTTATCAAAGCCTCTACGCAATTCTTCTTGTAATAGTTTGCTCTTTACTGTCTCGCTGCATAATTTAATATTAGAATTTTCCAATGTCAGGATAAGCGGGTCATAATCTGATGATAGACCGCTCAGTATCAACACTGACAGGAAATCATCATCTAATGGAGCATTAATATCTCGTGGTTGTTGATCCAACTCCGTGATCCTTAAGAGATACGCTTCCATATCATTAAATTGTTCTAACTTCAATCCGAACATTGTACGTAAAAGTCCAAGACGTCTACACAGTCCTTTGTCTTCATAGGCCATTTTTAAATTATTCCAAGCCTCAAAGCCAGCGGTAGCATTTCGTACATGCGAAAACGACGATGGCTGCACCATCAAACATATTTTGGCAAGAGCCCGTCGTTGCTTGCGTTCGTCATTGTCCCTAGGGACACCGACTCAGCCTCAACGATGCAGTCCCATAAGTCCTCATGTATCAAATACATCCGCATCAAAAACTTCCAATTGCCGTAATTGGATATACCACTAAGCTTCTCAAAATTGACAGTTATTCCAGAACTCGAAGCTGTAGACAACCATTGAGATACTATGTACTAAAGTAGACAACAATGATGCCGGCATCGCCGATGGCGATCGAACATTCCTTTTGTTCTGCATCTCGTTTTAAAAACAAAATTTAATACGTACAATTCTTTCTATTAATCTTGGTTAATAACTGGGAAGTGTGGAATACCTCCTGGGGTATCTGGGCCCATAACCTGACAGAAAAACAGAGATTTACACAGCATAGTAAAAATATTTTATTAGACAGTAGAAGGTAACAACGTGGTATCCAAGGCAACCATATGACAATCCTACCAAATTACATATGTACAACACCTACTGAAATTGTTTGGTTTACAATGATTTTCCCTGTTTTCCTCCTTTTCTGTTGAAAATTTCCCGAATTTTGTTTACTACAAACCTCACGGAGCTCGAGACCTTTCCAACGAATGCAAAACCGTGGAAATCGGTTTGTGCGTTCTGGAGTTATAGAATCAGGAAGGAAAACCCGACTTATTTTTATATATAAGATTATAAATATGTTACCAAAGATATCATATTTAGCACCTACTTCCAACATGTCTCTTAACGTTACCTATATAGTGTGCTTCATTTAACGCGTTTTAATTAAGCAAGTGAGTAGTGTAGTTAAGGAAATATACCTAAGCAGATCTTAACGCTTTACTGACCTGGAAGGGAATCACCTACTTTGATGTAGCAGCCGTATTCCAACTTTAATTTTCTGATACGATGTAGGCTGGCGAAAATTGGGAGGTGCGAGTTCAACAAATTCTTGAGGGCTGGTGCGGAGTTATTTAGATTTACGAGTGGGGAGTTAATTGCGTAAATGCTTTTTTACCAAACACAAGTGATACCTTTTTCTGTTGCTTACCCAGTGGTCGTACACAAAAAAATATCGAACAGATTTCAAAAGATATTTCAAAGTCATTTCATAAACGTTTTAAAATTTAGTTTAGAATAAACAGTTGTATACGCTATGCTTCGCTGTGGACAAGCCGATAAAATACATAAAGAGATTATTTAACATGTTTTTATGTAGGGAAACACCTAGATTACTTAATTCAATTTAAAAAATAAATCTATAAAATGTCCTCCGGATCTGATTTATAAATAAATTGAAGAGAGATGGATCTAAACTTGCACGGACGATACAGTCCCAGCTAGCAGCTCTACTATTCGGTCGAAATTCCGCCCTTGCACGTCGCACTCCCGTGCAATCCATCTCAAGTCCATTGCATCTATTTTCCATGTAATTGTTGGGTCGCTATGCGATTAGACAATCACCTTACGTTGACGTTTAATCCAGTTTCTCGTGTGTTGACAGGGAGTTAGCCAATCTAGTCGAGCCTACATCTAGCCTGTGCTACGCAGTTGTATCAATAGCAACCACTCCGTGTGAGCTTACGTCGACCCGAGACTCGAGCTATTCCATTAATAATTCGCTGAGACTTTAGATTGCGATTTTATACACTAACACATGTAGGCACTATTAATAGGAATATAACTTAGTTAAAGTTTAAGGTGTTTTGGAAATGTATTTATTAAATCTTTGAAGGATTTCATACCCAAAAATATTTACGGGAATCTATTACTCTAAGTTCTTTGGCTGTTCTTTGCCGGGTTGTTTTTCACCTATGGCCCGAACCCCAACAACTTATATTTAAAACAAAAAAAAGATCAAATTTGGGTCCATTCGTCGAACAAGAGACCGCGATTTTCACACAAATATGGCACACACACATAATAGCTGGGGAGCCCAAGAGGGGATTCTTGGATTCACTCGAGCGCGTCAGATTAAGGTACAGGAGGTACCTGGCACCCAGTTAAGTAGCTCCACCAAATATGAGCCCCATATATGAGGCCGCGCCTATAGAATAAAGGATCAGATTAGTAAAAAAAAATTGTTCATCAGACATTCTCGAGCGCGTCAGATTAAGGTACGGTGAGTTAATTACACGCTAAAAAGTGTGTATTCCACTAATCTGACAATTTGAGAATGACGCAATGAAAGGGGAGGGCTACAAAGTTGTTAAAAAAAACGCCATCTTGACATTCTCGAGCGTGGCTAATTTTTTATTTATTTTGAAGGAAATGATTCAAGGATAACGAAAAATATATAATCTGACGATTTATAAGAGCCGAAATAACAAAAATTCGTCATTAAAGTTTAATGTTCAAAATCGATAAGTAGAGATAAATCAAAAAGTACCGGTCAGATTTCGCTCAAATTTATACGAAAACATACGACGAGCTTTCGATTAAAAAAAAGGATGAAAGGATGAAAATTTAAATTCTCAGTAAAAAGTTATGAGGTAGCGACCATAAACACACATTATTAAAAATAACTCAAAAACTGCCCATTAGAGGTCGCTCAAATTTATACTGTATCACAAGACACGCACCAGCTTCCGAATAAAATAAGAATTATAAAAATCGGAACACCCAGTCAAAAGTTATGAGGCAACTACCATAAATCCAATTCACATTATTATGAATAACTCAAAAACTATCTTCAAGAAACGTCAAATTAAACGAAAGGTTAATCTCACAAGGAGGTTTTTAACCAATCTTCGGGAGAGTTTAAATAGTTTAAACTGGACTTGATCGATTATCTACCGTTGATCTTAAGAAATAATTCGTGACTAAACTCTGAAGCATAGTTTAAACTATGATTGATATTAAGGCCCTTATATTATGTAAATACAAGTATTCTACTTAAAAACATACACTTCTTTATTAGCATGCTATTTCCTGAGCTTTTCTATAAATGAAGTTCAATGATTTAATTTTTTTTTTGGCAGATTAGGGAAATCCCTCTAGATAATCGTCAGATTAAGAGACAGCAAGTCTAGGACATAAAGATGAACCATATATATCTTAACTAGCGGCCCGCCCGCGGTTTCACCCGCGTGGATCCCGTTCTCGTGGGAATATATGCATGTATTATACATAAAAACCTTCCTCTTGAATCACTCTACCTATTACAAAAAACCGCATCAAAATCCGTTGCGTAATTTTAAAGATTTAAGCATACAGACAAACAGACAAACAGACAAACAGACAAACAAACAAACAGACGGACAAAAATAGCGACTTTGTTTTATACTATGTAGTGATCTGACGCGCTTGAGTATTTCAAAATGGCGATTTTTTTTTTGCATATTAGTATAATGGCTGCGAGTTTGGGTCACATCCAAATCGTCAGATTATTGAATTAGAGCTTTTTTTTGGTGCACTTAACACCCCCTTAGAAAATCTGACGCGCTCGATTAAATTTTTTTTTTTTTTTCATTTTCAACCCTTACGTACGATCACCCCCACCATGCAAACGGTCAGATTAACATACATACATTATTAAAAATACGTAGGCCATTGATGGTATCAATATCTGACGCGCTCGAGTATGTCCATGCGGCAGTTTTTTTTTACATATTTAAAGATCTATAGCCGCTTCCCCCACCGATGAAAAGGTATACATTATATAACATTTTTTTCTCCTTATCATCTAACCTTTGCAACCCAATAGGTCTCTATGACGCTCGAGTAAGTACACATTTAGCATCGTCGGCTCCCCTACTATAAGGCGTTACAAATAACTTCTTAATATGACTACGGGAAAGTGTGTTACTCGGTGTAAATAATAAAAAATGCCCCCACCAACCAAATAACCAAAGTAACAACTTTTCCATTTTATTCTATTACACACACATAAAAATATATACCTACCTAAAAGTAAAGTTCATACCCGTCTCACATGAAAAGATTAGACTACTGTATTTTACGTGTATCTATAAAAAATAAAATTCCTCCCAATTTTATACACGTTTTCCGCCCCCATTGAACAGCGTCATTCGGACGGAGCGACGCAATTTTTTTAATGAGACAGCGACACTTCAATTTCGTTCTGTGGATGGCTAATAATTACGGTATGAGTTCGCACAAATTTCCCCCGAGATGTTTAATCTTGCCGCGTGTGAGCGGGGCGTGGGGGTGCGGGGGGAAACACTGCTCCTGATTCAGTTTTAAGGATGGTACGTACCAATCCAGAGACTTTAGGTAATTCTTAAAGGCTAACAATACAGTAGATACGTTTAAATTCAACCCTAAGTGATCGAGCAAATTAAACAACAGCGGGTGCTTAGGTAGATAGGACGCATGATACACTAAATACACACTTTAACGTTTCCGTGCTACGGAGAGCATGTACCTAAAGCACGGTTTAGTTTTTAAGCGTTAGATAATAATATCTAATAATAATAACGCTTCACACTCATAGCCCCATACTAGGATTCCCTGTGTCGTGGGTGCCATGGACAACACACTAGACAAGGACACACACCCAGACCGGGAACGGCAATTCAAATTCATCATTCAAATTTCCGCCTCGCTGGGAATCGAACCCAAGACCCTCGGAACAGCGATCCGGCGTGTTAACCATTGCGCCATCCGGGTCGTCAAGCTATTTTGATAGTAGTCGTAAAGCTATTTTGGAAGCCTTCGGGTGGCATAATACTTCCGATAATAATGTTGGCCAATTAACCATCCCTCTCGTGCCCTAAAGGTGACATGTTAGTTAGTTTTAGCTAATGAATAAATATTTTTTAATTATTTATATAGCTTTATATATACGAGCATGTATGTACATACATATACTTATAGCTAACTAATGAAACGGATAGGTTGCAGGGCGTTAGAAGAAATTGTAAAAACATATTTTGGTTTTATACCATGGATTGTATTTGAAGTCAGTAGGTACGTTTAAACGTTAGTTTACGTAACTCAGTTTGCCTGTAAATTTAAATAAAAAATGTAACATAAAGCTTAGTGCCGCACTTGTTCTCGATTCACTGGGCTCAATACGGCGCGCCGTGCATTTATACACATACACACAACTTCATACGTTTTGTGTGCAATCGAATACTAAAAACATTCGGTAAAACTTGTTTTTCTTACTGAGCCTTTACTGAAACATATATACTGACGAACACAAAAAAATATATTGGTTCGACGGCAACCAACAGAACAGACGTGGGTAAAAGAAACAAAACAGACGTTTAAACGAGCTCTTTGGGTTCAATTATTATATTGCCGCCAGTTTTGAATACTGAGCTGAATCTTTGAATAATTCGATTGAGGTACTCTTATTGCTATGAGACCATGCAATTTAGGAAACAAGTTTGAGTTAACGAAATCTTACACGTTGAAATGAAAATGAAATATTTTCAAGCTGCCGGAAAATTTGACGCGGATAATTCATGGTAATGATTGTGTAGTAAGATACCCGATGATTGTTTAAAGAAAGTAGTAAACAAGATACCAAAGTACGTACCATCGTCTGATAATACGTGGTTGGCCATGCATAACAATAACAATAAAGGCAACACCAGAGCGTTAACGATTTGTGTGGCTCTCAGATACATTTAGAGCTGCCCCCTTATTATGAACTCTTAATTCCAGACAGTTTACGTTCACAACGTGTGAGTGACAGAGACAACGCCTTACAGGTCATAAAGCGCTGTCTCTGTCACCCACACCTTGTGAACGTAAATTGTCTGGAATTAAGAGTTCATAATAAGGCCCCAGATATTAAAACTGTTATGTATATTACGTTCATACAACGTAACGCCAACTCCGATGACAATATTGTTACTATGGTTATGAAAGCAGTCGGAATGAGATAACTACATCAAAAAAGAAGGATAATTAATAATCTTTCGGCTTACGATTTATGTATGCGTTTAATCAGTCTAGACTTACCTTCAAGTGAAGCGGTGTCGACCGATGATCCCTCCACGCGACGTAAAATCTACTTGTGAGTTCATCCAAACTAAATTCATTGCACACTTTATCTAATTAAGTAAGTTCAACAATAAGGACTTCATCACCACTTAGCATCAAGTGTTAACGTTATCAAGGACTACCTTTTACGAAATAAAAAAATCACAAACACACACACGACCTTCGACATATTATAACGGTCATGAAAGTAAGCATAGGATTCTCCACTATAGTGGAAGACTAGCGGCGCGGATTGGCTCAAACAGCATGCGGTTTGCTCGATAGCCAGGCTTGGACTAGTTAATACACTGCAATATCGCACAGAATTTGATTATCAAAATAATGAGGGTAGACTTGAAAACTTAAGCTGGTGGTCGAATTTTTATAGTTTTAGTTACCTGAAAATGGAACAATTTGCACTCAGAAGTTGGTATCCGACATTACTGAGGAAGCAATATTGTAATATGACGGCATTCAATATTTGCAGCTAAAAGGGTTTAATCCAACCACTACGATTTAATTTTCATTCGTAATTTCCAATTCAGCGTGCTCCTTTGCACTCCGTCGTAGCACTAGTGCATTAATACTCGTTTAAGTGAATAACTTATTACTAACAAATTTTATTTGTATTAATAATAGTACCTGGTTGACCGAGCTTTGCTCGGTTGAAAATTATATTTAGTATGAATCGCATACTGATAAAATATGAATAATGTTCTTCGATCTTTCCGACATAATATGAGTTTAAAAAGAATTGCGTGTACTTATGTACGCACGTAAGAAGTTATACTTCTTTGGCATCATTAATAATAAATATTCAACGTTAATAATTTTGACAGCTGTCATCCGAAATGTAGGTCTCAACCAGACCTACAACTTTCCCAAAGACACCAGTGCTCCAGGAGCAGCCGTTGCCGGGATATCTCCGTTCGAAGTTTGACAGCTGTCATTGGAAATGTAGGTCTTGACGAGACCTACAACTTTCCCAAAGACACCAGTGCTCCAGGAGCAGCCGTTGCCGGGATATCTCGGTTCGAAGTTTGACAGCTGTCATTGGAAATGTAGGTCTTGACGAGACCTACAACTTTCCCAAAGACACCAGTGCTCCAGGAGCAGCTGTTGCCGGGATATCTCGGTTCGAAGTTTGACAGCTGTCATTGGAAATGTAGGTCTCAACCAGACCTACAACTTTCCCAAAGACACCAGTGCTCCAGGAGCAGCCGTTGCCGGGATATCTCGGTTCGAAGTTTGACAGCTGTCATTGGAAATGTAGGTCTTGACGAGACCTACAACTTTCCCAAAGACACCAGTGCTCCAGGAGCAGCCGTTGCCGGGATATCTCGGTTCGAAGTTTGACAGCTGTCATTGGAAATGTAGGTCTTGACGAGACCTACAACTTTCCCAAAGACACCAGTGCTCCAGGAGCAGCCGTTGCCGGGATATCTCGGTTCGAAGTTTGACAGCTGTCATTGGAAATGTAGGTCTCAACCAGACCTACAACTTTCCCAAAGACACCAGTGCTCCAGGAGCAGCCGTTGCCGGGATATCTCGGTTCGAAGTTTGACAGCTGTCATTGGAAATGTAGGTCTTGACGAGACCTACAACTTTCCCAAAGACACCAGTGCTCCAGGAGCAGCCGTTGCCGGGATATCATTGGAAATGTAGGTCTCAACCAGACCTACAACTTTCCCAAAGACACCAGTGCTCCAGAAGCAGCCGTTGCCGGGATATCTCGGTTCGAAGTTTGACAGCTGTCATTGGAAATGTAGGTCTCAACCAGACCTACAACTTTCCCAAAGACACCAGTGCTCCAGGTCAGTATGATGTTTACAAACAGTACCTCAAAGAAGTTATCCTAATGTTTCATAGATGGCGTCAGTATGATGTTTTTAAAATCTCTTTATCTCGGGAACCGAGCTTTTCTCGAACCTGGGACCTTGATAAATCGATTCCTTGAGCCGAAAACCCCCTAATCTGTAACTTTCATGAAAATCTTTGCAGCCGTTTCCGAGATCGTGATTATATATATATAATAAATAAATAAATATACAAGAATTGCTCGTTTAAAGATATTAAATCTTGCTAGTGAAAGTTTTAAGTTTAAATTTAGAAATGTAAAATTAAGGACTGCGCACATTACAACGACTCCACGCCAACGCGGTTACGGAGCAACTCAAATGTAAGCATTCAATTATGATCCTTATATCTTAGGCGTTACGGTTGAATTTCGAGTGTGAACGGCGTCGGTGAGCCGAGGGTGGGGAGTAGTCCACGTTTTTCAAGTGTACACTCGAAATTCAACCGTAATGTCCAAGATATAAGGATCTTTATTGAATGCTTACATTTGAGTGGCTCCGTAACCGCGTTGGCGTGGAGTCGTTGTAATGTGCGCAGTCCTTTAAGATACTTATTTTATCTTCGAGTATAATTTACAAAGCCATTTCCGAATACTTAATGATCCCATTTACATGAAGGCTTGAGATTTACTACCTACTCTACAAAAATTAGTACTCGTACTCATTTGCCTTAAAATATCAACATTTTAATTTTAAAATGTTTGAGTTAATTTAACATCGCGAATGGAAGACAAGAAAATCGCACTGAGTCGTGTTACACGCGATCAATGCAACGCTGTAGAAATTCCGGGCGGTAATCAAAAATGTTACTTGCAACACTTTTCCAACATTTTCCCAATATTTCTTTTTTCTGCTTGGCTACTTGTCACAAAAAATTCTATACCGAACGCCGGAATCAGTCGTCGACTTTAACGATTTCAAAGCACCGGATGGTTATTATTTTCAATATTACAACATAATGATTTTAATTTATAGACTTAATATGGGTTAATTCAATTAAAAAAATATTGCTGACTTGGTTGACTTCATTGATGAATTCGCTTTGACATTCTATTGGTAGTAGCGTGATGTTATAGGTAGTTATAGCCTTCCTCAATAAATGGACTAATCAACACAAAAATATTTTTTCAATTTGAACCAGTACTTCCTTAGATTAGCGCGTTCAAACAAAGTCTTCCATTTTATATCATTAAAGTATAGATTAATAAAAGCGATTGCTAACATTAAACTATGTTATAACCTCTATCCACGCTACAACCCTCGATATTGATTGTGAAGTATAAAGCTAAACAAGGAATGCGGATATTGATACTGAGCAAGCTTAGTGGCTGCAGGCGACGGTAACATTCCATAACGGTAAGCGGCGGAATAGAATCGTCTCATCGGTATGCAGCGCGCTCTAGACGTTCCCGGTACAGAGTAGAATGAATTGTCGCTCCGTGTCGCTACGAGGATCAACGTTTCAACTTGCGATGTAATAGGTAGATTGCCGTCAACTTGGCCCTTAGGTACAAACATTAATAACATACCTAAGAATACTAGTTTGCGCCTTCACGCCTCGCTCGGAAAACTGAGGACTTGGTCAGAGATATCTTTAGTGACTTAGTGATTCTTTAGTCTCGTTAGTAGGTATTAGTAATAGTACAGATAGTAATAAATTTTTAGTATCTAAGAGTTTTAGTTTACGTAATAAATCGTAACCGGCTTTACACCTTACTAACAAGAGCATAATATTTCCATTTGGATTTATTAGCAAATTGAACCTTTCCATTAATTCGTACATGTTGTCATCTTAGCTCTATACTCCCGCAAAATATCGGAAGGATCAAGTTTATTGTGTTTCTCTATAATATCTTGACCTTTCTCTCAGAAGAGACTTTGTAGTTTAAACGCTAAACTCATGGACAGGCCCAATTAAAATCTTTTCCAATTTAATGTATCCGCCAATTTAATTAGTCGACCCCATAGCCCGGTGGTAGTACTAGAGTCGAAACGAGTGGTCCGGGATTAGATATTTGGTATTTTTACACTGTTTTTATTTGCTGAGTAGGTATGTAATATGCCAAATTCTAATACAGAAAGAAAATTTAAGAAAATTCTAAAAATATATTGAAGATAGATTTCTTTAAAAACTTGAGAACATAAAAAGAACACTGGCTAGTTACTTTAAAAGAAAACTTTAAAAGCCAATTCAGTATCGGCGGTGTTGAATCATTAATTGAAATAAGAGCGATTTTATCGTTTAATACTTTTGAGTGCCTACTTTAGTTTTTTTTGTTTAAATTTAACTACTTATAAACACTTTATATTATTGGTACAAATTTATTTTGCAGTATTCATTTTTATGCTTTTATTGTACCTATCCTTTTAACATTGCTTTGTGTGAGTGAAACCGGATAATATCACAACTTAAAATCCTAGTTTCCTTGGGTTCTCTTGGCCACTAATTGTGACTCGTTACTCATAACGACTTCTGTACTTTATTTGTCACCCACCACGATGGTATGCTAGACAAAATAACTAGTACCTAGTAGGTATTTAATCCAAGTAAATGGTTATATGCGCATGACGGCTTAGGCTTATGTACTAATACTATATTGCTTTGTGGAATAATTAATGGGTTGTGCAATCGAATAAATCATACAGTACACAGATATTATACGCGGTCGCGGGGCATTAATTACCCAGGCGTCTAAATTAAATGACGCAGAACGCATGGCACCGCACTATTCCTAAAACAAGCACTGGGAATAACTGGGACAATACAATAATGTTAGTTTTACAGCTATTTCAGGACTATTTGTAGTGCGTGGGAAGTTTAGTGAGTGTTCGTTCAAAATTAAGTCGTTCAAATTAAGATGGTTTATTCGAGATGTGATTTCCCCTGATTAACAATGAACCAAGCAGTGCCTTTTTAAGTAACTTAAAAAATGCAGGATGTGATATTATATTATGTTTGACGCCTATACCTATTTCATGCATGTCCACCGGTTTCTTCGTCCTTTGTGAATCGATTTTTTAAATTTGTCTTTTGTTTACCCGCAAGTTGGACCATTGCAACAAAGTCAACATCTGATGAAACAGATCGAACAAATATCTTAGTATCTCTAAATGTGTTTCATATATTTCCATAAATTATTACTCGTTGGTATTGAAGTCACCTAAGTCTCCTTAAGTACTCCAAAACGGTGGTAGAATAAAAAAAAATACGTTCATAACTGAATTTGTAAATTCCCAAATGAAATAAAGAATTTGACTTTGACTTTGACTTTACATTATGAACCATCGTTCGCTTGGTAATGCAAGATAAAGTGAAAACATTACTTTGCATTTATTATTATTACAAAACTTTGTACAAAACCCTTAGTGTAGTAATAAGTAAAAGGGAGAAATAGGCGTACCTATTACTTTCTAGTATCAAATGAACCGTATAAAGTTTGCTAGACGTAACATCCTTTATTGTAGGCAGCGAACAATATAGTACTTACCTCATACGTATTCTATTCTGTTAAATAATTTATTTTAACAACTTAAGTATACAAGTGATATAAAGATGTTTGGAAATAGACACTCGCACTCAGTTTTACTGAGTTTGTGTCACACTTTTGTAGCAACGCATCGGTGACCAAATAAAAACAAAAATTACTAACAATTACTAACTGCACTAATATTAACAACAAATAACTGTCCCTGAACAAGTCCCCAAACTTACTCACAAATTAACCACAATTTTCTTATACCATCTGCTAATTGGACTAACTATCCTAGGTTGGTTGATTGTTAGAGACTGGTCTCTATATGTATCTTGTTTTATGTCAGTTCGTGTCATGAACGGCAGCGGAAGGGTGACGCTGCATGTTCCTATGCTACCTTACCATAAAAAAACTGTTTATAGATAAAAGTCAAACGCTGAGTACTAAATGTGACCCGTCATTGTTTCAGGTTACTTCTGGCACATCACGGATTTCCACTACGACCCGCTGTACACTCCGCAGGGCGACACTAGAAGACGTAGGTACAAACCAAACGCGTACTGTACTCTAACTACTAGTGAACGTTGCACCAACGAACCTAAATTATGGAAGCCGTATTGGGGCGACCTAGAATGACCTCAATCCCTGAAAAATATATTGTTGGTATGATAGGATGGAAGGCGGTCCCCGCTTGGTGGTATGGTTCATACCGATGGCTAGCTACCACCTTCTTTTAGCCGCCAAAGAACTTGTTATTTTCTGGCTGCGAGCATGTGAATTCATGAGATTCATTACTTTAATTTCTTTCTAGCTTTTTACTTTTTTGGGAGGTAACGAATCAGTGATGGCAGTACTGTTTCTTATGTCAATGAACGATGACTTACCATCAGGTGATCCGACCGCTCGTTGGTCGGCTTTTGGCATATAAAAAAACAAACACTAAATTTTTTAAATTCACCAAATGAGTAAGATATTGGTTGAATATTTGTGTGAATACAAAACAATTCAGCGTTGGTAGAAATGTATTTAGAATTTGTAATCCGTTGATCGAGGAACAAATTTGTCTTCGCGAAACGACGCCATTTGTTTCGACAAAAACATGGCGTAATTTAAAGATTGAACTGAGGGTTATATATGGTATCTGATGGGAGCTCAGTCATCCAAAGCACATTAATTGACTAATGAAGTAAGTTGGCGCCACACAGAACACAGGACATCCACAAACGGTACACCTACATCCATGTAAACATACTTACTATTACTATTATTACTATTACTATTATTACTTACTATTATAACGAAACCAACATTTGGAAGTCGTTTTATAAATTGAATGCATATTAACTGACTTTCCTACCTCCTTAAACTTTGGAAGTATCCAATAAAATATAAAGCTTCGGACACACCTGGGCGACCAAAGCGACTGCGAAGCGGGAGCGTCTGCCGCGCGGCGGACGCTACCCATACTTTATCTATGGCGCTTTGCACACCTACGCGACCACAACGCGGTACGGCAGCGTCGACAGAGCGGGACGCACGCGTCTAGTGGTTAGACGTGTTTATGTGCAAGAAAGCCTTTGTTATTACTAATTATTTCGTTTACGATGACAACAACAGACGAAAATACAGAGCAAATTATAGAGGTAAGAGGATTTCCTGTCATAAATGATTTGAAAAACAGAGACTATAAGAATTTACGAAAAAAGGATAAAATATGGGATTTAATTGGTCCGGAATTTCAAATGGATGGTAAGTAAATAATAGTTAGTTATGTTATACCGGATTAAGACGAGCAGCTTTAGTGACTGTCAATTAGCAAATGAAGTTCGCGGTTCGCGCCGCAGTCGCGTAGGTGTGCACGTTAAGTTTCGCGTTGCAGACGCTCCCGCATCGCGTCCCGCTTCCCGCGTTACTGACGCTCAGGTTTGGCCGAACCTTAAGCCAAAACAGATACCGAAACTTTTTCCATTTCAAGAGATTAATAAAAATATTCCTTTGTTACAAAAGTTAATAATTTTCCTGGTGTTGTGTAGGTAATCTAATTTACCCGCGGGCTCAGGACGTTGGAGCATCTTGAGGGATAGAATTTTTGTCTCGTCATGTTCGTTGCGGCATTAATCTCGGATATCCCTCGATCCACTACGTGTTTGGGGCCGTTAGTAACTCATAAATATTAAATCGAGATAAGCGTTTGATAGGTTTCTTGGATAGAAACAACTACTAGCAAACTCCTCAAAGACTAAACAAAGTACTTAGCTACATTATTTAGCAGATGTGCCGTTTGGCCCTGAGTTAGTTCGGTTGATAAGATTTCAAAAGGTACTTATAGGTTAACAGTTTCAGCTGTGATAAACAGTGAGATGCCGCTAAGAGCACATCAACCAAGCTATAAATAAACCACGTGGATAACTGCAGGTTGATAGATTTTGAAAGCATTGTGGAGAACTCTTAAGTATTCCGGTTCCCTTAAGATGTTTCTTTCTATCGCAGCATCTGATAATAGACCAGTAAACCTATTTCATAATATTTTCTGTGCAAGATTCGAATATTTCTGTTTGGAAATCAATTTGCAGTGTATATCGTGGTCATCAGTAACCGCCACGGCCTCACCAACTAGTTGTCGGTCAAGAAATGCTTCGCGCAAATTGGCTTCTGACCTGAACACACACCAACACCACACTCAACTAGTGACTGTCGCGTGGTGGCTCTTCTTTTAGAAGTGGAACACGGCCGTCGGTGGTCAAGGAGCCGTCACTTTCTATAACCGCTTTACAGTCACCGGTGACTGCGGTCGATGGCCAATTTGCGTGGAAGTACTTACTTCAGTCGCGGTCGACATAGAATTTGTTTAAATTGCACCCCACACTTTCACTTTCCCGGTTCTTTAGTTAAAGTAGGTACATAACAGATTGATGACGAGAATTTAAACTGCCGTTAGTAAAGTTTACTTCCAAGCTGAATCGAAATGTGAGATAAAAGATTATTTTTACGCGGAATGGCAATTCAGTATTGAAAGTGACCGTAGTATAAAGGACTGCGCACCTAATAATTATCAACCTGGCAACCAACTTAAATGAAAGGATTCTATTATATTCTTTATATCTTAATTGTTACGGTGGAATTTCAGTTCTATGCTTGGTGTCGGTTCGGAGTTGGTCAAGAGTGGGTGGCAAGTAGTACGTGTTCCAAGTATACTACTGTAATTACCAAGACATAAAGAACATAATTGAATGCTTTAGTTTAAGTTTGTCGGTTTCCAAGTCATTATAATGTGTAAGTGTAACGTGCTCAGTGCTTAAGTGTGTGTGTGTGTGTCTGTGTGTGCAGAGTGCCGTCGGGCGGACGAGCGCGGCAGCTCGGGCCACCACCGCGCGCTGGGCCGCTTCGGGGACTACTCGTGCGACAGCTCGCTCGAGCTGCTCGAGTCCGCGCTGCGCTACATGCGCACGCGCCACGCCGAGAACGTCGAGTTCGTGCTCTGGACCGGGTAAGATACTAGCGACGTCGCGCACACGTCATACGGTGACGTCACTGAGGTCTGAATCACGCTGTTGAAGATTTGCACACCGCTCGTTTATATAAAGTCTGACATCGACAGTTGGAGGATCGGCCGCTTCCCAGGTTAAAACGCCTAACATAATTTGTCCTTTGGTTATCAATTGCTACACCTTTCGATACGTCCCAGGATGTGAAAACGTGCTTGAATTTTCATCAATTATTCTATCATTTATGTATATATATCTTTATTACGAGAATATTAGACCTTTCACGTTATTTTCTTCTAAGCCTGAGTTTGTCATTCATTAACAAAAATAGTCATTATTTTAAATACGTATTCAAAATTATTCATTATTTATATACCTAGATATCCACCAACTTTTACCCCGCAAAAACACTTTACTTCTCGGTATCAATAGTAAATTATTAAAGTTAACCTACTGTGTTGATAGCTTTTACTTAAGTTTTCAACACTCCAATAATCTTGGACTGTTTCTCAGAATTAGTAACAGCCTTTGGTACAAATAACATAATTAATGAATTACATATCTTCATCAGTAGGTACTTTTTATACATATTTATATTATTTACGTGGAATGATCGAAAATACTAAACAGTAGGGATAGAAGGTTCATCGATCAGCTATATAAAATTTTACTAGCGTCTACATACACATAAACTCGTAACTGGAAAAGTAAAGGAGTTTAAGTTGTTCGCGGTGTAGTATTATGCCACATTATTATCTGCATTCCATGAAATTGAAATTCAGATTATACTTCATCTAGGAATGGAAAATTTTAATGCAGATCTATCTAGCCTCGTACCTCTACGCTGGATGTCCACGACACAGAAAATAATGGCATCTGAAGTTGAGTTTATTGCATTATTTTAATATGTAGCATGTTAGTTATATTCCATAACGTCATATACATAATTTTAGGTCTTACGTTTTCGCCATAAAGCAACGGAACTACGCAGTCTTTACGTTAAAACAAGGAAAAGAACAACCGTTTAAACGGTCGCATGGTCAAAGTTGAACAAGTTTCAAATGTCGACTAAAATATGGCGGATAAAACTCTACGCCCAAGTTGAGCATCGCCCGGACACACTGGGCGTAAACAAACTTCACTTGTTCAAAACTTTCGAGGGGAAGTGACGACGTCATGCTTATACTTACAACCTCAGACCAATAAACTATAGAGGGCGTGCCGTGAACAAAAGCGTGAAGCCGGCAAAAAGTACGCCTCGCCTTGTAATACACACGGCGGCACTCACACCAAAACGACTTTTGTGTTCTAAATAATAAAAAATAAATGAAGCTTTGTGTTCCAAAAAATAAAGTTTAAATTTGTTCTAGTTCAAACTGTCCATTGGTTCCGATGTGTGTTTTAGGCACACTTTTGCCGGCTTCATGCTTTTGTTCACGGCTCGCCGTCTATAGTTTATTGGTCTGAGCTTACAACCGTTTACGTATAGCATACGAATGGGAGTAAATTGGTACGTTCGTTTGTGTTGAGCGACAAACAATTTGTATGTTAAAAGTTATAATTAAATTGTTCCTGTTAATGAAGTCAGAAATGTTATTATTTTGTACGAAAGTCAATTTTTCCCGCCTTGTCTTTTAGGGTAAAATTGTTGAGATACACGAAGTTTATTATTAAAGATAACATTTATATTTTAATAACGTCATGACATGTAATGTAAAGTAATGTAATAAGGTATGTCAATGCACCTATATTATATTAAGCTATTTAGCAATACTCGATAAAGGCGATAATCCATTTTTAGTGTTTCATACGACCATCACGAACTTATTTCGTTGCCTTGCTCAGCTAAAGTGCCTTCTAATTAACCACAATTTCTTTCTTGTGTTTTGGAAAACATTATATTTTTAACAAAAATTAAACCAAATTCAGTATTGGAATTATATGAAAGACATAAAAAAGAATTTAAATAAAGAAATAGGTAGAGCGCTTCCGCAATTTTTATCATTACATTCTGAGTGGTGGCAATGTAACTTAATCAGAAGTACGCTCTAAGTTCAAGTAGTAGTATCACAAGTCTTAAATATCTAGCAAACCCACACATTGTGAGGAGACATGTTGTGGGACAGTTAAAGCTTTTATTTTATCTTATTGCTCTTCAAAATACATCCGTTTATTCCTTTGTACGGCAAAGTTTAAAATAACGAGGAGAAATTTATGCAAGTACAACAAAACTCCAATCGTTCTCCATTCTTAAGATGTCTTATACTGAGACATTCGGCGGGCGTCAACAAAGTTCACTTGTTCAGGACTTCATAAGGCGGCGCGCACATTGGACGATAAACTGATAGTCAAGTTGCATTTGAAACCACATTAGCTCAAAAGGTTACAACTAGGGTAACATAGGCTACAGTATGATAGGTTCTTTATTAAGTTAAGCGAACGCTATCAAAATCCGATAAAAATGCCCTACTGGAAGGTGTATTTTATGGAGGCCTTTAGTCAACTGTTACATTTGCAATATATTACTATGATGTGGAAGATTTCCATATGGAAGTACCTCCATACATTTAGAAGCTTTCCAAATGGACGTATCGTCAATGGCTATCTTTACTGATGGTAAACTATTAGTTGTAACAAATAGTACAATCACTAGCAGTCCCTGGCTCAATCTTCATACCTACGAAGCAACAGTACATCTAACATTCTTAGTAATCTCCTCCAATGACCTGACTAACCACCCTAGTCCCGATTTGGGTCTTGTTTTGGGTCGGTCACAGTTGCCATGCCATGCCATGCAGCGGAAGGATAGCGCTGCATGTTCGATTGCTATCTAAAATTTATAAAATGAACTTCGTATCTCTTTGTCTTTTTCATTCTATATGGCCAGTGTGCATGAAACCTAGGACACGTCCCGTATACCGAGCGCCGCAGACAGACGCGAGTCAATTACAAGTTTTAGCCGCTACGGGAAAAGTAAAAAGTAATTTTATTATCGCGACAAGTTTAAATAAAGAAAAAAATATTATTGCAGAATACGTGTACCTTGTATTATGTATAAAATGTAAGGTTGTTTTCATTTGTGTCCCTCGTGTATTGGCTTCACCTGTATACGGAATAGACGCGTCACTGCGTCTTTTTAATGATGTACGTAATGGGTGTATTGATCTTTACTAATAGGATGAAATTCAAACATAAAGTACAGGAAACGAAGATTACTAGGGTCCTTCATTTACATTTTCGGGTATTTATTATTCTGTGGTTGACCGACGCAAATGTAAGGGTCGCCCACTCACAGGGGTCACAAACATTAACGACGAATCGGTGTATATTACTGTTGAATAGCAGTCGGTATTGTAGCTGCGATTATAGCTGCTTATGGGATCTGGAGCGCCCTACAACTACCAAGAACTGACCCGGAAACAAAACACAAAGTAGGTTGCTGGTAAAACTATTGTAATATTTTTCCTGATAGAGATATTGTAATAAACTGTGGTAGACGAGACATGGGTAAGTTAATAGTTTGGAACCTGAGCACATTATACAAATATTAACTGGTCTACCAATAAAAAAACATTATACCAATTGTATAATAACTACAGTTTGTATTTTTAATTTCATCGGCCTACGCGTTTTGTCTCTAAAACGCCATGAAAGAACAGAAACATGAACAGATTATAACATAGAATGATAAACAATAAACATGTCCCTGTATCATTCCTTAGTATCATGTAGTCGGATTTATGCGTATGACTATAGGCTAAATTATTGTAGGTATTATTGTGATAAGAGATCCGTGCTGAATAGTAAGTCATGATGGGTTGAGATGATGATGACCTACCTACTATTTCGGTAATTTTACGAAACTATTTAATTATTTACTTAATAGACACTAGTGGACCGAGCCGACATTGTTTTGTAACATAAATAATATGATTGATGAGAAGATCATAATTTTTTCTGTATTTTTCGTAAATGCTAATCACGCACGATTTCTTTCGCTAAGGTGGTATTTAGATCTGATTATCTCTTAGATTTAAGCATTTCTAGCAGATTTTTCAAAAATTTTCTTATGCATAGACCTGATCTTTATTATACCAGTACCTCTATTATGAGTTTTTAATACTATACACGCTAGCGACTATCGTATAGAATTTGTATGAGAATTTTAGTTCTGTATAGTAACCGCTAGAGGCGCTGTACGGATTCTCATACAAATTCTAAACGATAGTCGCTAGCGTCTATAGTAAACTATAGTATTAAAAACTCATAATAGAGGTACTGATACAAAGATACAACAAAAAATATCCATTTTGATGGAGGCATTCAGCAGTGATGAACTTACAAATACTATTTGGCGATGTTGATTGAATTTTAAATTGCAGTCTATTTTCATGTTGATTGTACGATTCTAATATTTAATTCAATGACAATATGCTGTTATCCTTACATTGCAACGCCCTTTCAGGGTTCATGCTGTTCTGTACTCTTTATTTGTAACACCTCATGTAACGCATGACGCAATAAAGAAATGAATATGAATATGATAAATTTTTATTAATATCTACACTTTAGTAATTAATTTTTTTTTAGGATTACGATTAGTAAAATTTTAAAGAATGTCTGTGTATTTTAAATTATATTAATATATTTTTTTTACTATTATTATAAACTCTGTATATTTACGTTTTAACCACGTCCACTTTGCAAGCCGTGGTTACCTATAATTAAGACAGCATTTAGTTTAATATCTTAGATAAGGTTTATGTTGTAAAATGAATGAATGTATGTCTTGTTGGTGACCCAAATAAATAAATAAAACGTTTCTCCCGCAGTGACATCATAGCAGCGCGCTACACGGGCAACGAGGAGGACCGCTACCAGGCGATCAGGAACATCACGGAGCTGCTCCGGACCACGTTCAGCTCGCACTTCGTGTTCCCGGTGCTCGGCCACACCGACCCCGCGCCCTCCGAGACCCTCACCGGCCTCTGGAGCCACTGGCTGCCGCTCGAGGCGCTGCAGACGCTCAACAATGGTGGGTTCTTGTAGTGGTTCTTCGACGCTTACGTCGTAGAGATACAAGTGATTTATGTTACCCTTGTCGAAAAATACGACTTCAAAATTTATAAGTAGGAATCGTTCAGAAACATAATATGTAGGGATACTAATTCAAAAACTACTCGATAGATGCCGCTCAAATTTATATAAGGCTAGATAGCTTCATCGCTTTACATATGTAAAGCATTAGTTTTGAATAAAAATAGCTATAAAAATTAGTTAACCCAGTAAAAAATTATGAGGTTACAACGGTAAAACATACAAAAAAGTACATAAACCTCTTCCTTATTTGAACTCAATTAAAAGACGGTCATGTGCGAAGCGGACTCCCACACGAAATATTCAGCATCATCATGCAATATTTACCTTCGCAGAATTAACATATTTA
Organism: Hesperia comma; assembly: GCA_905404135.1. Classification (NCBI taxonomy): domain Eukaryota; kingdom Metazoa; phylum Arthropoda; class Insecta; order Lepidoptera; family Hesperiidae; genus Hesperia; species Hesperia comma. The sequence goes on from FR990021.1 coordinate 19,410,681, forward strand.
TTAAACGTGTATTCCTATTTTTTTACTCGTATCGTTTTTATTATGGTAGACAATTTTAGAAACATACCTGTGACGTAGAAATATCGTAGAAATGGTCGGATAGGTTACAACGTTTTTCAGTACAACGCTCAACTTTTAACACCTGAAAATATGACTGTAACAGCGCGGTTTATCAATTCATTACTTTAGTTTTATTGAAGCTGCAGAACTATCGGAAACTATTTCGCCACAGGAAATAGTTTGTCGCTACGTTTGGAATTTCTACATCGAAACTATTTAATAAATTCAAAATTCCGATTCGAATTCGGTGTATGCACGGAGCGCAAGCAGTGCACGAAACTGTGATTCGCGAAGCATGCCGCGAGACGGTGAATTATTTGATCCGAGACAGATTTTAAGACGTACCAAATTTTGCTATACAGTCTACTGGTCTCCAAGACTTTAATGCAGTTAGCTGGGGATGTAAGTTTGTTACGGAAAGCCAGATATTACGTTACACATTCCTGCGCTAGCTGCCGTCGCGGCGCTTTAAGGAATGGGCACTGATATTCTAAAGTTTAGAATCTAAACTAAAAGAGTAAATTTATAACATATTAGATATTTTCAATCAAATAAACACAAAGTACAAAGTAATTTACAAAGTTTTGAATTTATTTTTGTTTTTATTAATTTTTACTCTTATTTTACCTGGCATGTAAAACAACATTCCTCATTATCCAACAACTTTTTATAAGGCCGAGAACACGTCTATGCTGCCCATAATGTAGCCTTAATATGGCTATCTAAGCAGAAACCTAGTTCAACATCCGACAGACATTCAACAGGTACCCAACCTAGTGACGTCACCTAGAACGTAGGTACAATACCGAACATGCCTGACGCCAGTGGTCTATTCTCAGGGGGCTACTACACGATAGAGCAGTCGCACAGCAAGCTGCGCATCGTGGCGCTGAACACCAACCTGTTCAGCGTGCGCGAGGCGGGCGGGGTCCACGCCAAGCGCCAGTGGGAGTGGCTCGACGCCGTGCTCGAGAAGGCCACTGCTAACAAGGAAATGGTAAGTCATCTTACCAGCATTCAATAGCATGTATAGCATAATATGTTTTTGGTAATATTAGCAGGGTTGGTATTGGGGGTAAGATTTAAATACCTATGGGTTTTTGACCGCATCCGTCATTAGGAATATTCTTTGTAGATGTGTGGTCAAAAATATACTCATCTCATCTTTAACAAACAACTTTTTACAAAACAAATAACTAACTTCAAATTCGAGATAACTCAAAAACCACTTGCCTGATGTCCAAATTATAAGGTACCACATGACAAGCGCTGCCTTTCGAATAAAAAAATAATCATCAAAATCGGAACGTCAAAGTCAAAAGTTTGAATAAATTAAATTCACATTATTAAAAATAACTCATAAAGTGACTATCAGACGCTCAAATTATGGGAACACACGACAGTCACACTAGCTTTCGAATGTCGAAACAATAATCGAAATCGGTTCACCCAGTACGAAGTTATGAGGTAATAACGGTGTAACACACTCATAAGACAAAAAAACACATACAGACAGTGTTTTTTTGAAGTCAGTCATACAGACTTATATAACACACATCACTGTTTACGATATATTTCTGATTGAATTCGACGGAATTATAGTTCAAACATAACTACAAGATAATAAACTAATTACACCAAAACATGCTCTGTTTGTACCGACCATAAGGTACAAATCTTTATAAAAACTCGACATGTATACGCAAAACCATATTTAAATGAAGACATTAATAACCAAAATCCTTCAACAGAACAGCTGGAAGTGTTTCATATTTGGAGATTAATTTTGTTGCACTTTTACGGTTACACGAGCGCTGAGCGCAAAACTTAGGAGCCATTCAGTTTGATGGATGGCCGTATTGTTTAGTCCAGACTGGTTCAACACTGGAAACTGCTCCTAAGTGCCTTTAGATCCCATTTATCACAGCAAACTATCCAAATACAGCTCCAGCATAGATTATTGCTGTTGTTCATACATTACGCTTCGTTGCATTGCGCTTCGAGCTTAAGATAGTAGCGTATACAAATACGGGTATTTTTTCTTTTCGCTGGTGATGCTAAGAGCAACTAATATCTATTAACTCATCTGTTTGTTTGTTGAATGTTCACCTAAAAAGTTAAGTTTGGGTTGTAATCTTCAATCCTCTAGTTATTTATTAAACTCATTCTGTTCAAGATTATCAGGCCACGTACGTACTTGATTAAATTTCAATAAAAATATTGTACGATATTTTTTTACCTTCTAAATATATTTATAGGCCAGTCAAGAATCAGGTTTTCTGATTTGACTGTGGACACGTGCCTACTGACACATCTACGACGAAAAAAATAATCGAAAACAAAATGATGCGTTGCTACCCCTGAGGTCTGAGATGGTCGCCTCTAAAAAATATTGGAACGTTAGTGATAGAAATAGCATACTCATGGTCACATATTATGTATTGCTTCACGTATCGTCTTTATAAAAATGGGAATTCAATACAACGCCTCATTTTATCATCAACATTGGGAGGGAACAAAAGTTAAATGTACATTCAAGTGTAATTAATTGCCTTTGTAGGTACGCTTTTTTTCATAAAATACATATGTCCGTCCTTGCATTCATTGCGCAGTTAACTAACGATAGGTACATTTGAATATCGCATGATATTTGGATTTAGACTTTTAAATTTTAATAACTTATGCTGCAAAATAAAAACCATGAACATAATAGAAAGTATCTTTGATGTACCCAACGAAAACCAAAATTACAATACATGTTATATTGATCTTATTTACATGCACTATAGATTGACTACACGATATGAATGCATTCAATTTGAGATTCAACTTCAATAAAAATAGATTGCATTGAATCTTGATATGCCGTGTGTGTAGCGTGTCTCGCTACATGCTCGAATCATATCGGATGCCTAGGGTCTGTTCACACGTGCGACACGACGACAACGCGACAGCGACGCGACTAAATTACACCCACATTAGGACGCTGTGTGATCGCAACCATCAAAGCATATCTGTCTTAGTTGTGTATAGTAGCGTCAGTGTCAAATGCTAGTAAGTAGTATTTGATAGTGTCTGCAACGTGTCATATCTCGTGCCTTGTTTGCTAATTTATAAATAGTTTAAATGCGTCGTGTCCAAATAGTTTAACCCACTTCGTTTACTAAATTGTCGTATAGAACGCAATTTAACCATTAGGTATTGTAAATTAACAGATCTAAGCGCCTGGATTGCATAATGTCGTACTGTTTTTCACACAAATCGCCCGCCTACGTCATTCTGCGTTATTTTGTCGCATTGCTGTCGCATGTGTGATTAGACATCAAATAGTTCAAAGCAAAATTATTAAATTTAAACCTGCAGACCGGTTTGATGAAAATCTTATTTAAATGTAGCGTTCTGCACGACGAGGCTCATACGTAATTTTATATCTATCTCATAAATATGGACAACTATGAAAATATTAGGTTCTCGTTTAAGCATATCGTCAAAGTTTTGGTAATCGTGTAAAATTGTACCAAAATGAATAATTTACTGTATTTAGAGTTGCATACGTGTTTGATTAAAGTCTCATTAGAATTTACGTGATTTAATGTTCTGTAGTTCGTAGTGTATTTTGTAGTGAGAGCCACGTACCAAGTAATTTAATTCTCCATAAATATGGATAACTATGATGCATGCTATAAGCATATTTGAATGCCAAGTAGACAGTCTTCCCGAGACTTAAAGTTTTTAACATTCTCTGAAGTTGTATAGTCTTCAACGTTATAAATACATGTAACTTGTAATTGTTAGCTATATTATCAGGATGAGTAGATTTTTAACTAATAATAATAACTAATAATTTAACTAATAATAATAATAATAGTAGAACATTGTAACTAATGCGTTACTGGATAAGAAACTTGGAAAACAATTTGGTACATATAAACCAATTTTGTTATTTAAAAACCAAGTTGAGCAATGTGTCATTTACCTATTCATGAGATAGAAGAAAAAAGTGTCGCGTGATTCGGCCCACATTCAATATGAATATTCTGATGAATTGCTAATGGGCGAATCAATCAGGCTTTAGCGCTGGGCTGAAGGATTATTATCTATTCAAAAGCAGAAATGAGGACAAATAAATAATTATTGGATTTTACTGAAAATGCTGGCGTAAAATTGGGTACTGGAATTTTATAATACCTAGCACCAGATAGGAAATAAACAAATACCTACGATTGCAGATCTATGAAGGTTAAAGGTTTTGTAACGACAGTTTATTTAAATAGTCAACAATAGTTTCAATCTATTAATGCACATTACTGAGCTCGATCTTTCCTCACACCTGAGGAGGCCTAGGGCACATTTTATCAGACTGATCAATCTCAGATTAGTGGAGGAATTAGTGGCCAAGTAGTTATCACATTCTGATAAGTATGGCTAATACGCATTTTATAAGTAATCAAGTCGACGCATTAACCGTGAAACAGAAGAAGAAAGACGAATTTATTCATTGTTAATATTGAGTACTGTACTGTAACTGTAACAGTTAAAAGCATGTAAAACCCCTGTTCCCATGGGTTTGTTATTTAAAATTTCATAAACACTTCCTCATTACTGAATTGCGTTTTCTGTAATCTTTAACCTTTTTAAACCTAATTGTTTTAATGTTGTACATGAAATAGTACGGTCAACAGATTGTCATCAACCTACATTACTTAGCACCTACCCACGTTACTAATTTGTTACCTTTATAAATGTGTTTTTGTTTCTTTTCTTACTTCATGTGCTAAATAGTAATTATGAAGCAATGACAGCAATCGTTTGTATGTTGGTCTCCCAAACAAGGGGTTTCGGGTTCTAATTTGGTTTTTAATGTTTTATGAATAATTAAGACTAAAGGGGAAAGAACACATTTCGCATAGCCTTAAATTCGATTTTAATCGCATCTAAATCGTTTCTATTGTGTAACAATAATATTATAAAATATTAGGCAAAGCCTTGTACGAAAACTATTAAGGTAGATTTACCACGAATATTCGCTTTATCAGCCACAGCAGAAAACACGGCGCGCCGGGAGGAAATCCGATACCACCGCACCGGCGCAAATGAATTGAACGTTAGAAACTCGTTAAATTAATGCCTTTAGAATTGCGGACTATTTCTTTCAATTAACAAATTTCGTGTTGTAACTACATTTTACCAACGATATTGAATGTTTTGAAAGATATTAAATATCCTCTCTTTCGATAGTTCAAGTTTTGTTCGGGTTACGTAGGTACTTATCGAATTACTATTTTGATCTGACAAAATTAATTTAACAGAAGCTTTGCAAATTGTAATACACTGAGTGAAGACGGTGGATACATTATAAATTTTCGTTCGTTTTACTTTTAATTGTACCGCATCAGATCCTTAGCTAATCTTTTTTACATTGAGCTATGGTTAAAGAAAAAATTAAGCAAGATTTGTGACTTATTTTTTTATTCCCTACACAGTTTTTCGCGACTGCGTTGATTTTGATGTATCGCTTCAAAAATAAGGTGCTGTCGCCGTTGTCTCTATCCCTAGAGGACGCAGTATGTACGAGGTGAAATTTACTTTGCATCTTATTGCCAAGTAACAGCATAACGCCAAACTTGTAGGTAATATCGCTGATTTGGACCTTATATTAATTGAAGAAGCTTAGGAAGTTCTCCGCGCTGCTTCAGGGAGTTATGTAGAAAATCCTCATCTTCAAGTGTAATAAATTTATTATGCTATTTCGCAGCGACATCTGGAATTGTTCACGTGTTCTCCGAAATTCGAAAAATAGAGGCACTTAAGATATTATTTCATTCTCTGGTGGACATAGATAGTGCTTTTCGTTGGTTGACGTTATTGGTTGAACGTCGTTCGTTGGCTGTACGTCGTTTGTTGCCGATCGATGTACAAATTTTTCCATTTCTATATCGGTAGAATTTGCGCTCGACTAGGCCATTCGATAGAATTCCGTCCAAATGACCAAATGTTTTTCAATGAGCGTTTTATTACGTGGACCACGTGCCATATTTTAATAATGATCTGCTATTTAACTCAAACAACACGAAAGCTGCAACAGTGAACGGCTAACGGCTAAATAAATGTCATAATGCCGGCGAAATAATTCATATTTAAACGGCAAAAACTGGCGAACATAACTCCATTCGGTGGTCGGAACACACGAGCGATCTAGCGAATACATTAGCCGTAATAGCTTGTTTGTGGCGGCAGCCAGCCCGCCGGCCAGCGACGGCGGCGCACACGGGCGATTGTCGGGAAGTCTAGCTTTAGATCTTGGGGAAATCGTGATAAATGATCAATTAAACAGATACGTTTTAAAGTAATTATTTGTCCTTTTAAATATGTTCCATAAAGTTTGATAAAAAATACTTTGTCCCATGTATAACTAAATTAAAAAAAAGACGTGTGGCACTCGGAGACTGCCGCGGTAAAGCGGTAAAGTTTATTCATATTTAAAACACTTTGTACACAAATTATACGAGTACAGATATTCACTGTTTTACAGTGGGCCAAGAAAGTGGTGTACCAGTTTTCATTTAGTTGCCTAGTTATCAAAAGTTACATCAAAGTTCATAGGCAATATCACTGAAAGAGACGCATAATAATGACGTAAGCCTAATTGTTAAGAATACATACGTAGGTACATCATAACGTCACATTATAGGTGCAAGACATTTTAATCTTTATTAGAAACGCATAATGTTTTAATTTGTGCAAAGAAGATTTAAATATTCTGAACAAAAGCATAAGAACTATTTCAGTTGACAAAATAATTCTTTTTAAAAAGAAAACTGACATTTGACATTTAAGTCCTACAACGATCTTTTGGCGCGTGAATGACGTGTGGGTGACAGAGACAGTGCCTTACAGTTTGCCTTGCCTGTATGGCACTGTCTCTATCACCCTCAAGTCATTATAGTGTCATTATTTTATGTCATGTCTATGTTATTTTGCATGTTTTAAATCTAAATACGCGATAATTCGACTATTATGAATACATGTTGTCGATTCCAACGCCTTATTTAATCCAGATCTACATGTAATTATTCTTAAAGCACCGAACCGACGGGGCGAAAATCAAATGTTTGACAGGTAAGATTTGTATGGGAAATTAAAATTTTCATTTTTAGTATTTTCCTCGCAATTTTTCCATATTTTCTCATCGCTGCAACCTTCCCTGAACTTCCACGAATATTTCAAGACTAAAATTAGCCAAATCGGTTTAGCCTTTATAAAGTAAAAGTTAGTTAACTCAGTTAAAAGTTCTGGTATTTATCGATGTGTGGGTGCACAGACATAGTAACTATGTCTGTGTGTGGGTGATGGGGGTGTAATAATTTTTTCGTTACGAAATTTTTGCATTCGGTCCCCGCGCCCAAGGCCCGCGATAGAAGCTATGCAATAGCTTAAAAACACTTCAAAATCGATAAGGAGAGATAACTCGAAAACAACCCATTTATACGGGAAAAGATGACAACCGTTTCCATCAGAACCTTAGTGCATAGCTTGCACAGCAGCTTATGTGAAAACACCCTTAGTTACGTACGTGTTACGATATGAGCGACCGCATCCATAATTATGGAATGAATCACAACTATAGGCCCGCAATAATTCTGCGTAACAAATGTTTGGAACGGTTCAACTGCTGGTTGTGGTTTCAATTACTGAGGTCAACAACCTCGGTTGACGTACGATAGCCGAAGAGCGAAGCAAGGACGGACTTGCATGAATTTGGGGGTTGCCGCATAAGTGCGTAGATTTAGAACGCTAGATGCTGCGTTTTTCGCAATAGGTTCCATTGCTTATCGTGACTTTTGCAGCATGAAAGCATTCATATTTTGTCAATATAACATATCTGATAAAAATTATAGCTGAATGACTTGAAGGTTGGACCCCAGAACCGCCGAGCCCTGGTATGAATTCTGCAAGAACCAGTAAACCATTGATGTATAAGTATCTAGATGGATAATCGAATCCGCGAAGACGTGTCAAAAAAGCTGCGCCAACTATTGGCGCAGAAGTACTTTCGCGCCAATTAGTGCCGATCGCGCCGCTTTCGTGTCACTACGTATTACGCGCGCAATTTAAATAAACAAATAAGAGGGATAACATGACGAAATGTGCTATTAAACTGTGCCGGAATTATAAAGGAAGGGTAAAAAGCTCAAAAAACATCACATATCATAGGCAAGTAACCAATAAACATATTTTTAATTAAATTTCAATTTTGATTTTTATTGTAACCAAATTACGTCATTTTTTTGTCAGTGTTGCTAGTTTCTATTTTTATGCTCCCGACTTAACATCATTTTTGTGGGTATATAAATTGGTTTATGGTTACGTGTATATTATTTAGTTCATGTACTTTTATAAATCGATTAAAAAAAGGTGGTGTTTACCAATACGTTTGTGTTTATTTATAATAATATAACATTAATATTCGTATGTTTATGAGCCCATTTTAATGATTATTTTTGCATTGGGTCGAATAAACCACTTTTAAAGGTACAAGAGTAATGTGAAAAGGAGACGATCCAAAATTGTATGTAGTCTGGGCCTGGTTTTGTACCAGTGATAAAATAAGATAAAAAAGAAAAATAAACCATTTTTGACTAATCAAATCCACGAACTCATCTTTATTTCATTGCAAAAAATATTTATTAACTCCACGTGACGAAATTATTCTACATAATGGCGGGCAGCAGACCAGAGGATTCATAATTTTTGACGTATGACGTTAGCTGTCAATATGCCTTCTCTATGCTTGAATGATGCTTGAACAATGGCTCGAACTCAGAGTGAAGGACGCCATCTTGCAAGTGTTGCAAGTAGTACCTACCGAATAACTCGAAATTAATTTTATTTTAGCAATTCATTTATTGCGATTTGTGAATTTATTATATTTTTAATGAACTTTCTGTATTTTTTGGTTTTTCATGGTTTAGTGTACAAGATCAGGCCCAAAATGGACCATCTCCTTTTCTAAAATTGTAAAGTTACCGTCTCAGATTAAGGTGAAAATTTGAAGGGAGGACGGGTTCTACACTCTCATTCGTCCCCCCAAATTAAATATTGCTCTCATAAAGTACTTACTTTTTTAAAATTATTTTTCTAAATCTCTAAAAATTTTAAGGTTATGTGGTCTCATTGGTTAATGTGTAAGCGCTAGAAGTCTTAAGTGTATGTATATGTGTGTGTGGACGTGTGTGTGTGTGTGTTTTAAACTACATTATAAAAAATAAATTACTTAAGTAGATCTAATTTGATTTTTGGGCCTAATTTTGAATCGTGACATCTCCGGCGCTGCGGAAAATGCAGCCAAACAGGCAAACAGGACTAACAATAGCGAAAAAGTAGTTTCGAACTAACCTTATTATATTGGTAGCACTGTCAAACTAAGCCAAGAGTCAGTAATCCATCCGCAAATCGCGTGTTTAAAAAACACCTCAAAGAATAAAACAAGTCGACGCACTATGGATTGGTAGGTATAGGTTAGTTTGGATTGTATAATAACCAAGCGGAAAAAGGGACGCCCGAAGGGGGTCCCTTCGACATTTATTTACAACACTTCCTGTCTTAAAAGGTAGCAATTATCTAAATAATTTAGATAAGATAAAAGAACCTTGTACAGTATTTTAGTTCCGTCATAACCTTAAAAATTTTGAAACTTAAAAGAATAATTCAAAAAAAAGTATGCACTTCTTTACAGCCATATTTGGGGGAAAGTTGGGGGAGTCACCAACCTCTCCTCCAAAAAATTTCAGCTTAATTTGAGGTAGTCACTTTATAATTTTTGGAAACTTGATTTTTTTATAATAAAAAAAGTATGCATTTCCTAGATTCAAAAATGGTGGGGGGAAGATGTGAGCGTCAGCCCCCTCCCCCCTCAAATTTTTAGCTTAATTTGAGGTGGTAACTTAATTAAAGAAGAGCCAATTATTTACATCACCTAGCTAATTTAATAAAAAAAATTACTTGGAAAGTTAATTACATGCATATCATTAAAAAAAACTTCAATAAATAAAGGAGATGGTCCATTTTGGGCCTGATCTTGTACACTAAACCATGAAAAACCAAAAAATACAGAAAGTTCATTAAAAATATAATAAATTCACAAATCGCAATAAATGACTTGCTAAAATAAAATTAATTTCGAGTTATTCGGTAGGTACTACTTGCAACACTTGCAAGATGGCGTCCTTCACTCTGAGTTCGAGCCATTGTTCAAGCATAGAGAAGGCATATTGACAGCTAACGTCATACGTCAAAAATTATGAATCCTCTGGTCTGCTGCCCGCCATTATGTAGAATAATTGCGTCACGTGGAGTTAATAAATAATTTTTGCACTGAAATATAGATGAGTTCGTGGATTTGATTAGTCAAAAATGGTTTATTTTTCTTTTTTATTTTATTTTATCACTGGTACAAAACCAGGCCCAGACTCCATAGAATTTTGGACCGTCTCCTTTCCAACTACAAACTGCGTAAAAAAATATTAATTTAATTAACTTAGCTGGTTTATTACAACATTAACATAAACAACTGTAATTAAATTAAGTAGGGTTTTTTATTTATTCATGAAAATAACCACTCCATAAATTAAGTTTAATGTGTGATTTATGGGAAAATTTTAGTAACTGGTATCATTGATCACGCAATATAGACAATAGACGAACGTGTAAAACATCGCCTGCACGCACACATGCTTGATATTGTTGCCTTGTTTTTTTTGTCTTCATTGTAGGGCGACGCTCAATCTAGGTATTTATACATCAATGCAGTAAACTTATTCTTAAAAATTATGAGTTATAGAATTTTAATTATCACTCGTTTCGGTGAACAAATTTTTTTCGAAAAATCCTTCACACTTGCACTCTATAATGTCCTCAAAGGTTTTGTGATTTGTGATGTCTGTCAATCCACTTGGTTAAAAATAAAACTGCTTATTAATAACTTCCTTAATCTTTAAACTTACTGTACATTAATCAAAACCTAAACGATCGCACTGAAAAACATTTCCGTGACTAATGTCGTTCAATAAACGTCGTGTGGCGCGAGCCTAAATTCAATTCAATTCAATTCTTTATTTCGGACAACAGTAATCCATTTTTTTGTTAGTAGGTACATATAAAACTTAAAGACTATGTTAGTACAACCTACAACTAAAAACACAATAAAAAACAATATAATTCAGTACTCCATATACCTGCGAAGCACTCCATGCGGACGACAACGTCTAGAATGCGGAATGGACTCAGTTTCCGTCATCATCCGCCTAAAGTGCCTCAAGACAGCTGAATGGATATCCTCAGCTATAGTAGGTATTTAGGATGATGTTGTTACTCTCCCTAAGTCTCCCAATCAGCGATGCTGCTCTTTTGCGCAGAATGGCATGGAATCCATCTGTTCGATTTTCTGCAAACATCGCTGACGCACTGCAGAATCGGGGAAGTCTCAACAACATCCTAAAAATATTATTGTACTGAATGCGAAGGGCGCTTAACGATCGTTTAGTATGCCTAAACCATAGACCACCCGTGTACAGACCCTGACAATATGCTTTAAACAGCATAATCTTGACCTGGTCTGAACATCGAACGAATCTACGGGCCAGCATGTTACCTCTGATCGCCAGCGCCCTCCGCTCTCTCTCAATGTCTACATCGTCTTTGAGGTCGTCGGCAAGGAAATGTCCGAGATATTTAAATTTGTATACCCGAGTGAGTCCCAGCCCGTTTAGTGTTAACGGAGGGGTATATTCTGGATACTTGCCGCCGGCCCCGAACACCATGTATTCGGTTTTTTTTACATTGTAAATGAGGCCATGTGATGTAGCATAGGCCTCACATACTTTCAACAGCTCTCTGATTGACCTCGCAGTCGGACCGAGCAGCACCATGTCATCCGCGTAACTAATGTTGTTAAACGGGACTCCCGCTATCCGACATCCAACACGGTTGCTGCTGAGCTCGACTATGAGGTCACGTAAATTAGTAACTAAAGGGTTACGTAAATTCAATTTGTTTTTTGATGTCGCTGGGAGCATATCGCTCAAAGCCGGGGATTTCAAATCAATTTAAAACAAAAATTTGTATTTCTCGTTCGAGCCCGAAGGTCAAGGCTCTTCGATTATTTGCTTGAGCAAACCTCCGCTTATTTTGCCGGTCGACATAAGTCGACTTACGAATGAATTTTGCGCTTACACTGCGTCGACGTAAGCGTACAGTGATTCGTTTTGCAATTTCTTTTTATTCATCACAAAATGTTCGCGTCTGTTTTATCAAAAAAATATTGTAATTTTGTTATCCGGAAATACATTCAATTTAAAAATGAATGAAACTTGATTGAATCGAGGGGAGTATAAAACCGTATGTTTGTTTTATGTTGCGCAGCGCAAATGTTTACACCTTTAGATTTGTGTGTATTAAAATCCGAAATCCTAATTTTTACGGAATCAATTTGTTTCAATAAACGAATATATACCGACATACCATTAAGTTTATTTAATACTCTAGCATTATAGGCTACAACAGCACCCACAATGTTTTATAACTTATACATTTTTAGTTATTTTGTCTCTTTCTTCTGATACAGCACTGTCTTATTCTCAAAAAGCATTCCTCGTGCAAATGTGTAGGTATAGTATAGTTACTGCACAGACCCTTGGACTCTCTTAACAAAATTGCAAAGGAGATCGAATACACGTCCAAATATCTAACCCAACATCCCTCGCCAGGTGTACATCGTGGGCCACGCGGCGCCCGGCTCGGAGTCGGGGCTGGCGTACACCGCGCACTCGGTGGACGCCAACGCCAAGTACTTGCGTACGGTGCGCCGCCACGCCAAGATCATCGCCGGACAGTTCTTCGGCCATCTGCACGCCGATACCTTCAGGGTGATTTACGACAAAGGTAAGCAACTGTGCAACCTTTGGGGTTATGAATAAGGTCTACTTTTGAACGTTGGTAGTAGACTAAAGAGTAGAGCTAGGATGGTAAATGGTCATCGTCGCCAAGTACCTGCGCACGGTGCGCCGCCACGCCAAGATCATCGCCGACCAGTTCTTCGGCCATCTGCACGCCGATACCTTCAGGGTTATTTACGATAAAGGTAGGTGTGTAACCTTCGGGGTATAGAAATAAGGTCTACTTTTGAACGTAGATAGTTGACTAACGGGTAGAGCTACGATGGTAAATCGTCATCGTCACCAAGTACCTGCGCACGGTGCGCCGCCACGCCAAGATCATTGCCGGCCAGTTCTTCGGCCATCTGCACGCCGATACCTTCAGGGTTATATACGACAAAGGTAGGTTTACAGCCTTCGGGGAATAGAAATAAGGTCTACTTTTGAACGTAGACAGCAGACTAAAGAGTAGAGCTATAATGGTAAATGGTCATCGTCGCCAAGTATCTGCGCACGGTGCGTCGCCACGCCAAGATCATCGCTGGACAGTTCTTCGGCCATCTGCACGCCGATACCTTCAGGGTTATTTACGACAAAGGTAGGTTTACAGCCTTCGGGGAATAGAAATAAGGTCTACTTTTGAACGTAGGTAGTAGACTAAAGAGTAAAGCTATGATGGTAAATAGTCATCATCGCCAAGTACCTGCGCACGGTACGCCGCCACGCCAAGATCATTGCCGGACAGTTCTTCGGCCATCTGCACGCTGATACCTTCAGGGTTATTTACGATAAAGGTAAGCAACCTTCGAGGAATATAAGTAAGGTCTACTTTTGAACGTAGATAGTTGACTAACGAGTAGAGCTATGATGGTAAATGGTCATCGTCGCCAAGTACCTGCGCACGGTGCGCCGCCACGCCAAGATCATCGCTGGACAGTTCTTCGGCCATCTGCACGCCGATACCTTCAGGGTTATTTACGACAAAGGTAGGTTTACAGCCTTCGGGGAATAGAAATAAGGTCTACTTTTGAATGAGTTAACAAAGTAACGAGCACAAGTAAACAACTGTGCAACCTTCGAGAAATATAAATACGGTTTACTTTTGAAAGTCGATAGCTGGCTATCGAGAACAGCTATGAAGATAAATGATCATCGTCGCCTATGGATGAAACGTCAGAAACATGCAAAGTCGGTTTATGACCGACTCAATCACGAGCTTACAGGCCGATACTTATATTAATGATCTATTAATAATATAATCCTCTTGCCAGATAAATTATCCCGGATTACAATTCTTAATGGATATATTTTCTTAACAAAACATATTTTATTCTAATTTACTCGATGTTTGTTATGTATAAATTAAACATTTCTAGCACCAGCTGCTATCGTTAATGAGTCCGTCAATAAGAATCATAATGAGTACCATGATTTCTATCAACTTCTTACGTCACTATCGGTTATGATTACTACTCTAGAGAGTAATCCATATCCATACTAATATTATAAATGCGAAAGTCTGTCTGTCTGTCTGTGACGTTTTCACGGCTAAACCACCCGGTGCGATTTGGATAAAATTCGGAATGAAAATAGTTGAAGACCCAGAGTCACATATAGGCTACTTTTTTTTTCAAAAATCAACCCCTAAAGGCTTGAAATAGGGGATGAAAGTTTGTATGAAAAATCTAAACCGCCTGACCGATTTCGATGAATTTTCCCAGGAAGATAGTTAATGACGTACCTTCTTCCCCACTTCCCCGGTTCGTGATATAAAGGAATTCCACGCGGGCGAAGCCGCGGGCAAAAGCTAGTTTCTAATAATTTGATGTATTGTCGCCTACGTACTTTATGTTTCTTTGATAATGAGCGATAATGTTCTTAATGTGTTCCAATTGCAGTGAGAATGTTGGTTAATATGTGGGTTCTATACAACAATTACGCGCTGGCCCAAGGATATAGTAGTAACCAAAGAGTTTCTAATCAATACTGGAGAATGGTGGCAACATAGTTAGCTACAACCAACTAATGGCCCACTACTGAGCACGGGTCTCTCCTCATTACTGAGGAGGCCTAGAGCATACTCCACCACGCTGCTCCAATGCGGGTTGGTGGAGGGGTTAGTGGCCAACCCAGTATCGAAAGTTTTCAAACCGCCCGAAGGCCTCCGACATGGCTTAACGACTGCTATCAATCGATAACAACCGGGACCGACGGCTTTACGTGCCCTCCGAAGCACGGAAGCGCTCAAGAAATTATTGCCACTAGCGGTCACCCATCCGAGTACCGACCGCGCCCGCTGTTGCTTAACTTTGTCGATCGCTTAGGATCGACGCAAGCCGCCGGGCTATGAGCGCTTCTCAAAAATACCTCACTATCAATTAGTCGTATTTGTTTGTTTAATAAACCTGAATAACGATGTAAGGCTTACATTTTATGGAAATATGTTAGGATAGGAAAAATATTAACGAAGAAGAAAATAGAACCGCCAGTAAGATAATATTTGATTTCCATTGTTTAAATAAACTGAATGTTGATTTATATCTTGCTTTTGATGTTACGATTTTGGGAAAACTGCTATTTACATAATTTACATTTGAGGCTTACATCGGTTGGACGAGACCAGATGAAACAATGGCAAACGCATACCCAAAAGGCGATCTGTAGCAACTATAGATTATGGTCATAGTCACGGTTGTGGTCGATAGAAAACAGCCGTGCTTATTGTCACGGGTTTAGAAAGTATGAAACCTTCCGATATTTTAGTTGGACAGTAAATAATAATCTCGGAGATTTCTCTACTATGAAGAGAGACACGTGTCTCGCATTGGGCATCTAATTTATGGAAGTATTATATTGTCTGGCCAGCGTAGTGGACTATGGCTTAAGGCCATTTTTTTCATTCTGAGAAGAGACCCGTCCTCAGCAGCGAGACAATTATGGATTATGATGATGATGCTTACGTTATCAAAGCCCAGGGCACCATGTTAATAAATGTTGTTGTCTGTAGATCAACCGGTGTCTTGGGCGCTGCTGGCGCCGTCCGTGAGCCCGCGCCACGACCCTGTCGGCGCCTCCAACCCCGGCCTCCGCCTCTTCAAGTTCGACTCGGACACTGGCAAGGTGAGAGGAACAATTCAATTTAATAAAATTGTCGTTAAATAAATTAGGCGTGTTTCTACGACTTTCATCATAATCATCATTGCAACGATCGAGATCTTCTCCAAGAATTGTGTTATTTTTTCGTTTTCAATGTGTGTGGTGTTATATAGGTACGTCTATTTCATTTTTACAATAAGAGGGCCATAACTTAATCGATGTCCAAGAACAAAATGGTAAACTTTATATTCAAACCAATGATGATCATTTATTTCTCGCGCTTGTCGTTTAATTTAAACACGTTTCTGCTCTGAGGGAGATTATCATCCAGCTTGATTAGTTTTGTTGCACTGCATTATTAATCTGGCACATTACTTAGTCATAACCTCAGGGACTTTACAACAGAGGGAGCAATGTAGATAAGCCTAAATGAGAAATGCATTAACAAGATTACGGCAAAGGATTATGTTAACGTTCAGAGCTACAATAGAATTTGGCATAGGGAGATCTCCCGCAAGACGAGACCCTATAAGTGAATGCTCTCGAGGCGTTGCACATATGCAGGCGATGTACAAATTTTTTTCAGCATGATGCAGGCTTCGATGACATCACCGTGTGACGTGGTGCGCTGTCGCCTTCGTCGCTTCATTTGAACACAGACTATAAAGGTTCCCGCAAACTGGCCACACTGGCGCTTCTTTTAACACTCCAATAGCTCCAATAACAGTGAGCGGCTTATGCAGCCGAATGCGTTTCTAAAAGAAGCGTCATAGCGCCGCAGCCGCCGGTGGCTGTGGCCAGTTTGCGGGACCCTAAGTCAATGAAGTCTGACGCTGATTTGAATTCTCCAGGTGTTGGACTACACCCAATTCTACCTGGAGCTGGCGGCGGCGAACCGCGCGGGGGGCGCGGGGGGCGCGGGCGGCGCGGGGGGCGGAGCGCAGTGGGCGGCCGAGTACAACCTCACGCAGTACTACGGCCTGCGCGACGTCTCCGCCGAGTCGCTGCACGCGCTCGCCGACAAGCTCAGGATAGGCACGCCGCAGGAGACCACCATGTTTAACAAGTGAGTTGAATTCTTATTGAACGTTCACGGACGTCAATGCGGAACGAAATGCTCATACATGCGATACACACGAATTTGCAGAGAGTTCTGTACTCGATTTATCCTGTTAACTTTTCTTTAGATTTGCAGAAGTAGAGCACCGATTCTCCCATTCACTCCGATTTTCCAAAGTCAAGTTTTCATTAATATCCAGAGTTAATAGGAAGCTGCTATTCCGTATGTGTGTGCACGCAAATTACTGAAAACATTGGAGTTTTTTCATCGAACAGCATTCCAAAAGGTCTCGTACTCGTAGATAGCATTGGTGTCAAAATTGAGAATTCGTATGATCAGTATGACATGACACAACAACTTAAAGTAACGTTGATCAAAATGTCATATAACTTCAAAATCAATGTTCAGGTACCTCCGCGCATACAGCGTGAAGCACGAGAGCTCGGAGAGCTGCGACGGCGCGTGCGCACACCAGCACTTCTGCGCGATCACGTGTCTGGAGCACGCGGCGTACCGCCAGTGCGTGGACGCGGCCGCCAGCGCGCTCGCCGCGTCCGGCCGCTCCGTCGGCGCCGCGTCGCTCGCTCGCCTGCGACAATCGCTCGCCGCGCTCGTGCTGTTTGTCGCAATCTTCGTGTAAAGGTAATAGGCCATTCTTCTGTGTCATTTTAATTCGGAGGTTGCAATAGCACTTCTGCGCGATCACGTGTTTCGAGCACGTGGCGTGTAGTCAGTGCGTGGACGCGGCCGCCAACGCGCTCGCCGCGTCCGGCCGCTCCGTCGTCGCCGCGTCGCTCGCTCGCTTGCGACAATCGCTCGCCGCGCTCGTGATTTTTGTCACACTCTTCATGTAAAGTAATAGGCCATTCTTCTGTGTTATTTTAATTCGGAGGTTGCAATAGCACTTCTGCGCGATCACGTGTTTCGAGCACGTGGCATGTAGTCAGTGCGTGGACGCGGCCGCCAAAGCGCTAGCCGCGTCCGGCCGCTCCGTCGTCGCCGCGTCGCTCGCTTGCCTGCGACAATCGCTCGCCGCGCTCGTGATGTTTGTCGCAATCTTCGTGTAAAGGTAATAGGCCTTCCTCTGTGTAATTAGAATTTGAAGGGTACCACAAGTACTTCTGCGCGATCACGTGTCTGGAGCACGCGGCGTACCGCCAGTGCGTGGACGCGGCCGCCAACGCGCTAGCCGCGTCCGGCCGCTCCGTCGTCGCCGCGTCGCTCGCTCGCTTGCGACAATCGCTCGCCGCGCTCGTGATTTTTGTCACACTCTTCATGTAAAGGTAATAGGCCATTCTTCTGTGTCATTTTAATTCGGAGGTTGCAATAGCACTTCTGCGCGATCACGTGTCTGGAGCACGCGGCAGTGTGCATCAGTTTTCAACCCAACTATAGAAAGTTATAATGCCGTCCGATGGTCTCTAACATGGCTTAACGACTGTTAATTACGTATTGATAAAAAATCAAGAAAATTTTGTCAGTTTGTCGATTTCTTAGGATTTCATTACTTATTTTTCTAATAAACTTATTAATAAATTTAAAAAACATAATCGCAGCTTAAAATATCAATGCGAAGCAGCAGCTGTAGTCACGGAATAGCTGACTGTAGTTTGACTTTAATTTTTCCATTCAATATAAAACGATATTTCAATGGCTCTCTGCTTTTCAAATTAATTTAATAGAGTCTGTCACAAACCAAAACGTATTTTTATTTCTATTTAAAGCTCTGCAATAGACCGTTACTAGGTACAACATACTCCGAAATTGGTATTGACAACTTTAATTACTATACGTAAGCTCCAGCGATGAATAGAAGCCAGCGGGTCACGATATTGGACGAGTACTTGCCGTTTCTATTATAAAGCTTAAGCCTCTATAGAAATTTCAACTGTATTTTCCGAACATAAAATTCAATTTCCTTCAAATCGACCGTCGTTCGCATGGCTTCCCGCGTCTAATACGCTATCGGTTATTTTTTGCAAGACAGTTCTAATACAGTCTCGGTAACGATGTACTTAAATCCTTTGTTTTGTTACAGAGGGACTCTCGACCTTCGGGAGGTGTGACTGGCCACTAATACTCGAGTGGTTCCGAGGTGCGACAGTGACATGAACTGAAATGTTAGGTTAAGGTAATTTTGTAAACGTAAAAGCTCAGACGGCGTTTGTGATATTGCTCGATACTGTATAGTGCATAGGTTTAGTGCATTTTACAATTATTATTGGTAGATTAACTTATGCGCTCCGGTACAGCAGATCAGGTGGAACTGAATTTAGTGTACGACTGTCGATGTTGCTACGAGACAAGTGTTTGTTAACGAAAGTACTCTACAAAGCCTGTTCGAACGGACAACAGGTAAAGTGTTGTCGATGTTATCTCTAACAAGTATTTAGCTATGACTGACAGCACACGCTAGCTTTAACAATTGCTGTGTTTATTTTTTAAATAGAAATGACATGTAATTCACATTGTACCCGAATATCAAAAAGCGTTTGTGGTTACAGTTAAGTAAAGTAAATAAGGCACGGTCAGTGTTATTTTTGTTTGATTGTTGGAAACCAAAGTAATACTTATTTATTTTCATAAGGGCTGGTTCTTTATAACGGTTTTTTACTTTTTTGCTCAGTAATAGTAGCGGAAGCTTTGGCGTCAGAAAATGATAGGTAAGGCATAAAGAACAGATAGGTAACTTCATTTTAATCCATACTAATATTATAAATGCGAAAGTCTGTCTGTCTGTCTGTCTGTCTGTCTGTCTGTCTGTCTGTCTGTCTGTGACGTTTTCACGGCTAAACCACCGGTCCGATTTGGATGAAATTCGGAATGAAAATAGATGAAGGCCCAGAGTCACACATAGGCTACTTTTTTTTTCAAAAATCAACCCCTAAAGGCTTGAAATAGGGGATGAAAGTTTGTATGAAAAATCTAAACCGCCTGACCGATTTCGATGAATTTTCCCAGGAAGATAGTTGATGACGTACCCCCTTCCCCACTTCCCCGGTTCGCGATATAAACGAATTCCACGCGGGCGAAGCCGCGGGCAAAAGCTAGTAGGATATAAAAGTTAAATTGTTTACTGGATTGTACAGTAGATACATTGTAAGATTAACTTATCACCATTGTATTGAGGAACCACAAGACGTGTGGCTAAGTATTTATGCTTAAGTATGTTCGTGATTGTTTATTTGTTATAAATATACTATTAGCGTCATGTAGCTAGGCATATTTTGTGATATGAAAAGGTCCATATTGGTCGATTGAAATTTGGATTATGTGAAAGAAAGTTACGCCTAGATTTTATCTAAAATAACGTCAATATTATGTAGTCTTTAATATAATTCTGTGTTATTTTATCCTAATCATTACTTTTTAAAGTCTCGATGCTATAGAACTCATGCTTACGAGCGATCTGTCGTCTACTTTACAGAACTCTAGTGTAAAGAGGCACTTATTCTTTATTTTGTGAAAAATATATTTATTATCTGATCATTTTGTTATACAGTTTAATTTGCTAATTACTTGGTAGTTCTCGATGTAAATAAAAGTTGTACAGTAAACTGTTAAGTATCTAATTAACGTATCGATACTATATTTAAAGTGTACTTTTATACTGTAAATGAAGGAAAGACGTTAGAATCAGTGTCAAATTTACCTCGATAGAGTCGTCTGGCATTGATATAAAATACGTAGGTATAAAAACGATCTCAATGTAATTTAGCATAATAATAGGATCTAAAAACTAAACTGTACTTATGCCTATCAATATTTTATTACTCGTCTTATATTCATTGACATAAAGCACTCTTACTTTATGATTGCACATGCAGAGTAAACTTTACTCGATATCATGTTAGTTAATATGACATAGTTTTTACCGATTTAAAGTAATAAACCACTATTGGATATGATATAGGAAGTAATTTTAATATAGGATGATAGGAATACATTGGAAATAGTTAAATTGTAATGAGTTTTGGCCTAACCAAACATTGGTAGAACGAAAGTCGCAGTCGGGCCGCAGATGCGGATGGTCAAACCAAATCGTCATCATTGTTCTTCGTAATAAAATCTGTTACTGGTGGATGTTTTTACATGGAAGGTATTTGGTGAAAAGTATTACTGATAATGATAACAAAATACCTACATCCGTAAATAATGATCTTTTTGTGAATTTTTGTCTAAAAAATATTCTGGATGCGTGTACCGGTAATAGGGAAGATGCTGCTAATAGACATAGAATAATAGACCTGCTAATGGGGTGAAGGGAAGAGGAAAACATATTGCGCCGACCCCAAATAAAATTGGGATACGGGCAGGAAGATGATGCTGCGTGTAACGGCATGGCAAGGGATTTACCGAAAAAGCGGGAGCCGGCGATAGTTTTTGCATAAAACGCCGTAAGGTCCCATTCCTATCGAAATTCGTTTGTTAAATATTCAATGACCCATCTGTATAATATTTGATTTGGGCGGCCAGACTGCAGTTTCGTTTGCAAAATGTTTAGGCAAGTGTCCGACCCTCGGCGGCCAGCGAGCAGCTATGGACTATTCTCGCACAAGAAAGGAACATAAATGTGACAAAGGGACATATTGTAAGTGAGCAATTACTCGCCGGCGCGGTGTGAACAGCCAACGAGTACTCGTTGACATAATTATGCATCTCTTTTGTTTATACGGAATGTCATAATAATATCTTTTGTACGTGTCTTGAGCGAGAAAAAAGAACTTTACTCGCTGACTCGCCGGCGGTGGGGCTCTGCCTTATAATCTGGTAATTTTTATTTTAAGCCTTTACTTGCCAATCGTTTCATTTCTTTTAATGATACGAGTAAGGGCATCGCAGCGTTATCTCGAGATGTGAAGACGTGTAAATTGTTATCGATTAGTAAAGCCTATATGTTTTATATTCAGTAAATTATATTTATAGTCCAATGTTGTTAGGGCTAGCGATGTATATTCAATATTGTAAGTAGGGTAAAATTAGAATAACAGCAACCGGGATTGATGTCTACTAAATTAACAATCTTTTTTAAGCCCTAGCCTACAGGTTTGTGTTCACAAACTTAATCTTCATCATACTTTAATATTGCCTTATGTAGCGGTTCATATATTTGGCAGTTTAATTTTATGGTACCTTTTTGTTTTATGTCGCTATGACATTGAAGATTGCTGAAGGCAATTTCTTTGTGTATGACATAATTGCTTATTAGTATAAGTTTTTGACATGCTTTACTAGAATTTTAATTTACTAATAGAAAGTCAATTTACTTAATGATTTTCGTGTATAATGCTCGGCGTGATTGGAAATTTAGAAGGCTTGTTTGAATACAAATATGTTAAAAGGGTTTGTGTGGCGATTGTAACCTTAGTCTAAACGTACCGTAAC
This sequence comes from Hesperia comma, assembly GCA_905404135.1. NCBI lineage: Eukaryota > Metazoa > Arthropoda > Insecta > Lepidoptera > Hesperiidae > Hesperia > Hesperia comma. The sequence goes on from FR990021.1 coordinate 19,433,214, forward strand.
TGACCGTGAGTGGTTAAACATAATACGGGGCTCTCTCTGGGTGCTGTTGCTCTGAGAATAAAATATGTCTCGCAATGCTTCGTTGAAAATGTGATTTTGAAGTGAGAGTAACGTACATTCTAGGATCGGGTTGGAGTCGTACCTAGCTCTTCACAATATAGAAAACCTTAATCGAATGAAAATGTAAATACTTGGTGTAACATAATTTCAGATTTGTAAAGAGGAACAACTAATTTTAAGTGAAGTAACGTAATGCTTACTGAAACGTTTTGTCGCTGAGACCAATATGATGTCGGAGTTAGTTTGTATGTAAGTGTATAGTCTGACCAGGGGAATAGAAACATTTTGTAATTAAAAACAATGTTGGCCTGTACCCCGATAGTGGTTATGTGATGATGTCAGGACTAAGGAATTTATTTATTTATTTAATTCTTTTTTGTACACCAACAACATAATGACATTACCAGAAGTGAAAAATATACATAACAAGGTACAAAAGGCGGCCTTATCGCTATATAGCGATCTCTTCCAGGCAACCTTAAGTGTGGAGCATAAGATAGGAGTGGGTAAAGTGGTAAGGTGTACGAGAAATGATAGGAATCTTAGCTATAAGATAAACATATAACATGACATCATATTACTTACAAGATTTTCTCTCGTAACGTGAGGTCTAACAACTTTTGTTACTCGTAACGCTAATGTCTTTGTAATACATTAGAAACTCGTACTTAGGCCGTTCGTTCATTTTCTATTCTTCTGGTCAAATTTTACTCAGCTCAGAAAAAAGGTAATTGAAAATGGCGTCTAAAATAAGTTCCTTTAGGTAAGTGCAAGCGAGATAGAACGACATATTTGCTATATTATTAGATAAGATGGAAACTTGAGGGAACAACGCCATTTTGGATTCCATTGTTCACTGGCTTTGGATATAGCGATATTGCAATCTGTTATTTGTTTTGAACATTATGAATGTTTCTGTGGTTTTATCGTCTAAATGTCTCGATTATTTTTTAATAAAGACTTGTATTATGCAACGTGTCTTTTACTTGTCCACACCTGCTGGCTTCAGTCCTTTATTGGGTCACTACAGGGCAATGGCCTCTCCTTGTCACCGAGAAGGCCCAGAGCCAACTCAACTGTGCATATTGGAGAAAACTACAAAACATTTACTTTTATTGCGACCACAAGGAACCCATTTTTCTAGGGGACCCCATTTTTCTTTTTTTTATCATTCCCCATTTTTTATTTATATTTGAGTTAACGTAGCTGTAGCAAAGGTTCGCTGCCTCAAAACATGATAACAAATAAACATGAATATTTGATGGTAAACAAGAAATAAAAATTATGAACCATCCATCCATCCATCCATCAGCCTTTCGATGTCCACTGTTGGACGTAGGCCTCCCCTAACTGGCGCCACTCTAACCGGTCCTGAGCCCTTTGAATCCAACGGATGCCCACTGTGTTCTTCAGGTCGTCAGTCCACCTGGTCGGGGGGCGCCCTATGCTCCTTTTTCCAAGACGCGGTCTCCATTCGAGGACCTTTCTTCCCCAACGGTTGTCGGTCCTCCGAAATACATGGCCGGCCCATTGCCACTTCAGCCGGCTAATTCTCTGGGCTATGTCGGTTAACCGTGTTCGTCTACGGATCTCATCATTTCTGAATTGATCACGCAGAGAAATACCGAGCATAGCCCTTTAAAAATTATGAACCGCTGAATCAATTTAGCATTTTTTTCATATAAAAATATTCGTGATAACCAAAAGTACCTTGATTAATTAAATTAGGATCAGCCAAGGCTCTCATTATATAAAAACACCCTTTCGGACAACACGGGATAATAACTGGAGAGCTGTTAGAGTAAAAGTGTGGGTTTGAGTTTTTGACTTCGGATTCCTAGCGGTGAGCCGACTGCTGGTCTATTACAGTTGATAAAATGCTTCCATAGTACCTACTGGTTATGTCATTTTATGAATTTACATTCGGTATGTAAAAAGGAAAGCCTGCAATACCTGACGACGAGCGCTACGTAATATTAAAACATCATTAAAGCAAAAGTTATTCAATCTAAAAAGCATTTAGGTTAGGTGTAATAAGATTGAGGGTCTAGTGCCTACGTCAGATGTAGTAGGTAAACTAAGAGCTTAGCAAACTAATTATATGATATTAGAATGCTGACGGAGCAAAAGTTTGCCGTTTAAATTAATGGAAGTAGATTTTGAAGTATGAGACTAATTTAAAATTTGAGTCATTATTGTACCAAAAAGTCACTGCGACCTGTACAGGACACAGGTATTATACACAAATCTTTATAAATAAGTCTATGTATTCTTAATGCTTTTACTTTCATAATGAACACATTTCAACTAGATTATCTACACTATAACTAAGTACTACTGGATTATACTGTAAGTAAGACCACATTGTCTGTTTTAAAGTTAATATTTAATTGAAACTGTAAGGTTTAATATTGTACCTTATAACCTCCTTATAACGTATATAATTATGTGGAAGGTGTGGAGCCGGTTACTCTTTTTAAGAAGCGACCATCTCAGTCCTCAGGGGTAGTAACGTATCAGTGACCGAATTAGAACGAGACTCGTACTAACAATAACTAGGGAACTGGACTATTACATTAACTAACAGGACTAATTATCACTTTATCACTAACAGTCCCTGTCCTCACACTTATTAACAAACTAACCAACTAATATTCTAACACCATCTTCTAACTGGACTAACCATCCTAGTGGTCCTAGTCCCTTTGAGTCTAGTTCTAGGTCGGTCACAGTTGTTATGGGCGACAGCGGAAGGGTGGTGCTGCATGCTCGTTGCATGCTCATGCAACAAGGTGTGTCCGTATAGTATACCTAATATTACAATTCAATCCTACTCCCTAATCGAGTCTTAATCTAAGTCGGTCACAATTGTCATGGGCGGCGGAAGGGTGGCGCTGCCTGCTTGTCTGCTATCATAATCTAACACCGATGTTCTAATGTCAATTTGTATCAATCCTACATACCCATCTTAAATTCTTATCTTTGTGTGTAGATGGATCTATCAGTGATTGGACTCAACTGCTGGACATAGGTCTCCCCTAATTTGCGCTACTCTGGCCAGTTCAAATTCAAATTCAAAACCTTTCTGAACCTACTTCAGTGGATACTCGCTAACTTCTTCAGGTCGTCAGTCCAATCCATCTTGTTGAGAGGCGTCCTATGCAAATTTTCCTTAGACGTCGATACAATATTTCGTACATGAAAAGATAAAATTTAAAGGTTAACCGATAACAACGTGCCGCAACAGAGGAATATTCAAGAAATTTTATCACCATCTCTCGATCGCACCCGAATCCGTTTTACATGAGTACAATCGACGCGATCCGCCAAACTACCGCGCGCAGCGTTCGAGTTACTAGTAATGTATGCATACAATTTTATGTTTGAATTTGATGCTTCGTTGTTCGTGTCAATAAAATGTGAACGGTATCAAAGTTAACAGCTGACGCCTGAAATTGTTTGAACGCACGTACTGCGCGAGTACATGAATGCCGGTTTACTTTTACGATGCAAAACGAGTTACGTCAATCATGAATATAAAATCATCAGTTTAGAATTTAGAAGGTTTTCCATTCGAGGTATCGAGCTCTCTAGATTTTAAGTTTTGTAAGACACTGACATACAAAACGTCGCGGCATCGTTGAGAGCATTATTTTGTATTAGGTTTGTATCATGAAATGTAAACGCTGTACTCCAACTACTTATCGATTTATCTATTTTATGAATATCTGAACCAGTTTAATTATTTTGTAAAATTTATCAAAATTTACTTTAAAAGTCTTACTTTAAAATTTACTTTAAAAGTTTTAACAATGAGACCCTTATACGCAATTATCCTGCATCAATCAATGTGACATGGAAAGTAAACAGGAAACAAAAGTAATTCACTCAGATCCGGATCATGGTGAAAAACTCAGATGCTGTGCTTTCAGACTGCGAGTCGTCCGGCAAATTTGATTGTGGAAGTTTTCAGACCCCGCGGAAGCACAAAGAGAAGTTGTAAGACCGACTGGTTCTGTAATGCCCGATACGAACACGTTACCGACTTCCAACTTCGCGAATCTTTTGTTTTACTTACAGTTCGCTTCGTTACTTCGACACTATAGTCTATTTGAGAGATCGCCTGAATGAATTTGGGCAGATGAATGTTTGTTCTTAATGTTGGATTTTTTCTAAAACAGGCATTAAGATATGAACGGTTATGTTTATAAAATTCGATTTCATTTTATGCTCACAAGTACAATGATTCCCAGAGACCTAAGACCTCTTATAAGTAAATAATACTTTCAGCTTTTTATAACAAGGGTAATAAAAGTATTGAAAAAATGACGTCTAGTAGTCGGACAGGAATTGATGTAGGCAAAAGAAACATTAACCTGAACACTTTGGTAGATAACCTAAAAAATATTTTTAGTCTGATTTGTGTTTTTTTTTAACAAAGTAGCTTCAATCCATTAATGTCCCACTACTAAGCACGCGGGTCTCTCTCTTTATCATTGAAGAGGCCTAGAGCGTACTTCACTACTCTAGTGCGGATTGGCGAAGAGGTTAGTGGCCAATCCAAGTATAAGAAGTTTTCATACCGAAAGTCTCGACATGGCTTAACCCTTTGACTTCAGAGCGCGCGGAAATCACATTTGTCGCCTAACATGAATTCATGTCGTCTGAAGACATCCACTTGCTAACAATAAAATCTGAGACTGACAACTTTATGTGCGTTAGTGCGGAAACGCTCAATTTTAGACGGCTTTCCAACTCTTTACCCCTCCGAAATCATGGTATAGAAGGTACTATGAGGAGAACAAAAGGCCTTGAAGGTTATAAATAAGAAACCGTTGATCGTTTCTACATGCAAATTTATGCAAAACGGCAAAGTCGATATCTTGCCTCTTGATGGAACGCGAAGCATCGTGCACTGATCCGTGTGTGGTGCCAACGACGCGGCGGTGCCTGGAGACATGGCAGGATACCTATACTTCGTTCGCCTTGGATCTGGAGTTCGTTATTATTACATGGCACACAAATGCCAGCTTTATGCCCTATACGATTAAGGTACATTTAAGACTGTCGGCGGCATCCAAAAATGGCCTTAGTACATTTTGCTTACAAGCTAAATTGAACTAAAAGCACAGGTAATAAATTTCGTTTTGGCGGGGAGTAGCAATTCCATATGCTCGGCGACTCGAGTATAAAATAACCGACCAATATTTGAATTTATTTAGTGTCGTGTTATTTACTATCAAGGAACATGTAATACAAACATTGTGCTTGGTGGTCTTAATATCGTTATTTGGTAGATACTAATAGAGAAATAAATCAAACACTCAATCAATTTTTTATTGCTCAAATAATGGTAAGATAGTAAGGTTTAATAGTAAGTAGGTATTACAATGAAGCGCATGAAAATACTGTAGGTATTCAGCCACGTCTATACAAAAACTATTTATTTAATCAACTTTTAAGAATTGTATAAATATAAATACTCGACTATGTAATAAAATTAGGTAAATACTCTAGCACCATCTTCCGAATATTTCTTCTTTTAACAAAAACCTTAAGTGCCCCTTCTATTGACTTTCATTAATGAACTGTCCTTTTATAACGAAAATGTCCCGTAAAATTACTTCTTCTAGTTGGTAACACTAATGTAAAGCTCTGTTACTAAAATATGCTGAAGTTCCTTACGCCATTATACTCGTATGCCTTATTGTGCACTTCTGAAAGCCAATTTCCTTTAAACGAATTTGTCTTCAGACGCGCTGCCAACTTCTTAAAGAGTTAAACTTAGATACACATAACCTAAGGATACTTTGCTAGACATTAAGTACTTGTGACTTATTTTCGTACAATTTTTTATTCCTAAGTTTCCTCACTAGAGATGGAAAATGAAAAATCCGTCTTACCGGATGTCTACTGGATATAAACTACTTCTCTGCCTGATTCCATCTTTATACGTCAAGTGGTTTTCGATAATTTGTTAGGAATGGGTGACCGCTTTGCTTCTACTTATTTACAAAATATAAATTTTAATGGTGCAATAGAAAAACCGAGTAAAGCAACATTAGATATGTATTTTAAGTTAGTCCCCAATAAAATAATAATTATGATGGGATAAGTATGAATAAATTATTTTTTGAATAATATTGAATTTAAAATTAATTTTATAACATGGAAAAACATTTAGGAAAAGAACACTTCTGAGACATTTATTACGAAGCAAATCCGAATTTTTCCGAGGCACTGAAATCCCTTCTAAATCGTAACCATAAATAAACGCACCATTGTAAGCTATTATTGGCGTTTCCCTTCTACCTCGTTTAGATTCCTCTATTCTTTACTGAGTATGTATCAAGTAATGGCCAAAAACGTCCCCTAATGGAACTACCGCATTTCTTACTGTTTTCCCTTACCGATGTAGTGATAATTTATTTTTAATAGACACGCCCACGCCTCCAGCTAGCTGCGGCTACAGAAAAATAATATTCCGAACAAATTTCAATCACGTTGGAGCCATTACTAGATTTATGTACAGTTTATATCTCAGCTTAACTGTAATTAAGTTTGTGCGGTTTCAAAATTAATAAAGCTAGAACGGAATACGGCGCTGTAAAACATTTCATAGCGTCTTCCGGACCGCTTAATGAAACACGTAAGCAGTCTTAGTGCTAAGGGATCGTTTATAAAAATAAACATTAAAGTTATGGCCTGTAAAATAATAAATGTTCTTTATTTAACAATAAATTACAAATGAAAGTCGAGCTGGCAGGAGATAACGCACTGGTGAAACACGGCCGCTCTGCATCGCTGTCGAGCTAATAATGCGTCGTCCGGGTATTGTGTAGCACACGCCTTTATATTTATTATTTTCTATAGGTATGTATAACAAATCTTTATAGAAAAAGAAAATGGAAGGTCTTTATTAAAGTAATTTTACCCGAAACAATGATTTTTAGAATATTTGTCGGCTCTAAAAATATGTCACTTTATCACACCTAAAATTTTCCGAATGTGGCTACTAAGAAACTGATTTACGAAGCAAAACGAAGGCGGGTTTACTAGTCTGTTAGTGTATATTATATTTTCATACCCAAATAGGTACTTTACACAAATGTACGGTCACACATTAGTGATACTTCAAGAAGTAGTAGCGTTCACCTCATTTCCCAGGTTGGCGTGACGTGGCATTACGCGTCAGTATTCAATAGCCATCGTTAGTGCGGCCGCACACCGAAATACATTTGTATTACAATAATTGTAGCGCCACATTTGAAACGCGACATACATATCGCCCCCCTATATTTGTATGTAAACCCGCACATCAAGGACACATTTGTAGTAGGTGCAATTTGCGGCAAGGTGTTTGTCGCGCCACAAGAATTGAAGATCGAACACGTTCGTTTTATGTGGCGCCGTAGCATAAATGACAACAATGACTTTACGAAAATGAAAGACAATACAACTACACGCTACAACTGTGCTTCCGATGTGCGTATACACAATACATTTGTGAACGCGTAAATGTATCGCAATAATTGTGGTGCCGTAAATACGTATAAATGTTGCGAGTACTATGTGGTGCCGGTGTGCGGCCTCACTTAAAGCCCGTGAGCCGTGCCTACACCACAGCCTACACTACGAGTGTGTGTGGATAGAGCGATAACATCAGCCCGAACGTCGCATCAAGTATTTTTATTCATGAAAAATAACACCTTATTTTCTTTATTATTGAGCGAACAAATCGAAGCCTTATGTCAACGATTTTCTTTGGGTGTTTTAGGACCATTATCCCTACGGCAGCCATTTTATGGGAAAGTCTTTTTACCCTTATAAAAGCTTTGACGTGATTTCAGATGCCGCGATGAATTCAACAATAATAATATTTTTTATGGTTCGTTTCTATTTTTATATTCGACGTAACAATATAGAAAATACAGATATAAATAATTATGACAACCATAAAGGAATCGCATAACAAAAGAAAGTATTTTTAGGTTAGATCTTTAATAATACGGTGGGGTTACAGTGTTACCCAAACGATAACGACAAAATACGGGTAAATAGAGAATAGGCTGGTTTATTTAAATTGGTGTTAATATTAAGGTTAACTACGCATTCTGCATATATTTTAAGACAACGTAATAAAAATAAATATGGATAGTACAGAATTCCCTAAGAGTAAGAATAAATTAATGTATTTTATTGTGTAATTAATGTTTTGAGCGCTCAAAGGTTTGCAATGTCGACCGTAGGCACCCCATTCACATTTTTACTATAAAACTCATCGGCCTCGCTCCATGCAGGGTTGCCCTTCTCAAGGATCCCTAATAATAGGTACTAAAAGGGAAATATTGCCGCAATAAATTATTATTCGTATCAAACCCTCGGCGCATGAATCACTGGCATTTTATCGCGTCAAAGAAACCCCAACAACATGAGATGCGAATTGATTCGAGATTTATTCGACGGTTAGGGGGTATAATTTATAGATCAATCTATATTAGGTATTCTGTATAATTTAAAAAGTATCTTACCCACAGTTTATTTGCCCTAATATTTCACTGCGTGTAGGTAATGACTTATCTATTTATCAAAATAATTTGAATACCTACGTCTACTTATTTGACTTACTGGATGAATTACATTCATTGGCTTCCTACTCCAAGTGCATCATACTATATCATTATCTAATTATAATTTCTTTGAAATCGATACCAAGTTCAGTTCTCGACTGATAAAGTCATATAAGGCACGTCTTATTAGAAGTCACAAAGCGTTTGATTTCCATTTTTTTGTAATAGACACGTGGCAAATGAAACGGAACCTGGAAATTGGAAACTGCAACCGGTCGGGATGGAAAGTAATGTTCATGCAATAACCGGGAATGTCAGCAAAAATTTAATTTTTCAGACGCCGAACGACTATCCATTTTGGACACTAAAACGTTCACGAAATCTAACCCGTCGGCGCCCAGCGCGCACATCAGCGATTAAAGCAGTAAAAGATACGACAGTTGCTCATTCACTAAACCTGACCTAGGCCCTTAGGGTGCGGTTCCACTGAGGTGGAGCGGAGCGGAGCAGTGCGCGATTCACCAATCACATGGCTTGAAATCCCAGCTCATTGCGCCTCGTATGGATCCGCTCCGCTCCGCCTCAGTGGAACCGCACCCTTATTCTGCTAATTTATAAATGCTTCAATTGCAGCTGGATTGAATAATTTGACACATTTTTGACACACCCCATATATGTCAAACAATTCAATTGAGATCCAATTCATCCACTTATAAATTAGCAGAATCGGGGCTCAGAACTTCATGAATATATTCTAGTTGATAGTAATTTGATTTGTTGAATTTTTAGTAACTACCTACGCTTTAATATTTTTACCCAGCTTCAGCGAAATCGAAATTACCATAATGATTTCAACCTGTACAGTTTAGGTTCTACAATAAGTCAACATATAAAAATTGTTAGAAGCCCGTGCCTGCTGATTACAGGCAACACCAAATTTTAATGGAAAATTTTATCAGAAGTGATAGGCAAGTAGGAAGAAACCATACTTATTATTTACTTAGTAATACTATTATAATATAGTCGCCTGTAGAGCAAGAAGTTTTTTCATCACACCTATTCGAAAAAGACGACTTGGTTCGGACTTACGGGGTTCCAAAGTTGCTGTTTTCTATTCAGCGGGCGGGAATGAATTTTCATACAACTTTTCCTGCCGGCTAGATCTTTTCCGTCCTATTTTGAATTTAGAACATTTTAGTATTTTGCGCTAAAGAAATCGAACGCAAATATTGTTTGAAAGAATGTCTGGTACGACGCGAGGGCCCCGCCAGCTGAATAATAAAAAAAGAAATCAAATTAAGATTTCGTTTTCAAATTAAAATTAAGTTTTCGTGCATTTTTACGTATTATTTTCTATTATTTTCTATTATATATATATATATTATTTTCTCATAGTGGGTGATGAAAAGTAGAGTGTATCACTCGGGTGCAAGTATATTTTTGGCTCGGGCGACGTACTTTGAATCCCTCGCTACGTTTGGGATTCTACTAAAGAATCCCTCGCTATGCTCGGGATTCTACTCTAGAATCCCTCACTTCGCTCTGGATTCAAAAAACGCCCTCGCCGAAAAAATATTACTTTGCACCCTTGTCATACAATCTACTATTTTTACATTTTGATAGAGCAACCAACTACTTTAAAATATGTTATTGGTATTCCACTAGCGTTACAGTCCTCTTAATTACATTTTTAGAAAAAACAATACTTACAGCCAGGAGCTATTTCAAATACCAAAGGCTTTGTCTTGACAATTGTTCAGGCATTTCGTTCGAGACGACCGAGGTAACACACGAGGACATTAATATCCGGTCTAAAGATCTGAGCGGAACATAACATAATTTGAGAAATAAATAAAAAAGCGGTATCTGCAAACATAAATCTTCCGACTGGAATTAATATAAACGACGACGGGGGACGATTCATATAACGAGGCAATGAAAAGCAATTAGAATATAATTTTTACAAAAAATAAACTCAAGATAAATTCATGCAACGTCGAGACTGGAGGAAAACAACGCGGCCAGTCATCAATCTTGATACCGCGGGGCAGCGGGCCCCAGGGAACAGTGAACAGTCAAAAGTGTTTTGTGAGAGTTCCACGTACACAGTTTCATTATTTGCCATCACGTTCTCTAATTACGAGATTTTTAATCGATTGCAAAACTTTAATTATTGTTTTTAATCTGTAGAAATATTTTTGCCAGCTTCGGGTTTTATAGTGCGATTGTCTTTAAATCAAGAGTGAATATGTTGCTTCTGAATTAGTGCGCTCTACTACCCCAAAACAATGTTATATATGATCCGGTGACACTTTTTTAGAGGCGATCATGTTAACCATCAAAGGTAACAACGCATTTGTATCGGAATACCTTCACTAACAATTGCTAACAGTCCCTGCCGAAGTTCTCACAGTTATCAACAAACCAACTAACTAATGTTACACTATCTAATGGTCCTAGTCTCCTAGTCCCTATGTCAGTCTTGTTCTGAGTCGGTCACAATAAATTGTCATGGGCGGCAGACAAAGGAGATGTGCTGTATACTTAGACACTTCTCACACAGTGCTATTTATGAGCTACGCGACTGCAACGCAACCCATTTCGCTGTATCTGTAGACGCATCGTAGACATCTACGATGCGTCTACGATGCGTCTCCTGTCAGTCAAAATGTCAGATACAGCGAAATTTTGGGTTGCGTTGCAGTCGCGTAGCTCATAAATAGCGTTGTGTGAGAAGTGCCTTACTCGTTACCAACAAAAAAAGATATACATGAAACTATGATGTCAGTAATTATTCCCTCCCGTAATTACAATTGTACGAAATGATGTATATGTGTCGCAAAGATACGTTTTAATTGAACGTGATAAATTTAATTGGAGCTGTCCTGTTCGATGCTGCGGCCGGGACCAAATTAGTTGCTGCTATAACTGGCCCGCGACCGCCTGCGGTTTTTCGAAATGAACCTGATTTTAGATAATACCTCCTGTTGTTTCATTTAATTTAAAATAGTCCGTTGCTATTTTGTGTATTGGAAAATCTTACTATCAAAATTATATGATGCAGAATAGTTATGGATGGAAGTTAATGGAGTTTTTAAAGAAGTATAAGATGTATTACTTCTGGTTATAATAGATACTAATAAATAATAGTAATTTAACGTTTAAGAACTGATAATAACTAATTCTAATAACAGAGTTTTTCACTTAGGTACGAGGTTTTCATTTATGTATTTGTTATATTTCAATGCCAAATAAAAAACCACCTTTTATGACTACTTGTAGTGAAAGCGGATATAATCTATCATAATCATGACTTCGTCGTAGTAATACGATCCATGCAGTAGAAGGCTATTAGGATTAGGGCGGAGTGTATCGAGCCGATCCACGATTACCGCGGCCCGCAAAACAAGCAGAGGAAGCATTCCTTCGCCCCACATCCATCGCGTTATACTGGTGTCCCCCCACCGGTGAGTCGGCGAGTAGCTATCGACTACCATCTCGCTCGAGAAACGTAGAAAAGTTATGAGATTCCGTGTAAACAAATGAGATGCAGATATTGATAGTTTCTCGCTCACTAACACACCGGCGCGGCGGCGGCGCCGGCGAGTACTCAGTTGCACATGCATCAATTTTGTTTATACGAAAAGTCCCCATGTGTTTCTTCATACCTCCGTGTGTTTATTGAGCGATAAATACCTTTCTTGAGCGAGGAAATCGCCGAAAATTACTCGCTAATCGCCGGCGGTCAGACACCTGCGTTATCCGCTTGTAACGGATAAATTATGTGACGGTGGGAAGGTCGTGTTATCCTATTATATTGTACCAGTTACTCATACATCACGAGCGCGGTTATTGAGGTGTTACCGCGATACACTTTCATCGTTAACTGAATGAGCTACAGTTGCTATTTAGGTACCTACTTTGTTATTTGGTTGCCAAGCGGTTTTATACGCAACGTTTTTGCTGGTCTCTGAAAAAATATAAACTCAGACTCTTTTATTCGTGGATCAGTTGAATTAGTAGGTATAGTTACTAGATCTTATCTTATGTCATTGTTCATTGAGAAGTTACATTAAGGGTTGCATTTCTTAGAAGACGCAAATTTAGATATCAGAAGGGGGTTAATGTAAAGTTTTATCTAGTTTGTGAGATCGCAGCCCTGCGGTCGCCATCGTGGAAAATAAGGTGCAGATGGTTTTTATGACTTGTTTGAAAAACTGGCTTACATAAATGTCGGACCATTTTCGAAATTTAATCTCATACTATACAAAGATATACTGATATCAGTGGGCAATGGTAAATCGTATGTTGCAAAATGTAATGTAATCTGAATGGCCGGGCAGGGGGCGCGGGCGTCGCGGTGCAGTGTTAGCGCCGGAAGCGCTCCGTCTTACCGCTGTCCGTCCGTACTACACTACTATCGGGAGATGCTTACGATAACCAAACAAGGTACGCGGTACTTTAAATGGTGTTAGCTCGTGTACTTTACGGGTTTTTATGGGTAAAATTGGGTATTGTAAAGAAATAACTGGTTAAGCAAAACATTGTTAAAAATATTTTAGTAATATACGTTCCTAAGCAACTCATGTAAAACCAGCATTTTATATAGCTTTCAGTAGAGTTGAAACTCCTAAACGGATCTACCGAATTTCATTTAGGTACTTAATTTTTTTTATGTTTATTTAATCGAACGTGTTTCTACCTATATATAATTAAAGAAAATCTGCATAGCTGCTTAAATCTTATTTTTCTAATTGTTCTACCTATAGAGACCTCCCTAAAGAACATTTTTTCCAATCCACCAATCCACCACATTCATCTCAATTCGTACGAAAAAGAATTACAGCGATCGAAAATTACGAGCAATATTTTTTGTAATCTAGCAATAACACAGGTAAGAATACAATAACAGGTATATTTCATCTTGTAATACGTTTCCGGAGCGTATTAAAGTGTTTTATCTGTATTTGCGGGAGCTTATCCGCGAACACCACAATCCCGCGATAATCCCGGAGCAGCAACACTCGCCGCTATCCCGGGATAATCCCCCGGCAGCCGACGGTACCACCACACCTGTTATAATACTTTTGTTATTCAAGTAACAATATGCATACACGTGTTCGACTTTAAATAAGGTTTTCAATTCGAATGTTTTTGTAAGTGTTAGATATTAACTTTTCACTGGGTGATAATTATTTTTATAAGTATTTGAAAGATAATAAATGACGTGTTACTGTGCCATTTAAATCTGACGAATAGCTTTTGAGTTAATTGACGTCAGTTACGTTGTTTACGTTCTCATTTTATTACTAGTCGATGTAGAAGATTGTTCTTTATTTTCGTTAAAATTTTTGAGAAATTATCTAGTTTGCATTATTTGCAATTTTACGACACATTTTCATCCCGGATACCTCTGGTGTCACCAGTGTCCACGGGAGAAAAAATCACCATCCTTCAAGTGGCTCGTCACACACACACACACACACACATACACAGCTACGGCTGCTACGTCATTTTCTATCATTAATGTAAAAAGTGCCTCGAACTCAACTGATGAGACCCACAGCATACATCATGCTCCAGTGCGGATTCGAGGAATAAGACCAACACAGGAAACTTTAAAACATCCGAGCATCGCTTTGTTTGTAATTATTAATTAATTGAGTAAATATTCATCGAACTGTTCTGGTTTCCGGCTCAGCCAATCAAATATCATATCAAATATTATCGGAGGGATCGCTCCGTAAATAAGGTTGCTGTTGTTTGCAATAATGGGAAAATATTTAAATTTGTTTACGGAATATTCCTCCATTTTAAATTGCCTTTTACCAATGGAAATCGGACGCAACCTGGTTTGAAGCGATACCTTAATAAGAAGCAGAAAAACATTCATATTTTCGACTTTACAAGTTTTGTACATCATGTTTTAAATGCACATTCTTACGTATAAACGATGTTGCAATAAACAAAACGCTAACAAATCCCTGTTTCAGTCCTCAAACCTAACGAACTATCCAGTTAACATTTTTAATTACAACCTCGGCTAACTGCGTAAGGGTGGTGCTGCATGCTCGTTTGCATTTAGATCCACAAAAAAATTACGCAAAAAGTGCTACGCATCCGTTGATTCTCCGTAAAACCCATGTATCGGGGGTCTTTACTTATATGAGATCTTGGTCGAAATGAACATGGATTTTAGTCATCTATAATGTAATGAACATCATAGGTAAACAGAATATAATGTCTTCATTATTTATATTCGGGTCTCTCAGTTTAATCATCACAACATGCAAACCTTTATTTATTGTATTGAGTTCTTACACGTTTGGATTTTCAAGCCGCTATGAAATCCTTACGGACGATTCACACATATCAGTGAAGTCACCGTTCCGTCACAATACTGGCAAATTTTTCATACTAACAGCACTGACACTTCTCAGTGACATTGCTGACAATGCCGAGAATATATGAAAAATTTGCTGGTACTGTGTCGGAACTGAGACTTCACTGATATGTCTGAATCGACCCTTAGTGCCTTATACACTAAAGAGAAAGAAGAACTACTCGTCAGTTCGGAACATTCAAAATGAGTGATGCGCGATTTCAGATCTCGCAATCCTTTCGCAACCCCAAATCTGAATCCCAAAACTGTACCCTGTAAACAATTAGGGGGCGGCGGTGGCGGTACGTCAGTCACGTCCGAGTGCCCCAACACCAATATTTGCCCATTTAACAACGCAAACAATCGCTGCTCCTGTTTGAACGCCCTCCGCCGCCCTCCGTCTTGTAACCGTGTTTTACCAGATTACCTCGCTACTTCTATACCTATCGCTGAGTCAAAACTTGGTTGCGGCTCGTATTTAGAGGATTAGGGCAAGTGACAATTCAAAAATGAGTGTTATAGCCAGTTTCCGCATATAGGTACACGAGGTTATTTATTTTACAAGTATTTAATGTAATTGCATCAAATGTTACTTTACTGATCTCTACCTATCAATTCACCTACAAAAGAGTCTACTTACTTTGATGATGCCTTGTTTTGAGGAAAAAGACGTGTTTCTGATGAAATGTACTTGTGTTGGTCATTATTTTCCTTGTTTAGTTAAAAGAAGAAAGAAAGACATAAAAATGTATATTCTTGCATGTTCCTATATGCGAGGGAGATGCTGTTTCCATGAAAGTATACACCATCTTACGTGTACATCAGTAACACCACAGGCATGACTAAATCGTTGCCGGTGAACAAGAAGAATAAAGAAAGGCAAAACTACGTGTGCTTTAGACCGCATGACTGAAGTAAAACTTCTTTGGCTCCATCTATAGGTATAAATACGTACAAATAAAAAGCTCTTACAATGTGATACAGAAAATAGTCCTGCATTATAACGTAACTGACTAATGGCTATGAGAGAAAGAATATGCACATATGAATATCCCTACAGTAATATACCAAACGTAACTCTCTCTCTTTTTATCTTCACTAACTTATCCTTTCAACTTAACTTCCGTTCGCCTGGCCCGATCACACTTTTCGTGACGCTCTTGTAACGCATTCACCAGATCACCCCTCAAGTCAACTATGTGTAGGACAAAATCTGCTTCGAAAACTGACTCTCCAGGTAGGTACCAACCGAATCACGACACATCGTTTGCCAACCGATTCAACTAACAGAGGGACAGCTAGTCGGCAGCGCTTCAGTTCTACGAGTACTACGATGCGCATTGAGACGAACGCATTAATTACGGTACAATTAGCAGGCACGTCAGGTAAATCCCACAAAGGCAGTAAATTAACGTTAACTCAAACAAATGCTGTCATAGGACTTCCCGAGCTGCACGAACGGACGTACACAACATTACGGACAAGTCAAGATGTACAACAACCGCTTATTTGTGTCTTAATACGCATGTTCCGGCTGAGAATCAGAGTCAAAAACATTCCAACGATACCAGCAGTTATCCTCGTATCATGATATCTTATCTTCACTTCAGAGATGAAAATTTAAAATTTGTTCCAAACATGGTTACACCAGACACACCATGTTTAATAGTACGACGTTTACATTTTACATATCATTTACATTTTTACACGGAAAACTTCCTGAAAATTGTTATTAAGATTATATTTTTTACTTATATATCCATCATTTATATATCCATAATGTTCTCATATAAGTTGTGTGAAGTCGGCCAATCTGCATCCAATTAGCCAGCGTTGGATTCTGTGGCCTGTACCCTCAAGTTGTGAGACCTGTATCGTCAACTCAAAACTCCTGCTCGGTAATGGGACAGTTATAGCCTTTGAAAATGATGAGTAACTAATTTCAAAGTGGATTGCACCGAGGAGTCTCTGATATTTATCTATCTTGATGAAGATACCTTCATAAAGTGGGGTCGGTCGAGCCAGTTCTTATATTGTGGAAAACTAACAATGGATCGTGTGGCGCTATTTCTTTCTCTTATCTAAATGGGTTGACTTTAAATCTGCGGTTTAATGGTTGAATACACAAACACGTTAAAATTTAACCGGGCTCGGTCACGACGGCCCAGAGGAAATTCGCTGCAATTTCTAAGAAGTCAGAGTCGTTTTTTGAGTAGGCATTTCAGTAATCTGTTGCGAGGAAATCCGTGCATTTTCAACGGAAATTTGGGGACTTTTTCGCGAAATAGAGGAATGGTGACAGGCTTCTCTATATACCAGCGGCGAGAATCTATGACGGCGTGGCAATTGCAATTTTGTCACACTCTGGGATATTCTACTGGATTTACTGTAACGAGCCTAAAATTCTACTGCTACAGGATCATAACAGGGTACGGTGTTAGCACTAAGGCAAAGCGTTGAAACAGGTGAACAAGTTTTACATGTTATTAAGTCAGAGTCAGTCATTTATCCACCGGCAATTTTACCCACATCCCTGCAATGCTCTTTTCTTCTATACATACATAGTACAGGTGCAGGTAAGGAAATTGGTTACAGTTACATAATACATATACATAAGAATAATATCTAGATATTGTGATATCTTAATTACATTCATATTTTACAGTACATCATTTTATCCAATTAATACAGTAGCTTATAATAATATTAGGGAAATGTATGTCGTAGGCCAAAAAAACTGAATTCTCAATCGCTAAGTTGTTATGGGAGAAAAACAATAATACTCATAGGGTTTTGTAATATCCGCAAAACGAGCTTTCGACCAAATTATGCCGATGTTATATTTTTGAATATCATTGTATCCGTATACCGTGTTGGTGCAATTCACAATGATATGGCGTTGTTTGGGGTACAGGCGACGCGAAAAAAGTACTTTTATTTATTGAACCGGATAAAAGGGGCAGAGCTATCGCAAAATACCGCTCTGTAAATCATATTTGTGATGTAAAAGTGAAATTTTAAAAGGGATTTTTCTGGTGTGATAAATTTACTTAGGTATTTGCTGTTAATCTATCGGCTTATTCGACCGCGTCACCTTCTTCTAGTTCTGTACAAGCACTGACTGCTACCCTTTAATGGCCTACTACTGAGCGCGGATCTCTCCTCATTGTTAAGAGAGCATACTCCACCACGCTGCTCCAGTTCGGATTGGTGGAGAAATTATTGAGGAGGCCTAGACACACTTCTTAGAAAATGTTGGCGTGAAATCTAATATGGATGAAACACGATATACACCAAATATCAGGTTTTACACGTGATGTCTATAAATACGCCTATTTTGGGATTCAGAGTCCATGTATGGAACCTATATCATTTAATGTGTTATTATTCAAATGAACGCCACTAAACGAGTCAGTCGCCAAACGACTTGTCGGGTGCCAGTTGGGAGCTAAAACTAATCCTTTCATCGTTTATTTTCATCTTTTTAGGGTTCCGTACCCAAAGGGTAAAACGGGACCCTATTACTGAGACTTCGCTGTCCGTCCGTCCGTCCGTCTGTCACCAGGCTGTATCTCATGAATCGTAATAGTTACACAGATGAAATTTTCACAGATGATGTATTTCTGTTGCCGCTACAACAACAAATACTAAAAAACAAAATATAGTAAATACATATTTAAGTGGGCGCCCATACTATAGACGACTCAGCGATAGTTTAGTTTCGGTCCAAGAGATGGCGTTGTGCGTAATATGTGGCTACAATAAAACAATTAAATATTTAAGTGAGGCTTTCATACAACAGACCAGATTTTTTTGGCGTTTTTATACATAATGGTACGGAACCCTTCGTGCGCGAGTCCGACTCGCACTTGGCCGGTTTTTTTATTGGTCGGCAAGCATTGACGACGTCTTCGATATTACTGAAGATAAACGATAACGGTGATGATCATATTGCCCATTTATCGGCTCTTTACACAAACGTTGACAAAATAATTTATGAATTAATAAACGACTTCAAAATTGTTAATTTTACATGGAGAACCTAAGTAAATATGCATTATTAAGAACTACATACAACGCTACTCATCAAATCTTGGTTAGAGACCAGATTGGACCGACTGACACACTGGACAACAGATCAGGACAAAGAAAATAAAAAAATGTGGTTGTCAAAATAGTACCTCCTCCATTTTTGGAAGGCGGTTAAAAATGAAAGCATACCCAGCAATAATCAAAGCATTTCCACATAGAGATGTCTTCGTGGACGGACCTGCATACTGAAATTCGAAATGTTATCAAAACATTACCCCATCGTAATGCCATGAGCAAATAAACTACACAGAGAGCATTGCCCGATAGGGTGAAAGCCGTGAAAGTACCCTACAGGGCGCGTGTTTGCGCAACGATTGACCGACGTCAGACGTATGGAAACAAACATGAAATACGGTAACTTGATGGTGCCCGGCGCTACAGCTCCGTTCTATAAACTTGGTATGTAATGGAACAAGGCAAGAAAAATATTAGAGCCGTTCATTCTTTTTGCCAGTTGGATTTTACGGAGATACGGCCCAGCGGGGTACGTTGTTAAGTAGACTTTTTAGCGTACTAGATATACCTACATCCATTTATAATGACGAGTGATAGGAGACGGTTATCATTGGAATCGTTCTATTTAAATTTATACAAATGTATAGAGCTTGTATTTCAAAGAGATTGAAGCTGTGCCTGAATTGCCGAGAATATGGAATTTTCAGCTTGTAAACTAAAAGGAACTGTGCTCTCAAATTCAATTTAGCTTGTAGGCAAAATATAGTTATGGCATTTTAAATTTTCACAATCAATCTGCATTGTACCCTAATCCCAGGTGCATAAAACTGGCATTTGTATGGCATGTAATTAACGAATTCCCTACCGAACACGAACGCGTAGCCCCTAGCCCTCTGTATGACTGTACTCGTGCGGGAGTGAAGTGTTCTCGGGCTAGCGCCTCTCCGACGAGGGCCGGAGGGCCACTTGCCCGCTGTTTGTTCCACTCGTGTTTCATTTCGGGTTAGTGTTCCATCGAACTGACCACTTGATAAATCGAGTTGCTATTTTTATGTGAAGTGGTGTATATTGTCGATGTTTCATACGGTAATAAACAAAGTAGGGTAAAGATAGCGCGTTGTATGTTTGAATGTACGAGTAACTACGATATTTTAATCAGAATTTTAAACCAATACTTCGATGGGTCCTATGTATATGGGCCAAAATGTAAAATTAGAACTTTACAGGAGAGGCTTCCAAAGTTTCAATTTACTATAACTTTAAATTGATAAAACCGAAGTTCCCGAATCTTTGCTTATTTGCTAAGAAAACTATTTCCCTCATTTACACTGTTTGCGCTGCGCTGGTTCGATAGGATAGGCTATAAGAATTTGGATAAATAGGGAATTAGGTAAATAACTCACCCTTGCTGCGTTGATGGAGGCGCTTGTGCCGGCACTTTTGTTTTTCACACAATTGTTGACTTATTAGTTAAATAACGTTATTTTAATAGTTAAGAGTGGCCACTCGAGATCACTTTCACAGGGAGTCCCTTTACTTCGGGATTAGTGCACTAATTATATCGGTTTTTTGACGAACGTAATTAAACCGTGACGTTTGCTTTGATGCTTTCCGGAGTACTGCCATTTCATTGCGCCAATAGCGTAGGCGCAGCAGGCGAGGGGGTGAGGAAGGTGAGGGACAGGAAGGCAGCGTTAATACCGAATGTTATTAATTTATTTACATGGCTGTTTCACTATTTTTGGCCTAAACATGCCCCCCAGCTTGAGAGAACCCCGTTCTTTCAAAATAATAGGGTATAATATAATAAGAATTCTAATGAGAACAATTTATTTTTAAATTACAATTAATACTAAGTTAAGTTTAATTAAAGAACAAGTGGACTGTATGAAATATTACTAATATTTATTGGGTTGGTAACGGGTATAGTTTTACTACAGGTCTGCGATATACTCCGGACCTGGTACGCACATCTACAACTCGTACTACCCCATCCTTACCGGGAAATACATTCTCTATAATGCCCAAGGGCCAATCCAATGGAGGACTATTTTCATTATGGAGAAGTACGACCATTCCTACTTTAATTTTTGAGGAATCTTTTAACCATTTATTACGGCACTGTAATGTGTTCAAATACTCCAACCTCCAACGCCGCCAGAAGGATTGCATAAGGCTGTCGACCATACGTTTCCTGTCGATAATATTGACACTCTCAGATACAGTTTCAGAGGGAAACGATTTTAATGGTGTTAAAGTTAAGAAATGAGCCGGGGTTAAAGCCAGCGGCTCCGACGGGTCGGAACTCAACACGGATAGTGGTCGAGTATTCAACACAGCTTCAATCTGGGTTAAGAGAGTAGTCATCTCGTCAACCGTAAGTAGTTGATTACCAACTACTTTGTGTAAATGCATTTTTACGCTTCGAATATTACCTTCCCAAATCCCGCCAAAGTGGGGGGAAGCCGGTGGAATTGTTTTCCACTCAATGGAATTAGTTAATAGTTCCGACGCTAATTCATCGTTATAATTTTTAGATGAAGTTAATTTATAGACTTCGTTAAGATATGACTTCGCGCCGATGAAATTTGTACCGCAATCGGTATAAACGTATTTGATTGGACCACGTCGTGAAATAAAACGTTTGAATGAATTTAGAAATGACTCTGTACTTAAGTCAGTAGATAATTCAATGTGCACCGCTTTGGTGACAAGACAAACGAAGAAACAGATGTACGCCTTCATACTACGGACACCGCGTTTACGAAAGGGAATTACACGAAGTGGACCCGCGTAGTCAATTCTTGTGTGAAAGAACGCCTTCGCCTCTTGAACCCGGACGGCTGGTAGATCCGCCATTATAGGGAATTCATTTTTAGGCCTAGATTTGAAACAAATATTACATAATTGAACTCGCTTACGCACGATATTGCGTGCTGACAAAATCCAATATTTTTGTCTTAGTAATGACATTAAAAGTTGAGGTCCGGTATGCAAATATTTCCGATGATAGTAATCTATTATTAAATCAACAATATGATCTCGCGGAGGAAGCAATATCGGGTGTTGACTGTCGTGGGGCAAGTCAGAATTACTTAATCGACCGCCAACTCGAAATATTCCATTATGCACGAAAGCCTTTAATTTTCGAAACGCGGGGGATAATTGTTTATTAGATTCTATTCTTTTAAATTCCTCACTGAAATAATAATCTTGCAGATTTTTAATTATCAATAGTTCAGCGCGTTCCAGGTGAGTTACTTCAAACGTTTTGGGTAATTTTTTAGCAAATCTTAAGATATAAACCACAATTCTAATTAATTTTGGCCAAGATGAAATTTTTGCTGCAAGTGAAACTAAAAGGGGAGGATCAATATTCTTCATCGTAACCAATACGTGGGATTTCCTTTCAGGCGCATCAACCGAAGTAAGGTCGCACTGACGTATGGGCCACTGAGACATTGGTAGTCTAGCAAAACGAGGACCATTGAACCATAGTGGGTGGGAACTCAGTTGCTCCGGCGTTAATCCACGGGACAAACAATCAGCAGGGTTTTCTTTGCCAGATATAAAATAGAAATTAGTAGGAGGAAATAAATCCTGAATTTTGGCAACCCTATTGGCGACAAATGTTTGCCATCTGGACGCAGACGCATTGATCCATGCCAGCGCTACGGTACTATCAGTGAATGCGAACGCGTTGGCAATTTTAACGCGTTCTGAATAAGTGTCAATTACAAGACGCAATAATTTTGCCAAAATTAAATTTGCACAGAGTTCTAATCTAGCTAATGAAACTGTACGGGTCGGCGCGACACGTGATTTAGCACAAATTAAATTGATAATAAAATCATTTTTATCAGGAAAGTAGACATATAGATAGACTACGCCACCATAAGCCTTTTCGGATGCATCCGCGAACCCAAGAATCGTTACTTCACACTGGCAATCGAATCCTACATGCCGCGGTATTCGAACATTTTCTAATACGGGCAATTCCGTTTCGATTTGGCGCCACAATGTTATTAAATGTTGCGGCGGTTTTTCGTCCCAATCTATGTGATTTACCCACAACGATTGAATAATTAATTTTATAAGTAATGTGACTGGGGCCACGAAGCCCATTAAATCCCACAATCGGGCAACAGTTGAAAGAATGTTACGTTTAGTACATTCGCACTCACGTACGTTAACGGTGAAAGCAAAAGAGTCTTCGACCGGTAGCCACCGGAGGCCTAATATTTTTAAGGAATCGTCGGGACCAAAATCGACGTCATTAGATATTCGCGCAGACGGCGGAATATTTTTCATAACCTCAACAGAATTACTAGCGAACTTCACCAATTCGAACCCCCCAGCATGAAACAACTCGATTAATTCGCGCGACAACTGAATTCCTTCAGAAGGAGTCCCGCAGGAGGTGGCAAGGTCGTCCATGTATAAATCGCGCTCGGCCACGGCAGACGCGACTGGGAATCGCGTACCTTCGTCCGCTATCAGTTGACGGATAGTTCTGATGGCGAGAAACGGGCTACTACATAAGCCAAATGGTACTCTCGTCATCTGATACAAGCGAAGGGGCTGGCTATCGTCCGTTCTGTATAATAACATCTGAAATCGTCTATCTTCACTTCGTACTAATATTTGTAAGTACATCTGACGGATGTCCGCACTAATCGCGACTGGAAACAATCTAAAATGTAATATAATTTTGAATAAATCGTTTTGTAAGTTTGGTCCGACATGTAATAAATCGTTAAGTGACAACCCTGACTCTGTTTTCATGCTTGCGTCGAGTACCACACGTAGTTTGGTGGTACTCTTATCAGGCCGCATAACGACATGATGTGGAATAACGTAATGACAATTAAAATCGACCTTATTATTGTCTAAGGGTTCTAAATAGCCCTTGGTTAAGTATTCAGCGAAAACGTTATGGTATTCTAAATTAATTATCGAATTTGACGATATTTTACGTTCCAAAGACAAATATCTACGCGTGGCAGCCTGCAAGGAGTTACCTAATTTAGTAGGGTCGTCCTTGAAGGGCAATGCGACGGTGTACCGACCATCATTATCACGCACAGTGGTCTCTGAATAAAACCTTTCGCATTCTTGCTCATTCGGAGTAAGAAGGTTCGCAGATGGTACGTCCTCTAACTCAAAAAACCGAGCGATCGAGTTATTAATCGAGTTAGTAGACTCGAGCGTGCAGTAAGTATGCACGTCATTATCAGGACAGGCGACGGGCGCTTGACCGTAAACAACGTAACCTAACAATGTCTCAACGGCTACGGGTTCGTTAATTTTTCGGGCAATAATATTTGGCCGTATAATACGAGCAAAGAAATCGGATCCAACTAATAAGTCGATATCGCTAGGCTCGGAATAGGAAGTATCCGCTAATGGAATTTTATTTAAATATTCCAGCTGTTCGCTATCAATTTTAGCGGATGGTAACTCACTTGTAATACGGTGGGTCACCAATGGTTCAATATAAAAATTAATTGAATCATCTAATCGAGAATGTAAAGTTAATCGCGTGTAACCCTCGACGGGATTGGTATGATCGCCTACTCCGTATACGTATTTAGTAGGAGAGTTAAACAAACGAAGATTTAACCTCTTGCAACATTTAATTGTTATCAAATCGCGCTGCGACGCGCTGTCGACTAATATGCGAACGGTGTGTATGCGTCCCGTGTCATCGATAACGTTACATTGCGCGGTCCCGAGGAGCACAGTACGGGCGGACGAAGGTTGGCGCGCAATCGATGCCGCTTCACCTAACTTGTCGCCTAGATCGCGCGCGGCGTCCGCGCTCGCTTGTAACGTGGTCGCACATAACGATACGGCGGAGGCAGGCGGTTCTTGCGACGCGAAGGTATTATTATTGGTGATCGCGGGTGACGTAGCTTGACTAGCTCGTGGCGCGCGTCGATCACTCGCCGATTCCGAGCGCGGTTTCTGGTTCGACTCCGTGCGAAAATGAAGTAACGAATGATGACTACGTAGACAAGTGGCGCATCTAGCGTCTGAAGCACATTGACGAACTGTGTGGTCTTTACTGAGACAATTGACACAGCAATTATTTAATTTAATAAAATGAAAGCGTTCTGTGGGCGATAAAGAATTAAATTTCTTACATAACCGCAACTGAGAGTGATCAGTACTACCACAACAGGAACATTTCTTTTGATCGTTAATTACGAATGTTTTAGTAATTTTATTATTATTAAAACTGAGACGGGAAGCTGGAGTAGGTAAATTATTTTTCGAATGACGAGATCCGCTGCTAGACTGCTTCACACCTACGACATTATTAGCGCGCTGTAAAATATGCGATTGATTACGAACAAATTCAATGAATTGTGTACATGACGGAAGTTGTACTGAACTACCGTGATGTATTTCAAACGCCTTTAACATATTGAACCCAACCTTTTTAGAACCGATATGAATAAAGATAAAATCCTCTAAGCTGTCTAATTTTAATTGTTTTAATGAACTTATTAATGAAGAAAATTTATCAATGAAATTATCTAGGCTATTGGAAACGTCTTCGTTGACAGAGGGTAAATTTAATAATTTGTCGAAGTATGAAGCGGCCAACACGCGTTTGTCGTTGTACTTGTCCACTAACGTTTGCCAAAGGACGGAATAATTTTCTGCAGTAGGCATAAATCCCTGGCAAATAGTTAATGCCTTTCCCGTTAATTTGCCCATTAAATATTGAATTTTCTCACTTTCGTGCAAATCTTTATTTTCATGAATAGTAGTTTTAAATGTTTCATAAAATAAAGGCCAATTTTCTAACTCCCCATTGAACGACATTAACTCAAGCCGCGGTAATTTCGGGCCTTGCCTATGAGAAGCCATTTTGTTCTCGTAGGTATCGTTCGGGTTTATCGTATTGTGCGTATTGTGACGCGACGATATTTGCGAGTATTTGAATTTGACACGAGAGTAAAGATCCTCGAAAGCGAGCATTGATGAGTAATCCGGTTCACTAGCATCGTCTTGCATTAACAATAAATCGTTACGTTCGTCTAATGCATTAACAAAATCTGAGCGAGTAATATCCGCGGTGCTGGCGGTAGACAAGAATGTGTCTATTTGCGCCGGCGTGTTCATATTCAATGAACAATCGTAAGTATGTTGCATTCGAGCGAAGTAGGTATTAATTTTTACTTGTAATCTACGCATTTTGCGTTCAAACCCTTGATCTAATGATTTAGAAGTAGCCATGTTGAATTACGTAAGTAAATAGGTGTTTTGCTTTTGAACAGTGAAACAGCCAAGATTATTATGCAATCTCAAAATGGCGGCCGGCAATGGCACGCAACTAAATTGTTTTAAAGCTATCCTAGGCCGAAATATCAATAAAAATTCGGCTCGAAGTGACCAAAAAAAATGTTTGCGCTGCGCTGGTTCGATAGGATAGGCTATAAGAATTTGGATAAATAGGGAATTAGGTAAATAACTCACCCTTGCTGCGTTGATGGAGGCGCTTGTGCCGGCACTTTTGTTTTTCACACAATTGTTGACTTATTAGTTAAATAACGTTATTTTAATAGTTAAGAGTGGCCACTCGAGATCACTTTCACAGGGAGTCCCTTTACTTCGGGATTAGTGCACTAATTATATCGGTTTTTTGACGAACGTAATTAAACCGTGACGTTTGCTTTGATGCTTTCCGGAGTACTGCCATTTCATTGCGCCAATAGCGTAGGCGCAGCAGGCGAGGGGGTGAGGAAGGTGAGGGACAGGAAGGCAGCGTTAATACCGAATGTTATTAATTTATTTACATGGCTGTTTCACTATTTTTGGCCTAAACATACACTGTAGTATTTTATATATATGACGGGGGCACTTGTCAGGATGTCAAATAAAACAAGAGTTCAGAGCCACGCAACAACACACAACCAGCTACTTTATTCAATGCTCATGTATGGCTCATTATGAATATTCGGTTTGGGTTTACTTTGGTATTGATTGGATTTGCTTTGCGATATTACGATATTGATTTATTGATCGAACCACTCGCACTCGCGGATACACTTTATTTATTATTATTAGAGATTCACGGCATTAAAATTAATAAGGACTTTTTACAAGAACAATATTCCGATCGCACGCGACATTAATTTCTTTTCATATTTCTCCATTAATGACAATTCTCCCGCGCGCGCCACAGAGTATCAATTCACCATCGACCACCTCGTCTACCACAGATAAAATAGCATCAAACAAGTATCCTATCTCCGACACGGCCATCGCTGACATGTCACCCGTCCCTGGGTGATGCTCCATTCCGTTATTATCACCATCTCAATTGCTCGATCCACAATTTTCAATTAATTCAAACCAAAACAAAACTCAAAATCTTTAACATCAAAAATGACTACTGCTGTTACTGCGAGTGGATTTCAAAAACTTTGTTTGCATTTTTTAACCCTAACTACCGTTTTTACCGCTGCTTCGCTAAGTGTCTTCGCTATGGAGAAGAAGCAAGCGGAAGAAACTCCATAACATAACACTTGTTTAGAACAAAATTACCAATTCATTATTTGCGCGATTAGTTTTAACTTTTACTCGATACGTCATCGTCATAAAACCGTATGCATTCAGCATCTTCCCGTGATCCATCCTCAAGCACGCTCTACCATCGGCAACACGTATAAGGCATTGAAGATTACCTGTAACAACCAAATACATACGCGAGTATCTCTCCACGCTCGGCCCTTCCTGACCTAAACTTCCTCATTACTGATCGTCACATCAGATTTAACAAATTGACCTTCAGGCACTAACCATCGCAATGTCACGGTTATTAAAAGCCACCATTAAACTCTACCAGGTAATAAACAATGTCAAACATACTGGTTAAACAATATCTCCTATATCAAATTATCATAACTTTTAATTTTCGTCAGCTCAAAACATAATAGCTTGTGCTCAAAATAAATTAACTGGTCACCAAAGATTAATCCATAACAAACTTTACATTTCTCATAAAAGCTACTTTTCTTAAAAAGTTATCATTTCTCAAATAAATTGACTTATCGAACGGTACTCAAGTACAATCAGTACTTCTGTCCAGAAATAAAATTCAAACCGTATACATAGCTTTGATCTGCATTGCAAGGTCCATCCTGATGCAAAACTGTCTATTGGCACCCTCCAGTAAAGCAGAGAACACCTATCTCTAGTGTTCATATAAGGACTATACATTTTTCAAAGTAACAAAACCGTTCAAATGCAATTTTAAAAGTTCCGTTCGATAAGTTGACCGAAAACTAAATCTCTCAAAGATAGAGAATCTTATTAAATGAACTAAGTACGTCTCGAAAAGAAAAGTTTTAATTTACTACTTCTTCAAGCTATCACAAAACATACTGAACAACCTGATACGTTGATACAGATCACCTGTTACGTTGCTTCCGATCCGAGGCAGTAACCCTCAGAAGAGGTGCGAAGAATTATGGTTTGCCAGAGCTTCCTCCTTCAATGTCACACGAATGAACTCCATAGAGCGCGCGAGTGCAAGCACGCAGCTGTCGATGCGGTTCCAGATAACATGCGTGTAACCAGCCTGTGCTGCCTTTGTTCCCGATCGCCAAAGAAATGTCCTGTGCATCTTCAAAACTTAACTGGAAAACCAGGAATCGATGCACATTGCATCGCCAGTTGTGAGATAACTAACTTCAAAACACATTGGTTTCACAAGGTAAATTAAAACCAATCGAAGTGTGCTGTACTTGTAAATAAAATAATTAGGGAACTGATTGTATCCAACTGCTACTTTAATTAAAAATTTCACTGAACTTCCACAAACTGCTATTGTTTTTTTTTTCAAAGCGCAAGCGAAATTCGTTATATAACTCTAATGCTATATACTCGCTATATTCTTCTTCAAGTTGAGTACCAATAAAGTAAATTATTTTGTGTGTGTTTATTTTTTTTTTCAATTAATCCTCTTCAGCGATAAGCGGTGCACCAAATTACAAAAAAAACAAATAAACTAAAAGAGTACCTTTGTTATTGACCAGCTACCTGACCAGTATCGGAGACACTGCCGCTAATTATTATGAACGGTGTTACATTGGCCACCTCGCCTTCCAATGGCCACCTCGCTTTTATACAGACACCTCGCCTTATATGGCCACCTCGCCCCTATATGGCCACCTCGCCCTTATACGGCCACCTCGCCCCTATACGGCCACCTCGCCCCTATACGGCCACCTCGCCCCTATACGGCCACCTCGCCCCTATACGGCCACCTCGCCCCTATACGGCCACCTCGCCCCTATACGGCCACCTCGCCCTTATACGGCCACCTCGCCCTTATACGGCCACCTCGCCCTTATATGGCCACCTCGCCCTTATATGGCCACCTCGCCTTTATATGGCCACCTCGCCCTTACCCAGACCGGGAACGAAAATTTAAACTCATCATTCAAATTGCCGCCTCGCCGGGAATCGAACCCAGGACCCTCGGAACAGCGATCGGCGTGTTAACCATTGCGCCATTGGCATCAGAAAACAAAGCATGAATCTTATTCGTGGCCTGTGGCTTTTTACTAAGCCTAACCCCAAATCTACCCACATAAAATTTCAACAAAGTGAACGCAAGTTAATAATGTCTTCCGATGTTACAAACGTTCATAATTAAAGCAACTTCTCTTTATCAGGGATAAGATTACAATGAGTATCAATTCGTTTTAATTACGTATCTGTCTCAATTGATTTTATTACCGGATTTTTTTTTCACTCACGATTATAAAACAAACTATTACACACACACACACACACAAAATACTTTACACAAAAAATAAAATTTTCACACTACATGCTCGACAATGCCGAATTATATGTCATGTAAACCTTACCGAAAGCAAGACATTATACCTCTTGGCTTTAGCCGGGTTATAATGTTCTATTGAATTTCATCATAACCCGCTGGTCAATAATGTGATTTTCACTTTCATAACTCTTATTGCTATGTGCATAAAGTCTAATTTTGCTAAACAGAATGGGCCCTCAGCGGGCGCGGCCAACTCGATTTTCGAAGACCGAAGCCATGGCCCACTAGATTCGCACTGAGACGAACTTCATTTGTTTGTCAAATCGAGTAGGCCACGCGGCCCTTTATTGTCTCGCATAAAGTGAGAAATAAAATCCAAGCAATGAAACCCTGTTACCACATGTAATGAAATTAAAATGTCATACCAATACTCGCTGACTTACTTAAAAATCCTTCATAACGATACTTGCCATTTTATTTCAAAATCTAGTTAGTTAGTTTTACTATGGCATGGTGATCACATCTCTTCACTTTCCATCAACGCCTCACAATCTAGAAATTACGACCTG
This sequence comes from Hesperia comma, assembly GCA_905404135.1. Lineage (NCBI taxonomy): Eukaryota > Metazoa > Arthropoda > Insecta > Lepidoptera > Hesperiidae > Hesperia > Hesperia comma. The sequence goes on from FR990021.1 coordinate 19,463,649, forward strand.
AAATAAACTAAAATGTTCTGAAAACGTGGACAGAGGCTCTTTATCCCACATCTGATGACGGGGGCACTTGTCAGGATGTCAAATAAAACAAGAGTTCAGAGCCACGCAACAACACACAACCAGCTACTTTATTCAATGCTCATGTATGGCTCATTATGAATATTCGGTTTGGGTTTACTTTGGTATTGATTGGATTTGCTTTGCGATATTACGATATTGATTTATTGATCGAACCACTCGCACTCGCGGATACACTTTATTTATTATTATTAGAGATTCACGGCATTAAAATTAATAAGGACTTTTTACAAGAACAATATTCCGATCGCACGCGACATTAATTTCTTTTCATATTTCTCCATTAATGACAATTCTCCCGCGCGCGCCACAGAGTATCAATTCACCATCGACCACCTCGTCTACCACAGATAAAATAGCATCAAACAAGTATCCTATCTCCGACATATACATTTATCTGGTTTTTTTAAATGTCACATTGGCCCTTCTACGTTAGTTTTTGTTAAAATTTTTTTTTTTTGAAAACACCCTAAAAGGGCCGATATACCATGTTGGCCATTATACGCGTATTACCTACGCTAATTAGCATAATGTATATATATTTTTTAATTTTTTATCTATAAAATCAATAAACGATTGAAGTAATTGATAATTCGTTAATTAGAATATAATATAAAATCTTCGTTTTAATTGTTGTTTTCATTTCCCAAAGCCAAATTCACAAAATTCCGACATCTAGACATCTTAGCGTGATAATTAGATGTCATTTTTACATATTAAACTAAATTGTAACCCAAAAACACAACAATTACATTTCGTATTCATCTTTATTCATCACAGTGCGGCCGATGCTCCGTTCAACGTATAAGTGTCAAATTGGCTGATTGTTCCAAACTATAAAGAAACGCGCGGGAAACTCCCCGCGTATAAATCTCTAACTACGCTTAGGACCTTATACGTTTAAATTCATGTTACATATATTATGCCGTTATACCGTAATAAAAAATCGTGTTTCTATGCTGAAATCTTTTTTTTTTAATAGCTCACATGATTCATTATATCGATAAGATGCGTTACCAACAAAAAAGCCAAAATCGCCAAATTGCTAGTTTGGCCCATATACATAGGACCCATCGACTTTTAAACCTGTTAATATGCAAATATGAATTTCCACGGTGATGTTACTTAGGTAATGAGTTCAATTCTGTTAAGAGATTTTCCTGCCACGACAATCTTACCGTGACTACTTACCATAATACATGTATCAAAACTTGTGGCAGCTTTAAATTATGAGTATCTCTTTGCTGTGAATATACAGTGATATTATATGCAATATATGCAAGCTCAATTTAAATGTAATCCATTTGGCAAGTTAAGCTAATCACGCTGACGCAAATAGAGTCTTGCTATCTCCAGTATTTATGTAAAACTTCATTGAAGCCACGCTCATAAAACTTTAACGTTTAAGAATAGAATAAAGCAATCCTGTAACAATGCAACTGGAGACGGCGCTCAGTAATTCGGTTCAAATCTCCACTGGCCATTCATTCCAAGAGATAACACCAATCTCGAGTGAATTTCTCTCGGGTAATGCTAATTTTTGACTAACTGCATTGTTCGGGAAATTAACTAAGATTATTAAATTTTATTAATAAGTTTTAGAAGCGAATTTGGTACTTTGACCCCTTCCAAAATAATTCAATTAAACATAATATTTAATAGTAGAAAGCTTGTTTCTCATTTTCATCTTCACTAGGTAATGTTATATTTGTAGCTATTTGGTATTACGCTACGGTTTGGTATATCCGTAGGTGATGGTGACGACTCACCATATCAGGTTTCATATTTCTTCATTTGTCTTCTAACATAAAAAATATCGATATTTTTGGTGGCACAGAAGGTCACGAAAGCTAGTGCCTGAGAAATGCCTGACCGTAGGGACATATTTTTGCAACGAATACAAAACCAAAACATCAGCAAAAACTTTCCCATAAAATGTTATCAAAAGTGAGAGCACACGAAGGTACGTTAACCGTTACATAAGTCAAACCATAAAGTAATACGGAACAGCCTACGCAGTGCATAAATTTCCGTTTTGAAGTTGAGCGACGCGACGCTCCGCTGGCTGCGGCCGTTGCAGCTCGCGGCTGCGGCTTGCGGCTGCGGCTTGCGGCTCACGGCCATATGAATTGTGATTTATTTACACGTTTACTTCGCATTATCACTTTCGGAGTAACGAGAAACTTCGCTCTGTTGCCATCCGTCTTGCACCTTCTGCTGTTTTATTGTTTCCTCGTAACATTTGATCACTGTAGACCATGTGTTAGGTAGGTATATTAGCATAATGGCTACGCTGTAAAGTTTGTTGAGAAATTAACACTGAACATAAAGATTTATTTGGTCCGCGGGAATGAGTTACATGAAGTTGTTTCATTTTGCCGAGTTTACGTCGCAAGCTACTGCCACTTCAGCCGGAGATCTAAATACAGATGTTACAGTTAAAATCTGTTCTCAGTTAAAACGCCTTTTCCTTAGTTTATTCTAGTTTCAATTAAGTTTCATGGTTAAAACTAGAATTTACTCTGTACAACTAGTTGGTATATTTTTTTTTTCTTATTAAAGATAGCAAACGAGCATGCAGCACCACCCTTCCGCTGCCGCCCATAACAACTGTAACCGACCTAGAACTAGACTCAAAGGGACTAGGATGGTTAGTCCAGTTAATAGATGGTGTTAGAATATTAATTGGTTAGTTTGTTAATAAGTGAAGGGACAGGGACTGTTAGTGATAATTAGTCCTGTTAGTTAATGTTAGTAATAGTCCAGTTAGTTATTGTTAGTATGAGTCTCGTTCTAATTCAGTCACAGATGCGTTGTTACCCCTGAGGACTGAGATGGTCGCCACAAAAAAAGTGTAACCAGCTCCACACCTTCCTATCCGGAACACAATTGTTGTTAAAACAATTATTACACGGTAGGAATGGTAATAAGTACCGTGGCGGGCGGTGGTACTTCCCCGGGTGAGCTGTAGGCCCTTACCACCTGCTAAAATTGTTGAGGATACATCTGTGGCGATCCTTCCAAATCTCTTTTTTCAGATCTCCTTCTGTAAAAACTTCTATACAAACCCTACCGAAGTCATATTTATGAGATTTCTTAAAAACGTTGACGTATCCCCGCATCGCGGGGTCCCATTCTATTCTTACAAATATCTAGCCAAATCTAGCCCATAAGCCCTTCTCAATTTGCGGCTCTTTTTATGATGGTGGTGTTGTGAAACAACACCCAACCAACCAACTCCCTTGTATTTAGGCCACGTTCACTTTACGAAAAATTTGGCACTTTGTTTAACGGGTTTTAATTGTAGCAGCCCATTCTAGCATATTATAACTTTTTATACCATTTTCAAAAAAACTTGGATTTTTACACTAACATACTTTAATTTTACAGTGTTAAACATTCGTATCGTGTTTTTTAGACATTGTATGGTTCTAAAATTTGTGAAATTTATCAACTATATTTTTTACAGGCGCGTTTTTCCGACCTATTTCTTCTAATAACCGGAACATGCAATCGGATAAAAAATATAGGAGTAGACTTTTAAACACAACCCATACGTAGCTTAGTCGGGTACAAATAGAAATCTAATCAACGATGTATAATTACTCCGGGAGCCGGGAACAGGCCGGGAGTATTGCAACCTGTTCCCGGTATGAATGGATTTATTGCTGCGCTCTCGATCACTGGCCTGCACATAGTGCACATGGCAACTGACGGACGAGCTCACATCCCTTTTACTATATAATATTAAACTCGAAGTACCTCGTCGTGAATTGTTCACGTTTAACAAAGATGTTTATCAAACACGTGTAGTAAAGATTTTTTTTCTTTAAGTCCCTTTTATAATAACACGGCATAAAATAAGTAAATATAAAAAAAAAATATAATATTTTAAATTTTTTTCATATACAACAAAACGTTTTAATTGTATACTGTCAATTCCATACAACTACGAAGAGTCACCGCGAAAATCATTCGTAATCCTGGATGTAACTGTAAACTGATGGATGCAGTATTGATAGGTGGTTTCAAATTCCCTTTTGTGGCGTGTATGTAGGTATGTGTCATACAATCGATCGGTCCGTGTGTCGATAGTCGGACACAAACGACACGCCGGCAACAACGACGCAACAGTGGCCGCGGTAATTGCGTCCGTCGGTGTCGATGTGTCGCTCGCATCGAACCCTCGTCAAGCTATACTTACCTCGGGAATATTCGTTATAAACTGGCCCTCTAATGCCGCCCGGCCTATCAATAATCCTTAGCGGGCCCTAAATGGGTAAATTGTTTGAACGTGAACTTGATACATAATTTTGATCGGAATACCTGCGATTATATCGTTTATTTTTAACATAAAACAAAAGTCAGTTTGCAAGTATCTAATTCCATAAATCAAGATACTTAGCTCGAATCAGATGGAGTTGTTTCAGTTTTTAAATTAAACATAATTAGATTACTTCATTTATGATTGGCTCAGTCTGCAGTAACATTATCTCGTGTGACTTGTTATTTCCAAAAAAGAGGATTGTGATTTTACCTCACTTGTCATATTCGTAGTTCACATAGAACTTCTGGAATACTAAATAATAAATAATAGCTTTTTAGGATTTAAAAGGCGGAGATATCAATTTTCATAAATCGGGGAAAAATCAATCACTTTCGTATTTTTTAGTTCCAATTTGCTCATCGGGAAGTTAAAAAATGAAAGCCGCGCTGTGCACCTGTTACCTAAATGTAGGAAAAACAAATATTTGTGACAGAAAATGCTATATTTACGATGATAAATGCGATGCGTCGAATTTTCATTACAATATTTGGGTCAAATATTTCTCTACAACTTAAAAATTTTGCAAGGTGATTTAGTTTTGATGACTTGCAATTTTATCACTTACGACAAACATAATCAGACATCAGACACTACGTTAAGGAGTGGCTCCAGACAAGAAAACTCAATGGTGAACCAGCACAGGACTAAATTCATTACTTAGCATTAAAAATAAAGAAACATTTTAAAACTATTTATATCCTTTCTAAATGATTAAAAAAACTTTGTACATTGCCTAACATCAATTACGTACTACAAAAATAACACAGTCCTATCGTTACATTACAAATAGTGAACAGTATACATTATAAGCGCTCATAGCCCGGCGGCTTGCGTCGATCCTATGCGATCGACAAAGTTAAGCAACAGCGGGCGCGGTCGGTACTCGGATGGGTGACCGCTATGCGCTAGTGGCAAAATTTCTTGAACTCTTCCGTGCTTCGGAGGGCACGTAAAGCCGTCGGTCCCGGTTGTTATCGATTGATAGCAGTCGTTAAGCCATGTCGGAGGCCTTCGGGCGGCTTGAAAACTTTCGACACTGGGTTGGCCACTAACCCCTCCACCAACCCGCATTGGAGCAGCGTGGTGGAGTATGTTCTAGGCCTCCTCAGTAATGAGGAGAGACCCGTGCTCAGTAGTGGGCCATTAGTGGGTTGTAGCTTAGCTTTTTTTTTTTACATTATAAATAGTTACTAACTAACAATAAACATACATAGGCTATAGCTACGCCCGATCAGCTACGAGCATATTTGCTTCATGGCTACGAGCTACACTAGTGTAAGCGGGCGGCTGCGCTCGCCGGCGGCGGCGCGGCACGCAAACGAACTCGTCAGGTGAATGTCAACACGCCCGCCTCTTGTTGTTTCAACGGTATTACGACGGACTGATTGGACTATTTATTTTACTACGATAACGAATATTGGATTATAACAGTACAATAGACCGATACTGACACTTTTGGAGTGGGGCTATTATTATCTTTGATGGAGATGACTTTATGATATTTTCCCTTTGCGTAAAGATATAACTATCATCGTGGAAATTATCCCTTTACACGGTGAAAAGAGGAGCGGATATTATTTTGCTGTAAAATGTCAATATCCTCAACTCCATTGCTGTTTTTGAAATTGTTCTTGAGTCAGTAAGCAAAGGAGACATCGTGATTCGGGTGAGGGCCATTACTTTCTTACTTCTATCTTCCGTATTGACCAGCAAAGCATTGGTGGTGTCTTTGGTTTTGCTGCTATCCAACTAAGTATTATGTGGCTTTTTCTATTCGTTTGTTCGCGATTTACATGTAAAGTGTATTACTATTATAATGTACCAAACTCTGTAAGTGTATTTTTGTTTTATCTCGAAACTGGAGCGCACCTCTATCGAATTCTCCGACATAAGCCCATCAGAGCCTGTGTATGAGGGTTTTGTATCGTACTATAAGTACAAAGGGCCCAATTTAACTCGTGTCGTCTTCAACGGAACATTCTGTGCCTCTTCGTCCCTCGGGACCAGCCCTTGTTCTGATAGGATAAGTATTCTATTAGAAGGGTCTTCGGGAAGTCGTTACAGCGTTTCTTGTAAGCGGAATATTATGTTCATAATCATTATAACGAAAATATATAAGAACATTTCTTGTGACGCAATTTTGGCTGAACAGGATGGGATTCGATATTTTTATTGTCTTTGCCTATTCTTAAGTATTTTTGTGATTTTTAGGGTAAATGTGGGCACAAAGTATTTTTCATCACACCTATTCGAAAAAGACGACTTGGTTCGGACATAAGGGGTTCCAAAGTTGCTGTTTTCTATTCAGCGGGCGGGAATGAATTTTCATACAACTTTTCCTGCCGGCTAGATCTTTTCCGTCCTATTTTGAATTTAGAACATTTTAGTATTTTGCGCTAAAGAAATCGAACGCAAATATTGTTTGAATAAAGAATGTCTGGTACGACGCGAGGGCCCCGCCAGCTGAATAATAAAAAAAAGAAATCAAATTAAGATTTCGTTTTCAAATTAAAATTAAGTTTTCGTGCATTTTTACGTATTATTTTCTATTATTTTCTATTATATATATATTATTTTCTCATAGTGTGTGATGAAAAGTAGAGTGTATCACTCGGGTGCAAGTATATTTTTGGCTCGGGCGACGTACTTTGAATCCCTCGCTACGTTCGGGATTCTACTAAAGAATCCCTCGCTACGCTCGGGATTCTACTCTAGAATCCCTCACTTCGCTCTGGATTCAAAAAACGCCCTCGCCGAAAAAATATTACTTTGCACCCTTGTCATACAATCTACTATTAAAATTTCTGCTAAATTTAAAAAAGGTTCCTTATTAATTTATACTCCACGCAGTCTTTTACAGCCATTGTTTACTTGGTGTAATACCATAGTATTTCGTTTGGTATTACGTTACAAAGTGTACGTTACGAAATGTAATTATATTTATTTTTGTATCGTACATTAATATCACTTATAGCATTGAGTTACACATACCTACGACCTATATTGAATTATAGTCATCTACTAAGTCCTTATATAGATTATTCTAGTCCTTATACTCGTAGATCAGTTTCATACCTATTAATTGCCTACGAGCTACGGTTATTTTGGTAGCGTGTATATTACAGTAACAGGTAAATGAATAATAGGCACCTAACTACCCACTCCGTAAAGACAATGCCGAGTTATATAATTAGTTTGCCTTTACGTGCCTCATATAATTATTTCGAGTAACATAATTATTATTTTCACGCCAACTATATCGATCGTTTGAATAATAAAGAGACTTATTATTGGACCTATTGATTAACGTCCTGAACGCGAGCCCCTCTCTTTAACTGGGGAGGCCTCGAGAATACTCTTCCACACTGCTCCAGTGGGTCTTGGAGGAGTTAATAGCCAACCCAAATGATATTAGACTGATCGGAGGCCTTCGATGTAGCTTATCTGACAGCATACCTTCTGAAGCACGGAAATGTTCAAACAATTTTTAAATATCAGTCATCTTTCCAAATTTAATCGGTTGATCACTTAAACTCTACGCAAACCACTGGACTACGAGCGCTCATACCGACCAAACCACGACCATTTGGTCTGATAACTCTCTCACGCTGCACGGGTATCGGTTAACTTTCCCATTTTCCGATCACCTGTGAAAATCGACTTTAACTTCCGTAAGTTGCGTTTTATTCGTTTGTGAGACGCGAGTCACGCCGCACGTCTGCGCGCTCCGAGCTGCGAGCTGCATTGTAGCTTTGACAGCTTTGTATCACAGCCCAAGTGCGCGATAAACGCGAATATTCCAATAATCCGTATTGGAAACGTTCTACTCGTGCTATTGGGCACGTCTGAGGTGAATTTCATACAGTACCTACTTGTAATAGGAACATAGGTACTTATTAGGTACATTTATACATTACGTTTATGTGTTTCTTTTTATCTTCGTGCCCAGTAAGTGCTCTAGGTTTGGGACTGGCATTGTTTGGGGTACCGGCAGAAGGTCCAGGACTGTGACCAAAAGTGTCTTGGCATTTACATGAAAATCCTTTAATTTCACCATGGAGTAGTGAATACCCCCTTTTTTACTATTTGTGGATCACAGTACCCAACCTAAAACGATCTGAAAACCTTAAATAATTTAACCAGCCACGTGTGGGACGTAAGGTTAGAACACACTTCTGATGTAAGCAACACCTTAATATACCATAATAATAACAATACGTTCTATAGCACGGGGTATAATAGTAATTACTCGATTACTTGACGACCTCAACTTGCCACAGAAGGGAAAGATCTCGACTATAGCTGTCACACTATTTTATAGCCAGAACACATTCACACACCTTCAGAATATTATGAAGAACTTCTAGGGGTGCAGATTTCCTCACGTTGGTTTTGTTAGCGGACGAAAAGTTATCCGTAATTGAATAGGTATATAATTTACTGTCAACAACTAACCATGACTAACTATCACAAATAGCTTTTATCCCAGTTCTCATACACTAACTGAAATAATTAACTTAGTCCCAATCTGAGTCTGTTACAGTTGTCATGAGCGCCCATTGAAGGGTTCGGTTGCATGTTCGTTTGCTATCTTAAAAATATGTATGTCTACTTAATTGTATTAGTTTGGTAAAGGGAGATCTCCCACCAGAGATAACATATTTACGGGAGAACTTCATCACTAGTATACTCGTATAATATATATACGGTGAAGAAATCTTTAAAAGCGTAAGCAGGCTTTGTGACGTCACCATGTGACGTGTGTGCGATGTCGCCACATTAGCATTAGAAGCTAGGTAATCGGATTCCAATTTGGTTAACTAAATAGCACTTCCATCAGTCCCGCGGCCGCAGTCCCTCCGTCTCCAACTTCGGAAGCGTCCCCTAATGCGGTCACGTGCATTAGGATTTAGGAAACACTAATTGGAAATTTGCAAACAAACTCGCGCCACGGGTGGCTTACGACGCGTGGGGACACAAACTTTTATCCCCAATATAATTAAGCTGTGGCTACAACCTGTTACCGACCGACTACATGGACGAGTCATTCCGTTGAGCAGACATATATACAAACTAATATAGTTGTATGAGTGCTAGGTACGTTTTTATTGTAATGGGTATTCATGATTGTTATTATGAATACAGATATTTCGACACAGTTCTTTTGATCATGGTCACGGCGAGATTGCGGTGGCTATAAGTATAGAAATTACACATTAGACATTGTGCGTCATTTTTATTTCACGATCCTTGGCACCATGTTACGACACACGACCCTAAAGACATACAGGGATGTCTATTTGTGCTCAGTGCACAAAAAATGTTTAGTGTCCATCATCATATTGCGAGATATGGTTTAGGACCATTAATACGCACTAAAGCAACGGGGGAGTATGCTCCAACACTCTTCAGTCATAACGACACACTTTGCCTGTAGTGAGAAACTAGTAAATCCGCCCTCGCTTCGCTTCGGAAAACCGGTCCCTTCAAAAATCTCTATATATTTTAACAAATTATGTTATTCCAATGTCTAAGCTATATTATTGCAAAGTTTCATGAAAATCCGTTCAGTAGTTTTTGCGTGAAAGAGCACACACACATACACAAGAAGCAAGAACAAACACACACACACACACACACATCCTTACAAACTTTCGCATTTATAATATTAGTAGGATATCCGGCTTCAAGCCATGTGCTGATTAGGTGATCTTCAACTTCAGTATCAGTAGTCCTGGCCATTGATGTCCTGTCCGGAGAGATACCAGTCGTTAAGGCTTGTCCTGTTGTTCCCAACAACTTAACAACGTAACGAAACTTCTATCGGTCACTCATACAAATCATGGCTTATCTCACTATCCTAGCCTGGAGTTTAGGTACTTTCTGCCGATAAGGGTATTCTCCTTTATCTTATTACATACGAGTATGTAATGACCATAGATTTAGCATACGACAAGAGACAACGACAAATAACGGGACATACCGTCAAGCTGCCGACATACGGAAAAGCAATGGGAAACAGTTTGTAGTAACATAAAGTAGTAAATTAACTTTAAACAGGGAAAAGCGGGTGTAACTGTTTTGATGTTTTGGTGTATTTGAAATTCTGAGGATAGCTCTAAATTCGAGTTAATTCAATGAAGAATAATTGTATCAGCCCACGAAAACAGAATCAAATAATATAAAATGAAACGTCTACATCGAAAAGGATTCCTTACTTCAAGCGGAGAAATGATTGCTACAATAATAATGTTCTGAATTGGTTCTGGCGGAATCTGTAATATTCTAGTTCTTTATGCCTACGAGTACGTAGGTACATAATTGATGATATGGTCAAGTGGGGTAAGAGAAACATACTTTACTGGTATTTTCATATTTTGGCCTTCAGCTATTAAAATTATACATTTACTTTGATAATAATAGAAACAAATCTTCTGTTTTGAAATATACTTACATTTTTTTGACACAGAACTAAATTCTTCGTGTAATTACGGCACAATTTAGGAACAAAGCTAGGTCTTATAAATGTTCCTCTTTCCCGAGATTTGGAGTAAGAGGAACACTCGATATTTTTAAGTAAAAACTTATGTTTTTAAGTGTATAACATAGCATGTTTTAAACATTTTTTGAGTAAAAGGAATTAAACCTCGCCTCGTTTTAAATAAGGTCTTCTTTAGGATGACAGCAAACAAAAACGAAATTTGGGGTAAAAGGAACATATAGGTAAGGTCAGAGGTACTAAACTCTTTGTGCTATTAAATGATTGTATTAATAAAAAGAAGAACCGCCATTTTTTTAAGTCGGTAAAGCTACCAAAAACCTTTTCCTAATTCTAAAAATTACTGTACTGAAATCCACTTTAAGATCGGTTCAGCCAAATGCGAACTTATGGCGGACAATACGTAAAAAACGTTTTAAAGTGCAAAACTCCATTTTTTAAGTCGTCTAATATACCTAAAACCTTCTCCTAAGTCTGAAAAATACTATGCTGAAAACTGCATCAAAATCATACACATACATACATACAGATCAAACTCAGAACCTCCTTTTTTTTGAAGTCGGTTAAAAATAGAAATGAATGGCGCCACTTTTAACGGCCCTAACGGCTTCTAATAGTTTTTCTTTCGGGTAAGAACTTCTATCGGTCTTTCTTACGTAAGCTCGAGGCATTTTGCTTTTTTCTGTAACAAATAAATAGTAAAGCAAATCATGGCTATTTTCGGAACGTGTTATATTTTAGCGGATTTTAAATATGTTTGTTACCCCTGAAATAGGAAAAGAGGAACATATGTTTCTCTTAACCTGGTATAGCCGTTCCTCTTTCCCAGCTTGCCATTTTGAAGGTTATGTTATTATTGACATCGAAAAAGCACTAAAAACACACGTTACAAACAATGTAATACGTAGAAAATAAAGATTAAACGTAATATATACACTTACCATAGCAATAAACCGCAACACTGATGTTTTTAATACTAAAATTAACTTAAACAAGGAACGCCGCTAGGTCTTGGTTTCTTTAGCTTGACAACTGATATTTTTTTTTCTCTTTTGCTCGCTTAGTTGCTGTGTTCCAGCGCAATCTATCCAAGAATATTTGAACTACGCCTAATATTGTTTTATCGACGTAGTGACCATAGAGCTGGGCATTATAGTTTTCTTTTTACGAGTGACTGTTACTCTTCCCCCAGCGTCCCTCTTACCCCACCTGACCCTATACTTACTAAACAAGTCTGCATGCTTTCTACCTTTGTTTTAAAAACAAGCGTGAAATTATGTTTAACTTGGATTTTCGAAGACCCCTGCTGATTTTATTTGATTTCTTCTTATGTCTGGGACATTGACTTTGTTTTTAGACCTGATTCGATCGCATTACGTTGGCTTTTGCCTTGGATTCGCATAAAGATGGCCGATTACGAACCAGTAGTGGGGGGTTCTTGATACTATGGCGATGTGCAGCGACAATTATGCATCGAGGAAATACTGCCTTAGATGGATTTAATAGATATCGTTAAGAAATTGGGGATGATCAATCAGAGTGAAGCCTACAATGAACGAGAAGGGTTGATCCTTAACAAGTGGAGGTTTTAACGTAGTTGTCAAGTAGGTATCAATGATTGAACACGAACATTTTTGAGACTTTTTTAGTACTGAACATAATATGAATTTTTGAGACTGTTATAATTGATATCTACGATATTGTACGATCCGTGTTGGTCGTCGGTAAGGTGATGTTAAGAACAGGCAAGCAACGTTCAGTGCATTATGATATTTTCTTTCAAACGTAATGATGACTGCCTAAAATGTAACAAAAGTTGAGACAAAGTCATATTTTTTTTAATGGAGGCAACTGCAATATGTTACTTGAACACAGGGTCAAAAGTTTATATCGCAAATAATGTATTCTACTCGAAGTTGTCGACGCGTACATTTACCTGGGAAAAATGATCCAGATGGGTAAGTCCAACTTTGAGAAAGAGATCACTCGAAGAGTCCAACTCGGTTGGGCAGCGTTCGGGAAACTCCGTAATATCATGTCAACCAATCTTCCTCAGTGTCTGAAGTCGAAAGTGTTCGAGCAATGTGTGTCGCCAGTGTTAACATATGATTCTGAGACGTTGTATTTTACAGTTGGCGTCGTTAAAGCCTCAAAGTCACACAACGCGCTATGGAGAGGCCTATGTTATGTGTTTCGCTACGAGACAGGATTCGTAACGATGAAATTCGTAGATGAACGAAAGTTACCGACATAGCTCTCAGAGTTAGCCGGCTGAAGTGGCAATGGGCAGGTCACATCGTTCGAAGGACGGACAGTCGATGGTAAAAAAAGTCCTCGAATGGCGACCACGCCATGGTAAAAGGAGCATAGACACCCCCCGACAAGGTGGACTGATGACCTGAAGAAGACAGCTGGAAACCGCTGGATTCAGAGAGCTCAGGGCCGCTCGGACTGGCGCCAATTAGGGGAGGTCTATGTACAGCAGTGGACTTCCATAGGCTGATAGATAGATAGAATGTTGTATTCTAACACAAAGGTTTAACATAATTTATAGCAATTTATTTAATCTCGAATAAAGTTATGTAAATCTGAAAGCTACACGAAAAGAACTTTTGGGGAAAATTTGGGATTTCTAAAAGTTTTAGTCCTGAAAGCCTAGACTCGGTGCTAATTAAAAACAAGAGCGACAAAGAGCGTACATTGGGGTACCCATTTCGTCCTTACTACACTAATTTCGTCTCTTTTAACTTTATACAGATGTCCTAAAAACTGTTTGGTATCAAAGACTTGAATTCGTTTGCGTGTTTTAGCACTGAGTGATTCGTGAGTATCTGAATACATTTGTGACTTACCTTATTGCAAATTGGTTGGATTTACCCGACTAGTTTTGGATTATTCCGAGGTCCTTTTTCAGAGCATTCTACGACGAAAGCTAATACGACATACGAGAATACGACAAAATTATCGTGAGATAAGCCGCGAGTTACACATAAACTGTAATCATTTATTAGTCTTTATTCTTAGAACTTTATAGAAGCTCTAACGATAAAGATTTAATAAAAGTCTTTGTTTATTAATTAGGTAGGTGAGCTGCAGTAAGTCTACGGCTTTGATGCTACAAGCACTAGGTAGTCGGTTTGAACGTAGTGTAAACAGGGCGGTAAACATACAATGTTTGTCTACTGCCGCACAGAGTTCCTGTATACTTTATTTAATTTAACTGAACCCAGCCTGATCCGACAGTAACTTATCTTGTTAAGTATTTACACGATTTTAATACTAACATTAACAGCACTATACTCGGTATTACCTATTAAAAATAATTATACATAAGTTCTTCTAAACATTTATGTTTGAAATCATCGTAACTTCTTTTCAGGGGTTAGGTAAATAAAATTATAACTGCCTAGATATTACAATGAACGAATGTTACTAAATTAAAGAAAGGGGCCTAAACTTTTTAAATTATTAATAATGGACAATAATTATAAAGCAGTGATCAAACCAAAGGATACAATATAATAATGTCCAAAAAGGTGTTATCTGTAGTAAATGCATACGGCAGACGGCGCCCTGTCACAGCTACCGACTGGCCAGTGTAAATCAAGTTATTGAAGCCTTCCGCCACATAGATACCTGTTTGGGCCACACGACCACCGGAACTGAGCCGTTTGTCTCACACCTCCACTGCCGTCAATGCTCTTACAAAATTTAGTTTGACGGCGACCTATGATACCAGACAACTACTACTGGAGAAGTCCTAAGACTAAGTCAAAGTCAAAGTCAAACTGTTTATTTCATCTAGGAATTTACAAATTCACTTATGAACGTCAATTTTTTGATTCTACCACCGTTTTGGAAAAGTGCTTGAGGAGAAAAAAACGGCGAAAAAAAAACTCCTCCGCATCTTTTAAAATAAAAATTACAATATTACTTAATTGATATAGGTAAGCACTAACCTAGCGGAGCTGGTTGCAGAGCTGGTAATTTCCATGCCTTTTTGTCATCTAAATATTCCTGTATACTATAGTAGCTCTTGTCTACGAGTTGTGCTTTTACATGCTTCTTAAACAACTCTGAAGGCAGGTCACGGATTGCCTTAGGGACTTTATTATAACTAGACTTAAAATTGAAGCTAATGACTAAACCTAAGGCCAAATGTAACACCTACGAGACTAATCCGTAATTTCTCGGGAAAAGTGAATGGCTTCAAGCCATAATTAATGACCTAAGTATTAAAAAGTTACGCTACAAGGGTTCCTCTGATTATCAAGTAGTACTCCACCGCGCTGCTCCAGTGCGGATTGGTGGAGGGACTAGAGGTCAAGCCTAGTTTCGGAAGTTTTTACGTCGTCTGAATCTCCCCCGCCTCCGACAAAGCTGAATGACTTCTATCCAACGAGAACCGACAACTTTACATACTGCACATGCATGTAAACGCCCAAGCACACCAAACCGCGCGCACTGTTGCTTAACTCGGTCGATCACCTATGATGGATGCAAGCCGGACTATGACCGCTTTAATGCGGATGGATAAGAATATTATGTGTTGGAGTAACTGATCAATGTCGTAACCTACATCATAATTATTTCCCAATCATGAGATGATACAAGAAGAGGTCGTGGCAAGGTCATTGCGTAAGGAAAATTCGGGTATGTATTTTTTCATTACAGGTTTTTAAAAATATTTCATTTATTTGAATGTAGGCCTAATAAATGAGGCGAGCGAGGGCGTGCTTTGCTTTGTGAAAATAAATTACTTAGTAAGGGTGCGGTTCCACTGAGGCGGAGCGGAGCGGAGCTGTGCGCGAATCACCAATCACATGGCTTGAAATCCGCACGAGGCACAATGAGCTGGGATTTCAAGCCATGTGATTGGTGAATCGCGCACAGCTCCGCTCCGCCTCAGTGGAACCGCACCCTAAGTCTTGGCACATTCGGAAAAATGTTTAGTCTGAATTATTTGAATTAACGCAACTATTTTACTACCTAAGGAATATTTTTCTTAAATTGTATTAATTTTAATTTCATTGAAGTAATGTTTCTATTTGTGAATGATCTCCTTAACTAAAGTGAAGTAATACAAAACTTGAGTGAAAATCACATTCAAATCTAGCAATTAACCAGTAAGAAGTTACGAAATGACGGTCAATTGGCTACCTCCTTCTTGTCTAAAAACATCATTTACAAACATTTGGCTTATTTATTTCCTTAACCTACTAAGGCAGTTTTCAATTATACACGTGTAGTACACGCAAGAAATGATTGGGTGATTGACTGATATACGATTTTACACGGAGCTATTGGAGCTTGTTCGAGATAACCCTTGCACGACGCGGGTCAGCTCGGAGCCGCTCAGTACCGCACGTGGCTACCCAGTGTACCCAGTCCTGGTCACGACCTGTCGATAATTACCGACACTCACCGGATCTGACCGGCTCCGCTCGCGAGCGAGCCAGTTTAATGATGTTATGTTTCAGTTTTGATTAAATTGAATAATATTTTCGTTGTCAATTGATGTTTGCTAATTTATGTTGTG
Source organism: Hesperia comma (assembly GCA_905404135.1). Taxonomy (NCBI): domain Eukaryota; kingdom Metazoa; phylum Arthropoda; class Insecta; order Lepidoptera; family Hesperiidae; genus Hesperia; species Hesperia comma. Next base: position 19,480,092 of record FR990021.1, read on the forward strand.
AAAGCCGGATAGGTTGGGTTAAGTTGTGCCGGAATAGATAGTCTGATGTGATGCTGATGCTATTTGTTCAAAAAACATTGTGTATTATTGTGCTTGTAGATAATGTATAATGTTCTGCTCATAGGATTCACTCATAGGATTCCGTAACACATAAGCACGCGATGTAATTGAGTTCAGAATCTTCCAAAGAAAAAGCATATAATTCCAATAATGAACTCGGCATAAGTCATATTATTTCTTATTTTGGTACCTAGTAAACTTAAACCTACGTGCCTCGTAAACATAATCAATTAATGAATAACCTACCTCCCTTTTGTCACCCAGCCATAGACAAAACAAATAACGATCCAGAAATAAATATTTGCCTATCACATAATTATCTATTCCAACCAAGTATCGAATCCGAGACCCTTCATAAACAGGGCCACTCCAACTATGTCATGATCGTCATATTATATTTATCAACTGTTTATTTATTTTACAATAACCTTTTATGTTTCGATAAAATAAACCTAAACAAACTTATAAATTGAGCCATTTTTTATCGCTTGACTATATTAATGTACTTTGAGATATGAAGCTCTGGATGACAAACGCTTAAATATAACAAACGGTGTCGGTACCAAAACCCATTTAATATAAAACCATGGTTGTTTCAGTGCAACCCTTTGTTATACGAGTATGATACGCGACGCTCATATAAAATTTGAAACCGGATATTGTACAGGAGATTGGAAACTCTTATAATATCCACGCGTTTCATCTACTGGGATTTTTATATGGAATATTTTATAACAAAAATATTGCGGAAATACTAGAAATGTGAATTTTCATCCGTCGATTTTGTAACAAAAATGCTACTGTTGTGAATTTAACGACGGTTGCCTTGTCGGCTATTTTTTTTAATTTGCTCATAACTTATTAGGTACATAATTATAATACAAGAGTGTATTACACAATATCCTGTCATACGAAATAGTATCAATATTATGGAATCAAGACAACCAATCCGCAAGAAACACCGAAGTGAAAATATCTTCTAGGTATTCTGAGGTTATAGAGATATATGCTCAGTCGTGGGCCATTAAAGCCAAGGAATTCGGAAAACATCACTGAAAAAATCTTTATTTAGGTATTGTTTTAAATTCATGAAATTAAAAAATCGAGTGAAGCTGTCTTGGAAAAACACGTCCATTCATTTACCGTAAAACGTCTGCGGGTAGCTTTATTCAAACGTTAATTTATGCTATCACCACGCCATCTGGTGTGGAAGTTAAGTGTTATGACACCGTTTATGGGCTCGCTAGTTATCGCCCGCGGCTTAGCCCACGTGGCTATCGGAAAACCATAAAATCATGTTCAACTTATCTAAACAGAACGTACTCTGCTGACAACAATACGAAGGGTATTTCCTTTGTCCCAGTGCAGATCATGATATATTCGTGTGCCAGAACGTAATAAATTATGTGAACGTATCTACCTATGATCGTAATAAGTATAATTATGCTCAGTTTTATATCCCTAATTTGATAATTATCGATACTAGAAATGATGATTGTGCTAACCTAACTCCTTACCAATTTTTACCGAATAAAAAGGAGATTCTCAATTCCAATAAACCTATTTTTTGTGTTCTGAGCGACATCTGTAAATAGTTTCGAGTTATGTCTAATAATCCGTTTTCAATTGATTACGACCACGTTGATGATGTTCTCATTTTGTTAATCGTCGGTTTTTTTAAACTTATTATTTTCATTTAATGTTTCAAAATTGTCGTCAAAATGTGCATAGCTGTTGTGCCCGTTTTCCGAAATAGAAGGATATACTAAAATCTCAATTTGATAGAAACTTGCAATGTAGTGGAATGGATTCGAATTGTTTTGTTTTGTTTATTATAAGATATTAAATAATGTTTAAGATTTACATAAATTAACTGTACTGTTATAGCTTAAGATGACCCATCAAAGTTGATTTAAATCTTCAAAGAAAGGCAAAAATTGTTTCAAGGGTAAGTTATAAATAAATATACATTTTAATCAGTTTAAAATGTTCATTTAATATTAATAATACTTTTCACATGTTAAACCTAATAAAATATTTACAACCTTAACTATCGTACATTTCAACTTAGTTCCTAGTATTGTCTACTCTAGCTGCTGTCATGGTCTCAAGCCATTTGCACGTAATAGCACCTTTTTCACCCACCTTCACCAAATTATATAAATAATTCCATAAAAGATTCATTTTACTTAATCGAATAAGCCTGCACTGGCATATCGAAAAAATTTCTATGAAAATCATTAATTTTAAATTACTTACAAATAATTTTGGTGATTAAAAACTTAGTGATAATAAAGACTAAAATACGCGAGGCTGAAGCTGATATCATAATCATAGTCATAATACTTTATATAGTAACTGGTGCAACCAATCCGAAGGCCCGAAGCCTGCTGATGCCGCCGTCGGGCGAGATCGTCACCCGGACGTGAGAGATCACCTCCGAGTCACAGATGTACCAGTGTTCGTTGTTGGCTGTGAGCTGGAAACAATACATTTTGTATTAGATTTTGAAATTACAAAGAAAATAACACTGTTCGTTATTAAACATGATTTAGGTAAGTACTATCAAAATTTTGAAAACATCCAATTGCTTATAGAAACGACAATAAAAAGGAAACGCTTAACTGCTTTATTATTCAATTTAAGATCTTTTATTACCTTACTGGGCTTCAGAATGTTCTGCCAAACGATTTGTGATGGATCTGTCCTATCTCCGTCGGCTAAATATGCTCCTTCGACTTTTATTGAATCTGGGAAGTTTCCTTTGAAGTGTGCTGTATCCACACATAATTCCTTAATTGATCCGCAGAAACCTAGCTTGAAGATTGCCCATTCATCACCTAGGAAAAACAAATGAACATAAATTAGTTTTCTATTTTCAGTGCATTAAAATTAAAGTTTGTTTCACTTCATTAAGAGAACGTTGTTGAAATATTAATGTCTAATACATTTTTATTGAAACTTTATCCATGCTCTTTCTTAACCTTATTAAAATACAAACGTTACGTCTTCTTGTATGAAAATTAAGTGGACCAACTTTATCTTAGAACAATATCAAAAGGAAGATATTTTAGTTCGCTCGGCTCCTATCTTACCGGGTATTTTCAAAGTTCCGTCATCGTTGGCTTCAATAACTTCCGGCCTGTCCAAACGCCTGGCCGTCTCCCAACCGTCCCCCATATTGAGACCTTTACTGGGTTTTGTTATGTTTCTTGGATGCCCGTAGTGTGCGTTCGAGTAAGCTGAAAGTAAAAATAAGTTTAGACTTCTCCTTGCGGCTGTTTTAACTTGCAATTGAAATAATTATTGTTTTAACTTAAAAGTTTCAAATTAATGTTTTCTTTTCTTTCGTAGTATCTTAAAATTGTCGTTCATTATAAAAATACCAACTTTAAATGTTGGAGAGGGACCTAATAAGTTGTACATTTTGTTTGTAGTAACAAAGTTTTCATCGTCAGTGGGGCATGCAGCATTAAAGTCCGCAGTTTATATCATCCGCCTTTCATACCCCTACAGAATTGGATCCCGGAAGGATTCTAGCAGTTTAACGATGATTACTTTCAAGCACACCTATTCCGAGGTACGTTTTATACAGATCTGAATGTATAAGCGTTATCGTGACAAAGAACCGCCTTGGCGTTCTGTAGCTTGCAAAATTGCAGCCATTCGTTCGGATCGTCTTGAGATAGAATTTGTAAAAGCGATACTATTAGTCCGCATAGCTCCCGACTGAGGCTCGCGGTTAGAAACAGGAAGATAAAAGTTTAAACTGCAAAACGGAATATTGAACGAGAAAACTCGCACGTTTGAGGTTGCTCTATTTTTTATGGCATTTTTTATAAAAATTTTAGATATGTACTTGCCATTTGAATTTGTTAAATTTATCAATTAATAATAATAATAATGGACACCTCATTACTTTTTACTTGGTGAACTGATTTTGACCGTTGAGTTGTCTATATTGAAGTCGGTATTTTTGTTAAATGTTATCTTCATATCAACGTACCTAGACAAGTGGCTCCGTTCAGTAACGACATCAAGTCGACCAGTTGGTCGCTGGCGGGCGTCTCTGGCTTGGCCTCCCCGAACACACGCAGCCGCGCGATGCCTCCGTCAGGGTACATGTTCACCCGAATGTGTGTCCACGCCTCGTCGCTCAGTACCTGCAAATTAAGTATTGATTCTATTGTCATCTTCATGATCCATTTCAAACCCAATTTCTTTATCATTGTACTAAAACCAATTAAACTTAACCTAATTTGAATTCTTGTCAGTGACACTGATGTCTTTATACATTTTGATTATCAGCTGATGGTAAGTTAGAGGACTATTATTATTATGGACCATATCATCTAAAATACTTAAGACTAATGAAATTTCTTCTAAAAAGTATGACTAAATAATTTTGTAATTGCTGTTCTCGTTAAACTCAGTTTCAAAAGAACTTTAATACACAAATCAATTATTAGTTAATATTTTAAGTACTTTACGTATTAATTAAACGACGGATAGAGGGTATTTACATATTTCCAGCTTAATTTGTTTGATAAATGTTTCGGATAATTTTAATGTGTTTAATTATCATCTCAATTAATATTACCATCTACAATATTGTCTATTTTTTCCCGTTAGCAATTTTTCATGCCATGTGATCATTGTGTTAATTACTATTTAATTACATAGTGAGCACGTGTTGAAAACTATTAATAACTTTATCCATAGCTGTCTTCTATCATTAAAAGAGAATTTGCAAATTATAGCTTAATGTATTAACTTTCTTACATGAGATGAAGATAATAACCAAAAGTTTGCATTTAAAAAGTTTTACTTGACAAGAAACAACTTGTTATTTATTTAAAAAAACGCTGAAAATAATACCATAATGCTCTCAAAGACTTTGTGAAGTTTGCCTGCAAATATTAAGCGAGCGAAATGCCTTTATAATCTTACTGAGTTAAGAAGATGGTTGTGTTTATAAATGAGATATTTCTTAAATCCATCAATGGTAAACCAATTTTCGTTAAGCGGGAAGCATTTGAAAAAAAGTGTTTAAGGGAGTTTCAGTCGAGAATTGGAATTGCCTGAGTTTTTACCTTTTGGAAGTTGAGCCGAGTCTCCTGATAGCCCGGCCGGAGCGCCGTAATGGGCACTATCTCCTCCCATCTGTCTGACTTAAGCTGCTCCATCTGTAGCAAGTCACACTCAGTGCACGCCGTCCCCATCCGCGCGTCCCTCGCCGGTATTAGGGCCTCCTCTGTAATTATAACAGTACTTCTTTATGAAGGTCTTATTTAATTTTCTTTGGATTGTAACTCATATAGCACTTGTGCAGATTTTAAAGCGTTAGTCTAATTGTTTGAAAGATTTGCTATTAATTTGATGAGTTATTTTTCTTGGACAAAATCAATAACAACTTTAAGTGACCAAAGTCATGGTCATGTAGATTACAATAAAGATTATTTGTCTGGCTGTTCGGTATCAGAACTGCGGTGAACAGGCTTACTGCTTAAGCGCACCCTTATACATTATTGATGCGAAGATAAGAGGGTTCAGGTGGAACACTATCTTTGATACAGACAAAGGATGCCAAGAAAACTGTCTTTGATCTGTGCCCTCTTCCAAGTGAATTTGAAACAACTATTGTTTTTCTAGGTACTTTATACATAACAATTTATTTGAATTGTTCTACTTGTTATTGTTCATGATTTCCAATTACCTACCATATTTTTAATCAAAAATAGATACTGAATTGGGTCCTCTATATCATTTCATGACAAGTAACAAAAGTAAGTTTAAAACCCATAATGATATTAGAAATCTAAGAAATATTAAATAATCTGTCTATCATCTTTTTCACTGTGAAATTGGAATTTGTGTTACGTTACGTCTATAAATAGACTTTTAATAAAACTGAAGAATTTGTATCCAATGTTGCTAGTATGGAGGCTTTCATTTGTTCTGTTCATATTAAAATGTTATTTTTGGTCTTAAACTTTCGCAGCGATTTTTTTAGAAATTTTAAGGCATATTGTAAAAATACCAACCTTCGGCCGTCAGACGGGCGGCTTGTATCGAATATTTCGGCGCATAGTTTCCGGTGAAAAATGCAGTGTCCACCAACAGACCTGAAAAATATTTTGGCATAGAGTTTCACTTTAAGAGTTTTTCACACATCTGTAACTCGAGACCTTTTTATTTAGAAATCCAATAGGAATCCATTTGATTAGTTATATTACTTAAGGAATTACTGTAAAATAATTATTCTCATTGTTGACGACATTACAGTTTTGTCATGTATCAAATTGTAAATTTTCGTCAAATGGGCTTTAAAATCAAAATCATGATGATATAGGTACTCGAATTCGCCTATTCAACTAAGAATATTCAAAATATTATTTTTATGCGTTCCCTCACCTCGTATGACGCATTTGGTGGCCAGTTTGATGACACACCAGTCGTGTCCAGCGATCCTCTTGCGGCGGGTCTCCCAGCCGTCCATGAGCTTGCCGAACTCTGTGTACCTGTTGGTGTCGAACACCGGCTCCGAGTCCAGCAGCATGTTCTCGCAGGTCGCGAAGAAGTCGTCCGTGGCAAACTCCACCTTACCGCCGGCCTGGAACCAACATAACACAAACCGTGTATCACCAACATCTTTAGATAGGAATACCTCCAAAATTAGGTGGTGAGGAAGGTATCAAAATATATGCAGTAGATTAAAGGTGAATTGATATTAGGATTCAAGAAGCTAACTCTTAATGCTTGGAATATATCAGAATCTGTCCTAAGTAAAAATTGTTGAACAAGTGAGCAATGCCGTAACTTTAATGAAGAAAATATTGTCATGTAAAATTTTTCCAACAAAGTAAGATTCATCATTACAATTACTTTGAAATTATGGGCCGATGACCGACTCTTGTCTCTATCCTGTCTCATTGTACTCATACATTAAAATATGAAATTTAATATAACACGTGTGGCGAAACGGCGGTAGATGCAAAAAATATATTTCTTTATTGTAATAGAACGTCTTTTTCAATATTAGAACCGAAGATAAATGATACATATTTTAGTTTGGTATGAATTAACCTTTCAGGCAACCTTACAGGCCACCAGGTGAGCGCTCTGTCAGAAAAATGAGGACAAAGGAATAAAGGGCATTGTGTCAACATCACATACAAATAACAGAATCAAATAAAAAAAATGTATACTTACGCTTGCGCTGGCCAGCTCGCTTAGCTCGACGAATGCCGGTATTATTGTTTCGATCATCTTAAGATTTTACTTATTTTTTTGAATTTAAGAAGGAATTGAATCGCTAAGTTAATATCGAGACGTGTTCCAATAGAACTAATCTCGGCGCTGCTTCCCGCTCCTTATATACGGACTCAAATAACTGATAGTAACAATAATAAAAATAAATCGGTACCTTATCTATCTATACGTATAGTTCAACCGAGAGCTGATTGCATTGGTACAGTCGAATCCATTAAAACACATTTATGACTAATCTTAATTGTCATCAACTTAATATCAGTTTATTCGAGGTACTAACTCTTTTCCCGACACAACTCACAAAGCTACGCTCCCGCGGGAAACGGAATTAAAGTTTCTCGTACCTAGACAATCAAAGTTTATGCAGCTATGGCGTTGGAGGGAAAATATAGGAGCCGCAAAATTTTCTTCACGACTGTACTCTAAAAATAGGATTACTAAAGAAAACGCAAAACTAACAAAACCGCGTTCACGCCTATTTAATCTATTAACATCAAGTTTTTTCGTATCGTCCTTGACTGTGAAATTGTAAACACAGACAATGAACGGCCTCGATCCATGAAATCATTCCAATTGAGCTGTAATACGTACAATAAAGTAGATTTTTAAATACCAAGTAGTAACTGAAACGAATCAGCTATTAATAGAATGCAGGAGATAAATGACATAAGTAGGTAATGCTTTGGTCAAGTGGAACGACTTTTTTGCACCTGACTCACCGGCGCCTAAGGCCCTACAAACCTTTCGGGACGGGCAGTGCTGATGATAACTATAAATTATTGGCCAGTTATGTGGTCAAAGTTGTTCTAATCACCACACATTACTAGTTTGCCAATCAGTGATAGTGAGACATGATAATTTTGACAATTATAAGCAACATTAGGTACTTACGGAAAGTATAAAAGTATTAAATTGTTCACTTCCCTATTTTTGCCCGGTTGACCATACGGGGTTACTTCTTACTTACTCAGCCCTGTATGTTTTCCCTTCAAGGATTGATACCGCTTTACAGACTCGTTAACAAGCCGAACAGCCGTACTTAGGATGTGACGAGGAGAGCGATTCGCTCCGCTGGCGCCGCGCGCCGTGCCACCTCGAGTCAACCTTAATGGTGATACCTTTTAGAAAACCTTTAATCCCTATACTATATTCGTTTATTTCCTTATACTTTAAAATCCGTAACGTAGGTACTTCGGTATGTATTTATCGGGACAAATATTCCATTACGTTTGTCATGCAAGCTTCCTTCTTTAAGGAAGGCTTTTAATAAATTCTTCATATAACTTTTATAGGTATTGAAGGCCTTTTAAATGATTTCACCGAGCATTTTCCAATTTCGAGTTTTTTGAGGTTTCTTATTTTCTAGTTTTTGAACCTGTCAATGAAATTCTCAAGTTTTAGATTCCAAAGCATTAAGGGTGGCCAAAAGAGTGGATTACTAGTTTAGTTCAGTTCATTGTACAATGCAGTTTTTACCGAATGAATGCATGCAGTGTCCTTTAAAAACCTTTCAACGGCAATTAAGATGAAAGCTTTGAATAAACTGCGGCAACCACGCCGGGGTAAGTTTGTTCGTTTAATTGTTTCCATGCTAAATACTCTCTAACGAATATATTACTTTAGCTTTCCTGTATACTCTATCTCTATAAGTCTATTTTTTGTATCTCAAAAGTGGACAACATAGTTGATAACACGACACATGCATCACGGAACATTTCAAGCAGTCGTTCTTCCAGAGTCCAACCATATCACAGTAAGTATCTATTGGTGTCATATGACTATCCCTTCTGGAACTATTATCTTTGTGGTCAAATGTCAAGATGTGTTACATTCTTGTGTAAGGCATAGCCTACATTCAATACGCTTTATTATATTGGTGTACCTATTGGTACATTAAGCCTAACAATTATTGGTGTACAATGATACCTGACCTTGAGCTCATTAGAACAAAACTGAAATTCCTATTACATACAAATATTTCAGTCAAAACCTGCCCCTATTTTACAGAAGATTTCATAATCCGCTGAAATAACCTCTGCTACTATACACGCATAATGTTAATGACATTCTAAACTCAAACGTCCAGGTCTCATTACAAATTGCGTAACGGCATTGGACTCGTGGAGCGGAGATATCGGCCGAGGTGAGAGGTCAATTACTGGATACTGGTTCACACCAACTGTATCTGTGATAGCCGTAACGGTGATGCCACTTGACATACTGCGCAGTGATCACGCGCCGGCAGCGGCGTGGCTCGTGGCTATAGTTGTAAAAAACCCGTTAGCTACCGTTAATTAACCAAATTTATGGTTAGCTACCTATAAAATGCGGTTATTAACGGTTAATTATGCAACCATGAGTCAACGAAAAAGGGTAAATAATATTTTTTTATTGTGTTGTAAACTCCTAGGTGAAGTGATAAATCGTTATCCGAAGGGTAAAGATTTCATTTAAGATTTTATAAATCATACATATTTAAGTAAATTAACTTAAACGTAAATAATTTATGTAAATAAAATATACACACAAGGTACTAATTAAACTAATTTACCTAAGATGTACATTAGTGATGTAACGAATATTCGCATTCGCATTCGCATTCGCGAATATTCGCATGTTTTTTCGAATATTTGCTCCAGAAAAAATAAATAAAATTGAAAATATTTTTACTTTCTGCTTCATCAGATCGACTCCAGACCTTCATTAAATTGTAGTGCTTTAAAATACTTAATGAAAATATTAACAAACACTCAAGTCGCCCCTACAATTTTCGAAAGATCCCTTCGATTTTTCTGGAATGCCGTCATCAGATCCTGGTGTCCTTATAACGGGACTACTATGGAAATTTCTACTTTCGAGCAAAAAAAGAATCATCAAAATCAACTCATAAACAACGAAAAAATCGCTGAACAAACATAAAAAAGCATATAGACGGTCGAATTGAGAACCTCCTTTTTGAAATCGGGTAAAAAATAGTAACAGGATGAAACCCATTGGGAATGGAAAAGAATATGTCAAAAATAAAAGGAAAAATAATTTACGGATGATCTGAGGTCAGGAAGGGGTATTAGTTAAAGGTAAAAAACCGTTTATATCAATTTCTAAAAAAGTCTTACGAAAAAAAGCTTAAAAACCAAAGTTTTGGGTAATAATTAGATCTACAACTTTTGTATCCACACGTTTTTTTACATAACCTCAAATTTATGCGAAAAATTCAAATAACTGAGTTTTTTATATTTATCTTCCACAAAAACTATATTGCTTTCACGAAATTTAGTGAAAACTGACCTTTTTATGTCCCAAATACACTAAAATATTTGTAATTGAAAAATTAATTTTCGTTCGAAAAATCATATCAAAATACCTGTTTTCAAAAAATTTGATGTGCGTTTTGTTCGCTGAAATCTATACTTTCTGGTGGTGTAAAAATATACTTTACCATGGCAAAATTTCACAAAAAAACTGGATATTTGATTTTGATTGACTCAGAAATTTTTATTAAATCAAAAAAATTCGGGGTGCCACTTTTGTCAGGTGAGTTCCAATGAACTCGGTAGTTTTCGGAGAAAGATGCAAATGGATCATGCGTAGAAAATTGAGTTCAAATTAAAAAAAACTGAATATTCGCATTCGCATTCGCATTCGCGAATATCGGAAGCAGATATTCGCATTCGCATTCGCATTCGCGAATGTTCAAAAAATGACATTCGTTACATCACTAATGTACATAATTTGAACAAACGAGACGTTGCTGCTTCGATTGAACGGAGTGGCAACGTCGCCGTTTAGTAGCGGCGCGTTCTTGTATTCTCTTTGAAGGCGCCGGCGCGGCGGCGCGCGCGGCAAGCGAGGGACGGTAGGTATTCAGTCTGGCGGTTACAGTGAACCGGAGCGTACCTACGTTTACTTTTTATAGTGCGGAGATCTTATTGGCGAAATAAACATGCCGCGTAGTAGTGGTAGTGTTTGGGAACATTTTTTAATTTTATCTGATAGTGGTGGCAAAAAACATGTTACCAGTTGAAGTTGAAGCTGGCAGCGTCGCACAACTCGCGATACACATTTCAAGCCGCTAGCGGCATCTAGCGGTGGTTTTTAACCGTAATAAGCATAAAATGCGGTTAATTAACCGTTAATAACGAAAAATGCATTTTTAACCGCTTGGTTAAAATCGTTAATAACCGGCTTCGCATCTATACTCGTGGCTCACCGGGCGAAGGGTGCTGGGGCAATCCCGACTGACTTAGGTAACTAGTTAATAATAAATACAGTTTTCTTAAATGTATTATGGTAGCGAATCAGCAGGTTTCTCTGACTGTGACCGACCTAGTATAAGACTCAATTAAGGAATACTATGGTTGGTCCAGTTAGCAGATGATGTTAGAATGTTAGTTGACTAGTTGAACACTTTACCTCCGCAATGGGTGCTGTGTGTGCTGGCGAAATGGAAAATACAAACATTGTTTTAACAACACCTACGACCCAAGAACAAATATTTATTTGTCGTTGTGCCTGTCAGTCTGTATAAACGTGTATCCGCTGAAAATCAAACTAGGGACCCTTTTTATCAAGCTGGTATGGTACAAGGTTGTCTATTATACGTGGTAATGGTAGTACTCGTACCTAATTGGTAAATCTAAACCTTGACAGTAAGGTTTGTTATCTACTTAATCAAAAATAGTGCTCCTTAAGTACAGTATAAGTAGTATAAGTAGCTCATAAGCAGTATAAGTAGCTCACAAGTAAAAGTGCTTTCGCTTAAGCAAACGTTTTTCGTGTTCTTTGATTGCAGTATTGAAGAAGCAGCTGAAGAACGTATTCACAACATTCTTCTCAGTCTGCAAGCGTCGATAACATTCCTGCTCACACGTATTATGAAGACTTGCAGGCCATAAAACGCTCGACACGAAAGTCTTATATTCGCTACAGCTCTACCACCATAATTTCTTATTATTTATTTATTAAGGGTCTTCAACAGAAACTACATAATTGTGTTACTTAAAATAACATCGCATTGGTGTTAGTTTTAGCGCCTTCCCTATTAGAGACAACCACAGATTACGAATTCTTAAACAAATTGAGTTAATATCACTACAATTTAAAGTCGATTGCAGTTTTTAACGCTTTGAGCGTCATTTTCATTTATATTGAAAGTCGCCGTTGAAAGAATAACACAAATGTCTGAAAGAACTACGTTATTACCTTATTACGCCTGGTTGTTTCCAGATATTCGTTAACTAATAAATGTTCGCGCTTCACCTCCAAAATAAAATAAATGTTTAGCCGGGAATGTGTCAATTGGCATTGACTGAAATAAAACAAATACCTATTACAATAAAACAAACATTTTATTTTAGTCAACATTAATGCCAGATTCAATTTTGTTCCACAGATTTCAAGAACAAACGCAAAGACAAAATCGAAAAAGTGATAAATATTTCTAAAATAATTGTTATGAGCTAGATATTAATAGCAATAGTATTTGACAAATATCTCCCACATATTATTATATAGACATTAGTTGAAAAATTATTATAAGTCTGTAATAGATAGCATCTTGCACAACATCCGTGTCACAAGCAGTACCAACACAACATGTTTACTAAAGTGCTAATAGTGGCTGGAAAATTTTGCACTGCGCACAGAAATAAAAAAATTCGACGTTGTACGTTGATTCCGTTTTCCACATTTACGACGTGCATATAAAAGGAATTACAACTTTTGCTCCTTACGCCCATTGGGAACGGTGACCACTTACCGTCAGGTGACTCATCTGCTGTTTTATCTGTTATTAATATTGGAAACTCAGACCAATAAACTATAGACGGCGTGCCGTGAACAAAAGCTTGAAGCCGGCAAAAAGTACGCCTCGCCTTGTAATACACACGGCGGCACTCATACCAAAACGACTTTTGTGTTCTAAATAATAAAAAAATGAAGCTTTGTGTTCCAAAAAATAAAGTTTAAATTTGTTCTAGTTCAAACTGTCAACATAGGGCATTCTATTGGTTTCGATGTGTGTTTTAGGTGCACTTTTGCCGGCTTCACGCTTTTGTTCACGGCGCGCAGTCTATACATAGTTTATTGATCTGAGATTGGAAATAATTAACTTTTCCAAAAAATAACCGACTTCAAAATCGGTACATCCAGTACAAAGTAATATAAACTAACACACAAAAGACTAAAGATACTCGGACTGAGAACCTCCTTCTTTTCTTGAAGTCGGTTAAAATACTTAATTTATGTTCAAATTAATCTGAAATTAGTCACATTGTTTAACATAAAAAGATTGTTAACTATATTAATGATATAATGAAAACACCAATCATTCCGTTCGTGTCGGTTCAATCCGCAACAGTCATGACTACACAACAAAATAAACACTCGAATGATCTGAAGTTATTGTGAACAAACAAGAACAAACTTTATTGCCATAATCATAAATGCTACAGTCGGTTGTAGCGAACACGATAGTGATTTGTAGTTGTAGAGACCTTATCCAGTTGGAAGCGGTTATGTTCATCGTGGATGATAAGGGAAACTTGTGATTAATATTGCGATTGCAAAGTTGTCTGAATTGACCGCTTATTATTGTTTGGGCTTTTCCACAGACATCTCTGTCGCGACCTATATTCAATTTATAAACATGCAAGGAGGAACTGTGTTTGCGGAGTTACGCTTGCTGTTAATCTTTATCTAGTGTATCCATTGAGTTCATCACATATTTTAAATGGATTTCTGTCGTATAATGGTTTCAAGGTCACAGGAGCCTACTTTAAGGCTGTATTCATTGATGTGTTAATTATTTACTGATCTCCCCTTACGCCAGGTGAGCTTTCATGCCTTGGGAGCGGTCTAGCCCCGGTTATTCACGTTTAAAATTTATGAGCGTTATAGGAAACTTTGATAGCATGATTAAGGTTTGTTATGACGTCATCATGTGACGTGTGTGCGAGGTCGCCACAATTTTAATAATTTTTTAATTACCTACTTCGTTAGCTGTCATTATTTAACTAAATGCTGACGTCATTATGCTGTCCATAGTCAACAATTACATCAGTAGGAGTTTGTTTTGAACTCGAGGATAAACATAATCGTGTTTCTTACACCACTTTCACTCATCTATCGTCTTCCACATCATGTTTCAGAGTAGTTACTGTTGAACCATCTACATTACACTACGTTCTCAATTTTTCATGCGACAACGTACAATAATTCATACTCATCACACTATAATTTATGACGGCGAAGACAGCGGGTAATGGAATGTGCACTTGGCACAACTACGCGCCATTGTGAGGCTCTACTTTGGAAAATGCATGTAGCTTAGATTCCGCTGTACTGAATTTGAAATGTAATATTTTAGGTTGTGCGCTCGGGGTATAAATCTTGCCATTGTTGTATGAAAGAGCTCATGTCTCGTATTCTTTTAACATGTGAAAGGAATCGGCGCAGAGTACTAAGGTTGTATTTATGGTTTTTATCTTATCATTGACTGTATTGTTTTGTATTTGTTCAATTTATGATACTATTTTCATGCTGTAAGTAGGTTTTGACGTCAAAGCTATTCAAATGATACATTTTTCTAGACAAAAATCGCTGAGGCGAGAAATGAACTCTAAATTGTAATGTAATGAACATGTAGTCAACTGAGGTTGTTAAACATGAGACTTCCTGGCGTAACGCAAATCTAATTAGTTTAATTATCCATACTTATATTATAAATGCTATCTCTTTATCTGTCTTTTTGTCTGTCTGTTTGTCTTTGACGCTTTCACAGCTGAACCTCCAGCCCAATTTGGAAGTGACGAGAACTTTACACTTACATGTTGAATTTAGCGCCATCTGGCGAGTAGTTTTTGAGTTATATCTGCTTATCAAGGTTGAAGTCGGTTATTTTTTTTTTTGTAAAAAGCAATTATTTAAATCAATATCATAGGCTTGAAACAGGGGATGAAGATTGTATGAAAAATCAAAACCGCTTAACCAATTTCGATTAACTTTCTGAGGAAGACAATATTCATGACGCAAGGTCGTACATAGGCTACCATTTTTTTCAAAAATCAACCCTTAAGATATTGTAACTGATCGATTTCTGTACGGAAGAATTGTCACTATAGAATCAGAATACTTGTTTAATATGTGTGTATTGTAGTAGTAAGATGTGCTAAGGAAATTGAACGTCATGTAGCCGCGCTTGACGTTCCTAGCGCGGCACAAACCGCCGGTGGAACATGCCCCGGCGCGGCATACACCGGGGACACGTCCCCGGTCCCGACCGGGGCATTGTCACGCCACGTAGTGTCCCATGCTCTCGAATTTAATTCGATGTCGGCAATTGAACGAGTTCTGTGCAGTCTGAGGACTGCCGCAAGTGTAAGACAAACTGATTAAAGCATCAAAGCAGGGGATATGTGATGATGACATGATGTCTTGCATTGTGGCAGCTATGACACGCGAGCACCACCACTCTACACGTTATCCGCCCACCACATAACCATACCCATACCACACTACTATAACCATAATCACCTCACATTTCCGCCGCGCCGTGCGCCGATCTCATTTCAGCTCCGCACATTTTCCAAATATCAGCTCCTCTTCGCTCCCTCCCTTGAATGCTTTCCTCCGAAGCCAGGCCAGATATGGAAATTGCAATATGTAATTGATTGTTTACACTTTCAAGTTACACTATTCCTTTCCTCTTTCCTAAATATGCTGCCGGTCATAATACCGTTTTAACATTCATTAAACCTTCTTGTGTGGCAAAATTTACTCTGTCTTGAGAGAAAAATAAACTGATTTTAAGGGGATGAACCAGTACCCAGCTTCATCCATACAAGACTTATCGACTGGGGAATAATTCAATGAATTTCCCCCGTGTTTCAACAAACGTGTGAACTCTTTATTACAGGGCTGTTATTAATTACGATGTTTGTCGCGAGGGCGCGGCGCGAGCGCTTCAGTCGCCCGCCGCAGTTACCGCCAGACTTTTGGTATCACCTCTTCAGTTATACAAATAACGCTGCTGGCAGTTATAACTCACTGTAGAACTAAAACTGTGATGGCTCACCGTTCTATCGATTCTTTAGTTTTAGTTGTCGTGTCGTCATTACCAAAGATCTTACCTAATGCTTTCTTAAATCCTACAAACGTAGTATGGAATACATTACCACTCCCAAATAAATACTCCCCAATAAATAATTTACGCAAAACAAACAAAATACGCATATTTACATACTACCACCCTTTAACATTCCTAAATGTACAAGTTGATATTTCCTACGGATATTAGATCTGCCATTTATAGTGAGAGCTGTTTAGATTTGTATGTTCCAAATTGCGTACAAAATAAACTACGAATGGAAGTGAGCTATAAACAAGGGAACTCTATGACCGGACATAACAACTAGAACTAGGGCATCCTACAACAACAAATGAAATCCCACCAAAAACATTCTACGTCAAATAATTTGCCAAGACTTAGAAGCTCATACTGTCTTCGCTATTAAGATTAGGAACGCTACAAACCTTAATTTTATCAGCCTAAACACTCTGGCCTTAATTTTAAAAAACCCATCAGTGAATTGATAAAAACTTCATACGTGTAGTGCTGCGACCGCAAACAGGTCGCTATGTCGTTCTTTTGTCCAAATTGCGTAGAGTTGTAATTGTGATACTGTCCCTTAATCAAATATTGAAACATAGGTAAATTTATTATGGTCATGCCGATTAAAGATGGGAGTCACATAGTGCTTATATGGCGTCGCAGAAGCGTGCAAATAAACAAGCCGATGTTTATTGTTTAAACACAATTCCACAACTTAAACTTATCTAGATACTTCATTCTCCGTGGAAGTAATTTACTAATTAGATGATAAAATCAGCGACAGCTACATTTACTGCGCAACTCGAGAGGACGGGAAGACGGTTCAAACATCTTTACGAGCTTAGCGATTCGACATCTTATTGAAGCCCGACCTCAAACGGACCCTCACAAATTGAATCAGCTGATTTGAGAGTTACGCGGTGATCCTTTTGGTGAGGTCTATTTACAAATAAAATTTTTGCAAAACGAAGTCGTCGAGAACCTTCGTAACGTATTTGAGGAACGTTCGCCTTTGCCGCCATTTGTAGACACTGCGATGAGCAGTTTAGTGGTTCCAACGTAGCTCCCAACTCGCCTACTCCGACCGACTGGGAATTTCATTTAGGTATTTAACCTTATTATTTTATTGAACTTTAGTGCGTGCTGCAAAATTGTTTCGCTAATTTTGGTGGACGTAAATATCGAGAAGATCTCAGTGAGAACCTCCGTATTTGGTTTAGTTAGGTCTCCAACGACATTTCATAATTGTTATGAAGTTAAAAAAGTATAGTTTTAATATGGTTTTGGAACTTAACACTAAGCGAGCGAAGTTGACTGATTCGTGCCCAGCTCTGGGACAATAAAATTATGGCTTATAGATTAAAATGTTTACATTAAACGTAATTGAATTTTGTTGTGTTTTAATTTATAGTTTTAATGTTAATTTCTATTTGGGTAGTTTATATTCAAAAATAAAAAAATATTCACATTCGATAAATAGACTATTGTCGTGTGAAAATAATTACGATCTGTAAAAGCGACATTTCAACAATGTATATTTGGTAGCAGCATTACGCGCTGAACCGTTCGCTCCAATACTTTGTGGAATGGTTAAAATTTTAATGCAATAATTTTTGATTATCACTTCAAGTTCTGATTGGATTTACATTTTCCTGGCTGCTTTTTAGTTTTGTTAATGTTGTTTACTGTGTTACGCAAAATGTTATCCTCATTACTACAACTTTAGAAATTAGGTTCTGGTTTTGAACCTCTTTTTCCATCCAAATAAAACGCCAAGATGAGGACCATGACTAAGTAAATTCTTATAAGTATTTTTTCCTGCCTGAATTTACTTTCCATTGTAAACGAAATTGGTTAAATATACATTTCATGATTGAATGTACAACAAGCGTGACTAGCATCTCAAGAAATATCTGATAAAATGATCACGACTTACCGAAGTCAAATTGTTCATAAAGAAAACACCATACATTTGTCCATGATATTCTCAAATGTATTCGTATGTGAAGTCTCCTAATCCATCCCTGTAACCCTCACACAGGGAGAGGAGACCAGAGACCAGCAGTGGAACAGATACCATGACGCATGATCACAACAAGCAAGTAGTGGTTAATGGTTATAAATGTTACTTGTATGCGGCATTACCATTACTAATGGCATTAAACGCTAACCGCTAAATCGAGTGTCAGTTTTTTCGACACATCAAAGAGTTTTTAGCGCCGAATTTAGTGCCCTAAAGATAGACCGAGACGATACGATATGGTAGAACAAGGATGTACGCCTACATTGTTTTAGGCGGGAACGGGACAAAATTGTATGGAGTCTGGGTCTGGTTTTGTACCAGTGATAAAATAAAATTAAATAGAAAAATAAACCATTTTTGACTAATCAAATCCACGAACTCATCTTTATTTCAGTGCAAAAATTATTTATTAACTCCACGTGACGAAATTATTCTACATAATGGCGGGCAGCAGACCAGAGGATTCATAATTTTTGACGTATGACGTTAGCTGTCAATATGCCTTCTCTATGCTTGAACAATGGCTCGAACTCAGAGTTCAGAGTGAAGGACGCCATCTTGCAAGTGTTGCAAGTAGTACCTACCGAATAACTCGAAATTAATTTTATTTTAGCAAGTTATTTATCGCGATTTGTGATTTTATTATATTTTTAATGAACTTTCTGTATTTTTTAGTTTTTCATGGTCTAGTGTACAAGATCACGCCCAAAATGGACCATCTCCTTTAATGATTGAATACGCAGATGTAGCCAAGCGTCCTTAGTGCGTGCTACGCGTAGTTCGACATTAACACTAACATTGTCGCATACACAGATGGAGCCGTAGCATTGTGGAGCTCCGAACGTCATAATAGCTCTTCCAAAAATAATTGTGGTCAAATTACCGTTCTTTGAAACGTCGCGCACGTTCGTTTCCCGGCCGACGTTCTGACGTATGCATATGCAACCACAAATACTGCAGCGATTCGTTTTTCGAACGTGCAATTTGAATTTCGAATTCCGGGTCGACTGCTAAAGATCTCGTTTGTAAAATTATTGAGTAGTAGCGATATTGTGATAATATTAACATTTTTTGTTGTTGTTGCTATAGACTTGATTGTTTTACTTAAATAAACGAACGAACTGACGGTCCACGTGATTGTAAGTAACACTGATGTGTTGCAGGCTAGGAAAGAAGAAAAAGTAAAAAAAACACTTGATTTAAGCTACCAGCTGAAAAACTACACGTCGTCTAATGGCTAACTGGAAACCATGCAGCTAGGCTTTAGCTCTACCACCAAGCAAGGCCCTTCTTTTTAGCACTTTTTCGACACCATGATTTACCGGCGAGGACAAAGGGTTAGATTTTAGGCTATCTACATAATATTTATGGATTCATAGATAGGTAAATTTATCAAAACTTGAACTTTAGTGACTTTTAGCAAATTCATAGACAAATATTGAATTCAAAGTGTATCATATAAAAAATCATATTTAAAATAACGTCGATCTAACTTTACTACGCCTGTTACATATTTTTGGAATCAGGACAAGGTTCTTATTCTAAAAACATTACCTCGGGTTATTCCAGGAGATACGCCATGATCAAAAATAAAAGTGGAAATGTAAAAGTAAAAGGACGCCCAATTCTTTCTTTTGTGATTCGGCGGAATATCGTATTGAAGCTCTGTAACGATGAAATCAGCATTGTTGTAGCGTAACGAAATAGGTACTTATTTATTTTACTTATATTTCACCGCTTTCATATGTTGTTTGTTATTTGTATCAATAACATGAATACCTACAATAAATTTCCTCCTAGCACTTGTATTATAGTAAAATGGATACACTCCATGATAAGTTAGTCCACTATTTAAATAAAAATATGCCATTGAAGTTTTTTATTTTTTATTTACGTATTTTTTTATCTTGCCCCTATAACATTATACACGCGCGTGTTTGGCAGTTATAAGTAAACTAAACTTGAAACCAAGCCTCACATAATCCATTATTACTGACAATAAATCTATAATATTCAAACTATTATTAATAACAATGCCTGTAAATTGTTATTATTTATTTCTTTATTTACACGACCCGACGTTGCCCAGTAGACTGGACAAAAGTAACATAAAATTGCTAACGTGTTTTGCTCAAACCAATAAAATCTAAACTATTTAGTAAAGCAGAACTCTTTGTGAAACAAAATAGCATTATACCGTAACGCTAAAAGTTGAGCTATTCATTCCTGCGGCCGACTGCCGACTCCTCCGCCCTACTTTCCGCAGTAACAGTACACAAACATAGTCCCGCACTGTGAAGCTAATTTTAATTCTGAAGCGGACAAGTTGACGGGGAACTAGAATGGCGTTCTATTTTTGGAATTATTTCGCTCCGGTCCTTACGAAGCGTTTTGTGGCTCCGCTGAAACACTTGCTACTACTACCCCGCTACACCGCATCTGCATATAAAACGATCAGCGTGCAACGCTTCGAAGTAAATCTGCTCTGCTCTGCATGCTTTGGTAATAACAATAACGCTTTAAAACTAGAACACCTTTAAAGCATTATAGGTATGTCAGTAATACTAGTTTTTGTTTCAAATCTACCACTATATTTTATGAAAAATAGATGAATAAAGTTTTTTCTCTTTTTTTGCCTATGGAGAAAAAAATTAAAACACAGCCCTAACTTTGGCTTTATTTTTCTCTCTTTACCTGAGTCGCGGAGAATATGAAATTGCCATTCCCCGCTAAAACCAAATGTATTCCCTGTACCCACTGTTCAATTAAGCTTGTAAGCAAAATTCACTTACGGAATTTTAAATTATCGCCACCAATCTGTAAAGTAGGTACCTACCTTAATTTCAGCGGCAGAAGATTGGCATTTGTGTGAGACACAATAAAAACCAACTCCATATCGAATAAAGTGTTCCTCAGTTATGATGAGAGACCCGTCCCCTCTAGTATCTAAGCCATTTTTATGTGGAGGTCAATTCAGTACAATATAATTACACTACCTGATAATTTATGCCTAGCCGAGCGCAGGCCACACATAGTGTCGACGTTTCGGGTGATCGTTAAATGCGAAAGCCTTTGTACCATCAGCGGACCAAACTAACCGAATGAGGGTAAAAGGGTGATTCTATGAGTTCGTGTAAATCGGAGGAAAAACAGAGAATTTTTTAGATTTTAAAAATAGGGCGCTAGGATCAAAATATACGAAGAGTTATGCAATTTTACCATTTTTAAACAAATTGCACCAATAACTTTTGGAGTTATAGACCTTTGAAATTTTATGCTGAGGATGGTAATGACCAATCATCTGATGGTAACGATTATGGAGTAGAGAGTAGTGATTGAAGCCTTTTGGTAATGATTAATTGTTCATGAAATAAAAAAAAACAAGTTTTTTTAAATGTCCTGGAGTCCTGGCGCTCCGGGAATACCTCAGAAAGAAGTTTGTAAAAAAACGATAGTGAGAGTTAAAACTCAGGTACTCCACGAATCCAATAAATTTGGACAGAACTTCAATCTTTGGCGAGTGGCGTGAAAATCGGAGGGTGAAGAAGGAAACACCAAATCACCTATCTATTTATTGTCTGCAGCGATATCTGTTGTCAGCGTCTCTGACATTTTAGAGACACCAGTCTTTCCACTATCTGGATTGTGTCTACACAGGTACGGATAACATTCTTAACATATGTGTCTACACAGCGCACAGCGGCAACCAGGAGATAATTATTTTGTTTGAATATCTTAACGTGGTTGCTGATGAAGCATTACATCAATGCCCTACTACGCAGCTAGTCTTTCTGAGGGACTTCAACGCATGTAATTGAGACTGGTTGTTCCCATACCAGACGACTGACCATGCTAGAAGAGAAGCGTTGAATTTTGCCACATGTCTTGGGCTGTCGCAGCTGGTAATGCAAGCGACTCGGGTGCCCGTTATCGATGGTCACACAGTCGATTGCCTGGACCTTCTGCTAACACCTGATCCAGACAGGTATACAGTTGAGGTTTGTTCCGCACTGGCTACTCTTTCCTTACAATCATCTGGAGGTGTTCGGCGATTAAGGCGTTACAAATTAGCAGATTGGTAAGGGATGCGGCACTTTTTCGCATCTAATCCTTGGGCGAGGTCTGCGTTTCTTCTTGATCCGTCAAGTTGCGCGGATGTTATAGCCAATAGGGTGCGTCAAGCCATAAAGTACTTCATACCATTCTCTGTCGCGCTTAAAGGTGGCAAAACTCCATCCATCTCATCCATCCATCAGCCTTTTTGCGTCTACTGCTAGACATACGCCTCCCCTTAGTTGTGCCACTCAAACCGGTCCCTCTGCCTTGTGAATCCAGCGGATGCCCGCTATCTTCTTCGGGTCGTCAAACCACCTGGTCAGGGGGCGTACTATGCTCCTTTTTCCGAGACGGGGCCTACATTCAAGGAACTTTCTTCCCCAACGGTTAACGGTCCTTCTAACTATATGGCTAGCCCATTGCCATTTCAACCGGCTATTTCTCTGGGCTATGTCGATTACTCGTCTTCGTTTGCGGATATCAGTATTTCTGATTCGATCACGTAGAGAAATAACGAGATAACCTTTCCATAGTCCGCTGAGTGACTTTGAACTTGTGTATTAGGTCAATAGTGAAACACCAAGTCACGGAGCCATAATTATGTCATCGCTGGCAAAACACACTTTTCGAATATCTTCGTCTCCAGGCACTGATGTATTTTGGATGACAAGATGTGACGTAATTTCCCGAACGCAGCCCATCCGAGTTGGATTCTACAAGTGACTTCTTTCTCGAAGTTGGACTTACCCATTTGGATCACTTGTTCCAGGTAAATATACTCATCAACAACTTCGAGAGCAGCGCCATCAATAACAACTGGTACAGGTGTGACATGGACATTCGACATGATTTTCGTCTTTTCCATGTTCATCTTAAGACCCGTTGTACGGCGCTGTTCGAGTTCCCGAGCATAGTACTAAGTTCTTTCATGGAACTCGCCAGAATTACATATATAAAATATGTTATGTATTCGCCATTGCTGTTAATGCCACTACTAATGTTACCTACCTACTATTGTGTACCTACTCTGATGAACAATTTATCAACTCGATATTCCGATGGTCAATCCGGCACCGCTGGAAAATTTAGTACCGCCCAGGTCTCGATAGCATCGAAGGTTTTCTCATAGTCGGCATAGTCCTCATGCGTTACATATAGCGGCATAGTATGCTCATCGGTCTTCTCTATAATCTACCGTAACGTATGAATGTGGTCTATGGTACTGTAGCCTTTACGGAATCCTGCTTGTTCAGGAGGCTGGAAGTGGTCAAGCCTGCGTTCAATACGATTAAACGGCGGCAAAACTCGTCCATGGTTTATAACCGAATGTGCTCAAGCTGAGAAGCTCAAACACTCGGCTTGATTGATCACACTCGGATTGATGCTTGACACCGCAAAGCTCCGGATATCAGATCCAAGAAGAAAGTCTTTAACCTAGTCGCCAAGTCCTGCAAGTAGGCATTACAGAAAGCTAGTAACAATCACATTAGGCATATCCGCGCAAAACTCTCGGCCCGATCTTCTGGCAGTAGAGATTTTTAGTCATGGCTTAAAAGGTGGAAGCTAATTTCTGTAAACCTACGCTGCCTCCATTAGTAAATCCAGATGCCCTCCTTGCCATTTATTTTTCTTCTTAAGTTTTCCTATTTTTTACTTTTACCATTTCAATATATGTAAGTATATTCGTTTTAGTATTTGTGCTGTGATTATGACGATTGTGATGATGTATAGATAATAGTTACCTAATATAAGACAAAAAATAATCCAAGTTTTATTTTATCACTACCCTCAATTTGTGATCATTACCTTCATATTAAAAACTGATGGTAAATGAAGGCAATGACACTGAGAGTAGTGACCTTTTGCAATATTTTTATTTATAGCCACGTAATTACAGAAGCATTTATTTTAAAACAAATAACTAGAATATTAGACCCCATAAGTGTTGCGTTAAAAAATAAAATAAGCATTAAAACCAATCGCTTACTGTGAAACTTAGATGACGGTAACGATGAAAATTCCGTGACAAACAGCCTTTTTGACGACAAAATAAAGTTTTTTCCTTCAACGCCAATGCGCTTCCACCCACTGGTAAGTCTCTTGGCCGACTGAATAGTGCGCGAATGTGAATTACTAGGAGTCACTGAATTAGTGTTTATACTTTTGGATATTTCATCAAATCAATTTTTGCTGAAGGTAAGGACCAAAATCCCGCGACAAAGTTTGTTTATTTTTATTAACACGCTTTTATTAACTTCACCTGTATGTTTGTATGTTTGTATGTAACTTTACTCCATTTTCTTTAATATCTCCGGTGCCCAAAGGTCTTCTTTCTTCAAACTTATATAGCATCTGCAACTAATTATTCCCTAACTTTCTATACCATTTTCACGAAAATCCGACCACAATTTTCCGAGAAATAGCTGTTTTTCCTCATTTTTTTCTTAATTTTATACCTATACTTCCTTTAATATCTTCCGTGCCCCTCAACCGTTGTGCTTCAAACTCATAACTAACTTAAAGCTAACTGATCCCTAACTTCCTATACCTTTTCCACGAAAATCCATCGCGAATTTTCCGAGTTACAACTGTTTTTCCTTGATTTATACTAAATTCGTTCATTTTAAACCTACATTTCTGTTAATATCTTCCGTGCCCCTCAGGCGTTTTGCTTCAAATTCATAACGCACCTATAAACAGTTGATCCCTAATTTTCTAGACCCTTTCCACGCAAATCTATCGCGGATTTTCCTAAAAATAGGCGTTTTTCCTAACTTCTTTAATTTCCACCTTCCCTAGCCTATAACTTCACCTGTATGTTTGTATGTATGTTTGTATGTAACTCTCCTTCGCATAAAGAGACTACCATAATGATATTATTACACGCTTTATATTAGCTTCACTTGTATGTTTGTATGTTTGTATATTTGTTTGTAACCGACTTCTTTGGACGCGATTTTGACCCACTTTAAATGGCCAGATTTCGTTCAAACTTTGTAGATTTATCGAGTTCCGATGACATTACACTATTTTGATAAAATTATTCCAATTTTCAATATGCAAAATAAGATTTTAATTTTTTTACTCTCACACTACTGCCATCTATCCATTTGCTACTGCCATCTACCCATATTTACGGGCAACTAGCTGTAACTGCGTATTCAGTTTGACTGCGTACATTACGTTTTACTAGATGGCGTTGTTCTTCTGTTTATTTGAATTCTAAGTTATCACAGTAGATAGATCGATAGAGACCAAATAATAGTTTAAAATTATAAAAACAAGCTATTATAAATAAACAAAACTAAAAAGTCGAAAATAAATAATAGTTTAAAAAAACTAAAAAACACGCTTTTTATAGAATACTGAACTAAAAAAATAGAAAATAAGTTTCAATAAATTTAAATTAAGAATAGTGTTAAAAATTTCAACAAACATGAATTAATAATAGTGTAAATAAAGAAAATATTTTATTTAAAAAAAAGCGTGGGGTGCATGGTGTCATTTTGATAATATCTTAAAAAGCACCCCACGCTTTTTTTAAATAAAATATTTTCTTTATTTACACTATTATTAATTCATGTTTGTTGAAATTTTTAACACTATTCTTAATTTAAATTTATTGAAACTTATTTTCTATTTTTTTAGTTCAGTATTCTATAAAAAGCGTGTTTTTTAGTTTTTTTAATTTTTTGACTCAACTAATATGTTTGTATTTGTGAAAATTTATATAATGTTTCCTCATAATGTATGTGTTAATATATAATTTTACCAAGTTTCTGAAATATCAACTTCACCAAAATATTGGCAGTGGAAGTGAAAAACATGTGATTGGGACACTGAAGGAGGTGACATTTCGACATGTTTTTGATTTTTTTTCATTATTAATTTATATAATTACGGGTTTATTCGACGTGCGAATTCTAGCTCAATGACGGATGCTTCGTTTAACATAAAAAAATGATGTAATATGTTAATACTTTTTTTTCTACAACCCCGGACACCCGATTTGCACGAACTCGTAGAATCAGCCAAAAGCGTGTGAATTCGCCGCTAGAGGCGCTAGTGTAGAGTGAGGTCTGGCTGTCAGTGCCACAAACTTATCTGACCCGGTAAGAAGGGCGCTACTGTCCTTGTCTTTGTCTGACAAAAGTTTAACATTTGCATTAGTTCCAATTTTGGCCACCTGGTCAGATAAGTTTGTGGCACTGTCACTTCTCACTTGTCTGAAAGTCACCTGTCACTGTTTATGTATGGGCGGACTTTGACAGCAGGACCTCACTCGCCGTTGGCGCCAACTGGTGAGCACAAAAACGGCGACCCTAATTGCACATGCCCCCCCCCCGTGTCCCGCTCCACCCCCTGTTCCCACACCCCCTCTTCCCATACTGACGTTGTCACTCAAGTTATAATCCGGTGTCGATACCTATTTCTTCCATATTGATGGCTGGTATCACGGCTACCATGTCGGACTACCTATTTGAATGACGATTTCGACGACCCGTGTGACGTTATGGTTAACATGCCGGATCACTGGTCAAAGGGTCCTTGGTTTGATTCCCAATGAAACGAAAATTTTAACAATGATTTTAAATTCCCGTTGTTGGTCTGGGAGTGTGTCCTTGTTTCTGGACTATGAATGTTTAAAACATTACTGCAACGAACTGGCATTTATGTAGATACAGCGATTTGCTTTAAAAATCAAATAGGTATACCGACTATATTTAAACAGCGAAATCACCTTTACATATCGGGGTCACGAATATTAAGTATTATTTATTAGAGGGTTGACGGGTTCTGGAATTAAACGTCGACGGGAAACGGGAATACATACAATTACATTGTATATAAAATGGTCCGCTATCTACATTAGCGTTAGTGACGGGGCCGTGAAAGAGGCGTGGTCAGTCCTTTACCTATACTTAGTACACAATTGTAAGTATATACATAGATGCGTAAGCTTTTAATAGCCTTACAACATATTCCCCGAAATCTATGACAGTTTTAGGAACCTTGAGAGATCAAAGTAATGTATGATATCCTTAAACAATTTTTGTTTAATGAAACGTGAAAGCTAAATAACTTTATACAAGACAACAGCAACCTCCACAGCTAGCCATCTGCTGTGAAACAACTAAATGCTTCATAGTTTCATCATCAATAGTATCATCAGAGCATATTTAAACAACTAGATCATCTTCCAACAAAAGTACTAATACTTAGTCTTATCGTGTACCTACCTAGGAAGCTTAGAACGCACAAAGATTTTTTTGGAGACCTCAGGACGATACTTTTCGTTGTGTGCGTTACACGGTACGTATACATGTAAAATGCTCACAAGCCTCGACACCAATGAGTGTGAACATATAACCTAATACTACTATTACTATGTAAGTTGATCGTTGCTCTAGGGTTGTATTCCTCGTAAGTACTCGTACCGTCGGAGCGCTCCGCAGTAGAGCCGTCGTAGGCCGCCGTCGGTAAATCTGCA
This sequence comes from Hesperia comma, assembly GCA_905404135.1. Classification (NCBI taxonomy): domain Eukaryota; kingdom Metazoa; phylum Arthropoda; class Insecta; order Lepidoptera; family Hesperiidae; genus Hesperia; species Hesperia comma. The sequence continues at coordinate 19,508,103 of FR990021.1, forward strand.
GCCATTTGGCTCGGTAACGAGTTGACGATTGCACGCTCGAATTGTTACCATTATGCACTGTTTGCTCTGCTTAAACAGTACACATGCTCTGAATAAACACTGCTTCTCAATGTGACTGTATTTTTTATGTGTGATACCTCGTAACTTTTTACGGCGTAGACCAATAGTCATGATTCTTTAATATTAAAAGTGATACTTCACCTGTTGTACAAAGGGCATTTTTTATTTCTATGAGTTACACGTATGTGTACAATACGTAATTTTGAGTAATGTAAAGGTAATAATACAATTATTGTGTTTATCTCTGTATCTTTACGCCACACATACAAACACCAACGAAATCTTTAATGACAATAAAGAAACTTAGATTTGTCAGGTGCGCTTACAGACGTAAACTGAAACTATTGAGATTTATTCGCGAGTTGCGCGTCCTCCCGGCCGGCGGCGGCCATATTTCTTCGCGCCCTTTCAGCCACATAAACACACTTTTTCACACGAATCAACTTCGCCGATATATTAAAGTTTGCTTGCGTCGTCCGCGGTCATCCCACTGCGTCCCGGGGAGCTATAATTCAGTTAGTGGCCCCGCGGGAGCCACTACGCGCAAACCTCTTCACAACTGTACACCACTCAACTTTACAACCAAGTTTCTCCACACCCCAATATGGCACGTATGCCCTGACTATGAAAGACCAAGATCGCGTGCTCGGATAATGTTGCAAGGATGGATATTTCAGGTATAGGTTAAGCTGGTCCTCCACACGGCCAATTTAGTGCTGGTGTAATAACGTTTTAAGCTGCGATTGAGATTGATGGTCCAGAGTCGCGCGGTTATTTTACTACATGTTTACTACAGAATTTAACGTAATTTATTAGATATCAGCTGCATGAGTATTAGGAACTTGGTCCTAGGAATTATTAATTATAAGCATACTTATTAAAGCTTTGGACCCTTATTGATTTAAGGAATCATTTTTTTGAACTTCACTGTAACCGCAACAACAGGAAATATTAGGTAAGGAGTTCAAGCTTTTAAATCTAATTATTTAGGCTATAGTTAATCTTCAGCCAGTAATCATGCGCAATACAAAATAGTGGAATAGGTATCGATCGGTCTTCGTTCATATTTTGAATTATTTAATGAATAAATTAACCGTTTTTATCCCGAGGGACACAGAGCTATATTAAATATGATAATAGTCCGTCCAACTATTGGCGAAGTGTCACAACCATCGCCTGTCCGCTCAAACTTACACAGTTCATTTTGGTTTTGATTGCTTTGTTGACCGGCCGCTGTGGCCCCTCCCATTGTTGGCTTGTTCCTGACTACTTGTATAACAGTGTTGTAATACAAGTTATTCTATATAGTATAGAAGTTATAAATGGTAAAGATCCTTATTGCAGTTTTATCAACTTTCTCACTTTCAATTGTGTTTTAAATTAATTAGAAGAATTTGATAATTATTGTAAGGATTTTTAGTAAAAGATTTTATAAATAATTAATTAAAATTAATACTGAAATCTCATTGGTAGATGTCAAACCTAGTATTTAAAGTAAATCCTACTAATATTATAAATGCGAAAGTTTGTAAGGATGTATGTGTGAATGAATGAATGAATGAATGAATAATTTATTTGTTCAAGTATGGGTACAATTATGTTAGTGGCAAAGAGATTTAAAGATCCCAGCATACTTTGCCGGTACAACCAGCGTACAAATTTTTACAAACTATTTTAACTAAGTATACTCAAATATTACTTAATTAGCTCAAATACAATTGTTCACATAATTTCAAAATAAAAAAAATAATAATTCTGTATTACAATTATTAATTAAATAAAATTATTGAATTACTTACATTAAATACTAAATTAAATTAAATTACACTATTAAATTATTAAATACATCACAATCGTCAAAACTTGTCACTAAAATATTCTCGTATGTCATAATATTGTTTAGTCTGTAATATATTGCTTAATTGTATTTTTAATCTTTTAACACAAAGAGTACTAATATGTTCAGGGAGATGATTGAAAACTTTAACCGCCATACAGTAAGCATTTTGCTGGAACTGTGTAAGTCTTTGTTGCGGTAAACATAACTTGTTTTTATGCCTGCATCTATTAAGACCAATGTCATTGTATGTTTTGAATAGATGTCTATTTTGTGCTACCAAAACACATATTTCGTATATATACATACTCGGAAGGGTCATTATTTCTAGGTCTTTAAAATATTTTTTGCAGCTCTCTAATGGACCTAAACCACAGATAGATCGCACACATTTTTTCTGGAATTTTAACCCTTTATCTAATGTCCTTTTATTTCCCCAAATTACTAAACCATATCGAAGTACTGATGCAATATAACCGTGATAAGCTGTTAGAGCTGCTTCCATAGAAACTGTTTGTCGGAGACGTTTCAGTACATAGACAAAGGAGTTGTTTCAAAATGTATGGAGCCCCGGCCACCACTTTGTACACCATACTAAAATATGGAGAATCGCAATTCAAACAGTTTATAACTATCCAATCACTTCAAATTGGTTTAGTTTTTTGGCACAACACAAAAATATACAATTGAAATTGCAACACAAAAACAAAAATCCGTTTTTTTTTGTGTTGCAAAAAAACAAAAATTTGATTGAAGTTTGTCATATGTACGTACATTTCTGTCATATTAAAGTGACAGTAGACAGTTCGTAATCTGTGATCAATGACAAATTGGTAAGACGCCATGTTGAAACTTGATAAAATGATAGATACAATTTTTAGTATGCATTTAGGTAATTTATCTTTATTTTTCCCGAATTCCATGGATTTTTCTCGATTTTTCGAGGTACTGTACATATTGTGGGCCGGATTTGAAACATCTCCTTTATCCAGCTTTTTTATTACTGCATTAATTTATTGTTAATTAATTAATGTGTGTTTGTTGCTCTTTCACGCAAAAACTTCTGAACGAATTTTCATGAAACTTTGCAGTAATATAGCTTAGACATCGGAATAACATAATTTGTTAAAATTTATAGAGATTTTTGAAGGGACTGGTTTCCAGAAGCGAAGCGAGGGCGGATTTACTAGTATGTATATAAGTATGCGTTTGTCTCATAGAGTTGTTTTCCAACTGTGTTCAAGTCAATATTATAATAATAATAATAATAATCATCTTTATTTCGAGCTACATGGGCTCATTTTACAAAAACATACAATTAATTTATTACATTATAAATAAATAAAAAAAAAATTATATTAAAAATTGCACACTAAAATTTTAAATTTACAAATTAAAAATAAAATAAAATTAAACTAAAAATAATTCAAACGAAATAAATAACCTTATCAAAAAATAAAATTTAAATGTCATAAAATTATTCGATAAAATTAAATTAAAATTTTAAAATATTAGCATTAATTTATTATTTATATTTAATATTTATTTGGCCAACTGTGTATTCTAAAACAATGATTTATATACACCGAGTCGTACCTCTCATAAAATACCCTCAAGATCCTGTTAGGGCTGACCCGAACCCTGGACAACAAGGACGTGCACCTTTTTCGCATGAGCGCGAAAAAACAGTCTATTCGCGATTCGGCGAACATCCCTGATGCACTGCAGAAACGAGGCAGCCCCAACAAGATCCTGAAAGCATTATTGTATTGGATGCGTAGGGCGCTGTACTGTTTATGCGTATAATCCACCCACAGGCTACACGTGTAGAACGATGTACAAAAGGCCCTGAAAAGAGTGATCTTAACTTCTCTTGAACAACGCGCGAACCTGCGGACGATCATATTGGCCCTTACAGACAGCGCCCTACGCTCCCGTTTTTATATTACACTTGCAGCTAATTTCTTCCTATTACCGTTCCGGGAAAATGCTTTATAATAGGGGGAAGAAACAGCAAACGAACACCTGCACACATTTAAACAAAAAGAAACTCTATTATAAAGCCATTCCAAGTAACATGACATGCCGGTCTCATAAATAAAGTTAAACCTACAAAGCGCGGCTAACGCCCGGGCGCCGCGCGTCCTAAAACGCCGTTTAAACTGCAACAAAATGTATATTTCCACTCCACGGTATTATTTCATTGCGTAGTTTTATTTATGTCACAAACAAGGCATTATCGTGTTATTCATTCAGTCGCCGGCATAAAAGTTGTGCAATTATTCTGAATGCATTTGTCTCGTGCCTCTGTACCTAATGCCGTGCAGGGGTTTGCAGCCTTTTGTATCAAAATAACTAGATATCATTAATGCAAAACACCTACAAGTTTCAACTTATACTCAATGATAATTTAAAGAAATGCCTGTATCATAAATAACTGAAAAATAGAATACAGATAGAAAAGTTTTTTTATAAAATAAAAAATAAAAAACATGACAAAGTGTAAAAATGAGAGGTAATACAAAAGGCGGTTTTTTCACTTAACAAAGAACTCTACTAGGCAACCAACGGCTTCGAAGTGAAAGATTTTAGATAAAAAATACCTTTTCTTCATACTTAATAAAAATATTTAAATTGTTATTATTAAATAGCTGTCATGTAAAAAATCTTATCTAAGATATTTAGAATGTATAACAGCCGCTGGCAGGTTTCGCTCCTCTCCTGACTCAGATAATTATAATAATATTTATAATGTTTCAATAACAGGAGGATAAATAAAATTTAATTATTATCGCAACAAGCAATCGTATTAACTTCAAAAGATTTAATTATAATAAACGCTACAATAATTAAACATGCCAATGTAAAAGAAAATGAAAAGTGATAAAGTTTTTTTAATTGAACAAATATAGTTTTCAGAAATTATGAGGGCATTAGAAATTCTCAATTTTTCGCTGCTTCAATTAAGTAATTTATTACGAAAAAACCTAAATAATTAGGGTCCCCGCAAACTGGTCACAGTCACCGGCGGCTGTTGCGCTGTGGTGCTTCTTTTTAGAAGCGCGATCCGGCCGATATCGATAGCCACTTCGGCTGCATAACCACTCACTGTTATTAGAGCTGTTGGCCGGAACTTTTGGCTGTTGGCCGGAACGCGCTTTTAAAAAGAAGCGCCACAGCCGCCGGTGGCTGTGAGAAGGCTGTGTAAAGAGTTATTTATAGTTTTTTCAAAGGTCATTTCGCATTATGTCCAGCGTGATGGACTATAGCTTGTACCTCTCATATTACGAGATGAGATGAGTTCCATTAGTCTAACATAAAATGTTGCGAGCCCCGCTGCTATAGAATGCAAAACAAACATTCATTATCCCGCGCCGCGCCGACAACAATGCATTCGTTAGGAGCGCACAAATTAATACACTGGCGCTGACTCGCGGCGTCGCTCGCGCCACCTGCCACCTGCCGCCGACAGCGCCTCAATATAGAGTGCGGATTACAAGATACCAGACAACACTTAATACTTAAAATGATGTTAGATGATGATGTTGTCATTTTTGCCGCGAACTTGCAAGCTGTGGAATGAGCTTCCTTCTGAGGTATTCCCCGAGCGCTATGACATGGGGTTCTTCAAGAAAGGTGTAAAAAGAGCTCTCCTTCAGGGCCGGCGTTGCACTGGTGACTCCCCTGGTGTTGCTAGTGTTGCTTGTGTCCATAGGCGACGATGACCACTTACCATCAGGTGGCTTGTCTGCTTTTTCGTCAGCCCTTCAGGCTATAAAAAAGAAAAAGTTTATATTAGTTATAAAGACTAAGTTATAGTGACCCGTCTGCTCGTGTGCTTGCATAGGATATAAATATGTATGTTGTAGTTTGTCTACATGTATACGTTCTCTTGGTGTATCTAGTTAACATTGAAGTTTATATTGGAATCAGTTTCATTCCTACGTTAGACAATTGTTTGAAATAAGTTATTATCATGGGTTTAATTAGGTACCTACTTGATATTCTACTCATATTTTTATCGTAATAGCCGCCAAATAATAAGGTGTAAGTACTCGTAAGCAGGGACCGTCAGACATGGCCATCGCATCGTCCGTTCAATAAAACATGTTCTTGGTAGCTGTACAGTACACATGGAAAACTCTTAAATATGCAGGGTTTCTCACAACATATTCCTTTACCAAAGCAACAATTAAATTCAAGTACGCATATCTTTTTTGAAAATTAGAGGTGCGTGAAGGATTGAAACTTGTCCCATCTCTTCTCTTCTGGTCCTGAAGTACAATGGTCAAACATAAAACTATATTCGACCTGCAGAACATTATTAAAAACTAAATTGTAGTGTTTACCTTTGACACGATTGTAAATCTATTTGATGTGTTCCCCATGTGATCATGAGGATGCCAGTGCATGAAAGATAAAGTTGTTTTGTTACGCGCCACCCAGGTCGGTCGCGGGCACAAAGCCGCACAATGGACATTCGACCAAGTTTTAATGGCGCGCGGGCGGAACAAACTAGAAATCTACCGTTATTCTATTGTTGATAAAAGAACGTTTCAAATATAACATTACTGTTTAGATACGGCTCTCGTGTTTGACTTAGGTATTAATTGGCGTGTATTGAGATGTTTTAAAATAAATAACTGTAAATTTTAAGTATAAGTAGTATAAACACCTTTAGGATCAGTTTTATGCCAAAATATCCTACATAATTTTGGGAAAGCACTGTTTAAACTGCTGGGCCGATTTTCTACCAAATATAGCTTAGAACCACCGCGATGAACAAGGCTTTTGATAAAAACATCGAAATCAAAATTGGTTTATTCAATCAGGAGATACGGTGCCGCAGACAGGCTCACGAACACATACACTGGAAACTTATAACACCAATATTTTTGCGTCAAGGGTAAAAAAGGAATATTATAACAAAGTCGAGTTGTTGTTTTTTGTGCACAATTTAAAATTGCTCAAAATATTTTATTGAGTTTGGTGTGGTGCAATAGTGACACATGTTCAATATAAAAACATCACGTCTCCTCGCAAATAAAGTAATACGTGAAAGGGAGTATGATTTACAAAGTAAACAAATTGCTAGACAGGCAGCAAAATGATGAGAATGTAATGAAATGCGTATTCATAGTCGTCACGGAGATCATTTCTCTGAAATTTATTCGAGTGCAGGAAGAAAGCAAAACGAAAACTAACCAAAGGATTTGTTAAATTACTCAAAGGGTTTTTGCGGTATCATATTTTCGCGCAGTAGAAATCTAGATAATACACTAGGCTAGTATAATCTGTAGTATGTGTGTATCTACATAAGGTGTGTGTTTGACCACTCGCTAGAAGCGGGTCGCCGTAGACGGGTAAGTTTTGGAAATCACCAAGACGTATGATGATCATCATATCATTCGGTATTAGAACATTAGTTCGTTAAAAAATACTTTAAACACACCTAACACAGGTGTATCTGAAGATTTTCAAGGCGAAAGTTTTACAAAAGTATTTTCTGTAATTTTTTTAAACCTGACAATTTATATTTATACGGATAGGCAATTTTCGTGTTATAATTTGACCATGATTTTTTTATGACAATATCCCGTTGTAGTAGGCATTGTTACCCATGGACCCTATAGGTAAACTGTTGCCCTGCTGAGCAAGAAAAAAATTGGAAAGAAAATTAATTTCGAAATTGTAAAGAGTATTTCCGTAAGCTTTTCTTCATGACAATATTGAAAAAAAAAGTAGTAGTTGTTAGATATAATTCTGCCGACATCATTTCAATATCTTCCTGTCATAAGACCGCGGTGGAACAAGTCAGCCAGCCAGCGCGCTTGGAGCTCCCAAATTGTAAATGCGCTCTCACTCGCGCGTTTCTTTTTACTCCGGCTCATTTCTGTTATATCATTCTGACTCTTCGTCGTAATTTAAAAAGATTCTTAAAATCACGACAGTATTAATTCATAAAATAATACGGCACGGGTTCATACATTAAAAACTCGATCTTCACTCAACCTAAAGAACCGCTGTATCATTTATTTAATATTTTATTGTTAATTAGAACAGGTTACCCCAATTCTACTAATTATCATAATTTTAGTTAGATTGATCTATTATTTTTCTTATGGAATTAAGATAGCAAACGAGCATGCAGCACCACCTTCCGCTGCCGCCCATGACAACTGTGACCGACCCAGAACTAGACTCAATGAGTCTCGTTCTAATTCGGTCACAGATGCGTTGCTACCCCTGAGGACTGAGATGGTCGCCTCTAAAAAAGTGTAACCGGCTCCACACCTTCCTATCCGGAACACAATTGTTCTTAAAACAATTATTACACGGTAGGAATTGTACTAAGTACCGTGGCGGGCGGTGGTACTTCCCCGGGAAAATTCAAAATTAAATAGACATACAATAATCATATGTTATCATGTAATCGCTATAACGTTACACGCGAATGATTCCTGGGTAAAGCAACACTTCGATGTTGCAACTCCTATCATTAAAGACTGCGGACTATAATGCACGGCTTTTTGCCAAATTTATCAAATGCTCGAATTGGATAAAATGTTATAAAAAAGTACGTTTTTAAGGAAAAAAATTTGCGGCCAACTCCATAATATCAAGCGAAGAGTATATACCTAATATGTGTGGTAGCTATAAGATATAATGATATTTTAGCTAAAACTATAAAACTGTTTATATAAAAGTACAGACGCCTAAATTTTCTATATTCTTAATAAGAATGAAGTTTTTGGTAATTCTATCAATATACTCGCAGCTCGTAGTATATAAAACTCTTCCATCATTGAGTGGCTGTCTGACAGAACTACTGTACAACCACTCAAAGGGTTAAAGAAGAGGATAAACTGAAACAAAAATGCCACGTGGGTGAATCCACGAGGGAACGGCTAGTGTAAAATAAAATTTGTAAGAGATAATATATTGATGACATGATTTTTCGTAACAGGCTTACTTTATCTTCTTGACTTATGGATCCATTCTTATGATAAGCAAAAGTTGTACCTATGTAAATGGTGTAACACATATATTGTATGTATGTATTATAAACGAGTCAATTAACATAAATTCACCTAATTGCAGAGGATCAAGTATAGGGCATACTGAACGGACTACGTGCCGTCGATCGGGCGATGGAGTGGCGAGTAGATTACTGTCGTTAAGTCATCAAGACAATTATCTAGCGATGGCCTGTTAACCGACGAACGCTTCGGTGTATTAACATAACTAACGAAATTGTATCACAAGATGTTACCCATCCTAGCCATTCACTGCACCCTAACGATGGTAACCAAAATTTTTAATTGATACGGGATATCAAACTATTGGATTGTCATTTTGGGAAGCTCGAATAGTTAGCTAACAGCCTCTGGGTTGAGTCAGCCGTCAAACTTTTCGTAGAGCTTCGAATGGGGGCTTAAACCCAGTGCGTTCTTTATTATCTCTTTTTTGTTGGCCGAAATTGGCGATGCTTTTGGTGATATTGAATTCCACGAGAGAGGGCGACCACTTGCTATTAAGTGCTCCGGCCAACATTTGTCTGTAATTGACATGAAAAAAGAATGTCAGCGGCTTTTAATACAATCATTTTTAATTAATAGCCTCACCGAAAGAAAGGAGTGAATTGAAACTACTACCTTTTGCTTTCATAAGTGAAAACCGTCGTTGTCTTAGTCGTGGCTATATTTAGATGCGCCTTTCATGCGGTTTTAACTGAATCGTCCCTGGTATGTTTTTCTTTTGTATTGCTCACTTTTGATATCAGTAATTGCCATCGGTTTTATTGAATATATTTCCTATTGTTTATCGAGATGTTACATCATTAGTGATCCGAACGAACATTCGAATGAAGTAAAACAATAACAACATACCTTATTATTTTAATTAAGAATGGAATTGTTGATATTTCTTCTATTTGTGATGCCGACTCGAGGGTTTTATTGCAAATAGAAATCTATTCGATATTTGTGTTTGTACTATTCTTTTTGTATATCCATTCCTGTATACCTATTGTATTTTGTTTATAATGAATGGATTTCATAACTACTTGACCGACTAACAATTTTTCACAATTAAAATGCTACATTATTGTTGCTGAATAAATTGACCTATATTTTATTGAAGTACGAATAAAAAATTGCATACACCGCGTGTAATTTTAAATTTTAACTTTATCGACGGTGTTATCAAATCGTTACCCATCAATTTATCATAAGTAGGTACAGGTATCATACCTACTCCTAGCGTTTTCCTCCAAAACACTGCAAAATCTCCAACAATACATTACCCTTGAGCGTGACTCACAATAGCCTCATCTTGACATATATATTAGCCGACTATATAGTAGACTTCAACAATAACACAATCACCCTTAAGATTATGATGTGGTACGACTAAAACTTGGTTAAAATATGTAGCGATAGGGACGTTATCCTGACGTGACCAGCGAGCGAACAGGCCGCAGGCCGTAAAACATTTAGCTTCAATACATTTAGCTTGTTACAGTAAGAGGAGATCTCAAGGCGGCCATGATATATTCTAAAGAAACAATAAAGTGAGTCGTCAGTTGGTATGGAAATAGGAGCAGCACTTCGGTGTATTCCCAGCGCTCGGCCGCGAGGCTCACAGACACATCAGCCCGCTAAATTGTATTTGACACTCGCCTTGTTTATAGTTTGTATCTGTACTAGCAATGCCACCAGGACTCACTCTACTCAGACTATTGTTTGAACGACGTATGGACCAATAGTTAACGTGTCAGATTTCTGTGCCTCTATTATGAGTTTTTAATACTATAGTTTACTATACACGCTAGCGTCTATCGTTTAGAATTTGTATGAGAATCCGTACAGCGCCTCTAGCGGTTACGATACTGAACTACAATTCTCATACAAATTCTAAACGTTAACTGCAATAGTAACGTCCTTTACGTTTACTACAACAACTCATAATAGAGGCACTGTTCGAAAATTAGATATAAAAAAATACAACGAATTCCCAAAGGAACGTTCTTTCAATAAACCGGGTCTTCCATGACAGTAAACTTTTCATTTATTTCTTTTCAGCTTTTTTATATTTCTTATTTTACCGTATTTTTTTAACATTAAAATCCAACCTTATGTAATGACAATGATTATGTAATGTATGATGAGGACTAATACCATCTACGGTACTGTTAGAAAAAAGTTTTATACCTAATAATACTTTGAATCGTTTTTACGTTTCTTGATCTACTTATACACACATACGCAAATATGCACTCACACACAAAGCATGGATACCACGGTAAAGTTAAAAGCTTGCAAATAGGCTTACAAAAGATTGTTGTACCGGCAGCTCTATATTCCCGCTGAAACATTATATTCGGTTGAATGTAAGCTCATACGGTACCGCGTCAGATACAACGTTCTTATAACGAAATACAGTTAGTCTGCGCGGCTGCTAGCCTCCAGGAAACCATGATGTTCAAAGGAAATTCCAAGATCTAATGTTCAATAACAGTGCATTACGTCATGTCACAAAGACGGAGAGATAGAGTAAACTTTTCTCTTTGTACATTACTCGTAGTTGTTACACTACAGCCGCTATGTGACCGGCTGAGCCGTAGAGAACCGTTACTTCGGAACACACTCCCTTTACGATAACTCAAAAGTTATAGCTGTTTGAACAGATGACAGTGGATAAATTCTTCACATAAATAAATGCTCATACAGTCATTTCAACCTAGAATACACATATGTAGGTACATTTATAAGTAGGTGTAGACAGTAAGTATATTATGTAAAATTATTTATAAGTATACATAATATTACAGCCGTCGCCGCGTCGGTCCCGGAAAATCCTATAAAATCACTTTAGCCTTTACGGAGTTTAGCTCGGACAAACAGAAAGATAGACAAACATTTCAAAATCGTTTGTTTGTGTCTTAGTATCGTGTAAACGGTGTAAATAACTAGGTATGTATATGCACTTAAATAAGAGTTAAATCTATAGATGTCTATGTAGATGATTTAAAAATAAAGGAAATAGAGTAGCAGTGGATCTCGACTTTGGTCTGTAAGAAGCGCATCTGAAAGTAATGTAAAGTGTAAAGGAACTAGGTTGAAGGCTGCAAGCTTTCTGCCGTGTAGCGCGAGTTCTCTCATATCATGTGTAATTAAAAGCAAAACCTTTAGAGATAATTATACAGATTTTTTTGATACAGTATCCGACGTACTCAGAGCGTAAATGCATGAAAGTTTAACACCTAAGTATTTAAATAAATGACATCCACCTTGAAATTATGAAGTCTAATAGTGTTATTAGCTTGCAGTATTTAATGTAACGGTAATCTGATTTCAAATAACTGTATTAATACCTGAAGGACAAAATATGCCAGAGAAAATAATAATTACAGGGCATGATTGCTTCAAAGGTGTAAGAACCTGATGCAAAGTGAATATAATGTCTATTAATTCATTATCTACATAACCTCTAATACCTCTACAGTACAAAACTTAATAATAGTTGAGGAATAATGTTCGAGTAAAGTTGTAAAGGCCGTAATCCGCCGAGAGCCGTAAAACCTCCGCCGTACAGCGCATCGCTGACGACCGGATGTTGCTGCCGCGCCCGCGGATCTGCTTACTCTTTGTGTTTATAAAGTTTCATGTTACTTTATAGTCGCATATCACACACAGCACAGGCCTTAGCTCAGTTTACCTACATTTTAAACTTTTGTTACACTTTGATTGGGTCATAATCTCAACCCATCGCGGCCTACTGTTGAGCACGGATCTCTTCTCACAATGAATAGGTTAAGGCCATAGTCTACCACGCTGGCCAAGTGCTGATTGGCGGACTTAACCACCTTAGAGTTTTGTGAAGTCTCCGGCATGCAGGTTTCCTCACGATTCCTCCTTCACCGGTTGTAGCACGTGACATTTAAACGCTTAAAACGCACATAACTTCGAAAAGACAGAGGCGCGTGCCCTGGGATTTGAACCCGGACCCTCCGAATAGGAGGCCGAATGTTTTTTGCACGTGTAGCACACCAGCTAAGTGCACAATTATACCTTTATCTATTTCATTTATATTATTTGAACACGTTTCAAAAGGCATAATATATACTTCAATAAAACGTTGTCGCCCGTGAAGTTTGGCACGCGCTCCTGCTGCAATTTGTATTTTTTGTTTAAATGACGTGTTAGTTGATGTATGGGTTCATATATTATTGTATACCTAGGTACCTATTACCAGTTTTGCCAAATAAGAACGTGAGTTTAGCTGGTGGAAAATGCACATTTATACCTTATAATACTTTTATATTGTGGTCAATAAAGTTTACATAAATGTAATAAATATCTAAAAGGTTTTAAATACAAAATTGAATTAAAAAATAACAAAAATTCTACAAAACTAAAATGCATAATTATAGATACATTCGTGAAACTACTGAAAAACATCTATAATATTAATTTGAATAAACATAACTATTGCTGACTAGTGATATTTAGTTTAAATTAATATACAGAAGAGCGGCCGGCTAATGTAGCAGCCATTAGGCGTAACGCCTAATTTAGTAATTGTTCTCTGATAATGAAACAACATTTAGTTTGCGTGCGTTACCGCAACGTTAATGTTGTGTTAAAATTGCGATAATAATTACCTGTCACGTCTACCTACTGTAGGTATGGGAGTCACTCGTTACTATACCTATGGTTTAGGTAAGTATCGCAAACTGTACCACACATTTTAGTGATGTGACAATAATTCTTTTTAATGAGACAGCTCTCACTAGTACCTTCATCTTTGTTGGTCGGCAAAGCATGCGGTGATTCCATGGTCTGTCTTTTCGTTTGTTGGCTTCCTACATAAAAATACTTAATGACAACGCTTGATACTTGATAACAACGTTTCGAGTTTTGTGGTACCCAATTATTATTTAAAAAAGTGAGGTAAACTCAAACTCAACTTTAACTTCCTATTTATTTAATTATACCAATCGAATTATTCTATTATTGCACTAATAGATAACATTATTAATTTTTATAGAGATGTTTTCATGTTTTCAAATATTACATCTTTAAAATTTTATTCCTTTGGAAACAATCAACCTACTATGTGAGCAAAGAAAAGACACCCCACCGATTGGTAATCAAACGTGAGTGAGAACTATTAATTCAGTTCAAACACATGAACCGCACGAGAGTGAATGGAACTATAGTTTCTCTTTAATTTATGTATTTTATTAATATTAATGTATTCACTCTTACACGAGAAACTGAATACCAACACTTAATTCACATTTAAATTAACCGCGAGTCGCCTAAGACAAGTGTTTTACTTACATACCTCTCTATAAAGTAATAATGGCGATGTATCGAGTTGATACGTCACGAATGTAGGTATAGTAGTTTATATTTCATAGTTATTTTGTTTAAATCGAAGGCTTTATTTAATAATTTCTTGATGAAATATACCTACTAAACGTAAGAGTAAAAACTGCCTGCGAACAAACTGATTTGAGAGAAAATTTATAAGTTCACTCTTTCGATTCTCAGGACGTCAGGGTGACAAGTGTCAAGTTTACAACCGCTCCGCAATATTTATTGATTTTTAAGTGATAAAAGTGTCCAAACATCATTAAAATAGATTAATCACGTATATTGTGACAACATATATAGGCGACAGTGTTATCCAGACCTAATTCATAAGGATAAACAACTGAAACTCGTTTATTATATCGTGAACAACATTGGCTTCAACTACGGGTCGGTGCAAGTGAGAGTGTTAGATAAACAGTGGAAATACAAGCAAATAGACAATAATTACCACAAAAATATTCAGTGTTAATTCAAATAAAACAATTAAATAGTTAAATTTAGCATTCTGAGCGTAAATAATAGAAATTACGTTGCAAAGTAAAAACCCTACCCTCATCCAAAAATACACAAATAGACCACAAAGTTTTATACTGGGTTTATTCTTCATTTCGGAAAGTATTATAAGTGGACGTGATAATTTCATTATAAGGGGATTTGAGACAAATATTTAACATGGATAGCGTGAGAGGCGGTTTGAAGTCGGATTCTGAGACAACTTCACAAAGCTTTGTTTCTGACCGTAATAAAAGAAAGAGGAGTGATGATCTTTCTCACGAATTTTCTCAATTTAAGGATGAAATTAAAAATATGATAGCGTCACTAATAACTAGACAAGAACAGGAAACAAAAAGATATAATGAAAATTTAAGAGAAATAAAGCAGACTAGTATTAATATAGAGAATTCGATTACCTTTTTGTCCGCTCAAAACGTAGAATTTCAAAATAAAATAATACAGCTAGAGGGGAAAATTATAGAGGATAAGAAATATATTACTTTACTTGAAGATAAAATAGAAAATATGCAATTAGAACAAAGAAAAGCTAATTTTGAAATGAAAAATGTACCAAAGTTGCCTAACGAAAGTAAAGATGACTTGATAAGCATGGTGACTCATTTATCTAACTCTATAGGATCGCGATTAAAAAAAGAAGATATTAAAGATGTATACAGAGTTCGCGGAAAAAGAGAAGGGGTCCAAAACACTCCCATTATTGTGGAAACCGCATCTACGATAGTTAAAAATGAAACCATCAAGCTATGCAAGACTTTTAATACTAAACAGAATAATAAATTATGCGCCAAACACTTGGGTTTAAAAGCGCATGAATACACCCCTATTTTTATATCGGAGCAACTCACGCCGAAAGCAGCACGATTGTATTTCTTATCACGAGACCTGGTAAAAGACAAAACTTACAAATACTGCTGGACGGCCTACGGAAGAGTTTACTTAAGAAAGGAGGATACTTCACCCATTATTCATGTCAAGAATGAGGCGCAAATTTGTGAACTGAAAATTAAGTGACTAACCGTGCGTATAGCATTTTTGCTGATATATAACGATAACTTTTTACATTGTCATTTTAAATTAATAATTAATCAAATCAACAGTACTGCCACTATGTTTGTAAAATTTAACACTATCTTGCGCTATGTCTTATGTACTTATGTCGTAAGTTACTCATTGGTTTATCGCTGCCTTGTATATGAACGATATTTGGTTGTAATTTTATACCAAACTACACAAATTGTCATAGTTAATAGCCACTATCTTTATAGCATTTACCTAATAATATTCAATAGACATACAAACAATTGTTATTATGATAAACTAATACACAATAATTATTTACTTAGGTTACCTCATGCCGCTATGTACGAAACAACTTATTACACATACTCACACTACAAATACATGCATACACACATATATACATATATACACACATACACATGCAATTTTTCATATGTAGATTATAAAAATATAGATTATAACACGCCAATAATAAGTCTCAAACTGTTCTGTATTACAATAAAACATGTCAACTATTTACCACTAATCATATATTTCATTTTTGATAATGGATAGTAACCTACAAATGATCAATGATCTTGACACTGCGGTGTTGACACAATCAATTCAATGCGATATTAATAAACTGCATGAGAATATTCTAATTAGTAAAAAGGACCTTACGATTTTGACTCAAAATATACGTAGTATTTATCATAATTTTGAAGATTTCCAGATATTAATTTCTCAGCTTAAATTTAATCCGGATGTAATTGTGTTGACGGAATGTAGAATTACAGATCATAAACCTATTCCTCAAATCGATAATTATATTTCCTTATGCTCTTCCTTTAACTTAAACCAAAATGATGGGGTTGTAGTGTATGTAAAAAGACATTTAAAGCCTAGTATGAAGGAAATCCGACTCAGCCATGCGTCTTGCCTGCAGATCGATGTCTTAAATAATATAATATTAGCCATATACCGCTCGCCCTCGAATCACTGTGCTATGGAATTTATAAACAGTTTAAATACACATCTAGATACACTAAAATCGTTTAATAACATCGTAGTCACAGGTGATATAAATATCAATTTAATTACTAAACCTAATGAACCATCCTATATGTCTTATAATCGGATAAATTATTTAAATTTGCTGGCTATGTACGGTTTACACCCTGGGCATACACTACCTACTAGAGAATCAAGCTGTTTGGATCATTTCATGATCAAAACTGATAGAAAAAAGATTTCCTCATACGTCGCTGTATTAAATACTACAGTTACTGATCACTCTGCTATACTTCTTAGTTTATCAAAAATTAAAAATCAACATACCTATCCTAAATATACTAAAACTACTGACTATGAAAAAGCATATTTGAATTTATTAAACAAGAACTTACATACTTTGTTAAATAGCGATGATCCCGATTACATCATAGAACATCTCATTCACAGTTTACAAGAATCATTAGAAGAAAGTACTACGTATCGTCATAGATCAAAAAGAAAGCAGAGTCTAAAGCCATGGATTACAACTGGTATCCTACGATGCATAAATAACAGAAACAAAATGCAGATGAAGTTAAGGTCTGATCCATTTAACGAAGTTTTAAAAATTAGCTACAAGAGATACCGCAATTATTGCAACAAATTAATTAAAAAATTAAAATATAAATACCAAAAAGAACAGTTAGAACATTCGGGGAAAAATTCTAAAGCCTTATGGATCACAATAAAACAAATAACTAATTTAAAAAATAAAAACACTTACAATTTAGAGTTATTAAATACAAAAGCTTCACCGCAGGAAGCAGTCAATTTTGTAAATTTCACCTTTGCCAATACTGGGAGGGTTCTTGCAGATAATATTAGTAAAGATGTTACTAGTCTGTATGTCACTGATCGTAGACACTTATATCATAGTCATGGCTCTTCGTTCGTACTTCTCGATACCGATACAGAAGAAGTAATAAATACTATCTGTAATCTCAAAACAACTAGCACGCCTGGCTGGGACAATATACCGACTCAATTTCTTAAACTTGCTAAGTTTACGATTGCGCCAATCATTAGTCACTTAACTAACCTTTGCTTTCACAAGGGTATATTCCCGTCACTGCTGAAATTGTCTGTGGTTATACCGGTATTTAAGAATGGAAAGAGAGATGATATTAATAATTATCGTCCAATTTCAATTCTTCCGGCTATCTCAAAAATTATAGAGAAACTTATTAATCAAAGACTCATTAGGTATCTTAATAAGTTTAATATTCTATCTGATTCACAATACGGATTTAGACAGGGTAAATCAACTGAAGACGCGGTATTAGATTTAACTACAATGATTACTAAACAATTAGACAGCAGGAAGAAATCTTTAGCAGTATTCCTTGATTTAAAAAAAGCATTCGATACAGTCTCTCTTTCTATTCTTTTACAAAAGCTGGAAGCTATAGGCATAAGAGGTTTACCCTATGAACTCTTCAAAAACTACTTATATGGACGTAGACAAAGAGTGAAAATAGGGGATTATTTTAGCTCTGACACAGATATATCTTTTGGTGTTCCCCAAGGAAGTGTCTTAGGACCTACCTTGTTTCTAATTTATATTAATGAACTTACAGCAATGAATATTGAAGGCGGGAAAATCATTTCTTATGCAGATGATACGGTATTATTATTTGAGGATGCGACTTGGAGTAAAGTACTTGAAAAAGCAGAAACAGGGTTGAATAAAGTCAATAAATGGTTGAAATCTAATTTGCTATCATTAAATATATCTAAAACTAACTATATGTGCTTTTCTATAAATAACAAAACCCAACCAACTAATGATTTCAAATTAAAAATTCATAATTGTAACATGCAAAATACGAGTAAATGTAAATGTTATATTATAGATAGGGTTACTACAATAAAATATTTAGGAATTATGATTGATCAAAGATTAACCTGGTATCAACATATCTCTTACATAAATGGCAGAATTAGGAAACTAGTATGGATATTTAAAATTTTAAGGAATGTAACATCTACTAAATTATTAAATCAAATATATGTCTCATTAGCACAATCAGTGATAGGGTATTGCATAACAGCATGGGGGGGTGCTGCTAAAACTAAGTTTCTGGATGTTGAGCGAGGTCAGCGTTGCCTTCTCAAAGTGATGTATTTCAAACCTTTTAAGTATGGTACTGATCAACTTTATAAAGAAATTAATTTACTCTCGGTAAGAAAATTATACATTTTTTCAACAACTTTACATCTACATAAATCATTATATTATGACTCAAGAGTAACGCAACATAAAAGAAGGAAAAATAAAGTTGTAGTAGAAACACGTACCAACACTGCTTTTGCAAAAAGACAGTACATCTCACAATCTGAACATATTTATAACATCATAAACGATAAATTAGATATTTATGGACAAAAAACCTACGATGTTAAAAAGAATCTTACAATTTGGCTACAATCATTAAACTACAATGACACAGAAAATCTACTGAAGCGTGTTATAATATAAATATAAAAATAATATTAAGCAGTTACGAACACACATACACTTACACACACACACACACACACACACACACACACACACACACACACACACACATATACACTTACTCAACACACACACACATAATCACACTCGCATACACATAATGAGGTGACATTCATAATTAAAATAGGAATTAAGAGAAATTACACTTTACAATAGATATTAGTTTTATCTTATCTCATGTAAATCCTAGTCTATATATATCTACTACTTAGTGATATGGAACAGTGGGGCCACCTGACACAGGCATTTGCATATGCTTACTAGGTGGTCTTAGACAATTAAGGTGTTATGCTTATATATAGATAAATAAAGGTATTTTCATTTTTTTCAAAAAAATACGCATCAAGAAGTTTGTAAACTGGACAAATAAACATTAAACAAATTCATAATTTTTTCGTTACAAACACATTAAAAAATAAAGTTATCATTACATTAAAATGATTATACATTTAAAAGATAATAAATAGCCTACACCATCGGCACGTAGCAATAAATCATCCAACATTAAAGGTTAATACTGCACACGGTATTGTGAAAGGTTGATCATTTGGACGATGTATAATATAAGCGAGGAGGCGCTCCGGCAGATTCATTAAATATTCAGGATGCGATAAAGGGAATACTGACGTCATTGCGCTTCTGTTGATCAGTATTTATAGCTCTGTGCCGGTATCGGAAATATTTCACGTAACTGATTAATCCACATTGAATACCATGATGAAAAATTAAACGTAAACCAAAATATTTTGAGCTATTTTTGTCGAAATGAACAATTGAGAATTTTCTAATTCCGGCTTCGGTATGAAAAGATACAATGCTCATGTTATTTTGATACTTAACAATCCTAATGCCTTAGAACCCCATGTTTAGAAAAAAAAATCTTGTCCTATTTATGAAACATAATGTGGCCATATTACATATTATATCTAACAACACCCTGAAATAAATTAAATTATTTTATTTTCTTTATAATTACGTATGAATTTTTTACTAATCACGATGTCATTGCAAGAAAGACAGAACTGAAATAATTAAGGTAAAATAATGTGTGGCGCGGGGAGATGCGGGCGCATTAGCGCTCGTGTTCCATCGAACAGAGACGGATGGCCGCGGGCCGCGGGGAGATTGATGCGGACGGCTAATTATGACAGTTGCCGCGGAAACTTTGCACACTCGCCCATTTCATACTTTTCAATACTTTTTGATGGGTAATGGACGCCATCGATTACATCAGATGTGATGTGCGACTACAGTTACATGTTGTCCTCGTCTTTTATTAGATGCAGAGGCATTCATGGGTCGATGTTTATAATCGGTTTAGTTTGTTGTTAGGTATCCCAGTAGGTACGGATACGATAAAAATAGCTAAATACTTTAGGCTTAAAAGGTAAGTAGGTATGCTACTTAGGTACTAGGCTACTACCATGAAGTCGTCCTGAATTTTTTCTACAAGCTGTCACAAATCCACTATCACAATCCACACCACGTTAGAGTTACTTATTTCGACTGAATATTAAATGTGCTTTGGTGAGTCTTTGAATTTATCTTACTCCTATAATTGACCTCTAATTTAAAAAATAGAACTAACTGAGCTTGATCCCTGATGCATTTTGACGCCAGGATATCATAATCCTCGCCAAAATCCTGAGCTGCCATCAATCGCAAAATTGACGGGAGCATTTGTATTTTATCACCAAATCTTTCAAGGGGAAAATTTTAATCAGTTAGGGAGGCGACGCGAATATTAAGATGGCGGAGATTAACGACATTTTGTTATTAAGTCTATTGTCAGGAAAGGGATGATAACGTCGGTGTTTCGGTAATCCCGATGTGGAATGTTTTGAATTTTAATAAAATGTTTTTATTCATTCGACGCGCTAAGGTTTATGGGCGATCAAAGGGAGGCGTGACGTAATCACGTTTTTGCGACAGCCGGTGTGGCTATTATAAAGTTTTTGGGTTCCATTGACCGACAGGGGTCTTATTATTCATTTATACCGATCCAGTTTTAGTACCTATTACGCTTCCTGATATTTTACTCTGATTTTAAAGAATTAAGGATGACATCCTAACCTTATATATTTTATAGAACATAGTAAATTAACAAAAACACATGGTTCTAACATAGAACTCGCTACTAAAGTGTACTATCATCGCCTCTTTTGCCAAATAAGTGATAAGAAAATGTTATAAAATAGGTCACATAATTATAACGTGCCAATGTCATCGGGCCATAAAATGTGAAAAAAATAATTGGTGAGTTATAATTTCCTTGACAGGATTTGAAGATTTTTCTGTTCTTTGGAGGAATACGTCACAGTTAAAAAACAATATTGCGGAAATACCGGTGCATTTGAGTTCGTAAATAAAGGGAGGCAATGGTCAACACGACAGTGCGACGTGAAAAACCCTCGCTCGTTCCGTGTTAGGGATGTTATTGTGAATGGAGTCAACTAGCGCCAGCGCCGGGCGGCGGCGGCCGTGCAATCGCTCCTAAATCCGGCAGATGTAGTCAGTTTGCATAACTTTGTCCATAGAACATTGTATCTAATAGAATTATCTCCTAAGATAACCATGGCTTTTGCTTATCATGCTGACTAATAAAGGGTGACATTATTTTTAAAATTCAATAACAATAATAAAACGCTCAGATACTCACCACCGCTCACATACCTACATCAATAAAAGAATCTGATAAGCAGAAATATTTTGCATGACAATCTTATGTAGATTAGAACAGGTACCTAATAAATAGATAAAATATTTATTTTTAACATTTTTCTAAACAATCTAAACAAACAGTAAGGGAAATATTCAGAAGGAAAAACAACGAAAGCCGAGGTAACTCAAAGGCGTAAGTATAGCGCAGTATCAACGATCAGTCCCATCCAATCTATGTACTAGGTATTTCAGGAGAGCAATGTTACACAGCTCTGTCTGTTATCCGATCTATGACCTAATCCATATTCGGATTTTCACAACTGCACGTGCAAATAACATTTTTGGAGCTTCCTCAATTTTTTACATACGTACTACCGTTGTATCGCTCGTATGCAACGAACGACTCGTACCAGTCCAAACTACATATGTGTCAATTCTGAACACGTAAGGCACCTGGACGCTTTCCAAATGCATAACATTGATAGTTGTAGGATACAACTTACGACTAATATCGATATGTCGAAGGCAAATCGTAGAATCTGCTGTTTTACGAAACAGCGTGGCGGATTGAAATTTAAAAACGTGCCTGGATTGCAATCTGACTGAAATAAATTAGATCGTAATGAATGAACGAATCGCGTTCGATGAAGCGCCTAATTTTAATATTGCGACTGCGTAAAATATGACGTTACATCGTACGCCGCATTGTAGTTTTTAGTTCCATTTATTGCCGCAAGTTGAGGTTACATGTTCATACACGAAATGAATGAATGAATTATGTAAAACAGCGATTTCCACAATCCGACTTCGACGACAGAAGCAAAGAAATTTATTTAAGTACTAGCTTTTGCCAGCGGCTTCGCCCGCGTGAATTTCGTTTAAACTTCACCCCTTTATTTCACCCACTTAAGTGTCATAAACGTAAGAGTAGATAAAATATAGGTATACTTAATCAGAATGCTTCGAACTGCTAAGCTATCGGGAGTTACACGTGTTATTGTGAGTCAACCATAAAAGATAGACATATGCTGTCGTGGAATATTTTTTATATAATTTTAAGGAGAACATTTCCGTCATACATGATTTCTGTGTAGCTTTAACCATTAAGGTTGCACACGCGACGGAAGCTTAAAAAATGGAGTAACTTCTCCCGTTTCCCCAACATTTCCCTTCACTGCTCTGCTCCTATTGATTGTAGCGTGATGAAAAGTATACTATAACCAGCGCGGGAGTATGAAAAATAATTGTACCAAGTTTCGTTAAAATCCGTCGAGTAGTTTTTGTTTCTATAACGGTTATACATCCGACAGACAGACAGACAGACAGACAGACAGACAGACAGACAGACAGACCGACAGACAGACAGACAGACAAAAATTTTACTGATTGCATTTTTGGCATCAGTATCGATCCCTAATCACCCCCTGATAGTTATTTTGGAAATATATTTAATGTACAGAATTGACCTCTCTACAGATTTATTATAAGTATAGATATTGTCATTAAAATGAATTATAGTTCCAAATGAAGTTCCTCTGAGAGTGTTGTCTTGCACGACTCTGTAATCCGTTCACGTATCTGAATGTTGCGGTCGTCGTTTTGCTACCGACTTTCTTTAACGACGTTGTTTAACACAAAAATCAGCTTTACCACCAGATGCAAATTTTAACAAAGCAATTTTAACATCTAATAAACTTTTGCTATTGTAATATTAATACCACTTCAAACATCTGGTTTTTATTCAAATTGGGAAGAAGAATCATTCGTACAATGGAGTTGAGGCATAATCTGGGCATCACATTATGAAGCTAATATATTATTATTTTTACTTGGTACATTAACGTTTAAGAAAATTAAACTGAAAAATAATAATTATACGGGTTCTCCACTGGAGAATCTCATTTAATAAAGCGACGAAGTTTCAGGGCACGCCTCTCACTTTTAGTTATGGCAATGGGAGCCTGCGGGTTGAAATCTCCAACTTAGTGCATTAATTAGGTCACTTTTAGAAGAAAGCTAAATTAGCTTCAATGAAGTTCTGTGAACTGAATGATACACAATGTATGTTCTTCCATCACATCTGGGTTCTTGTCTTTGCCTCATTGTTCTCCGACGGATTTTATCCGAGTCGTTGATGATTTGAAACTCAAAACAGGGTGTAGAACTTAGATTTTCGATAGACGCAAAAGTTCTTCCAATGCACTAAGTATTTAATATGGTAGCATCTAATATCTACCATGCAATGTTAGTTTGTAAGTCGGTATAGTATGCGATATTGTACCCGTCTTTCTGTCAAATTCAGTACATTTCTTAAAAGCTCATATCTAATTGAATGGGAATTAAAAATATTATAATCACTGAGAAGCTCATAACATTTCACCAACTTGCCTGGTTGTCCTACTCCCTACATTACTTAACTTAACCGATCACTTCCGATCAATACCAGCAGCTATGAACGTTTAATTTCGTACTTAATTCACGCAATCTTGCAAAACGTAATGACCGTCATTCCATCATTCTGATGCAAATGAGGTCGTAAAGCTGAACAAACAGTTCCATCGCCGAGTTGACGACTCATGTTATCGCGATCATTGGAAGCTCGCGAACTTTTAAGAGATTTATAGCTCCGGATACAGCGCATAAACAAAAGGTTCCATTCGAGCGATCTCTCCCGCAGTCGAATCGCTCGCTTAGTCTGCAAAAACCGAAATCCTTGGAACGTCGCCCAATGCTCCCCCGCGCCATGCGAAGATTAAAAAGCAAAGTTCACCGCGAATAAAACTACTGCTTGAATAATCTTCAGATTAGGGATTGTTCCCAAGTCGTTCAGAAAGTTTCCCGGCTTACGAGCGAGGCTGCAACGCCTAAACTGAATGCATTTAGCACCAAGATGCATGCAAGCTGTAATCACAAGGTACCGGCACGAGTAAATGTAATATTTTACGGACGTTAAGACGCGCATATCTTGATATGATGTTGGAAATGGAAGTGTGAAAGACTATTTTTTACAAAATCTGGTACAATTCACTTTGCTCCACGAAACATACCTACTATCCAAATATCATTTAAATGTTTTTCTTAAAAAAGAGTTTTTATTTGATTTTCCTTCTTTTGATTTGTTTAATATACTCAAATCTCGGTGAAAGCAAAAGTTTCTCTATATACTGTGACCGTGTAGTACGGCGGTCGGCGCGTGTACCCCACACGCACTCGCACGCGGCACGTATCGTAATACTCGTAAACTATCGCCGTAAATTTTATGTTACTCAGTCCGCAGTTTCCGCACTCGTAACTCGAGGTATGCTTAACGAATTGTTCGTACAGTACAGTTCGTACTCGACAGTGAGTCAGTGACGTCGATACGGAAGTGAGCAAACGGGGTCAATTCTCGGTGCTCGGAAAAAGTACAGGCGGTAAATCGTAGCAGCGGATCAAACATTATTGGAAACATACGAATGTGTTTTCAGAACTTTTCAACTTACTCGTATTCTGATTTCATCTTACTTAGTATCAGCCGAACACTAATGGCGCCATGCCCAACGGTCATCCAAGTTGTCCTAGGTATGGTTCAAACGAGACACAAATAATTGAGTCTAAATTTCTGTTTTTGCTTTAGGTGTGATTTTGAATTTGTATGTACCTAGGCCTACCGTGGCGCTGACGGGTGTGCGTTTCGGATTAATAATATAATTGTAAAATATACACAATATTGGGTACTGTCATTCTGGACAAATTTAGAAATGATAGTCTAGGCGCTGTTAGCCTCTCAAGTCAAGTTCATGCTTAGAACTGGCGATATAATCGATAAAATGTAACATCCTGTGTCGCGGGATTTCGTGGAACTATAATTTTGTGGTCCATGCCATCTGCGACATAAGATATTCTAGTGTGGTTGTCCACCTCCCTATCCTTATCCACACTGGAGCAGCGTGCTTATCGAAACCCGTGCCCTGCAGTGAGCCATTATGAGATTGAAGCCAAATGTGGGGCAACCCTTAGTTAGCTGACTGTTAACTGTTAAGTCGGGAACGCTCGCAAATTGCTAACGTGGGTATACGTCGCGAATGATTCCGGAAACTGCGACACAAATTACGTGGGACTAATTCTGTAAATTCGAGCATTGAAATCCGTCTCTAAATCAGAGCGTCCAGTAGGCGCAATTAAGTGAACGCCCGCATACGACACGGAACGCAATTTCAGTGACAGCTGGCTAATGCTGCGTCATACAAAAATTCCGACTTTTATTTAATGGTCGTATTGTGAGCTACATGTCGATCAAGCACAAGTTAAGGTTTTTTTGCATTTTCGAGAACATTATGTAGAATTTGAAGGAACAGGTACCGAAGTTGTAGATGTTCATTGTAGGAATTTTCAATTGTGTCTGCGTTCGTTACGTTTCGGAGAGCTTATTAACCTTTTTCCATGAGTGTTCTTGATTTAATCTTATGAATCTACTAGGGACAACTACTACTCGAAAAATGTTTGTACTTAATTCTTTAAAAAGACTTTATGAAATTACTAAAATAAAACAAACATAAAATGTCACCTTCTTATAGAATCTTACGAAAGAATCTACCCATCCAACAGAAAGACATCATTATAAACATCATTAAAATCAGTAAAGCCGTTTTTTATTTTAAACGAAAGAAAGGTAAAAATAAGCAGTGACACAAAGTCCGAACATAATGAAAAAAATATATAAATAAAAATATCCAAGTACAAAAATTCAGTTACAGTTTAATAATAAGCATGATGATGCTATAAAACCGAATGAATAACATGTTCAAGTGAACTGGAGATGTATGGTTGCAGCCGGCGCGCGGCGGTATGCTGGTCACGGGAAGCGGGCCGCAAATTGCAGCGCTGCAGCAGCTAGCTACTCGCGGCCCGCTCGCTCCACGCGCCGCCGAGATTTCTCACGTACGCCGTTATTAGGTTTGTATCTCAACGTCTACGCTCTCAACGATTTAATTTGTAACACGTACCGACTTGGATTTTAGTCGTTTATTAAGGTTATTGTGTAATTTTAGTCTTAACATTAAAATAGTAAAACGCATTGTCTAAGTTGGGCTTTTATTATAAAAAAACATAAGACTTTTGTTATAAATAAAGTATAAAATTAGGGACTTTTCATCATAAAAAATAATCACGCAATTTTTTAATAACATAAAAGTGAAGTTGTTTTTCATAACAAATCCTTTAAACTCGACGCTAAGCTGTTGGAGTTAGTTGCAAATAAAAGGTTTTTGAAAACCAATTAAAACTTCTGAGATTAATTAAAAACATCAATGACAAATTTATCAAGTCACAAGTAACTCTAAAAACGATAGAAGAATAAACAGGAGCTTTTTAAAAAAATATTTTTACATTAAGTCGATGTCATCTACTACAATGGGTATACTCAATGCTATCCACATAATCCAAAAGATACATTAATTAAGCAAAAACTCTTCTCTAAATTGTCCTTAGGCAGTCATGTCATGTCATGGCATCTTTACTCTTGTTAGTCTGGCTGGGAGGAAGGCATTCAAGTTATTTGCTTTACACTAACAAGGATGTTGGATCCGGCGAAGACAGCGACTTACATAACACTTCAATGACCCAGGGCTGCTAAGTTGCAATATTTGTTACTACTTATGTTAGAAGTTCGCGAGCTACAGTGCCTTACCATACATGGAAGGATTGAACAAAGTCAACGTCTTCAGTGATGATGTACTCATCGATATTAAACGCATTACCTTTCTCTTCTTGAAGAGTCCTACGTCTTAGAACAATAAAAAAGAGGGCAATAAATCAAGAATCTAATTTAGTATGTCCGAGCTCGACGAACCCGCGTCACGAAGTTCGCCAACTTCAATCCAGTCCGCCAAGTTCTGCCACAATCTGGCCCCATTTAACTTCCCATGTCGGGGGAAGGGACCGAATCTATATTCATATCAATGAAGTTTGCTGCCGTAGTTTGAATGTATTGAATGTATTGGTAGGAAGACTACAGCTGCAACCAAGTGGTAGCGTTGTGGTTTATTCTTAACAACCAGATTTCATTTCATATTTCATTTCGTTTTCATTTGGTATGGTATTCTGCCAAAATGTTGTCTTATTGCGAGTAGACAAAAACTCTCGAGTTTCTCCTCGTTTCTTCTTCCAAGACGAAGAGTGGGAATTTGTTGGTGCAATCGCTTAGTTTGATTTTTGAGAAGTGTTTTTATCCTCACGAGTTCGAATAAAAATTCATTTCTTTCCACTAGGTTATTTCCTATGGTTCACATGTATGTCGGTTAGGTCTTATATGCGGCAACCAAGTAACAATCCTTCTAAATTGACTGTATTTTGTATTTCATTCGCAGTCTAGTCTCTGCAGTGAAGTATTAGGCGCTACTAATGTCTACTGCTACCAATCTCGGTCCACACCCGTATCTAATTCTGACGTACCCCTCTCTTCAAACCATCTCGTATCTAAGCTCTTGTCCCATGACCCGTTCAATGGGTTATCTTTAAATTTGTTCAGAAGTATACCAATGACAAGAAATGTGGAAAAAATTTACAACTCCCGAAGTCCAGTAACCCAAAATCACTGAAGTTTAATGGGTTACAAAGTTCAGCTAAAGTTGGTTGAAGTTTGTTGAACTTCATGACATGGGTGCGACAGAGGTGTACCTAATAAAATTAGCTCTGGTTTATTTTATTTGTTGGGGAAAGTCCGCAGAATTCACGAACAAATTTTTTCAAGTGTAATTTGCAAAATAGTCCAGTCATTTAAGCTTAAATTAGGTAAGAATCTCGGAATTCGAGATACCCAGCTGTAAGTCTGTAAATACTTGTATATTGACACTCTAAAAGTTGTCTCAAAACCTACATACATATGGTAGGGTGTAAGCAACTATTAAATTTCAAGGTCAAAAGTCACAAAAATCGGTTTTTTGCGCTTTTTTTGGAAATATCTCATTTCCTATGGGTTTTTTGCTATTTGTATTTATTATCAATATTGTAGAATACAAAATTCTCTACAAATTTTGTTTAAAAAATTTTTTTATGCGGTGAACCGTTTTCGAGATAGAGGGCCCGCGGTCACAGCATCACTTCAGGTCAACCGGTGCCTCCGGTCGAAAACGCGCCATATATTATTATAGTTGATGAACTATCGATAAATCAATGATTATAAATATTTGTCAATTTTTATTAATATTATATTATATTTTATCATTTTTTACCTAACTTATCCACTTTTTATTCAGTATTAATTTATTTAACAACACTTACCTGCCCATGTAATTGCAGAATTGTTAATGAAAATATAGGAATTATATTTGAATTTTAACCTAATTAATATTTATAACTTCTTACATGATGAAAAAAAAACAAATAAATTATGAATTAATCTTTTTATTAAAAAATATCATTGAATACATTTATTTTTTTTGAAAGTAAAGAAATGGAATAAAAGGTACAAAAACTACAATTTATAATTTTAATCATCTTCTTCCTCTTCATCGTCGTCTTCTGGCTGCTGGTAAATTTCAAACTGGTCTTCATTATCGTCTTCAACGACATTTGTCTCAAGTTCTTCCATGATTTCGGGGTCAAAGGTTCCATCTTCGTTAATGTCGCTCTGATATGGTAGAGCATTGAGACAAGCTTGCCCATTACATTGGCCACAAGCTAAAGAGCTTGCAAGCCCGCTTTCCTGCATCCGCATCGCGAACCACAACCACTCTTGCAGTTGCAGAAAATTGTATTTAGCAAATCTTCTGGAGCAGGTGGTAAAATTGTCATGATAGGCTCCAGAAAATCGTTTCGCATTGCCCAACTCCATTCCTGGGGTTCCAAATCATGTCCTAACCAAGTTTGAACTTGATAATATACACGGTTGAAATGTTGATGAGCAGCTGCACTTGTTGGTGGAATATTTGAAAGCTGCACAGGTTTATTAAGTTTTGTAGACTTGACGTAATGCACATAACGAAGACGATCGAGACTTTTCACAGATTTTGGAGCATTATAGACTGCCAATAAGGTTTGAGTTCCACTCTCTAATAATCTCTGGGCCGAACAATTTTCTTCCTCAAATGCTGCAGCTAGTTCATCCAAATTTGTCAGTTTCTCAAAAAACTTTTAAAAATGATTTTTTCCCCTTTTTAAAAAGCGCAGAAGTTGTGTCACAGCCAATGCGTGCAGAAATAAAATATGTTTTTTAGAATGAGGATAATTATCAAAACTTTTAGTCGAGTATATCTCCGTTTTTACATTACCTTTCCCAACTTTTTTAAAGAAAATTTCTTGTTCGTAAGACAGTGTACGCCCAATTAAAATGACAAGTAAATCAATATCTTGTCCTATTATAACTGCAGTTTTTTTAGACTTTGATTCTTCAATTGCAGTTTCAACAATAAGAACATCCGCATCATCTCTGGCTTGTTTAGTAGTAATATTTGCAGTAGTAATATTAGTAGTAATATTAGTGTAAATGGGAATATAATGAAATTATAATTTAAGTTTTTCTCTTAATTATTTTTTAATTTTAGTAAACGGTTATCAGTATTATTGAATAGATCTAGATTTAATGCATGAAGAAAATGATAAAATATAATATAATAGTTAATAAAAATTGACAAATATTTATAATCATTGATTTATCGATAGTTCATCAACTATATATGGCGCGTTTTCGACCGGAGGCACCGGTTGACCTGAAGTGATGCTGTGACCGCGGGCTCTCCGCCCTCTATCTCGAAAACGGTTCACCGCATAAAAAATTTTTTTAAACAAAATTTGTAGAGAATTTTGTATTCTACAATATTGATAATAAATACAAATAGCAAAAAACCCATAGGAAATGAGATATTTCCAAAAAAAGCGCAAAAAACCGATTTTTGTGACCTTTGACCTTGAAATTTAATAGTTGCTTACAGCCTACCATATGTAGGTTTTGAGACAACTTTTAGGGTGTCAATATACAAGTATTTACAGACTTACAGCTGGGTATCTCGAATTCCGAGGTGAACTTACTATAATGACTGGATTAAAAAGTTTGTATCAAAAGCAATATTTTTCATTGTGGCGCTCCCCCTGCCCGTCTAAACTGAGGGGATCAGCGTTTATATTGTCAAGGTTACACGATGCTTCCTTTGCTTCCCTTCTCAAAGTTACACAATGATACATAATGAATCACATTACATTCAATGTAAAAATTTTGACAACTCGTATTCCTTGGCGACTACAACTCAGATAAAACTGAGATTTTTTTTTAGACTTTTTACTTAAATGTGATATAACGTTGTAAATAAATAATATTATATACTCTTTAAAATGTTTAGATTTTAATAATGTGCTCTTCAACGCGTATCGATACAAGCCTCGTTGACCTCAAGCAATCGATGTCAGCAAGATGTTAAGCTGCCATCGAGAGGAAAGCGCCCTGAAAGCTTTCTTCTCGAGATTTACTGCATAATGACTTGTCTCAGTTACGTCGTACACGACCTTGGAGAAATAAACCACTTCGACATGAGTGTGGGATGTTAAGAAGTTGCCGGCTGAAGTGCTCGTGAGATATGATCCTAGTAGTTACAAAACGATTACTGACTCGTTGCTGAGAACGCAACCCTTTACTGTGTAAATGGAAATGGCTTGGCTTGTGTGCTTTAAATTCATAATTAGAAATGACCTGAACTTTTTCTGACTGTCTTTTCTTTTACCGAGTGAAAATTATTTCCTAAGCCGTGTAAAACAGATCAGCACACACACGGTAGACACACGGAATCTAATGGACCTTCACAAGTAGACGCATGGACCTACGTGACTTTACAAATATGGAACAATAATTGGAATTCAACATACACGAAAACAAAATCACCTAATGTAGTAGCTTCCCACCTGTTAACAAGATAAATATAATACATATCCTGAAGCTGAAGAAAGGGAAGAAAACTAAAGCAGTGCGCAGAGGCGGACTGCAACGTTGTGCTAATGGGTTGAAGGCAAACAGCTCTGTCAGCCTTTTATTACGGTATAGATAAAGTGACTCGTAGCCACTCGTCCCACATTTTTCTGCAACAGTAAACCCAACTTCATTAATTATGACTCCCGAACAAGGGCTGGTTCAGTAAACTGCGCCCTGCTGAGAAATACTAATTAAATTCTGCATAATTTCTCTCCAGAACAGCAGAAAATGCGCCCGACTAACTTATTTTACTCGACGTTTTTACCGAAGGAAGTTTAGCGAAAAGTTATGACCATACTATCTAATAGATCGAAAACTGCTGGAATGCGAAAGTATTGCGAATTAAATATCAGCTACAAAATAAATATTTGTGGTTCTTTACATTTTCCAACGTAGCTCTTTGGTTACTCGTGAATCATTTTATTTTGATTTAATATAAGTAAATGCATTCCGTACTGATCATATGAAATTTTATGCTCGTAAAGTTAATGTAAAACGCTAACAGCTACATATTGCAATTTAAAAAACATGCCATGTTTGGTAGGCATAATATGAATTATCTATGTAGGGTATGGTTTACAGGATGGATAAATTCCTGATATCTTCGTCTGTCCTATAATTCGTTAACAACCACGGAAGAACAACAACTGTTATTAACGACAGCAGCAGAATCCGGGAGAATACGTGCCCTTCGTAACACAACACCTACATCCGCTACCGTAAATACCGCTTCCGTAAATGCTCAACTTTATGCCTGTAGTGGTCAGTTGGTCACCTATTCCCGGTCGCGTTCTCTCTGTTACTTAACCGTGCCGCGGGGCTGTGAGCGCCTGTACAGTTTTCAATAAATAAAGTATTTCTTGCAACAATGCCAGTTGCACGAGCGGGGGAGCGGGCGGGGTCAAGTTTATCTGAGTGCAAGTTAATTAGCAAGCGGACCTGAAACAAAAGACTGCCGCTGCAAAGTTGTTGAACTAGCCATATACAATGGGAAACTGAGAGCGCTGTCGCCCAACAAACTACCGACATTACTTTCTTACAGGATTTTAAACGACTTCGAAAGAAGAGGTCGTCTAATTTTTTTAACTTAAGCCTTTTGCAACGGTTCCCTTTTGAGTTCCGTTGTGAATAGCGAACTGTTAGTTACGCCCTGTTATTTACTTAGAGATGCTTTTCGCTGTAAATTAAATGGGTATGATGTACAAATTTATCACGTCGACTAAAAGGCAAACTGGAATCTTTAAAAACATATTTAGGGTGACCTACTTCCCCTGAAGGTAAAGTGAGAATTAATTTATAAAATGAAGGTAATGTTAGAAAGGTCGTTGAGAAGTACTGAGGGTATGTAAATCCATTTTTTGACACAGGAATCCATTAGCGAAGTAAGTACTAGGTTTTAAAGTGCTGTCCATTATTATTGTCAATTATACACTCTTCACGCTTGCTAAATGGTTGGATTATGAAATATAAAGAAATCTACTACAGTGGCATTTATTTACAATGATATAAAAAGGACAACGAATGCTCATAGGTAAATTTGAGCGACGTTTGACGGTAAATTTTTGAGTTATGGCGATGGTTGCGCTAATATTAATATTAATAATAATTTTATTTCAAGAAAAATGTCATATAAGTTTGTTAGTATCTTTTCCGATATTATAATTGAAACAATATTGCTCTTGAAAAATTACAATTTTACGGTACGTTTCTGTAACTATCCCGTATTTCCTACCATAAACATGCAAGCACAGACGAATCGCGCGGTGCGAGTGCCTTTGCCGCGGCGCGCGCGCCACCTATGTACATAATGTAGCTAGTGCGAAAAAACAGTTACGTAACCGCGCTTGTCGAGTTATGACTACCGCTTCGCGAAAGAACTACCCCGCGGTTCTTTTCTACTTAAAGCCCATAAGTTTCACTTGTGGGTTCTGCGGCTATTCCATATCTCTACGCTCACCAAATTTGGTCGTGCCTTCCGCGAGTGCATCAAGACGGTGTGGTGTAACTGGGACGTTGGATCGAGAGGTACATCGGCTCGGCTGACGTGGTTGCGGGGTTCCCGAAGGAGAGAGTGCTCCTAGCTGCACTTTGGCGAGGTTTGTGCTGCATGTCCTGTCTGTATCTGTACCTTTAATTCCTGATCGTTTTGTTTTGCGTACCGATAATACATACAGTCCACTTATTCTCGTCAAACAAACACATAAGTTATTGGCGTGACCAAGAGATAATTGTCGAATATTAAGATTTTTTCATTACAAAGTTAGTTATTGATAAATCAGTTTAGCATGATCACATTCACGATGTCGTCTGTCAATCGTTATGTACATTGAATTTTTATTACACAGCGGCATGCCTTTAGTGATCCTCATAAGATTTAGAATTTGTAGCTCAAAAATTAAAGCTGACCTTAGGTATAATCTACCGTGATCATTAAATTTTATATATCTACTGGTTATCTGGGACATTTAATTAATAAAATTAATTAAATTTAATAACATTTTATTTTTACGGCAA
Organism: Hesperia comma; assembly: GCA_905404135.1. Lineage (NCBI taxonomy): Eukaryota > Metazoa > Arthropoda > Insecta > Lepidoptera > Hesperiidae > Hesperia > Hesperia comma. Next base: position 19,542,587 of record FR990021.1, read on the forward strand.
ATAAGTAGTAGATTTAAAATAACTTATGTCAGTTTAAAGATTCTTGCCTAAATATATATTTTACGAAGGCTTTGTTTCTCAAAGCAAAAGAAGGCAGGTTTACCAATAGGTAGAGGGATAAAAACATATTGCGTCGCACAGTAAATATAAATCAAGGCACACTGGGTGAAAATGATGATATGCAACAAACTCGTGCACATGTGTCTGACTGAACTTAGACATCAAATAGAATTTCTATATTCAGGAAGCAACTGCGCCCCTAAATTACTGTCATAAGGTTGAACAAGTTCCAGCTTGTTCGCAACTTTCGCTGTCAACTTTGTTCCTGTTTTGGTATTTTGCGAGCGCTGACCAAATGCTTATGCAAATAAGTGCTACACTATGCACTGGCTCTCGATAAACCATTCATCATGGCGCACTAAAAGGTTTTTGATGCAAAAGTTTGGGATATATTTGTATCCCGTATTTATAGATTTAGTCTAGAGTCATAGTATATTGTACGAAGTTATTTCAGATGTCGCGATGTAGAGTTAACGCTATTACTTCTCTGAACAAAGTATTCTGATGAGTTACAAAATTATGGTTAATTAAGTTAATTAACACACATTTCCCTTAAAAAAGTATTCATCTCGAAGCAGCCTACTTGTACAAACAGGTATAAGGATAAATAGAAAAGGTACTCTGAAAACGTCGTCGTATAGTAGGGTAAGGTAAAGGTAAACATTTGTTTGACAATATGGAATAATTAAGTCCCGTGGAGTGTAATAAAGTGTAACTGTGTGCCGACCAGATACGGATATAATATAAACATGATTTTAAATTACAAGTACATCTAGAGGCCCGAAAATACCACCGCGAAAGCCTTTAGAAAAAAATTAGCTAGAGCATTGTCCTCGCGAATAGCATAGCTATCCATGCATACAGGTGTAATCATAATCCTTTACCATGACCACATTTAGGCCATAACACGATGATGAATTGATAACAATTTACCCATCTCCGTGCCAACACATGCCGGTCGCAGTCGTGAATGCATCGATAGCATTACAATACGAGGCGGGCGGCGGGCGGCGCTCCAAGGCGCGTGCCGACGCATGCGGCCGGCGGCTCGTGAATCTCGTGATGCACGGCCCCTCCGGAATATCGCGGCTTACTTATCACGGGCTCGGTGACATTCGTTTCAGTCACATGTGCAATAACAGGAATGGATGTACCTAATACCTATCTATGTACGGCTATAAGAAACCTACTTCAACACCGACACGACAAGTGACAGAATGAGAACATCGTCAAAGTAATCAAAGTTAAAAATCTCGTCAGATGTTATTTCAGCCAAATATTTATTTTACTGCATAATGCCATAATACACAAAAACATATCAATTACCGCTAGCATCTACAATACCGGCCAAAACGAAATACTTCAGTAGAAATTACTCACTGTAGCAACAAAATTATTGAAATTTATCGTGTTGGCAACGCGATTCAAGAATCCGGTGAGCGTCACCCTTCGTTAACTGTATTGAAACTTTCTCAACAAACTGAAAAAGTTTCCAGCGAAAAAGTTCTTTATTGGTCGTAACTTCGCCAATATTCCTCTCGACCATGAATATAACGCCCCGCCTCGGTACAAGGTGAGAAAGTGAGAATTATTGTATACAGTTTACAGTTTATAGGTAGACTAGCTGATGCCCGCGACTTCGCCTAATATTAACTTCCTAGAGGGAAGTATTTTGATAAGAAGATTGTCAGTACTTATACAAACTTGCAAACTTTTGTTCCAAATATATTTAGGAAATGAACTTTTCAAAGTCGTTTTTACAAGCATAGAATGCCTATTAGTGGCAGTCAATAGTTCTTAGTTAGTGATTTAATAAAAAGGTTTTATAAAATAATCTTGAAAAATGTTAGGCTCGCAGATGATCCAAAGAACGTATTGAATGACAGACTGATTGTCAACCTTCAGTCTCATATCTTTCTCTTCCTGTACCTCTTCTACGAAGTCGAATAAGAAAACTAATAGCATTGACGAACAAAGGTTAGACGTACATATGATAGCTCAGGTTACTAGTCGGCTGAAATGGCAATTCAAATGACAAGAAAGGCAAGAAAATGAAGACAACTTAAGTACCAACTGATTTTAAACTTTTATCATCGCGGATTACACTCATTTTAATCACAAAATGAGTGTAATCCGCGATGATAAAAGTTTAAAAGACATCGTTACTTTTAAACAGAAGATATCGATACTTGACTTGAGAATTTTTCAATACAGGTTGATGGGTTCGTACCAACTTGAATGTTAGAAGATGTTTTTTTTTCTTCCTTTTGAGACTTCCCTCATTTAAAAACACATTTTTTTGTCTGATATTATTAAGTGATGATGGACAAAACACGCCTAAAAATGGACAATTTATTTATACAATTTCCAACATTTTTTAATTCCCGTTCATGGCGGAGGCTTTGTGACAGGCTGTCTACATCGTTTTATTAATGGTCTCCATTTTGTTTATTTACCCTTTTGCGCACTTGACGTCAAGATGATAAAAATTCAGAACCAGTAATTAAATGCGGCAAACGAGCCACGAGACAATGTTACAAAATTAAGTCGTGAAGAGGCTCGTGGGCTTTTTATTTTGAAATATACCTTTACATTAAATTTATTTTTCACTGCAACTAGTTTAGAGTAAGGTAGGGCGACGAGCTGCCAAAAGGTGACGTTGCATGAACGACCTTGCATGTGTGACATAAGGTGCAAAATAGATCGGGGCACAGTTATCTGACAGACACTTGACAAGTGCGTCAGACACAACTCGGTGCAATTAAGTCGGCGGCTAGCTTCCAGTAATTAAAACATGGTTCAAGCGTGCTCTGACGAGAGTTACCACTTTAATTAAAAATGTATCAAATACGGAATCACGCAATGTGATAAACGAGTCTGGTTTTATATAATGTATAATGTAATATATCTTTAAACCAAAGATGTATTAAATATCTAGCTGGAACATCGAATCCGCGAAAACGTGTCAAAAAGTTGTGGCCAACTGTTGGCCACAACTTTTATACCATTACACACAGATTACGCACGCATAGATAATAAATGAACGCGAAAAACATCGCCTACACGCACACATGCTTGATAATGTTGCCTTGTTTTTTTTGGTTTCATTGTAGGGCGACGCTCAATCTAGATATTTAAAACATCATTGAAATAAACATATAAAAACAGTCATCCACCAAGAACAAAATTTTTAATATCACTTTACGTTAGAATTTAGCAGTAAGGTACCTATTTGGTGAGCAGAAAATTGATTATTTTCATGCTCATAATCCGCCAGCTAGAAGAAGGATCAAGAAGATCAATCAAAGAAAGGCAAATCAAGAAAGAAGGTGGCAACTAGTCAGGTGGGCTTAAGCCAAACATAGCTCTTTAGTCGCCTCTTACGCCTAGTATATCGGCATGACATTAGAATCAGAATTCCAGGCAACCCCAATACGGCCGACTGTAATTGCATGTTTCAAAAAGAACAATATTTTAGGTAGTCATTATACGCCTAGACCGTACAATTTTCGATCCAAAAATTCAAATGGTGAATACGGAGCGGAGGCGGAGCGGTGAACTGGTGGAGCCACACGGAACCATAATCGACACGAGCGCGCAGTAATCGCTCGCACATCACGGATCCGTGTGCGGAACGCTAATTATAGATGATTTAATGACAGAAACTGCTCATTTACTACCTTTTCGTACTAGCGCTTTGAACAAGTACTTAGCTCTATGTAATTGTGTATATTTTGAGAGTGCTATTGTTTGAATGTAGGTGCAAAGTTTTGGAAACATCGCAGATTTAGTTAAAGTAAACATCTGATTATGGTAGTACCTTGAATGTGTGACAATCTGTTGTGCAAAAGTTACCATTTTAAGTGATTACAAAATAACCAACTATATTAATGCACAATTCATTTGTGCACAAAAGAAATAATATTTGAACAAAAATAATCCAGTACAAAAACAGCTGTTTTCATTAGGCCGTGGAGCAGTTTTATGTTGGAGTGTGAAACAAAAGTTAAAGCTGGAGTTAAACGATCTAACTGCATGTCGGCTTAATAACTGGCTTTTTACTGTTGGTACTCACGCGATGCTTCTACCTCTTAATCCTGCCAGTTTGAAGGTAATTTCAACTTTTGGCAGCTCTTTTACTTTGACTCTGCTGTTTATTTTCAGTTTTGTAAAACGGAAAAACACGACTGCAAGGTGCAAGGAAATTACGGATTTAGGTTGTGTAAATACAAGGGTGAATATTTTGTCCCTGGTGGAATGTATACTAGAGCTCGTGTAGGCCTCCTTGGTGGTGGAGCGTGGTGGGCTTTGCTGGCCACTAACGAAATACTGATGGGCTTGGCCATTGTATTGTCTTAATCGCAAAATTTAAGTAGTTTTGGGAAACTTAATGGCAACTTTCATCCATCATTTCATTATCATTTCATCATTCATGACAGTAGATTATTGATTTTTTTATAAATTTTTTTGTACCTCTACAAAAGCCACATATAGGAGCAGGGTTAGAAGGAAGAGGTGAAATGAGATGAAGTGAGACGCGGCGAGATATTGTATCGTTAGTTTTCTTATACCGTGGTACCGTGGTATGGTATTTTGTGGTGCGGAAAGAAGAGATAAATAAAAGGATATGGAATTATTTCTAGTGAACGAGCAAGGTGGTCTATGGTCGAGATGTGACGATGAAATTGGAAACTTGAATAAAATTATGGGAAACTTTAATTGTGTAGTTAATAAGAAAACCGGCCAAGTGCGAGTTGGACTCGTGCACGAAGGGTTCCGTACCATTATGTATAAAACGCCAAAAAATCTGGCCTGTTGTATGAAAGCCTCACTTAAATATTTACTTCAGTTTTTGTAGCCACATATTAGCCACAAGCAACGCCATCTCTTGGACCGGCAGGTAACTAAAAGCATCGGACTACATATTAGCCACAAGCAACGCCATCTCTTGGCGTCAAGCGTCGAAGCCATATTTCGACTTAAATATTTATTTTATTCAGTGTTTTAGTATTTGTTGCTGTAGCGGCAACAGGAATACATCGTCTGTGAAAATTTCAACTGTGTAACTATTACGGTTCATGAGATACAGCCTGGTGACAGACGGACGGACGGACAGCGAAGTCTCAGCAATAGGGTCCCGTTTTACCCTTTGGGTACGGAACCCTAATAGTATTTTTGGTAAAACATTTCATAGCAACAGAGCCGTCAAAGTGGTAGCTAGTAAGCCGTGGCGGGCGCGGCGTCGTCGAAGACAAAGAAACAAGTTAACGGGTAAATTCTCCGTCGGCGTCGCCGCGGCGCTAATGCGGTCAGCTTACAGTTCCCAACTTCCAAGTAGCAATGCGGTCAACGGCGGCCTCCCCCAAATTACAATTATTACAGAACCCTTTATTATATTGTTCGTAAATCCCCCAGTAATTAATAAATTGCGGTCCTTTTGTTATTGCTGAGTTATGGTTAAACTGCGAGATGTTACCTGTTCTCTTGTTATTGTAACGTCGTAAACCGGGCTGGGCGCGGCAGTTGTGTGCCTACAAAGTACCTTTCTGAATTATGAAAAGGCAAAACAAATATGCACATGTACTGCGACCTGAGCTATTTTCCCTGAAATAGGCGTGGAAACTTGACAGTCAAATTAAATAAATAAAATGACAATTTTTTCCTTTGTTTCACGTTAATTAAATAGATACCCTGTGATCCTACGCAAACAAAGGTAATTATTTTCAGTAAAATGAAATATTATTTAAGTATAATAATATAGTATAATAATTTACGAGTGTAAGTATTTACAAGAATAAATCCTTTTCTTTCTTTCTTTCTTTCTTTTTATAATAAATTTATAATTGTGGTTAATTTACAGAAGAGACTTAACTAAGAATTTCCAAAGATATGTACAAGCGTAGTAGTTGCTTGGTTGTATTTAAATTAATCAGAAACCAAGACGTTGAACGGTTTCTTTTCAATCATGTTGTAAGACGATAGGTACTTTTTCAGTTATTTTAATATTACATCATCTTATTTATTAAGTAAATTTTACAATCTTTATCTGACATGGTACGGTTTCGCCTTCCGTACTGGATTTAATCATCAGATCAGATGCCTGGTACGTAGGTAGGTATACAATGTCTATAAAAAATACCATATTTGATCCCCCTTAAGTCTCCGACACTGGTGACCAGACACATTGTATATGCTCGCTACGTTAATATTTTTATGTTAATTAAGTTATGTCGCTACTTTACATAATACAAGATAATAATTATATTTGTTATCGTTTTTTTAATGCTGTACATTCCAAAAAACGTAATAACTAAAATGTTAAAATCAATAAAAATAGACATTGAAAGAATGTTTTTCGGCATTTGCGAAGCAGGACAAAATTATTGAATGAAGTGGAAAAGCATGAGACGCGGTCTTGAGGTTACTTTAACAAATAGGTACCTATAATAGTCTCCTATAAATAAATAAAAAAATATCAAATGTACCTATTATTTTTTTTGTGAAACTACGGCAATGTTACGCCCACAACACAACAAAACTGAATCATATAATTATAATCACACACGTCAACAGAACACCATTTTCTACTTTCCGATCAATAAAAAGTTTTGGGTACAGAAAATGATAAGTTTCATATATAGTAGTTCACCGCCATACATCCTGCTTTGGGGGTAGTTGGAGCAAATATCACGTAAAGGTTTTATGGCGGCGGCGGGTAATGACAAACGGCTCTTCCGCTAACGATTATAGACGTTTTGTGGCGAAGACGCCACGCGCCGCGCCGGTGATCTGGTGTTTGAGGGACGCTTCATGTTTTATGTATTCGACGATCGGGCTCTCTTGGATAATTTGTTGAAATATCTTTTTGTTTCAAGGACTATTGACAAAGACTGTTTGTTTGTGGAAAGTTTTTGGTCACAAGTCCAAAAGCAACTAAAAGCAATAAAAATAAAATCCGTAATATATATTGAGGAAGTTGCCATTTGCTCGCCTATTTGTCATACTATTAGTATTCTATTTGAGGTAATAGGCTACGAGCTGCACTAACTAAATCAATAGGAGCTTCCTGGTACACCTGTTTGAATATTTAATAGCCATTCATTGACAGCGAATATTATAAATGTAGAGTATTAGTGATGTCGCTATTAATGTTTTTTATTTATATTTATAATATTAATAGTTAACATTTCAAGCCACCCTGATACATTAATGCAGTGGAACATTAAAATCAATAACTAGGTCTTTAAATACATGATTATTTTAATGAGCAGCGCTGCAATGCTAGCATAGTGTGTTTAAACAACGAACTTATTTACAAAAACAGGTACCAAAATTTACTATACACGCCACTATACCACTGGCGGATAAGGATGATATTTTTTGTCTGTGTGCAATCTTTTAGTTCATGTCAAGCCTCGGCAGCAACGAGTGTAAAGATAACCTTTTTTCTTTAGATATGCACGTTGAAACTACTGAAGGTTGATTCCGTGATGCCGCCGTGCGTCACTATACACAGTTACTCAGTAGGTAAAGGCATGAAGCAAATATATTTACTTATTTATTTATTTCCTATATTTGCTTCATGGGTAAAGGTACCTTAAGGTAATAAAGGTAATATAGGTTAAGGTAATTTGAACTTCTGCAACATAGCTGGATTATCCAATGTGCATCGCAATAAGTTAGGAAGATTTTCGATGGTTGCTATTTCCCTTCTCGTATCACACCGTAAATCCATTCACTGTTCAAACATTCCCCAAAACTGGTCTAAAATCTTGCGTTCACAGGGTTAAGTAAACCCCGACACGAATACGTATTGCAATAGTTTGTCCTGATATGAGAACATGATGTTCCCCGCAATTCACAAAGTTTGGCAATCGAGATCGGATCTCAGATTAATAGATAGATATTACTACTATATAATATGTCACACGATATTACAATGTGACGTGTCAAAGAAGAATTAGAATCTCTTTAAAGTAGCAGTCCCTACTAGATAATTTATAAGTATGATTCAGGCAGAGTCCTGAATGGTCCTCAAGGACCCTGAATAAAAATGTTGTATTAAAAATTGTAGAAACCAGTGAGTTGTTACTAATGGAAAACAGAACAAACAATGTGAAGGTTCATATTAATGCGACATAATTTTGAACGTCTAACAGGTCTAACTGTTCTGTCAAAGAATAAACTTCTGCAATCGACATCGAGTCTTCAAGGAATAGATTTATGGCACAATTCCAAATAACAGGGCGGTTGTCGAGGACATCTTCTGCAAGTGATTGTCTAACTTGATCTTTAACTGTCGCTTCTCTCGTAGTTTGAACATCGGTTTGTCTTTAAGCTATTCCGTTTTAGAGCCATTAGAAGTGATTGGTCTATTGAATGAATCAACTAATGAAATGTCGGAGCTATCCCCTCGGTAGATTATGCATTTCTTTTAAGAACTTAATAATATCCTGATTATTAGTATTTAAACTTTTTGTACATCCAGTTTTTTCCATTAGGTTCACAACTCATAAAATGTGTAGGTAAAACGAAATTCCTGAAGGATTAACAACCAAAGCGGCGCGAACATGATTTGTGAGGTAACTTCCGCGCTGTGAATTCACGGCTCGTGCCAGATTCGTCATTCTTATAATAATAAACTTCTTGATAATCTATTACTATTCAAAAATTAAGATTCTGCGTACACATCGTGTATGTATTTTCGAACAAAAATGCTTGGGTGATACAGATGAATTGGGGTAATCGCGCCAATCAACTTCTACTCGTCAACGTGATTTTATATAATTCCTATCATACCTATTAAATTTCATATTCATCGTGTTTTTTGTAAAAAGTTTTCTTTACATTCAATAAAATAAACCTAGAAACCATAACAAAACTTATTTTACCAGGAATAAGTAATTTGTTATCATATTACCTACCACCTAACCTTAATTGAAATATGACAAAAGCTTTCCTTAAATCTTCTATTTCGAGGGGCAAAGTTAATAAAAAATATCAAAGACCAAGTTGTGAGCAGCAAATAAGCACGACAGTTTTATTTAAGACAACTTAAACAGGTCTCCGGCATTCGCTTTAATTAAAGTCGCAAAATGAACTTGTTATTTGAGATGTTGATTCGTTGGACTGAGGTCGAGATGAAGAGCTGGCACCGCGCGGACGACGCCTTCTATACCTTACAACAATAACAAGCCACGGTCGTCTGTCAATTATAATGCATTTGAACCATAAATAGACATTTTTCAAATAAAATTTTCAGAATTAGAATCAGTTTCATAACATCAATATGTCCACTGTTTCGTTCCTTAAATAGGTATATTTTTGGAACACTTGACAGATTTTTCCAAGAGGAAAATTTCAAGCGACTATCGGAAATCACGTCGAGAGATATATTTACCCAAAATAATTCCACCAGCGCATTGGTGCCAATTATAAATCAGACATCCAAAATAAGAAAGATAAAAATAAATACAATCACTTTCTATTTCCCCGGTTATTATGTTAGGTATCTACACGACGAAATATAATGCGGTGGTGACCGGATTTCCCAAATATATCGAATTCAGCAAGTTGCGACCCTCGCGTCGCGCATCGGAGTGTAATCGGATGTGTCGTTAGTGTCCCGGCCACACTCCTGCCTTTTTAGAGCAATCAGTGCTGAATGGAATATAGTTGTTACGGTTGGAAATATGTTTGCGAGCGAGCATTATTAAATCCCCCAAAATGGGATATTGTAAGTTTAACGTGTTTATCTACTTTGTATGAGTTTTGGGCAAGACGGCGTTATAGTTCCATGAAATAAAGGGAGAAGTACTACGGACAGTTGTAAACCTCTTAGACAAGTTTATATCTCGACGAGATGAACAAAAGCAATGGATGACCTAAATTATCACACAATGCAGGAGATAGCCCGTAGGTGTGACAGTATAATCACAAAAATGTGAAATATCTTCAAAACGAGACCGCAGGCGATGACTGAATCGTAATCTTTGGGACATTAGGTATTGGGATGGCCTAAAATATCGACTATGTTAAAGTGTTTATATAATGTCTTGTAATATTGGCTGTACTGCCCAGTCACAACATGTCAGTACATGAATACATACATACCGCAAAAAAACTACATCCAGACTGACAGCGATCCGGCGTGTTAACCATCGTTGTTATTTAAAGAAAGTGAATTTATAAAACTTGGTCTGGCAAGTAAAATGTCCTGTTAGTTTGTCCTGTTGCTGGCAGTTGGCTGTTGCTGTCCAGTGGCTTAACTCCACTGTAGCTTGCTTAGCTGTTGCTGTCCAGTCGCTCGTGCCTCCACGGTAAACTGAAGCCACTCAACTGAACAACTTGCAGCACGCGACCAACTCCCGCCATAATACACTGAAAGAAAAAACTTTTAAATAAATTATTCCCATTACGATGTTCCTGGTTCCGTATATTCTGTCGGCTTCACCTGCCATTTCTGCTGATAAAACTTTCCTTGTCGTCTACTCGCCAACTCAGAAATAACAGCAATATGCCAGTTCCTTTTTGTTTATTTAAAGAACCCCTTTTGCAGTATCGTTGATAAATGAAAAATTCAGCATTTATAATTTAAGTATAATCATCGCAACTGAGCAATTAAGGCCATAGTCCACCACGCTGGCCAAGTGCGGATTGTCGGACTTCACTCACCTTTAAGTTTTGCGAACTCTCCGGCATGCAGGTTTCACTGTTATAGTGAATTGACATTTAAATGCTTAAAATGCACTTAACTCCGAAAATTTTGAAGTGCGCGCCCTGGTATTCGAAATCGGACCCCAGAGGAGGTGGTCGATTTTTAAAGGTTTAAAAACTATTGAAGTTAATACTCTCTAGCTTTGCCTTTTTAATTTCGCTACTCCAGCAATCAATTTAACCCTGAAATTACCGAGTTAATTGTAAGAAAAAACTTCAAGTAAAATTATTAAGAATATTTTCTCCGAAGTGACGGCGGATACCGTTAATTATGTAGCTGAAGCTGCTGAAGTGGCGGAGACAGTCTCCTAGGTAAGCTATATCGCGTATCCCGTTAAGGCGTCTAGTCTTATAGCTATTGCTCTAATGAAAACTCTTTATTAAAGCCGACGGGAACAGCGGGCGCCCGAGCGGCCACTGCTCATACGGGAGATGTCCCATCCTCGGCGAGATAGCGATTAACTATCGATATTATCTTGCTCGAGAGACGTACAAAATATATGACATTGCGAGTAAACAAAAGAGCACGTATTAATAGCTGCTGACTAGCTGTTCACACGGTGTGAATCATACCAATGATTCAGCATACACTATAGTTTGGATGTTGACACCGGCCGCACCGGCGCGGCGCGTACTCTGTTTACACGGAATGTAACATCTAGGTACGTTTCTTGAGCAAGATAATAGCTGACTCGATTCTTACTAGTGGTGGGGCATCTGCCTTAAAGCGGGTCTTAATGAAACATTACAACAGATATTATCTTAGAACACTTTAATGTCATATCAACGTTTGTGGCTCGTACATTGGTACAGTTGAGCTTTTGTAATTATGTGTAAAAGTCTCGTGGTCCGGTGGTCTTAAGTGTCTGGCCACACTTGAGACCCGCCACTTAAGAGGCCACGGCCGGGACCGACCGTTGTAACCAAACAACGACTCGGGAAATTGTTCGTTCAATGATAGCAGTGCTCACTGCATGACCAACTTATTTCAGGAGCAATTCAGGACATTTCAGTGCATAAGTGATTGTGCTTACCTTAATTAACTTACCCTATACACGCTCTTGCATAAGCAACATAATTTATCATGCAAGCAGTAAGTTGAGACTTTTCGAAGATAAATGATTTATATGAGAAACATTGGTATCACTAACGATGCGACTTGATCTCGTGCTTACGTATTCGTTGTCTAAGCCTTCTTCAGGTCCCGTATCGAAGGCATTATTTGGAGCGGCCGTGCATCTACATTCTGTCTTTGAATTTCCATTCCGTGTTTGATCTTCAGTTCTCGTATCGATACAATGGCGAATTAAGGCAACGTTACTGTGGGCCGGGAACTCGAACGTATCATAACACAGGACGGCCTCACGATACTGCAATGCGAAGTGACGATAACGCAAGAGCTTTGAGCTCTTTGGAAGTGTTTATAGTAACGATTTTTATAATCTATAACTATTAGGTACTATTGTCATTACTATGCTATTTAGACTCAGTATATAGTATTTCTGATGTGGCATTTCTGATGCACCTCGTGTCAGGGACTATTATTTCTCCAAGTCTTGACTGAAAACTGTCACATTGGTACATTAGATATGTCATCATACTACATATTGTTTATTAAAAAAATGTAAACATCTTGTAATGTAAATATGTATAGGTAATTAATTATCGTAATGTATGTAAAGTCAAATTGAGTCATTGTACGATGCGTTACCGTGCTCACTTGGCCAGCGTGGTAAATTGCCTCCAGTTCTCCTCACATTGTGAAAGGAGATACCTACCTAACTGCCCAGCGGAAGGATGTTACATACATTACTTATCTACTTCTTTTTACAATTATCATTGATAGTAATACGATAGGATGGGCGCTGGGCGCGCTATTGTACGAGTAGGTATACTTGTAGTGTCCGCTGGCGACGGGGAGCGTTTAGCCAGAGAGCCGGCCCCATTAACCTTGGCTCCTCCACCAGATCACGATTACTGATTTGGCCGCTGTCCAACTGCACGAATTCTCTACCACTATAGGTAATTTTCTTAAAATTTGAAAAAGGGAATTAAAATTCTCAAAAAATATACATCACTAAAGTGGTCACTATAACGAACACTAGGTACAAAAATGAAACCAAAAAATATAAGGTCGGCTTATTGGCCTTATAACAATATCCATCTCTTGATGTCACTAATGATATCGTTTTAAGGAATGATTCCAAACGGTTCTTACCGTAACTTTCAACACAACTCTGTTTTATTGCGGGTTTCGTCAATCCCAAGTGAACGACAAAGTTAAGCAACTGCGGGCGCGGTCAATAGTTGGTAAGTCACCGCTAGTGTCAAATTTAAAAATTGTACCTTACATTGCCATGTCATTCTCTCTAAAGTCAAAGGCAACAAAAAGGGAAAACCTTTTAAAATTGGAGTAACTTTATACTAAGTTTGTCAATAGGATAGTTTCTGTTATAACATCATTTTTATAACGCATATTGTTTATGTTTACAATAATAAATAGAAGAGTCTACCTACTCTTTTAACATTGTGCAATAATGAGCACTAGTCCCTACAAAAGGAAGCCTGTGTCGGTAGCGGCTCGTCTTTCCCCTTGGATAACAATAAATCAATACCTTCGTGTTTTATCTTTATTAAAATTATACAAAACAAAGGTTAGTACTTATTACAATCATTACAAAAATCGGCCAAGTGCGAGTTGGACTCGCGCACGAAGGGTTCCGCACCATTATGTATAAAAACGCCAAAAAAATCTGGTCTGTTGTATGAAAGCCTCACTTAAATATTTACTTTAGTTTTTTGTAGCCACAAGCAACGCCATCTCTTGGACCGAAAGGTAACTAATTTATCGCCGAAGCGTCGAAGCCATATTTCGACTTAAATATTTATTTTATTCAGTGTTTTAGTATTTGTTGTTGTAGCGGCAACAGAAATACATCATCTGTGAAAATTTCAACTGTGTAACTATTACGGTACACGAGATACAGCCTGGTGACAGACGGACGGACAGACGGACGGACGGACGGACGGACAGCGCAGTCTCAGTAATAGGGTCCCGTTTTACCCTTTGGGTACGGAACCCTAAAAAGTAGTATAAAGTAAATTGCACGGCAGTACCACCCTTCATATCATTGCATACACGCGGACCATTCGAACGTTGCGAACTATCCGCTATCCGTCCAGCGCGGCAGGCAATCTGTGATACAAATTAAAAACAAAACAAAACATTCAATTCCCGTCTGAATTAAAATGCTCGTTTTAATCAGAGGCTTCGCGCTCGCGGCCCGCATTGTGTGCGGTCCTCGCTATTATCAGAAAACCATAAATGAACATTTTTGTAACATTCACATGTTAGAGTTTATAGATCGATTGGTAGCTGCTTTTTAACGCTCACGGCTTGAAATATGTATATTTATACTAGAAACCCCAACCCCACGCAACTAAAACATTTGCTACTCATTTATATCAGGCATTATGGAAAGTGCGTTCTGTAGTTAAAATAATTATACTTGTTTTGTACTTGTTTTATGGAAACGAGCATGCACCGTTACCTTTCCGCTGCAGCCCATGATTACTGCGACCGACCTTTATTGCAAAAATTGCACTTATGTTCACAACACGTGAATTTGCAGGAACAACGGCTAAGAAGAATCTTAAAACCACATCCGTATTATAAATTACTTGCAATCACATAAATCTGTTTACTGGTTATTATAATACCCCGTTACTCCTTGCTGAGTAGCCCGGTGTCTTTCTGCTCGATGTCTGTTGTCGGAGTTTGTCGGCCATCAACAAAACGTCTCGACGGCGCAGCCTCCCGCTAAGAAAGCCTAACAATACTCCGCCACCAGAAAAAGTAACAACAAATCCTTTATATAGAGGATTACCGTACAATAAGACGTCCGGCTTCCTAGTTCCTTTGTGCCGCATTTTAAATACGAATCATTCCGCATCTTAAGCCATTTGTGCTGCACCGAGGCAGGAGTCCCGCTTCGTTTTAAATATTACAAAGAAGTGATTCCAGTCGCGGAATTCCCTAACAAATATTTTTTCCAATATCTTTGGCTTTGTGGCGCGGCGGAGCGATGAGCGACGCTACGAATGTAGATTCAATTTCTTATTGATGTAGAGTATTGCGTCTCCCGCCGCTTCAGACGGGAATTGTTTTGAATAATATTAAAAATGATAGAACGAAGACGACGTTCGACTTTACATTCCACAGCCCTCACGTACCTTCCCTGCTTTATGTGAATTTTAAAAACGAATTCGTTAGTATACTAATATTATAAACGCAAATGTAACTGCCTGAATTTTTGCGGTCTTTGCACTTATTTTTATCCACTGACTAAATTTATTTGAGACGTTGACTTTAAGCCTTGGCATAGTCAGATACCCTGGAAACGATTTGGATAGATTTTATACCACGAACCATTTTTTAAGAAGGACATTAGGGTAGGACGTTAGAGTGGAATTTTTGAGGAATGTTATTCCAATAAAAATTAGAAAACGATAACCTGTACTGGCTTATAGGATACTTTATTTCCAGTAAAACTTTCCCTAAGGATAATTTTGTCGACATTTTGTCGTCTTTCGCCTCCAACACGTTCCAATCCGTGGGCATTCTAGTTTAATATACATAATTCAACAATACTAACAATACTCACCACATCCAGCTACCAGCGACATATATTTAATTATAATACTAACAGGAAAACTAAATCACTAAAATACCGGCAGGTAGAGCAGGTTTATTTTATTTCCAGCGTTCATTAAGCTATCGTAGTTAGCGATGCTGACGCGAGCGGATTTACGGCATAATCCGGCCCGCAAACACACATTTGTTACGGCGCTGCCTCAAATATAAACAAATAAAGCAATCGGTTTACGCCATACGTCATCCCAATCCGGGCCGGTGCAGTCATGAATATGTTGCTAACATAATCATTTTGTCCAATGTTGTTATTTTAAAGCTACGAGTATGCTTCGTGGTATTCATCGTATAAAGCTTGATTACAATTTTACATTAATTTGCCTCGCACCTGATCTCATTGAACTAGGCTGATATTCATAGACTATCAACTATAGATTATATGTTATTCAGCCATTGATGTTACAAAAACAGGGTTATAAATAGGAATTAATTTATGTCCCCGATAATTTGCAAATTGAATTTCGCAAAATCGACGTTCATTTATTTGGTGTAAAGAGCAATTTTTTGCATGCGTCCCCGCAGAATGTACGTAGCAGTTCCCCGGGTTGCGGCCATAAATCCCAGCTGTTCCGCGATCGATGGCCACTTATGATACACAGTTCCCTGCACCGGACTCGCGCGATAAATTCCTGATTTGTTATCTCTTACGAGGAATGAATACAAGTACATTTTTTCAGGGAAAACCTTAAACTTCAGAACTGGACTTATTTGCCTTTGGCGGTTTTTGCGTTCTTTGCTGCCATGGTTGGGACAAAAATCAAAAGTTAAATGATGTTCAAAATATTGTGTCACTAGTTGTTTAAACTATACAGCCTGGACACGAATATAAGTTGACGCTCAGTATTAGAAGTCATGGATTCATAAAATCAATTATTTTATTAAAGTAGAATAAAAAATGCATTTTCATAGATATTTTTAGATACACTATGGCCGATAGCTATTCAATTCGTTGTTTTGTATCATCATCCGAACTCATCATTGCTCACTAATAAGCACGGGTCATACTGTTTTGTATAATTTGTTAAAATCATAATTTCAATTCTACAAATAATAAACATTATTAAATTAATTGCAATGTAATCAGGCTTAGAATTCAGTTCACTTTAACCTATTTTAATGAAATGTATCAATATTAATACGCTATAAAGCTATAATATATCTACTGTGTTAAGCTAAAATGGTTTTTCCGTCAGAAAAGCCGCTCACTCACATTTGCGCGAATACGCAAATCCTAAAGTGTAAGAGGGACATTCGCATATTATTATGCGAAGTTTTTGACACATGCATGGTTTTCCCAGGTGTCAAAGATGTGACAATTCGTACAATATACAAACTTTGGCGCGCATGTGAGTGAACGCGGTAAGCTTTAACATTAATAATAACACAGAAGACTACCAAAGAACTTTATTAAGGCGAAAATAACCCGACGGCATGCCAAAGTATTCGTAACAGATTTAAAAAAAAACCTAGAGATTTTATATACATACGACGCCTATATATTTTTTAGTAAATCCTGCGATTTCTTTGTCACTTGGGAACATATTTTCGTTATGTTTTAATATCTATAATTTCTAATATTTGCTTTTTATTAAAATTATTTTCAATTGCAATTAAAGACAGCGTCTCTACAGTTTTATATTGCCGTGCAGATAGGTAGATAGGTGATATTTACAGATAGTGTCTGCATGCGAAACCTTTATTAATATTTTTTATCAACTATTCACCCGGATAGCCTGAATTTACATAACATATGAAACAAATTCGAACTCTAACTTTCAAAGGGTAGTAAAATTGAAAAAATAAACTATTTTCTGTGGCTACGATACTATAGGATATAATTTATTCGAAAATAAACAAGGGGATTTAGTCGGAATAGAGGATAAAATTTAGTGGGAAAAGTCGATATATTCAAAATGACGCATGGTATTTTAAATTTTAATCCGAAGTACCCAGAACTGATAATACACAAATTACATGAAATTTCCTCCATCGCCCATTCTACAGTCGGTTTACCATATTATTCTACCCATGTAGTGGCAAGTCCAAAAATCGTAGAAGTTAAAATAAGGTGAAAAAAACTGTGTGTTTAGACAAAGCGCTTCCCCTCGACGTGACACGGACTGTCGCGGCTCTTGACCCCACTGGGCCCACTCGCGGAAACTACATTACAACAATTGGTTCATCTCGTGCAGTGTGCAGTGTATACGCCGCGCGACGCGACTAGCTCAATTCAATGAGGGTAAAGGCGTGTGAATTCGCCGCTAGAGGCGCTCGTGTAGAGTGAGGTCTGGCTGTCAGTGCCACAAACTTATCTGACCCGGTAAGAAGGGCGCCACTTCTCTTCGCGTCTTTGTCTTTGTCTGACAATAGTATAACATTTGCATTAGTTCCAATTTTGGCCACCGGGTCAGATAAGTTTGTGGCACGGTCGCTTCTCACTTGTCTGAATATCGCTTGTCACTGTTTATGTATGGGTGGGCTTTGACAGCAGGACCTCACTCGCCGGTGACGCCAACTGGTGAGCACAAAAACGGCGACCCTCATTGTGCCAGGATTGCAATTGTCTGTTAATCTGTTGTTTGTTGTTGTTTGACGTTTACGTCTTGTATTAGCATTTAATCGAGTAACTATTAAGAATTATTTGAAATTAGTTCCTGTACCAATAAATTTGGAAATTTCAGATGTTTCAGCAGACCATTTTATGGTAGAATGTAAGAACCTTTATGTATGTGATTCCATCTTTTTGCCTGTCTCTTGTTAGTCTTCTTTAAGCACATTTTTTGCAAAAAACTCGATAAAACAGCAATTGAAAATTGGGCTGTGTGGGTTTCAAAAGTTTCGTCAGGTTTTCGCGTCCTGCCTATGTTCAATAATTCTGCTAATAATAATATATCATTGAAGGTTTCTCATGAGTAATCTGAATATTTACATGACATGACCTGATCATCCTCCTGCCCATTTCCCAATTTTATTTGGGATCGGCACAATATGTTTTTCTCTTCCATTCTTCCCTATTAGCCGTCACTTCCACGCTCACTTCTTTATCTTTCATGTCATCTTTCACACAATCCATCCATCTTTTCTTTGGTCGTCCTCTTCCTCTTCGTCCATTCACATTCATGTCCATCATTCTTCTTGTCACATGTGTTTCCTCTCGCCTCATCACATGCCCATACCACGACATTCGGCCCCCTTTCAATTTCATGACCTCATCATCGTTTAAGTTTGTTTATATTTTTACAAGCTTTTATTTAATCTGCAATGTTGGTTACTTGTTTGCATGCCTTAACGTTTGCATGTTAATGTGTTCAGATCAAATCTTACAAGCTCTATTAAAACTACCTTCTAATATTTTACGGACTTAAAAACTCGACATTTGATTTAGTTCTGATGATAAAATACAACTCATACCTATTATTATTACAATGTATTTTGCCAGCACATCTTTACTTAAATAGGAGTTCGTAAACCAATGGTAACTGTGATATATCATAGAATTACCTGCAGGAAAGTAGAAGTTGGAATAAAAATAATAACTACCATTTCTCTAATCTTCCGAGTTCCTTTCCAAAGCTTACCGTTAGCTGGCGGGATATAAAACTGAAACAGAAGAGGGATGGTTAGTAAATCCTCGGAACATTACTCTCAATGTAACAGGAATAATTCCAGCGCCGCGCTAAGTGCTTACTGAACAATGTCATAATTCTAGGTTCCGCAGGCTAACAACGAGAAACATTAAAACATTTTTCTGTCTGTGTGAAAGTGAAGATTGTTATGGATTAAGAAGTGGTCTATGACCTTTTTTGTTATATTGAGATTGGTGCTTTTGATCCCGATACTACGTGATATAGTAGGTCTTCATTATAGTTTCTAGGCTTGCATTCAGATGTACTAAACTAACAATAAATACCTAAATATGTTTCAGTACTTAATTTCATTTTTTGCTTTTACCACCGTTTCGCAAAGGTGCGATCATATAATCTACTCACATACATATGTATACATCACATACATACATCACTTTCATGAATGTAGCACCTCCCTCCCTCCCACATAGGAACATGCAACAAACAAAGAATGTATACACCAACATACATACCTCCACCAACACGTGTTTCGCCCCAAAACAGGGCATCATCAGGGTAAGTAAACTCTACGATGGCCAGTCGCAAAGTCGGTTGCATGAAAGTATACACCATCATACATACGAGTTTGCTCGCGGATTGTTGCAAAGTAGATTAACCTTCTGTATGATCTATTAATTACAATACGATCCGATGGAAGGCTAAAGAACCCCCGATCGTGTTATATGTCCTGTGCTTACCAGGTCTCAGTAATATCGGCTCCATTGCATATTCCGATTATAACCGCCTGTCTGATTTATAGAGCTCGTAATGTTTCTGTGACGTATTTATTATTGTTATATTTTTACTAACCTGTTTGCACTATGTTCTTTTATTATCTCGGTTCTTTATTATTATAAGGGTTATCTTGTGTTATTAATTAAGTATATTAAATGAGTAGGTACACATTTCTTTTAGTCCAACGAAAGAGCTCTTCATCTGGCAACAACACGAAAATTAATTATACATATGCCTACAAATTCACGTTTGATATATCGTTATTATGTTCACCGAAACTTGAATATCATGCTTTCGAATTTTTCCTTACAAGACATCTCTTTGAAAATGTTTCTAGCATGAAGAACTTTAACAAAATCCCACAGGAAAAGATCGAGTCATTGTAATTCCAAATTCAGCAAATTAATTCCACTACATCGAGCCGGAAAATACGCCTGCAACGAAAAATCGACAGGAAATTATCACAGAACTTAACGAACGCAACAGAACTTAGCAATATCTGGCATAGCTGCATCAACATCTAAAAACTCAAAAGAGAGGCAACAACAAAATTATAATTAGAAACATCCTTAAATCTATAGATCCAGACTGAGCAATTCTGAGAGTTCTGCGCGTATGCAAATATGAACCAATCAAAAATGTTACAATTTGTTATCAATCTGAAAAAGCTTCAAAATATATCTTGCGAAACAAATGCACGATACCCACTTAAATCCATTGCAAAGCTCCATTGATGGATCTTTTTGCACTTTTATGTCCACTTTAATCCTTGATCTAGGATTTTTGCAAAGTGGATTTTTTAGAACTGTCT
The DNA here is from genome assembly GCA_905404135.1 of Hesperia comma. Taxonomy (NCBI): domain Eukaryota; kingdom Metazoa; phylum Arthropoda; class Insecta; order Lepidoptera; family Hesperiidae; genus Hesperia; species Hesperia comma. The sequence continues at coordinate 19,563,246 of FR990021.1, forward strand.
GTCTGTCTAACAATCCATTAAAGAATGGGTGACGTCGGTACTTCCTCGTACGTACCACTGAACGTTTGCTCTACTTTAGACGTCACGTGTATAAATTAAATCCCGGAGACAATAGAATGATCGTTGCGCAATTATGTGTGTGTGTGTGTGTGTGTGTGTGTGTGTGTGTATGTGTGTGTGTGTGCGTGTGTGTGTGTGTGTGTGATACTGGGTGTGTGCTTGTATAATTATATACTTCTTAAAGTCTTGTGGGTACCTCATGACAACCATTTATTAAAACGCTTTAACATTACAAGTCGTGTGATGCTGCGGTAACGTACAGTACCCGGCAAGAAATAATGCACATCGGTATTCAGAAAGAGATAATCGGTTTAGTTGCGGCTTTGTAGAGCGTTGTCCTTACTACACAGTCCTTATGATTGACTTGTCACTTTTCTTTCGAATTCGGTAGAAGACGGTCGCGTTCACTCATAAATAAACATAAAGAGTTGTTAAAACCTCCAATGGATGTTCCAATATTATTATTATTCCAATATTATTATTATACTCGTAAAAGTACTTGATAGGGTGCTTTATCAGCTCTTAATAGATATTGCACTATCAGTGCAATGTGCGAGAGAGACAACGCTGTACAAAGCCGAAACTAACCGATTATCTCTTTCTGAATACCGATGTGCATTATTTCTTGCCGGGTACTGTAACATGTGAACGAGTATTTCGCACAAATATTTGGGCCGGTAACGTTTGTCTAGGGAAAGTTGGTCGCGTGACATTCGGAAGCGTCCCGGCCGTCACGACGATTTACCCAAATATCTTCGCCGATGTTCCGACCCACAGCCACAGCCCGCACTAAACACGACGTTTTATCTATTTGTCGGTCAATTTTAGTACAGAGACACGCACTGGCTGCGACTGCTTATAACCTTGAAAAAGAGACTAGTACTGGATTACTAATTTACATCCGTGCCTAATATTGTGAGTTGGTGTATACCGCCGCTTGCCGATCTACGCGCGATAAACAGGCGCACTGAAATATCAGAGGATGCAGTAAGTTATATATACCACTCGCTGCGCCATTTTCTGAGTGCGACCTTTTTCCATCATATTGGTGGCTGCAACTCCGAATTCAATCAAACAAACTCTGTATGTTCTAATTTTAGCATAGAATTTTAAGTTGTTGCTATACTTTAGACGGAATAAACGTTTCTTTCTTTTCTTTCTTTCTTTCTTTCTATACCTACATCACCAGTTGCCCATTAAGCAAGCAGTAGCAGAAACTGAGGTGTTGTTGGCCATGAAATGGAAGTAAATGTATTTGTGATAGTAGATCCAGCTTTGTTCTCAAACATTGGAAACAGCGTACTACTTAGCATAGTGTAGCGAACTTTGTAACATATTGGTACGCAATATAATTTTATGTCTCCTGTACTAAACTTAGACGATGTAGCAATCTGGCTGAGTCTGGCTGCACTTACCAATGCATAAATAATGCACTTCCCAGACGCCGGGATCGCTTTCAGATACCGTTTACAAATGTCTCTCCACTTTGATTAGTACGGGATGACGCAAACACAATAATTATTGTTGATTTTACGACCTGATGCATATTTCATGTATCCATTCCTAATTCCGCATTAACTGGAAAGGATCTAAATAAGTACCTTAAGGTAATTATCTTAAGGGAAGAAATTTTACATTAAAATTTCTGTAATAACCTTTAATAACATAGTACACCTTTTCTGCTGTCTTAATTGATTCAAAATTAAATTACTTACTAAGTTATCTTGGTATTAAGCTCTTTTCCCCTTCCTTAATAAGAGAGTACCATCCATGTACTTGCTCTGCAATAGAGTCATAATCGCAAAAGTCTTTTATTATCTTGTTGTTCCGTAACATCGATACGGTTTTTATTAGCATTGTTAATGTTGTTTGCTTACGAAAGTTATTTCGCTTCGAAAAGTGACTTTGACGAACATTACGAGTAGGTTTTGTTAAGTTGGATGTTGGGGACACCGACACGTTTCATCACAATCCTCAGGAGTATAGTCAATAACTTTTTTCGGCTAGAAATACTACCGTAGTTTTATTCCGTTCTACTACAAAAGTTTTATTAAGGATACTGTAGCCTAGTGGTCTCTCGGGTTCGTTAGAGACGTTAAGATATATATTTGTGAAACAGATTTGTGTGTTAGGGACTCCTTCGAGCTGGGTGGATGACGCCAGCCCTCTCTGAACCTTTATTCCTTTTCCTCACCAGCTCCTGCCCTCCCTGTAATCCTGTATCCTGGCAATCTTGCCATGATCCTATGTTGCCTGCTTGCTGTATGCTGCTGCTATGTTACCTTTTTCAATTGTAGTGTTTTTGGCACAATAAAAACTGATTCACTCCTTTCTTTTAGATCACCCGTCGTTGATTCTTCTTGTGTCTAATGTCTATGTTACTTCCCATGGTCGTGTTTGTTATACATCTCCTTACGTCATTTTATTTATTGGAGGTGCAGATGAAAGAGTTTAAGTTAAGTTTAAGTAACAAGAACGTTCCGCGTTGATCATAGTTTAGCATACATTGTACACATACTTGTGTAATATTTAATATTCTTACATAGGTATTTACGATATAAATATGTACATTCTCATTTCAATAGCAAAAAATAATACAGAAAAAAGCGTAAAGCTTTTTAAAATAAAATCACAAGTGCCGCTTCAATCATAAATAAAAAACTGCGTTCGAACACTACAATTGATTGCGAGTGAGCCTGTAGCCTGTACGTACAACCAGACGGATGGTTTTTACATCGCCGCTGCAGGCACGTATGCCGCCAATGTTTTATATTCATTTGTTAGAATTACTTGACGGAACGGTATTGCGTTTAAAAGGTAGTTTTATAGCATACTACTACAAAACGAGTTTCCTTACGACGAAAGGGTACTGAGTATCGTAAAGCTTGCTGTAGTAGTGTGTGTGGCTCTTAGTAATAATTTCAATTGGAAAGTCTCGAGAGACCAAAACATAAGAATGAGCTTCTTAATAGATTAAAATTATATTAAACTAGTAAATCCGCCCTCGCTTCGCTTCGGGAAACCAGTCCCTTCAAAAATCTCTATAAATTTTAACAAATTATGTTATTCCGATGTCTAAGCTATATTACTGCAAAGTTTCATGAATTTCCGTTCAGTAGTTTTTGCGTGAAAGAGCAACAAACAAACACACACACACACTCACTCACTCACTCACTCACATACATCCTTACAAACTTTCGCATTTATAATATTAGTAGGAAGTAGGATAAATGAAGAAGTAACAGGCGTTGTGTAGCCCACTTAGAAACGGAATTAGAGAACAGTTGGAGCACAGAAATCCTCATTAGTGTTTATACCCCGATCTGTTGAGAGAATTTCACACATACACTGTATGTACCTAGGACCTAGAACAACGTACCTACAACGTAGATGTTCGCCAACTGTTTCGTCGTCTGAGTTGCTGGTGTGCTCCAATCCGATAGTTCTAAAGAAGCTTGGTCTGGATAATACATTATTGGGAAAATTAATCAATCATTCATGATTGTTACAATCGTTGTATGTTGTTATTACAAAACAAACAGGACAATAGACTTGAAGTAAGATAAATAACTTTTATCAAAAAAAAATAATAATAACCGACTCCAAAATTGATAAGTACAGATAACTTAAAAGCTACCCTACAGATGTCGCTCTTTATATAGGACCAGCCGACAAACACTACCTTTCGAATAAAAAAAGAATTATCAAAATCGGTTCATCCAGTAGGTACAAAGTGATGAGATTACACAAATGAATGAAAAAGCAGTCGAATTGGGAACCTCCACTTTTTTGTAGTCGGTTAAAAATACCATGTAGCAAACGCTGAAGTGCAGTAAACCTCTTCTGTAACCACTCAGAATCTGCTGTCAATTTTTCAGTACGTGACTTGAAAAATTCTTCTTCTTACTTCTGGTATATAATCCCGTTATCTGAAGGAACATTAAACACTTGGAGATCTCTTTGAAACTCTCGTACACGCGCTGTACCGAGATTAACTTGATTTATAGGCACGCTGATAAATTAAAGCACTTTTAATCGGAACAAAATTAATGAGCGATTTTGAAAACACCGCCTCGTGATCCCTCGGTTATCGCTTGGCAATATTAACGTGGAGAAAACTATGAAGCAGCTTACTACATTACTACGGTTCCTTAAAAATAAGCTCGCACCAACATATTCTACTGATGCAATCTTGTTAGAATGTGAATGCAGCAGTCGTGTCTACATACCTTGAAGACGTGACAATTGTTCTCGTTCATTCGTCTTTTACAGGGTTTCGTAAGAGACGAATGAAAGAGCGTTACATTTTAGGCAATTACGAGTACAACGTTTTGCAGTCTTACTCATATTTATTCCGCTCATACTTGTACTCATATTTATCCCGCTGATGTGCTCGGATCTCCTCTAGTCCACCGCTGACGGAGTGCGGATTGACAGGCTTCACACACCTCTGAGAACATTCAGATGAAGATTCAGATTCACAAAGAACTCTCAGATGTACACGTTTTCTAACAGTGTTTTATTTTACTGAACTTTTCAGCGATAAGTGATTTTGAATAGGCACATATTTATGGACAACTAGCTACCCGCCCCGGCTTCGCACGGGTGCAAGTTAGATTTACCATAGCAGCGCCATCTATTGATTACTTACTGGACCCAGTCGAAAGGTATCGACATCTGTTACATATAATTGTGACTGTCAAATAATAACACTCTTAATTTAGTTCTCTTTTGTGGCGCTAGGTGTCTGTTCATCTGTGAATAAGACTGCCATGTCAATTGTCATTACTTGCAAAACTTAATGTCAAATAATAAGAGACAAATAATTAGAAATACATTAAAATTGCGACTATAATTTGAGATTTAAAGTATCCTATCTCTCAAGTTGGATCGAACTGCACATGGTGTGCGAATTTTATTATAATCGGTTAAGTGGTTTAGGAGTCCATCGCGGACCAACATTGTGACACGAGATTTATATATATTAAGATTAGAGGTGCACTCAGGGCTTCTTCAGGAGTCCTACGTTCACACCGAAAAGATATTATAAGTAGGTGAGTTATAATATCTTCTCACGTTCCTCAAAGATAACCTTTGTAGGTATTCTTTATAGGTGTAGGTAGTTATAGTATGTCTGACTAACACAAGTAGTGCTCGTATCGATCGCAGCCGATAGCAAATCACTAAGGTTCAATAAATCAACCTGTGTGTATGTATGTATCGTGTCACTGAACTAATACAATAATTCAGGCACAGAACTAGCGCGGCCCAGTTAATTATGATACCCTATTGTTTGCACACTCGCATACCGTTTCTCCTAGTTTGTTCCCTGTTCCCTGCTCCCGTGGAATTGCTACTCAATTGACACTGATTTATGGTACAATATATTGCTGGTATGAATACTACAATGAAATACTTATTGAGATCTATCAGAATCCAATCCAGCTGCTAATGAACTCTCGGTGGCTGCTCGGCAATTGCTTTTTATGTCTGAATCCATTTCATACAACTCAATATTTCAACGTAATATTTTTTGCGGTCACAGCATAATATGCACACATAGAAGTAGGTATACCTAAAAAGAACTTTTTGACAAACCTTTTTTAGTTATACTCTAAGTATAATTCCTTACCAAACTAAACCGAAAATCAACGGTTATATTAGATTGAATTATTAGACTGGAGTACAGCATGAGACGACCTTCCAGTTTCAGAGTAATGAACTCCTGAACACTTTACTTCTATCGATCACGTTTATTAAGTCAGTTTTCAATATCTTGTTCAGCTTAAAATTGGTAAGTACTCTTCAGTTTAAAATACCTAAACGCGAATCAGTTATAAATCTAACTTGAGAATCCTGACTCAATAGAAGAATATCTTTATACTGTTTGTATAACAACCTGAAACGTGTTTACTTTTTTCGATTACATTAAATTTTATTCATGCCTCTCAATTCTAAAAATACCTACCTAACTGAAAATAATCCTACTCGTGTCAACTATAATTTTGAATAAACAAAAGAATTAATAGCACTCCCAAGTATTATCTTCAAGCTTGTTTTTGCAAGTGTAATGCCTGACCTCAGGCCGTGGAAAATAAATTAAAAGTTAGCTTATTAAGCTAAGTGGTCCTAGCACTAACACTAACTAGATGTCTAACTGAACTAATTCCAGACCGTCTTGTTTGACGTTGTATTGTCGAGAATGCTAAGTTTAATTACGCTAAAACGTTTACAGTAATTGTTAGCTGGATCCCCTTATGTTCTGTGTAGCGTGCTGCCACAGTTGTTTGTTCAAGAGAAGAGGAGGGGTCGTCCGCAGTAAAATGGACCCTCCTGACCTTCAAACATTAGGTTTTTTAAATCTACAGTCGACAATTGAATAAGTAACACTACTTTCTATGATTTTTCGCTGGCTAAAAACACCTTATTCATCATCATCGCAACACATAACTGTGTCACTGTTGGGTTGCGGTTGCCTGTCACGAAATCAGTGAAAGAGGTTTAGCTAGTCATTAGTATCCTATGCTGACCAAGTGAAGAAATTACCAAATGACCACTTTAATTAGAGTACATCACAGACCTTTGAAAACATGATGAAAAACGACGAAGCAAATGATAACTAATATTAGTGCGGCAGTATTTACAGGACGAATACTCTATTTCTATTAGTATTTCTATTAGTATTTCTAAGTTTAAAACACTTACCTTTTAAAATATAAATTTCTGATGTATTAAAACGTATACGTAGAATGTGAGTACCTCATTAAAACGTTTTACGTAAAATGTGGTTTGGGGATTATTTTTAACTAATAATGGAAACATTTTTGTCTACATACGTGTGTCACATCAAAGAAAAACTTCTGAATGAAAATCAAGTTGCGAAGTTAATTTTAATCAAAATATATTCAAAGTTTATATTTAAAGTAATATTTGGTTTTAATACCTTGTCAATAAATTCATCCACCTACTCTATCAAAAGTTATTAAAATTTATACAATGACAATGTACGTTATCAACGAGAACGAAGACTGATTAGGCACGGGTTTAGGTTAAAATAAAACTACCTTACTTCCTGAAGGTTTAAAATCAAACATCAGTCAGTGCGTTCAAGGTATAAATATTGTAGATATCGCACATTCCTAGCATGCGCGACAAAAACGTTATTGACAATAACGTTTCACAGTTGATGTCTGAAAATAGAACATTTTCAAAAAAGGCTCGTCACCCATTCATATTACGAACAGGGTGTCACATAAATAAGTTACTTATATTGAAATGAATACATTAGGCCCGTACCCCACTGAGTAAGTAATGTGCTAAGGTAGGAAGCCCGTTTTGCTACGACGACTACGACATTATTATTTTGACTATTTATAAAAACAATCTTAAAAAAATACTCAATAATAAAGTATGATTTCAAATTCACAACAATTGATAGCAGCTGTTAAATGTTAATTTTGCTTACCTTAGTTGTCTTATCGAACTACTTCATCTTTTTTTACTCAGTCAGCCATGTACTCAAGTTGTACCCAAATCATATACCTCTTAAGATTTTGTGTGAATTTTTAACTGCACAAACGCATTAACTTATGTTACTGACTGAAGTATCTATTGTTATAAATAAAAGTTTACTTCATTGGTAGCTATAAATTCTCCGTATCTATGTATATCGCACGCAAAACAAGTCGTGTCGTCGACCGTAAAGTGCCTCCCTCCCTTAATATCTGCCAGGTCACGTCACATGAGACGACAAGCGGTATTATGTTAAGCGAGACGGCGTTCAACAATTGATCTTGTGCGTACTAATAAACTTCGTTGCTTTGACATAGGTATTCTGCCCATCAACAGGGGTGCAGGGGTGTATGTTGTAAGAATATTGACAATATTGCTGGCGAACACACCTCCGCGCCAGAATTTTCATAATGGGAACACCCGTTATTAAAACGTCGCAAATGGTTTAGAGTCAAGACCGAAGTTACACGAATTACTGCCGATGTCTATTGTTTCGTTCAATGTTAGTTACGCAAATATTTGCTCCGATCACTAATCCGTCATTAAAAATAATTCAGCTAGTCGCATAAAAGATAACCTGATCTTAAGATCTTTCAATTATACGTACCTACGTGATTTAGTAAATTAATAACTTTTGGCATCTCGATAGTTTAGTCGTGTATAGGTAAACTGTAAATAATGTTTGTACTGGCGAAACTATGAACTAGACGCGATGTTTCAACTCACAATTTTAGATGAAGGGCGGTAGTTTGCCAAATGGGCTAAACCTGCACAAAAATAAAAACGATTAATTTTAATGGAGTCATATTGTTTGTTCATAACTGTACAATGGCGTCAAATCTCATTATTTGTTCGGTTCAAAATTTTAGTTTGTCAGTTGAAACTTTTGTTAAAATTTATAGGACAGCTTCGGACGGCATGACAAATGTAAACTTTAAATACTTGGATACACTAGTGAAGCCAGTGTTATGTTGTGTATCTATATCTAACCGTTCTACTGATTACAGGTTGTCAGTGTAAGGATGTACCGTGTATGAGTCGGTAATTGTAACGAACGATTCGCGGAAACGGATTCAATAAATATCCGCCACCGAGTCTTGGATTACGAAGCTGCTCATGAATTGTAAATTTTATTCAAATTGGTACATCATTTTATTCTACTTCAAGAAGCGTTTTAACTTAAATTTTTCGGTTTTAATTTTAATCACTTGATGAACTTATTGTCCCCAAAATATTTTTACTCAAAATTAAAAATAATTGTTTTTCGTGCCAGTTTACGCATTCCTACAATAAATACAAATACAACTTTTTGATTTATGCCTACTGAAAGATGATTTTTTCCAACGTCATAAAAATCACGCATAATTCTGGGTTTTATCAAAATTTAAATTTTGCTTTTTATTACGCTTAAAAACATACCATAGAAATACCTGTCATTAAAAGAATTTCCTCTCAAAAAATGTATTTAATCGCGGAAATACAGTTTGCGCCGCTCAACATTTTGTCTATATTATTTTTTGTCGATAAAAAATTAAAATACTAAGTGATTTTAATTGAACTAATTTCCAAGTGTCTAAGAAATAATTATACTAAGAAATAATTTGGCAAATAGGTCGCCCGGTAAACAACTAATCTTTGCTGTTTATAAGGCTTTGAGTGCTTCACGAAATCCAATTATTTGGTGTAAACAGAAATTACTGTGGCCCTAAATATGGCGAATTGCTTTAAAACTGAAAACTAAAATATAGTGGATATTATAGTTCAGAAGACGAACTGTTGAAGATTACAATGATTATTAAAACAATAACTAAACCTTACATTATGAAACACCCGTGAGCACTAATACATATCTTAACTTTTTCTGCGCACTTTCTGACAGAAATAATGATTAATCCCAAATTTTCATACTTCCAACACAATAAATACGTATTCATCTTTCGTCTCTTCTTTCTACGATTGCAACCCATCGGTCATATGGTGCTATCGATGGCCATTGTTGTCCATGATCGATGATGATCACTTAACGCTAGAGCGCTTTTCGGCTATTGCCCGAAAAATAACTAACTGTAAAAAAGAATCATCAAAATCTGAACACACAGTCGAAATTTAAGGTAATGAGCATAAATCAAGTTCATATTATTGAGAATAACTCAAAAACCACTCGTCAGATGTCGCTCAATTTTATGAAACCAAACGACAATCATTACTTTTAAAGACGAAGGAATTATCGAAATCGGTTCACCCCGTACGAAGTTCTGAGGTAACACACACATAAGAAAAAAACATACAGATAAAATGAGAATTCCTTTTTTGAAGTAGGTTAAAAAATACATAATTATACACAGTTAGAGCAACAATGTACTCGATATTTTCCTACTGGCCACTAGGAGGCTACATTTGTATGCGATATAGTATATTATTTACCTGGGGGCACGAAGGATGTTCAATTAACCCGCGACTGAGCTGTTAACCCCCACTTAATTAGTCGATTTTCTTTCGTGATAGGTTTTCAAACCCCCATTGATTGGCTCCGTGTAGGGATTACGGTCGACTTTCTCATACCACTCCATTTATTTTGTGGGTTGTTCAGGCCGAAAACATAACAATTAAAATGATGTATGTAGAGTACATAACGCTCTTTACAGGTTAAATCGTACATCATTACATCATCTTTTTGAATATTTAATAAGTTCAAATTATCACATAGGTAATTTGAACTCATTGAATGTATTCAAAATTAAGTTTACACATTTTTCTAAGAAATAATAGTAGTTTTGAAACAAAAATAATTAAGTGGGCTCTACCAAAAATATACATAAATACAAAAATTTGATTCACGCGGCACACTTTGAACACTCTTTTCCTGGGTATAAAAACCTTGATTTATTTTTAACAAGATTCCTTCTATTTCATTTATTAGAGCGTAAGAAGGGAACGGTTTTAATTTTGTTTTTTCCTGTTCCGAACTCTCACCGACGAGGGATGACAGTGAAGCGATATACACTGCCTTATGATTATATATTCACACCTCTGCGCTCTGTGAGAATATCTGGTGCAAGCAAAAAATTGTACAACACTAATTTTAAACAGATTAGGCAGTTCTCACACAACGCTATTTGCAAGCGCTAGTCGCTTCTTATCAATGTATAAAAGCGACGCGTCTAAGATGCGTATCCTGTTAGTGAACAGTGTCAGATACAGCGAATTTTGGATTGCGTTGCAGTCGCGTAGCTAATAAATAGCGTATTGTGAGAAGTGCCTTAAAGTATCTCAAGGAATTGTTTTTCGAAATAAAACTATCCCGCGTCCGTTCTCAAAGTAAAGTTTCACGGTTTTCCATATCGGATCATTGATAACGACGATCTTTTGTTAAAACTTTCAATCCGTATTTCATCCTCATTTTTTTGATACAAGATAGTTTTCCAAGGTTCTTTGTGTCTTTCACTAAAATCGGTTCAGAGGTTTAGGTATAAAAGCCTAAGCTAGACAGACAGACTTAACTTTGCATTTGTCATAATATTATTCGTAAAAATATTACTGGGTGAAGGTTCATATCAACTCGGAGTTTTTGGTGAAAGTAAAGCTATTAAGTTATTTTCCGAGAGGAGGAAAATATTTTCCAGATTGTAGCAAACGTGTAAGCTTCGAACGTCGTTAGCTGAAGACCTTCCCGCGGCTCCATCGGAAGCCAATAACAAGAGGAAGGAACAGCTTTGTTGGGGATATCCATTAGCTCGTCCCAAACACATCTATTTATAGCAGTAGAACCACTGAATATTACTGCGGTTCTTAGGGTTCCTTACCAAGATGATACAAAGTGGAACCCTATTAATAGGTATGCCTATGTCAGTCCGTCTGTCAATCTGTCTGCCTGTTTGTATGTCCGTCTGAGTTTCGCGGAGCTCTATTTTTTGGCCGGACACCTGACACACATTAAAAATCGGAAAAACTACCTAAGCAACACAACCGCAACCCGTAAACCTGAAACATGTTAAGTAAAAATTTTACGTTTTAATTGTTGAAATACTTTGGTCCGTAAATTAATAAATTCTTGGAATAGGAGCGATTGGAACATGCGGTGGATACGCGCATGGGTTTTTATTTGTTTTCCTTTTAAACTCAATACCAAAAACATGGGTACCACAAACATTGACAGTTCAGAAGACTCCTAAAACTACATCAACACTCTCAACGATAATCATGTCAAAATTAAGGGAGGTGAAAAAGTACTACAGAATTTAAGGAAAAACTATTTCTGTTGATGTAATGGATACAAAATATTTGACTTTTATATGTGTACCTTTCGATAATTTGATACCGAAATAAAATATTCTATACTTGAATTTTCGTTGTGAAATGTTACAGAATTTATTTTTCACAAAAAAAATTGCTTATTAATAATATTATGCTCGTCAATAAAACGAATTTACGCTGAGTTGTTCGAATGATAACAAACTAGACTCCAAAAAATCCTCCACTACTATATTTTCGAGTGATTTTTAATAATCCGAATATGTAATGACATGTTCCGAAGCGCGAAATGTTATTTTTGACATCATTAAACCACTAATGATGTAGCGACGTTACAGCGAGTACGAGACGCGACGGACTGAAAGTAACTGCTGAAAATGTTAAAAAAACTTTGGGCATTAAAAATATTAACGAGTCAAAACTTGTTCATCAACAACATGAGTACCTACACTTAACTAGTGTTTGTACAGCTGGCGCCGCTGAAGTACTGGTTGAAGAACTCTTCTAATTACATGAATTCATTCATACCCGTGTTATAGAAAACTTGGCAATATTATCAGTTTATTTGTGTCTGGGCTCCATTGAATCTCGCCACTGCGGCTGAAGCTGATTACACCACAAAACATTCGAACGAGCACCCAAATACAACACTGTTGGTACAACTGAACAACTAAATGTTATTTCCTGGATTAAGCATTTAAATGTCACTCGCTATTACGGTGAAGGAACACATTGTGTGGAAACCTGCATGCCGGAGAGTGTGAGGTTCTGCTGCTTCACACTTGCGTAGCAAAGCATACAGCCCCCTTATTTTGAATTGAAGAGTTCATAATAAGGCCCCTGTTCCCTGAACCTCGTTATTCGCGTATTCCTCGTTAATGAGATGAGTTTCTCGAATAGAAAATTCTAAAAACTGATTTGATTGTATAAATAATCAGCTTATAAATAGTTAAAAGTTTGATACACAGACACTAAGTTTATTCATCATTTAAAGCATTCGTAGGGCTCTCTTAAAAACTTTAATCCTAGTGCTAGTTCACTCTATGCTATCACAGTGGAGTGGGCACGGTAAATCAAGTGACACCAGGCTGCTATTAAATGGATACCCTTGTGCTGTACGCTGTACTCATCCACTCGGGGGAAGGTCATTGTTCGTCGGCGACTCTATAATTATTATAACGGGCCACACGAGTAAGATTTATTCCCTCTAGAAATAAGTATGATGCAATATAATAATTTCTTCGTATCTACGTAGTGTATATAAAACGTAAATACATACATACCTACTATAAAAAATTAAGGTTGTCAATGTTAAACTTGGTACAATAATGATGACCTACTATGTTGTTTCTTCGAAATCCTTATTTTATGAGTGATATTTTAAGCTCAGTGGTAATGGGGTCTAGAGATTGTAGCGTTGCTTCACGATCATTACCTACTCGATGTCGGGGTCGCAGATATCATTAAATTTTCAGCACCACACCGCACCGCTACCGCGCCGCGTCACTACCGCGCCGCGTCGCGAGTCGCCGTGCGCGGCTCACCTAATGAAAGGTTTCAGTGTGTTTAATTATACGCTGAACTAACGTGATTGCAATCTTGTGCCATTGTAGCTTCACTGTACTTAACAATTATTAAATCCTATTATATACAAGTGCAATATTAAAGTGATGCCTATTGTTATTTAATGACATATTAACATACCTGTGCATATGTACAGATCTACGTATTAGACCACTTAATATCAAAAAGATGTAATAAGAACGACAAAATTTAAAATGTAATTAGATTAACACTGGGATAAAGGCGCTGTTTCATGTTCCGTAGCCCGTATCCATATATTGATAAACACAACCCTATACCCTATGGCTTTGCTGCCTGTTCTCTGTCTTTATAGGACGACGACGCCAGCCTGCTGCTCCAAGAGTCCCGGCTTTGATCCCAGCGAGGCGAAAATTTGAACGATGAGTTTAAATTTTTGTTTTTTGTCTGGGTGTGTTCTTTGGCACTCACGACATAGGGTATTCTTACGTGAGGCTTTGAGGTTGCAATGTTATATAAAAATGTGCTTTTGGGTGCTATCCAATATTCATGTATGTATAAGTACATAATTATTTACTCGTGTGTATTTGTTAAGGGCTCAGGATATCATAACTATTTCTTTATTTACTTACTTTTTCTTTATTACAAAGGTACCCATTTGGTACAGACCTTGGGCCATATTTCCATTAAAAACCCAGTACGAAGAGCAGAATGCTTGATAGCCTAAATTAGGCCCGACATGCAGATACTATTGGAAAAGGTCCAAGCGCCAACTGTGGATTTAATACGATAAACAGCACCAACTATTGTGTTAGGGTCGCACCACATGCGGCTGGGGCATAAATTCGTTCAGATAAAAGTGATACAACATCAATCAATTAGGAGTCTTCAAAACCTGAACCCTAGATTTAATACAAGGTCATTCTATAGCTGTTGCTTAGCGTCAAAAGTCCGGTATTTCTGAAGGACTTTAAAAAAAGAGGACGTTCTTAATAATAATTATGTGTGATACATCATAATGCCTACCAAGGGACACCTTGGTACATGACAATGTGTCATAATTGGTCTTTATTTTATTTATGTGCGTAGTAAAAGAAGCAAACATTGTGCTTAATAGTAGTAATTGCGGCGAACAGTTCGTGAAAAAGCGTCTTAAAGGTAAATGTTCCAGACGTTAGTTTGTAAGTGTCAAAACTGTCAAAGTTTATGTGCCAACGCGAGGCCGCACCACGGTTTTTCTAGCGACGGCAACCGCGTAACCACGCAATTCGCATACTGTATCAGAAACCGCAAATGCGGCCGCTTGTATTGCTCTTCTTGATCTTTGCTTTTTTTACGCGGTAAGAAACCGCGGCGGTTTGGCCGTAGTGCGGCCACGGCCTTAAAGTGTCAACTTTGAATCTGTCAGTTGTTAATCGAAATATTTCAAGCTAATAGTAGAGTGCGAAAACTAAACGTCAGTGTAATGCTACATCTATGACGAAAACCAATATTTGAGTCTGATGATGTCTTTTACATGCACGTGTACTTTATATTGCGAGAATGAACTTTAATATTCTTCTTGTTCAATTATTAAACTAAATGTTTTCACAAAAATAACATTACGGAATCTTCAGAATAGTTAAAGTATCTACTTAATACTAATTAAACACCTAGCAATGAATATCGCGATTCCTACATCGGTGGCAATTCGATCCGATTGTTGCGGGCGCTCCCTTATGGTTAATAAGCGAATGAGCGCTTGGCAAATTTTAACCAGGTTTATTAGCGCGCGCTGCCAGAACGGGCCTCGCCTGTATCTGCTCCTTATCACCGTGTTTACTGGTGACTGGTGTACCGCGTCACGCTGCCGTGCGCTATTATGAACAAATGGTTCTAGATAACGAGGCATTTACGAAGAAATAAAAGCTTCGTTATATTTACTATGAGCTAATAGGTGCTAGAATTTCGTGGGTGGTGGTACGATTTGAATGTGTAACTAGCGAAGTTTTCGTCACTGGTAAAAAATAATTATGTATAACGGATGTTCTCTACATAATCGCAATTTCTTCTCTTTCCAGTTATGATGGTACTTAAGGAAAATTATCTGTTGTCAAAGATTTTACACTACTTCTACGATTCTCCTCGTCTGACTCGGCAAGCAGCTACACGTACATATGTGACCGAATTAGAACGAGGCTGTAATATCGATCTCAAGAATAATATCCATTTGCTATCTGAAACGTTTTCTGAAATCTGAAATCTACTTACCAATTGAGTTCATAGCAGACATGATTTTGATTAAAATTGTTACTTCGCTACCGCTCTTATTGGTCTCACTGGAGTTTTTTCAGGGCTTTCTGACTTTTAACTACTTCATTAAGGTAAAAATAGAAATGTCTGCTAGGCGTCTATGTATTGGTGACTGAATCGTTGCACATGACTTGAAGCGGCGGTGCATATACGTCTTTGTATTGTCTGATAACGAGCAGGCGATTACGTTATTCCACTAATTGGATACGGAAACACCCACGGTAACTAATGTTTGATAAGATGTCATTTAAAGTTATCATGTTCCCAACCAACCATCTTGATAACTTCATGATAATCACCAATATCGTCTCAAAATTTTCCGTATTTAATTAATAACCATGTATTTGCGAATTTAAGGATAACAACATAGTAATCGTGAGAACTCCTATACTTTGCATGCTCCCGTATACATATGCCACCCGTGACCTGAAAATTGTCAGTCACCTGAACCATAATATGTCTGCACCAGTCATTGGGATACTATGTACCTTTTTTTTTATCGAGGGAGAAACCTTCAAAAGGTACCCGGTGCCGTGGGAGCGACACAGGGTTATGTGGGATTTTTACCCACTAAAACCCCCCCGGTGGCCTGCCTCAACGCTTGTGGAGGACTCCCGGATCTCCAAAGGAACACGACCGGTGCCCTCCAAGCGCGATGTCCCGTACGGACCCATCTCGAACGCGTGTTCTCAACGGCTCTGTGCGGCCACACACAGAGCAGTTCTTCCCGGGGTTGCCATTGGGCGGTTCGAGCTCCGAGATACTATGTACCTACTAAAGCACCAGTCAAGTATCAAACCTTGGTTTTCTCTCAGCAGACGGGGCATTTTCAATTGCCTCCATGTACGTCAGCGTGGAATTTAGATAAATTTATTTCCGTTATTTGTTAAAGCAGGAGCAGGTAAAGATATTTTGTAGTGAAATTTAAAGAAATAACATTGTATTTCCCAATAGTAGGTCGCAGCGACCGGCACGAGTTATGTATAAAATAGATTTGCTACCGGCTCTAGGTCGCGTTGGATCGTTTCCAAGAATATGACAATATTTTTCATATTGTTAGTACTGATAGCGTGCTCGTATTGGCCTATAACGCATAATGAGATCCACTACGTTCTATCTAAATGTTTGTCAACGTGTAATGTACTGTGTTATTATAATACTTACTGATTTTTTACAAATATAGGTACAGTGTAAAAATGGGACTTAAAAGATTTTTTATAGCAATAAATGTATTATCAGATAACTAACATCTAACACCAAAACCATTATTTCCTACGCCTAGCAAAAACCTCCTAGTAACAAAAATTATTTATTACTAGCACTTCTCATCTATACTTATTTGTATAAGATAATTTCAAGATAAACTACAAACTACACGAATACAAGTAAACTAATAATTTCCACGCAAACTCGCGCACTCTCGCAAGTCGCCGAAGAATTTGTACAAAATATTTTGTAAAAAGAATTTTTGGCGCAAGTCTTGTAACATTTTCATCCTCTATGACATCAAAGAAGACTTCCAATGAGAAAAGTAGATGCGACGTTTCAATTGAATTGGAAGCGGATATGCAATAAAATTTAAGGTTGCAGCGAGGGCTGTGTCGCACCGCCGGCGATCAACGAACCGATGCCAATTTTCAAAACTTGCTTGGCGATATCCTAGCATTCATGTTGCTCTGGTACGTACCCTGAAGGTAGACCGGGCCGCCCTGGCCGCCCTGGCCGTGGCCTCGCTTAAAAACATAATGTACAGAAAGTGTGGTACCCACACACGATAAAATGTTTTAAAATAATTTTATAGAATATTTTGCATCCATAAATAACCAAATTCATGTTTTTCCAATATTGTCCGTATAAGTACAGATTGATGATCATTCAATTTTACAGCGATTATACATTTTTGTCCAACTGGTGTCCGGAAAATAATGCCGGATTACGGATGCATGCGTCACAAAAAGTTTAGATTCAGTTATAGAATTCTAATTTCGAGCCTTTCCTATTTTTCATTGTAATATAACAATACATTGGTATTGTTTAGTTAATGCTTCAAACATGTTTTTAATTGAATGGGGAACATCTTATCATTCTAGTCCAAGTAAGTTCGAAAAAAAAACGATAACATTAGCGTAGGTACGGGTATGGATATGCTGGTGCCTATGTGGCTGTTCTTAAAAACTCAACTGGGCAAGGTATTGCCCTCTTGTCCTAAAGTAATGAATGGAATAATGTTTTGCTGTCTCCGTTGATGGATAGTCACAGCCAAAGATTTTAAAGTTATACAAGAATTAATTTACTTCCTAGCTTTGCAGTCGTCATAAAGTTAATATTTTGATATCCTGCTGGGAGACGTCGGTCGCGGCTCAAGTCGGTAATCACGTCGGGTTCACTTTACTTCTAAAGTAGTTTTTAATATCAGCCTCTGGAAGGCATTTCCTTTGACGAAGCTTTCCATTTAGTGAATTCGTTGCAGCGTAATCGGCTACCTGGTAAAGATCTGTAGAGCTTCAGGAGGCGCTCCTAGATTTTATGACATTATTATTGTGAGCTGCTTTCATCTTTGATGCGGGCACTCTAGATATAATTCGCAATAAGTGGTAGGATAGTAGTGGTAGTTCCAATAGTTCCATCTTATTTCAATTTTCCTACTACCTAGTTCCTCGGGTGCCAGATTAATAACGATAACTTGTTTAAGTGTGGACATCGAAAGGCTCCTAGATAGTCTAGAAGGCGCAATGATGCAACACGTTAACTATATGCGGAGCAGACTATCTGAGATACTCGTGAAGTCAAAAGCATGAAGTGTGTTTCTGATGTGCTTTGGCACCGATTTAGAATCTTGCCAATTCGACTTGGGCATGGGGGTAATCAAAAATTCGATTGTGGTTGGGATTATTACCCTCTTCCCCTATGACAAAGAATACTACGACGCCATCCTCCCATGTTCAACCTCCAATCCAGGTCGCATGATTCAAAGCTCAACCAGTTATTTAAATTGAATAATATCAAATTTTACGACGATATTTGAATAATCCAATTCGGCTGGAGATTGTGTGGAGAAACTATCACATATTTATGTTCTCATCTTAAAATTCTGTTCGGTTGATTTAAATACTGTAAAAAATTCCGTATGCAGTTGTCATTACATAGTTTAAAGTTATTAACGTGCTTTGACGTTAACGAAAGTGGTACACATAAATTTCGCTGCAAGCGACGATCCACACCACTTGAAATCATCAGACCATTTTCTTTTACTAATTGTTATATTTGACAATTCATAAGTTTACTCAGGAAAGTAACAAGAATACTCTTCGATTCGACCATGTAGCCATTTCACGTCATACTTGTGAAATATTGCGTAGTAAAGCATTTAGAAGTTATATTCATTATGTTTACTAACTGTGCGATGTGAATGGGATAATAGAGTAATATGATACGTTTATTATTAAATCACTATTTAATTTCCAACCGGTGTACCTTCGGTAGTAGCAGCTACCTTCAATCCTCTCAAGTCGGATTAACTTCATCTCTAAGTAGTTCGTGAATATTATAGTCTTAACAGCGCTCTCGAAGTGAACAATTCAGAAATTGATTCGGGTGATTGCGTTGTCTACGAACACCGTGAAAAAACCATAAACCGTCAGTGATCTGTAATAACATTATCTAAAACTAGGGCAACATAGAAATGGGTAGGAAGGAACGCGTCACCGCAGAATGGGAATGTGCCGTAATTCAATAAGAAGGCCGCACTCCCTCAGGGCGCGATAGGCTTCGTGTCCGACAAATTGATGAGATCCGCCCGCAGATCCCGCGCGCTAGCCGCAGATATTACACCCACCCAACTTCGCAGCACCGACGGCTCCCTTATCGCCCCACTGACTCCGTTTGTCATGCTTATATCTTAAATTCATAATTCAATACTTTAATGGGCAATTTATGGAAACTTCTGATTTACGTATTTTTCGGTTACTTCATGCGACGGCATAAGATTGTTGTACTATCAGCACAGTTCACCGGTTAGGTGATCTTGCTCCTTGTCAAAACTATTTGTTTCATGATTGAATCCTGTTGAAAATATTTGGAACTAATATTAAAAAGTTTAATTAAGTAAATCTTAATCGGATGTTTCCTGTACGTGGTAATTAATGGTTATACATTCATCCACTAATCTAGCTACCTACTGGAGTAACGATTTTCTTTATGGTTCTGTTATACTTTGTGTCATAGAGAAAAATATTGCAGGTCTTACATTTATTTTTTTACCGGTAACCGGTGCCTTTGAGATCCTGATTTCCACAGAAACGGTGGGGGCACATTATCATCAGCTATATCGTGTGCTCGTTTGCCAGCTTTCATATAATACGCGAAGTGCAAGACTGGTAGAAGATTAACCACACTTAAAAATATGTAATTGTAGCTAAAAAATAGAAACTTGAGACTGGAAACCTACCTACATAATAAACTGACAACGGTTGATAAAGAAAATAAGTTAACCCAAAATATGTAGAAGTACAAACAAATATTTACCCTTCCTATTCCATCCTTTGCGTCGCTTCAGTTCATTGTATTAATGTTGCTTCAAAATTTACTAAACGTTTTACTAAACAAGATTATACTCATATACCATCGGGTGAAATGTGAAATGTAATCACGCATTACCTTGTAGTAGGTAAGTAAAATACTAGTAATCATATTTGGAACATGATCGAATGTGTAGAGCGTAGTTCAGATTTCACGTAATTTCCAGAGATTTGTATTTCTCTTGTTTCTGTGAAATAATATCGCCGCGAGTACAAAGGGCGCAGCTGCGGTCGGGCTAACAACGTGCGGGCGTGGGACTCGTTAGCGCTAATAACACAGATTGTGCTACTTAACAAGCTCATCTTCTAACGCGGCTCCCAGTAAGTCTATCGTTATAAATAAAATGAACAAATTATTGCACTTGACAATATTACGCATACTTTTACGCTAAACTATAGCGGTGGTATGGACAGACAATATGAGACAACATAGATTTCTGCTCTGGCCATAATTCGAATCTGAAATTCCTTGGTAAGCATGGCCTGGGAAGATACTAACTAAGGGGCTACAGCGTCAATGCCACTCAAATTGTGTTTGTTCCATGGAAACGAATGAAGGGATCCAAATGAAAACATGTCTTAGCTTTACGAATTCAGAGGTTTTGTGAAACATAGCGACAAAAATTTGTCGGTCCGACAGTAACGCGGCCACACCTCATGAGACGCATTTGCATCCGAAAGTTATCACATTGACGTGACGATGGCTGCAAGACCTGCATAATATAATTTTTACAAAGCGTGGCCAACCTGATTTTTCTACAAAACAACAAGTTGTACAAAACCTTAATAGACTAAATAAAGTAAAAATTTTACTTTTCTACTATCACTTAATCGAAATACGATGTTATATGATTGATTTTTAAACTTTGTGAACAATTTTTAAGCTACAGAATAAAATCCGATGAATTCTAAGAAGGAATATGTAAATGAAATTTTCAATAACTGAATATTATTAAGTTGTTACGTAAAAGTCAAGATATTGTAAATACGATATTTATTAGTCATCGCGGAAACTTTAACGTCTCTACGTCGATACTACTATCTACTTGGTAATTTTTAATCCCGATAAAATTAATTTAGATGAACATCTTAAAAACTGATAGTAGGTATAGACAACAGCTTGATAGCAGATACATTTGACGTAAGTATACCCGTATCACAATTTTGCTGATAGTGGAATCGATTGGGATGGATTTTACACGTATAGATAGGTATTTAATACAATCTTAAGTAAGTATTGCGATAACATCCAACAGGTGTAGATAAACAAATACCAAGTGATTTATAAGTTGAGTAAAGATATCAGAGAAATCATTGTTGTCGCTGTTACTTTGTTAAAATACGTCAGCGACAAATTATTTTAACATATTGTGTGCTCGCTTGTGGCAGATTGTGACATTTTACATTGTAATTGTACCTGAATTCCATATTATACACCATGATTGATTGCATTAACTATAAAACGTTAAATAAAACTATTTTCTTATCGGGCATATACATGACAAGGATCCAAAACTCCACCGGGAAAATTTATAACAATTTACAGATTTATTTTGCATCCAATAAACAAAATTAAGAAACTGTCGATCACACAATTTATTGTCAAATAAGGCGTGGTAATTGTACACCTCGCATATTATTTGTTGTGTTGTATGTCACATAATTCAAGTTTATGAATGGGCTGGCGCGGCGGTTGGCAAACTCCGACGTAATAGCTACGGAACTCTTCACAATTCACGGGAAGGCGCGCACTTTCCTCTTTAAATAATAAAAGATAGGTTAAGAAAGAAATCACCCACCTCGACAAATTCCCATTTAAGTTCCAGTATAATTCTAGCTCTATTATGTAGAGACAGGTAGAGACAGCGCGGTCGTAAATTGAAAGGAGAGATTTATGGGATTCTCGCTGACTTTACTCTCATTTCAGATATTCCGAGTTTTGATGACAATTTGAAAGGTATGTGGTAGTTGTTTTATAAAATAGAGTAGTATTGTAATGGTTCGTTTAAGTTATCATTAAAGGAAAACTTTAAATTTGACATCACAAAACCCTGGAATAACAATGTGCTATGTATGCTAGAACATAAATTTTGAGAAAAGAAATTATTACGCCCTCCAGTGAAAAGTGAAAGGACTGAAACCAAACAAGACAAAGGAATTGCGTGTCGATATTTTGTATTGAACTGTAACGAAAAT
Organism: Hesperia comma; assembly: GCA_905404135.1. NCBI lineage: Eukaryota > Metazoa > Arthropoda > Insecta > Lepidoptera > Hesperiidae > Hesperia > Hesperia comma. The sequence goes on from FR990021.1 coordinate 19,585,676, forward strand.
GATGGCAGGATGTTTTGATTTGTCACGGAGGCTTGAGAGTCAATACTTTCTTTCCTCCTCCTTTCTTCAAAACATCGCATCCGTGTTAATAATCGTAACAATTACGTTGATCGGAGCGAAGTGAGGACGGGTTGGCTCACAATAAATAGATAAAGTCGGTCCGGGGCTTCCGCAGGTAGACTGATGTCATGTAAGACGAAGGTTGAACGGTTATCGGCGGCCGCACGCTCCGGGACCCACATTACGCCGGCCCACAGCCTGTGTTCTATCGCTTATGTTATTGCTGCATGTCATATTCACTACTACTAGCTAGTACTAGCTCCCTAGCTCCCTAGCTCAGACATTGACTTGGTCATAACAGTCCATTTTATTACTCTATTGACTCACAAACGTTGAATTTTAATATTTTATTTTATTTTTATTTATTTATTGCATCAACAAAGTTAACACTAAAAGACATGCGCACACATATGAAATTTTTACAAATCACGGTAAGTGTTACTTCAGTTACAGATGCAAATGAATTACACTAAGTACATGGTCATAATCATAGATAAAATACAGACGAATAAAAAACAATTAAATTCCTCATTACACGGTTATAAGACACTGAATTAGTCACATTAAAAAGTCAGGTTAAAAGGTAATGATTTAAGAATAATGTTAATATAAAAAAAACATGTTTACAATATAAAAAAAATTATTACATTCGAGAATTAGAATAATGTTATACGTTAACAATATAAAAAAAATAAAATAGGTTTACAATATAAAAAAAATTATTACATTCGAGAATTATACATAAAACAACATAATTATTGATTTAAAGTTATTGAAAAATTGCAACATATTTTAAATAAATAAACTAATCGCTAAGATGTTTTTTGAAGCAAGTCAAGCAGTTTGAGAAAATATCAACCATAGGGTAATTACCAGAGTTTCCTGAATAGCTAGTTTTGGTATAGTCACTGACGTACTTATGGTGTTCAGTATTGTAGCCTCTCATGATACGATTTAATGGAGAATAATGGCCAAGATTAGTTCGAGCAGTTCTTAGAGCAAATGGAATATACTTTGTTAGTCTAGGCAATCGCCTTGGCACATTTAAGTTTATTTGGGATAGTAATAAAGGAGCGTCAATATAGCCATTAATCAGTTTATACAGAAAGAAATTATCCAGTAGTTGTCTGCGTTCAAAAAGATAATTCATGTGGAAGTGTTTTAGTCGCTGTTCGTAACTAGGTAGTTTCTTTGCTAAATTACAACTGTATGTCAAATGCCAAAGAAAGCGTTTTTGCACACTTTCCAGACGATTTTTATAGACTACATAGTGTGGGTTCCATATTACACTACCGTATTCTAGAGAGCTACGAACAAGCGCATTATATACTGAGATTTTAGTGTCAGGATTTTTAAATTCTCTGCAAGTGCGCAAAACAAAGCCTAAAGTTTTAAATCCTTTATTTACGATGTTATCTATATGGAGATTGAATCTTAATTTACTGTCTACGGTGATGCCAAGATCTCTAATATGGTTTTCTTCTTTGAGTAGTTCACCACTAATATAGTAAGACCTAGGTATGTCGTGCTTTTTCCTGCTGAAGCGTACAATTTTGCATTTGTCAGTATTCAATCTCATGCCATTCAATTCACACCATGTGACGAGATTGTCTAGGTCATCCTGTAGCAATTTCACATCTTCGAGAGAGTCAATAGTTCTGAAGAACTTTAAGTCATCAGCGAACATCAAACATTTTGAGTTTTTAAAGCAACAGGTAATGTCATTTATGAATATATTAAAGAATAAGGGTCCCAAATTAGAACCCTGAGGGACACCTGTCGAGGCGGCGAAAGGTCTAGATTGGAACCCCCCCATGATCACGATTGAATGCCTATTTTCCAAATAAGACCCACACCAATTTAAAAAATTGCCGGCTATACCAGCGGATGAAAGTTTATGTAACAGTGTTGCATGATCAACTTTATCGAAAGCTTTGCTAAAATCGCAATAGATCCCGTCTAACGAATATCCTTGGTCAACTTTCTGAGAAAGATCTTCAACATATGATACTAGGTTTGTTGTGGTTGATCGGGCCTTGACAAAACCATGTTGTTCCAATACGATAAATTGTTTGAAGTGCCACGATATTATTGGACACAACAGTTTTTCGAACACTTTAGCGAAAATGGGAATTATGGATATCGGTCTATAATTGTTAACTAGTCTTCTGTCACCACTTTTGAACAGGGGAATAACATGGGCGTCCTTCCATGAAGATGGAAATACGCCGGACCTCAAAGATTCATTAAATATTATGCTGAGGGGAAGAGCAATTGCACTGGCGCAAGAATTAGCAAAAATGGCAGGGATTCCGTCTGACCCTGCGCCTTTCGTTAAATCAAGTCTCTTTAATACCCGATAAACTTGATCTACAGTGACTGATATATTTGTCAGATAGTTTGTGGCAGAGACTACGTGGGACTTGTGAGGAGTAAGCACACTATTGGTGTTATAAGCTGACGAGAATTGGTCAGCGAAAAGATTGCAGATATCTGGTCCCGTGGAGGCGACTCGTTTATCTAAAGACATCTGTGCAGGGTATGAACTATCGCCGCGTTTTTTATGCTTAATGAACGACCAAATAAGCTTAGGGTTAGATTTTAAAGATGATTCAAGGCGTTCTATATATTTTTTATAACATAATCCTTGGAGTTTTGAACACCTTTCCCTCAACAGTTCGAAAGTAAGTAGATCGCGGGGGTTTCTGTATTTTTTATGTTTCAATCTATATTTTAATTTTTCATTCAATGCCCTGATAAGAGAGTTGGAGAACCAAATCGGGTAATTGATTTTATTTCGGGGTCGAGATTTAGGTACAAATTTACCAATTATAGACTTAAGCAAGTTGTAGAAAACTCCTACCATTTCGTCGACACTGGAACATTCCGACAATTTAGTGAACCACGGGACTTTGTTGAGTTCATTCACAATGTTTTCGTAGTCAGCTTTATAAAACATATATTTCGACTCATCAGCAGATTTCAGATATTCGATGCAGTCAAGTTCTAAGTCAAATTGCAAAGGAGGATGCAAAGGGTCAATCACCGAAAGCGGATCATCACAAACCTCTATATTGCTAATAATAGAACTGTAAAATACTAAATCAAGAATTTTTTCCTTGTTATTAAGGTGTGAATTGAACTGGGTTAAGTTGTTAAGCGCCAAGAAATCTATAAGCATATTGTTTAACAAACTGTTAGACGTTGCAGGAACACAAGTTGAGTTGTTAGAAATATTCCAGGTTAAACTACTCAAATTAAAATCACCGAGGATCAATATTGTTTTAAAACGTCGAGATGCTGCACGTCAGTAGTATCTACTTGATCGCTTCATTTTGACTGATGTTCATTTCTTCGCTGGGAGATGTCTTCGATAGGTTTTGGGAAATATTGTCACTCTATATCTCCATTTGCATAGGTACAATGGAAACAGAGTTACTGCTGGACTCTTTACTGTAACTGTTTACTGAATCCTTACCATGCTCCCTTACAATCTGAGGATATTTCTGTATGTCACAGTCAGTATTTTAGAACTTTTTACTCTTCCAATTTGTGGGTTACACTGGGAAAAAATGGAGTAGGAGCAATGATAATCGCAAGGTGTAGGTCGCATAACCGAGCTGACGAATAAATCGTTCGGAAATTATTAAGGCAACACGACTTCGCTGGCCTGGTATGTTTCAGAAAGTTTGTATACACGTTTTATATCTAAAATATGAGACCAAGCATTTTAAATAAGCATACTCTCAAAAGTGTAATGGCGGCCATGTGGCGCGCGATTTATTGCAAACTTTTCGTGCTTGCTTGCCTTTATCATTTTTACTGTATTGAAAAGTTTATCTACGAATTTTTCTAGCTTGCGACGCGTCTTGATGACTTTTGTGTTATACATCGAAAAGGCTCACACACCAAAGCACATTTCATCAAGAAATTTATCCTCATCATAAAACTATTGGGTTATCATGTGTCTCTAGCCTGTAGAGTCTAGCGGTATGTGACTTAAAATGACTTTTCGACTTCCGTATCAAATTAATTGGCCACATTGATATAAACAATTAAATTCATAAACAAAAACAAGGTTAATTTTTACGAACGCCTCAGCTGGACACAGCCAGCAGTTACACAAGCTCCATGTGGAAGTATTAATCGCGGGCAGCTCGGGCAATCCCGGCGAGCCATTAACCCCGCGTTTAATTTTTGCAATGTTTACCAGTAACGAGACGAAATCGCGCGTCGGCGGTCGGGTAACAAATGGGGTGAAATTGCTTCTATAAAGCGAGTTCTTTGGTCCCCGAATAGCTATTAGCCCCTGACCGCGAGATCGCCGGCGACCTCGCACTCCCGCATTCATTATTTAAATGGACACGGCTTCCAGGATTCCCTAAAGGACGGTTTGTTAATTCTTTAGTGTCATAATATTGGGGCTTCGGCCGTAATTAGGGACGGATTTCTCTCGGACACAACTGATGGTCTGGTCAGCTCGTTTCTCGCTTGAGGTGATCCATATCCGATGATCGGGCAACCAGATAAATAAATAGAAAATCGACGAAAAACGACCATCAAGCAAAAAGGATATTTTTATCATAACTTAAACCTCTTTGAATAACGTTTCACCTATTACCCACCTCCAAAAATCAGGCGTGGGATAATTTTCACCTGTTTCACTAATTGAAATAGTTTCAGTCCCGGTTTCTATTTTCTCCCGCAAAACATAGGTGACGTATTTAGTGGTAATGATGTCCATGGGCAACGGTAACCACTCACCGTCAGATGACTCGTGTGCTCGAATTTCAGCTATTAAAAAAGTCAAAACATTGTTGTAAATCATTAAACAGTTTAGTGTTGAAGGCTCTATCCATTTTGTTTGCCGCCGTATCACGCACTTGAATTATTAATAACAAGCCATTAAGACGGACATTTATAAATACGTCCCGTCAATCCGACGAGATGGCTATCTGCTAATGAATCCGAGTGACATTTATGGAGACGGATAACGCCAGCGGGAAGAAAGAATGAAAGAAGGACCGATAAAATGTTGGACGAATGTTTTTGACTTATCACTCTTGAGGTCATCGACTGCGATGTTTATCTGTTTAATAGCGTAATAATGGTTGACGGTCGATTTGGTTTTGTTAAAGCTAACGTTACTTCTTCCCATCGTCCGTCGCTTTGTCCATTTTCGAAGAATGGTAGAAGTGTCCCCACGTCACCCGTTCATCACCACTGATCAAGGCGAAACAAAATCACCAAATGACTACTCTTGTAGTACTGGGACCTTTTTATTTATGATTCAGCAAACGTATGATTCATTTAAGCATAATAATTGTAAGACCATTGTCTTTAACAGCTTGCCAACTAGATTGTCTCTTTTTCATATTACCTATTTCTGGGGCAATCTTTACTGCTTCGTAGTTTATGTCGGTATGGGATAATTTATTTTTCTAATATTGCTTTTAGATCCTTCCAAAGACCTTAAAGGACGCTCGGCCTTTAATAAAACCTATGGCGTTGTAGTGAGTGAAATCCTCTCCAAAATTGTTGTAATGCTGATCTATTCAATATTTTGATATTAAATCTCTTCGATGTACATCCAACGGAGTACTGAATTTATTGCATTTCTCTCAACTGCAGTTTCAGATTCTTTGCCGACTACATTTCAGGGTGACCCCTCAGGGATATTCTTAATAGGAAAACATGAAAAGTTCATTCACATTGCCATGATCCTGTATAAGTTATAACAAAATGAATAATAGTATTTTTCCTCAGTATACCATTAAATTATAGTTAATTTGACGGCCTCAGCAAACATAAATAGCCATTGATTATAGCAATCCGGCGCGATGCTATCTGCTAATGAACCGAGAAACGAATCGCCGCGACTAGCTTTTATTGTCCCATGAATTACGTTTCCAGCTTCGCCGCGGCGCTCGTAGTGCTGGCGAGTGTCGATAAATCCATTAAACTTAATAATAAAAGCCATACATTGTGGAGATTATCGAGTACGAGGTAATGGAGATTTTCACGGTACTTAATATCATTTTTATCGCCATAATAATTGTTTTAACAATTGTGTTCCCGATAGAAAGGTGTGAAGCTCGTTACACTTTTTTTAGAGGCGATCATCTCAGTCTTTAGGAGTAGTAACGCATCTATGACCGCATTGGAACGAGACCCTTCCTAACAATTACTAACTAGACAATAGACAACCTATCACTAACAGTACCTGTCCTCACACATATTGTCAAATTAACCAACTAATATTCTAACACCATCTGTTAACTGGACCTAGACTGGATCCCAGACACTAAATTGAGTCTTGTTCTAAGTCGGTCATAGTTGTCATGAGGGACAGCAGAAGGGTGGAGCTACATGCTCGCTTGCTATCTTAATTCCTTAAAATGTACTTTAAGTGTTTAATTGAATCCTTTTTAAGTTATGTTAGATTTAGGTTTACATTTTGTAATGAAGTTAAAAGACGGTGTCAAAGTTACACATTTTTTGTTTCTTTTCATATTTTTAAGCGTTATAAGTGAAATTAAATAAAAATGTTTTGTATTACAATAAAGTGGGTTGCATCATAACTACATTTTCACTACCTCTGTACTGAAATCGTGTATCGTCCACTCGTTTATCGACATCAGTGGTCGCGCCCATCACTAGTCCGGAAGGACCATCGAAGTGGAGCAGCCGATACTCTCAGACAATGATAAGAGGAATAAATGATATTTCACAATGACAGCCCTCCACGGCTCCATCCAATCCAATTGATCCCCTCCTGCCCTCCTCGTACACTCAATATTGAAAGGTCGTTGTGACTCTCGTAGTTGAAAAATTGTAACAATCTAATTTTAAAGTTGCCTCTTGTGATTCCACTTTATGATATGATAATGGAAACACCGAAATTATCTCTCGATTGTAAAATTTGTTTTGTTTATTCTTTTTTCAGCTATTGTCCCTTTGTGTGGAGTGGAAATACATGTACGAGCTACTTGTTGGCTTGTTCATTGTGTTTATTTTTATTTTTATCTGTTTGATTCAAATTTAAATTCACTTGTCGTAGGAAGACAATGGAAATGGAGATTTATATCAAAATAAAAACGATGTTTATGATCGTGTATCTTTTAAGTGAGGGCTTATGAGCTGATTATTCAAATATTCAAATGCCTAATGAGGTATTTAACAGTCATTATTCTTTATAGTTTTTTTTTTGTTTTCGAGAATAAATAGGTTTATATAGTAAAATCTTTATGTTCACACCAAGCGACTTTTGCTTTAAACAAAAAGAAAAAAATTGAATAAAAAAATCTCTTTTAATTAATCTTTATATTATTATGTTTGACGAATAGAGGCGAACCACAATTATTATGTCGGTATTTTAACAAAATTAATACTAAAACGTAAGTATGGAATTACAACTTTCCGCTTAAAACAAAATGCCCATCCTCCTTTATGACCAGTGTTCAAAGTTAACTTTAGCTTGTGAAAAAAATTTACCTACGGCATCCGCAATGTACCTACCATAATCTTAGAGGCGGAAAGCTAGCATTGGTGCGGAATGCAATTAAAATAAATTCCATAATATTGAACGCAAACGCGCGCCGTGTAGTTTATCTATAAGTTTAAAAATTATGCTAATTTTCGAGTTGCTATACACGTATTCAGCAGTTACTCGGCATCTAATTGAACGACGTTTACGAAATAAAAAATACAGTTCATGAAGTATTGAAAAGACCGTTGACTGGAGTAATAAAAGGGTAAACGTAATTGCTGAGTACTTTCCAATTTCGAATAGAGATTTTAATACTTTATAATTTTATATTATTAGCTAAAGATTTATACTACCTGCTCCGTATTAAGGGCCCACTGTGAATCATACTGCTGTTGTGAAGCCTATAAGTGTATCTGCACACGTTTTAATGATAAATCTGGTCCAGACTTTTGTGTTATTCTTCTAACGTCCTGCATTACGTTTCAGTAGTTACAGATACATAATAAAGGTATTATACTTCTGTGGACAAAATTAATGGTTTTTGAAGATCCTAAAATTTTCAACTACACCAAAGTTAGAAGCTACTCTCTTAGTGTTTGAGGAAGGAGTGTGTCGATGTTAGCGTTAGACTTAGATTGTTCACAAATTCAGTACAAAACTATACTGTGATTATTAATGTAACTCATAACGTGCCCACAAGTTCATATCAGTAAATTAATAAATTGACTCTCTTTGATAAGTTTCTAACCATTGATCGTGATCGTGAGTCCGTTAATTTCCGTAATTTAAAGTTTGCACCAAGGAGCCTGTCGACGGAGTTTATCAACTCATTATCTTCCCTGAATGATAACTGTATGAGTGTGCAGCTGATCCGCAACACTCGCACCAGTTTTTTGGTGAAAGACTTAAGGATCAGGATCATCACTTTACTACTTATCTCAATTCTTTTTGCCGTACAATAGAACATTTTTATGTATAGCTTTGAGTGCTGTTTAAAATTTACCAGGTTACCAGTATTTATTTTCTTGTTATGTTACTCCACTAACGATACGAAAATAATAAAATTATATTAAAACTTCAGACAGAAACGTGAGTGTAGTCGCTAGAGGTTCTCTGGATGTGCCGACGCTGGAAAATTGTAAACTTTTCATGTTTCTTCCCAAACCAAGTAAAAATCAAAGCCAACAGTAAACTGGAAGGTTAGGATAGGTTTTACATATTGATGATTGTTAAATTCTTCAACCTATTGTGGTCACCACTACCACTATGAAGATACTCATTATTTACTTAACAGTTATTTATGTCGTCATCAATAAACAAATGTATTGATTTAATTATATCGGAGGCGCCTTGCAGCCGATGTTATAACAGTAACGCTTTGGTAAGATGAAGTTTCTGGAAGTGTGCAAAAACTTAGCAAAAGGCTACCCGGTCCTGGCTTGCAGAAATTCACTTCGATATTTATAATAATAAAGTGAACAGCTTATTCCAGTCATTCGCGGTACGCATGGAGAATGACGAAGCGATATACATACATTAAGAGGCATCGTTTCTCTACGGTTTCAACCTTCCTGTACCACTTATAATAGGGAATATGCATGATTTTTTTTTATTGTTTTTATAGCTCATTTATGTTAATATAATACCGTAAAAAATATACGAGTCATAGGAAAGTCCAAATTTATTTTAAATCAATTAATGAAAATTGCAATGACATAAGGCCGATTCAAACGCCGCCCTTTTGGCGCGTTCTATGGTGACGTCATCGTTCGTCAGGTTGGAGTTGTTTACTAACAAGTGGTTATGAGCGAGGTTGAGAAAGAGTATTTTATAGTATTAAATTTACGTTTTCTGGTTTAATTTCATAAACGGAAGTATGGATGGAAACCGAAGACCTTATTTTAAGTACTGTATTGTACCTATGTGCAAGAATACGAGCTATGGATCGCACCGGACAAAGTATTTTTTCATGTTCCACGGGACGCTTATATAAGAAAAACGTGGTGTAAAATTGTGAAAAGAGATATTATATCTACAAAAAGCACTGCATACTGTTGCGAAGATCATTTTAACGTAAGAAGAAAATAATTATTTCTACCAAATATTAATAGTTTTGGTTTAATTTGGCTTACAAAAGTACAAACCCTGAAAAGTTGTTGTAAGATTCTCGTTCAGATCTGGGATAAAAACAGATTTGATTATAAAGTATACCCAAACACGGATTTATTTATTAACAACCATTTATTCCTAAAATGTGATATGAAGGATATAGTATAATTTGTATGTAGAAGGTAAATGGCTAAATCTTTACAGGTTATGAGAACCGTATGAGAACCATGTACCTAAATTAAATATCTATCACTTCCTCACTTTGCAGCTTTAACTCCCCTGATTTCAGCTGATGTAAAATCATTATTTGAGGCGAAGTACGAACTTATCACGAAAGCATCAATTTTCGGAAGATTATCCGACTGCGCCTTTTGAAATCCACTTTCAGATATTGTTAGTCATTCAACACACCACTAACAAACAAAAATCACGCAATAAGTATACGATAAAGTCTGAAAGCAATCAAATTAACTGAAATATAAATGAAAACAGCTAGTTCTAGTATGTTTTTGACATGTCCATCGCGAAGGATGACGTCACGCCGATGTCTAACCAATAGCGTTGCGTTTCGACATTTTAAATTTGCCACGTAAAATTTGCACTTTTTATAAATTCATTTTAGTGATTTTAAAAAGATTAAATAGAAAATAATGTGACAGATATCATTATTTTAGCGATAACGACTGTACAAAAAATATTTACCTACTTAAATTTGAATGACATGCATATTCCCTATTGTAGCCCTTGAAGAACCCTCAGCGGATTTTAACGAAATGTCTGAGTACTGAGACATTTACCAGGTACTTATTACAATTTTGGTAGTGGCCCAGCAGATGGAAAACGATTAAGGTCTTTGAAGCTAACAAGCTCGAATTTTGCACACATGTCTTCTTCAGGTTGATAAAAGATAAGGCCAGCTTTTTGGAAATGTCCACAGGATACGGAATGGAGAGGTTGTTAATTTTATGTTACCATATTTCCGTATAAAATTTTAAACTGAGTACACATCTCGCAAATACGAAAAATTGTGTTGGTATTATTTCTGAGAATTTTGGCATATTATACCTATCCTAAATAGATATATATTATTATCGTTTAAATAGTAATTCGGGTCATTTCATATAATCATGATCTTTTAAATGATATTTTAATTTTCTTTTAATTATATTATCTTAACTATACCTACATTATCTGAGTATTATCAATATAGTATTATCAATATAGTATACTATATTGATAATACATCTTGTAGTATATTTATAGTATATCTTGATGTATATACATATAATATAGTATACAATAATGTACTTTGGTGTTTGGTATTTCCTATCATCATAAATCTTTGATGATCTAATGTCTAGACTAGATCATCAAAGTCATAAATATACATAATACAGACTAGCTTATAAAAATGCGAATGTAATAATTATTATAATCAATCGCGGTCTTAATTAGTATGTAGACGAATACTTATCGTATGGATTCTTATCTCCACTTACTATAATACATATACGTCTGTAGTTGTACGCCAGACGACAATCCACTGATCTTCAGCGAACTCATACAGCTTACTTCGAAAAAAATCCGATTTGTACTTCAATTTTTCCAATATACAGTTTGGACAGCGAGAAACGGCACAAGTTGCGTGCTTTTTTACATAAACCTCCCGAACAAAGCTGACGTTGTTAGCTGGAGCGTGACTAACAGTTAAAAATATTTGAAACCCTAATACGAGCGCAGTAGGGTCCACCTTGCGATGGAACAGCGCGGCGATGGAATCACTTCAATTATTTGTACCACGATGACACTTGGAAGCGTAAATCGTTCGATGTGATTGTCGATGTATCGTATTCTAAACCTTTGTGATTGCCTCATCGTTTATTATGTGGATACTTATACGTATGCGAACTTTTTAAAAAATGCCACAAATGAATGCAAAACATCCCATTACAAGAGTGTATTGTGCATAAAACTCGTTCTACCGTGTTAACTAGTATATTTTTTTTAATTAATGTTTTAAAAACGTTGAAGCGTGACTCTGCTGAGCACTCTCAATCTGTAGTCCTAAAAAGAGTCGCTTTGTAATTAAAAACCTTAGAGCGGACCTCGTATTCTATAGAGCACATTTTTGGAGAGATTCTAAAGGAGCCGTCCTTTGTGTCAGTAGTTTTATTAAAGCACCAAACATTTTAACTTTAGCGGATACCCACTTGTATTGTATTGATCACGGAGAGGTAACAGTAGATGAAGTCGTGCGTACCTATTAGAATTAAAATGTGCATAGTCCGCAGTGAATAAAGTTTAATTTTATACGTTATCAATCACAGTAGGTACCCTTATTCATGGTTACACAGATCAAAATAGTTTATTTCTAGTACGGCTGCTCGATGATCAACAAAAGCGAAAAAGTGAAGCACCGGCCGTCACTTTGTGCAAATCCTATTATTCCTCGCAGCCGCGCCGGCGGCGGACAAGTGTGTGAATCGTTGTTTTTCGGTCATGTCTGCCATCCGATACCGGAGTGTATCCGACGTTGGATTACAATACACTCGATCTCGGAGGCATCCAATGTACACTGGGTGATTGGTTGTAGTCCGACGCATCCACGTCCACTCAGACATAGACGGATGATGTTTCGATGAAGTATGCCTATTAATAAAAATTTTGTAATTTGTAATAATTTGTAGTATGCTCTGTTATGTGGCGACTGTTTTCTAATTTTGCTCTGTCAAAACGAGTGATTCCCACTAATTTTCTCACAGGTGAATTCACATTAAGTAACAATCCACGATATTAAATCAAATAAAACTAAATAAAAAAAATCCGGGCAAATGAAATAGCATCCTTGAATACGATCGTTCCTAAATCCCCGAATATTTTGGATTAAGTAAAGCACAAAACAAAGACGAGACATCCAAATTCATGTCAAATGTACCAATTCGGGGCGAAAATAAAAGAACAATTTTACGATTATATTCGCGACACGAGACTGAGCCGCATTGAATAACAATGGGGATCCAGGCTCCGTTCCCGGCGTAGCCAGAACGAAGCCATTGAAAGAAATGAAGAGAAACGAACGAAAGTGCTTCTCATTATGCAAATGAAAAAACATCTTTTATCCATCTCCATTAGCCGTCGGTACAAAGAATTATTTGTAATTTGCAAACAGGATCTTTTCCAATTTGTCCGGAGACCACTATGCTGCCTCCGCTCCATGCTAATGACCTGATGTATTTTTACGTTTGTTCCTCTTGCCCGCTGTTCCTAAGGTCCAATGAGAAATGGAAGCAATTTAATACCGTTGTTTTAAAATGAAACCGGTCTGTTTCTTGTGGAATATCATTAATTCCGCCGTATTATTATTCTTTGAGGATTATCTTGTTTCAGTCTTTTCTGAAATTAGGACACGTTTCCTATGAAATGCAATGCGATTCAATTTTATCGCATTTCTTTTTATATTTACTTTACCAACACTAATTCAATAACTGAAATAAAATTTTCTTTTTGACAAAGATCTTTGAATCACTGCTCTTTGTTCTTTCAATACAACTTTACTATAAAATATTATCATGCAGACTTAAAAACATACTCGATAGTACACGTCGATATTGAACATAGAAATATTTTACACATCAACATGTCTAATATCGTTTGAGTTTGTTACTATTTGTAATCTGAAAACGGGTGTCGAAATCAGCGTCATTATCGTTGTGATGTGCTCCGAGCGCCTTCTTTGCGGATTAGCGCGATAGTAGCATTTGATGAAATTGAAATGCCTGTGGATTGATTAGACAATATCTCTATCTCATATAAATATTAGTGTGATAAGAGAGCTGTTTCGGTACACGATTATACATTGTCGATCGCGTCGTGCGCCGTTCGCCTGTCTCTTTGCAAGTCCTGTTCGCCCGGTGCTGCGTTACCTATGTTTTTCCATAAACGATCCAGTCTTCAGTACGACGATTCTGAATCTTGTTACTTACAATGGCTGGTGGAGATTACACTATGAACGAGGTCAGTGGATCATGTTATAGAAATAATAACAAAATCTGTGGTTTCCCCATATTTTTAATTCAAAGCCACTGCAACGGTGTGCATCTGAACATATTTTTATAAGATATTTTCTTCTTTATGGTAAAACTCTTCTTACAATGTATTTTTAACAGCAATGTGTATCAGTAAACAACCACATCCTTTTTAAGATGGCCTCATTTCAAAAATTTTATTGATGGACTTGTGATTGTATCACTGTTTAAAAATCAACCCCCAGAATTGAATTTACAAAGAGACGCTGACAGATGTTCTTTTCGTTTGGGTTGAATTTCAAATCGCTTTATTTTGGCCATAACAATACTGGCTTAATGAAACCATTATAGAAATTGAGAAAGAGATGTGAAGAAAAATGTTTATTTTTAATAGATTGTTAGTTCATATCACAAAGCATAAGCATAAGACAGAGCATGCGAAACACTTAACAAAAAGACTGTATACGGTGCCAAAATCTCACGTCGAAGATGTTTGGGCGCTAGGCTAGATATCAAGGCGTAAGCTACTTCTGTTCCAATTTTTAAATTTGTCCTCAATCGTGTAAAAAGAAACATAACTTCAAAAGCCAACAGCCTTTCAAGTGCAACGGACGATAAATATATAGGTAGATACCTATATCTTTGAGGATTATTTAATCATACTTTATTTATTGGTGTGCTTATAATAATATAAGGGGTATAAATTGTATGACGTGCGTTATATCGAAATACCTTTTTAACACAAAATAATTTGCATACACAAGTACCTACATAAAATAATTTGCAGTTTGAAATAAATCACATAACAACATCAATAACAAAATAATTGTTTCGCTGTTGCTGCTGTGAACATTGATAAAAAGTAAAGATCTGAAGAGAGTAGACATAACGAAATAGATACGTAGATATAAGTAAGTTTAGATAAGTATGATAATATGTTTTGAGAGACCAAACTGCAGATAATTGAGTCATTGTTGTTGTTTTCGTTGCACCTCGCATTTAGTGATGTCGCCATAGTTCAGACTGTCCTGAAGAATCCAACCTGACTGAGAGTATGATAAGAAATTCACATCAGATTCATTCATACTAATTTGGATTTACAAAGACGATTGCAATTCATTAATAAGTTTAAGTTAATCACTTAGATAATAGCACTCAATACGGGTTTCTTATCAGCTGTATTTACTAGACATAATAATCGATTTTCAAATCAGTATGATTTTAATTATTATCGTAAATATTAAGATATACCTACCCTAATTATTCTGTAAAAATTAATCGGGTCAAAACGTAATATTTCTATACTCCTGATACCAAACGGAGTGTTTGCTAAGTGACTAAAACGTTTACATACATAAATATTGCAGGAATTGTGACAAACATTGATGTTTGGTAGAGATATTAACTTTTCGGTTTATTACTTTGGTAAAAACCAGACCTTAAATTAAGCAAATGTTTCCCTTGTATAGAGCTTAGCTAAAATTTTGTTCATCTAAGAGATAGTCGCTGAATTATCTGGTTTTGTAAAATGAAGTTAACATCATCTCAACCGTTCGTGGCCTACTTATGAACATTGGTATCTTCTCGGAGTGAGAAGGTTAAAGCCATAATTCACGAATTGTGGATCGGCAGATTTCACACACCTTTGAGATTTTGCGAGCTTTCTGGCATGAAGATTTCCTCAGGATGTTTTCCTTCACGAGCTCTAGCCAGTGATGTTTAAAATGCTTATATCACAAACAACTCGGAAAAGTCACGTAAGTCACGTTCTAGGATTGGAACCCGTATCCCCTGTGGAGACCGAATACTTAACTATCACTGCTTTAACGTTTAACATAAAATCCCCCAAATCTACACATAATTATGACGATTTTGGACTTTTAACATTTTGCAGTCGCCGGTGAAAGGCAAAGCGCCGCTGGACAGTGACACTGTATCTGAAAACCCGAGCCGAGCGAAATGGGGACGCCCCTTGGAGTTCATCCTGGCGTGTCTGGGATACGCCGTCGGCCTCGGCAACGTCTGGAGGTTCCCGTACTTGTGCTACAGGAATGGGGGAGGTCAGTTATTGTTAACAATGTCTATTAGTTTTACATTTCCGGGCAACCGGTTTCATCATCGCTGGTCATGCTCAAATTGTTTTTGTATTTGATGCGTTGATGTGACGCTTTGGAGGTAGGCTAGAAACGAAAACAAAAGAGTAAAAGGTATATAGTAATTTCTTTTAATAACCACTCTGGAATCGAGACTGTTTAAGTTCTAATTTTTATCTATACCTTTATAATAGTTACAGTAAAATCGTTTCTTTATTATAAAAAATATTCAATGAACGGGATCTAAAGAGCTTGATGACAGATGACATGATTATTGGGTATCCGTTAGTAACTATATATGCTGATAACATTTTAATTATTGGCTATCTTTTAGTTACTATAGATGTAATCAAAACTATATCAACATACTTGTAGTTTTACCACTAAACTTGCATATTGGCTCTACCTTATCATATTCGCCTCTCACGAAGACTGTTTTTTCACATACACGATCAAGATAATATTATTTTGAGCAGAAAATTGTTTTTAACCTTGATGTAATCCTTTTATTGCCAGTTTACCTAAAACGGTAATCGTGGAAGCATTAATACTTCATGTTACCGATAACATCTCAAATAACTGTCCTGTAAGACATGAGAGATGTGTTGCTTTACGCTATACTCGAGTGTATGTAGACCAGATTGGCCACTTAGTACAGATTCCGACACCGAAATTAAAACAAATTAAAAATATTTTGGCGTAAATCACGGAAAATTAGAGTTAGCCATATAGGTAGTAGGTACAGGAGTAACATGACCCAATAAATAGCTGACCAACCATACAATTACTCGTTCTATACCAACTTGTACCGTTAATAACAATGTGACGACATCGCAGACACCTCAAACGATGACGTCACAAACGCTGAATCACGCTATCGAAAATTTCTCCACCGTTCGCATATACGAGTATGCAGAAGCCCCGACAGCGACGAGGTGTCTCTCTAGAGTCTAGAGTCTAGACTAAAACGTAATAATAATAATTAACTGACAACAAGATAGTAACGTTGAAGTAGAAAAATCGCAAACTTGAGAATTGATACAATATTACACCAATTTACTTTGTGAATCACTTTTAGATTTCAATCTTATCTTTTCTCAGTATTATTTTTCAACATTTTAGTGAAATATACGTAAAACTATTAGTACCTAACTAGCTGTTGCCCTCGGTTTCGGCGACGTTGACTTCTTATACTTTTATTCATTGTCAAACAAACTTTCATCCCTTAGTTTAACCTCGTAGGTGGAATATAACAAGCGGACGTCTACTCGCTATAAATATAAATTAACTCCCAAAACAGTCAAGCTGTTTTCGATATTTCGTGATGTGAATGAATGACCTTTCGGTTTTCATACTATTAATTAGTTACTACACTAAAGCTTTTCAGAAATTAAACAATGTTACAATGGTTAGCTTGAAGAACAATCTGGTTAAGTGAATTTAAAAAAGTGGAGTCACGTAAACTATTATAGGTCTGTATCATTATAATGTTACCGGAGGATATAGCAATATTTTAGCAACGCCATACATTTTGTTACAGGTGCTTTTCTCATACCATTCTTCTTGATGGTATTGATAATCGGGCTCCCACTTTTCTTCTTGGAGTTGTATATAGGCCAGTACACGGGGCTGGGCCCGCTGAAGGCCTTCAGCGCCATATCGCCGTTCTTCAGCGGCCTGGGCTACTGCACGCTGGTCGTCATCGCCATCATCTCCGTGTACTACATGATCATCGTGGCCTGGACCTTGTTCTACACCGTCATATCCATTCTTGGAAACTTGGACTGGGGCTCCTGCTTCAATGACTTCAACACTGATTGTAAGTATTGTATCTGGTTTTCTTACTTTATTTTATTTAGAATCAGTAATTAACAATGCCCGTCATAACTTTTGGACAAACATTCCTATTATTTTTAATGAATGTAAAGTAACTTCAAGTAGGAGTTAGTTCCTATTTAACCAATGTTATCAACTTGTCCCAAACAGTTAAAATTTTTAATAATGTATGTAACATAAAATAGGTACCAAGTCGTAAAATTATTTGAAAGAATCACGTCGTCAAATTGAAATTGAAAACCGTATATCACCAGTAACGATAGTACGGTCTACGTTCTGTCATATAATTTTTACGACAGACGTCTACTCGAACAGGATTCACATTATATGTATCTCCCTTTTCTGCAATTACAATAAAAGTTATGAAAACGACAATTTTGTAATCTACGTGTTAGTGATCATTCATACTGACTCGCGGGCGCGGTGGCGGGCGCGGTCACGAAATATCAAACATATGGCGTAGTATCCAAGTGTTCACACAGGAATCGCACGTGCGGTCTAAGTAGCGGGCAAGCTCGCGACGACGCGCGCGGCGCGCTCGCGGCATATCAAACGCATGAAATGTTTATGTGTGTTCACACCGAACTAGCGGCGGAGCGCGCGATTCAGTCGCGACGCAACTGAACTCTCGCGCAAAACGCCTGGCGGTCAATATGAACACGAACTCGCCACGTCCACAGCGCGCGCGCCCGCCACCGCGCCCGCGTGTTCAGTATGAACAAGCACTTAAGTCCACTACTTAGTAATTACTAGTTGGTAATTTATTTGTAGTTTGCCGGCAGTCTAGAGAGGTGTGTAAACTTTTTGAATGGTCTGTTTGTTTTCAAAGGCAATTGTGGAATCTTTATTATCAAATGTTTGACCGTCGTTATCACACTCAACATACAAGTCACTTGCACTTTAAGTGTCAAATAATTATTTCAAATAAGCCACCCTAGCGAAACACTATTATTATTATTATATACTATACGCATCTATCTAATTGCCGGACGCGATTTCTAATATCGTTTATATGAAGGTTTTATTCAACAATTAAAACATTGTGGTGAACTTTCATCGTGAAAATAATTCTACAGATCACTCTTGCTGTTTTTCAACGTAGGCTGTTTCAATGTAGGTTGTGTTAGTTAACTTAACCACTATTTTGGTCAAATCAAGAAAAAAACGTTGTCTTCAAATGTTTAATGATTTAAATCTGAACATTAATACTTAGCTGGATATCGAATCTCGGAAACGGAAAGACTTACTGAACATTAAATTTATTTTTCTGAACCTCTACACATAGATACCATATCCATTCATTACGCCACACCCTGTATAAAGGACTCTCATTACCAATGAATGTTTAAGTATATTTGCCATTTGTGCAGACAGCGATCAGTCACAGCTTTTTTATATATAAGTATAGATAGGAAAAAGATAGATAGAAGATTTTAAAATTTCTTATAATTTTATAGATAAGCCAGCTAAAAATTGATAAAATAATTTGCAAAGAAACTTTTATCATTGACTTCAACGATAACGTCACTAAATTCATTGCGTTGTAGATAACATTACTCGCTCTGTGTTGGCTCCTGTACCTACCCTAATATCTTTGTCTCTAATATCTTAAAAATCTAATAAATTAAAACAAGGATTATAAATTTAAATCTTAAGATAACTTCAATAACTCTATACTTCTGATAATTAAGGTAAAAATTCACGTGTTTCCCGATTGGTATAATTTTTTATTGAAATATTGAATAATTATATTTCTTGGACTATAATTGGCTAAACAACACTCAAAATTTCCCATAAAAATTATAAATCGTATTTTGTAGTTAGTCAATAAATTAATGAGAGTGGTTTTGATTTTTCTTAGAAACTACCACGGTGGCATTATGTATTGTCAGTGAATATTTAGTTCTTTTACCACGTCTCGCCTTTGTGTTAATTTTCCGGACAAAATATGAGTACCTACTTTGATTTGGAAATTTGCAATCAAGACATCTTGGGTGCCATATGATATGTGCTTATACTTCGTGAGACAAGAATTTTACAAACTGTAATATAAGACAATCGGACACCGTTGAACATGCTCAACAGTGGGCCATATGACAGGTTGAAATGATGATAATGATTGCTATACTAGCACCAGTATCGTTCCGTTTGTAGTTTTCTACAGCGGCAGTGAATGCTTGTACTAGACTGTACAAGCGACACTTTCGTTCCATTGGTAATGTGCTACAACGGCAGTGAATGCTGTACTAGATTGTACTAGCGCCAGTATCGTTGGCAGTGTGCTACAGTGGCAGCTACGACGCGACGTGCCGCGCCAACAACACGGGGTCGGCGGCCGACCGCACGTTCTTCCAGCGGCGCTGCGTGGCCATCGGCGAGGTGTGCCGCGCCACCGGCGCCCTGCCGCTGGACGGGCTGCGCTGTCTGCGCGCCGGCACGCCCGTCCCCTGGTACTCCAATGTCACCCGCGTGCTCGCTTCCGAGGAGTTCTACAAGTCAGTACGCAAACCTATACTTCTATACTAATATAAAGTGGAAGAGTTTGTATATGACATCACGCTACGACCAAAAGGAGCAACAAGTCTCCGAAAGCGAAGCGAGGGTGTCTACTTATAAATATAATACATGTAGCAAGACGACATCTGCCGGGTCCACTAGTCTTAACATAACTGTTACAAGACGGTGCTGACATAATATTATTAAACTAAGTTGTGACGTACACATACGTCACATGGTGACGTTACGTAGCCTGAATTACGCTATCAAAGTTTTCTACACTGCTCGCACATACAATTCGCAATTCCCAACCGTGCACTGTCAAAGCTCAGACCCTCTCCGGGCATGACGCTTCGCCTGGTGGAAAATCTCCCTTCGCCAGAGACTATTTTATCAAAAGAAAATGTGTCGGAAAACTTTGGGATTAAGTCGGGTGAAAATATTTCTATAACAAGAGAAAAAAATACAGTTATTTGATTTGTAGGCACGTTTTCATTAGTCGAAATGAAACCTAAGAACATTCACATAAAAGGACTGAGATTTAATAGTCGCTAAATTCTCCAGCAGTCTCTTTTATTATTTTTGTAGAAATGTATGTACAGTCTTCAATTTATTTATGAAATACTTTCTTTGGTATAGGATTTCTGACTTATGACTTTTACGTTTATGTCTAAAAAAAGTAGACGAATACGTAATTTATTGAATATCAAAAACTTGTTAAGTCGAATCTAATATCAAATAAAGTATTAAATTATTTAATAAATTATTTGATATTCTCTAGACATTATTAGCTTCGTTGATACGAGTAATTAGATAGATACTTTAGGGGTGGAATAGATAGGGTTTCATAAAGATATTTCTTTAAAAACTCGTGCTGCAACGCATTTTCATTAATTATATGTGCGATATTACCTAGGTACTCAATAAAATTATGTTGCCAAGAAGTGAAATTAATCTAATTGAACCAAACTTAAACTTGTAATAAATAAGTAACATTGGTGACTATTTATTAAAAGTTGATGTTCGTGTCAAAATTTCAAAAATCGAGTTTTCATTAGACTGCCTCCCTCTTATAATAAAGCATAATTTATACTTAAACTTAAAGATTATAATTATAATCACGCCTGTACTTTTTGAGTTTGTTACAATCCAAAAATAAAACTTTTTCTTCTTTATAATATCAGTGAAGATGATGTGAAGATGATGTCAGTGAAGTATGATCTTTATAATATCAGTGAACTAGATGTTTAAAGGTGAGGCCAAACGCGCGTAATTTTGTGAGTTATGAGTGGCAGAATTTCGGTCGCAGAAATTACCTCACCCTCAATATTTAACTTGTCAGTGAGCGCGTGCTGGGCCGCGGGGACGCCACGTGGGAGGACTGGGGCAGCATTCAGTGGCACCTGGTGGGCTCTCTGCTCGCCTGCTGGTTCATCGCCTTCCTCTGCGTCATCAAGGTTTACTACATTACATAAATAACTGTTAGAGAAACTAAAGACACTAGAAAAGTATATTTCTACTAGAGCCCATGGAAAAAATTTATTCCTGAAAACTTAACCAGATTTTAAGTAAAAAAAACTTTTTTCACTCTGCTGCCCAGAGTACAGGCAAAATTGATATATATCGACAATTATTGTTACAGGGTGTACAGTCGGCAGGGAAAGTTGTGTACTTCACGGCTCTCTTCCCGTACGTGATGCTGACGGCTTTGCTGATTCGAGGGGTGACCCTGGAGGGAGCCAGCGAAGGAATCCTCTTCTACCTGACCCCGGACTGGCACATCCTTCTGGAAGCGAGGGTGTGGGGCGACGCTGCATCGCAGGTAATTACAGCTTGGATAATAAATATAATAGTAATTTAAATATTCCCTCATTCTCTTTCACTCCTTTGAAACAGTTTACCAGCGAACCTTTTATAAAAATGGAATCAAACCGAGGCGCTGCGCCGTTCCTCAAAAGAGATATTAACATAGAAATACTTTAATCGAGTAAGAAATTCTGAATAATTCTGTGCGAACACGATTTCCAAGGAAGCGCGTTTTAATAAAAATGTTTCAGATAACATTAAGTAAAAATGCTACTAGACTAAAGCGCAGCCGATAAATCTCCCCGAGAAGGGTTAAAAGAAACGCAAAGCAATCAAAGTATTTACTAAGCTGTCACGTCTAATAACATTGTGTTAAATAAAGCACAGTTTGGATGGTTTCCGCTAAAAGCTATTTAGCCAAACATTAAACTTTGTAACTTTGATTAACAGCCCCACTCGCGCGCTCCCCCGCCCGAGAGCGGCCGACAAATGTTTAGATACTTACGATTAATCTAATGGGTATTTACACAACCGGAATAGAATAAAATGGTATAAAATTTGTAAATATTTGGTATTATGATAATGTCTCTGAGTCCAAAAATTGACATTGACTAAACCATATACTTAAGATTTACAGTAGCTTTACCTATATGTGATGCGGGTTTAGACAGAGTTTTGAATTTATTTTTAAGGCACAGAAATATTTTAACAATTAATTCAAAAGTAGAAAATTTGCACTGCTTCAAAAGATTATAAATTTATCACATATTATTGATAGTTTCACACATCAATATAGAATTATAAATTATTATTTTCTTAGGAGCTGTGGCTCGTAGTTCGTAGCCTGCCGCTCGCCGCCCTCCCAGGGTGAAACGATACCATCCTGGTATTGCCGTTATCAATTCATTGGAAACAATCCTCCTTCATGTTCCCTTCAGAATGAATAAACCGTTTAATTAGTTTCTGAGGCGAGTTTAATAAGAAAAAGCTTTGTAATCGCTATTATACTGCTTTCGTTTAAAAGTTTCAAGTATAAACGCTTTTCAAATAACCATTTTGTTTAGCGGAACGTTTTAGTTGTTCAACCGTGAATGAATGACTCGAACACATATGCTATAGTGACTCGTACGCGGAGGAAATATGCTGCGAATGTTCTTGTTTTGCCTGTAATAACGACTTGATAGTGACTGAGATATAATAATACTTTTACCCCTTCTCGATGCATTGACTCGAAGATACGAGAAAGTCTATGATGTACGAATACGGATTCATTGTATACTTAATTTCTTTATGGACTATTAATATAATTTAAATTAATATCGTTCATAACATCATCTTCTTTGATTTAAAATATTTGCACTTGGTCGGGTCCTCTTTGGATATTATTAAAATGATAATAATAATAATAATAATAATAATCAGTGTCGTGATTCACATTACCAACCACACATGAGACATCACAAACACTCAGAACAAAGAATTAATCCACAGTGTCCTTAAATATTTGTTATTTTAGTTTACCGTAATTAATTTTACATTATCAATTACTTCCATTATTGCAATTACTTTATGGTCATCAATAGCTGTTGTTAGTTAAGCTGTTACACTGTGATCGTCCAGACATTCTACTCGTTCGGCGTGGCGTGCGGCTCGCTGGTGACGCTGGCGTCGTACAACCAGTTCACCAACAACTGCCACTTCGACGCGGCGTTCGTCAGCCTCGCCAACTTCCTCACCTCCATCTACGCCGGCCTCGCCGTCTTCGCCGTCCTCGGCTTCCAGGCGCACAACATGGGAGTCAGCATCCATGGTAACTTCACTACCATCTTTACATACCACTTAATAATAATATGCTTATTCAAGAAACTTATGATTTCGTATATTAAATTTTATTAATAAGTACTAGTACCTCAGTGATAACAAAATAACAATTAATTACCGAACTTATTATAAACAGTGATAGATTTTGCATATACATTATGAATACATTTTTTCACTTATAATTCCTGTATTTCTCAATATTTGCAAAATATACCATTCTATAATGATTTAAACTGGTGTCGGAAAATAAAATAAATGGTAATATAGACTGTACGATAGACATGAAGATAGTATGATTGACTGGTGCAAAATACATTGCAAAGGTATTAATTAGTCTAAAGTTACTTAGAGCAATTATTATGAGCCGGACAATAAGAAAAATAGAACCTGAAATCCTTTTTAGACTCACATAGAGTACTGCTATAAAGGTTGCCCGTATGTTTTATCGATTCCAAGTCCGAAAAGGACAGAAAGAATATATTGATGGCTTGCATGTGTTTGAGCGTTGATTAATCCAATAGCCGTCAGTGTGAGGACGATCCAACACAGATTTATGTGAAACTTGACGACGAAATGAAACACTTTTCCAATAAAATCCAAAGGAAAAATATATTTTGAAACAAATGGCAAAATGCAACTACAAAACAACACGCATCATAAGCACGGACAGCAATCATGAGAAATAATTAAATGATGTCAACCTGTAGTGAAGTTATACAAACATATTCTAAAAACAACAAATTAATAGTCAATTTCTCCAATGATGTACTCAGACGATGATTTAATTAGATAAGCTGAAGGATTTGAGCAGAGTTAAGTAGCTAATAAATCTAACGAATGTATCATCCAGACGAAATACATCGCTGCACGTAGACTCAGCCAGTCCATATAATCTGTATTCCTAAAAGCCTATATAGCGAAAACCAACAGCGCATTACACTCCACGTTCCTGTTGATCCACATCATCGTTGATTCATGCACGCGATGCAAGATAATGGATTAATTAAACAATACACATGGAGCGACGGGCCTAATTCACTTATTGAGTGCGCTTATGTACTGCGCCAATCTGTTTAATGATCAATTATGTTCTACGGCTTTGATTTGTTTGTATGTTACTGATTTTACCAATTAAGTAAAATAATCATCATTTTTTATTCAGACATGTCCACTAATGTACCTATTAAGAGTAAATATTATTTAATCAAGTTGTTTTGTTGTTTTACAATCGAAATCAAAGACCAGGATGTTTCGTAATTTATCTGTCTCGTTCCAAATTCCATGGCATTTCGTATTCCTCTGTAATCTAAAAGTAGATCTCTATCTTCTAATAGGTCTGTATCTCTGACTCTTTTGGCCGATAACACACGTTATCTGGTTATCGCGGCTACTAACAGCCGATAGCTATTATCCGACAAATAAATAATCTACAATATTGACCGCATGTAATCGGCAGCTTTAATAATACTTGTAGGTACTCCATTTTCTCCAAAACAAAGATAATGAGTTAAGAGTACCCAGTTATTGATTTGGTTTTTTAATACTTGGGGTTTTCAGGCCCACTGCCAAGGCCAGATAATTGACATCGTACCTACTCTTCTCTGACAAAAATCTAGCCACAAGAGAGTCATTATAATTTATGATGTTTGTCTTTTAGCCGTTGACACTTTTCCTGATGCTAATGCCCGTGGGCAACGATGACCATAATCAGGTGGTTCTCATCGTCAGCTAAGTAATAGCAAGACACTCGATTCGATTCCCAGCTATAACGGACATTTGAAAATATTTCCAGCCAAAAGGACTGTTTCGTATAGTTATATTATGGTAGTCCACGCCACCTTCGACACAGGGAATCTTAATGCGAGAGTATTAGTGTGTGAGCTTTAATGTAGGCCAATTTCTGCAAACTATTTTGTTAGTTTGTTAATAAGTATCAGTTTGGTCCCGTTAGTTATTTTAGTAATAAGCCACTTAGTAAATGTGGTGGTATCTCAAGGGCCGAGTTTAAACAGTGAACTTGTTGATGAGTAGATGTGGCCGAGCAGGGTCCCGGGCTGGCGTTCGTGGCGTACCCGGAGGCGCTGCTGCAGATGCCGGTGCCGCGGCTCTGGTCCATCCTGTTCTTCTCCATGCTCTTCATCCTGGGACTCGGCTGCCAGTTCGCTGGGATCGAAGCCATCAACACTGCCATCGTCGACCAGTGGCCTCACCTGAGGAAAAATTATTGGAGGGTGAGTGTGCTTGGAATGAAAAGGACAATATTTTACCTGGATAGAGTAATTTCAAGTACATGTATTTTCAAGACCAGGAAACTAAATTTAATACAAGTAGATTTAGTTATTACAAAAGAACAATGTATCTAATTAAATTTATTAATGTCTATCGGAGCAATTTATACATGATGTGAAGTGTCGAGTCTATTGAAGCGACGTTGTCGAATTTGATTCGGATACTGGCCATTTTTGTTTATTCGGATTTAGCAGATTCGGCACCTACTGCAATGGAGACTATGTTTAACCTCACTAGCTGACCACCAGGTGACGGCCGGGACTTGCTTCACGTGCTTCATCCTGGGCCTCCCGATGTGCTTCAGCGGCGGCGTGTACCTGTTCACGCTGCTGGACTGGAACACGGCCTCGTGGGCCATCCTGCTCATCGGGATTGCTGAGGTAACGTTGATAGTTGCTACACTGCTTGTTTCTTTATAGGGCTTCGTACCCCTCGTTTGTAATCAGGTGATCCAATACCGTCCCGGTCATACATGTTTGGCTGATTAAATTTCCCTGCACTGCTAGCTCTGACTATGACCAATGCTCTAAATTGGTTTAACACTGCAGAAAATTTCGGAACGTTACACAATTTTCTCCATTATTAGGTTAATTTATCTAGTTGCTGACGCCCATATAAAGAGATTAAAAACATTCACACCCAACGCAAACTTCACACTTAGTCGCCGTTTGACAATTTTTTCGGACACAATCCTATGAATATTAATATGAGGTACATTTACGGAGCCGGTATCTCCGCGCGCCGGATCTCGTCCCAACTTTTTATGCAGTCGCGCCGTACTCGCATCCCTCGTTGTTAGCTTTATGCATTTTGTTATGGCGGAGCCAATTAAATTAAAATTTGGCAAGCGCTATTCGTAGCTTTTAATCAACATTCATTCAAGCGCCAATTTTATGCGATGCTTTATATTGTATAGTATGTAGTAGTTATCGCCACTCGCTCACACATGAATAAAGCACAGGCCGTCTAGCAATTACCAATTTGTTTTATGTTTATTAATTTTTTATTCAATTTAACGGTTATTATTGTTTAGTTTTTTATCGATAACAAATCGATAAACTACTTATTCTAGGACAGGGATGGCGAACTTGCACCATATCTAGTGTGATATCAGCGTGCAATTTTTTGTAAAAAAAATATGCTCATATATATTGTAAGGAACTCCTTTTGGACAATCACTAATTATGTCAACAAGAAGGAGTAACAGGCCGTTTACTTATAAAAGGATATTAAAAATACAACTGTCAGATGAAGACATAAAGGAGAACACGAATATTTTACTATGGGAAAAGGTGTATGTTTGAATGATTAAAAATAAACAAGTTAAACAGTAAATAATTGTTTTCTGGGCTTCCTTTTAGCTCAGAAGCGGGAAATAACTCACGTAAGTCCTGATAAAATGCATTTACATACTTTGAATTGAGTAAAGATTTTGTTATGTCAAAGATGAAAATTTTAAACACGAACAATGGGCCGTCATAAGAAATGTAAAAATAATGATGATAATCGGGAAGCTTATTTACGCCGTAAATTATTGAAGGCGGTCGAAACCCGTAAATTATATGAACCTAATGAGGTACCGTCTACATCAACACCGTCCAATAAGGTCGATCAGGTGGTAACCAACAATGACAGAATTCCATCACATATTGCACAGTCGTTGGCTGAAAGCCATGATAATGCTGCATCTCGACAAAATATATCATTACCGGGGTATACTTATTTTATGCCCGGACCATCATCGTGTTCTTCGACATTTCGATATGTGGGCCGTAGTGATCCATTGCCAGAGTTTGACCCACAAACATCAATAACCACTATGGAGCAATGGATAAGAAAAGTAGAAGGCATTTCTAATATGTATGGTTGGGATGAAAAGACTCTTAAATTTAATTGCACTTCTAAGATGAAGTGTTATGCTCGACTATGGTATGAGCAATTATATGTGAATCAAATTTAAGTTGGTCCGATTGGAGGGCAATGCTGTTAACAGCTTTTCCTTCCAATCGTAGTAAATTAAATATGACGCGAGACTTGGTCAATGCATTAAGACGCTTTGATCAAGATTATATACAATTCTTTTATAATAAATTAGCTTTAGGTAACGCATGTGAATTACCCGAGTCACTGATTACGGAAGCTATCATAGGAACTCTTAACAATGATTTGATACAAGTTGGCGCTATTTCTGCTAGATGTCACGATCCTCCAACGCTCTTGAAATATTTATCATCATTTGCTCACCCGGTTCTAAATGAAGCTGAACGTCAGAAAGAAGTCAGTTACACTTACAAACCTCAATGTTACATTTGTAAGGGTCTTGGCCATATTACATCTGAATGTATGACTAAAGTACAAAACAAATGTGATAAAAACAATTTAGTCTGTTCATTTTGTAGGAAACGGGGTCATGTTGAAAATGATTGTTTTACTAAAAATAAAAAAATGTAGTTATTGTAATAAAACTGGTCATACTAAAGACGAGTGTTTGAAGTTAAAATCTCGAAATTGAACAGGTGACAAGTAATGCATGATACACCAAATATTAGATAAATAAATCTATCTCTAAATATTATGTTACTATTAACATTTACCTATGATTGTCATAATGTGTACCTACGGTTTATTAAATTTTGGTAGGTCTTGGTAAACAAATGTAAGTCAGTCACTTGCTCAAAAAAAAAAAGTCTTTCCTAATATCGTTATAAATAGATTTGGTGGATTGAAAATCATGCCGATTTGACAGTGTCATGTTAAAAGCGTAATATCCTACCTGATAGGTAGTGCTTGAGGTATCGGTGCCGTCATCATTTTGATTTTATAATAATAATAATAATAATAATTCTTTATTTCAGGTTCAGGCCAATATTTGTTAGTAACATTTTGTACTTATATCTAGGGGTTAGTAAATACTGACAAAATAAGACTTATAAACTAACTAAACTGGGGACTGGAAATGGGGGTTTCCACGCCCAGGCACAGTCTGTACTGCACCACGTGCATGTAGACTTACCCAGTGCCTGAGAAATGGTGAGTCCCACCTGTCCACTAGTGTGCCCAGTATGGTGTTGGTGCTGTCGCGCAAGCGGTTTAGGAGGGAGGCGCATCGCTTCCGGATGATGGCATGAAAGCCATCAGTGTGAGCCTCTGAGAACATCCCGGAGGCGCTACAAAAGCGCGGCAACCCCATCAGCATTCTGAACCCATTATTATATTGTACACGCAGAGAGTTGTACGTCCTCTGCGTATAGCTGACCCACAGGCTGCTCGTGTAAAAAGAGTGGCAGTATGCTTTAAAAAGCGTCGCCTTTACCTCAGCGGTACAACGAGCAAACCTACGAGCCAGCATATTACAACGGACGGCCAACGCCCTGCGTTCCCGTTCAATATCAAAGACATCTTTCATGTCCTCGGAAACCCAGTGGCCCAGATATTTAAAATGCGAAACTCGCTTAAGAGGAGTACCATTAATTGAGACGGGAGGTGCGTTTAGAACTCGCTTATTACCCGTTCTGAAGATCATAAACTCACTCTTGCTTTCATTGTATCTGAGCCCATGGGACTTCGCATACCTTTCACAGATGCGCAATAATTTACGCAGAGCTCCAATCGACGGGCTTAGAAGCACCATATCGTCAGCATAACTTATGTTATTGATGCAAACGCCATCAATATGGCACCCTATACCAGTGCTACTAAGCTCTTCGATCAGACGGTTAACGTATGGGTTGAAGAGCTTCGGAGAGGTAATCCCCCCTTGTCTCACTTCGCACTTCAACCCATACACGCCTGAGTAGGAGCCCGCCCACCTTACTGTGTTGGTTTGATTTTTATACCATGTACGTAGAATTGTCGTCACATCGTTAGGTAGGGCGGTCTCCCTCTCCAGCTTTTCCCACAGCAAACACCAGATCAAATGCCTTGGACAAGTCCAGGTAGCAGGCATAGACCGGTGTACTTCTATCAATGTAGTACCGAACAGTTTGCTTGAGAGAAAATATAGCACTTTCCGTGGATAGGTTTGGCCGAAAACCAAACTGTGCATCGTTTACTTTTAAATATTTTTCGAGGTATCCATCAAGCAAACTGTCCAGTACCTTGGCGATCACAGTAGCCAATGATATTGGTCTATAATTTGTCATATCTGAGGCATCCCCAGTTTTATTTTTGATAATTGGCACAACAATTGTCCTCAAAAGGTCATCGGGTAGATGTGAGTGACTCATGCAAAGGTTGAACAGAAGTGTCAAGACCCTAGGCAGGTGGACGCCAGCGTGCTGTAAATGCTCAATACTGAGGCTATCGTGCCCTGGGGATTTACCTCGAACCATTCTCTTAATTACACGGGCCACGGTGTGGGTCGAAAACCTTGTGGTGAGCTGTACAGGTTGCCCTATATACTGCTCATCTTCCAGTATAACACCCGTCGACCCTAGTGGCGAGTCAACCCTAAAATGCTTCTGGACTCAACCATATCTTTATATATGTGGCCAGTATTTGGCTTATCAAACAATAACCAATTTTGATAACGAAAACGAGCCCGCCGACGTGTCTGTTCCATCCTATTATTCTCTTTCCCTTTTTTGTTAACAATTCTTTATAACAGTTTTTAGCACTCTCAGTAAGTATATCTATTACATGTTTGTACAGGTTATCTATTAACATCTTATGGCGGCTGTCTGTACACATCCTATCAGCACATATGTTAAATTCAGCTGGGAAGTGTATAAGCCGTAGTCTCGAATGGCAAAGAAATTCATATTCCTTTATTTGATTACTATCCCTCTCGCCCCATATAGAGCGCGTTAAATTATTGCTAAAATTATAAAAATAATTTCATTGTTTAATCGTCTATAATCTCGTAATAACTTAATAATATGATCGTTCTTGCTATTATTGATTTATTTACCTTAACAAAATGAGTATAAATTATATATGATCGGAGGCTGTTCGTGACATAAGTTATAAATATGTTATATTTGCTTTGGTTAATTACAAAAAACGTTTGCCTTTTCGTATTATCAGTGACATGGGTAAGACGTTAAATTTTAAAGATTTTAAAAATTATTGTCTTCGGAGACAGATACAGCTATTGCTGACTTAGTTGATTCGATGCAATATTAGTAATGACAATGATTTTTGATATCTTAATCAATATTGTTATGTAACACAGAGGTACCTCTGAGCCTTGAGAGGCGTTATATGTAATGTCATCATGGTGACCGCAAATACTTATAAGTTGAAATTGTTTCATGATTCAAATTCAAAGCATGCTACTTGTATTAACTTTAATTATATAATTATAAGAACTAAAATATATTCACAATAAATATCGCAATAAAATATATGAAATTGATTAACATTAAGAAGTTAATTAAGCATTAATCATTAATCGACATTAAGAAGTCTGATTAATATATAACTATTCACGGATATTAAGAAGTCCGTATTATAACTTAATTATGGACATTAAGAAGTCCGACTTTTATTTTATTGACATTAAGAAGTCAGCATATTAATTTGTTTAACTTAAAGAAGTATGATTAATGATTAATAACCAATTATTGTCATAAGCTATTTAAATCGATCGAGCTCTGTATCCGTTATAAACCATTAAGAATTTTATATTGGTATTTGATCAAGTACTATAAGTTCAACATAATATCATGTAAGTCATTAAGAAGACTTACTAAAACAAGTCATTAAGAAGACTTGGTGTTGTAGGTCATTAAGAAGACTTACTTAAACAAGTCATTAAGAAGACTTGGTGTTGTAGGTCATTAAGAAGACTTACTTAAACAAGTCATAAGACTTGGTGTTGTAGGTCATTAAGAAGACTTACTTAAACAAGTCATAAGACTTGGTGTTGTAGGTCATTAAGAAGACTTACTTAAACAAGTCATAAGACTTGGTGTTGTAGGTCATTAAGAAGACTTACTTAAACAAGTCATTAAGAAGACTTGGTGTTGTAGGTCATTAAGAAGACTTACTTAAACAAGTCATAAGACTTGGTGTTGTAGGTCATTAAGAAGACTTACTTAAACAAGTCATTAAGAAGACTTGGTGTTGTAGGTCATTAAGAAGACTTACTTAAACAAGTCATAAGACTTGGTGTTGTAGGTCATTAAGAAGACTTACTTAAACAAGTCATTAAGAAGACTTGGTGTTGTAGGTCATTAAGAAGACTTACTTAAACAAGTCATTAAGAAGACTTGGTTTTAATTTAATTTTGCTTTTCAGTAAATCACCTTCAGAGGTGAGTTTATTTTCAGCTAAATAAATGGAATATAATGATGAACTAAACTTTGCGGGTCGCGAAGTGTATCAGGAAGGCCGACTGTAAGGAACTCCTTTTGGACAATCACTAATTATGTCAACAAGAAGGAGTAACAGGCCGTTTACTTATAAAAGGATATTAAAAATACAACTGTCAGATGAAGACATAAAGGAGAACACGAATATTTTACTATGGGAAAAGGTGTATGTTTGAATGATTAAAAATAAACAAGTTAAACAGTAAATAATTGTTTTCTGGGCTTCCTTTTAATATGGACATATACTTGCCTCTTCAAGTGCTATTGCTTCGTCATCTGTATAAGGTGGGCACTCCTGTACTAATACTCTAGGGGAGAGTAAAAGCAGCATTTGTGTGTCAGTGAGCAGTGTGTGTGTGTTGCAGTGTGTTGCGGTGTCGTGGTGCTACGGCATCGGGCGCGCCATGCGGGACCTGTCGACTATGGGCATGCGCTTCGTGCGCCCGCTGGCCTTCTACTGGCGCGCCGTGTGGACGCTCAGCGCGCCCGCCATGAGCCTCGTAAGTCACAACTTGAGGTCCGTACTCAGTAGAAGGGCCTGAGCCTCGTAAGTCAGCCCGAGAGTGAGAGGAACAGTAGAAGTTTCTGCACAGTGAAAGGGTTTCTAGTCGCTAGCTCTCACTCTCTTGCTTGTATCAGCTTGGAAAGTGGCATGACGTCTTGTGATTGGAAACAGTAGGAGGCTGCCTTTCTTTCAAACTCAAATAAATATTTAACATAGTTAGGAATGACAATTTTTCCATTTACCATCGTTTCACAGAGGCGTCGAATGACCTTCCTATATCAACCAAACGTCAGGTCCCCTACGAGAAAATACCCTGAAATGACAGATTTCGATTAAAAATATTACATCAAGATAGACAAATCACTGAATTCTTAGGTGAAAAAATTAAAGAATTTAAATTCTTCCTTTCATGTTAAAAGTGTTACTTTTTATTGCAATAAAAATAGAAGTTATTTATGAAGTGTTTTAAAGCTTGTCGTGAGCTTTACTGCTGTAGATAAGCATTTTAATTAATGTCATTAATTTCAGTAATTTGTCCTACGAACTTTTAAAACAATACCTATAGGTAAATCCATCCTAGAATTATAAAGCTAAAGAGTTCGTTAGTTTGAACGGGTTAATCACAGGAACTTCTGGTGCCAATTGGAAAAATATGTTTGTGTTATCGAGGGCATCTATATAACATCAGGCTACGATGAATAGGAGAAAAGCATAAATTATAAAAGTAGCAAAAATGGAAATTGTTTCACATCTGTAACCGCAAATTTCCCGAAGGGAAGCGAGGGCTTCCACTAGCCGTGTAATGAAATGGTAGATTTGATTAAACTTTATTAATTTGTGTTTAGTTTGAGTCAACACTTTTATACAGTATCACTTCTGTCAGGAGAGACCCGTGCCCGGCAACATGATAGTTATGCGCGAGGCCTCACCACGGTTTTTTCCCGCGGCGGTAACCGCGTAACCGCGCAATTCGCATACATTATCAGAAACCGCAAGTGCGGCCGCTTGTATTGCTTTCCTTGAGTTACAATTTACACGGTAAGAAACCGCGGCGGTTTAGCCGTAGTGCGGCTTCGGCCTATGTATTGCGATGATAATGATAATGACTAAAACATCCCTGGGATTGTCGACGACTGTTGATTGTTGACGACCCTGTAGTCTAGTTGGTAGCGACCCTGCCTGCGACGCGAGGGGTCCCGGGTTCGATTCCCGGCCGGGGCAGATATTTATGTGGTAGATAAATATTTGTACTCGGGTCATGGGTGTAATTGTGATGTGTTATATGTGTAGTCCATGCCACCCGCCACACAGGTACCTAGTAACCTACTGCGGGGTATGAGTGCGTTAGCGTTTATTTATTTATTTATTTATTATTGTGTTTGGCAGGCGGTTTTCATCTTCGTGTTCGTGGAGTGGTCGTCGCCGGCGTACGGTGACTACGTGTTCCCGCCGTTCGCGGACGCGCTGGGCTGGCTCGTGGGACTGTCCACGCTCGCCTTCTTCCCCGTCGGGGTCGGCTGGGCACTCTACAAAGGATATGTAAGTATAGGGCTTGCTCTGGAAGCTAGGTACAGCTTATTGGATAGGTATAAAAAAACTAAAGATCTCTGCTTTCTCCCTTCTCAATATCGTAATTATATACAAATGGCTAAAGCTTGCTCAAGGATCTATAACTACTACATTTGTACAGTTATCGTTACATGAGTTTTCCGTATAGATACATAGGTGTTATGTTGAATGAATAAAAAAATTAAAGTAATATCTAATTAAACAAAACTGGCAATAAGCTACACATCAATAGATAGTAATAAGTGCAAGGTTACTGACAGAGAGGCCGCGAGCTGTTCACCCCGACGGCGGCGTGGAAGCCGGCCGCCAAGACGGACGGTGGTCATCACCACCCGCCGACGGTGGCCACCATCTCGGGCGGCCACCCCCCGGCCTGACCACCGACAGCCGACCAGCCCACCGTCGACAACTGGACAAACCATAATTGGCTTTAAGGCACTTCTCACACTACGCTATTTATGAGCTACGCGACTGCAACGCAATCCAAATTTCTACGACACTGACACTGTTCACTGACAGGAGACGCATCGTAGACGCATCGTAGACGCGTCGCTTTCATACATTGACAAGATTCCAGTAGCTTGCAAATAGCGTTGTGTGAAAAGTGCCTAACTGTACACAAATGTTCTCTCACTACTTAAGATTAACGTGTCGATTTACATTTCGAAGGTTCACTATGGAAATGCAGCGAAGCATTTTGTAGGTTTTTTTTAATTGTGTAAATGCAGTTATTTTTTAGGGTTGTTGTCTCAGAGCCCTAACGAAAATGATAAGTAAGACTATAAAAATAAAATATACGTTAATTGTAATAAGTATAATGAACGATGACACTACCGTAAGAAGGAATAACACTTGTTTTACATAATATATACATAGATACTAACAGCTGACAATCTCTCTCATTTGTTTGTTTTGTTTGCATTGATAATATCCCATCATTAGGGTGCCTTTCCACCAGAGCTGTGCTATTCTAAGTTGCTAAGGATGCGTTTGCCATCCGCCAATCATATTCAGCCCTTATGGAGTTTCTAGGCGGGTTAATGTAAGTGATTGGTAGATCTCAAACGCATCTTTAGCAACGTAGCATAGCACATCTCTGGTGGAAAGGCACCCTAATACCGTGCAAGCTACCTACTATTATACTTACAAATAAATATAAGCCCAGGTATAGTGAAGCGGCGAGGGTGGGTTACCAGTAAATTACATGTAGCCGTACGTAGCCGAAACAATGTAGTGGCCGTAACACACGGCTGACAACGGTCCCGACAACATAATAAGGGTTCCCTGCTCATTCCCGCCATTCCCCTGTAAAAACTCGCCTTCATCAAGAAAGTAAAAAGAATTTAAATACGACACTTGCAAATCGTAACTCCAGAGGTTTATAAAGTGTGAGTAATTCCAACGAACAGCAGACCTTTTCAGCGGCGCGCCGGTGCCGTCGTCCTACGTATGGTGCAAGTCAATGGACACGCATTTATTACTAACACTAGAGAACCGCCCGCGCTTCGCTTCGGGACCCGTAGGTAACAGCCGCGTAGGTCCCGCTCCCGTAGGAATATCGCCTAAGTAGCCTATAATATGAGATACTGGAACATCAGATATAACATTTGCCTATGACATAGATAAGTAAATTACATGTACCTAGTATTTGATAGCGTGAACCAGATCTTGCAAATGAATTTTACTAACGCCATCTATTAACAACATCCGGCACTAAATATCTAGCAAGTAACAAAACATCGATCTTCCCATGGGAATGAGATGTTTTTCCGCGGTAAAAAGTAGCCTACGCCTACGTCACTCTCCACCCTCCTAACTATCCCCACACACATAAACCATACCATATAATAGTCATGTTGCGACGTGACATTTCGAATATTTCACCTCATTTATCGAATATTTAGGTAAAAATACATTATGACTTTCAGTGGCACAATTTATCGAACTTTTCTCATAACTTTTACTTAAAAACTACAAAGAATTATCAGCTCGAAACCATTGATACATGTACACAAAATAACTTAAGTGTCACACCATTTACCTTACTGCCAATCTTTCCAACTAATGTCTATAAAATGTCTATAAGTCCAAATAATCTTTCCTCCAAATAATTCCAACGATGATAACTGTTTGATATGTTATTTGCTTTTTTGCCAACATACTGTTAAGACATTATGTATTCTCGTATAAAAGCATTTCGCAACAATATGAATGTATAGCCTCACTTCTTTGTGGACAAAATATGAAAATACGCTCAAAGTTTATGAGCTACGCCCCACATTCAACCCGACTTCATACGCTTACACCAATAAGTCTGTCCTAAAGAAATGTAGTACACAACTTGCTGCGTAAAACCTGCTTTACGATAGCAATACCACTTCTCAACGAGGGCCCTCGTCGCTGTGCCAACATTGCCTACAATAATCACAAAACAAGAATGGGCCTCAGTTAAAAGGCAGTTCCATCAAAGAGAGACGTTTCGAGCGAAAATAGGTCGTAACGCTTCGGATTAAAGGTCACAGGCGGCGGCTCGGGTCGTAGAGCGTTGATGTTTGAAGAAAAAAATGACCGTAACTTACACATCTGTATGCGGGCACACTAAGAGAACGTCACCCTGAGAGGCGGGCGCCCGTGGAAACTGGCGTTGGATATGCGGAAAACTTATTTTATTTTTGCCGACGTTTTTGTTCTCGAATGATATTACGAGGTATGAGTTACAGAGACAGATTTATATGTAAATTAAAATTAAGAACTTATATACGAATTTAATACGATACTGGTGCGTGGTAAATAGTAGGAATTTTCACCGACCAAGATAAGTATCGCTTTCCTTCGAGGATCTGTTTTTTTTATAATTATATCGTAGACAACACACGGACAGGCACACTCAGGTAGATGTACGTGATACCTACATATATCTTCAATTCAGAATACTTTTTTTCAATATTTTGTTACGCTTGTTTTGTAAGCGTTAATCTCAAAAACAAATTTCACATCCAATTTCATATAATTGGTTCATAAACATAAAGCTTATGTCAGTGCAGTCTAACGAACCATGCCTAACAATTTTCCAGTCTGGTTACTAAGTGACAGGTTTCAAGAAGCGAAACGAGGACGGGATTACTGGTAAAAATATGAATCCTCTTTTTATTCTGTCTCATAGGAATGTCGCAATCCGCCCTTTGCATACATAATTGTCTACCTGAAAAAAGAAAAAACAAAAACTTGTGTGCTACATTTCAGTTATCTAGTTCCAAGGCTTCAGGCTAAGCGGCGATGAATCAGTCAGGACATATTTTCATAAATCTAAGCAGAGATATAATACTAATCCCGATTTACTACGAAAAAGTTAAATCCTTACGAGATCTCTTCAGATTTATAACTCCATTAAAACTTGTAACTCGAAGATAATCCTTTTTTAATTTACGAAATGAAAGTTATTAAAAGCTGCATTGTCACGAAAGCTTTATAACGTCAGGATATTCTTGACAGGATTAATTTTACTATCTCCCATCTGTGGGTGAGTTTGATAACTGCGCGCTGCGGCGTCTGGTGACGTGGGCTTAAGCCTCTTATCATTGCAGATCGATTGTGGCTTAGATTCTTGATATAGAAAGTAACTTTGTTGACTGCAATTTTAAATCCAGCTGTCAGATATATCCACGATAAAAATATGGGACTAACCAACTAGCAATGGTCTATGTTGTCATTCTCTTTTTTAGAATTGCTCGTTTCTTTTGATTTACTTGACCTTGACTAATGAAGGCCGTCTGTGTGAAGGTTTGTGCTTATAGTATAAAAATTATTTGCTTACCTTGTTAAGCGACATCGAGTCACCCCTGATTTATCCTAATGACGTTACTTTCTGATTTAATCTTATTACAACGTATGAAATGGAACTACGAATACTTCGTTTTGAAATCACTTACCATATAAGTTACGACCGACATAATGATAATTATTAGTACAAACAAAAGAAGATATCTCTATAAAGTATATCCGACATCAGTATTTGGATGTTGTCTTTCCTATACGGAATACTAAAAACAAGATCGATTCGCTCAACAAAGCAGCAATGAGCCCGGAATACGAAATCGCGGAACAAATCGTGAATCACGCGAAACTCTTTCGAAACATTAAAAATAAACAGTAGAGAGTGGAGGAAGTTAGCGCCACGTGTAAATACGCCGCTTCGATTGTTCACAGATTTATACGTATTCCAACCCTTTCCCAAACGAATTGGTGTGAACCAATCTATTTACTTTTATATCATTGCCAATATTATAGTCTCACGTCCAGCAAATATAAAAACGTACTAAAAATATAATCCAGGTCTTACGTTCTTGATTTCACATATTCTTTATAAAATATCGGTATACCTATAACTCAGTTGGATTTCATTTGGAGCTCTTCGTTATATATTTCAGTTTGATGGTGCAAAATGGATGCTAGTCCCGAATATTGGTACTAAATGGTTAGCAATAATGGCTGGAAATAGTAATTCCCAATTTCCTTAATTAAGAAAAAATCTGCTTTAAGATTCATGCGCGTACCTAATTTTAAAATACTTTCCAAAGAGACTTACTAGCAAGTTTGCTAATTAGTATGATCCAGAAGACTTACTCAACTTCACTCGAGGTTGTTTCCTTATAAAAGCTCTAGGAGATGACGGAAAAGAAGAAGAAAGTTGCACGACTTTCACTCTTATCTTCACAGCATAAAGTTTACAAAATAGTTCCTAGTTTTGCCTACTTACACGAAACATCGCATGCTCCACTCATAATTAATCTTCCAGGGTGTATGTTTTAATAACAGCAATTTGGCGATCTTTATTTAGGCAGCGGCCAAGA
This sequence comes from Hesperia comma, assembly GCA_905404135.1. Lineage (NCBI taxonomy): Eukaryota > Metazoa > Arthropoda > Insecta > Lepidoptera > Hesperiidae > Hesperia > Hesperia comma. The sequence goes on from FR990021.1 coordinate 19,624,938, forward strand.
CCGCGTTGGAATATAGTGTTCATTTATAAATGTTGGAAATTGCTTTTCGAGTTAAAATCATTCTTTTAATTACGTACATTAACTTTCGTCGGAGCTTCGTGACATCAGAATCTGCTAAACGCAAGGGATCACGCAATTTTTATCCACTTCATAAAGTAGGCTATCGATTCTTCGGGGTGATTATGGCAGCCCAAAGTTTATTGCTCACACTCATTAGAAGATCATAATACAATTTAATTATCAACGTGCGTCGGTACAGGAATACTTTGTGAGGAAAACAACATATCTGAGAGTTCTTCATAATGACTTCATGTGTGTGCTAATCCACAATTGGCCAGCATCGTGAATTATCACATTATTATTATTATTTATTTATATCAGATACGACATTATAAGAGAAGATCCGTGCGAACAGCGTAGTTAGCTCATGACTCAACAATTATAAGAAAGAGACGTCTAATACTCACCTGGTGAACTAATATTTATCTTTAATACGTAGGGATGCTACAGAAGAAAACCTTTGTTAATTATAACTTTTACACCACGTCCCGAGAGAAAGTTTAACTTTTTAACAATGTAGGTACATTACACAATAAGTTAAGCAGCGGGGCATTCGATCCCCGCGGCCGGGCCCGGGGCCGGCGGGCCGGCGGGCCGCACCGGGCCGGAGGGCCCCGGGGACTAATAAATCGGTCGTCGGTTGTTTCATTTAATTAACTCGCGTAGATCAGCGGCCGCTATTTATCGCATCGCTCGATGTGTTCTTATCACTTTCTTTGTGTTACATCACATTATCAACAATCTGTAGTTATTTCTACGTTTTTCAATAAAATTATAATATGTGGTTGTGTATTCTTTAAAGCACATTAATTTGACAGAGGGATCCTAAACTGGGGCTGTGAATCATTTCCTTATAAAATACGTCCAACGGCTGAAACATACAAGGTATAGATACATTCAGCTACACAAGCCAGCGACACAGCGTACAGTGTACAGATACAAGTAATTTAGAAAGCTAACATGCGCTATTACGAGTTTGTAACTACGGTATCCTAGTTTGTATTCAAGTTAGTTAATAGTTGTTTTGAAGGGATAATAGAGGAATTTGCACCGAGTAACGACGTCGGTAACGAAGGCTCTGTAACAACATCCTTACTAATATTATAAATGTGAAAGTGTGTTTGTTTGTTTGTTTGTTTGTTTGTTTGTTTGTTTGTTTGTTTGTGACGCTTTCACGTCGCAACAAAGCTATTATATGGTAAGGTTTATGTGTGTGGGGATAGTTAGGAGGGTGGAGAGTGACGTAGGCTACTTTTTACCGCGGAAAAACATCCCATTCCCATGGGAAGATCGATGTTTTGTTAGTTGCTAGATATTTATTTTCGGAGTTGTTAATAGATGGCGGTAATAAAATTCATTTGCAAGTTCTGAATTACGCTATCAAATACTACATGTAATTTACTTAAGTCATAGGCAAATGTAATAGTCTACTTTAGCTCTGCCTCGAGAACTCCCCGCTCCGGCTGTATTCAGTGTACCGCCCGCCCGCTGGCACTATCCTGTTGACTGATGTCCGCAAGTTGCTCAGCCAACAGGATAGTGCCAGCGGACCAGAGGGACCTTCGGGTCGAGAGCCTGGACGACTTCATCGAGAGATTGGCACGCAACATGTTCGGGCGTGTCGACGCGTCGCGGTTCCCGCATCTGCAGGACCTGGCGCCGCTCCACACCCGTCCACCGGACCGCTGGGCCTTCCCGCGCGACTTGCTGGTTGCGCGGGACGGGCCTAGCACTGACTGATACTGGGGCTTCGTAAGTCGTCGCCCGGCGCTGATCGGCTCCTGCTGGGCTTCCCACCAGCGGGATTCACCCGGTAGGGCCTCGATCGCCTGGGCGGCGCGAAGATGAACCCCATCCCGTTTAAGACTGTGTGGCCTGTAAAAAGGCCACCACTCACCGGACTTGACCTATTGGTTAACCACAAATGGACAACCAAGGGCCTTAGGGCCCAGCCCAAGAACCGGCCCGTTTTAACGGGCCGCGAGAGACACCCCCAAAGGGGAACTAACTGTCCCGAGGGCTCCACACACCTCAGACAGGGTGGAGTGAAGAGAGCGAGTAGTAGGCTACTTTTTAGCCTAAATTCCTACGGGAGCGGGACCTACGCGGCTGTTACCTACGGGTCCCGAAGCGAAGCGCGGGCGTTCTCTAGTGTTCCATAAGTCTTATTCCTTGTTACTCCGCAACTGCCGGCCGGTTGGTTCGCGCCCGTACCCCGTACCCCGTACCGCTCGCGTGTACAAACGACCCATATTACCCAACCTCATCAATGTTTTGCGTACATTTACAACAAACCAGTTACAATTTGATTTTCACTCGATTTTGTTGCCTTATTCATTTGCAGAACTTTAGCAACATTTTCTGTCATTCATTGCGGCACTGTCCCTTCACCGATTCTCGTCAAGACAAGCGATATTAGTCATATTCTCCTAAAATGATACATAAATATTTGTTTTGGTACATGGACATCGCGGGCAACGTTATGCCATGAATGCCAAAGAAGATAATTTTTTAACTCAGACAAAGCTGAGCTTATCCACTAGTGTATTTATAAAGCTTTGTCATTGGCAGAAGAAAAGCACGTTGGTAAGAAGGACAGAATTTTTCCCTCGGGTGTACGAGACAGACAGGCCAATTACTTAACTGGATTCAATTAAAACCACTCAAAGTCATAGTTGGATGAAAGATAAATGTAAGGTCAATATGAATAACCGGCTGTAGCAAGTTAAATGAGTCTAGAAGCGGACTTTATCTCGCGACCTCACAGTACAGACTTTACAGACGAACAAATGTATAGAACTACCCATATTACTCGATTAACAGCACATTTTGAAGCCTGACTGTAACTTAACAAAATGTGAAAAATGACATCGGTAGTTATTCGGTATATTATTCAAAGGAATTTGCTTTTATTTGCTTACACACCTAAACAAGCGATTTTATGAAAATCGCAGACAACTAAGCGAATAAAAGTTCTGGGCATACCCCATGCCACGCAAAGACATTATTCCTCTTAGTACGAGAACAGAGATAATTGTAGCGATAACAATTGCAATATATGGGTCGTCATTGTAGTGGTGCTACGCCGTTATTGCGTGGCCGTTTCTAAATGTTGTAAGCCCGCGACCAGTGCCTTGGTTCTGTCGACTCCAACTTTAATTAAAGATGCAGCAGACAAAACGAACGTTTGGTTTTAATCCAGTAATAGTTTTTACCGCCCCGAGTGCGTCCGCTTATTAAATGTAGCTCAAAACTTACTCCCAACTTGGTGTTATCAAAATAATGAGACCTCGGAACAGTTCCGAACGACTTGAGACTTTTGAAATGTATTTAACTGACTTCGGCCGGTATTCTGCTAATTCCTTCGCCACTGATTCGTCTACCGACTGTTTGTTTTATAATACGATTTTTGTTATGAAAAATTGCAACAGAGAACCAGTTTCATAGTTGTCCCTTGAGAAATATTTTTAAATAGTTAGTTATCTAAAAAATGGAGGAATATTTAAACAGGCGGCCAATTAAACAATTTTTCTATTCCAATTTCCATTTGGTCATTCTGCGAAAAAAATGCTGTGTCAAATGACATCAACATTTTGGTTCCAAAAGTCCCAAACTTCAACCACGCTAACCATTATCAGCATTGATCCAACTTTTTATACGAGTACATGTGCTGAGAGAGAGAGCAGAGTAGGTATGTGGACCCACAAGTTCCCCCGAGAAATGCCCACAAATGCAGGATAAACTAGCGGCAATTTAAATAATTTATCTCAAAACACACTTACCAGTTTATAATTGAGATTAAATTTAAATGTAGCCGGAGCACTGGTTTATATGATAAGCTAATGTTTTGGCACCGCTCCCGGCAAATCCCTTGCCAATAGGATCTGCCTGGCCAAAATATATTTAGTTTTCACAAAAACAATTGCCACTTGTACAAAATTATAGCGTACCACTTACCCATGAATAAATTTCAGCTAATATTTTGGATGTAATGAATATTTTACACAAACTCTAATGAAAACGTTATCGGCCACATGCATTTAAATTGCATTTATTAATCTGTGCTCAGGATGAACTAGAGCCGTGAAATTAAAAGCGAACAATGTACTTGACGAGGACGGATTAATGTCATAATAATTAACATAAATATTTGCGTCATGTAAATTCACAAATAAATCATTTTGGGACTGTTTTCGGTTTGTCTGTTTTGTGATGCTTTGTACAAGTATAATAGTTGATTATACTGCTAGAAAGCTGACGGATCAAATTCAACTTTCGTTCTCTAAGTTTGCTCCCAAACTCCCGAGTTATGTCACGTCCGTCTTGTGTTGTGGTCGAAGCGCCCAGTCCCACGGCTGGCGTCGACCGCGTTGGAAGCAGCAAAACGAGTGCGGTCGGCAGTCAAGTGACCGCTTGTGACAGTATTGACAGCCTCTGTGTTTCGGGGGCTACGTGAGGTTACCGACCACGTTTTCAACGAGGAGGTGTTTTTATATGCCTCTATGTAGGCATTTATAAAATTAACAATTAATTTATATTTTCGATACCTTAATATTCAATGTAAATTAAGTAAATGTTCACTGGCAGATATTTGTATGTATATTTTGGGACCATATTATAAAATCTCTTACATCCTTATAACTGTTTTCGCTAAAAATAATAGTACACGCTGACTCATCATTGACTGACTCCCTTAACTAGTTATTAGAATTTTAATCTTGATATAATCATAAAAAATATTTAAACATTGTGTATCAAACTAAAACTAGTAACTAATAGAAATATAGTAGTATAGTTATTTTATACATTTTGCTTTCTTAAAGTTATGGTGCTCGTTTTCGCCTCCTTTCTATAAATAAATATATCATCCAGATTTACTTGTGACACAAATTCATGCTCCGGTTGATACATTACGATCAGTTCGTGCTAACATTTTGTGTGTCCATTATTGAAAATCCCTGGAACTTGAACAATACCTAGACAAGTCTGAAACCTTCCCCGAAATTCACTTAAAACGCCGTGCTTAGTAAACAATAGCAAACCTCATCGCACCCCGACTGCGAAATAAGGGATGACTTGCAGAGACTGTAATCGAATAAGACTCAGATATTTTCTCGGCTCTCAAACGTTATTTAACCAAAAAAATTTAACCAGCAAAATGAATTTAGCAAGTCACGACAAACAATTACTTGATGTCAGTAACACGTTCCGGCGCCGGCGCTCAAACGATCTTCTCAGAAATGAAAGGACAAGGAGGCTTGCAATTATACTCCCATACTATTTTATATAAATGTGAAAGTGTGTTTGTTTGTTTGTTTGTAGCTCTTTCACGTCTCAACATGGCTATTATGCGAGTATGGTATGGTTTATGTGTGTGGGTATAGTTAGGAGGGTGGAGAGTGACGTAGGCTACTTTTTACCGCGGAAAAACATCTCATTCCCATGGGAAGATCGATGTTTTGTTAGTTGCTAGATATTTAGTTCCGGACGTTGTTAATAGATGGCGTTAGTAAAATTCATTTGCAAGTTCTGAATCACGCTATCAAATACTACATGTAATTTAGTTAAGTCATAGGCAAATGTTATTTAAGAATATATGAGTTCCAGTATATCATATTATATTACTTTTTAGCCGAGATTCTTACGGGAGCGGGATCTACGCGGCTGTTGCCTACGGGTCCCGAAGCGAAGCGCGGGCGCTTCTCCAGTTATACTATGAACTATGAAGTTTTACAGACTGGAAGATAGCTGATACCCATCTGGAAGTGGTGAAAATTATGTAACGGTTGCAATCTATTTAACGGAGGTGTTCACGCCACACCAGCGTGATAGATGTCTGCGGGGTTCAAGAGGCAAGGAGGGGGTCAACGGTCAGCGGCGACACCATCCCTCCCTGCACCGCTGTGCACTCACTCAATCCGAACGGACCCGCGCGTACATGCATTTACTTACATACGCACCTAGCATACGTTATGTTATATTGTTACCAAAGGAATCATAGTTTTTTATATATTTAAATGTGCGTATGATTACTTATGTTCCCTAACTGAACAGGAGGTAGGTAACACGCTTGCTGAAACCATCTTTTCCTGTAAATAGATGTAAATGCAGGTGGTTAGCACGGCTGTCTTCCGACACCTTTGAACAAATTACCTCCTCGAGTTAACAAGTTCTTTGACACGCCGATACATAATATCATAATCACACCCGCTTTGCTTATCCAGGTAACCGGTGCGTATGAACGCACATTAATTCTAGTGTAACGTATCTCCGATATGAACCAGCGAACCTCCAAAAATACAAGATATAATTGCAGCACCTACCTACCTACTTACTTTATGATACTCATATTATGTTATAGCACCCCCGGCCCCCGGGACCAACTATTGAATGTTTAATTTTTATTAAAGGACGCCTCTTTGACTCAAAATCGTTAGAAAGTTAACGTTACAGTGAATGCTTAGTAAATGTAATGTTGTTAGTCGACACATGAGAGAGTCATAAATTAGATAATTATATGATAAATAACACATATCCGTGATAATACTATCAGATACTTTGCATTAAGAAACACATTTGCTGTGATAGTTTATGTAAAGGTTTTTGTTCAACTTACACCATTCCTCCAGTCTGCGAGTTGGGTTTGAAACTTTTGTACAAAAATCCGTTTAATTCTCGCTGTAATTTAATTTTGCTTTTCAATAAATTTAATCACAAAACGGTCATATTAAATCGGTATGTACCTATTCGTCACCAACTCTGAAAGAAAATGCAATAAAGCTTTTGAAGACTTATAAATATTAAGTGACTTTTGCTTATAAGGCGTTGTTAGCCGCCGTGATATATTATATGCCGTCATCGCGTCCGCGCCGCGACCGCGCGTCATCTCGCCGGTGATTAACGAGCCGCCAGCCGCATCGCCCGCACCGCCCCTTATCTCCGGAGATCCACAATTCTTTCGTAATTCTCCAACGTCCGCCATTCTCCCGTGGCTCGCTAATAAATACAAAACTTGAAGACACTAAACTTTGCTAACATTTACCAAATGGATCTAGTGTTCACGTGCCATTGCAAGAATGCGATTTTTAGATTGTGTCACTTATTTTATTAGTATATTACTATAGCTCTTACTAACCCCCTTTTAACGAAAATATACAAATTACTGATCCCTGTCGCGTTTTTTAAATGCTCCAATAGTGCTATCAGGTCTTCTCTTAGTGAGACAGTTAAAGCTACTTTGCCAAGAGGTGACTCTCCATGACGTTCTCACAGGTGTGAAGTCACAGCCAACCACACAGTGGGTCAGCGTGGTGGACTGAGCCCTGTAACCTCACACTGTGAGAAGAGCAATGGGATGGGTTGCTGCGGATGGGACGATGATAACGATATAAACTATGTATTCTGTGATTTTCCAGCAACTTTGCTTCGTATATTTCTGACGCTACATAAAAACATAACCCTTCTCTAGTTAAATTAACCTTCATTGTCTATAGAGAATACGAAACCAAATGAAATAATTATCTGGCATAAATATGATGTCCACAATATGTCACGTCGTGTCTCCAGCGACCGGCGGACGTACAATTTATCAGCTTTAGCCAAATAACAGGCGGCACAAGCTCGCTCCTTGCGTACGACATATGGCCGTCCCGATCACGACACGACAGTATCACTGTAATGTTACTAAAATGTGTTTAAGATATGTGGTATGAAGCGCCGCGCCCGGTACAATATAATCAAAATCTTTAACGCATAGTGGTTGGCATGTACACACTGAGTCATGTTAAAGGCTTTTAAATTCTCATCATTATCATCATCGCACCCCATGACCGACAAGTACGGATCGACGGACTTCACACTCCTTCGGGTACAAAAAAATAATGTATGGAGGAATATCTAGTGTGGAGGGTTTCAAACGATGTTTCCCTTCACGTAAGCAAATTATGTTTAGGTTTTAAACGTACATCATTGTGGAATTGTGAGGTTCGAACCGGGGCCCCCAGGTTGGGGAGCCAAGCGCCAAAAATTCCTTCTTTATTATTAACTACGCAAATTACCGCATTATTCGCATTCCAATTTCAAATTTTGGTGCGATCTGATCGAAGGAATTGATGTCACATGTCGCTCTCTGATTGGTCAAGCCAGGGGGCTCGCCTGTGAGCATTCTTTGAATTTAAAACAAATACGGAGGTAGTCAAGTTTTTGCACGCACGCGCGCGTTCATTTTTTAAGTTGCGATTATCATAAGTCCGCGAAAATATAGACAATAAAATAAGTGTTGTGTGTAGTGATGTGTCTCTTTTAGTGGTCTTATACGTATAATGCATCGCATGAGCCCGTAGTGCTTCAGATTGAACAGAATTTACCGTGATGGACTCGCTGCCTCGCTGGTCGCCATTGAAGATCGTGGAGCAGCCAACTGGGGCAATGCTAAGGTACGTGACTAATGACTTGTTTACATAATTATTTCTTTATAAATACTAATGACATGTCATTGTTTATTGCATTATGTTTGTTGTCGTGCGGATTCGAATACACAATTTATCTTTGATATCACGCGAATAGAATAGAATAGCTGTTGGTCAAATGAATTTTACGGATGCATAACCAACCAATAGACAGGCTATACATGCCACCCCAATATTCCTCAATTGCGACTGCGATATCACCGGGTGCAACATACAGTTAATTGAAGTCCTAAAATATTACAATCGGTTTCATCTTCAGTACACACCTCCAACCACTAACACGTTATTTGAAAAACTTAGAATTTGACAATACAATATTGAAGTCTTTGATGCCGAATGAACATCAAAGCCTTCATGAATGAAGGCTTTCTTGCTTCTCTGTAACAGAAATCTGTCTGAAACATCTCGACTGCCAGATGTAACTCGACACTAATAATCTAGGAGCTAGGAGTAGGTATAGGTTCTAGGATAATAATACCCTGACAATACGAATCCACTCTTACTGCCAGCGAGGCGAAAATTTGGGAGGTAAACTATTAGTAGAATATTAGTGTGTAGCATATTTCATTAACTGTAATGCGGAGAACATTAGATTAGCATTACTTTGCTTTTCATAATATTCCATACGTTGTTAAGTACTGTACCCCTATTATGAGTTGTTGTAGTAAACGTCAAAACTGTTACTATTGCAGTTAACGTTTAGAATTTGTATGAGAATCCGTACAGCGCCTCTAGCGGTTACGATCGAATAGTCTAATACTGTAGTTACATTATGAGCTATTATGAGTTTTGGAAATGAAACTACAGCGGGTATCGTAAAGACGTGAGACGGTACAGTTTCCGTTACGTTATGTTGGCATCCATGAGTAATACCTCTCTCATTCTTTTATTATGATGTCAACAAGGATAGAACGAGACCCTGGCCAGCGAGCCAACATTTGAGAAATTAAAAAAACAAGTCTATGGATGCTCTATAACCCGACTAAATTAGGAAATGTGAAAGAAGAGTGGAATTAATGGCGGTTTGGTACCTTTTCAATTTAATTACATTAGCGTTCTGCGTCAGTCGCATTCAGTGTCAAACTGTGGTGTCAAAGTGTTGCTAACTTTGATGTTTTAAATATCTAGATGGGACATCGAATCCGCGAAAACGTGTCAAAAAATTGTGGCTAACTGTTAGCCACAATTTTTATATTTTTAGCAACTAGAAGTGAACGCAAAATAAAAATCACATTTAACAATTAATTACACGCAAATTTAAATGACAGGATATTTAGTTTAACCATTCAAACGAGCAGTGGTTCCCCTTGCCAAGTGAACTCGACGTGAATTGCCCGCAGACTGAGCTCGCCAACGCTTATACATATAGACTTCATAGCTTCATACTGACAGGAAATACGTCACTCTTCTCCTAACAATATCATTACGCACACATTACGCACACATAGACAATAGACGAACGGGTAAAACATCGTCTGCACGCACACATGCTTGATAATGTTGCCTTGTTTTTTTTTTGTTTTCATTGTAGGGCGACGCTCAATCTAGACATTTAAAACATCAAAGGTTGCTAAATATTTTGTTGATCTCGCAAGTTCAAAATTTCATTATTTTCATCTCTGCGTTCGGTTGCGTGAATCATTTGCCAAGCAAAATAGTGCCTAGCCATGATTTTGTTTAAATATACAGCAATATTTAATGACATTTAATTTCGATAGTGACTTTTCACCTTAGAAAATAGCGTGAGTGCCGTAACTACTACGGGTAACGTAATTTACTATAGCATCTGTCAAATTTGTGACTCGTAATACCAAATTGTAAGTAAAACATGACCGCAAGTACTGTATTTAATAGAGTTATGCGCATTTACTATTAAAGCAGCGTTTTCACGATAGCATCAATAGTAACGTTTTTTGCGTTTACTACAACAAACTCATAATAGGGGTACTGATGTAGCTTGTTCGTCAATTTTCTCTCATTATAGCATTACCACGGTGTTTGTTTAATCCTAGCTAGCTAGAGATCCCCCCCCTGCGCTCCCCTCGCCCCCTCGCCCCGCTCCGACCGCCAGTACACTGAACACGCATATCACATCAAGCGTAACATGAAAATTTACTGATTAAACGTGACCGTCGCCTATCTCTCCCAACACGAAACCGACCTTAAGGCGTTCCCTTAAAGTTGAAAATAAATAATCGACTGATTACTCAAAAACATATCGCGTGACGCGATAATAGTTGCGAGACGTTTTCATAAGTTGATTGGTGGGACGTAGTGGCGGTATGTGGGTAGTGGGTACCTTCGCTTCGGCAAATATTTGTTCTCGAATTTATTAACCCTTTCGAAATAACCTAACTTCCGTTACATGATTATGTAGCTGTATATAATACCATAGCAGGTACTAATCTCTTATCAGATTATTATGTACCTTATAATTATACATTATAGTGAACTCGCAATAACAGTGTTGATAAAAATATTTTTTTCACTACATAGTCAAGTGTTCAGAGACTACGCAGGTAAAATATGAATAACAGAAAACATGAATAGTGCTTGTTTCCGAAAGTAGGAGGTTTCAAGGGAAAGATGACTACGTTTCTTCTCACGGGCTTGCGCTGCCCAGGCAGTATACGCAGATCAAAGATACATAACGTAACGCCGAATACTTGAAGGCATTATCAGCCATATTACTCAGATTTCCTTAAACGTTTGTAGTTCTATAACACCAGGGACGTTTGAAATTGCCTTTTTCTTGTGTGTATCGTGTATTAACTATAATAAAATAAATACATTTCATTTAGTACGTACAAATTCGCAAGAGTAATGAGCAGGTGTTGGTTTAAAAATACTCCAAATAAAATATAATACCAAACATTGATAAATTGAAATCAACATGAAATATCCGGGTAGAGCAACAATTATTCGTTATCAAACAACCAAAGGATGCTGGAATAACATTTTACACCGGAAGGCACAGAGAATGACCTGGAATTAAATTTCCGCCGATAAAACCAGAGAGTTAAAAAATGACACTGAAAAGTAAAAATGTTCCAATATTTCAGCGCGTAGGGAAATTTAGTTAGCGCGGCCAAAACGAACGCAAGTAAAAGTGGGAAATTGAGTTCCTGCTCGTGTGAGGACGTTTAATTTAATGTTAACCACATCCTACAGTCGGCTGCTTTATGACGACTAGATAAGACAATTGAAAGAGAATTTCGAGTTCGATCTTTACCAAACCTTACATGTTCCGAGATGTATGTATAATCGATTTAATTTTAGGTGTACATGTATCTTATTATACATAATTGCCTTTTATAATTCGATATATGATATAACTCGGCGTGGCTGTTCGTTTGACAGCTGTTAGTATAAAAATTCACTTAAATGTTTATCACTCAGGAAGTGTATAGGAACATACACGTTAATAATAATTATTAAATAATAGCTTTAACAAACTTACTAGAAAACATATTGTAGTAAAATTGTGCAAGTTTTAATGGCTTATAAGGGAGTAGGGTGCACATAATTGTTATTTCAGGAGGGCAACTCGCCCGCCGCCGCGCCGAGTCATCTCAATCAATCAGCCCGCGCAGCACGACTCCACGTACCCTCAATTGGGTTTTGTCTGAGAAATTCCTAAAACATTTTAATCAAATTTTCCTTTTTTCTCGAATGTACTTGTAACAATGCCTATTTACATAATTATGCGCATATACAACTATTTGCTTAACATTTAAAAAATTGAAATGTCGAATGCAAAATAAATATAATTAAAATTAAATGTCATGTTCGATAAATACGGCTAGCACATTGAGGGTTGTACAAAAATCCTGTCAGAGTAATTGTCATGCAATGGCCTACATACCTAATACTCATATCATCGCACCTACGAAAAGACAGCAAAATGTACACTTAATTATATATTATCTAGTATTAGACTTAATCAGTGTACGCCTGATGAATAAGCAACTTTAATTTAGGGCAAAAACAAATCAAATATCGTCCGCGGAGTGTCGTGACTCGTGGTGACCGCGTGGCGTGCCGACCTTGCTGACTCACGATTCCCTTCACCCCCCCTCCCCCCCCCCACGGCACCGCCATTCTCCTTTTATTTAACGTGTTCACAAATTTTGGAAGTTTTGGAGCATTGATTTTAGTTTCATTTATTAGAATTATCCAAACAATTATGTAAGTTTGGTTACCAGTTAACTAACTCATCTCTCTTTTTGGATGTTATTCATGTGAAAATGTCAAAAAGTATTTCGATTCACACAACATTTGGAAATGCCTTATAGAAGAGAAATCATTTCAATTCAATTAATCAATTATGCCAATATTCTTATTAAAAAAAACCTTCCATCATATTGAAAAAAGCTGTTACTCTTTATCTATACCGGCTTCTACTTCATAATGCAAAAATATACCGCAAGTAAACTGACTTACGATTTAGAAAACGCACATAAATAGGCTCAATTATTCGGGAGTTACTGTGCCACAGACAAACACAGGTCAAACTTAAACACCCCTCTTTAAGACAGAGTTGTAGAAATAGAGACATGCGATAAATCTTGTCCCTGTGCCCTTAACCGCTGAGGATTGCCCTTGCATGGAGCCAATTGGTATTTCGCCACGATTACCATAATTATCATAACATAGCATTTTCATCGGCCCTTGACCTCTGTGAAAATTGTTGAGTTATTCAGGCCACCAGCAATGGGTGACAATTAGGTTATAAGTTTTCGTGACATATAGGTCAAGCCAATAAAAGGGTGTAAAATACACACAGTCGGATTGTCGCGTCGCGCGGGATCAGCCCTTATCTCTTAATTCGCGAAGACATAGGGCTTTCCCACCGTCTGCAATTTGTTACATTATATTGCCTGTTAGTTTGTACGACTTTTATTGTTCGCTTGGCGCTATCGAGCAATTAACGCGACACAGGGCCAGCCGGGAATTATGATAGTTTTGTAATGAAAAAAAACCGGCCAATTGCGAGTTGGACTCGCGCACCGAGGGTTCCGTACAAACCTGTAGATATACAAGAAATTATTTTAAATATTTTTATTATACTCTTATAATATTTTTATTATACTCTTATAATAAAAATATACGGTTTTCGCAATTTTTCCTTTGTCTGTCAAAATTCTGAGTTCACGGAAGTACCCTGAAGGATTTGATTCCCTTGCGAGTTTTGAAAATTTAGAGCATAAACAGCTGTATCTTTAGATTGCGTTGACTTAGAACACAAGCTGAAACAGGTAAAAATCTATTTCAATAATAATTATGGTAACCAGTAATAGAGTTAGTATCCGATGGAACCGCGCCGCTCGCACCGATGACGGGTACGAATGGGGCGGGCGGTATTCCTTCTGGTAAAAATTGTAAACTTGAAAAAGCAGTTCCCGAAGAAGCCGGACGTTGAGTAAGTCAGGGGTGCAAAACTCCGACGCTGCAATTTGTTGCGAGCTAACTCGATCTGCGGGCCGTAGATTTATTGCACGTTCCCTGGAACAAGGTACAAATTCAGAGCCTTATCTTTCAAGTTATATATTATTTATAAGTAGCGTTTGGACGCGGTTCTACTCGCCCTGACTACGATTTAGGTTTAATACAGCTTTATAGTCTTATTTTTTTATGTTTCAAGTTAAGCAATAGGCGTTGGAAAAAATAAATTTAGATACCGACGAATATTGGAATACGGTGTTCGTATTGAATTGTAATAAATACGAAGGCAAAATATACTTTACCTAGACTATAGTCTATAGATATAGTCTATAGATATAGATAGACTATAGACTCTAGAGTCTAGACTATAGTATATAGGAGTGTTAAGTAGAATTGCTTGTTGTTGCGTCACGTCACGACTCACGAGTAAAGAATGGTTTTATGAGCAATGGACATTTATAAAAATACATTCTTCTTAAGTTCACAAAGAGCTTGTCTCTCTGTCGACCTCGTATATTATTGCGTTCGAGTTTGTAATGTCACATTGTAGCGACTCGATACCTAAGGTAACAAGTCAGCATCGGACGGGAGCTGCTTCGATCACAATATACCGACTTGCTTTATATCAATAAAAGTACCTACACAATTCCGTGGTACGATTTATGGTAGCAGTTTTGCGTCCAACTTCTAGAAGGATTATTATCACTTAAAAATCAGAGGAATTTATGGAAATATGCCCCATCATCGCTCACCATTACAAACACTCGGCCCGCTGACGTCACCGCGCCAATAATACTAACTTCTGGGCAGTAACAACTATAACCTTTCATCCGCAACTTGTTGTGTCGCTCGACCAGAGCACGGTGGCCCATAATCGGTCGCTGGCGGCCTGTAATTATTTCGAATCAATAACAATTTTCGGGAAGGCGTCACGCGAGCCTAGGTTGTCGTCCGAAGGCGGTCAAGGATGATTTGTAGTTAATTGTATTAGCTTTAGCCGTTCTCCGAGTACAATACACAAAATTAAATAAAAGCTGCGGAGGGTAAATTATGCAAATTTATAAGGAAGACGACGTCGTTACAATAAATTAATGTTGGATGTTTCTATATTTTATGTAAACTGATGAGCGGAAGGGACTGCCTGATTTCGGCGGAAGGAGTAATGGTTGCCGGTCATTTCGGTTTTGGTTTCGGTTATTTTTTGTCGAATCAGCGAGAGTCAACGACGTATTGTTACCATAATTATGAAGCAGTGTGACAGTCTGAGCGACTATCTAAGACCAATCATTTATCTGTTAAATAAAAGTTTGCGTCGATCGGGAATCAATCCGAACAAGCAAGTAAATAAAAGACAGAAACAATTTCGAATTTGAGGTAAATTACACGGACACAACGTTAGTAACTACTTGGTGTTATATCGTTTCGATTGATCCAGTCCATAGATAGGGCGTTGCTGGGTTCTTTAAAGTACAAGATTGAGTCGTTTATCAAGGCCGTTCAGCGGCATGTGAAGCTATTGGGGAACGATAAAGGCTTTATGTAAAACGCACAAAGGGTCCTGCCGGGCCGGTTGTCTATCATCCGCATATCGTGACCGGGGCAGGCCGGGGCAGGCCGGGGCAGGGCGGGGCAGGGCGGGGCAGCACGGGGCAGGCAGGGAAGCCGGGGCGATCAACAATCGAGCCTCGTTCATTTAGACCACGACCGTTCTATCTAGAACGAAATGATTGAGAAGAAGAAGAACAATTTGGCTACACATAAAAGTAAATTCGACTAACGTGAAATAACTTGATATTTATGTTATGTAATGGACACTTAGTTTCCTTCAAAGTGGACACTAAATCGGATCTTACTTGCCTCAGGCCAAACGAAGCAATTACTCCTCTCGCGGCCTGAACTGTAAAGCTGGAGTCGATAAACTGGAATTAAACTGCCCTCGCTTTGATGCCCCGTCGTATCGTTTGCTTCACTCCGTACAAAACAGACTATTAACTGATCTATAGGCAGACTATCCAAATGTATCCAGCGTGTCTGCATGGAAACATGTCCTTACACCGACACTCATGATGATGTGTCAGGACGTCTAAACTCACTCTTTTGCAGAAGCTATCCGTTTGTGATAGATTTTTATTGTAATTGTAAATTTAGTAATAAATTATATATTTAAAAGGTAGTAGGTACTAACTTCACTTGTTTCTGTTTTTTTTATTAACGTACATTTTATTGTCGACATGCTTGCGAAGTCTAGTTGAATTTCAGTCGTGACCAACCATTGCGGCATACCTACACATCATCGAATTATTAAAAAGTATTATTTCAAAAATTCTTTCTCAACGCATCGATTTCATTTGCAATATCGCATATTTCAGTACAACGTACTTTAATTTTAACAAGAACATAATTCACTTTTATCATACAAGACGACACAAATTTATTTTCTTAAACACTAACTTCATCACCTCCCCTCCCCTATCTCCCCTTGCCCTCTTGGATTCGTTCTCTTTCTTTAAAAATAATTCCTTTCAACCCTCCATCGATCATCATTCCGATAAGATCTCTTTGCAGACCAATATAGACTGTATTGTGTTCGTGTAAACACCCAAATCTTCGTGACCAAATAAACGTGGTTGACTAAATGCTGCGACTAGGGCTCGCTTCACACTCAACTGATTATCATTTATTTAAATGAATGAATGAATGACAAGGCCTACCCTAATTATGCCTTGTGATAAGCATAAATTTATACACACGCTAGTTTTTTCCCGCAGCTTTGCACGCGTGAGAGACATAATTATAGCTCCGAATTCCGGAAAGAATTAAACGCGCCATTATGCAAAAAGATCATGACTGTGGTCGTTTAACGGTGCCCGCCACTTAACTTCTTTATTTCAATCAAAATATAAATAAAGTTAAGGGTACTGACATTTTACGCACATCTGCGTAAGCTGAACCGCGACCTAAATGGTAATGAAAGAAAATACCATAATATTATTATTCAATAACTTTTTTACTATAACACAATGTGATTCTGAAAAATCCATGATTACTTAAAATCATAATATTCATCAATTTTAAGGGTTATATTCAGATAGAAACAATATTTCATCTTTTAATTGCATAATTTTCATCCAATCCAAATATTAATATTGGTAAAATTATGGATCAGGAGTTCCATCTAGCATCAACTTGAAGCCTTTTATTCTGAAGAACAGCGGGTGTCACAAAGACGTTAGTTTTATGCTTTCGGAAGTGACGGTCAGTGGCTTTAATTTTATCAGCGCAGTGATTAACAACTTACTGTTTGTTCGAAGCTGAAACTAAAACAGGTTTGCTGTGAACGCAGCTTTACCGGCCTGGGTCGCGTGATCAAGCGGCGGTTTTCATGCAGATCACAATCACAAAATGAGATGTAAGTTATTTGCCCGTTTTGATCAACGGAATACACCGCGGCGACGAGCCTCGATCGTTTAATCAAACTCTAGCTAACTGTGGCTCTGCAGCCAGGAATTGCGATTCTTATAAATAGCTAATAATTTAGAACGCTAATCAACAAGACGTTCTAATCTTAGGCCTTGAAACCTGTTGTTTATTAGTCAACGAAGTAACGTGACCATTCTTACCCCGAAGCAAACTTATTTTACCTAGTGTAACCTGTAATATTTATTAACTTGATCAGCTTTACTATACCTACATTAATATTTAGAAACTTGTTGTGCCCGCAACTTCGTTCTTGCGTAGGAGTTTTTCCCGCGCGAATCCCGATCCCGCGGGAACTCCGGGATAAAAAGTAGCCTATATGCTGCTCCATAACCTCCTCTATCTCCCATTGAAATTCCCATAAAAATTCGTTCAGCCGTTTCTGAGATTAGCGTGTACAAATACACAGACGTACAGATATACAGACAAACAGACAAAATTAAAAAGCATTGTTTGGGGTTCTCTTGCGTATTTAAAGGCCTCTTATATTAAATTAAATATTTGCATAAATTTGCCATGTAATAAAATCAAATAAGCAATCTGTTACTTACATTTTTATTATGTGTATAGATATAGAAAAAAAAATATTTTTGGTTCAAAGCGGCAGTTGATGTAACATTCTCGTATAAAATCCAATATGTGGTGTTTGCGGAAATAACTCCATCGATTATTAAAATGGCGAGGGAAAGTACAATCGGAGGAGCGTCGGTCGCGGCCAATAACAAACATATCTGCCGATATCGCCTCCAGCTTATAACGTATAATGTTGCTCACTGCGCTTTAATATTATATAAGCGCTCATAGTCCGGCGGCTTGAGTCGATCCAACGTGATCGACCAAGTTAAGCAACAGCGGACAGTCGATATACATTTTGCATCGAAGTTGGATGGGTGACGGTTAATTTCAAAACATTTTTGAGTGAGTTGAGTGCTTTTGAAGCGTGCTTATGACGCATCAAGGTTGTAATATTATGTGGCATTTATATCACGTTGGCCATAAAAAAGTCCGAAACTTGTCTCCGCTGGAGCAGCGTCATGGTGTATGCTCTAAGCCTCCTCAGTTTCGAGGAAAGAGCCGCGCTCAGGAGTAAGTCATAGCCTGAATGTAACTCAGTATTGCTGATATGTAACCAACATCACAACTCTGTTCATTTATAAGTTTTTTAAGTTAGATTTTATTTACCTACATGAAAAGCCAAATTGTTGGAATACTACTTTACTTTTAGTGTATTTTACTTTAGCACAAATACTTATTTTGCTTTAGTTTTCAAAGGGAAAATGCAATAGTTATATTATCCTACCTACTATTTTAACAAATGTGGGGAAAAATGTTTTCATGATCTTTTTCATTAAACTCCGACGTAGAATATACAACAAATATAACAACACAATATCTTATTGTTTTAGTAGAGTTGTATATACTTAGAAACAAATCTAAAATACTTTGACACAGAAAATATATAAAAAGAAAATGTCAGTTACTATATTTATCTTTCATCAAGCAGTCGGCTCGGATACGGTTTCCAAAATTATTTACGAGGTTTCTAATATTGTTTCTGATACAGTGGTGCTGTATGAGAAGCAATATAACGTTATTCTACATCATTCCATTTCTCCAGCCTACGCACAATAGTGTAATATTTCCATAATTCCTTTCCCAATACATTTATTTTTTGTGTAGCTTTATACGCAATATGCTTTATTGAAAGTCGTACTGGGTTTAGTTACGTAAGCGGGATTTATTTGTTATTTGCGACATGTCGCGCTCTCTCAAGCTCTCAGCACCGATCGCTCTCCGTTTTAAAACCAATGAGGAGGTCAAGAGCAGCCTCTGTCACGGTTACCTATTCATAATAAACTAGAATCCACTTGCGGTTGCGTTGATTTGTAAATTGCAGCAATTTCATTAAGGAGAGACGGCAAACAAGAAAAAGGAAATTCTTTTGATCTAAACATCTATAAGTAGGAATGATATGTGTATGATTTCAAAATTAATGTTTTTTGTTTTTAACTGTCTGTCTTTCTGATTGTCCGGGCCTCTCTCCGGAACGGCTGAACTAATTTTAATGGAACTTTCACTGGAAGGTAGAGAAGGTTGTGTTGATCAGTATTTATTTAGCAAACGCGTAAAAATTCGCGGGCACACCTCATTTCTGGTAAAATCTAAAATATTATGAATTTTCATCATCCCTATTCCAGGTTGAGTTCGGATTATTTTTAACACATAATTATGTCACAATATAAAGGAAGTCAGTCTATAAAATCTCTAACGTGAATGCAGGGCGTTGAAGAATGATATGAGAATCCCGTGACTAATCACACTCCACGACGTCAGCGCCGCATGCGTGATGTAACCTTAAACACGTGATAAAACACAAACAAGCCCATAAACAAATACATCGCAATGAGTGCCGCGAACATTAACTTCGAGGAGCCGAGATTCTGTCGCCCTCCGCCGCCCTCTGCCGCCCTCCGCCCTCCCTCGCGCGGGAAAACAGCCCTTAATTAAATAAAGCGAGACAGGTGCCCACCGTTATTCTGCAAATCTAATATAGCCAACTGAAACACTCTGTATCGCCGGAGGATATCCCGCCGGATTGATTAAGGTTTTTAATCAAAGTCAACAGGCAAACATAGCGGCCGCCGGCCACGCTGCGACTACTTTATTATCAGCGAGAGTTGATGGTAACATCTTTCATTTTTTCACCTGTGTATTATGAAGGTATTGAGCCTTCTGTCACCCAGGGGGGCTACTTATCTACACTAGACGAACCTATGTTATGGCGACAACTCTATGACGTTACACACACCTATGACGTTTTATTTGTTTCAGTGGTACTTGAACTTGGCCTCAGATTTATAATTAAATCTTGATCTTGATTCTTGAGATATTTCGCCTCATATTTAATTAAAATCTTCGTCACAATTAACAAGGGTGTAGCGGTGGCACAGTTCACGGCGTAAGGAAGGTTTTTATCGTTGGGTCAACTTTAAAAAAAATATTAATTATATTTTGTGTAATAAATTCCAGACAACAAAAGCAACACAAGTATGTTTAGTGTTGTTGTAACAGATTTTACAAGCCGCCAAATTTGATCTGAATGTAGGCAAATGGTGTCGCGGTGAAGGTCGCGATGAATATGGAACAGAACGCGGGACGCGCCACTGCCCGCCACCGTCCGCCACCGCCCGACCGCAGTGCAACTGCTTGTGCCTAATGAAGCCGCCGCCAAATTACACTACAATAAAAACCACTTTAAAACCATTTGAACCCGACCTCGGCCTAAAATTTTACCAAGATTAATGTTTGCGAAAAGATTTTTTTTATTTTCCTACTTCTCCGCTGAGCGCCGGCATCGCGGCCCGAGTGCCACTGCAATGTCTATTTTATACTTTTTAATTCCGCCTTTTCCCGGGACGCCTATCTCTAAATTCCTCTACGCTGCGTCTTTCTGTCCCTCGGACGTGTTCCATAGCTGGCTAGTAACGACAACGCTGCGAACCATTGAAGCGCTACACACATTGCCCTCGTAGGTAGTAGGTAAAATTAATGCCATTACCTATATCTACATAATAACGCATATCAAATCGTTTATACGCGTGACAATAAACGCGAGTTTTAGTACTTGTGCCTTATATGTAATTATTATCACTTCCACACTATAACAATTATATACCTACCTAGAACATTCAGCAGTGTTCGCAGTTTTGGGATGTATTCGTTCATATTAAATGTGCTGTGCGAGTGTAATTCCTGTTTGTGAAGGGTAAAGAACGGAAATTAATGCTTTGTCAACGCGAATATATCTCTGTGTGATAAAACGCCCACAGTCGGTATAACTCGCTCGTATCAGTTCTACGTGGAGCACACAGGTTCCTAATTTAAGCGTGTTTTCGCAAAATTTCATTCGGACTACCAATTGCTGGCTTGTTGTTGAATAAAATATTTTTACTTTTGCCTCCTATTGTGTGTCGGGGGCACCCTCACGATCCTCTCTCTCCTCGCTCGCTGAACTAGATCCTTTTGATTCTAAATCTGTCTTTACTTATTCCGTTAACAAACTATTTGAAAATTAAGGATAAAGTGATATGTAATGACGATTATAATTAACTCCTTGGGGATCAACAACACGAAGACATGATATTGAATGAACCAGTTTCGTATATTTTTTATTAATATCTCAATCTTATCAATATTTCCCAGATACCCATAGAGATGATACCCATAACTATCGAGACTTGGGTTGGCCACTGACCCCTCCACCAATCCGCACTGGCTTATAGTGATGAAATGTGTTCTATGGTTCCTCAGTGTCCCATTAATGTTATGAGAACACGACACTCACACTGAGAGACGTTGAAAGCTTTACTTTAGTGAGGAAGGTCTAGTAAACGTAGGTAACAGAGTGATCATTATGACATAGTGCGGTGGCAGCTCTAGGAAGCTAGGAACATACTCCACCGAACGTCGGCTGCTAATGAAACGGTTTGGGCTGTGCTCGGCGCCGCGACCTCACTCATTAATACTGCATTAATATTTAAGCCGCTCTCCTGCTTGTAAGTTAATACGTCATAGATATTATGTAAATAACACCGACTACATGTCGACGGCTCGTTCGTTGCTCCGGAGCTACGGACAAGTAGCTACTTGTGCACGATGTAGGTCAACGGTTACAATAGGTACATTTTAAACCACAATACATTTTACAATACACTACACTTATATAGTTTTTAAACGAAAAAGGAAACATTTTTGCACCGTGTTTTGTAAGAACAAGGTATGTAAAAAACAGTCCATACGGTGTCATGGTTTATCGATGCAATGCGTTAAGTAACGAGAGCAGTGAAATTAGTCATGTGTCTCGACAGCCGCGACAGCCGCGACACCCGCGACACCGGCACGCAACCCGAGCCGTGTTTGTCTCCAAATATTTGTCCGACCGAACTTCGCGCGAAAAAATATTTGCCTTGTACCGACCGACATTTCCTATCCATATTTTTCTAACTCGAACGGTTATTTTTGGCCGGATTCCGGTTACCTCGACCGTTGAAAGCGAAGTCAATACGTCAGTTGTTATCATAATCATCTGGCAATCATGTGGGAGCCAGCGAGCTAAAGTAGGTAAGCCGGTAGAATGTAGTCCATTTCCCAGTGAGAAGCTCGGCCACGCATCTCCTTTACAAATATATCAAGTTTCAGTCCACGTCGGCCACGAGCACAACAGGTTGAGGAATACGCCGGACGTGATTGCGTTCAGTTCAACCGTCAGAGCGGCCACAATATTCAATGTGATATAAACTTACATACACTTCGACTTCTGGCTCAGTAATCAATGTTAAGTTAAATTGAACGACTCTGTAGCCTAGTTGGTAGCGACTCTGCCTGCGACGCGAGGGGTCCGGGGTTCGATTCCCGGCCGGGGCAGATATTTATGTGGCAGATAAATATTTGTACTCGGGTCATGGGTGTAATTGTAATGTGTTATATGTGTATTCCATGCTACCCGCGACAAAGGTACCTAGTAGCCTACAGCGGGGGTATGAGTGTGTTAGCGTTTATTTATTTTATTTTTATTTATGTGCACATCTGAGAGTTCTTTGTGAGTTTTCTGAGTGTGTTAGCGTTTTTTTTTTATTGAAACTAATTCTTGAGGATAGATCTGCTCATGCATCGGCCCTAATGCAAAATTATACAACACGTTCAGAATACATCGCACAAGTTGGATCACATATTAGAAAAATATTCAAAAACTAAAAGTTTCAAACGTGTTACACAGAAATATGTATGTTGGTAGCCTGCCACGACGTTTGATCGTATCTAGCGCTCGCGCTCAAGATGGAAATATCAGACTCCGGATATAGGTTAATATATCTAACATATTTGAGAATACAGGCTTCGTTTCTTGGCAAGTGTACTGACTATAATCGACTTTCAACTGTACCCGATAGGAACATCTTTGTCATTTTACAAAGTGGTGTTACTTTTGGCGGCGATTGCCAACTTTCGTAATCCTTGGACGGCGGTGAGCTGTCTGGTAACAGTGCGCTTTTGACCGAATATAAGTTTAGTATTTCAGGTAAAAACATAATTATAATATTAGTAGCTGCGGCTAAACACAGATCATTCAATTAATGGTCTATTAAACTGTAACAAGAACAGTAAGTGATTGCCACAGTACCTAACTGCCGTAGTTTACTTTATTAAAATTGAAATTTTTTATCGTTGTCCTAAACATCAATTAAATTAAAAACCTAGTTTGTAAAGCAAAGCTTTTGAATGGTATTAATTAATTAAAATAATAAATTTTCTTAAGCCTGTTTTACAAAGCATTACAATTTAATGTACATAATAATCAGCTTTAAGCTTGCATGCGTTATGTTGATACTAGTAAATCCGGGAAACCAGTCCCTTCAAAAATCTCTATAAATTTTAACAAATTATGTTATTCCAATGTCTAAGCTATATTACTGCAAAGTTTCATGAAAATCCGTTCAGTAGTTTTTGCGTGAAAGAGCAACAAACACACACACACATACATCCTTACAAACTTTCGCATTTATAATATTAGTAGGATAGTAGGATAGGATTTAAACAGTGGAAATAAAACCGCAGTCAGAGATAACATCGTTGTGTCTCCGCACGGAGTTGGCACGGTAACATTACGGGACTGAGCCGACGCGACGCCGGCCCCTGACTGCTCCTCATATCACATGGTGTGACACCAGTTTTTGCTACTTATTCTTTCATATTTAGGTCTCAGTCAAGAACAAAGACGTGCAGTCTAGAAATAAGCATAAACACGATAAACGTGAACTTCATACTTTAATTAAACCAAGTTATTTCGCATAAGTCCTCAAAAAATTTCAATGTTTCCTGTCTGTAAAATATCTTGTTTAGGAAAGTTCATTTGTCACCTGAATTTGTAGCCTTGCCCATAATTGAACCCAATATTCCCGCTACATCAGGTAGGGCAACTCCTAGACCACATCAAAGTGTCATGAAACGTACATCATTTCTATCTCTTAGCATTAACGCCATGTTGTCTACGTTAAAATTTTATTATTGAGAATCCTTTATCCTTTTATGTGATGCCATTAGGTTACATTTAGTAATTCACGCTTATACGAGAACGCCTACGTCAAATGGCCGTGCGATTAATGTGCCGCGGGCCATTCACCATACTGGCGACAGCGCGCTACCTAATGCTTAGGTCCTGCCAAATACGATGTAATGTGTCGCACAAAAGTCATCGATCCATCGACACGTGAACACTACAGTAAAGGCTGTGTCATATGTAATAATCAGTGGAAGATATATCTGGGTACAACATTTATTTGACCGGCGAATTTCATACGTGGTAAGGAAGTATGCACAATGTATCCTGATGACCTATTAGGATAACGTCATTTAAAAAACCGGTCAAACGCGAGTCCGACGTGCGTACAGAGAGTTCCGCACTAAGAAGTAGACAAGTAATTAGTCGCTCCATATGCAATAGTTCTTTTTTCGATGATAAGATTATTTTCCTTTATACGGGTATGTACAGTAAGTTCATGCCGAGAAAGTTCTTGCAATAAATTCATGCTGAATTTAAGCGTTTAAGATTAAACGAAACGGCCTTAAATATACAGTCAATACCTACTCCTTACAAACGTCAAAATAAGCATTGTAAAAGAAGCATAAAGTTAAACGACCATATCTTTTCATTGCGTGGACGTAGAAGTTTGATCTCCAAGGGACTGCAGATTTGAGTGTTTTATATGAATTATAACGTGTTATTTTCTCGCGTTCCCAAATCCTGATCCTGTAAGAGTTTTTTCTTTAAAGGTACAGAACACTAAAACAGATCTGTTTCTCAAACGAATTTTGGCTTCGGCGGGTCAGGAAAAAGTAACATGTATTTAAACCTCGCTCTGCGTTACCGTTGTAGCCGGGTAGTGAATGGGTCGCTTTACTTTGTGATAAATTGGAATCCGATCCAATTTATCAATCAGAGGACTAATGGATACATAAAGAGCTTTTGATTTCAGAGCCATTGCGTATGGCAGTTAGCTGTTTGCGTCGTACTTACTTGTGCCTTGTAGCCTTATACGGGCCACACATACCTACTGTTAAAGACAGAACGTACATTACCTAAATAAAATTTAAAAAAGTCAAGCTTTAAGAAACTAAGACAATCAAAAATTCGTTACCTAAATCACTTTAATGTTGCAACCACTCTTCAAAATCTTAAGGCCCAGAGTCCCGATTGAAATAAATCCTTTTATAACAGCTACCTATGCCAAATCATGTCAACCAAAAGAGGAAAAGGTACACTGAGTTAAATGCAAATTTTTGAGCAAACGCCGCCGTTTCCAGCCTATGGTCTATACATGCAGTTCCATTTATCGCATACCGTCGTTCACCCGCTCGCGGTGAAACGAATCGACGAAACTACCTATGGAAAGTTCTACCTGTTAGGGACTCGCCGTTCTATTTAAATCTACCCATTTGTCCTCATCGTCAACTGTAAAAGCCTTTGCGACTAATGGACGGAATTGGAGCCGATAAATAAGAAAATTGGCGAGCCCGCACACGTGGCCTGGAAATACAATTAATTACCCTCACATGCCGACGACGGCAACCATTTGCTTGACCGAGCGCCGCGCGCCCCACTGCCGGCGATGGGCGACGACGAGTGTGGCGCTACTCACTGCTAGTTACTCGCTGGACCATCCGTCAAACCACTCGACTTGGTCCAGCTCAAGACAAGCGAGCCCCTACTTGTTATCTTCTGTAAACGATGCCTTCTTGTACCTAAATGTACTTAATATTTAAAAAGCTGATTTTTTTTTGTTTCTGTGAATGGACTAATCTGAGGAGCTACTGATTCAATTTGAACAATTCCTCTTGTGTTAGATCGTCGATTTATCGAGAATGGCTTAGGCTAAATAACATCACGCTACTACTAATAGGAGAGGAACAACAAGATCCCCAAAACGAAGCAAAACTTTATGAAAGGGGAGACTCGGCCCATGTGAACTGTTATGTCTAGGAATCGCCCGAACTGCGACTATTCATGTCGTCGCACGATTTCTCGTTCACATCTCGTGGTACGACAAGCTGGATCGCAGTCGGAATTTTGATGGATTCGAATTGCGCCATTTTGCTAATACGATAGTTTTCGGTCACGTTCATAGGGTTGTTCGATGAAAAACAAGTAATGGTCCGCTAATGGGGCCACCGGCCCGGTGTCCTGTTAAGCCAGTAATTGGTATTGTTCTTATCCAATTATACAGATAAATAAGCAGAAGGCAATTGATTCGTATAATAATGTCGTGAAATGGACTCGTTGTGGTGATTGTGTCCCTTTACTTTTGCTTCACAGAGGCAAGTTTATGTTGTTTGCACGGTTCAATGTTATGTTAATTAATAAGCATAATTTCGTATCATTAAAGTCATTTCCTTGTATTTCATTGTGTTTCAAATGCATTATTATAATGATGTTTCTCGTTATTATCACGTTGTAGTAACTAAATGGTTGGGAATTGTATTGTGCGACAGTATTTCAGTAAACGTCAGCAGACCGGCGGGAGTTTTTTATTTTAAACTGTATCCGTAAATATCGTTTGACATGAACCATTTAAATTGATAGCAATTTAGTTGAATGACCCGGATATTTTATGATAACGTAAAAGCCGGGCATGACAAAACCATTACACGTTTGTTTGTCGGTATGTTATATCCTGTATATAATTATTGACGGACTCCAAAAAAGAAAGAGGTTCTTAATTCGATATGTTTTATTTATGTGTGTCCACCAATTTTTTCATGGTTTATGAGCCGATTTTGATAATTATTTTTTTGTTGGAAAGTAGATATTCCAAGGGGAGTCCTATGTTAAGGACCCTTCAGAAGAACTTTCAAAAATTGTAGCGTTGACTAGTGCCTTTGTTAAGGTTTTCATTAACTAGGTATATTAAATCACTTCCTTTTGTATTATCAAAGGCATCGAAAACATTTAAAGAAAATTCTGACTACACTATTATGCAATGGTCTTGTAACTGGAACCTTTCCTTTAGAAAAATCGACATATATGCCTTCTAAACTACTTTCGAAGAATAGACCTTGGCATACTCAATTAATACTGCACTCCGCTGTCACAAAAGGAGTCTTTCAAAACGGCTTTCAGATATTCAGAACCTTTTAAGAGGCACCATTATAAAAGGAGAGCCATTTCCAGAGTCAACACTTAAACATTGCAGTTTAATAATTTATTCCGATGTCGTTTACTCCCCTTCTAATGCCGTACTTTATTTAAAAAGTAACGTTTATCTAATTACCGACTGACTTTGTAGACGCTTTCTATTTAGATTAGTTTTTTCTAACTTTCCTAGTAAGGAATACATAATGGACAGACCGCAATAGGTACAGAATTACAGATATTCCTTCCAAAATTTCTTTAGCATTTTTCCTGATACCGTAATTTGCAACAATCTCACTGATTGTTACCAAGCGACGAGTAGAGGAAAGAATTAAATAATATACTATGTATGTATGTTGAGCATGTCGTAGGATGCGCGTCTAATTAGGAACCAACCTGAACAGGCCTGAAAAAAAGGCGAATAACCGCGGCTGAATAATTTCCTGCGTGCATTTTAATAATGTGGATTCTTTCTTCGTCCGTGTCGAAACGCCACTCCGAAGCGAACTACTCTCCGTTCGAGGTAGAATAAAAATGAGGTGTATAATTACATCTGCAATACTTAGGTATATGAATTAACGATTTTGAATTGCAATTAAATGAAAAAAGCGGAAATTCATGAACGAATTTAGGCTTCCAAGAAATCGTAAATGCCTCTGCACTTATGGCCTACTTACGTGACTGAAGTTTTTTTATAAGTTTTACACAGAAGTATTTTCCTTGCAACAGTTCAAGCAGTCTTAAATTACATCACGAAGTTAAAATTTTCTGTTAAATTAACTATACCTACCTATTGCTAGAAAAAAAAATATTTGTCTCTCCAATATCTTACTGTACAACCAAGTTAAAGAAACACACATTTATACAGTAACATTTCTAATGCTATGCTTATTTAAAGCCGTATAAGTCGTCCTGTCAACAATAATTACCTCAATGCAGTGAACTCTGCGGCCAGGCGTGCTTCTGAATAACTGCATTACTGTGGAGCCGCGGGGTGGCCACACGCGACGCCGCCGCCAGGACACGCACGTCGTCGGGAGGACAGGACACAGTGGCCTCGGTACCGATTTACTGTCGACTTTGAAAGTTTACAATGATACAAAAGTGAATTATGACTTATTAAATATGCTATAGTTTCTACTCTTATGGGCGCTAATGATACACTAATGAATTGACTACGTTAATGTGCTGCAGATCACGAATCTTCTGTCGTTAATGAGAAAATACGAAAATACTTAGCAAAGGAAGATATCCGGTGAAGCGTCAAGCATTTTTAACGGCTCAGAGGCCTTTAACGTGCTTCAACTTGAATGCGATTTAAGTGAAATCGTCATGAAATCGGTATTGAACACTTCCGAGTGTACACCCGTAATTGTAACTTTACACGGAGTATTAAGCCGTATAGGGGCAGCGCGGGATCGCATCGGAAACATATCCCTATTTACACAATGTACCTACGAGTATACTACAACATTACTCATTTATCATATCGTTATATAGTGGAGCATTCGACAACGAATATAGTTTTAAATTTATCTGTTTACATTGTAAAATATAACATAAAGCTTCCATTTAAAAACTGTTCTATTTAAAATATAATAGTATCAACTTAAATATTTTACGTTATATATTTTTTACTGTACTCGTAGTAGCAATGTCCCGTAGAAATCGTGCTTGGCGGCCCGTGCGAGGGTGATCACAGGGGTTGATGATGTTGTTGCATTTTAATCAACAATAATTCTAGGCAATGTTTTATCTTGCGTAATAAAAATAAATAATAAAAATGTCACCATGTCAAATATCTTTAAACTCGTACCTTTAAGTTAGTGCGAAGTATATTATCAGCCAGTAAATTCTATCGAATCGCAGCCTCTCCTAATAAAGAAGCTATAAGGTGCCGACGTTAGTTACGATTTATATTTCATTGGGGTATGTTCGGGCTTAAAAACGTGAACGACTTGGCCGGGGTCCAAAGGGATCGCTCGAGATTCCCGATAGCGGTGTGGCGGTGCCGGCAATTTATGTTAAACACTTTTTACGAAAAACTATTGCAAATTGCAATTTTACGATAGTTGATAGAGCGTTCCGGTGCAATTGCCGCCGTTAATGCCGCGACTCGACGCTAAGTATTTTATATCAGCAAATAATACGCAAGCGTATAGCATCCCTGTGGCTGCGGTTGCGTGGGAGCACAAACAGTCTTTTGCGTACGGTGGCGGATCGTTTCGATGGACCGATATTTAAGCACTGGAACACCTTGCATATCGGGCCGTCGAAATGGTTTATCAAATAAATAATTATAATATAATATTTTAAAATAATTGTATAAGGCATGGATGTTTATTGACTGAGGGAGTAATGAAAGAATGAAGGATGAAGGTGTGACATTTTGACATTTTAATACCGATTTTGAATATGGATTATTATTATTATAATGAATTTAATTTACCTATTAGATATAGTATATACATAGAATTGTGAATTTAATTTAATTTAATTTAATTGTAACTGTATGTACCTACTAACATTAGGTGTAAGGCAGACTGTAACAGCTAACAATACTATGGAGAAATCCGAAATAAAATGATTATTATTATTATTATTATTATTAAATAATTTTATTGCTATTTATAAAACATACATAATTTTACTTTGAGCAGAAATAATTCATCTACATACGCTTATTGCTGCTATTACCTTAATAGTAAATTGAAATGAAAATGTGCTTTGCTAAGTTATTGAAATTGTGATTTTCGCTAACTATACCATGAAGGCAAGCCGCTAAATGATTTCACGAAAACGTTTGGATCGTTATTATAGCCATGCTTCGACAGGAGTACGGCCAATGGCGTGTAGGTACATAATATTCCATTGAATAAGACAAACTATTTCTGCACACTTAATCATTATTAATCCATTGACTTGAGCCCACCCTACGGGCTATTGAAGATTGACGCCACAATAGTCTGAATTAACAATACTCTTTAAAGAAAAGGTCCCATTGGAGAATCATCCGCCCAGCTAAAGGAGTAGTTGTTAGTACACGAGTTCCCTTGTAATGCGAGCACGAAACGGTACATATAAAGTTGTATCCATAAGCTAGTTACGCGACATTATTGGTTCAATATTCCGCTCGGAGGGCGTGAAGCGTGCCATTTGCCCGTGTCTCCATATCGACGCCAGGTTCCGGCTGGCCGAGTTACAATGTTCTTACAAATAGGTCGTACTTTCTTATTTTCTAGTTTTTCTTACTTTCTCCTATTAAAATTAGCTCTGGTTTTAATGAAACCCTTGCAAGGGAGGACCCTCAACTTCAAATCTAACATTGACTATACTCAGACAGTAAATGCACTCTCGAATAAAATTCAATTTTTTTTTTTAAAGATTCATGATGACCGACATGGTACCTCTCATAAGTGTAGGAAAGAGGATGGTATCTAGCTAGTCCGTTAAGTTCTCACCACACGTCATGTCTTTTACGAATCGAATTTCAGAAGCGATCAATGGGATGAAGCATGACCAGATCATCGACGGAGCAGCGATGAACACAAAATGATGTGGAATTTCCGGTCCATGTGACCGAGGTCCGATACATTAGTGCAACAGTAAATCTTTGCGGAGGCGATCTGTGTAATGGCGGTCGCAGTCATCGTGACGACTCCGCTGATGCCCGCATCCGTCTCGCCGCTAACGACGCGACCGCGCCGCGCGCTGCTGGCCTCGGGGCACACGGACACTGCCGTTGTACAACATTTATTTCATACTCTTCGGCTACATCTGCGCCTTAACGCGTTAATTAGTGCACAAAGTTTGACATTACGCAGATGTAGCCAAGATGTTTTATATGCGGCATTACAAATGGCATTACACATTAAAAAGCTAAATCGGGTGTCGGTGTTTTCTTCACATCAAAGAGTTTTGGCGCCGAATTTAGTGCACTAAAGGTAAAGCGAGACGACATGATATGGTAGAACAAAAATGTATCCAAGTATTTTTTGCGCGTTAAGCTACGCGTAGTTGGACATTAACTCTAATATGAACGCGTACACAGAAGTAGCCGTAGCAATAGAAATGTAGCTTATTACAGCAACTCCAGGTAGGAGTTAGCTGAGAGCTCCATTTCATTCCCTAACTAGCGATAGCCCATAAGTAGCCTACGTTTGACGCTGCGTCATCAAATATCTTCCTGCGAAAATTCATCGAAATCGTTCAAGCGGTTTAGATTTTTCGTACAAACTAACATCACTCTCGTAACTTTATTATAGTGCCAGTAGTTTAAACCAATAAGGGTCGATGCACCATAAGATAGAGGACAAATACACTACTAAAGAGCATTTGTATTATAACACAAATATAATATCACATCGAGGAAGTTCCTGTAACGTGGAATCGACTCAACGTCAGTGGTAATATGCGACGGCACAACTGTCATTGTGTAAAGCCGTGTCGCCCGACCGACCACTCAGGTGGGCCCCAATGAAAGCGACTTCGGAACGGCCCGCCCGATTGGCCGATTCAATTTTCTCCGAGAACTGAAATCCCTCTTGAATTGTCTGCCACACACATCAATGTCAATGCGATTATAACCCCCGAGATAGACGGAAAGTTATCAGCTTTACGAGAATTGCCGACTCCGGGTGATGGCGACGCTCTCCTTATACATCTTTACGTTCAAATTGAAATGATCCGCAGCCACATCGTAATAACGGCAGCCGACACCCAATCATCTTATTATGTCTTTTAATGATATCATTTTTATTTCAGACCATTTTAAATTTATATTTTATAATGTTTACTCTTGTTAGTATTATATCTTAATACGCATTCTGTACTGCCCCTTTCTAAAGAAACTCTGTAATCGGAACTTGTATTTTACGTTACCTTTTTGTAACCCCAGTTTTATTTTAAGGGTATCCAATCCATGTAATTTAAATAGAAAACGATTTAGGTTTTCAGCTTAGTATCAAAGCAACCTTTCAATAAACAATTTCGTTCAGGTTGTACCGATGGGTTCTCACAGACTTCGGGACTCTAAGCTCTACGGTGAAATAAAACTTCTACTCAATTCGTTGCTGCATTAACGTAAACAATTAAATCTTTATCCTTACAGTCTTGCTTGCTATTATATAGACATCTCTATATGTCTATGACATATAATATACGCGTATGCAAAACTCATTGGAAATTCAGTGATCGTGACGGACGTTATCGTTATAATCGATGCAGCGCAGCAACCCTGTGCATACCACGGATTGTTCCTTGTATTCCCATGATGTGATAGCACTACTTAGCAATTACAACGTTTAAGTGCCACAAGCGCTCGCTATTAAGCTATTATTCTCTTTCCAGAAAACAATTTCGAGAGCGGGTGGTTTATCTCGGGAGCACGTGGAAATATCTCAATGTGTCCGAGTCACCGGCATGTTTCATATGCCCGCAATTTCTATTACCTCTCTCTGCCTAGCTTTGCTTTGGCTGCATTCAAGATTTATATTTTTAAAAGAAAATCTCTATACATGATATATATAAAATCTCTATATACAATCTATACCTAGTCAAGTAGATCTGATTATAATTCTTCATTAATTCAGCAGTGGCATGTCCGCTAAAATCACAATTGATATTTAATCAATCATACAAAGTCTAAAAGAGTTAAGAGCTCGTTGGTTTTTCATCAGGAGACTTGAAGGATATTCAATCTCGCAGTTCTTTTAAATTTTATTCATCTGTGATATGCCCGTATTAGGTTCCACTTATACTTTTAGTAAGTAATACGATTTTATTCGTGTTAGTGAGTCTGGTCACGTGCGCAGACCGCGCGGGGAATATTGGCAAACTGACCGCCGCCGCCGACTCACTCGATACGTTAGACGGCGCGGCTCTAATATACATATTCAATTAACTACATTCAAGTGCAACATCGCAAATGCAAGCACGTCTACGGCGACGCCGGAATGTTAACTAGAGAACCAGATACTGCTACATATCGACTACGCTGAAAATTTTATGAAAATAAAACGTGTAGTATTGGATTCAATAAAATATCATCATCCCCTACGTACAAACTGTTTTAGTAATTTAATTTAACGATCAATGAATTGTAAACACAGGGGAGTCACAGGATTTTGCGAAAGTACCACAAGCATGTAATACTTCGTATATCTCGCACCAAAAAATCCTGCGCCTCCCGCGGTGTGCACTTGCCCTTATATTCTGTTGTAGGCAATCTTCTTCCTTAGATATTATTTGTCACGTACCTTCCTAATTACCGTAGTAACAATTGTATCGCAAAATACGCAATAGACATTGTTATTTATCCTTTCGTTATAACGACATTGTATTATTTCTATTCGTATTTCTCTACTGATAAAATTCGAAACCGCCGTTCAACTTGCGTATGCCGTGCGGCTGGGAGACGGATAGAATTTTATAAATAAACATCTCAGTCTTATGGAAATCCGTTTACTCCGTGGAGGTCCGTTTACTCCGTGTAAACGGACCTCACATGACATGGAGGATGAAGTCTCGTAGATTCCTTCATTTCAAGTAGATATCGCCCAATGGTGCTTCCAATAAAGTTCAATACATTCTTTCCATCTAAATTACCATCCAAGACTTACCGCCATGCTATCCGGATCAATGTGCAAATGATTTCACAGTGATTTACAATGACCATACATTAGACAACAAAACAGTAATTAAATGAGGTAAATAAGATATTCGCTTCAAACGCTATAAATGAAAGATACCACACTTCGTAATTTTTCCGGGACAAATAAACCATAATTGGTATGAATTTTGCATTATTTAACAAATATTTCATAAAATGAAGCAATATAAATGGCTCGCATTTATAAACCAATGCCAGACTAATAATTGCTTTTTACAAAAAAAATAACCGACTTCAATCTTGATAAGTAGAGATAACTCAAAAACTACTCGCCAGATGGCGCTCAATTCAACATGTAAGTGTAAAGTTCTCGTCACTACAAATTAATCAAGCCCAAACACTAGATAACTGCAGTAAATCGTTGAGGAGTTCCCTCGACTGTCTTTCGGCTTCATCAGATCGACTCCAGATTTTCATGAGATTGTAGCGCTTTAATGTACTTATGATAACATGAACAAACACACTAGTTGTCCATACAATTTTCGAAAGTTCCCCTCGATTTCTCTGAGATGCCATCATCAGATCCTGGTGTCCTTATCAGGGTACCCCACTGCGCATATCTTCTTTACAACAAAAAAAGAATTATCAAAATCGGCCCATAAACGACGAAATAATCGCTGAACGTACATAAAAAAAAAGCATAATATATACGGTCGAATTGAGAACCTCCTTCTTTTTTGAAGTCGGTTAAAAAGGTTCCATAACACAATTAGATTATATGCATTGCAGCATTAAATCATAATAATGTAATGACCATTCGAAAAAAATAAGTAGAAGCATCCTCAAATGCCCATGGCTGTTGGCTAGTAATTTAGTCCACTACCGCACTAGAGTAGTGACAGTGACGTTCCACAACTCTAAATCGAATGAAACAGTAGATGTCCTGCTAGAGGCCGCATATAGCGACGTTGTACGCAATCAAAAGTGATTAGGGAATGTCTCGCTTAAAGCTGTTAGGATAGTCATTCTACACTAATGGGTACTTTTACACCCTTTTGATTCCGCGCGCCGGTCGCGGCCATTAGGGCATTGTGCCTAATGAATAGGCACTATAACCAAACGGCCGTATGTAAACGAGGTGCGTTCATTTATCACGGCGGCTCTCGGCGCGGCGCGGGGCGAGGGGGGGGTGTTTACGTGTTTCACAATACAATTTATTGGTAAAATCCTTTTTCGATACGACTGTCTCTAAATGCGAAGTCCGCACACACGCTAGTTAACAAAACGAAGTTATAAAAAATACATAAAAGTAAGTTATTGTATTAGGTAACACTTACGTATTGTTTACGTTAGACTGATTAAGAAACCAAAATGAAACCTTATTCTATGGAACATAATATTACTACGTAGCTACGGCTAAAGTATAATGGATCGGTTATAATAAACTAATAAGTCTATTTTTCATGACATTGTTACATTAAATTGAATTCAACAGGTTGCAGTATTTTGTTAGGAGATTTATGTTTTCCGTAGGGTAGACGCACACATTCGACTCTCCTAAATCACGAAAACTGTAGAACAAGCGGATTACTTTTATGTTTTACTTGTCACTTGAAACCATACGTAGTCCTTATTATCTCGTCTTTACAATTTGTTATAATAATTCCTAACTTGCCACTTAGTTTTAGTTAGACGCACGACTTGCAACAGCCCAAGTGATCATACGTCCTCAGCGAGGCAGGGCCGCGCGGGGCGAGCGGGGCAGGCGGGGCAGGCGGGGCGCGGGCGGGGGGCACTAAATACTACCGCCCGAGGACGACCAGATCTACACTGACAACAATGAATGACGGCAAAAACGACCGCAAATGTTTGTCCCTTTTTCAGTTTCCACGTGGAGCCGCGCAAAAAGCTTTAAGTAATGATCCTGTAGCGGCGCCCCTACACCCTTTTTTGCAGGCGTCGGGCGCCGTCCGCCACGCTGCTCCACACCGGGCCCAGAGCTCCTGGTTAGCCGAGTTTACGTTAAAGTGCCCCCTTATCGTACGGCCCTTGACGCGGAAACCATTACTTTGTTGTTTTTTTCGGTAGGTACCTCTTTCTGAGAAAGACCGAAGCTTTGGAGACACATGGAACTGAGTTCTCTACAACTCACAGCTAACTTCGCGGACGGCAGATACTCGAAATATGAAGACGCAAATATGGAGTGTCGCATATTTACTTTATTCGTTCAAAAGCAAATACAAAATATATTGGTCCGATCTTATTTAGCTTTGACGTAGCGATTTATATTTTACGAATTATTCCTTTTCCTTTAGAATATGAAATAAAAAGACAACTCAAAGGGCTCCCGGCCACCCGCCACCAAACAGGACAATTTGAATGTGCATATTTTAGCGAATGTGAAAAATATGAGGACCAAATTAATGTGTACATTTGGGTCGCGTTATGTGGATCGAGTTCAGCGAATAATAAAAAATATTGTTTACGAATGTACGTCGATTGAATACAATCGACTGTAATATTATAGTAAGTTGATAGTGACTGCTTATATGTGACATGTGTACGATAAATATGTATTCAGTAGTTTACATGCTAGAAGTCGCTCCTCCTACTCCCTCACAACAAGTGGCTGAATCAAACGACAATAGATAAGAAATGTTAAGGACAAGATTTTATATATAAATACGCAAATATTTTTACGTATTGTCATATCTCGTTGTATTTTGTTTATATTATGGCCTTATGTTATTGATCATTTTGAATAAATTGTATAAATACTATTTGGTGCAGGAATCCGCCATAGTGAACAGTGTGGTTAGAATAGTGATTGGTTTCCACTAATTTTGGACATATTCAATAGATAGATTGAAATGGTCCAACATTTAATTCAGTAGCATTATTTATGGTAACGTATCTGGATTGAATCATAATAATTATGTATCTGATTACACGGTTACACTATACTGAAACATGTCGCAGTAATTAATCAAATAAAAATAACGTGCACGTGACCATCTAACGCATAAGATATTTTAAATAATACCTAAGGTGTAACAGAATATAGTCTAGAAAAAATGTAAGTTCTCAAACAGGAATCGTCAGAACTCGTTATGAAATGAGATGAAATGATCGTTATGAATGATGATGGTCTTGAAAGATTTTATAAGATAAAAATCTCTCGTAGGTACTACGAGTTTAAAAATGATAACCAAGTTGTAGTTACCATAAAAATTATTATAACAGGTAGACAATATTTTTAAAATTTTAATGGCTAAAATATATTCTAACATTTCACTTGTTACACATAGCACTCGTAATGTTCACTGCGTAGCGGAGCCCCGAAACACCGCTCGCCCCTCGCGCCGGTGTCTAATATCCGCTCCCAACAAAGCGAGGGCTGTTCTTTATAATGAAAACAGACTATCAAGATAACTTCATACTGTTTAAAACTAAATTATCTAATAAAAATTATATGAGTAAAAATACTCTCCAATAAAACTAAAACACAACATCGAAGAAAACAATTTGTTACAGGGTTTAATTAGAACAACCTCTTGATAGTTTTATTGCACAGCCCCGACATAGCTGTACACAAAAACATAACCAGCTGTAATCAGTATTACAGGGGTTTCTCGGCAAAGCGTTATTATATATCGTGTCGGGAACGTAATTCAATTTTCCCGTCACGCCACGAGCGGCGCTACAGCTGTGCTACGATGCTACGCCGCTACGGTGCTACGCCGCTACGGTGCTACGGAGCTACGGCGAGTAAACACAAACACTGCCCGGCCGCGGACACGCTAAACATTCCGACATTGATTGAAATCCTTAACCGTTCTACTGAAAGTTCTAAACTGAAACTTATTTCTTTCGTAGGTACCCTAAAACAACATTAGAACCTGAAATCTACACAAACTATTCGTGCCTGGTGTGTTGTCCATGGCGCCCACGACGCACGGAATTCTGGTGTGGGGCTATGAGTGGGCAGCGCAATTTGTTTATATTATAATTATTGTTTAAAAATGTTTTCACATGAATTGCAAGATGTCCATGGAGAGCACATACTCTCAAACACATCCCTACCATAGTCAAAAACTGTTAGCACTGGAGTTTAATTGCATAAATCTGTAATATTAATCTACCAATAATCATAATCATATCTAATACTAGCTTTCCGCCCGCGGCTCCGCCCGCGTGGAATTTTGTTAGGTATATAGCGTATTTTTACTGAACTCGACAGTGCTTTTCTTTAGACTTATTTTAGAAAAAAAGATTTTTCAGGCTGAAATCTTATTACAACTTCAATTTAATATCGAACAAAATCGCCCATGTAGTTTAATATTTGCTGCTTTCCCTTCATAAGAAAGTCCAACTCGCTCTTGGCTTGGAAGTTATTTTTCAGGAATTTGCATTTTACGATCCCGTGGAAATGTCCTAAGTAAATTTCCCGTCTCGTATAAATATTTGGAGTACTAAATCTCTATTTAATTTTACACCTACCTATATATTTTTAAGGTGATATTGAAAAAATACTGAAGCACATTTTTTAATTTTAACAAAGAGACTGGACATTCATTTTCAAGTCCCTAACTTGGAAACTAACGAAAAAACACAAATTTTCACCCCGTATTTTTAGGGGTTGGAGGGTTAATTCGAAAAAACACTTGATTTTTTATTTACAACAAAGAGTATTTTTACCTATTTTCAGCTTTCTATCTTGAAAATTTTATTAAGTCCCATACAATCTTTCACCCCCCTTTTAAAGGGGTTGAGGGTTAATTATCAAAAAAATCTGATACACGTATTCATTAATTTGAAGTAAGCAACCAAAATTCAAATTTCCAAGTCACTAACTTCAATGTTGTAGAATTTTCATATAATAGTTTTCACCCCTTTCATCCCCTTCAGAGTGGAATTTCCAAAAATCCTCTCTTGGTCCCCTACACTCCCCAAGGAACATACAATACATGGCAAATTTCATGTTTGTAACTTAGAAAATGACGGACTTCCATACAAACTTTCAACCCCTATTTTACCCCCTTAGGGGTAGAATTTCCAGAAACGCTTAAATACGTATCTATTAATTTTTAATCAGTTTTTCAGGAATTTGCATTTTACGATCCCGTGGAAATGTCCTAAGTAAATTTCCCGTCTCGTATAAATATTTGGAGTACTAAATCTCTATTTAATTTTACACCTACCTATATATTTTTAAGGTGATATTGAAAAAATACTGAAGCACATTTTTTAATTTTAACAAAGAGACTGGACATTCATTTTCAAGTCCCTAACTTGGAAACTAACGAAAAAAACACAAATTTTCACCCCGTATTTTTAGGGGTTGGAGGGTTAATTCGAAAAAACACTTGATTTTTTATTTACAACAAAGAGTATTTACCTATTTTCAGCTTTCTATCTTGAAAATTTTATTAAGTCCCATACAATCTTTCACCCCCCTTTTAAAGGGGTTGAGGGTTAATTATCAAAAAAATCTGATACACGTATTAATTAATTTGAAGTAAGCAACCAAAATTCAAATTTCCAAGTTACTAACTTCAATGTTGTAGAATTTTCATATAATAGTTTTCACCCCTTTCATCCCCTTCGGAGTGGAATTTCCAAAAATCCTCTCTTGGTCCCCTACACTCCCCAAGGAACATACAATACATGGCAAATTTCATGTTTCTAACTTAGAAAATGACGGACTTCCATACAAACTTTCAACCCCTATTTTACCCCCTTAGGGGTAGAATTTCCAGAAACGCTTAAATACGTATCTATTAATTTTTAATCAGTAGCCCAAAAATAAAGTTTCATGTTTCTAACTTAAAAAATGACAGTCTTCCATACAAACTTTCAACCCCTATTTCACCCCTTTAGAGGTTGAATTTCATAAAATCCCGTCTTAGTGAGCACTTACATCCTTAAAAGAACCCGCATGCAAAATTTCACACTCCTAGCACTTGTAGTTTCTGAGATTTCGTGATGAGTCAGTGAGTGACCCTTCGCTTTTATATATATAGATATTATAAACCTCAAAATTTTCCTTAGTTTTATTTCTTAGTCGACAATTCAAAATGTTGTCCGCCTTCATCATGGCACAATATGGGCATGCACCCGGCCTTACGTGCCCACTCATGGCCGCGGGAGGACATCACTGGTGCCCGCGCCGCAATCACGTCGCCGCCCACACAGCCACACACTCGTAAATATTTGCTAACGCGTAATAATTTACACGTAATAGAGTCGAATGGAGATTTATTCGCCGACTCCCTCTCCCATAAAGCCGGCTCCACGCTCCACGCCTCTTAACCTCGTAATGGCCGCGAAGCGTAATAGTTAAATGTTTACCATAGATTTTATCAGAGTTTTGTTTTAATTCATGAATTAATTCGAAATTAAAGATTTTGCCGCTGGATTATACAGAAAGCAAAGAAGTACGAGTGCCTAGAATAAATATTTATTTAGGTATAGGATTCCATGCCATAACTGTCTCTCTTTCTTCAGAACGGGTGATCTGATTTTAATTAATCTTGCTAATCAGTGGAGATATTAAGGCCATGTACATATTTTTACATATTTTCATATTGTTGAGCAGCTTATATTGAGGGTACTACGATTACAGTCTTGTATACCTACAGCCAATTAAGGTTTTGGTAAAAAAAATGTCATCATCGCTTACAGTCCCGGCGCCAGTCGTCATACATACAAACGAATTGACTAACGTTCTTAATAAAATTCTTCTTAATAGACTAAACTTTCCCTTCCCAACTTGAGTTTTGTGGCGATCGCTCACAGTTGTGTCATAGGACTCGAGGGCGGCAGTGGAAGGGTGGTGCAGTTCGCACGTTATCTATCTAAAATCCAAAAATATTGAGTGCAAAATGTAATAGGATAAACTAAAATAATATTATTTTATAACAGTAATGTACCACGGCAAACATTTGATTTTAATGCATGAGACTCGAGAATCACCGCGGCCCGGACTTTGTTGCTATCACGTGAATTTTAAAGCGCCCGTCCCCGTGAGAGCGCGCGAGGGATTTAACCCGCGCCGATTTATGTCGGTGGGGCACGCGAGCGGCCGCGTGGGCCACCGCCGCGGACGCGGGTTATTCATTACTTTTGTCGTGATTAAAAAATTATTACATCAAAATAGTCTATTGTGACATCGCCCTATACGCACATTACATATCAGGACATGCTTAAATCGCACTATCGAAGATTTCGATACCGCTCGCATATTACATATACCAGTATTTCCAGCATATTACACATACCAGTATGTGTATGTGTCAGTGAGGAGTCACTTAGCCTGCCAATAAATACCTATCCCTTTAACTATTCAAAATGAAATACATTCTACAGCATCACTCCACTGAATACTTCGACTAGGATCGCGCAACTATTTTCATCATCTGTACGGAGCCTAACGCGTAGTCCGAGGTGTAGTGTAAATTGTTTAATTACTATAACGTTCATAGTAGATAATATAAACTAAATGTGTTACAATATTGTTTACTTAGTTTAAGTACCGTATGCCCGCAGGTGTCACACGCTTATTAACGTGTATAGTAAGTACTACTTAGTGATATTATGTAAGTTGTTTTGTTGCACAAAAATTTTAATGTACATTCTATTGGAAATAAAAACAATTGTAAGTAGGTATGTTATGATTATATCCACGCGGCAGTGACGTAACTTGTGAATTATTTTAGTTATGTGAATTAATAAAAGCGACAGTCATGTCCGCGTTCAATAACATAAATAATTAACGTTTGGTGCTTTTTACAGTGAAACAATTCGTAATATTACGCATCCGTCACTAGGATGCGGCATAAATCTAAAATGCGTGCTGTTCAAGCATCAAGCTCACTGTACTGGGGCGTTCGCCATGAACTCAAAAACGCCACGGACTTTAAACTCCATCAATGGCATTGCATCGGGACGTCCCGCGTCGCGCGTCACGCGGCCGCCGGCGACGCGACCCGCTTACGACCTGTTAACGAACACGCGGCCGCGTGCCGTACCGTCCTAACGTTTACCTTGTAACTGAGATACTTCAGATAGTCAACCGGAGATATAAAGTCTGGATAAGGTACACTTGATTTTACACAATTAAATTTACCTTTACTTGAACTTTAGGGAATGTATACAGCAATATCGGAGACAAGACTACGAGTAGCAATTTTCTAGCTACGTTGATGTTCAAGTCGGACTAGGTCGGCCTGGTAGACTATTCATTCCGACGTCGGAAAAACACGGTACAAAAAGGAAGAGACAGAATTAACGCGGCACGCCATCTTTAAACTCATCAAAACGTTTACAAGATTCCGCCACCAACAATATTAGTAGAACAAGTTAACGTTTGTAATTGATTGTACACGGTTCACTCGCGGTAAATATCTGGACTAATTTATTCCTGAAGAAACTGTCTCGTCCGATTTTTTGCAAGTAGGATATTTGGTTACAGTGTAAGTCAGTGGCTACATAAATATGCATGTGTAATATT
This sequence comes from Hesperia comma, assembly GCA_905404135.1. NCBI lineage: Eukaryota > Metazoa > Arthropoda > Insecta > Lepidoptera > Hesperiidae > Hesperia > Hesperia comma. The sequence continues at coordinate 19,667,693 of FR990021.1, forward strand.
TAGTTTATCAAAGTAACAGAGTAACTAAATTCCATCTCGTCCTTGTCCTAGTTAAAATTTAATTAGTTATAATAACATTAGAGTTACACCAAGAAATGTTGTAATTGCTGCAGTGTAGCCCATTAGTAAGAAGTGCACGTTTGGAACCCAGATTGTGCAGGGACAGAGGACAGAGGTGGGGGTTACATTTAATTTGTCTTAATTTTACACACAAAATTCAGTCACCCAGTCATTGGTACAATGTAACTAAATACTGGCTGTCTCCTGCTGGCCTGGACCGTGTGGAGTTAATTTTAACTGATTTTCTAAGAAACTTTCCCTTAGCATACCATCCCTTTGAAGTGGAGAATGACAAATCCATTATCAGCGGACGTCTACTACCTATAAACTACCTACCTGCCTTTCATCCTTTAAAAATCAAGGATTTATACGATACATCGTTTTACGATATTTCGTAATGAGTAAGTGACTTTTCGCTTTTATAAATATAGATATTAACATTGAATGTATTTGGCTTTTAAATATGTACATTCCTACATCTAATCCCAATCATTTGAAATCGAGTTTTCATCACGTTCTGAGGTTCTAGGAAGCTATTGCCGTATTCGCGCGGCCGCAGAAGTACCGCGTCCAGCGCTCGTAGCTCGTTCAATTTGTATCAGCCGTTTCGAATCGCAATCCGGTGAGCGCTTTTATTCCTTCCTTTACGATGTGTTCCGAAGTCGTTTGATCGCAACTATCACGCGTGTGTAACTCGATACTGTCTGCTCAAACATAAACTTGGCTGCGCTCTCAAAGCTGATACAATATTTTTTGGTCTTGCATGAAAATCGTTGACTTTGTGTATTATAAGGTCTACCTATTGCAGACATAGCGAGCTTATCCCGTGATTATTTAGTTCAATACTTTACAAAAAATCCTTTCTGATGTCAAAGCTTTTTAAATCTCCAAAAATATTTTTTTAATATAGTCGTATGGGTATGGGTTTATATTTACTTATAATTTCAAATAAATCTTTATCAAATTTCACTCATACAAAACATGACCATTGGTTTCAGTTTTCAGTTCAAAATATTAGAAAACCTACTAAATAAGTCACAATGTAGCAACACGAGTCTCTAGCGTCTCAGCGAGTCCATAATGACGTGACATTACTGGAAGTTCCGTAGTCGTCGAGGGCTTCCTCCAGTGGGTCTTGAGGTGGAGTGTTTATGCCAACGACGCGCGCGTTAACTGCGCGATGTCACGTATGAAATATTTAGTAAGAAATTTGGCAGTTCCGCGTCCTCGAGCGACGCAGTTACTAAAGTCGCATCGAAGCTCACGCGGAGTGTCGACACCCGAGCCCCGACACCCGAGTGTCGACACCCGCGACCCGACACCCGAGTGTCGACTGCAGGGCGGAGTGACGTGAGAGCGCTCGCGCCATCCTTTATGTCCCTCTCGAGCCGCACACACGGCCGCCCGGCCGACTTGCTTCTAATGAGCTTGTTTGAAGCTGTCAAATTCAAATTATACGCTTACTCATGCATGTAGTTTTTGGATTCTACCTACTTAATGGAGTGATTAATATGTCTAAGTATCATGTGCTGATGACTTAGGATAGATCGCGCTGTATAAATGCACGGCTTATCAATGACTTAAATATAGCTTGTTATGGCACATGTAACCGACAGTAAAATGCACTTTTAACTTTCTTACATCATTTCAATGGCAACTTATAGGTTCAACTAGCAAAACGGCCACATGTCGAAATGGTGCTGTACTAGAGGGCGCGGCGGCCGTGTGTCCGCGGCGCTCGTGTGACTAATGGCTCAGAAAACTACGTAGTTAGTTTTGTTTTGGGCCCACTTGTCTTTGTTCCCTAGTTTTTTCTATTAAAATTGCTCGGTCCGCGGCGCCCGGGGTGCTCAACTTAAATTTAGTTTGCACGTAACACGCTGATGGCTTAAGTGAGTTATGAAGATAGTTTGATGAAAACTTCCTGAAACATCAAGGAAATTTTGCACAGTTTGCGTTCAAAAAGAACCCTCAGGGATGTAACAAAAATGCTAACTCAAGTTAAGTTATTCAGTTGCCGGGAAACACATTGTTAGAATTTTACCTTACAATTTAAATTAACGCGTAAACATTATTTAATCCGAATTTAAACAGATAGAGCGGGACTATCGTAGGTTATTGTTGAGACGACGCGATTGCGACAACGACTTGACGCGTACCTGAATCTACTACAAGATGCATTCAAATGTATCGAGTTACTGCAGAATATATTCCGTGCTGCGCTACAAAGTGAATGTAATTTGAAAGCTAGACTATCAGTGATGTGAATTCATATACATTATTTATTTTATATGAAGATTAATTTATGGTGTATAAAATAAATAATACTTTGTATCCTCCTCTACACTATTTATTTTAAATATTTGGATTTTTAAGTATTTTGTACGAGGGAGACAACTCATAGAAATGCAAAACAATCACCTCGATTCTATTCAGCCGATTACAGGAATTTGCAAAAATAAATTCAAACGGTATCTAAATAATTCATTCAAATGCATTATCCCGCCGCCGCGTGCACAAAACGGCACAAACAAGCGCGGCTCGAACGCGCGATAGAATCCCGGAGCCGCGCGCTCGAGCAACGCTCCGCATGAATACCAAATCCTGCATCGCTAGGCGACATGGAGGGCGCCTTCATGCACTTACTACTTACCATTGAACGTCCCGACAACGTACCGGCGCGATACACGGGGCTGCCTGCGTGTGAATCGTGAGTCGCTATGGGACAATTCTGTTTCCGTGTGTACTCACTTACCTACGTCTATCTATTTACTTTTGGCAACATTTTAGTACTCCATATTATGTATGAAAGCTTCGGTCGACTTACCTCATAATACCCACTCGAGCATAATATTCTGTATCAGTTAGTTATCCATTAGTCGCACTTAAACTGTCATTAAGTGAGATGAGAGACATCATTACGGTATAGTGTAGTAGTAGTAAGATACACTGTAATAAACTGGCTCATTTGTTTAGTTACATGTTGATCATGCCGTGTTTAGATAATTTAGAATTTGGTATAAAGAACGCAGTAAAACCTCGGTTGAGTATACAATGCCCTCTGAACTACCCCTATGTTCAGCTGACCAGATCTGATTGAAGCCGGTCAAATCCGAGTCCACAATATTATCGTCCCGCCATAAATCACTAATTTCGGAATTTCCTCTTTACTTGTACTGTATGTTCTCACTTCTTGTCAAATATTTTGATTTTCGGTCCACCGAAAGTATGTGCGCTATAGATTTCGATTGCCTTGCGAGCATAAAAAATAAAAGTGGCCTTATCTTTAGGTTGCGTTGGATTAAAAGTTTGATTTTTTCTTTGCTTCACGGAATGCAGATCTGATTATTTGATATTAATTTCAACTTGATCACTCTACGTGTTCCCAAGAAAAAAGTTTTTAATAGAAAGATGGACGAACAAAAAAGTGTAGATAGGTATAACAATTAACATAAATAAAAAAAATACGATTCAACGTGAACTACTAGTTCTGCAATAAAATTCTGGTTTTATTTGGGACAGATAGTATCCGTTTTTTATTTATCGGCCAAATGTTTAGTGTTCCAGAGGTCTGGCTACGCTGGTGGCCACCCATGATTAAGTGCGACATGAGCCGATCGTTCCAGAGCCCTGCCAGCCATGCCAGCATCCCATCAACATATTCACTGGAATTATTTGACGCTACGTTTGGTGAAATATGATCTTTACTCTGAGGAATATGTTCCGGCCCATATTTTAGGGAAAAGACATACATTTGCAATCATTCTAACAAATGATGATTTATTGACGCCGAAGTAGTGATTGATCGGGACAGACACGGATTTTCATGTCGGCGTACTTTCGGGACTCCGGGAATTATGTATTTACCTACCCTTTTTATATCTGCTTCTTAATTTCTTGATTATATGAATTATTATTTTGATATAGGCACACGTGTAGTATAGGTATGTAAAATCATATATTATCACGCTTACATCAACCTAATATTGATTTAACAGTGTTTTTTACTGCGAAGATGAATAAAATACGATATACCTATTTCCCTTGAATATATTGATGTATTATGTTTGCGAAGTTGAGAAGCTTGGTGCCGGAATCTTGAGTCTTGAGACCCAATTCTGAGACCCACCTACTTTGTTTGTATCTCTCTCTCTTTCTCTTAGCCGCTCTTCTTAGCCGACATCGCACCGATGATATTATTTTAATGGCCACAGGTTTCGTCAGGTAGATCGTTAGATCGTTTATCAGTAACGAATTTTACGAGTGGGTGCCGTAAATGGTGTGATAAGAGCCTTAGCAACATTCGTCCCAATAACTGTATCCTGTAATGTAAATATGTAATCATCTCCCTCCGTTATATTCAAATATCAGATCCGTGCACTGATGAAAGTAATAGACCAGCCGTTCGTCTTTTTCACTTTCGGGCACGAAAAATATCGGCGATAGATTTAAGTTGACCAAAGCCATCCAGTAATATTTTAACATGCAGGAGGTGGCGTGGGATGATAATATTTCATTTCATGAAAAAATAAGAATCGGGATAAACGTGGCCCTCGGTGAATGGATCCCGAAAGTTTGTGCGATATTGCGTGATGTTCCGTAAAGCTCGGGAAGCTATTTGGCCTTTCACGTATAAATACGGTATCAATTCTCTTACTACTGTGTCTGTTGCTTTCCTTGGAGAGAGATATTTGTATTGAAGATTGGTTTGGGTCCATGGTGAAAGCAGTGCTCCAGCTCCCTGGAAAGACTGACCAAGCTCATGTGTGTAGGTTAGAAATAATTGCTTAATCCCTCATGTATTCTTTTGTTACAGTTTTAAACTCGCATCCAAGCAATTTCCTGGCAAGCTGCAGCAACAAGGTAAGTTTAAATTTTAAGTTTATTTATTTATCGTATCACTCATATCCTGTACAGTTTATGTCTATGCCTGTTGAAATGTAAAATATTAGAAACAACATTATAACACAAGCTACATTATTGTTCTGTGCGTTCTACGGGGTGCTAAATAGTGAACACCTGGAATGATTTTATTCAAAAGTTTGTCGCTTATTACCTAACAGGTAGTTTGTGCGTAGACTTAGGCTGTTACAGTATACAGCAAGGAAAATGTTTGAGCAAGTACATTTTTGTATTCGCGGCAGAGGCTTATCGTTTATCGATATTGTGTGAAAAGATTTGCTCCCGGCGCGGCTCGAATGGCTCCCGATAAACATGTGTAACGAGTCGGTCGCTGAGCGCTGCGCTGCTTTGGAGCGCCGATTGTTCGCTCATTACACGTAAATTACACGCCTACCGCGATCCTTTACTGATTTTCAAACAAACTTTGATCCCTTAGTTTATCCTTTACTACTTCTTGTGGAAGTAAAATATAAAACAATACACATTTACTTCATATAGGTAGGTACAGTATGTATCTACTACTCCGTCTAATAAGTGAAACGACAGTCATGTCTATACGTAATTATCGGATGACGTGACTAGGTATAGTCAATGCGTGAGTAGCTCTGACGGCTGACGGGAGATAACAACCAGGAGAATCATGTGCGGATGTTCGGTGACATGGAGTCCTCCGGCCATTGGGTGTCTGGTACAGTAAACACGGAGCAACCAACGTGCGCGCTCACCGCAGACCGACCTGCGAATCCCTTGAAAACAATCAGACCTAATGCAGCGAATGCCATGTTACGTATTGAAAAGTCTGTTTAAATTAACATTCCAACCGTATCATGACAGCGATATTATAGGTATTTCGATTTCTCTTAAGTTAACGAAACCCTAGATTCCGTCGAAAAGTACCGCAAGCGATCGCTGCGGCCGGCGCCGCGCGGCCCGTGTCTGCTCCGTACCGCATACCTCATTTAAACGCTTTTAATTATTTGAGCGGTCCGTAAGGGGAGAGTTATGCACGGTATCTCCATGAGCGATGGAATTTGTGCGATTAATTTATCTCACATATCCCACCAAGGAAGCCTGACCAATTTAAGAACGTGTAGTCAACGTACCATTGAGATGAGAATCATCGAATGTGAAGGCAGTTTTCATGGTGTTCATATAAAAATCGTCCCGAAGCAGAGAGATTAACCAGAATCATTGAGCGAGGGGTAAACGATGCCCCGCACAAGATTTGGGCTGCCCTCGGCCGTTCTAAAAGGTTTTAAAGCCAGGCTCGGGAAGTTCGTACGGCGCGCGGCGCGCGGCCGGCTTAGCGGGCTGGACGCCGGCCTTGTCCTCGGTCCGCGTCTGATGGACGCTGCCCTAATCTTTTATTACAGTTGCTGAATGTTGCTGAAATGTTGTTGTGTTTTAGCTAATCTAAAGTCAGGGGCCGCATTTCAGTATGTCGACCATTTAAGTGCTTTTAGATGTACTCACTTTATATTTTAAATTAAGGTGTTAACCGCGGATTTACCAGCGTAGACGTACTTTTGGGATGGAATAGAACAAAACCCGTTCTTAGCGGACATCTACAAACTATAAACTGCCCCCTGAAAGATTTCATCTTTGTACGTCTATTTATGTCCGATATTTCATGATGAGTGAATGACATTTCACTTTTATAATAACGCAGGTACGTTTGTACTAAAAAGATTAAAATAACGAATATTGTAGAAGTAGTAGTAGTAGTTACGTTTCCTAAATTATTTAGTACTTAAATCAGCTTGCGATACGAACAGGACATTTAACAAAAATATTACAATGCATTAGCTAGTATTATCTAATTTTATTGTACCATTTAATATTAAAACAGGCTCCAGTGGCACCATTAAATATATTAGAGGGACATCCGAATCGCATAAACAATGATTTTCAATTTCCGTCGGAGCGGAGTGTAGCGCGGTGGCGCGGGCGACCTTACACAGGGTTCCTCCTATTGCTCCTACACTGCAGCACTGCAGCACTGCTTCGGTTCTGACACTAACTCTGCTTGTTCATCCTTAACCTACGACTCCATCAAGGATATCAGGGTACCTAGATTACAATAACTCTTAAAAATAATTACGAAGTAATCAGATAACCTAGAGCAGAAAATTCCTTGTTATTTTTATACATATATTTTTATATTGTCTTGGGATGTTTCTGTTTCACTACATATTATTATACTCGCAGACCAGTCCCGCCAGTCACCAATATATTATTATGTTGAAGTAAAGACATGCATCTGCGCTGAAGGAGGTAAACATTGGACGGATGGCTGGTATCGTTACTCTGAGCACTAACAAAACAATGTCTAAACCACCCAGGTTTACCTATAAATCGAGGTGCAGTCGGTTGTCAAGTGCAAACACACTATACAAACTGTATCGGTTTCTCTCCCTCTCTCTCTCTCTCTTTCCCTCCGTGTACACAATGTTGTGTTCGATGTGTTAGACGTATATTGAGAACGTAGTAACACTAAGAACTACATAGGTACTACGAAAACTCATTCACGTATCATAAGCTTGTAGTGTAAGGTAAGTGAGTTTTCTTGTTCTTAGTATACAAAAAAAATATGATCGCATGTAATAGTATCTAGTCAGCTTAGGTATCACTTAACTAAATGGAATGCAGCAGCCTTTTACATACCTACATATTTGAGAAATTTGAACTTTTAAATAAAATTATATTTATTATTGTTCTGAACCAATTTTTCCGAAAGGATCAGTACGAACAGTAGACAGTTGTAGAAGCAGAGCATTATAATTTTAGCAAATGATTCCACTTACTCGATGCAGACTGGAAGTGTGTCGGTGGCCGGTGGTAGCCGGCGCGGCGGCGGGCGCTGTTTGTGCACATCGAGACAGGACGCGCCGCGATTGTTATGCATTCCGCTGCACACATGCAAATCTAAATTTGATTTATGTCCATATCCTAACCTTGTCTTGCTGCAATCAAAGTTCAATTTTTACTTCGCTCTCCCGTAGACCCTCTACTTCACAACCACCTGACACGACGTTATTAAGTTTAGTACCTACATTGAAAAGAATATAGGTAATGTACGTCATCAAAGATTAAATTTCAATAAACGTTCAATACAAGTTAAACTGGTTCACACTGCTGCACAGATAGGGAAGTTATGTTTGCAGTAACTTTGGATGCAAGGGGAAGATTGTAGTAAACTCTTATCACCGCCAGGAAATTGGAAGTCGTATTCCTGTGCCGGAGCGCACGAGCGTGTTCGTCGCTAGCGCTAACTGGACTTACAGCATGAAGACAATTTCGCTTCTGCCTTTAATAATAATATACTGTCGGGGTGTGTGCTATGGTCGGCGAAGCACCGACAGGACTGGACTTTCTTCTACTAACATAAAATTGTTACTTATTATTTATAGCCTAATGAAAATTGCGGCGTGTGTCTTTCCTTAGCACTCAGAAGACCTAGACCACGGTCTCAGAACAGATTCGTGGATAACTTTAAAATTAAGGAATAAATATCACGATATGAAGTGTTCTAAACAATAATCAGTTCTCTAGAAAGAAAATCTTAGAACCCAGATTGAATAAAATTTTAGATGGCGTTTTTATATCCACATTACTCTTGTTATGTGTAAACTAATTACTATATGCAAGGCAAAGGGTACAAAACAAATAGTGAAAACAAAAGCCAAATTATAATAAAATCTCAGACAAACTGGGAAATGTAAAATAAAAAAAACAACTATTCTAAAAATAAAAGTTACGGAAACTACTACATTCATGAATAGTTTCCATGATACCGACCACAGTTATTAGCCACAGTATTATTATTATAAGAAAGTACCTACACCCAAATCAACGAATTAGTTCTTGTAAGTTTTGTTTATAAGTACTCTTAATATCTAAGGCTCTAGACAGACGGACCGCATTTCAACTGCAATCCAACCGCAAATTGCAGTTCAGGTGCAGTTTGAATGCAGTTGACACGACTGCAATAGAACTGCAAACAAAACGCGCAACCAAACCAAACCAAACTGCAATTGAACTGCAATCGGACTGCGCGTTTGGTTTGCATGTACTATTGCAGTCGTGTCAACTGCATTCAAACTGCACCTGAACTGCAAATTGCCGTTGGATTGCAGTTGAAATGCGGTCCGTCTGTCTAGAGCCTAAGTATTTCTCTAGAGTGCAGCTGCCTCTCTAATGCGGAGGTCAAGAGGAAGTAATCCCGATAGAATTAGGGCGGAGTTCAGAGAGACCGTTCTATATGCCTGTGTAAGTTTTTGCGCAAATCCTCTCTGTACATTATTGAGATGTCTTTGTACGCCCAGTTTTTCTGACGCTGGAGCCCATGCGCTTGCTGCATAAAGTATTACCGGTTCAACGGCTGCATTGTAAATGAGTCTGATAATATCTGGCTGGAGTCCCCAACTTACTCGCGCCGCTCTAGCTAATTGTCTGTATATACCCGTTGCCTTCCTGCAGACCTCGGCTACATGCTTATTAAATGTAAGCTTGTTGTCAATATGTAGACCCAGTATTTTGATGTCGTTTGACATGCCAATGTCGACCCCGCCCATCCTCAGGACTGGGGTGTCATACTTCAATTTCCTTGTTATAACCATAGCCTTGGTTTTGGCTGGACCGAAGTTTAGTTTCATTTTGGCACCCCAGTCGCGAACATGGGCGAGGGTGGCGTTGGCTTGCATCTGTATTTCTAGGGCCGTATCTCCCTCAAATATTAGGACGACATCATCGGCGAAAGCTTGGCAGTAAATTTTTTGCTCAGTAAGCTGGAAGATTAGGGGGTTCAGTAGAAGGTTCCAGAGGATCGGACCGCCAATGGACCCTTGTACACAACCTTTGGTAGTTTCCTTTGTGAACAGCTCCCCCCCATACCTGATAGTGACTTTCCTGTCTCGTAGGTAGCTGTCAATCATCCTTCTCAAGTTGCTAGGGCATTTCTCCTCAGCCAACCGGACTCTGATCGCTGGCCACCAAGCGTTGTCAAAGGCACCCTCTATGTCCAGGGAGACCATCGTTACGATCTTCTTGGCGTTTACCTTTGATCGTATGTGGTCCACCAAATCATAGAGGGCGTCCTCAGTGCTTTTTTGGGGCATGAATCCGTATTGGCGTGGGCTAATCCTAGGGAGGATATACCATTTCAGCCTACCTACGAGCAGTTTTTCCAGGATCTTTCCCATCACGGGCAGCAGGCCTATCGGTCGATAGGATTTGGGGTTCGAGTACTCCTCCTTCCCCGGTTTCCTCAGAACCACCACTGTTGCTATTTTCCAGGTTTTTGGAAAGTACTCCAGTTGTAGGCATCTGTTTGCCAGTGATAGGAAAAACCCTGGGTCACTATTTATAGCTTCCTTGCAGATGTCTGCTGTCAGGCCATCTTCTCCTGGGGCTTTCTTCGGGTTGAAGCTGTCCACAACGGATCTTAGTTCTTCCTCTGTGAAAGGTGGGTCGTAAGCATCGTCTTCAGTTCGGTGGTTGACTGCGTCGGCTTTCAATCTTATTGTTTTGTGATAGGATGTGTCTTTTCCCTTACAGTCGTCTGGGTAGAAAGTTTCCGCAAGCACTTGCACCGACTTCTTCATGCTTAATGTTTCTCCTTCATTTATTATAGGCGTATCTTCTGGTCTTTTGGCGGTCCTTCCAATGATCCTATAGATCCCTTCCCATACCCCTTCCCTGTTCTGCCTACCGCAAAACTCTTTCCAGCTTTTAACTTGGGCTTCTTTGGCTTGGCTCTCATATAGTTCCTTTGCCTCCAAGTAAACTCTGATGGTCTTTCCTCTTCTGACTGGAGCCGCGCAACGAATTCTTCGTTTCTTGGTAAGCATATCGTTTTTCAGCTGCTGGAGTTCTTCCGTCATCCAGGGAACTTTTAGGTCTTCTTTCGACTTCTTTTTAGGAAGAGTATCATCACATGCTTTTTGGACAATGCTTGTATACTCTTCCGCTAAGTTGTCTAGATCTTGTGCTGTGTTTGCTTGATCGACTTTTTCTTTGTTTATAGCCCTCTCCGTCTGTAATTGGACTAGTTTTGCACGAAAACTTGGCCAATTCGCTTTTTTGGTGCTATAACGCCGAGTTGTCCTTTGGATGCTTGTTCCCTTCGCTCTGTGAAGCCTGATACTAAAGATAATTGTGTTATGATCAGAGCTGGTCCAGCGCTCATCCACGGTCCAGTCCTCTATCAAGTTTACCATATTCTCTGTGCATGCCGTGATGTCCACAAAGCTGGAAAACCTCCTGCCCCCCCTTATGGTATCAAAAGTAGGGATACTTCCTTGATTTAAAATACTGAGTCCCATTTCCCCCAGTGTACCGTGTAGCTCCTCTCCTCTATGGTCAATTTCGTTTCCGCCCCACCAGGTGTTCTTCGCATTGCAATCGCCTCCGATCACAAGCAGTTTAGTGTGTACTTGTTGTTGTATGTTTCGAAGCTGCTCCAGATATGGCCCTATGGGTTGGTCGGGTTCAAAGTAAAATGATACTGCAGTGATCTCCCAGGCGCAAGTGCGGATCCCCACCACAACGATGTTATTCGTGGTGAGTTCTGGGTACTGTTTTACGTCCAGGTTTTTGTCGAGGATTGCGATCGCGGCCTTAACAGTACCCTCTCCGCAATTTGTGCTCTGAAAGATCCTTACTCCTGCATACATTTTCAAATATCCGGTACCTCCCACATAGGGCTCCTGGATCAGCGCGATTGCTACTCCTCTTTTCTTGGCTTCTACCATGGCCTCCGTTGTGGCCAGGTTTTTGCGTTGGAGGTTCGCTTGTATGACAAAGTACTGCCTGTGTTCGGTATTGTTGGTGTCGGCGTTCGCTCCTTGACCCTCCTGGCTGCCCTTAGCAGTATGCTGTACTGCTCCGGGCCAATGCATCCCACCGCCTCCTGATGGGGCACGCTTGGTCGAAAGCGTTGTGATTTGTCACTGCGAGCTTGGCCCGGGTGCAGTTGCAGCATGTGGGCTCTTGGTTTACTAGGCGGTCTGCGCAGTCAGTCCCTCTGTGGGGCCCTCCGCAATGACTGCATACTTCCACCGTCTCCGTGCAAAGGCGCCTAGTGTGCCCGTATCCCAGGCACACTGAGCACTGGACCAACGGAGACTGGTCTTCTACCCGCAGTCGTTGCAGGTCGATGTGTACGCGCCCCGCAGAGGTCAGGCGTTGCCACACTCCGGGTGATACCTGCATTACTGCGTGTGTTGTGTGTGGATTTCTGGCTTTTCGCCTATATTTTACTACCGCTCGGAAGTCCTGGTCGCAAATATCTGTGAGGAGATGGGAGTTTTGCTTCTTTAAAGCGTTTACCAGTTCATCGTCCGTGTGCGCTGCTAAGACATCTCTTATTATGATGAGCGGGTCTTTGCTCTTTGCCTCCCTTACCTGCAGATTTTTACTTTTCACCGCCTCGGTTACTTTTTCTATCTCCTGTTTGCTGTGGCAAGCAATCAACACCTGTTGGTCTTTTGCTTTCCGCAATCTGTCGACCCTGATGCCGCTGTTTTTGGCATCTACGGCTTCTCTTATTTTAGCTATTACCTCATTTCCTGTGTCTTCCTTGTCGTCCGACGATATTATAATGGTATGCAAGGGGGAGGTGCTTTTTGGTTTTTGCCGTTTCAGTGCGTCCACATAGGTGGTCTGCTGGAGCGTGTGGCTGTTTATCTCATTCTTGAGCTCCTCCATTGTTTTGACCAGTTGCGAGGTATCTGCTGGCGGCGGTATTTGCTTCATTTCTAATGTTAGGGCAGTAGTGTGTTGTTTTAGCTCAGCCATGGCTTCACTGTGCTCTTTAATATTCTTGAGGAGCTCTGTCATAAGGGTCGTTTGCTCGGGGTGCATTATAACTGGGTCGGAATCCGTGATTTGAGTCTCCTTGCCTCCTTTCCCTCCTGCAGGTATTTGTTCCTTTGACTTTTGTGCCTCCTCGACTTCTTGGACTATTTTATACAGTCTGTCTATGGCTATGAAGACCCCAGTCTTGATTTCCGTTTTAATATTTCGGGACTCTCCCAGTAATGTTTTAGCCTTTACAACGCAGGCTTTTGCCTCAGCCGTCCTTGTCCCGTATTTAAGTCTTTGCGGTGGGGTCCTATCTGTTTTCGTGGAGGCTTTGCGGCTTATTATCTCCTGCGGGGGCTGTGTTCTTATTGTAGTGTCCGTTTTTTGTTTTTCGGTCTCTACCAGACCAGTCTCCCAGTACCCTATGTTTCGCCTAACACTTTGTTCCGCTTCAGAGGGACCAGAGGGGCCCGCCCTCTCAGTTGCCTCTGGCGTTTTCTGTGCTATGGTCTGAACGGTTTCTGGTGCCTTTTTGACTGGTGTTCGTGGTGCCGCATACATGTTGTTATCGAATTTGTACCGTTCTGGTGATGGGGATGGGACGCTACGATAAAGTGAGTAGCTCAGTATACGTCAAAATAATAAAATATTGGTCAATTGTACATATAATACACTACAAAAGAAAAAATACAGGTATAACACACGTTTTACCTTTAGTTATTCGTTAGGTATACCTAAACTATGTTCTAATATATAATTCCTTTAATCAGTGGGTGTAAATGGCCCTACTGATATGTCTTTGTTTATATGCGTCCTTATATTCCTAGTTGTCAAATTTAGTTAGGTACTTACAGGTTTTCTTTATTTTTCAGGGGTTCGTGTCGACGGATCGGGGCGCGCGATGTGTCCACGTGTCGGGGCGACGTGCGCTACGAGACGGATTCGGAATACGGTAAGTGGAGAATTTATTTTGTACAAATTAATTTGGAAAAATGGGTGAGATACTGTGTTTTTGGAATATTTTTCGCGTGTTTATCAGCGTATTTAAGTTCGGCTAAACCAGAAGGGAGTGCCCAAGAGTAACGAATATTTTGGTACTAGTAATTAATTTATCGGATGAAAATTGGAAAGGTTATTAATAAATAAATCTGTAAAAGTTTCGAAAAAGATTATTTCTTAAAGAAATGTGTAAAGTGTTGTTAGAACTAACAAACAACAAAGAAGACACTAAGATCTTGTCGTCTAGAACGTACAAAATTGAAAAAAGACGAAAAATTTTTCCACTCCAGTTCCGAATTTGTGCCGCCTTCGACCGAGTCAACGTTAGTAGTGTCCACCTCGTTTCGTTCAAATTTTTTCCAGGGTTCCCGTGGACCGATTGCGGCGTGCGAGGTGTCCTCGTGTCCGGGGCGACGAGCACTACAAGATGGCGTCCAGACCAGGTGAGTATTACTTATATTTGACGAAATATTTTTGAAAAAGTGGTGAAAATTTGGGTTTTTTGAAAATTTCTCCTATGTTTTCAGGCGAATTTAAATTTGGCTAGTCCGGAAGGGAGCGCCCAACAGAGACGAATGTTTTGATACCAACAAGTGGTATGTCAAACGAAATTTGGAAGAGTTAAAAACAATTCAAGTTAAAAATTTAGCCGAAAACGTATATTTCTAAGGAAATCTTGGGAAAATTTTGAAAAATCCAAAAACTAACAACGGGGACGCTTAGAGCTCGCGAAACCGAGTAATAATATGTGCCGCACTCGCGCCTAGCTATTATAACTGAAAAGTTGGTGATCAGATGTATGGTTCGTAGGTATCGAGCTTAGGTGGATTTCTATATAAACAAATGTATGGGATAATTAATATCAAATTTTTTCCAGGGTTCCCGTGGACCGATTGCGGCGTGCGAGGTGTCCTCGTGTCCGGGGCGACGAGCACTACAAGATGGCGTCCAGACCAGGTGAGTATTACTTATATTTGACGAAATATTTTTGAAAAAGTGGTGAAAATTTGGGTTTTTTGAAAATTTCTCCTATGTTTTCAGGCGAATTTAAATTTGGCTAGTCCGGAAGGGAGCGCCCAACAGAGACGAATGTTTTGATACCAACAAGTGGTATGTCAAACGAAATTTGGAAGAGTTAAAAACAATTCAAGTTAAAAATTTAGCCGAAAACGTATATTTCTAAGGAAATCTTGGGAAAATTTTGAAAAATCCAAAAACTAACAACGGGGACGCTTAGAGCTCGCGAAACCGAGTAATAATATGTGCCGCACTCGCGCCTAGCTATTATAACTGAAAAGTTGGTGATCAGATGTATGGTTCGTAGGTATCGAGCTTAGGTGGATTTCTATATAAACAAATGTATGGGATAATTAATATCAAATTTTTTCCAGGGTTCCCGTGGACCGATTGCGGCGTGCGAGGTGTCCTCGTGTCCGGGGCGACGAGCACTACAAGATGGCGTCCAGACCAGGTGAGTATTACTTATATTTGACGAAATATGGTTAGGTTAGGTTAGGTTAGGTTGGTTGGTTGGTTGGTTGGTTGGTTGGTTGGTTGGTTGGTTGGTTGGTTGGTTGGGTTGGGTAGGGTAGGGTAGGGTAGGGTAGGGTAGGGTAGGGTAGGTTAGGTTAGGTTAGGTTAGGTTAGGTTAGGTTAGGTTAGGTTTTTTTTTTTTTTTTTTTTTTTTTTTTTATAGCTACAGTACAAGCATCCCCTCACTTTGGCGAAAGGGGTATTGTTTGCTTTATTTCTAGAGAAGGGACACTACAATATTCTATTCTTATAACTATCTCACGGTATTCCTTAATACAGTATCTATTTTTATCTATTTCCATACTTATATCTACTACATGCTACTATATGATTTTTCTTTCTCTTTTTTCAGTAATACAAGATTATACATTATTTAACATTAGTACTATTTCTTAAGTATATCTTACTATTTAATATCTTAATATCTATTCTTATGTATTATTTACCTAATTGGTTTTCATATATGCATATGTTATATATATTAAATATATATAAATATCATATTATTTTATCGCTACTTATTTCTTTTGATTGCTTTTTCTGCTATGTTTATGCTGTATTCTATGAATAGGTTTATCTTGTTCTTGTCTTGTAATATTTTGTTTACGTTGTCTATGTTGATGACTAATCCTATCTTCTTTTCCAGGTCGTATCGGGCTTTTATGTTGGAGGGGCAGTCGAACAAAAGGTGTACGATCGTTTCACTCACTTCAGGGTCGCAGACGCACGATGGGCTGTCCCTGCACCTGAAGCGGTTCAGGTAATGGGCAAACCCACCGTGCCCCGTCAACACCTGGGTGAGTGTTCCTGTCAGTTTTAGTTTTTTGACCGTTTTGTACGCTGCCACTGCGTCAGGAAAGAAAATCTTGGTAACTGCGGCTGTTTCACCACGCTTATATCTCTTATCCCATTCGTCAATCGACCCTATGCGGATTTGTCGTTTTATGTAAGAGACTGGACAAAGGTCGTAATGGGGCTTTGTTTTTATTTTCCGCGCTGCCTCCTTTGCCAGATAGTCAGCTCTTTCATTGCCAGCGAGTCCTGCGTGCGCCTTAATCCAGTAAAGGGATATTTCTTTGCCTTTGTCTACGATTTCTTTTATGTTTTTCCGGCTTTCTACAGCAAGGTGGTGCTTAGAGGTGTTGTTTGTGATTGTCTCCAGTGCGGATCTCGAGTCGCTGTATATACCGAAGCTCTCCTCCCGGCGCTTCAGGATCTCTGTAGTTGCGACGCATATGGCCAAGAGTTCCGCTTGGTAAACCGTGCAATACGGTGACAGCTTTAGTTTGGTGGCTTTAATTTCGGTTTCGCTGTTCCACAAGGACAGAGAAGCTCCGACCCCGCCGTCAATCTTGCTGCCATCCGTATATATTTGTATCGCATGGTTTGTATGGCGATCGACCTGCTCTTGGTTTTCCAGGCTTATGAATTCCAGGCGCATATGCTCGGCCGGGTGGGGAGTCTCGCCATACGCAGCGACCCGTTCCACTTCCCTGTCTAGTAGCTCAGGCATGGGTATTCCTCTCTTGGCCTTGTAGAGTGCAGCTGCCTCTCTAATGCGGAGGTCAAGAGGAAGTAATCCCGATAGAATTAGGGCGGAGTTCAGAGAGACCGTTCTATATGCCTGTGTAAGTTTTTGCGCAAATCCTCTCTGTACATTATTGAGATGTCTTTGTACGCCCAGTTTTTCTGACGCTGGAGCCCATGCGCTTGCTGCATAAAGTATTACCGGTTCAACGGCTGCATTGTAAATGAGTCTGATAATATCTGGCTGGAGTCCCCAACTTACTCGCGCCGCTCTAGCTAATTGTCTGTATATACCCGTTGCCTTCCTGCAGACCTCGGCTACATGCTTATTAAATGTAAGCTTGTTGTCAATATGTAGACCCAGTATTTTGATGTCGTTTGACATGCCAATGTCGACCCCGCCCATCCTCAGGACTGGGGTGTCATACTTCAATTTCCTTGTTATAACCATAGCCTTGGTTTTGGCTGGACCGAAGTTTAGTTTCATTTTGGCACCCCAGTCGCGAACATGGGCGAGGGTGGCGTTGGCTTGCATCTGTATTTCTAGGGCCGTATCTCCCTCAAATATTAGGACGACATCATCGGCGAAAGCTTGGCAGTAAATTTTTTGCTCAGTAAGCTGGAAGATTAGGGGGTTCAGTAGAAGGTTCCAGAGGATCGGACCGCCAATGGACCCTTGTACACAACCTTTGGTAGTTTCCTTTGTGAACAGCTCCCCCCCATACCTGATAGTGACTTTCCTGTCTCGTAGGTAGCTGTCAATCATCCTTCTCAAGTTGCTAGGGCATTTCTCCTCAGCCAACCGGACTCTGATCGCTGGCCACCAAGCGTTGTCAAAGGCACCCTCTATGTCCAGGGAGACCATCGTTACGATCTTCTTGGCGTTTACCTTTGATCGTATGTGGTCCACCAAATCATAGAGGGCGTCCTCAGTGCTTTTTTGGGGCATGAATCCGTATTGGCGTGGGCTAATCCTAGGGAGGATATACCATTTCAGCCTACCTACGAGCAGTTTTTCCAGGATCTTTCCCATCACGGGCAGCAGGCCTATCGGTCGATAGGATTTGGGGTTCGAGTACTCCTCCTTCCCCGGTTTCCTCAGAACCACCACTGTTGCTATTTTCCAGGTTTTTGGAAAGTACTCCAGTTGTAGGCATCTGTTTGCCAGTGATAGGAAAAACCCTGGGTCACTATTTATAGCTTCCTTGCAGATGTCTGCTGTCAGGCCATCTTCTCCTGGGGCTTTCTTCGGGTTGAAGCTGTCCACAACGGATCTTAGTTCTTCCTCTGTGAAAGGTGGGTCGTAAGCATCGTCTTCAGTTCGGTGGTTGACTGCGTCGGCTTTCAATCTTATTGTTTTGTGATAGGATGTGTCTTTTCCCTTACAGTCGTCTGGGTAGAAAGTTTCCGCAAGCACTTGCACCGACTTCTTCATGCTTAATGTTTCTCCTTCATTTATTATAGGCGTATCTTCTGGTCTTTTGGCGGTCCTTCCAATGATCCTATAGATCCCTTCCCATACCCCTTCCCTGTTCTGCCTACCGCAAAACTCTTTCCAGCTTTTAACTTGGGCTTCTTTGGCTTGGCTCTCATATAGTTCCTTTGCCTCCAAGTAAACTCTGATGGTCTTTCCTCTTCTGACTGGAGCCGCGCAACGAATTCTTCGTTTCTTGGTAAGCATATCGTTTTTCAGCTGCTGGAGTTCTTCCGTCATCCAGGGAACTTTTAGGTCTTCTTTCGACTTCTTTTTAGGAAGAGTATCATCACATGCTTTTTGGACAATGCTTGTATACTCTTCCGCTAAGTTGTCTAGATCTTGTGCTGTGTTTGCTTGATCGACTTTTTCTTTGTTTATAGCCCTCTCCGTCTGTAATTGGACTAGTTTTGCACGAAAACTTGGCCAATTCGCTTTTTTGGTGCTATAACGCCGAGTTGTCCTTTGGATGCTTGTTCCCTTCGCTCTGTGAAGCCTGATACTAAAGATAATTGTGTTATGATCAGAGCTGGTCCAGCGCTCATCCACGGTCCAGTCCTCTATCAAGTTTACCATATTCTCTGTGCATGCCGTGATGTCCACAAAGCTGGAAAACCTCCTGCCCCCCCTTATGGTATCAAAAGTAGGGATACTTCCTTGATTTAAAATACTGAGTCCCATTTCCCCCAGTGTACCGTGTAGCTCCTCTCCTCTATGGTCAATTTCGTTTCCGCCCCACCAGGTGTTCTTCGCATTGCAATCGCCTCCGATCACAAGCAGTTTAGTGTGTACTTGTTGTTGTATGTTTCGAAGCTGCTCCAGATATGGCCCTATGGGTTGGTCGGGTTCAAAGTAAAATGATACTGCAGTGATCTCCCAGGCGCAAGTGCGGATCCCCACCACAACGATGTTATTCGTGGTGAGTTGTGGGTACTGTTTTACGTCCAGGTTTTTGTCGAGGATTGCGATCGCGGCCTTAACAGTACCCTCTCCGCAATTTGTGCTCTGAAAGATCCTTACTCCTGCATACATTTTCAAATATCCGGTACCTCCCACATAGGGCTCCTGGATCAGCGCGATTGCTACTCCTCTTTTCTTGGCTTCTACCATGGCCTCCGTTGTGGCCAGGTTTTTGCGTTGGAGGTTCGCTTGTATGACAAAGTACTGCCTGTGTTCGGTATTGTTGGTGTCGGCGTTCGCTCCTTGACCCTCCTGGCTGCCCTTAGCAGTATGCTGTACTGCTCCGGGCCAATGCATCCCACCGCCTCCTGATGGGGCACGCTTGGTCGAAAGCGTTGTGATTTGTCACTGCGAGCTTGGCCCGGGTGCAGTTGCAGCATGTGGGCTCTTGGTTTACTAGGCGGTCTGCGCAGTCAGTCCCTCTGTGGGGCCCTCCGCAATGACTGCATACTTCCACCGTCTCCGTGCAAAGGCGCCTAGTGTGCCCGTATCCCAGGCACACTGAGCACTGGACCAACGGAGACTGGTCTTCTACCCGCAGTCGTTGCAGGTCGATGTGTACGCGCCCCGCAGAGGTCAGGCGTTGCCACACTCCGGGTGATACCTGCATTACTGCGTGTGTTGTGTGTGGATTTCTGGCTTTTCGCCTATATTTTACTACCGCTCGGAAGTCCTGGTCGCAAATATCTGTGAGGAGATGGGAGTTTTGCTTCTTTAAAGCGTTTACCAGTTCATCGTCCGTGTGCGCTGCTAAGACATCTCTTATTATGATGAGCGGGTCTTTGCTCTTTGCCTCCCTTACCTGCAGATTTTTACTTTTCACCGCCTCGGTTACTTTTTCTATCTCCTGTTTGCTGTGGCAAGCAATCAACACCTGTTGGTCTTTTGCTTTCCGCAATCTGTCGACCCTGATGCCGCTGTTTTTGGCATCTACGGCTTCTCTTATTTTAGCTATTACCTCATTTCCTGTGTCTTCCTTGTCGTCCGACGATATTATAATGGTATGCAAGGGGGAGGTGCTTTTTGGTTTTTGCCGTTTCAGTGCGTCCACATAGGTGGTCTGCTGGAGCGTGTGGCTGTTTATCTCATTCTTGAGCTCCTCCATTGTTTTGACCAGTTGCGAGGTATCTGCTGGCGGCGGTATTTGCTTCATTTCTAATGTTAGGGCAGTAGTGTGTTGTTTTAGCTCAGCCATGGCTTCACTGTGCTCTTTAATATTCTTGAGGAGCTCTGTCATAAGGGTCGTTTGCTCGGGGTGCATTATAACTGGGTCGGAATCCGTGATTTGAGTCTCCTTGCCTCCTTTCCCTCCTGCAGGTATTTGTTCCTTTGACTTTTGTGCCTCCTCGACTTCTTGGACTATTTTATACAGTCTGTCTATGGCTATGAAGACCCCAGTCTTGATTTCCGTTTTAATATTTCGGGACTCTCCCAGTAATGTTTTAGCCTTTACAACGCAGGCTTTTGCCTCAGCCGTCCTTGTCCCGTATTTAAGTCTTTGCGGTGGGGTCCTATCTGTTTTCGTGGAGGCTTTGCGGCTTATTATCTCCTGCGGGGGCTGTGTTCTTATTGTAGTGTCCGTTTTTTGTTTTTCGGTCTCTACCAGACCAGTCTCCTAGTACCCTATGTTTCGCCTAACACTTTGTTCCGCTTCAGAGGGACCAGAGGGGCCCGCCCTCTCAGTTGCCTCTGGCGTTTTCTGTGCTATGGTCTGAACGGTTTCTGGTGCCTTTTTGACTGGTGTTCGTGGTGCCGCATACATGTTGTTATCGAATTTGTACCGTTCTGGTGATGGGGATGGGACGCTACGATAAAGTGAGTAGCTCAGTATACGTCAAAATAATAAAATATTGGTCAATTGTACATATAATACACTACAAAAGAAAAAATACAGGTATAACACACGTTTTACCTTTAGTTATTCGTTAGGTATACCTAAACTATGTTCTAATATATAATTCCTTTAATCAGTGGGTGTAAATGGCCCTACTGATATGTCTTTGTTTATATGCGTCCTTATATTCCTAGTTGTCAAATTTAGTTAGGTACTTACAGGTTTTCTTTATTTTTCAGGGGTTCGTGTCGACGGATCGGGGCGCGCGATGTGTCCACGTGTCGGGGCGACGTGCGCTACGAGACGGATTCGGAATACGGTAAGTGGAGAATTTATTTTGTACAAATTAATTTGGAAAAATGGGTGAGATACTGTGTTTTTGGAATATTTTTCGCGTGTTTATCAGCGTATTTAAGTTCGGCTAAACCAGAAGGGAGTGCCCAAGAGTAACGAATATTTTGGTACTAGTAATTAATTTATCGGATGAAAATTGGAAAGGTTATTAATAAATAAATCTGTAAAAGTTTCGAAAAAGATTATTTCTTAAAGAAATGTGTAAAGTGTTGTTAGAACTAACAAACAACAAAGAAGACACTAAGATCTTGTCGTCTAGAACGTACAAAATTGAAAAAAGACGAAAAATTTTTCCACTCCAGTTCCGAATTTGTGCCGCCTTCGACCGAGTCAACGTTAGTAGTGTCCACCTCGTTTCGTTCAAATTTTTTCCAGGGTTCCCGTGGACCGATTGCGGCGTGCGAGGTGTCCTCGTGTCCGGGGCGACGAGCACTACAAGATGGCGTCCAGACCAGGTGAGTATTACTTATATTTGACGAAATATTTTTGAAAAAGTGGTGAAAATTTGGGTTTTTTGAAAATTTCTCCTATGTTTTCAGGCGAATTTAAATTTGGCTAGTCCGGAAGGGAGCGCCCAACAGAGACGAATGTTTTGATACCAACAAGTGGTATGTCAAACGAAATTTGGAAGAGTTAAAAACAATTCAAGTTAAAAATTTAGCCGAAAACGTATATTTCTAAGGAAATCTTGGGAAAATTTTGAAAAATCCAAAAACTAACAACGGGGACGCTTAGAGCTCGCGAAACCGAGTAATAATATGTGCCGCACTCGCGCCTAGCTATTATAACTGAAAAGTTGGTGATCAGATGTATGGTTCGTAGGTATCGAGCTTAGGTGGATTTCTATATAAACAAATGTATGGGATAATTAATATCAAATTTTTTCCAGGGTTCCCGTGGACCGATTGCGGCGTGCGAGGTGTCCTCGTGTCCGGGGCGACGAGCACTACAAGATGGCGTCCAGACCAGGTGAGTATTACTTATATTTGACGAAATATTTTTGAAAAAGTGGTGAAAATTTGGGTTTTTTGAAAATTTCTCCTATGTTTTCAGGCGAATTTAAATTTGGCTAGTCCGGAAGGGAGCGCCCAACAGAGACGAATGTTTTGATACCAACAAGTGGTATGTCAAACGAAATTTGGAAGAGTTAAAAACAATTCAAGTTAAAAATTTAGCCGAAAACGTATATTTCTAAGGAAATCTTGGGAAAATTTTGAAAAATCCAAAAACTAACAACGGGGACGCTTAGAGCTCGCGAAACCGAGTAATAATATGTGCCGCACTCGCGCCTAGCTATTATAACTGAAAAGTTGGTGATCAGATGTATGGTTCGTAGGTATCGAGCTTAGGTGGATTTCTATATAAACAAATGTATGGGATAATTAATATCAAATTTTTTCCAGGGTTCCCGTGGACCGATTGCGGCGTGCGAGGTGTCCTCGTGTCCGGGGCGACGAGCACTACAAGATGGCGTCCAGACCAGGTGAGTATTACTTATATTTGACGAAATATGGTTAGGTTAGGTTAGGTTAGGTTGGTTGGTTGGTTGGTTGGTTGGTTGGTTGGTTGGTTGGTTGGTTGGTTGGTTGGTTGGTTGGTTGGGTAGGGTAGGGTAGGGTAGGGTAGGGTAGGGTAGGGTAGGTTAGGTTAGGTTAGGTTAGGTTAGGTTAGGTTAGGTTAGGTTAGGTTTTTTTTTTTTTTTTTTTTTTTTTTTTTTTATTCCCTGTCCGGGCGCTCCCAGGCCCGGCCCGCGAGCTAAATAACCTCCTGATGAAGATCAGGGACCGTGACGACTTTATTTATTTACAAAACTTTTTACAAGTTTACAGGGGGGCTTATGTCTAATCTCTATTTCTACATTACATTTTTATATCTATTCTTACTGTTACATTTATTGTTCTAATAATTAGTTCTTTTCTATACTTCAATCTTATCTTATATTTTCTTGTCTTATCTTATATTATCTACTTATACATTTATCTTATATCCTAACTTTTACAACATTTTCTTATCTATTTCTTATTCTATTTCGTCTCAACTTCCAGCCTTATCTATGGTCTTTACTTTCTATTATCTACTTATATATTTTTCATATATTTTGTTACATCTACAATATCTTATTTTTTATTCCTTATTCTGATTCATCTCAGTTTCCAGCCTTTTCTAAGATGTTCTATTTCTATTATCTACTTATACAATTATCTTATATACTAACAATTACAATATCTTCTAGTTGGTTAGGTTAGGTTAGGTTAGGTTTTTTTTTTTTTTTTTTTTTTTTTTTTTTTTTTTTTTTTTTTTTTATAGCTACAGTACAAGCATCCCCTCACTTTGGCGAAAGGGGTATTGTTTGCTTTATTTCTAGAGAAGGGACACTACAATATTCTATTCTTATAACTATCTCACGGTATTCCTTAATACAGTATCTATTTTTATCTATTTCCATACTTATATCTACTACATGCTACTATATGATTTTTCTTTCTCTTTTTTCAGTAATACAAGATTATACATTATTTAACATTAGTACTATTTCTTAAGTATATCTTACTATTTATTTATCCTCACTTTATATCTATTATTATGTATTATTTACTTAATACAGTATCTGTTTTTATCCTTATCCATGCTTATATCTACTACATATATTATTTTTCTTTCTCTTTTTCAGTTACACAAGATTATAGATTGTTCATCATTTATCATTTGTGCTATTTCTTAAGTATATCTTACTATCTATCTATCCGCACTTAATATCTATTCTTATGTATTATTTACCTAATTGGTTTTCATATATGCATATGTTATATATATTAAATATATATAAATATCATATTATTTTATCGCTACTTATTTCTTTTGATTGCTTTTTCTGCTATGTTTATGCTGTATTCTATGAATAGGTTTATCTTGTTCTTGTCTTGTAATATTTTGTTTACGTTGTCTATGTTGATGACTAATCCTATCTTCTTTTCCAGGTCGTATCGGGCTTTTATGTTGGAGGGGCAGTCGAACAAAAGGTGTACGATCGTTTCACTCACTTCAGGGTCGCAGACGCACGATGGGCTGTCCCTGCACCTGAAGCGGTTCAGGTAATGGGCAAACCCACCGTGCCCCGTCAACACCTGGGTGAGTGTTCCTGTCAGTTTTAGTTTTTTGACCGTTTTGTACGCTGCCACTGCGTCAGGAAAGAAAATCTTGGTAACTGCGGCTGTTTCACCACGCTTATATCTCTTATCCCATTCGTCAATCGACCCTATGCGGATTTGTCGTTTTATGTAAGAGACTGGACAAAGGTCGTAATGGGGCTTTGTTTTTATTTTCCGCGCTGCCTCCTTTGCCAGATAGTCAGCTCTTTCATTGCCAGCGAGTCCTGCGTGCGCCTTAATCCAGTAAAGGGATATTTCTTTGCCTTTGTCTACGATTTCTTTTATGTTTTTCCGGCTTTCTACAGCAAGGTGGTGCTTAGAGGTGTTGTTTGTGATTGTCTCCAGTGCGGATCTCGAGTCGCTGTATATACCGAAGCTCTCCTCCCGGCGCTTCAGGATCTCTGTAGTTGCGACGCATATGGCCAAGAGTTCCGCTTGGTAAACCGTGCAATACGGTGACAGCTTTAGTTTGGTGGCTTTAATTTCGGTTTCGCTGTTCCACAAGGACAGAGAAGCTCCGACCCCGCCGTCAATCTTGCTGCCATCCGTATATATTTGTATCGCATGGTTTGTATGGCGATCGACCTGCTCTTGGTTTTCCAGGCTTATGAATTCCAGGCGCATATGCTCGGCCGGGTGGGGAGTCTCGCCATACGCAGCGACCCGTTCCACTTCCCTGTCTAGTAGCTCAGGCATGGGTATTCCTCTCTTGGCCTTGTAGAGTGCAGCTGCCTCTCTAATGCGGAGGTCAAGAGGAAGTAATCCCGATAGAATTAGGGCGGAGTTCAGAGAGACCGTTCTATATGCCTGTGTAAGTTTTTGCGCAAATCCTCTCTGTACATTATTGAGATGTCTTTGTACGCCCAGTTTTTCTGACGCTGGAGCCCATGCGCTTGCTGCATAAAGTATTACCGGTTCAACGGCTGCATTGTAAATGAGTCTGATAATATCTGGCTGGAGTCCCCAACTTACTCGCGCCGCTCTAGCTAATTGTCTGTATATACCCGTTGCCTTCCTGCAGACCTCGGCTACATGCTTATTAAATGTAAGCTTGTTGTCAATATGTAGACCCAGTATTTTGATGTCGTTTGACATGCCAATGTCGACCCCGCCCATCCTCAGGACTGGGGTGTCATACTTCAATTTCCTTGTTATAACCATAGCCTTGGTTTTGGCTGGACCGAAGTTTAGTTTCATTTTGGCACCCCAGTCGCGAACATGGGCGAGGGTGGCGTTGGCTTGCATCTGTATTTCTAGGGCCGTATCTCCCTCAAATATTAGGACGACATCATCGGCGAAAGCTTGGCAGTAAATTTTTTGCTCAGTAAGCTGGAAGATTAGGGGGTTCAGTAGAAGGTTCCAGAGGATCGGACCGCCAATGGACCCTTGTACACAACCTTTGGTAGTTTCCTTTGTGAACAGCTCCCCCCCATACCTGATAGTGACTTTCCTGTCTCGTAGGTAGCTGTCAATCATCCTTCTCAAGTTGCTAGGGCATTTCTCCTCAGCCAACCGGACTCTGATCGCTGGCCACCAAGCGTTGTCAAAGGCACCCTCTATGTCCAGGGAGACCATCGTTACGATCTTCTTGGCGTTTACCTTTGATCGTATGTGGTCCACCAAATCATAGAGGGCGTCCTCAGTGCTTTTTTGGGGCATGAATCCGTATTGGCGTGGGCTAATCCTAGGGAGGATATACCATTTCAGCCTACCTACGAGCAGTTTTTCCAGGATCTTTCCCATCACGGGCAGCAGGCCTATCGGTCGATAGGATTTGGGGTTCGAGTACTCCTCCTTCCCCGGTTTCCTCAGAACCACCACTGTTGCTATTTTCCAGGTTTTTGGAAAGTACTCCAGTTGTAGGCATCTGTTTGCCAGTGATAGGAAAAACCCTGGGTCACTATTTATAGCTTCCTTGCAGATGTCTGCTGTCAGGCCATCTTCTCCTGGGGCTTTCTTCGGGTTGAAGCTGTCCACAACGGATCTTAGTTCTTCCTCTGTGAAAGGTGGGTCGTAAGCATCGTCTTCAGTTCGGTGGTTGACTGCGTCGGCTTTCAATCTTATTGTTTTGTGATAGGATGTGTCTTTTCCCTTACAGTCGTCTGGGTAGAAAGTTTCCGCAAGCACTTGCACCGACTTCTTCATGCTTAATGTTTCTCCTTCATTTATTATAGGCGTATCTTCTGGTCTTTTGGCGGTCCTTCCAATGATCCTATAGATCCCTTCCCATACCCCTTCCCTGTTCTGCCTACCGCAAAACTCTTTCCAGCTTTTAACTTGGGCTTCTTTGGCTTGGCTCTCATATAGTTCCTTTGCCTCCAAGTAAACTCTGATGGTCTTTCCTCTTCTGACTGGAGCCGCGCAACGAATTCTTCGTTTCTTGGTAAGCATATCGTTTTTCAGCTGCTGGAGTTCTTCCGTCATCCAGGGAACTTTTAGGTCTTCTTTCGACTTCTTTTTAGGAAGAGTATCATCACATGCTTTTTGGACAATGCTTGTATACTCTTCCGCTAAGTTGTCTAGATCTTGTGCTGTGTTTGCTTGATCGACTTTTTCTTTGTTTATAGCCCTCTCCGTCTGTAATTGGACTAGTTTTGCACGAAAACTTGGCCAATTCGCTTTTTTGGTGCTATAACGCCGAGTTGTCCTTTGGATGCTTGTTCCCTTCGCTCTGTGAAGCCTGATACTAAAGATAATTGTGTTATGATCAGAGCTGGTCCAGCGCTCATCCACGGTCCAGTCCTCTATCAAGTTTACCATATTCTCTGTGCATGCCGTGATGTCCACAAAGCTGGAAAACCTCCTGCCCCCCCTTATGGTATCAAAAGTAGGGATACTTCCTTGATTTAAAATACTGAGTCCCATTTCCCCCAGTGTACCGTGTAGCTCCTCTCCTCTATGGTCAATTTCGTTTCCGCCCCACCAGGTGTTCTTCGCATTGCAATCGCCTCCGATCACAAGCAGTTTAGTGTGTACTTGTTGTTGTATGTTTCGAAGCTGCTCCAGATATGGCCCTATGGGTTGGTCGGGTTCAAAGTAAAATGATACTGCAGTGATCTCCCAGGCGCAAGTGCGGATCCCCACCACAACGATGTTATTCGTGGTGAGTTGTGGGTACTGTTTTACGTCCAGGTTTTTGTCGAGGATTGCGATCGCGGCCTTAACAGTACCCTCTCCGCAATTTGTGCTCTGAAAGATCCTTACTCCTGCATACATTTTCAAATATCCGGTACCTCCCACATAGGGCTCCTGGATCAGCGCGATTGCTACTCCTCTTTTCTTGGCTTCTACCATGGCCTCCGTTGTGGCCAGGTTTTTGCGTTGGAGGTTCGCTTGTATGACAAAGTACTGCCTGTGTTCGGTATTGTTGGTGTCGGCGTTCGCTCCTTGACCCTCCTGGCTGCCCTTAGCAGTATGCTGTACTGCTCCGGGCCAATGCATCCCACCGCCTCCTGATGGGGCACGCTTGGTCGAAAGCGTTGTGATTTGTCACTGCGAGCTTGGCCCGGGTGCAGTTGCAGCATGTGGGCTCTTGGTTTACTAGGCGGTCTGCGCAGTCAGTCCCTCTGTGGGGCCCTCCGCAATGACTGCATACTTCCACCGTCTCCGTGCAAAGGCGCCTAGTGTGCCCGTATCCCAGGCACACTGAGCACTGGACCAACGGAGACTGGTCTTCTACCCGCAGTCGTTGCAGGTCGATGTGTACGCGCCCCGCAGAGGTCAGGCGTTGCCACACTCCGGGTGATACCTGCATTACTGCGTGTGTTGTGTGTGGATTTCTGGCTTTTCGCCTATATTTTACTACCGCTCGGAAGTCCTGGTCGCAAATATCTGTGAGGAGATGGGAGTTTTGCTTCTTTAAAGCGTTTACCAGTTCATCGTCCGTGTGCGCTGCTAAGACATCTCTTATTATGATGAGCGGGTCTTTGCTCTTTGCCTCCCTTACCTGCAGATTTTTACTTTTCACCGCCTCGGTTACTTTTTCTATCTCCTGTTTGCTGTGGCAAGCAATCAACACCTGTTGGTCTTTTGCTTTCCGCAATCTGTCGACCCTGATGCCGCTGTTTTTGGCATCTACGGCTTCTCTTATTTTAGCTATTACCTCATTTCCTGTGTCTTCCTTGTCGTCCGACGATATTATAATGGTATGCAAGGGGGAGGTGCTTTTTGGTTTTTGCCGTTTCAGTGCGTCCACATAGGTGGTCTGCTGGAGCGTGTGGCTGTTTATCTCATTCTTGAGCTCCTCCATTGTTTTGACCAGTTGCGAGGTATCTGCTGGCGGCGGTATTTGCTTCATTTCTAATGTTAGGGCAGTAGTGTGTTGTTTTAGCTCAGCCATGGCTTCACTGTGCTCTTTAATATTCTTGAGGAGCTCTGTCATAAGGGTCGTTTGCTCGGGGTGCATTATAACTGGGTCGGAATCCGTGATTTGAGTCTCCTTGCCTCCTTTCCCTCCTGCAGGTATTTGTTCCTTTGACTTTTGTGCCTCCTCGACTTCTTGGACTATTTTATACAGTCTGTCTATGGCTATGAAGACCCCAGTCTTGATTTCCGTTTTAATATTTCGGGACTCTCCCAGTAATGTTTTAGCCTTTACAACGCAGGCTTTTGCCTCAGCCGTCCTTGTCCCGTATTTAAGTCTTTGCGGTGGGGTCCTATCTGTTTTCGTGGAGGCTTTGCGGCTTATTATCTCCTGCGGGGGCTGTGTTCTTATTGTAGTGTCCGTTTTTTGTTTTTCGGTCTCTACCAGACCAGTCTCCCAGTACCCTATGTTTCGCCTAACACTTTGTTCCGCTTCAGAGGGACCAGAGGGGCCCGCCCTCTCAGTTGCCTCTGGCGTTTTCTGTGCTATGGTCTGAACGGTTTCTGGTGCCTTTTTGACTGGTGTTCGTGGTGCCGCATACATGTTGTTATCGAATTTGTACCGTTCTGGTGATGGGGATGGGACGCTACGATAAAGTGAGTAGCTCAGTATACATTTAACCATTTAGTTTACATTTAACCACATCACTTTTGATACAATAGTAAAAACCTTCAATTCTATTAATATTAAAAAGTCAACTGATCTTTGGGGTCTTTCTACAGTTGTCATTAAATCAATTATAGCCTCCATTGCACCACATTTATGTATTATTTTTAATAAATGCATAGATGATGGCAGCTTTCCTAATTTAATGAAGCATGGTAAAATAATACCTTTATTTAAAGCTGGTGAAAAAAGCGACCCCACTAATTATAGACCAATATCTATTTTACCAGCTCTTAGTAAAATCTTTGAAAAAATTATCTACAACCAGCTGCTGTCACATTTCTCTAAAAATAAATTATTTCATGCAAATCAGTTCGGTTTTTCGAGAGGAAAAAATACTACTGATGCGGGCATTGCTCTTCTCAAGCATATTTTTACTGCCTGGGAGTGCAAACAGGATGCTATTGGCATATTCTGTGACCTCTCAAAGGCCTTTGATTGCGTTGATCACAACATATTAATAAATAAACTTAGGCATTATGGTATCTCAGCACTATCACTTAGCCTTATAAAGTCTTACCTGTCTGAGCGTGTACAAAAAGTAGTGATTAATGGTATAGAGTCCTCAGGAGCACACATTTCTATGGGTGTGCCTCATGGATCAATACTGGGACCATTGTTATTTTTAATATACATAAACGATCTTCCTCATTTTACTCGGGATTTGTGTGAAACTGTATTGTTTGCTGATGATACATCCTTAGTTTTTAAAGTAGATAGAAGAAAACATTGCTTTGACGATGTGAATAATACTGTTTCGCAGGTACTACACTGGTTTACTTGTAATAACTTGATGTTAAACGCGAAAAAAACCAAGTGTGTCAAATTCACGTTACCGAATGTAAAACAGGTGCCAACTAACATACTTCTAAATGGGGAAGTACTTGACTTAGTAAATTCTACAAAGTTTCTTGGCCTTACGATAGATTCTCGGTTGCAATGGAGTCCCCATATTGAAGCCTTGTCTGGGAGACTCAGTTCTGCTGCTTACGCTATTAAGAAAGTAAAGCTCTTAACTAACGTGGAAACAGCAAGACTAGTTTATTTTAGTTACTTTCATAGTGTGATGTCCTACGGTTTGTTGTTGTGGGGCACAGCTGCAGACATTGAATCTATTTTTATATTACAGAAAAGGGCAGTGCGTGCAATTTACAACCTCAGACCTAGGGACTCGCTGAGAGATCTGTTTAAAGAAGTTAATATACTCACTGTTACATCACAATATATCTTGGATAATATTATGTATGTTAAAAAGTACCATGATAGTTTTTTAAAGAAAAGTGATGTCCATAATATTAATACTAGGAATAAGGCTAAGCTGATTGTACCAAATTTTAGGCTTTGTAAAACTGGTGGCTCGTTCATGGGTAGATGCGTAAAAATTTATAATAAAATTCCGTTAGAATTAACGGAAATGCCATACTGTAAGCTAAAAACTCATGTTAAGGACATTCTTATGACGAAGGGTTATTATAAACTGGATGAATATTTTCAAGATAAAACAGCCTGGACATGAGTTTGAAATATAGCCTTAAGTAGTGATAAGTGTTCTCTGTAACTGTGAGTGGGGAAGAAAAAAGAAACTCCTTGGGAGTTTCTTGCCGCTTCTTCTACCAAGGCCACTCATCGTAGGGATTTGTGGAAGCGATGGCGTAGATGACATTCGAAAAGTGTTTGTAAAAACCAAGTTCGAAATAAATCATTTCATTTCATTTCATTTCATTTCATTTCATTTCATTTCATACG